>OY282495.1:25845477-27121191 GCA_958295605.1 Ajuga chamaepitys | reverse complement strand
ACGATGATCTACTACTTTGAAATTTAGGTCGAGAGTTGATTCTGGTCGGGTTATTCCTACAATTGTCGAGAAGTCCGAATCAAGTGTATTCGAGAAGTTTGCCTCAACTTATGTTATTCATCCATGTAGGGTTTGTTGTTCTATAAATACACATTCCTCTCTCTCTCTCTCTCTCTCTCTCTCTCTCTCTCTCTCTTCAGATTGTGATATTTTCCTCTCGAATCTGTCAAAACATAGTTAGAACTGCAGGTCGTTGGGAAGTGGCGTTTTCGTTTGAATTTTGAATTGCACTGATCTGTAAATTGTGGATTCGATGCAGATGAGGTTTATCCTCATTATTCTTCCAAATTCAAATCATCACCTTTACTCATGCTAAAGCTTTTGCTGCAACTTTTCTTCCATTTTATTATCAAAAAGCATGGAAAAAGTAGGAGAAATATTCTACACACATCCCCTCAATAGCGTTCGCACAAAACAGTCCCTAAGAACCAACCGGTGCTTGTGAACCACAACTGAGCTAATCTCAATGGAGTGGGAGCATAGAAGAATTAAGAAAAAAAAGAAATAATCAAAATCCAATGGACTCTCAAATGAAAATCTTGCCATTTGTAGCTTATAGAACCTTCACTGTCAATCCCTAGGCTATCTCCAGATTTCTCCCGAACTCAATAAACCCTAAATCTTGGTTCTGTGAATTGACCAGGTGATGTAAAACAATTTTATCAAGTGGATTGAGATATAATCAGGGTAAGAGGAGCTTCGGAAGTGGAGTTGTCGCCATGGTTGCACTTGTGCAGAAGTCGAATGAGGAGTTGCGCTTGTCACGGAAGCAATTCCATATTCTGCACCAGAAAGGCACTGAGTAAGTTCAATTCTTTCAAGTTTCTCCCTTCCAATTACCTTATATTGTTCTCAGATTAATTTGATTGGGCTTTTATTTGTGGTAACGTATGGTGCATCTATTGGTATCTTTTGCATTGGTATTTTTTATTTGGGGAGATTATTTCTTCAATTCTTCGACATGAACTTTGAAATTTCAAGGAATATGAAGTGAAAATTTAATGATGTAATTTCAAATTTTTAGGATGATAGGTGATTTAATCATTGTTCTAGAACATGATTCCGGTCGATTGCTGACAAATGATGTTTTCTATGAAAAATGCTCTTATAATCAGGTATTTTATGTGCATAATTATGTGTTTTTAGCTCTCGATTGTCTTGTTTTATTATACTTTCTTTTTTTGGTCAGAATACCTTTATTTTAAGTATTTTTTAGGTGAAGAAGACAGAAATCAGAATGACCGAGAGGAAGACAAAGAAAAATGACAAAAAGAGAAGCCAAATGGACGCGCACGGCCTAGCCGTGCGGGAGTCCAGTGAGGAACATGAATTTTGGGCGAGGCACGGCCTGTCCATGCGCCACAGTACATTCATGCATGGGTCGTGTCTTAATTCAGAAAAAATTGGGCTTTAAGCTCTAAACGTCCCTATTTTGGCAAATTACCCTAAAAAGCCCACTTGTGTATAGAAAGCCTTCTACTTTCTGTTTTTCATATTCTCGATCATTTGTATAGTTTTCTATTGAGAGAAATGGGAGGGCAAAAGAAAGGGGAATCCAACTTGGAGATCAAGATCATCATCAAGTAGGTTTTATCTTTACATTTTCATTTAATATTTGTATAATCATGATTTTGTCATTATATTTGTGTTTATCAATTATGATGATTAAGGTTGGCTAAATTTCCTCAATCTAGGTTTAGAAAGTAGATTATGGGTGATTAGTGATTATTAGCCGATGAATTCAATCTCGTGTTATGTTATTAGTTGATTAGTCTGGTAGTGTTGTTATAAACATTTTGTGGTACTCTAGACACTTATATTTTCTTTTATTTTATTTGTTTTGTTTGTTTATTAGTGCCAAGTGAGCTTAAGTGTTGTTTCTTTTTTTTCTTTTTTGCAAGGAGTAGATGCATTTGAGACCACAAGGTTTGCAAGGCTTGCTACCATTTGATCCTGAAATCGAGGAATTCTGTAGACACAACCAAGGAAAACATAATCAAGAGAGAATCATGGCCGACGAAGAGAATGATCCAATATTAGGAAATTAGGTCGCGAGAAACCCTCCCCAAATTCAACAGGACCATGCAAACATTTATCAACAAATGATAGAAATGATGCGGAAACAACATGAGGAGATGAATGATTTAAGAAATTGGAGAGAGCAAGTGCTCAATCCACCACCACCCCTAGCCACGATCCAAGACTACTTGAGACCGGTGGAAAATCGGAATTTCAGTTGAGTAGGATGGGCATCGGTCAACACCGTCAACTTTGAATTGAAACTCGCTCTAATTTTCATTGTTCAACAAAATTAGTTCAGAGGGCACGCAAATGAGGATCCTAATCTACATTTGTCTACTTTATTGGAGGTGTGTGGCATGATTCAAATCAACAATGGGCCACATGATTAGATTAAACTCCGTTTATTCTCATTCTCTTTGAAGGATAGAGCAAAACAATGGTACAATTCACTTGCAACCGAAAATATCTGGACTTGGGATGATTTGCACCAACGTTTTCTACATAAATACTTCCTGGTGAGCATGACAGTCAGGTTGACAGGGCAGATAACTCAGTCTGGAAGTTGGATGCAGAACCTCTTTGGGAGGGATGGGAGCGATTTAAGGAGTTGTTGCGCAAGTATCCTCAACACGGACTTCAGGAAAGGGAACATATATGCTATTTTTATGATGGCTTATTTGGACCGACTTGAGTGATTTTGGATGCTGTAGCCGGTGGGGAACTGTTTTATAGAACTGCTCGAGATGCGATATCAATCATTGGCGATATGACTTCAAACTTGTATCAGTGGCATAACGAGCGAAATACCCCGAGGGTAGTTGCAAGTGTAGTTGATAAGGAGGCAAGCACATCTTTATCAACACAAATGACTACTTCGTCAAAGCAATTAGAAACATTGTCACAAGCAGCTACCTCAATTCAAGCAGAACAAAGTGGAAAGACTATTATTTATCGAGTGGATTATGAGGATTACAATTTTCTCCATCAAAGAAATTATGGGTACCAAAGAGCGCACCAATATTCGGACCCGCACTCGGGGCAAAATCAGTACTCGAATTTCAATTATAATCAGCACCAGTCTAGCCACTACCAACCGGGTATGAAGAGTCACCACAATCTATCATTTGCTAACCCCAACAACTCTATTCAACCACCACCGAACTTTTGGCGTCGTTTATCTCAAGGATAGATGGGAGGAATTCACAAATGGACATTTTCTTCTCCAAGTTTCAAGTCGATGTGAACAAGAGCATCATGACAAACGGGGGTAACATCAAGAGTCTACAATTGCATATGAGCCTATTGGATCAAGTCATTGGTCCCAACTCACAAAGGCGCAGTTTCCAAGTGCTACAGTGAAGAACCCTAAAGAGCAATTTATACACATTGTGTTTTCATGCATTTTAGGTCGTTTTAAATATAAATTTTATGACAATTGCATGTATAAATGGTCGAATTATTTAATATTCCTCGTTTTGAGCATTTTAATGTGTTTGTGAGTGCTTTGGAGTAAAATAGGTAAATATACGCTAAAAAGGGCATTTGGACAAAGTCGGGAGAAGGAATGAGTAAAGAACGAGTGTAAACGGAAGAAAAGAGCCAAGAATCGGTATGGAAGACAACAACCGGTCCTAAACCGGAGTTGAACCGGAACGGCCAAGTTAGTTGGATGCGGCCGCGTCAAAAGTGGCTTGCTTAAAGCCTGAGAGCACTGTGAAGCGAGAACAGCCGCGTTGGTCAACGGGGCCGCGTCATGAGAACGAGCGTGTTAGCCGGGACGACTGCGTCCGTGTGGCGGTGTAACTTATTTACACTTTTTTCTCCTAATTCAGTTGGAATTCACACCACATCATACCCAATTATAAAAAGAGGTCTCTAGGTCCGATTTTGATACACAATACACATTTGGAGAAGTATTGGAAGCGAGATCAAAGAGCAAGGACGTGACTAAACGAAGATTGGCGATTGAGACTTGGGTTTCTCTAGTCTTTTCTTTAGTTAATTTTTTCAATATGTTTGTCTATGAATGTAAATAGATTTTGGCTTTGATTATGAGTAGCTAAACAGGTTTTGTGTTCTAGGGTTAGAAAGTAGATTGTGAACGATTATGTCTTGATTTTATCTTTAATTTTAGACTCCAATTTTATGTTTGTTTATCTATGTGTTTGTTTTCTTCATATGATTTATTTAAATTTATCACTTGAATACATCTACACTTTTAGCAATTTCTTTTCGAGAATTATTAATAGACGTATCACATATAGCGTAGTTGTTGAAACTGTCCGAAAGGAGTGAGATAATTACGTAGGCATCAGTATAGGGGCTTTTGGGAGTCTTTAGGATTGGTCGACTCGGGAGAGTGAGTTGTCCTAATTGATCAACAGTTTAATCACTTCGGGAGAAGGGTTAGAATTATATACGTGTCGTCTAATAAACAACATAATTGGTTTAAAAGTCTAGAATTTTAGGTTAATATTACATAGAAGTTCATAATTGAAATCTATATTCTAGAATACAGCTTAACCATCTGAGTTTTCCTTAATATTCGATTATTTGTTTTCCATACATCTCTTAATAATTAGTTATTTTTATGCTATTAGGTCAGTTAATATAAAATCCTTTTTTTTATTCGAAAGTCTAGGTAGAGTAGAGGTATTAAAATTATGGTACTAAGTTTACATAATTACGGTGTCTGTGGATCAACCTTGTCTGCCACAATCTTCTTTAGATCCGTATACTTGTGGAACACTAGGGTTAGATTTTAGTGCATCAAGTTTTTTGCGTCGTTGGCGGCGACTGAAAATTGTGTTAAGCTTATATTTTGATAAATATCTCGATACTAGACTAGACATTATTTTCTGCATATTTATTTATTAGTTTGAAATTTTCTTTTCGGTTTTACATTGGTTTTCTTGTTTTTGCAATCTCAGGTAGCTCATGCACACCCGATCTAAAGGGAAGGAAACACTCATCCCTTTCGACTCAGAATTTTAAGCAACTTCCTGTAAATGAAGAGCAAAGAAAGACCAGGAGAAAGATATGGCCTCAGCACCACCGGGGAATGCAACCTTGGAAGATATGGTTAGACAACCTTTCGGAATAGTCAATCCCATACAGACTGATATGAATAGGATGAGACAGCAAAATCAGATGCCAGTCGATCAAGAAGCTATTGATCAGACAACTATCAGGGACTGTCTACGTCCCATACCGAATCATCGATATGGCGGAGTCGAAGCTCCACCAATTCAGGCTAACAGTTTTGAGCTAAAGACATCACTCATATCAATAGTGCAGCAAAATCAGTTCGGAGGGCCCCATTAGAGGACTCCAATGTTCATCTAGGCAAGTTCAAGAGGATATCAGAAACTCTGAAGGTTAACCAAGTGCTGCATGAACAAATGAAGCTGCGTTTATTACCTTTCTCTTTAAAGGACAAGGCTTTGAAGTGGTTCAATTCTTTGGAAGACGTGACTACATGGGTTGAGCTCAGTACTCGTTTTCTACTTAATTACTTCCCTCCGGGTAAGATGCTCGAAATACGATCCGAGATAACTCAGTTCAGACAGTTGGACGGAGAGTCATTCAGGGAAGCATGGGAGCGATTCTGGGATCTCCTCCGGAATTGTCCTCTACAAGGGTTCTCTCAAGATCAACAGATTTGCAAATTCTGTAAAGGGCTACTTGGGCTCGCAAGAGTATTAGTAGATGCATCAGCAAGAGGATCTCTTTTAACGAGAAGTACGAGGTCGGCTTTCACCATTCTAGACGAGATGGCTGTTATTAGTTGCCAGTGGCTGAGTGAACGAAATCTTCCTCATAGAGTCAACAGTGTTGCGGAAGTAGAACCAGTAGAGGCAGTAGTCAACAAGTTAGAAGCTCGAATGGCCGCATTGGCTAATCAGCTCAATTTACTATAAGTGTGACATTAGCTCAGCATACTGACCTGAACTTACATCAGCAACCTACACAGGAATTAGTTGGAGATGTGAATTATGTCAATTAGAGAAACTTTAATAACTTACAAGGTAATCAACAAAAGTAAAATCAGTACCAACAGGGTGCATGAAATAACTTATCTCATGGAAACCCGAATAATTCTCTCCAGCCTTCACCGAGAGTCATGGTCATTAACCGAATGATTCATGAAAGGCATAAACCGACTCAAGAAGAGTTAGTACAGGCGCAATTGACCAAGTATGATGAACGGTTAACTCGTTCAGAGAAAAAGGTGGAAAGCAATAATGTGGAGGTGAATAAGAACATAGTAAGTTTGGGAGCAAACATGCATGTAATGCAAACAAATATGGGAGCTGATATGAAATCAATTCAAGCAAAGATAGGCTAAATCGCACAAGCCTTGAGTAATCAACATCAGAAGGGCCAGTTTCGGAGCGATACGATTGTTAATCCGAAGGAACAATGCCAAGCCATTCGTCTGAGGAGTGGCATTGAATATGAAGGACCCAAGATGCACGTGGACAAAGAGCAAGTGATAGAGAAAGAGAACTTAGAAGAAGAGAGTGCTCCTCAAGAGAAAGAGAAAGAGAAAGAGCCGGAGCCAGTTCTGACCAAGGATACTAAGCCAAGGTCACTTATCATTGAAGATGGCTGAAATATGTACCTCCACTTCCCTTTCCTCAAGCATTTCAATGGAGGAAGGTCAATGAGAAATTTGCAAAGTTTTTGGAGATATTCAAGAAGATACAAATCAACATTCCTTTTGTTGATGCGTTACAACAGATGCCGAACTATGCAAAGTTTCTCAAGCAGGTGATAACAAGGAAACAAAAGCTTGAATATGAAACTGTTAACTTGACAGAGAAGTGCAGCGTGGTGATTAAAAGAAAGTTACTCTTGAAGCGAAAAGATCCAGGTAGTTTTACGTTTGCTTGTAAGATAGGTAATGAAGTTTTTGAAAAAGCATTGTGTGATCTAGGCGCTAGCATTAATCTTAAGTCGTTATCTATTTTTGAAAAGCAAGGAATAGGCACAATAAAATGCACTACAATCGTCCTACAAATGGTTGATCGATCCTTGACTTATCCAAGGGGCATTGTAGAGGATGTTTTATTACAAGTTGGAAAGTTCATAATTCCAGCAGATTTTGTAGTCTTAGATATGATGGAAGATTAAGAGGTTCCCTTTATTCTAGGACGTCCATTTTTAGCAACAGGTAGTGCGTTAATAGATGTACAACAGGGGGAATTAACTTTGAGGATAAATGATGAAAATTTGACATTTTCTATCTATAAGTCTATGCAATTACATGACAGGGAGGGAGTTATCAAATTGAGACATGTAGTTCTATACAGTGTTTATATTCTACAATACATATATATCTTTTAGCCACTATTGATTGAGATGCATTAGAAGTCTGTCTATCGAATTCGGTTTTTGCCTTATGATATTGATTCTACTAACCTCGATCTTGTGAAAAGTGTTACTGCATTGAACTCCTTGCAGGAAGCACCTAAAGATAGCTCAATGAAAGAGGACATAAGCAAAGAAGTTGTGAAAGAAGAGCCAAAAGAGAGTGCAAGTGGGCCTGAATTGAAGTCATTACCGGAACACCTAAGGTATGAATTCCTTGATGATGAGAAAAAGTAACCGGTAATTATTTCTGCATATTTGATTGATTCAGAATGTGAGAAACTGTTAAGAGTACTTAGGAAACATAAGTCGGCAATAAGGTGGACTATCTATGATTTGAAAGGGATTAGCCCGACCATGTGTATGCATAAAATTCTAATGGAAGATGTTTATAAACCGAGTGTCCAAAATTAGCATAGACTAAACCCAATGATGCAAGAAGTGGTTAGGAAAGAGGTACTGAAATGGTTAGATGCGGGTATCATTTTTCCAATTTCTGATAGTAAGTGGGTTAGTCCAACTCAAGTGGTTTCTAAGAAAGGGGGGATGACCATAGTAAAGAGTGACAATAATGAAGTCATAGCCACTAGGTTAGTGATAGGTTGGCGTGTGTGTATTGATTATAGAAAATTAAATGCAGATACTCGTAAGGACCACTTTCCCCTCTCTTTTTCCCCTCTCTTTTTTAGATCAAATGCTTGATAGTTTAGCGGGGTATGAGTTTTGTTGTTTCTTAGATGGTTATTTGGTACAATCAAATTATGTTTGCCCCGGAAGACCAAGAGAAAACTGCATTTGTTTGCCCTTATGGAATATTTGCTTTTCGTAGAATGCCATTCTGGTTGCGTATGCACCTGCTATCTTCCTACGCTGTATGATGGAAATCTTTAGTGGACTCATAGAGAAAGTTATGGAGGTTTTGTTGGATGCCTTTTCCCTTCTTGAGTCGTCTTTCGACCATTATCTCGATAACCTTTCTTTAGTGTTGCAGCGATGTGAGGGCACTAACTTGGTTTTGAACTGGGAGAAATGCTACTTTATGGTAAGATGGCATAGTATTAGGACATAAGATAACTGATGCAGGTTTAGAAGTGGATAGAGCAAAAGTAGCTGCAATTAAGCAATTACCACCTCCAACAAATGAAAAGCAGTAAGAAGCTTTCTTGGCCATGCGGGTTCTACAGAAGGTTTATTCGTGATTTCTCTAAAATTTCAAAACCTTTATCTCGTTTAGTAGAGAAAGATACTATTTTTCTCTTTGATGATGCATGTGTCTCTAAACAAGGCATTAATGTCAGGTCCAATATTGATCATATCGGATTGATCTCAACCGTTCGAACTGATATGTGATGTAAGCGATATGGTTGTTGGGGCAACTTTGGACCAAAAAGAGAGATAAAATCTTCCGAGTCATCTACTACGCCAGCAAGACTCTTGATTTGGCTCAAGCTAATTACAACACTATGGAGAAAGAGATACTAGCGGTCATTTATGCATTTGATAAGCTCCGATCCTACCTAATTAGAGCGACGATAATAGTGGATACAGACCATGTAGCTATTTGGTACTTGTTCGACAAGAAGGACTCAAAGCCAAGACTCATTAGATGGATTCTTTTATTGCACGAGTTCGATGCCGAGATCAGAGACCAGAAAGGGTGTGAAAATGTGGTTACAGACCATTTGTCTCGAATCACAAACGAAGCCGATGAAGAAGGCCAAAATGGAGAGATCAAGGAAACTTCTCTCGATGAGGACATCTTGACAATGGAAGACATTCTATGGTACAGCGACATCGTCAACTTCTTGGCATGTGGAGCTCTACCATATGATTTGACGTCCCATTAGAATAAGAAATTTTTCCATGATGCTAAATTCTATGTGTGGGATGATCCGTATCTCTATTAGAGATGTGCGGATATGATTATGCGGCGGTGTGTCCCTCGATCTGAAGTTGGAGAGATAATAAAGCAGTCACTCATCTCCAAGTGGAGGCCACTTTGCATTGGCAAGAACAACTGCAAAAGTACTACAAAGTGGGTTCTATTGGCCGAAAATATACAAGGATTGTCATGATTTCATAATGCAACGCGATAGATACCAAAGAATAGGGGGAATATCAACGAAGCATGAGATGCCTCTTACGATTATTGTTGAAGTTGAATTATTTAACGTATGGAGCATTGACTTCATGGGACCCTTTCCTTCATCAAAGGGGTTCCAATACATCTTATTAGCGGTGGACTATGTTTCAAGATGGGTGGAAGCCATTCCAACCCAAACCAACGATTCTAAGGGGTTTTGAAGTTCTTCCATAAGAACATCATCACGAGGTATGGTGCTCCAAGAGCATTACTTAGCGATGGGGGTTCACTCTTTTGGAACAAGTGGCTAGCAACTCTTTTAGCCAAATATGGAGTAAAGCATCGGGTGATGATACCATATCACCCGCAAGCTAATGGTCAAGCAGAATTGGTGAATAGTGAAAATTAAGTAAATCTTGGAGAAGTCGGTAAATTGAAATAGAAAGGATTGGGTGATGAAGTTAGACGATGCCCTATAGGCGGACGGCGTATAAAAATCCCTTGGGAATGTCACTGTATCAATTACTCTTTGGAAAAGCATGTCACTTACCAGCCGAGTTAAAATATCGTGCATATTGAGTTAAATTTTAACTTTGAATCGGTAGTTTTATCCCGTATTCTCAAGCTCAACGAATTAGACGAATTTTGAAGCCAAGCATTCGAGAACTCCAGTTTATACAAAGAGCGCACGAAGAGGTTCCATGATCGCATTATAAAGACTCGAAGGTTCGAAGTCGGCGACCAAGTTTTATTGTTTAATTCGCGTTTGTGAATATTTTCGGGTAAGTAGAAGTTAAGGTGGCTGGCGCCATTCACAATCAAGAGTGTTCGGTCATCCGGAGTAGTAGAGTTATTGAAAGAAGATGGAAGCTCATTTTTAGTGAATATGCAAAGAATCAAGAAATACTATAAGCCGACACAAATCAATATCGTACACGAAGTGCGGTTGGAGGAGCTCAACTACAAAGAAAAAAGTTCGTCGGGTTAAAGACGTAAAAATAAACGCTTGTTGGGAGGCAGCACGATATTTACCATTTTTATTTATTTTTCCATATTTTTATATTTCTAATTAGTTTTAATGCTTTTTTAGACTACTAAAATAACATTGAGTGCAAGGATGATGAAACAGGTCGGAAAAAGCGAAAAAATAGGAATGAAAAGAAAAAAAAAGTGAAGTGTTGGACAAAAACAGCCAACTCGGCCACGTCAAAAGTGCTCTAGAATTGCACATCAAAGCTGTCAGTTTCAATGCAACTGTTCTTACTGAACGCGCCCGCGTCCACTCAAGTCCAACGCGACCGCGTTCATCCGACGCGGCCGCGTAAAAAATGGCCTCTAAAAATAGTTTTAGCACTGGGATGTGAACGCGACCGCGTTCACCGACGCGGCCGCCGTCCTAGTGGGCCAGTTTAAACTAGGGCAGAGGGTTAAAAACTCCTCATTCTCACCTTTTCTTCATTATTTTCTTTTCGCGAAAACCACTACACACTCCCAATTTTTTTCACTCAAAATAATCACTCCATTAATTCACACACATTACACTAAAAGATCGTTCCACACCCCATTCCATCTTTTAATCCACTCCAAATCGCAAATCTGGGGGATTTTTGAGTCGGAATTTGAAAAGTCGAAAAAGCGTGCGAAACATTCGTTCGAGCGATTAAACACTTTTGGTAAGAAAAACTAACCCTCTTCTTCATCTTATATGTTCAATTTTCGGATTTATATATGGTTTAGGGGGTAGTTGAGCAATGATCTTAGACTAGGTGAATTTGAGCACTTGTAGTTCTATTTATGCAATTATTGTTCAGTTACATGTTTTTCGTCTTATCGTTTGTGTAATTGATTGTAGAATTGACTGATTGAGAGTATGAGGATTGTATGTTGAGCATCAATCTGAAGTTTAGGATCGTATGTTCATTGGGGCATTTTATCAAACACTTTGTATGTGAGATAAAAATTGAACTTATGATGTGGAAATTGGAACAATAGCTATTTGTTTGAGTTTTGTTCTTCTTAATTACCATGTACGAGTGCGGCCAACCAGAGGGTATTAAATTACAGCTGATGAATCAAAATTTTAAGTTGACCATACATGATGTTGAGGATATATATAATCATCCAACACCGTCTAAGAATGCCCCTTGGTCCCTTTATAGTGAGAATCAATTTTGGGGACAATTAACACGAACCAAGGGATTGGTGGAGCCACAACCTTAGCAAAATGTCTTGGATTAGGAGCCCAATCATCCGGTATTTGCAGAAGCTTCTCGCATTAACTATCTTTGTCGGAAGGGAGGCAGGAGCGAACAGGAATGCAAAGTTGCAAATGTTGTGGAACATAATTGGACAGTATGACAGAGACGTGGTCGGGCACTTGATATAGACTTTCGAAAATATTATCCTTAGTCAGAGCGACGATATATTTATTAGAGGTTTGATCACTCCAATTGCAGCCCATTTTGGAGTTCCTTTGACCGATTTAGTTCTAGAGACGGGCCCACTCCTACTTGATTCGGAAGATTTATCTCGAATGAGGATTGTTACGCTTGGATATAAAGATGGACTACCTCGCACTCTAGAGAACTGGACAGTCCCTAATGTTATTTAGCATGTGAGACAATTTTTACGGCTGCCTCAGCCTCGGCTAACTGAGATTCGAGGGCATAAGGATCCTAAGAATTGGTCCTTAGCTTCCCCACACCATCTGGCAGCTTTTAGAGACCTTGAGGAGACTAAGAAGAGAAAGTTCCAAGCTGCCGTAATTCCTCCTTATGTTGGACAAGCACCTACTCAAGAAGAAGAAGAAGAAGAAGAAGAAGAAGAAGAAGAAGAAGAAGAAGAAGAAGAAGAGGAGGGAAGCAACCGTTCTTTTGAAACATATGAAGATTTAGAGGGCTTGATTGAAGGCCTTAGCAATGATGTTAATTTATATAGAGGCGAGTTGGATTATGTTTTCGATGCTCAGACTCAATTGATGAGGGCTTACACGGATAGTTTTGAACACCAATGAGCTTGGCAGCAACACCAAGGGGCCCGGTGGGTGGAAAACCAAGCTTGGCAGAAGCAGCAGGATAAAAGGTGGGAGATAGAGCAAGCTTAGAGGCTCCAACAAGATGAATGTTGGGTGCAAGAGCAAGCTTGGAGGCAACAAAATGATGCGAGCAGGGCACATCAATAGCAGCAGTTGGACGTGATGTGCTAATTTTGGCAGCAGTGGGGCTTTAATCCACCACCGCCACCTCCTCCTCAGTAGCGCACTATAAGTAAGCACCAAGACGTACTACTCTTTTCCCCACAAACACTGGCCTTCGACCATGTTTGGAGGGGGGTTGAATGTGGGACGTCTTTGCCGTTTTTTATTATTTATGTGCGTTATTTGCTTAAGTGAATAGCTGTTGTTTTCTTGCTTATTTCGCTGAATTTTTTGAGTTATGCGCACCTGTTTATCTTGATTATTTGGTTTTGGTGGATTTGAATGTCTATGTACCCAATTATGATATAGTAGAGGATTGTTAAGGGTCTGTGAGCCCTATTTGTGCACTGAACTTGTAATGATTAGTTTAGTTTCGCTAGTTTCTTTATTTGAATTGTTGCTACTTATTTTGTTATTGCTTATATGTGTTAGTTATTTTGTTGAGTTATTGTGAGTCGAGAACCCGAGTCATTGTCATGAAAGAGCTGAAAAAAGGATTGATAGATGGTGATGAGTCAATGATGAGTAGATTTTTAAAAATAAAATGGTATTTTGACACTTAGAAGAGCATGATAGGCATAATTGAGACAAAATTGAACTTGAACTATAAATTTATGATAAAAACAAACAACCAGTGATATTTGAGCTTAATTTATACTCCTATTTTTGGAGTAATTTTTCATTCTTTTGGTGTGTATTGATTGGTCATAATGTATTTAGTCTCTAGAACTTGCCTTGCGTCTTTGTATCAGTATGTCAAGTGCATGTTGTGACTTAGAAAATGATATTAGGCATTCTTTTCTTATAAGCTTGTTTTTTAGCCTTAAAAAAATCCTTTGTACCAAAACTTGAAAAATTCCCTAGTTAGCCACTTTGAGTTTTAAACTTTGTTTATCATACCCAACCACTACAAACTTATACCTTTCTTTTAGCCTTTGGCCCGTAATTGGACTAATTAAGTAAGAGGGGGTGGATTGGAAGATAGATAGGGTAAAAGTATGACGTGGAATGAATGTTTGGGATGTTGGTGAAAAATATATGTCGATTAGGCGAAAGAAAAGAAAGCAAATAGATGACTCCTCAAAAGAAAAAAACAGAAAAGAAAAAAAAAAGAGAACGTTGTAATCATCAACTCAATCTTTTGGCTCATTCTATTTTATTTTCATGTCTTCTTTGATTTTCACTTGTTTTATCTTTGTAATAGTTAATATGAGTGCCTATCACACTTTTATTCACCCTTGATCAATATAGAACTTTGAGTCGAAGATATTTATGTGATTATTGCGGGTAATGTTACCGAATGGATTTGTGTATTCAAGTGTTTTATGTTATTTGTTGTTATTGATTCACATTTATGAGTTGATTATTGGATTGATCACCCTTTAGGAGATTTATGAATGTGTTGCTAGTAGTCGGGATTGCTAACCGTAATTGTAGTGCTTTCGACTCATTTGTAGCAAACAATGAATGTTCATTGGTGATAACATAAAGTCTGACCACTAAAACCGAGTTTATGAGTTTTATGTCGTATTTAGCTCGTTGTCTTGGTGCCTAATGCATTTGCTTATTGAATCTAAGAGAGCTTGTTCGAGGATTTGGTTAAATCGAATAGGGTTAGTCGAAGAGCTTGTTTTGATTAACTAAAATTAAGAGACAATAAGACTATTAGAGCTTATTAACAGTTTTAAGGTAAGGGCTTGAATCACAATTAATTGGGCATTAATGAAAGTTGCATAAATTATCTAGACCAAGGGGAAGCACGATCAAGGGTGGATCATTTTTATCATTTATAAAACCAAAAAATCATTCTCTTACCTTTGTTTACTTAAACTGTCAATTTGCTAAGTACTTTTAAGGTAATTATTATTTGGTTTGATTAATATAAATTTAGGTGTTAGTTGTGATTCCATTAACCCCCTCCCCCAAACTTATTTATTATTTACTAGCTTATTTGCTTATTTATATTATATGGCTTGATTATAATAGTTTAATACGTAAAGGAAAATTATTCGACCGTTCCTCATGTGATCGACCCTTGCATGTCACTCTACTTAGTAGGGTAGTTTGTAAGGTTAGTATTGTTATTACAATACAATATTAATTTGGTAGCGTATTCGACGCGCGTACCACTCACCCTCTCGCACGAGGCTCAACACTAGTGTTTAAACGGAAGAAGTTATTAATTTTCATAACATCGGGGGTAGCCCATCCACAAGATCTATAAAGTATGATCATCCCCAGAAAGGACTTCCACCCGTTTGGGTGTATTTGCGCTATCCCCCAATGGTGGAGATAAGCCGTAATGATGAGAGGAAGCGGGAACCAAACTTTCGATCTAAACATATCAAGCGTCACTGCCACGCGCCCCGTTGGACGTCGATCCATACGTTCCATGGCATCGGGAGGTACAAACTAACATTATGAGAAACTTGGAATTCCCATGCCCAATGCTCCAGGTCGATGGTGCTGGAGGTGCTGGGGTAGTTGCGAGCTGACAACCTTGAATGACCTACTCAAACTCGAGGCCATATCTCGGGATTCAGGATATAGGGACGACCTAAAGTTGAGGCGACCTCACATGGAGGAAAACACGGTCATTGAAGCGCAGGCTAACAAGCTCATTCTCCAAATCGGTGAGGAAGTAAAACTCCTCTTCCCACCTAGCAGCAAGTGGTGGCCCAACTGGGCTCTTTGGGGGAGACACGGGGCTACCCTCAGGGATGTCTTCCAAAATTTCGCGAACAACTTCGCTGGGAACTCTGGCATTGTCGGAGGAAGAACTTGCAGGGGGCCTGTCAACAATGACATAACGACGGAGCACAAAACCCTTCGAGGTCCCAACATTGGTGACCTCCTCACTAATATTGTCCATTAATTGTTCGATGGAAAGCTCGCCTCCGGTGATGGGACGGAACCCTCTGTTAGCCACCGTCTCTTCACTAGTGGACAGAGTAAAAGCAGATCCAACCGTAGAAGGATTGTCCATGGAAGCAAAACTTGAAAGATAAGAAAAGAGGAAAGGAAAGAAATAAACCTTTTTCTCGAATCGGCAAGAAAACTTGGATCTCGTAAGAAGCTTGAACACAAGAAATTGTGAGGTGATGTTCAATTTCATCAAGTGAGCCATACTTTGTAATATGGTGTGTTGGGAATGTGGAACCGGAGTCAGGGAGTGGAGAACCGGAGGTTTAAACCGGGTTTTAGCATCAAGAATACAAGCTGGTCAGAATAAACCGGGTTCGAGGCAGTTTGGGATAACCGTCAGTTGTGACGGAGCAGTTGCAGATTAGTGACGAAGAAAACTGTCACATTTGTCCGGTAGCTGAGCTCAACTTCTTTCAGTTAGAACTTCCTGTGCAGTTGCATTCGAGCTTCAATCCATATATCACTGTAAAGCTCTCATTGAGGAGAAGATCACTACGTCGCGTAATTTCCTTGTTCTTTAGATTAGAGAGAGTATTTAGAGATTGAGCGTTCGTGCCCTAATTTGTATCCAGAATTGGGCATTTCATTTCTTGAGCTTATTCTCTGTAATTGATTGGAGTTCTTAGTGGATTGAGGTGTGCCTTGCCTCCGTGGATGTAGTTCATCTTGAACGAACCACGTTAAACTTGTGTTTGATTCATTTCTGTTTCCTGTTCTGCGCGAGTTCAGTTCGGTCACAACTCTGGCCGAATTGCATGTGTGATTTCGAATTGTTTTCTTTGTACATTTCCAGATTCTTTGGTGTTGTGTGTTTAAGAGTTGATTTCACTAACAAGTGGCGCCGTCTGTGGGAATCAACTCTCACAGCTTGAAGAAGGGAAGGAATGGCTGGTATGAAGATGGACTTTGAGAAGTTTACAGGGAGAAATGACTTCACATTGTGGAAGATCAAGATGAATGCAGTTTTGGTTCACAATGGCCTTGATCTTGCTTTGATACCTCTTGATTCGTGGGAAGAAAGTGAGAAACCCAAGTTTGCATCAGTGGATAAGAAGGTCCTCAGTCTTATCTTTCTGTGTTTGGGTGATAAACCGCTAAGAGAGGTCTCAAGATGCAAGAGTTCTTCAGAAGCATGGAAGAGATTGGAAGATCTGTATCAATCTAAGTCAGTTTCCAACAAGCTGTTCTTGAAGCAGAAGATGTTGGCCTTCAAGATCACTGAAGATAAGGTAATTTCTGATCAACTTGATGAGTTTATTAAGATGGTTGAGGAATTGGAAGACCTGGATGTGAAATTGGAGGAGGATGATAAAGCATTGATGGTGTTAAACATTCTTCCAAAATCCATGGAAAGCTTTAAGGATGCCTTGATGTATGGGAGAGATGAGCAGCTATCTTATGATGGGATAGTGAAGGCTCTGAGGTCTAAATGCTTCCAGACTCAAGGTGATAAAGGCATGGTGCAATCTGGAGAAGGTTTGAATGTTAAATTCAAGAAACCGTGGCAAGGGAAGAAGGGACAGAATGCTAAGGATCCCAAGGCAGGAGACTCTAATCCAAAGAAGGGGAATGAATGGGTTGAGAAGAGGAAATGCTTCAAGTGCAAGCAGCCTGGTCACTTGAAGAAGGATTGTCCTAAAAGAAACAAGAAAGGAGGAAACCAAGGGGCAGAAGCTGCTGCCATTGACCATCAAGAAGATCCTCCAGAGGTATTAAATGTTACTGAATCAAGAATGGTGAAAGAATGGGTCCTGGACACAGGTTGCTCCTTCCATATGTGTCCACACCAGTCATGGTTTGATGAACTGAAGAGAGAAGATGGTGGAAATGTTCTCCTGGGAAATGACCAATCATGCAAGGTCAAAGGAGTTGGATCAGTGAGCATAAGAATGTTTGATGGGGTGGTCAGAATCATCTCTAATGTAAGATATGTTCCTGGCCTCAAAAGAAATCTTCTATCTCTTGGTTCTTTGGTAACTAGTGGTTGTCAGTTTAGCTCAGTGGATGGTTTCTTGCATATCACTAAACATGATAAAGTGGTGATTAAAGGTAGACAGCATAATGGGTTGTTTATCTTGATTGGTTCACCTGTTGTTGGGAGTGTTGATATGGTCTTGAGCAGTTCTGAGCTTGTTAAATGGCACAAGAGGCTTGGACACATAGGAGAGAAAGGGTTGAAGGAGTTGTCAAGAAGTGGTGTAATTGGAAACATGGGAAACCAAAACCTGGAGTTTTGGGATCAGTGTGCTTTGGGCAAGTCCAAGAAACTGCCCTATGGAAAAGGTGTTCACACAACTCAAGAGCCATTAGATTATGTCCACTCTGACATATGGGGTCCTGCAAGGACATAGACTCATGGTGGAGCAAGGTATTTCATGTCTTTGATTGATGATTACAGCAGAAAGGTGTGGATCATGTTGATGAAAAATAAGAGTGATGCTTTTCATAAGTTCAAAACATGGTTGATTCAACTGGAAAATGTCAAAGGGAAGAAGCTGAAGCACCTTAGGACTGATAATGGATTGGAATACCTCTCTATTGAGTTCACAAACTTCTGTGAAGAAAGAGGAATCAAGAGACATAGGACTGTCCTAATGAATCCTCAACAGAATGGGGTTGCTGAGAGGCTTAATAGGACTCTTCTTGAAAGAGTAAGGTGTATGATGTTGGATGCTGGGTTGCCAAAGGTATTTTGGGGTGAAACCATTGCTACAGCATGTTATCTCATTAACAGGTCACCCTCATCAGTGATTGGGTTCAAAACACCTGAAGAGGTGTGGAGTGGACAGAAACCAAGTTATGGAGGTTTAAGGGTGTTTGGTTGTCTTGCTTTTGTCCATGTCAAGCAAGACAAGTTAGATGCAAGAGCTCTAAGATGTGTATTTCTTGGATATCCAGATGGAATAAAGGGCTACAGATTGTGGTGTCTAGAGAAGGGAAATCAGAAGATAATCACAAGTAGAGATGTAAAGTTTAATGAGAATGTGATGGCTTATACTTCAACAGGCTCTAAGGAAGAATTTGATGCTGCTAAAGAGACAGAAGAAATATCAATTCAGGTGGAGCATCCTGCTGAAGATAATCACACATCTCAACCACAAGAGAATCTACAAGATAGTGATTCATCATCTGAAGAAGAAGAACAAGCTGGACCTTCACAAAATGTTAGAGACTATAGCATTGGAAGGGACAGGCCTAGAAGAACAATCAATAGACCTGACTTCTATGGTCAAGCAGGGAGTGTTTACTATGCCTTGAGTGTTGCTGAAGACCTGGAATCACAAGAGCCTAGTAGTTTTAAAGAAGCACTAGACTATGAAGAAAGAGAGCACTGGATTCAGGCAATGGTTGAAGAGATGGAATCCCTGGAAAAGAATGAGACCTGGATATTGGTGGATAAACCAAAAGGTCAGAAACTTGTGAGTTCTAAATGGATATACAAGAAGAAACTAGAGACTGCAGGATCCAAACAAGTGAGGTTTAAAGCAAGATTGGTGGCCAGGGGTTTTACACAAAGGGAAGGAATTGATTTTAATGAAGTTTTCTCTCCAGTAGTAAAGCACTGCTCAATCAGGTTGCTTTTATCAAAGGTTACTCAAGAGCATGGAACTACAACAACTAGATGTAAAAACAGCATTCTTACATGGAGAACTCAACGAGAAGATATATATGAAACAGCCAGAAGGCTTTGTTGTTCCTGAACAAGAAGACAAAGTTTGTTTACTGAAGAAGTCACTGTATGGACTCAAACAAAGTCCAAGACAGTGGAATAAGAGGTTCAATGACTTCATGATCAGTGTTGGCTTTGTAAGAAGTCTGTATGATAGTTGTGTTTACTTCAACAAGGGTTCAAAGCAAGATAAAGTCTTTCTTCTGTTGTATGTGGATGATATGCTAATTGCCAGCAAGAACAAGAAGAGGGTACAATGGCTGAAGGACAGACTTAACACTAAATTTGACATGAAAGATCTGGGAGATGCCAAGAAGATTTTGGGCATGGATATTCTGAGGAACAGAGAAGCTGGAGCTCTTTGGTTATCTCAAAGGCAATATCTACAGAAGGTTTTGGAGAGGTTCCATATGCATGAATCCAAACCTCTCTCCACTCCAGTTAATCTACAGAAGAAACTATCCAAAGAACAATGCCCAAAGACTGAAGAAGAGGTCATACATATGAGCAATATTCCTTATGCGAGTGGAGTTGGAAGTCTCATGTATGGAATGATTTGTAGTAGGCCTGACTTGGCCTATGCTGTGTCTTTAGTGAGCAGGTTCATGTCAAACCCAGGAGTTGAGCATTGGGAAGCTTTGAAGCATGTGATGAGGTATTTGAAGGGTTCAGTGAACTTGTCACTGAAGTTTGAAAAGAAAGTGAATGGAAGCACTGTTGCATTGGAGGGGTTTGCTGATTCTGATTTTGCAGCAAACATAGACACAAGGAAATCTATTTCTGGATTTGTGTTCACCTTATTTGGAACAGCCATCAGCTGGAGAAGTGTACAACAATCAGTTGTAGCTCTTTCAACAACAGAAGCAGAATATATCTCTCTCACTGAAGCTATCAAAGAAGCAATCTGGCTTAAAGGGATTTTGAGAGATTTGGACATCAAGCAAAAGTGTGTGGCAATTTACTGTGATAATCAAAGTCCTCTACGCCTTGTGAAACATCAAGCATTTCATGAAAGGTCAAAACACATTGATGTTAGGTTGCATTTTGCTAGGGATATCATTGATTCTGGTTCTGTGGAAGTGAAGAAGGTACACACATTGCATAACCCTGCTGATTTTCTTACTAAGGGTGTACCTGGGAATAAAGTGGATCATTGCTCGAGACTGCTGCTGCTTGAGCAATGTCATGAAGAGCATTAACAAGACAAGGCAGTGGTGAGGCAGGAAGAGGCACACATGATTCATTGAGGTGGAGATTTGTAAGGTGATGTTCAATTTCATCAAGTGAGCCATACTTTGTAATATGGTGTGTTGGGAATGTGGAACCGGAGTCAGGGAGTGGAGAACCAGAGGTTTAAACCGGGTTTTAGCATCAAGAATACAAGCTGGTCAGAATAAACCGGGTTCGAGGCAGTTTGGGATAACCGTCATTTGTGACGGAGCAGTTACAGATTAGTGACGAAGAAAACTGTCACATTTGTTCGGTAGCTGAGCTCACCTTCTTTCAGTTAGAACTTCCTGTGCAGTTGCATTCGAGCTTCAATCCATATATCACTGTAAAGCTCTCATTGAGGAGAAGATCACTACGTCGCGTAATTTCCTTGTTCTTTAGATTAGAGAGAGTATTTAGAGATTGAGCGTTCGTGCCCTAATTTGTATCCAGAATTGGGCATTTCATTTCTTGAGCTTATTCTCTGTAATTGATTGGAGTTCTTAGTGGATTGAGGTGTGCCTTGCCTCCGTAGATGTAGTTCATCTTGAACAAACCACGTTAAACTTGTGTTTGATTCATTTCTGTTTCCTGTTCTGCGCGAGTTCAGTTCGGTCACAACTCTGGCCGAATTGCATGTGTGATTTCGAATTGTTTTCTTTGTACATTTCCAGATTCTTTGGTGTTGTGTGTGTTAAGAGTTGATTTCACTAACAGAAATTGAAGAAGCAAAAATGTGAGTGGAGTGAAGATGGAAGGTATAAATAGGTGAAAGAAGCGGGAAGGTGAAGGGACAGGTCAAATCCTGGCCGTTGGATGAAAAACGATTGTGAGAATAAAACGCTGCCGTTGGATAAATCTTCTCGAGAAAGTTTGGGAGTCGCTAAAACAAATGAGTGACACGTGGCATAGTGATTAGGACAAGTGGTGGGTGCATTTTAGGAGTGCGGAAAAGAAGAGGGAAAAAATCATCAGCGCGAGTATTTGAAAATAAGCGACCTGACCTCGTCAGCTCGCTTGTCCACCTTAATTCGCTGACAGGTCCTGGAATTTTGAGACACGTCACACAGTGGAGGACGTGGAACACACACGACGTGCTGACAGAGTCAAGGCAATGTCACGATCTATTGTTAAGCGACCTCATTACCAAGTTATTGGAAGTAGAACGGAGTACGATAGCAGGGCAGGTTAACCTGCAGCGACCACGATTTTTTTTTTCCACCGCGGACTCAAGTTAGGTGGCAGACAAAGACGAGTGCCCATGTGACAGGCCTTGCATAGGTGACACATGGGGTACATGCCTTCCCACACGACCTTGATGGGACATTTCCGATTTGAAAGTCTTCACGATGGTGTTTCCCACCAATTTAGCCCTATATATAAGCGAGTTTGGATCAAAATCAGGGATATGCAATTTTAGTGAGAGAAAAGGCTAAGAAAAGCAATCTTGAGAGAAAAGAGTTGTATAAACTGATCTTGTGTTCAAGCAAGCACATATATAAACGCAGCAATTTAGCTTGTAAGTCTTTCTTGGTCTTTCATTCTTTGTGTGTTACATGTGTTGGTTGTGGTGACTGCGTGGAAACCTTTGTATGAGTAAACAGCCACGTCAAAGCCAGTCCATGTAATTTTCCACAAGTCCACAATAAGCATTGGTTCTTTTAAAAACCAGCATCAAGTCAGTGAACAGAGCAAACTCCCGGATCTATTACTACAAAATGTCAATGATTCACTCGCACAATAAGGAAACATTTTACTTCTAAAATTAATGTGATAAATTTATTTATAGTTAACCCTGCAAAATAAGTATTTGTGTAAAGTGATAAGTTTTCTTAGAGCATCTCTAGCAAATTGCTCTACTCTATTGCAAATTTTGCACAATTTTACAGCAAAATCTACACCTTCTCCTGCAATTTGCACTACTTTTTACACTTAAAAAAATATCCCTTAAAATTCATTTATTTTACAATTAATTATAGTACTTTATTCATAAATTATATATACATGCAACATTATTCCATATAAAATGTCAATATTTGTATTTTCACTTTTATTTTATTTGTATTTTTTATTTGAGTAATTTGTATTTGTTCATGTGTGCAATTTTATTTTCTTTTTTTGTCGTAATTTTATTTGATGTGTCGTAATTTTATAGTATTTTTTATATAGAATTGTGCGTTTTTTTTAAAACAATCTTAAATTAATTTTTATTAGATATATTATTAAAAGGAGAAAATAAAAATATACACACAATTAAGATAAATGCAAAATACTAAAAAGATAACTACAAGATACTGAAAAGATAATACAAAAGAGGAAAAGAAAAAGGTAAAAGAAACTAGTAACGCAGCGAAAGTGTTGCGCCACTAGTACAACAAAACAGGGGTAGCGGTACTATGAAGAGGGGATGTCACAATTTACTGGAGTAAAAATAAAAAATAAAATGAAATTTTCAAATATTTTATGTTACAATAATGATTTATTTATCGCATTCTTCAGATTGCATAGTGGCGAGTACCACCCGTCCAATAATCGTCAGAGTTATTGAGCAGTGACGACTACCACCAGTCCAATAATCAACAGAGTTATTGAACGGTTAATGATTTGCCTCAATATGAAAATTCACCCTTTTAGAGTGATGTTTAACTACACTTTATAGTAATTTAATAATAATATAATTTCATCAACTAGTATCGATTTATAAGATAGACGCATGAATATTAACATTTTGGCCTAGTTTGATTTGGTGGATCAAACTTGATTGGCAAAACTGAAATTAAAATAACATAAAACAATAAAAAAAGATACGGGTATATTCTACCAATGTACTCTACCTATTTATATGAGCATATCTATACACATGGTTTAAATCTGAAATGTGTAATAACACATAAATGTTAGAGGGGATCCACATAAATCTTTTAACACCAGTGAATCTCTGAGCCACAGAAATCTTCACGATGCAATTCTTTTAACACCAGTGAATCTCTGAGCCACAGAAATCTTCACGATGCAATTGATTTCATTCTTGTAAAAAGTTCGAAGGCGCAATGCATAACTCATAAATTGGTAGCATACACACTGCGGCCATTTAAATTATGCAGAAAGTGATTAAGACAAATTAATGGAAGGGCTTTTTACTACGAAGAAACATTATATTTATGTTTAAGAGATCGAGTGACTGCTGAACAATGTTTAGTATCAGAGACTTTGCTAATCCTCTTCTTCCTCGTTTTCAAAAGATCATCGTGTCACTAGGGTTTTCAGGGGAGTGAGTTTGGAAAGAAGTAGGTTAGTTGCGTCTATCACCGTTCAGAATTCAATGTTAGCCTCCTTCAATAATTCTGTTGCACCTGTACACTTGACTTAAATCTGGAATGTGTAACACATGTAACACCTTAATATAATAGATCCACCCCAACATTTTATACGGACTGGCCCAAAATACCGTCGGACCAGACAAATCCAACCCAATTGGGCCAAGTCCGAGGGGCTAGCCTGACCAAATATAGGGTATTTTCCAGATTGAAAATAGTTTATTTTTAAGAGAGCAGAACGGGTTAGCAATCATATTTTAGGCCGACACGAGCCAACCCGAATTGCAACGTCTAGTAATTTAGTAGTAACTAAATGGTAACATATTAACTGATGAAAGGCCGTTGGATGAAGTTTATTTTACAACCGGTAAACAGTACATCACAGCAACCCAATCTCCTGACAGTAAATATACCAAATTCTTTCACCATAGACTAACTGCAGCAGAAGAAAAGGCCTCTGGGCTTGTCTTCCATTTCGGTTGGTGTTTGTGGGGTGTTGGCCATCATCAGCGAGCGGGTCCCAGGGGACTCCGGTGGAAACACACTGTTCCGGTCCGAAGTGAAAATCCGGTGAGGTGCCACTGGCTCTGGTGGAGAGATTGTGGAGAGGTAATGGAGAAGCATCTGTATTATCTCACTGAAGTTGGGCCGTGCGTTCGGGTCTTCCTTCCAACATAAGGTTACTATTCGGGCTAGATCATCTGGGAGGTTGTCGGCGCTGGGCCTTACGTTCTGAAAAAAGAAACGTACAAACTTCAATAAAATTGCACCAAAACTCCCATGTGGTTTCATTATGTTTCACGAGATTCATGCATCATTTATTATAGGGAAAACTACAGTTTTCCATGGCAACTTTGTGTGTATACACTTAGCCATACAATTGAGAGGGGAGAGTAAAGGCAATTTACTTTGAAAGCAGCAGCATAGGCTGCCTGCAGATTGGACATGCCTTCGAACGGTAACTTGTTATGTATGAGCTCCCATAGCACGATCGCAAAACTGTAAGCATCCACCTTATGGTTATAATGCTTCTTTTCTCCATGTCTCAATGTCACTGTACTATACAGCTGCAATCCAAGAATCAGTAAACAGAAAAAAAATTAGTATGTTTTTTACTCGAAAAAGTACCTCTGGAGCCATCCAGCGATAAGTTCCGGTCTCTGCAGTCATCATCTCCGTCAACGACTCTTCTCTTGCCAGACCAAAATCTGCAAGTTTGACGGTCTTCCAATCTTCTGTTAGGAGCAAATTTTCTGCAGCACAAATTAAATCATAGACAAATCAATACACCTTCTTTGACTTTGCATTTCAATACAAAATAATAACAAAAACCAAAAGTTATAAGTTCCCCATAGAAACTTTGGGTTTTATTATAACTTATACTCCTTCCTCCCAAAGAGCAAAAAAATAGTTATGTTTCACAACTATAGAACTTTTAATGTTTTGGTCAATTTGACGAAGATACAACATTCTAAAAGCAATAAACTTTCCATTATATGTCTTCTTTATTTGTTTATTTGACTTAGAACTTATTCCATCGTGTTTAGTTTAGTTTAGTTTACAAAATGAGAAATTGACTTTGAAACATATTTCTTTTTCAACGACAAAAAATATTTCTGAACATGACTATTTTTTGGGACAGAGAAGTTACAATTGACAACCATTATAGAACTCACTTTATGTTGAAATAATGTAAAACTATCTTGATAAGCAAAATAAGCCAATTATTTCATTGATCAAGAACACACAAATTTCACCTTCCAACTGTATTCTGAAGCCCACCTAATGATTCATCACAGCTTTTCTTGCCAAGTAAAGCCTAAAAACCCAACATAAAAAAACCAGAAAACAATTACCGGGTTTGAGGTCACGATGAATGATTCCATGTGAGTGCAGACATTCCATTGCGCGGGCTATATCGAGCGCAAAACCAATGGCAACTCGTATATCAAGGGACCTTGGTCGCAAATTAACCAAGTACTTCCTCAATGTCCCACAAAGCAGAAGCTCAGTTACGATAACCATAACCGGTTCCTTACAAGCTCCAATGAACTAAAAATAAAGAAACGTCACTAAAACATCACGAATAAATCGATTTCGAATTAAATACCTTTATGAATCTTGTTCGATTATCCATATTCACGAGATACGAAAACATATTAGATCACTCACTTAAGGATAGATGTATAACCTTAACCAAGTTCTTATGTTGGACTCTTGAAAGCATTGCAACTTCTCTTGCAAATCTTCCTTCCTTTTTCGCTATCTCTTCGGGTGTTTCTCCTCTCTGAACAATTTTAATAGCGACATTCTGGTTCTTGTATCTGAAATACGAACCAGAAAAATAAAACATAAATTGGCAATTATGTAATACTTCTTAACTTTTAAATCTTTGCAAAATAATAGAGAATTTACAGCTACTAATCCAGGGCCCAAATTGCTAATGAAGCAACGTTTTACTGTCTTTCAAGGATGCCTTTTCAAAATACCATGCTACAATGTTCTAAAATACAATAGGCCTAGTAGCCGCAGAGTAGGGTCTAGTGCTTTATTGAGACTTAGCAGGATTAGACGAGCCTAAGTGGGATTAAGCAGGAAGAGTAAGTAGGCGGCCGAGGATAATGAGGGCCTAATCAGAGCTAAACGAGGACTTTTAGAACTAAGCCATGAAATATTGCTTCATAAAACACAATTTTTGCTCATATATTTGTGAAGAATTCTAGTTCATCAATGTGCAGAAATTCAGGGCTTCTTATGTAAACTGCTCCTCCTAACAAATTATGAATTCAAGACTGAAATATAAAATTAAATGAATAAAATAAAAAAGGGGTTGTATCAACTATCATGTATCTGTTCGTCATAATAATTCCAGAAATACAGACCATTTCACATGAAAGATCTAGATTCAGACAGAAGAACAAAAAAGTCAACTCACTTTCCCTCATACACTTTGGCATGGGCTCCTTCTCCAATCTTCGGCCCAACAAAAAGCTGCTTTGGATCAACCAACCATTTGGGGTCCAAACTAAACTCTGATCCTGCGTAAAACCCATTACCAGATCCCATTTTCCTCTTTCACCCTCTAAAATCAACACTTCTCAAACATCACCAAGATCAAATTCTTTTCACTCTCCTACACATTTCAAGCAAAACCCACATCAGAAACACCAATTTCTCCAACTAAAATTAATCCAAGTGATATAATTTCTCAACGGCTATCTTTCTCTCTCTGAAATCGACACTTCTCGAACATCACCAAGATCAAGACTTCTTCACTCTGCTACGCATTTCAAGCAAAACCCACATAAAAAAACATAATATCTCCAAGTAAAATTAGTCGAAGTGACAAATCTCATAAACCCATATCCCAAAATACATGCAGGAATCAAGAGATTTCCACCACGAAAAGATGAAGAGCAGATAATCAATCAATGGATATTTGAGAAGAGAAGTGAATATCAGGAAAAGGGAATTCTTGGATTTGTAGAAGGGGAACAAAATTCTGAGGGAAAAGTAGTGGAGAATTTATTTCTCTCTCCCACCGCGTAGCACTATTTTCTGCTGGGTATTTTGTGTACTGTTGATCTGCAGAGAGAGCAGCTCAAGGAATTGTGTCTGTGTCATAAAATAGTGGGGTCTTTTTACTTTGTCTTTTTCCATTATTTTAACTTGTGTTCTAACTTCTGATAATGCATCGATATTTTTTTAATACGTTCAAAAATAATATAATACTTACCTTTATCAGTAAATATTTCATTTGAGGACAAGATAATCTAATATATAGATTAATATACATCATCTTTACTAGTTCTTTTATGATTTATTATTTTTAATGTTAAATACCATTAATTGAACGCAAAACAATGACCCAAAAATCAAAATAAGGTATAACGGCTACATAGATTTTTAGACTAAGATTAGTACTGGAATTAACACTTT
Source organism: Ajuga chamaepitys (assembly GCA_958295605.1). Lineage (NCBI taxonomy): Eukaryota > Viridiplantae > Streptophyta > Magnoliopsida > Lamiales > Lamiaceae > Ajuga > Ajuga chamaepitys. Next base: position 27,093,397 of record OY282495.1, on the reverse strand, counting down.
AAATACAAAACGACAACAATGGGGATGGAGAAGTTCATTCACCCATGGAAGTGTACTAAAGGGATGTTTGCTGTGGACTTGATTTATCAGACGAAGGATGGGTTCATAATTTTTTTATTGTTGAATAGATGGAGACGGAGATGGTCACATTCAACTCTCTCTGTGCTCCTTCGCTATAAGTCTAACTATCATATTGATTTGATTGCTATAGAACATATTGATAATATCTTATTTCATTTTCTTCTTTGACGGAAGCATCATCTGAATGAACTACATCCACTTACATTCTAAAATAAATATACCCTGACGATTCTTCTAATGAACTAATCTCATATTGTCGTTTGACTCTCACCTGTTGGCGGTAGGAGTGTACACGGAGTAATATTGTTTGAGGATTTAAGAAATTTAGTATTGTTCTAAAGTTCGGTATTTCCATAATTTAAGGACCATGACCAAAATAAAACTAATAAAGATTCACACCCAGCCGTGCCGAAATTCGGGACAGTTCAGTATAGTAATTCAGATATAATGGATTGAGTGAGACGGTGGTTCAATATGACATAGGTGGTTATTCGGAGATTTTTGCTTTTTTAGATATTCAATATCAAAGTTAACAAGAAGAACAAGACACCCATATCAGAGTTGTAATTGAAATTAAATGATGTTGGCATAAACATCAAGTCATACCATTCACGTAAGATTGTCCAAAAGTAGTTATGTATAAATATGCACAAAACTGGCCTATGTTTGAAATTATTAATTTTTTTTATATATTTTGTAATCTCGATTTTCTGTATGGGACGGTTCATTTCGATTCTCAAAATGGATTTATACTGAATATCTAGAACCATGCCATAATTTTTATAAAACAATTCAATTTGGGGAAAGTCGAAAGCCAAAAGTCAATGATTCTTTTTCGATTCGGTGTGCTTTTGGTTCAATTTTCAACATAGTTTGGTAAATTTCGAGTTTCATATGTTCTCTCGCTAGCAGTTCTTCTTTTCATACACACATTTTATACACTTCAGGTTTCGACAACTGGTGCAATATCTATTAATTACAATAATTACACCAATGCATGACATGTAATCTTTAATTATCTAATGTCTACGTCATATTATATGCATGCCATGTAATTTAAAATTGTTGCAGGAAGTATTGTACTGATTATTATAAAAAGATCCAGATTGCACTCTATAGGCAAAATGAAAAATGAATACCAATTTGTATGGGTCTTAACTTTTCACCCAGAAAAAAATTGTGTAAGTATTAGGACTTAAACTAGAAAAAAGTAACCACTTCAAAATTAATTGGAGGTGGGGTTGTTTAATATCAAAGGATTGTTTTATAATTTTTACAATGATAACATTTAGACCTATATAGAATTTTTTAAAATTAAATATTTAAGTTGTGTTCCATCGTTACCCATTTATATACTCCCCCCTTTCATAATGAGAGTGCAGTTTGAAAAATGTATATATAGATATATATATATATATATATATATATATATATATATTGTCAATTTAATGAAGTAAAACTATCCAAAAATAATCAATACACATTCACATGACTTAATTTATTTTTTCATTTGATGTATTCAATCATATATGACTAATTTGTGATTTTTATATTTTTTACTAGAATTGGTAAAACAGGAATTAATTTGTGAAACCCGACTCCCATTTTGGGACAATATTTTTGAAACATAACTCACATCATAAAAGTAATATAATACTGTTGTAGGAAAAGTAAAAAGAAACAATGAAATAAGAGAACGGAGACGCATCAATTAGGGTAATTTCATTCACCAAATTTCTCTATATATAGAGTGTCAAATATAAGGCTTTCACGAATACATAAATATAAGTGAGTGCCTAAATTGCTATTCATCAGTTACTTTTGACAAAGACACAGTAATTGTGTTTTTCGTCCAACACTCCTCCTTGTGCCAAGTCAAAGGATGAAATAGTGCATAACTTGTTGTCTCGTTAAAACCCTTGCCAAGTAACACAACTCAGTTGGTAAAAATAAGTTTTGGTTGAAGGAAAAAAGAGTGCAACACACCTATATTGAGACTCCCCATAAAGTGTACACATCTCCCTTGATATGTACATCTATCAGGAGAATTTTTGTCAATTTCCACATCCTATCATGAGACAAATATGTGGTTGCTAGTTATAGAAAACCTCGGTGTTGTATTTCATATTGTCATCTTTAACGTAGACTAGTTTCATCTATTCCTTACAAACTCTATTGTCTTCATAAACTCTTCAATGGTAGAATTCAAGCTACTAGCAAGAATCTTCACCATAGACACTCATGAACTCCTTCATATAGGACTTTCAACTCTGAATAATTTGATAAGGTAGCAAGATTTTGTGCTTGTTTGACAAGATTCAGACGTTTTCCTCATGGTAATGCATTACTAGTTTACCAACGACCTTTACATTCACCAATGAGCTTAATGAGATAAATGAAAACTAGCTAAAGTATTATTTGGTATTTCAAAGTAGCGGGTAGCTTCAACATTTCCTTCAGGAGTTACAATTTTCAGCTATAGTCCTTTTTATCTCGTTATATGAGATCATTTGACATTTTCGTTAGAGGTTAAAATTTCATTTGTAATCTCTCTTGTCTCTAATATGGGAAGAACAAATTTATGTCAATGATTTCTTTTAGATACAACATACTTTTTGATATCATTCCACCGATTTTATGTTATCCTGAGTAAAATATAGCTAACAAGTGTTTTGAGAAAGCAATATTTGGTTGAGTGCATTGAACTTAGTACAATAATGCACACATTTCACTTAAGTATGAAATTCCAGCTCCCAATAGCTCTTTGTCATTTCTTTGTATGCAAATGGATCTTTCCTTATGTCTACACTTCAACCAATCATTAAAGTGCTAACATATTGCATTTTATCCATGTTAAATCGTCTGATCATCTTTTGATTATATGCAAACTGAGAAATTAGTATTCCACAAACTCGGTCTTCTAGTTTAGGGCATAGATAGTCCCCATTTTTCTCATAATCCTTTATCTTAATTCAAAGTTCAAATATTTCACTGTTTCTCTTATTTTTCTAAGAGTACCTACTATGTCTGTCACATCGTTATATATTATTATAATTATAAACTAGGAACTTGTGTTCCTTATAAGTGTGAAACGCAAACTTAATTTCTCAATTTTCCTTCTCAATCAAGGAGTCAATAATAGAGGTGGCAATTCGAGCGACCCGGCCCTAAAATTAGTCGGGCCAACCCGGGGTATTTCTCTATAATATACTAAGATTATCAGACCGGCTTGATCGGTCCAAATAGTACTTCGGGCTTATATTTCTATGGTCCGATCAATCTAAAATATCGGGCCTACTAGGCCGACTAGTGGGGCCAGGCCGATTTTGCCACCTCTAGTCACTAAGAATCGTATACCATTTTTGCCCCGATTGTTTCAATCTAATTTTTAAATGCACTCAATGGTCTAGAGTCACTTGAGTTGGATAATAGAAGTCTGTCATTTCAATCCTTTGGAGACTTATCAATACGACATTATAACATCCATTGCGGGAGAGTATGGCTCCTTGTAGTCAATTCTAAGGCCGTGTAAGAAAATCGTGTGCTTCAAAGTAAGCTTTGTATCTCAGGTTCTTCTCACTACGCTTACTAACAAAACCAATTTTATGTCCTACAGGCTTTGCAGTTGTTAAATCTAGCACACCAACCAAATACATATTGTTATGTCATAGAATCAAATTAGACCCGAAGTAATTCTTCCCGTTTTGGCCATAGGCTCATGTTGACATATTGCAACAGAGCATGACTCAATATCATCGTACTTTATGATTCCTTGAACAACAATATATATATCCTCTATGTAAGGAAAAATATTTCCATCAACTCATAACACTCTCATAATTTATTCAGGTTTCTTTGTTCTCTGGAATCATATTAAATTTCGGAGCGTCCTCCAATAGTGATTCATGTACATAATTAATCAGATTTAATTTCATGAGAGTAATTCTTTATTAATGACTAAAATCGAGTTTAACATACCAGTTATCTTCTTCCTTGGGCAGATATTTATCGAACCGGGTGATGTCCCCCATTTTCTTTTGGGAACCACGACCTCAACCACACCTCCACCAAGTGTGGGTGCCACACCTCTTTCTGCGGTGTTGTCCTCCGTGCTGGGGACTTTTAACTTTACAGGCATATTTCCAACTGTATATATGATCTTGTCACTTTAACAATATTAACAAATGTATTAGTGATCAAATCTCTCATACTTTGAAGATTGATAATTCATTTTACTTCACTTTTACATTATGAAGTATGGGGGATCCTAATGAGACATATTGGGAAACACTTCATGTCGTTTTCCTATAAAATTATTTTTCTTATCTCCCTCTATTGTACGACGGGAAGATTGTTCATTAAAGTGGCAATCTAAATCTAACATGAACAGATCTCATATGTCAAAGATTTTCAAATAGTGGGTAATAGAAGGGAATCTATATCTGACATAATTACTTAATCGCCTTGAAAGACCCATTTTGGTGCGATGTGGGGGTGCAATAGGCACATACAATGCAGACCAAATATGTGTAAATGTAAAAATATCAAGTTAATCCAATTACCAATGGGTACACATAAATTGTTGATTAGCAGTAAAGTTGCAAAAATATTGCACAAACCTATGTCAAAAAGGCATTTTAGTGCGTATTTCTAATGCTCCAACCTCCATCTATATCCTTTTGATTATGGATGGATGTTAGAAAAGTCCAAAATTGTAGGGTCAGTCCGAAACCGCCCTAAATCGTGTAAGGTTAAGTTCATCATATTGTCAATTCGTTCGAAATAGTCTGACTAAATCGATACGCAATCAGCTCGAAGCCCTATAGAGCTAGGGCAGGCCTGGTCATCTGAAAAATTCTATATATGTTGTAATTATTGTTATAATATATATATATATATATGTATGTGTGTGTGTGTGTGTTGTTTCTGTAAGTCATTATTCAATCAAATAGTTGGATTAACACGTATATATTTAATAATTTTTTGATAGTAACATCCGTCGATATTCTTTTGATCTATTTGTAATATCCTGGTCATAGTTTTTATTAGCTAATGTTATATTGTTATGCTTTTGTTGTAAATGATGATACATATATTGTTGTTATTTTGTAATAAAATTCATGAATTAATATTTTATTTATTTTCATGAACTCAATGTTATGTGGTAATAATATTTATATTTTTATGATATGCTCTTTTTAATACTATATTTTTCAATGTTTGTAAACTTATATTTCTCACAACAATTAACTATGATTTTTTAATTTGTTCGTAATAACATTAATGCTTTGAAGGCTTTGGGATCTAGACCTCATAACCTTAGACGTGTTCATATTCTTAATAATAATATGTCATGATTTTGCTAGTCCAAGACGAGCGCAAGGGTCAAAATCAAGTATGTTTTGTAAATTTTAGAATTGAATATAAATTTTAAAATTCTAACTTATAGCCCAATAGTGGCCTGACTAGCCCAAAAATAGATAGAATTAGGTCCACAATATTATTTATCCGATAACAATAGCCCAACTAAAAAGAGGCCTGACTAGCCCAAAAACCGCTAGTTTTAGCCTGAAACCGATATGATTGTCCCAATTAACATAACTACCTTTGATGGTCACTTTTGTAAGACCATTTGAGTAAGCACATGGGTTAACAGATGCTCTTTATCGATTCTGATAGACATGCAATAATCATCAAATATTTTTTTATGTAAACTCTCCAACGGTACCTAGTCCTACAGACTTTGTCGGATGAGGATGGTGAGCCCTTATATATAATCTTTTCTAGAAGCTTTCAAATACAACATTTCATGTGGACAATAACATGAGATTCAACTAGTGTGTCAAAGTATTTACCATAATTATATATACTTTAATGACCCACATTCTGATTTTATATGTCCACATATATTATATTGTTTGTTATGCTTATATATTTGACATATGAATGTCTTGATCCTATTTTTTACTAAATTGTATACTTTGCAAAATGAATGATGTGCCTCTAAGATAGCTAATGAGGCAGAGTGCGATGTAGGTTGTGTTTCTAGTGCTTTAGAAAGCATAGACTATGTTATAATATAATTAGGACTGACATTGTACAAAGTATCAGATTCCGTCCCACTTTATGCTCTACTCGAAAGAAAGTATGTCCATATAATTTCTTGAATACGGATCATCATGACATGACTTGGATATTCTGAAGCCATTACTGGTAACAACATATGCGTTTGCGTCCCAAAAGTCCATTGTGGGTAACATCATATAAGTTTGCTTCATAGAGTTCATAGTTGGTGACAACATTTGATTCAACAATCTAAATAGTGGTGGGGAGCATGCCATTAGATTGACTCATTAATTTCTCTAAAATGAGCTTCATTCGACATTCATTAAAGGTATCATAATATATTTAATTTCATTCTCACAATTACTTTCTAAATGACAATCTTTGACTCAAATATATTTACTGATATTGCACAGGTAGCTCTTGGTGCATGCAGAACTTTTGTGACTTTAACCATTATGCGTGTCTGCAAACCCAAATTGAAAATCCAATTCAATTTTTAAAAGAAATTATCACTTGAGGGAGTGTTTGAAATCATACATTAGGGCCCTAGAATAGCTTTTGAAAAGCAATTAAAAGTGGATTTGCAAAATTTCCCATTTCCCAGATTCTTAGATTCTCATGGTAGTTTTGCAATTATAGTTAATTTTTTTATTTATCTTTAGTAATTTACCTTTATCCTTTTTATGCTTAATTCATTAAAAAGGAAACATCACTACCTTCATTCCCCAAATACAGTGTAGGCGCAGAGAGAAGGAAAGAGCCTAGAGTGCTAAGATAAATCCACATCGTCTTCCTCGCAGAACTGCTAGGTCAATTTTAACTTTTATTTTATTATTTATTGTTTTGATCTTGAAATCATGTATTAATATCTCTAGTAGTTGAGTATTGGTTGAAAACTCCTCTTTTATTAAATTAGGGTTTTACTTCTTATCTCTCTAAACTTTGTCACTTTCTTTGTTCTTATTACTAGACATGTTCATCTGATTCCGAACTGCTAGTTCTAGAATCGCCTTAGGGGGAAGAAAAACTGATTCGTGGTATTAAAGGTTACGTTTCCAAATCGGTTCCCGCCGATATTTCATAATTTTATTTTTATTTTTTGTTAATTTACAATAGTTTTTTAAAAAAAAAAAATCTTAGGAAAATAAATTGTAAATAGAATCGACAGAAAATTGAGACATTTTATTAAAATTAAACATCATTTCAAATTAGCTATAATTACAATTCCTAAAATTACAAACTATAATTACAAAATTCATCTCTAAAATGTAACACTAACTATATAAAAATTAAAAAAACAAATTATTGAATTACAAGTTACTTCCAACTTCACAACAAAAATGTAAAGTGTTCATAATCAATAAATATTGAAAAGGAAAAGAATAAAAATAAACAAAGGGCTTGAGTTTGATTCTAAGTTAATATTTATTTTAGAACTAATTTTTAACTTAGAATCAAATTACATACGCATCAATGACCTTTCGGCTTAAGGTAAAGGAATCAAAGCCCACATAGATTTCTTACCTTTCAGATTGAGGCTGGTTTCGGTTGTCTTGCTCAATCGCTTCCTTGAGAAGCAAGGGTGTCAGTGTTGGAGGAAGTAGTCTCGTAGTTAAGTGTCTCGCTCTCTTCATCTTCATCAAAATCAACCTCTTGTACTCATTGTTCAGCCTTTGTCCAATCTTCAAGTAGGAGTGTATTTTCTTAATTTTCAACGGTCCTAGATCTTCGGGGCTCCAATGTGTAGCATCCAATGCTAAAGGCTTGCTCGACCAAAATAGTTGAAGCAGGGGAAGCAAAAATCTCCTTTGCAATAATAGTTAAAAATGGAAAAGAATTGTATCTTTTCGACCACCACTTTAAAAGGTCGGAAGGAGTATCAAGATCGAGTTCGTCAAAAGTACTTTATGAAAAAAAATTCAACTTCCCCGTCACGATTAGAGAAAGCCCTTGCACGTTTTCTCTGATCGAATATCATAATTTTTTTGTATACGTGCAAGGCTCCGATTTGATACTCCTTTAGAAGATCTAATATCATTAGAGCCAACATCACTATCACCATCACCATCTCCATCTCCAAATTGGTATTCAATATTCTCAAAATAAATTAAATAAAGGACGTCCTTTTATGTTAGCAACAATAAGAGTGGGATTTGGGGGATCATGGTGATTAGGGAACAAGGCATCATAATACATTTTTAACAAATATTCTAAACCATCTTCTCTAATCCTAGTATCTAATACTTTAGCAACTAAAAATAAATCGGGAATCTCAAGGAAATATTTTAACCATGTTGTTCTCATGGAAGCATAGTTGTTTTAAAAAATGGGTCCTCTCTAAAATCATCTGAAAAGAGCAATTTTACAACAGTGATCTAAAATACAAGGAGAAATAGGGTGATAGCAACCGCATAATTACTTAGTTACGTCTTAAAAGTATGAAGTCAAATTAGCACATGCATCCAATTGAATGAGAAATAAACAAATACCAACTTGAATTTGTTGAAAAAATGCACACAATGTTTTCTTATACAAATAAGAATCATGAACATTTTATATGTAGAGTTCCAACGATGAGGGGGATCAAAAGATTTTTTTTTTTTTTTTTGGATGAATGTATCTTTGTTTGCAAAACTTTACCAATTTTTTGTCAAAGAAGAATGTCTAGAAAAAGAGGAGATTGCTTCTCTAATAGAAGCAACTTATTTACACCACTAGGTGGCTTACATTACTCGATAAGTGATGGTAAAGAGGTCTTATTAGCACTTGCATGATCAAAAGAAATTTATTTTTTTTTAGTTAAATTGTATTCTTGAAGAATCGAAATAATTTCATGACAAATATTAGATGCGGTATGCTCGTCATAAAATTCTCTACAGCTTATTAATTATTTTTTCATTATCCATGAATAATCAATCCAATGGCAAGTGATACCCATGTAATGATGATTTTGCCAATGATCACTCCAAATATCCAAACAAATTAAAACTTTTTATTTAAAGAAGCAAACAAATTTACCGAAACAACACGCGTGACTTTTGCAATGTCACATGTAAGTGTGCTTCATGAAACCTTCCTACATTGTTGACCAAAACTAAGTTGCATAAAATCCTCATAAAGAATATCATCAATGAAATTAAAGGGGAGATGTTTAACTGAATTTTTTTTAGCTAAATTCCTCCGCAACTTGATTTCAGTATATGCAAAGAGAGGAAGACGAGAGTTAGAATCTGAACCTACGGTAAATCTACCCATTTGCATTTGAGTTCGATCCAAGCTCACTTTGTTAGGATGTTTGTTGTTGATGTGCTTTGAGAGTATTCCATAGCCTCCCTCGTGCTTGAATTGATAAGGCTTCGAGCGATAATTTCAAGTGGCGGTTTGATCGGTACTTCCCGGGTTTAGCATCTTTGTAAAGTGTATGCTAAAAATTGTGGACTTCAAGGCCGGTTGTGTTCCTTGTGAACCACTTGGAACACCACTACCACGTCCTCTCCCACGACCCCTTCTTCCTTCTCTTTGGCTTCGGCTCTTAAGTTGGACGTTCGTCTCCTTGAGACTGTTGTTAAGCAAAGGTGGCGGCGACATTCTCCCCTACAAATATTACAAATTGATTGAATCATTAGAATGTAGAGCATTTAAAAAATTAACTTTATAAACTTTGAGGTTGAATATAAAAAGTATATAATAATCTAATTAGAAATTTACTAATAGAATATAGAAACATTGATAATATAAAATATAAAAACTTACCTAGAAAGGCGGTAATTTTATCAACATTCAAATTGATTGGAATGTTGTCCAAGCCAATATCCCCATCGTCATCATTAAGGTTTAAGTAGGCCGGAAGAGGAAGTGGTGAATAAGAATTGGGCACTCAAGGCAGGTACATCCACAAACTCTGCAGAAATGGTAGAAGCTGGCAATGAAGAGCCACAGATCATGAACATTACAGATTTCAAGGCTGGTGAAGACTGGATATTGGATAGTGGGTGCTCATTCCACATGTGTCCACACTTGGAATGGTTTTAGGAGATAAAAGAAAAAGATGCAGGGTCAGTAATGCTTGGAAATTATCAAAGTTGCAATGTCAAGGGAATTGGAAGCATTAAGATCAAGATGCATGATGGCTCAATCAAATTTCTAAAGGAAGTAAGGTACATCCAACAACTGAAAAGAAATCTTATCAGTCTTAGTACCCTAGAGGATAGAGGTTGTAGTTTTAAATCAGAAGATGGTTTTCTTTATGTTTTAAAGAATTCTAAGATTGTTATGAGGGGAATAAGGAAAGCCAGTCTATACTATCTCCTAGGAAAGGTGATATTAGGCAGTATTGATCACTCTTTATCTTCAGAATCATAATTATGGCAAGCTAGGCTTGGACATGTTAGTGAGACAGGTCTCAACTAATTAGTTAAGCAAAAATTGAGTAATATTGTTGCAAACATGATTTTAACAGACAAGTGTGAAGACTGCATCATGGAAAAATCTAAAAAGCAAGTGTTTCATGCTAAGAAATCAACTTCAGTGGCTTGTTTAGATTATGTTCATCCAGATTTGTGGGGACCAGCCAGGGTCCAAACCTTGGGAGGAGGGAAATACTTCTTAAGTCTCATAGATTATTATTCTAGGAAAGTGTGGATTTATATCCTTAAAGCAAAATCAGACTGTTTTGACAAGTTTAAAGAATGGTATCATCAAGTGCAGACTAAAAAGGGATCTTCTCTTAAGTGTTTAAGGACTGACAATGGTTTAGAATTCTTGTCAGAAGAATTCAACACATTTTGTATAGAGAAAGGGATAAAAAGGCATAAAACAGTTCCAGGAACTCCACAACAGAATGGTGTTGTGGAGAGGATGAATAGGACTCTGCTTGAAAGGATTAGATGCTTATTGTTAAATTCTAGTCTGGACAAAAGGTTTTGGGGAGAAGTTGTTGCCACTGCAGCTTATCTCATAAACAGATGTCCTACAGCTGCTAATGACAATGTTACACCTGAGGAAAGATGGATAGGAAGACCACTTACTTACCATCATTTGAGGGTGTTTGGCTGTAGAGCTTATGCTCATGTCAAACAAGGTAAATTGGACTTTAGAGCACAGAAGTGTGTGATGGTTGGATATCCAGTAGGTGTAAAAGGTTACAGGTTATGGTGTACATAATTAGGTGCTGGGAAGTTGATTTTCAGCAGAGATGCAGTTTTCATTGAAAATGTTATGCCATTTAAGCAGAACAATCAAGTAAAGCTGGTAGCTGATCCAAATACATTTGGTTCATCAGTGATGGTGGAGCAGCCTGAGGATGATCAAACTGAATTCTCTGATGATGGCACTGGTGAAGAACAACACGTTCATAATCAAAATCCACTAGATTATCAATTGGTAAGAGATAGAGCTAAAAGAACTATCAAGCCATCCACAAGATACTCAGATGATTATTTGACAGCCTATGCATTTGTGACAGCTGAGGACACTGACTACAATGAACCAAAAGATTACAATGCAGCTATATGCAGTGATGAAAGGGATAAGTGGTTAGTGGCAATGAAAGAGGAAATTGAGTCTCTTGAGAAGAATAAGACCTGGATTCTGGTCAACAAGTCAACTAATCAGAAGCTAGTATAATGCAAATGGATATTCAAGAAGAAGATTGAAGTCTCTGATGTAGAATCTGTCAGGTTTAAAGCACGACTAGTTGCTAGAGGTTTTACCCAAAGGGGGGGTATAGACTATAATGAAATCTTCTCTCCAGTGGTAAAACACTGCTCAATAAGGATTCTATTGGCCATAGTGAATCAGTATGATTTAGAACTTGAACAACTGGATGTTAAAATAATATTTTGATACACGTCATATATGCATGCATTTAGGTCGATTTTAGGTGTGTATTTATTGCATTTGCATACATATACAGTCGAGAATTACTTGTATTGGTTATATTGGACTATTTGATGTGTTTTGTGGAGTTTTGTTGATTTTAGGCCAAAATATCGAGTATATGACGGACTAGAAACGAAACGGACCAAGAATAGGCGAAATGGGCCACGTTGGGCCCAAAAGATAGAAAATCGTATTTTGATGCAAGAAGTGACACGGCCGCGTCATTTTCATTCAAGGCCGCGTCAAAATGTGCTCACAAGAGTGAATATAGTGCAGCTCGATGCGGCCGCATCGATGTTTTTCAAGGCCGCGTCAATTTTCGTCTAGAAAGCAAAAAAAATCGGATTAAGTTGGGCTTTTGGTCCTAATCTATCAAGGATTTCAACCCATAATTATAAATAGGTCCCCAAGCTCGCGAGTTAAGGGTTAGACACTCCATAGTTTCACATACACTTAGAAGAAGAGATATAGGAGCTTGGAGTACAAAGAAGACGAAGATCATCGAGATGGATTCATCCGGGTTCAGTTTACTTTTGTAGTTTTCAATTCTTGCAATGTTTTTCTCAGAATTTTGTAATGAATTTATGCTAGGCATGAGTAGCTAAGCTATTCGTGTCCTAGGGTTAGAAAGTAGGGATTTTTATAACAATGTTTCGATTTATGTTTTGATCTATTGATTCCGTTCTTAAAGTATTTATCTTTATGTTAGTTATTATAAGGGAATTTAGACTGGCCATCTAGGTTTAGTAATCCCGTTTAACAAATCCGCTTCGAGAGAAGGGGTTTGTTATCAGACGTACGACATAGAGCGCAGTTGTCTATGACTGTGTAGGCATAGGTTCGTGAGCTTTTGGGAGTTACTAGGATTAATTGACTCAAGAGGGTAATTGTCCTAGTTAATCAACGATTTAATTGCTTCGAGAGAAGGGTTAGGTTAATAGAGTGCCGCCTAATAAACACTAGATCGGTTTAAAAATCAATAAGTTGAACATAATCGTCATTGAAGTAATATCCTGAAATCAAAACCTTAGGATACCTTTTCTCCTTGATTGTTATTCCTTTTTGTCTGCCAAGTGTTAAGTCATAGTTAATTAAGTAATTTAGTTAATTAGTTAAATTCCTCAGGTTTTGTTAAAATCAACCTTTTGCAATCTAGTATCTAGTTAGGACAATCCTAGAGTATCGAGGTATCGAACTACCTAAAATCTATTCCTTGTGGGATCGACCTTGACTGCCGCTACTACACCTACAACCGTGCACTTGCGGAACACTAGGTTAGAAAACCGACGTGTCACATTTCTACATGGTGATTTGAAGGAAAAGATTTAAATGTACAAGCCTGAGGGTTTTGTGTTACCTGGTAATGAAAATAAGGTGTGCTTGCTACAGAAATCATTGTATGGACAATGGTACATAAAATTTGACAATCATATGAAGTCCATAGGGTTCACAAAATCCAAGCATGACAGTTGTGTATATTTGAAATTTGTTGGTAAGTCTATTGTAGTGTTTCTCTTAAATATATGTTGATGATATGCTAATTGCTAGCAAAAGCAGAGCATAAATTGAAAGTTTAAAGCATGAGCTTCAGGCTGTATTTCAAATGAAAGTTCTGGGGAATGCTAAACGAATTCTAGGCATGGATATTAAGAGAAATAGGGACATATGTGAACTTATCAACAAAGTTGTTAAGAGATTCAACATGCATGAAGCAAGGAAAGTGTCAGTGCCTCTAGGTCAGCAGTTCAGGTTATCAAAAACTCAGAAACCTCAAACTCAAGAAGAAATGGAAGAAATGAGTAGAGTGTCATATGCCAATGCAGTTGGCAGCATTATGTACACTATGATTTGTACAAGACCAGATGTTGCTCATGGAATTAGTGTAGTGAGCAGGTTCATGGCTGAACCTGGTAAATCTCACTGGGAAGTACTCAAATGGCTATTAAGATACCTGAGAGGAGCTGATAACTATGGAATATTGTTCAGGGAACAGAGACAAAGTGATGATGATGATATGCTTATGAGGTATTGTGATTCAGATTTTGCAACAAATGTAGACTCCAGAAGGTCCCAAACTGGTTACATCTTTACTCCCTTTGGCTCTGCCATCAGCTGGAAATCAATGCTACAAGTTGTAGTAGCACTTTCTACCACTGAAGCAGAGTTTATGGCTATTACAGAAGCAGTAAAGGAAGCACTTTGGTTGAAGGGAATTCTGGGAGAGGTTGGTTTGAAGCAGAAGTCTGTTAATGTGTTTGTGGACTCACAAAGTGCTTGTACTTGGCAAAGCACCAAGTATTTCATGAGAGGAGCAAGCACATTGATGTCAAGCATCATTTTGTTAGAGAGATTACAGAAAACGGAAGTGTGGAGCTTGTGAGAGTTAAAACTAAGGATAATGCAGTTGATATGCTTACAAAGCCTCTAACATCTGAAAAATTTCAACACCGCCTGCAGCTGTTGTAGGTAGTTCAAATTTTAATCTTTTCTGTAGAAAGTTTGAACCCCGTAATGGGGTTGATTAGCGGAAGGAAGAAGAGTATACTAATCAAGGTGGAGTATATGATCTTCATGAATTGACAAGGTGGAGATTGTTGGAGCAAAATGGTGTCAAACACATTCAGCTCATGAGGAAAGTGATTCTGGAAAAGTTGTATAAAAAGCACTTATCAATGTGGAAGGAAAGCTGGACTAAAAAGCACTTGTGTGAAAGCATTTAATATGTAACAGAATAACTGTTAACACATGCATGCAGTTTCTTTGAGCTATGGGAGTGGATTTAGCTCGTTTTCAGTTTTTTCTTTCATAAACGGCTTCTAGATCAAGTTAGACAGTTAGTTAACACATTGGAGGGGAGTGAGGGTAGATATCAAGTAAGATAGAAAGGGTAGTTATCTCTTTGAGGGTGTTATCTTCTTGATTCATCACTTGTAATCTTCTTTGGAGTGATTAGTGGAATTCTTCTTGCGACTGCCCGTGGATGTAGGTTCTCAAGCACTAAACCACGTACATATTTTGTGTTTTCATTCTGTTTCTATATACACACAATCATACGAGAAATCTTGCACACAAGGTGTTTGCTATTTGTGAGCTTGAGTGTTAAGTGTGTTTTCTTGCTTGAACCTTGTAACACTTTTGGCTATTTGTTAAAAGTCTCGACTCTTTAATTGTTTTTGCTTGTTTAATGTTTGATTCAAATCAAGATTTTTTTTGTTATTTTGGCGAATGAACTTTTTATTCAATATTGTTATTTCATATTATATTTCAGTTCTAGGGTTATTATATCATTAGATTAAGGGAAATTAGGCGTGGTAACCTCCTGTACATAAATATTTGGCCAAATAGCCTTTTGACCAGCAGACCCTATTTACGTTCGATTAAAAAAAAAAAGAAAAATTAATTACTTTTTCTAAATTTACACATTGGCCCCAAAAGCTTTATCTCTCTTTCATTATTAGGCTCTTCGGCCATTTCCCTCTGCCTTTCCTAATCTCATCAGTTTCCCGGTAAGATTCGGCGAGCTTATGAATTGATGTGGCCATCAATTCAACTCACATTTCTTCTTCTTCTTCTTCTTCTTCTTCTTCACATTCTTCCTTTTTTCTCTGATTCTTCTTCTTCCCACAAATTACAGTTTCATCATTCTTGTTATCCCCAAAATATTGCAGAAAAATCAATGGCTGAAACCATCTCGGTAGTTTGCTTCTCCGCCTTTTCTGCGATTTCATCTCCAGGTAAGGGTTTTACTTCTTTTACTCCACCAAGATTCTTTTCCCAATTCCCCCGTCCCCGCGTCAACTTCACCGTCAAGACCTCCGGTTTATCCCATTTCTGGCGACGATGCTTCCGGATTTCTTGATCCCCAATTTTTATTTTCCATTGGGTTCATTGTAGCAATACAATGGGTTCCAGAGGAGAGAATTACCCTGCTTACTTCTGATGGGCTAATTCAAATTGGTGGAATCTTGTACCGGGCCGGGTCTGATGTATATTTTTCCTGGTTCTTGTTATGCTACTTATATATCACAGAAGTGCCAGTTGTTTATCTAATCTTAACTAAGAGAATAATGATCTACTGATAGAAACAAGTTTCACCTTTTGTCTTATCTAGTTGGTATATATAACATGTTATGTGATATGGGTTTTTGCCACTTTTTCAGGTATAGAAAGGCTTTAGGAGGCTTGTTGGTCGCAAGTATACTGTTTGCATGTTATACATTGATTGAGATTCTGCGAATTTCAAGTAGCACAAGGCTGAGTGTGTGGACGAAACAGAGCACTTCAGAGGGTTATAGTCCTGGTTTCTGTATACTTGTTTATGCACTATTGTCTTTCGGTCAGGTATTTTTCTACCTTATATTTGGCTTGGAGACACCTTATGTTTGTATTGTTATATTATTTTTTCTTAAAATCACTACACACACGCACACACAAACACACATATATATATATATATATTTATATAAGACACAGTAAGATTTATCAGTGTTTTGCATATATGTCGTGTCAAAATTCTTGTATCTATGAGATGATAATTTAATTGTATTTTCATAGAATTTTCATACATGTTAATTTGACCAGGACTGTCATTTGTTTCAAGTATTACAATACTGCTATTTGCAGGTATTAGCGACATCAGCAAAGGAAATGTACAAGGGCAAGAGCTGAGCCACAACCATCTTCATGATAGCAGTTCTCTTGGTACTAATGGGCCGTCTTCTTCTTGATCTTTTTCATCCAGTAAAAATAAGCTTTTTTAGATTAGTGAGAACAAAAATGAGAACTGAGGCTGAAATTTCTTAGTTTAATTTCTAAATTCTGCTTATTTAGCTTTTTAGCTTTGTTAATCTTACTTTGAGTAGCTTTTATCATGATCAAACTTGTGATGGAGGAATTAATTATTTGTTTATTTGAGTTAATCGGAGCTAGTATCATATCTTTGTTGATCAAGTACGTAATGATGTGTTGATTTTATCTGGCTGCCATTGATCTTTTGTGAAATGCGGTTAAATTTGGAGGTTCTGCGTAAAGAAGCAGAGGGTTGGTTTGTCTGAAATTTAGCAGCAAAAAGCGATTGTATTAAACTAATTGTGGAAGTCGTAATAATTTATTCCATCTTATCTACCTGATAATGATATACTTTCTTCTTGATCTGAGCGAAGGAGATTGATTTTCAATATTAATTTGAAAAAAGAAAAAGAAAAACTTGGTTACTAATCCTATAGGACGGGTAATCAACAGATTTGCTAAGGATGTTGGCGATATTGACCGTGATGTTGCCAGTCTTGTCAATTCGTTTCTAAGCCAACTGTGGCAGCTACTTTCAACTTTTGTGCTCATTGGAATTGTGAGCACTGTATCATTATGGGCCATCATGCGCTTTCTTATCTTATTATACACAGCTTATTCATATTATCAGGTTCATCAATCACCCTTTTTTTTTTCTCTCTTCTGTGGTAAGAGCTGTATTTTGATTCATGAAATCAACTGCAGAGCACATCTAGGGAAGTAAAACGACTAGACTAGATCACCAGATCTCCAGTATATGCACAATTTAGTGAAGCATTAAACGGGTTGTCAACAATTCGAGCATATAAAGCATATGATAGGATGGAAAATATAAACGGGAAATCCAGATTCTTTTATATATGGTTATATGGGTTATAGAGAAATACAACTCTTTTCAGAATTCTGGATGGTGGTTAGTTAGTTAGTAATTGAGAAGGAGTTGTGAATTTTCAGAACATTTTTCGATATTAGTTTTGCTTACATCCCAAATTTTCGATCTTCATTTTGTGTAGCCACTATCTTGACAAAATAATTTCATCTGGTCTGTCTCATTGCTGCTTTTGCCCGCTAGCCAAAGTTTGTTGAGAACAAAAAATTGCAAGTAGTCATTTCTTTGCATACATGTAACATTCTATATTTTCGATCTTCATTTTGTGTAGCCACTATCTTGACAAAATAATTTCATCTGGTCTGTCTCATTGCTGTTCTTGCCCGCTAGTCAAAGTTTGTTGAGAACAAAAAATTGCAAGTAATCATTTCTTTGTATACATGTAATATTCTATATTTGTTCTCTTATCCTGCTTTAAAATCCATAATTAATTGTTTCTAGGCAATCTCTTGTTAATTCTATTTGTTGATTATCTATGTAGGGTGGATGGGAGATCGAGGAGGTAGCAGAATGGGAAGCCATGGAAGAGGCTGGAGTACAAGATAAACCTTCTCCTTTTATGCTTGCTATAGTTTTTATTACTCTTACATCACAGCTTGATTAGCATAACTTGGCCAGGTTTCCATTGTTAATTCTCTGTTAATTCTATTTGTTGATTAGTCTTTGGCTTGGCCAGATTTCCTTTGTTTAACTTCGAGTGTTTACTGTCATATTTGTATAATACATGTTTGTACATGTATATTCTTGACAAATATTTTTGGTTTTGTTTATCTTTATATTTCACATTGATTTATAAAGGCTGAAGCCACTGGTTTGTGGGATGGACTTTTGATGGTGTCGCAGGGTCATTTGCTGGTCTTGGTTTCCTTGTATTATATATAGGGAGTGTTTTTCATTGCTTTTGTTTTTAAAGAAGTGATTAAATTAGCATTTGTGCGAAATTCACTTACGGTGAAAAGTGAGTAGTGTTAGAGAATTAAGTGATTTTGACCGATATTTTAGAATGAAAGTGTTTGATAAATAAGTACTTCTAGCCTCTTAATTACCAATTAGAAAATAAGGAATAAGCAGAAGAAGGGTTGTAGCTACTTACAACTTTATCTGGAAAATTAAATGTTTTCATGTCTGGTGGCATGTGGTAAAAATTATTCATCATCTTTTATCCTCTTCTTGATGCATGCATTGTTGGTATTTCCTCTGTAGACAATTACTGGCTTCACTGGAAAGATGTTCTTTGTTGGGGTCTCCTAGGTATGTTCCATTTGTTCTATGACCAAGAAGTTAATTTAAGAAGCTTAATTATTACTGCATGTTATTCAATTATAATTTAATTTGTAAGGTTTGTTTAATTACCATTGATGAATTTAGATTTCTACATTATAAACTACACAAAATTCGAAAGAAACTTCGACAAATCACCCAAAAGATCAATTAGTTGTAGTTTATTGTTATACTTCAACTTTTCATTTTACTACATATATATGTATATAGAGACAAATTACTCAAACACACAATTTTTTTTCAACAAGTTTAACTGGGCGATCTAGTCCAATTTTGACAGTGCTTCTTCCCCTACATTCAAATCCTAATAAAGATAAGCATAACCCAGTATAATAAAGAATATGGGTGATTTTATAAAATTCACTATTTATATTTACAATTCATATTTTATTGTTCTTTTATCTTCAGGATCTTTTTTCGAAGTCATGACAAAGAACGAAAATGAGTATCTTATTAAAATCTTAAAAATTCATATATAGGAAGCAAAAAATAAATTAGTAAGTGAAATAAGCAAATTAATAACACAATCAAAACAAGTAAAAAATAAAAAATAAAAATGAAAACCTATTTTCTGGTTCTATCCAATTCAATTAGATTTTTCTTGGTTGAGCCATGAAAGCGGTTCTATAGGGTGATCCAGCCCAGATCGGACCAAACACTGGTTCTCGATTTAACTGGTTCAGCGAACCTGTCCAGTTTGATTTTGACGACATTGTTTTCAACTTTTTGTTGATTTAGATGTAGTTATGAGCCTAAATAACAATAAATTCATCGTTAACCTACTATCTAAGTTGTGTAGTATTTTTTTCATATAAATCACAAAATAAAAACCAAATGTACTTTTAAACTCTTCTCTCCTAACATACATGGAAAATGATGAAACATTGAGGTTATAACTGGACCGGTGGTTAAACTGGTTCCACCATCGATTCTGATTCTGACAATATTGGATGAAGACAATTGTATAGTTGAGTCTAAGTCATGACTTAACTAGTATAAGAAGTTATAAGTCTGTAGTTAACGACTTTTTTTTTTTTCTTTTTTTATTTACATAGTTGAAGTTGAGCATGATAATATATACTTCAGTATTTTTATCTAAGTAATCAGAAAATCAATTATTAAAGAAAGAAAATTTAAACAAAATGTTTAATAAAAAAAAATACAATTCAACTCTTAGCAATAAGTCAAAAATTATTTAAAAAATGATTATTATACATAATATTTATGAGTTCACCTCAAAAATATTTTCTATTAGAAATAAATTCAAAAGAAATACAAGAGATAAATTTGTATTTTAGAATGAATTAAATCTCTATTGTTAATATGATGAACTTATGCGTATAAATAAAGTTGGAGCACTTTTAATTATATTCAATAAGTTTGTAGGGAATACGTATAGTTTCTTACAGTCATATAAATATTAGTCACTATTACTTTTAATTATATTTAAAAAGATAATATAAATTTAAGCATTCATTTGTGAGGAATATGCACTTTACTGAGTATTTAAAAAAAAAAGTCCAATACTCAGAGGACCCTAATATAAAGAGAGTTTCAATATTTCTAAAAATGGAATATGAAAATTGAATAATGACAAATGTATCATTACAATGGAACATAAACATATTATGTGCATATTTCACTAATGACATACTAATTTGATTCGATTACCCTAAAATTTCTACTATAAAGTTGATAAAATATAAAAGTAACAAGAATCAGAATATCCGCAAAATGAAATGTTATTAACAAAATAAGTCATAAATTACCTAAACATCAAAGAATAAATATTGAACAAACTAAATGAACATCTTGAAAAAACTAAATAAACTTTTTTCTTATCAATAATTAAGGCAGTGCGTTGGTACATGTAGCGCGATAATGGCCGGTTCCTCCACACCTCCCACATTTGCGAGGTTTCGTAATTTTGCTCTTGCTTGGTTTGTGTAGCTCTCTGACTGGTTTTTTTCTTTGCTTTGGTGGTCTTCCACTTGGCCGTTTTGTTCGTGGACACAAAATAATTCTCGACTTAACATCATCAGGGATTTGCCATTCATCTTCTACTGGTAATGGATAGACAAATTCAGAATACGATTCTCTCCAACATGATGTCGTATAAAAACGAGAGCATAACTTATATCCATCACCTCCAGTATGTTTAACAGCGGCAATTGCATGTGCACACGGAAATTTCTCCAAATTAAATTGCTTACACGTGCATGTGAAAACTTCAAAATTGACAATTTGCGTGTCAATTTCTTTATACACCTCAAACTCTGTTGGAGAAATAGAAATAACCTTCATACAGTGAGACTGATTGTACACCATGATCATTTTCTTCTCCATAGGTGGTGTCAAATAGCTACTACATTTTGTTGCATCATTATGCCTTTCATGGAACCATCTCTGCAATGTCACTCTAATGTGCTCAATTAAACCAAGAATAGGAAAATCACGAGCATTTTTCAGTGGTGAATTCAAAGATTCTGCATTATTGGTTGTCATTATGTTGTAGCGCATCCCTTTGCAATGTGCTCTACTCCAAACATGGACCCCCAACCTCATTTTCCAGGTAGTCTCTAATCCCTTTATGCAACCCACAAAGTGCCGTCATCTTTTTATATAATTCTGTCATATTATAGGACTCTGCTGTCATCCAAAACAATGTTCCAAAATCTATTCTTGTAAATTTTTTCTTCATATTATTTTGCAAGTGCCATATACAGTGTACGTGATGTGAGAAACTAAAAACTTTTACAAAAGCAGGATGAATACTTAAACCACGATCAGATATAATCACTAGCTCCTCAATATCTCCGGTTATTTCCTTCAACTTATTGAAAAACCACATCCATGAAGCTTCATTTTCAGAATCAACTATAGCCCATGCAAGAGGAAAATTTGAACATTTGCATCTTGACATGTAGCAACAAGCAGTGTACCTCTATATCTGTTAGTCAGAAATGTGCCATCAACAGAAATCACTGGCCTAATTGATGTTTGAAATCCTCGTATGCTTGGCCCCAATGCCATGAAAAAATATTTAAAGCGGTGGTCATCCCCTGTCTCGATGAATGTAAGTGTACCAGGATTTCTTTGCTTCAAAGCAGAGCAATAAGAAGGCAAACAACCATAACTATCATCCGGAGTTCCACGTATTCGAGATACCGCAAATTCTTTAGCCATGTATGCCTTCGTATAGCTTATGGTAATGTCAAACTCCTTATGAATGTCATTTATTATGTTCCTAGGTGTGTGTATTCGATTAGGATCTTCAAAAATAGATGTAATGTGGCTTCCAATGATTGAATATGTTGCATGTTTGTGATCTTTACGTCGGACACTCATTGAGCATGTGTGCGAACCAACATATTTTCGGATTACAAACATATCTGATCCTTTCATCTTCATGGCACGCAACCTCCAAAGACATTTTTCATCAATACAAACAACCGTGTAAAGACTCTTAGTGGATTTCTTCACCTTGAACTCAAAGTGACATTTCATAGAAAGCAAATGCAACTTTGTTATCAAAGATTTTTTGCACGAGAAAACTTGTTTAATTTGTATATCTTTCACTTTCAGGAATCCTTATTGACGACCCAGCTTGAGTAGGAACTAAATCGACTACCAAATTCTGAACATGGTTAGGCATATGAGGTTCTTTCATCACAACATCATCAACATGTATAGGAATATTAGATGGCTCAACAACTTCCAGTCTTTCTGATGGTTCTGCAATTTCCACTCTTTGAGCACAATTATTAGCATGTATATCAATATTTGATGGCTCAACAATTTCCACTCTTTCTGATGGATCTACAATTATTAGCATGTATATGAATATTTGATGGCTCAACAATTTCCACTCTTTCTGATGGATCTCCAACTTCTACTCTTTGCTTCTACTCTTTGAGGACTTCCTGTGATTTCCACTCTTTCCGATGGTTCTCCAACTTCAACTCGTTGAGGACTTTCTGTGATTCCCACTCTTTCATGACTTGTTGTAGCTTTCACTCTTTCACGACTTCCTATAGCTTCCGCTTTTTGCTGGACTTCTGCAACTATATTCAAATCGGCCAAATGTAAATAGCTTGTTTCCCTATTTTCAACAACTTCCTCTCTCTCTCTTTCTAATGGTAGGCTTGCTGCAACATCCCCTGCAACCTCCACTTTTTCATCATTTTCCACAATTATATTTAGATCATCCCAATTTAAATTGTTTTCTTCTCTCAAATTTTCATTATACTCCAAGACATCATTTGATAAAATGGTAACACCGAGGGGAACTTGTTCACAAACAGAAATATACCACGACACACTATTGTCAGAATCAATTTTCATAGGTGGAAATGGCACATTTAACATTCCAGGAACAAGAGTTGCAAACTCCATTTTCTGAAACTTAGAATCTATGTTCAATGCTCCACCAATTTTCTCATATAGCTCTGTATAAGTTATAGTTTTGAAAACCAGAAGTGGCATCAGACTTTCTCGATCATTTACTTTGTACTTCCATATCCATCCGCCATCAATTTTCTTCTCAAAAATAACATCATAACATATCGTAATCCACACACTATCTGTAGTATCCATAGCTGCAATTTATAGTCAAAGAACTTTATAAAGTTTGTCCAAAAGATTGAACAACATTGTGAAATTATATATATATTTTAAAAATATGGCGCACAAAGAAACTAGAAGCAACACAAATACTAAATAATGGTCCCAATATATATCATAATGTTAAAGGAAGAACTCAGATAGTATATAGCAAAAAAAGAAGATTGTATACCTTGTTATGTATTGCGCTTCCACTAGAAAAAAATCTTCAATGGACTTCCATCAACATGCTAATTTTGAATAAGAGAGGATAATTGTGAAAGAGATAATTTTGAATCACTGCTCTTAAGTTTTTTTCGCAGCTTTCACATTAACACGCTCTTCTCTTCTTCTCTGTTCTGTACGTTCTTCTCTGTTCTGTTTTTTTTATCTGTTTCAACTTCTCTGTTCTGTTTTTTTTATCTGTTTCTACGGCTTTCTACTTTCTGTTACGTGATTATGGGAAAATAGGTTAGTTAGGGTTTAATAATATTTTATATTTAAGATTTAGGAGACCTTTATATTATTCTTATTTAATAAAACCCCCCTCAACTATTCTTATTTAATAAATTCCCTAATTTGAAAAAAAGGGTTATTTAGATAAAGGTTTATAAAGGAAGGTTTTTTAAATAATATATTATGTTGACCAAGTCATTTAAATAAATGCCCCCTTAGATTAATGTGTTGGAGAAGGAAAAAAAAAAAGTGGGGAAAGGGCGGGTTTCATTTCTAGGAAAGTGAAGCGAAGCGGGTTACAAATCTAACTTTATTCGTGGGAACGGGCCTGGAGAAATGTCAAACCTACCCCATTGCCATCCCTAAGAGAGAGCATCAATTATGATTATTTTAGTCACCAAATATCCCTATATATAGAGTGCAAAATATAAGAATTTCACGAAAATATAAATATAAATGAGTATCTAAACTGCTCTTCACCAATTACTTTTGACGAAGATGCATTATTTGTGTTTTTCCTTTAATAACTACAATGTATTTCAATCATATCATTCTATGAAATTTAGAACACTCAATTCATCTAATATAATAATAGCAAAATATTTCTTATCATGATCATATAATAGCATCCATTTAAATACGAAGCACATTCAATTAATTTTATCAAGTAAAATGTGACAAAAACCCTAAAAATAGTAAAAAGTGATAATCGAAATTAAAAACAAATGAAAGATCGGGTGTAGAAGTTGTTTTAGAAGTCGTGGTTATTAAAAAAAGAAAAGAAAGGTTGACATGTGAAACTGCGGATGTTTTTTACGCGCGTCGGTGCTCATAAATTCAGAGGCACACATTTTTGCCCTTTTTCCTACTTATTATTATGTCACTTTCTTCAACTATTTTATTTCTGTGTCAAATTAACAATTTCTACTATAAGGTCAATGTTTCTAAGCCTAGACCCACCACAATTAAAATTCATATTATTAGTCACATATAATATCGATTACAAAATAAACATAAAATAGTGAGAAAAAGTGCCAAAAAATATTAATAGCCGATTTGTGATAAAATAGCAGTCGAATATTAGAGATGGATATAATCCGTCTTTATTTTGTAGGTAATTTGGTCTCTAATTTCATAATAGAGATGGAAATTCCGTCACTAAATTTAGAGACGGAATAAATTGATCTCTAAATTTTAGAGACCAACATTATAGAGATCAACTATTTCGTTTCAAATCTGCCAATACTTTAGTTTAGAAACAGATGTCATGTAATTAGAGAATGATTTTTTCATCTCTAATTTGATTTTTTCTTGTAGTGTCCGGATAAGACGGTCCCATCGATTTAATCAGAAATCGAATATGGTATCGGTTTGGATCTTAATCGGTAGTGGATTTTAAGTGATCCGACACGATTCGACCAAAAACTAGGTAAAATTTGTGACCCAATTAACTCAATTTTTCAATATTTTTAAGCAATAAATGCACAATAAAACATATTAACAATACGCGACAAGTAATAAAGTATTTTTTAAAATCTTAGAGAAAAAGTTACAAACCCTCTTTACAATATAATTATTCCTTCTCCAATCCTTATTTTGTTTATGTTCAAGTATAGTTATATGTAATTAGATTGAAGCATCAGTTTATGCAATTTTCGTAATAATATTGAATTGTATGATGTGTATAAATATTATATACATACAGATTTGCAAGTTATCCAATTTTTTTAGTACAATTTCAATGGTGAAGACGAAGTTGGATAACTCAAGTGGCAGAACATCTACTATCTAGACCTTTGATCCTGAATTTGACTCACCGTGGAAGTAGGGGATGATTTTTTCTGTGTTCGAAGAAAAATTTACGTCCAATTGTGAATCGGAGTTAGAAAAAGTAAGAAAATGGAAAAGTATAAGTGAGACGTTAGAAATGAATCCCGTGGGAGGAGTGGGGGTGTTGTTTAGGTTTGACTAATTTCCATGAATTAGGTGTGCCATTTGACTTTAGCTTTCGTTTAAGTCATGTCGGTTATATTCATTCATTTTCAGTTATCCTTTTCCACCCTTCCGCTCATTTTATAATTATGTAGTTTCAAAATTGTATATAACATTCACATTAGTTCAAATTCAGCATAATGTTCCATTTTCAAGTAAAAAGTTTTACGTTAGTTGTTTTCGTGTTTTCTAGTTAACACTTAAATAATCTTTGTAAAAGTTGGTTGGTCGTAAAAATTATACATAAAAAAACGTAAAAACTATTTTGCTCGAATAAGGATATAACTATATGGGAGTTTTATATCAATTTACAACTATAAAAGGGTCTCGAGTAATATTATACAATCACATGGGACGTAGGGGGCTATTTGGTGCAAATTACCTGTTATTTAACTTCATTAAAGTAAAAAAGAAGAGAATGATGTATGTTGATTCTGATATTTTTAGTTGAATATATAAATATAAGACAGGAATATAAGACAGGTCTTATATTATTAGCTACCTTATTCATAGAAAGTGTGTTTCAAATAGAGACAGAGTCGTTATATTTATTTAAATGAAAGTCAAAAGTAGTTCTCAGTATTTCGAGCATTTATGATTGTGAGGATCACATTTACATCTCGAGATTGATCAATCATCAAATATATGTATACTTTTTTAATATTACAAGCAGATCAAAATAATGTTGTTAAAGTCTGTGTTAGGTGCTAATCGAGCGACATACTAGAGGTATCGTTTAGAGTGGGCCTAGTCGGGATTAAGCGATCATAGACGTGATTAGACAGGAAGGCATCGAGAAAAGCCACAGGCAACCAATGAGAACTTAGTGGAAACTTTTGCAATAGAGAAGAAACAAAAACTTTATACTCCCTCGGTCCAGTTAACTTGTCACACTTTCCATTTCGTTCCATCCCACTTAACTTTTCACACTGATAAATGGCAATTAAAGGCAACAATCTCCACCCTCAAAATATCCACATTCAATCTTCACCTTTAAAAAAGTCAAAAATTCCACAAAATCTGTTTTTTCTTAATATCTGTGTCTGGTCAACTGTGAAAAGTTAACTGGGACGGAGAGAGTACAACATTTTGATTGACAAAACATTTAATAGGATAGTATGTTGAAAATGTAATTGCTGGAAGAGCTGATTATAATTTTCACAACTCTCAAAGCAGACAGTTTGATCTAACCTTTCTCCCTTTTTTTCTTTTTTATTAACCGATTTGAAAATAAGGTTATTTGATTACTGATTCTTCATAAAAAGCTGGTTTGAGTTGTTCAATTAAAGAGATCAAAATAACTCCGATATATCACTATACTTGATAAATTTAAAAGCTCGACTAATATCAAAATATATGAACTCGACTCGACTTGATTAATGCTTCTTCAAGCTCAATTTAATTAATATGAAACAAGTTTAAATAATATAAAATCTTAAGAATATTTTAAACAAGTTTGAACAATAGTTTAACTTGACTTATATTTACAGCACTACCTACACTAGACTAGATGAACTTAATTTACAATTTTATCCACGCATCACGTACTCCAAATCATCTTTTACAATTACCGTATTTCAATGATGTCCCACACTTAAGACCACTTCATTTTGATTCAACCTTAAAAATATATTATTCTTATCTGCTTCTTATAACGATGTAATTTTAATATATGACATATAATTGTGACATCGTACTTGAAATAGAGAATCTGAATTGCGTATCCTCAATCATGGTAGATAAAACTTTAGGAATCCTCGCCTGGCATTTCGAGTATATATGAGAATACAAAAATTATTTTAACGAAGCTGTTATTTGGGCATATTTAGCCCGGGCCAAAAAAAAAAATCTTGAAAATAATTTTTTTTGTTTTTAACAATTATCTTCTTATTAAAAATAAAAACATAATTGATAATTATCACAAGATGAAATTTAAATGTTAACTACTATCTCCGTCTCACTTAACTCTGTCTACTTGCCTTTTCGACCCGTCCCAATTAAACTTGCAACCCCAAAAAAGAAAACTAATTCCCAACAATCCTTACCCTCAAAATCTCAACATTTTAAAAAATCAAAGAAAAAGCTGTCAATTACTTTTTCTTAACATCCGTGTCCGATTAAAGTGAAAACTTTAACCGAAACGAAGGGAGTATCATTTTAGGACAATCTAAAAATCTTGAGGTGTTTTTATATTTTTTTTTTACGTGTAATCGAGTGTTAGTACTAAAAATTTAGTAATCGTCTTCACAAATAATTTTTCATTAATAATATTCAATACATTTATAAAAAAAAAAAAAAAATTAAGAAAATATTCTTTTTTCAGCCCAACCATCTTTATCTTTATTTTAATAATGTTATACACTTGAAAGTAGTGCTGCTCACTGCTTAATAAAAGTCATGTTTGGGCTCGAAATAGCAAATAAATATTAAATTTATTAATGAGGTAATTGGGCCCAAGTACTTGGGCATGTTTGGTTGGGGTTGGCCCAACCTTTCATCAGTTTGGCCAACTCAACCTCATGTTTCTTTGGGCTGGTTTAGCCAAGCCGGTGTATTAGGGTTTGGTGGGGGGACATCAATCACAAATTCAAACACTACTTTAATCATTCTCCCAACATTAATAACTACCTCTTATCCATATCACATCACATTTTACAATTAATAATTAAATTTCACACTCCAACCACAACCCCAGCCACCCAACCAAACATCACTCTCTAACACCCCCAGCCACTTCCCCCAGCCCAGCCACCCAAGCCCCAACCAAACATTGCCTTGATTTATCACTGTTTAAGTCACATCAAATTGGACTAGTACAGAAGTTTATTTACTAGATCCACTCGTAAAAACAAATGTGAAACACAGATAGCGGCACGTAATACGCAGACTAGATCACTTACTCTTAATTGTATTTCATCATTTATTACAACCTTATCTATGCATGCCATATTTATAAATTACAAACGAACACGACACGAATGAAGAAAAGAAAAGGCACAACGCTAGATTCTTGACGCTCTAAACTTCGTTAGCAACTACTTCACATCCATTGTTTCTCGTTGAAAAGGTCAATCACGTATAAAGTATAAACTACTTCTCTCCCCAAAAATAGTCAATTTCAAATTTTGAACAAACAAGTATGACTGTATATAATGGTAATTTCGATATACATAGAAGCATATTTCAAGACATTCAATACACCCCTAAATAAGAAAGATGACTATAGTTTCAGGATATCAGGAAAGAAAAAGGGTATATATTTGTAAAACAGACGACGTTATTCAAATAAAAGTCCAATAACATAGGATCAGAGAAAATCCTTATGCACCCCAGTTGAGTGAGCAGCGGGACAGTCCACCATTGATTTGATGGGCAAATGGAGATTAATTGAGCTCCAGCACCAAATGAATGATAAATTGTCCTACTACCTAACCGGGTACTCAAGAATTAGCCAAATATTGACCTGCCCCCACTCGATTTCCACACCTTATCATCAACCTTGCCTCGTGAATTTATGTATCACATAGATTGGATGAAACATAGTAAATTTTCTTGCAGAGTGACAGTAAACGATCCTATAATATGCAAAGATTCAACTTTCCTTATCACAATGCTCATACCGAGGTAAGGAGAGAAATTTTCTTGCTATATAAGCACACTAAACCTCCGCTTCCTAAACACCCACAAAACAATTCAACAAACATTCCAATTTCTCAGCTTACACAGAAGAATGCCTACCACTGTGAATGATGTTACAGAAAAGACAGAAAAGTTGGAGATTGATCCCAAGAGCACTGATGCTCTGAAATCAACTGCGAACGATGAGGGCAACGAGCAGCAAAACGAGAAGCTGGACGAGAAATGTGTCGAAACAGAAGACAAGACTGAGCAGAAGAAGCCAACTGAAGAAGCTGCCAAAGAAGAAGATGTGGCAGTCGAGTTAGAACCCAAGACTGGAATATCTTTTCCAGTCAGATTGACCAACGGGAAAAAGCTTAATGCAGTTGGTATGCGAAAGAAGAGCATGCTTGGCCTTGGGATCAAGATATACGCATTTGGTAACATCATACGCATTTTTCTTTTCATAGTACAGTAAATTCATTCAGATAGCATTAAGCAACCAACATAGAAAGCACTAAAAAGCAGCATGGTTTTCTTAATTCTCTAAATGCAGGGATATATGCAGACAATGAGAAACTCCAAGATCTTCTAAGGACGAAAATTGGGAAACTACCGTCTAAAGCAACTAAGGAAATGTATCAGATGGTAATTGACAGCGATGTGGGAATGATGGTTCGATTGGTCATTGTATTCAATGGCCTAACAATGAGCATGGTGAGGAAAAACTTCAATGAAGGCCTAGGAGCTTCGATCAAGAAGCTCACAGGAGGGAAGAATGAACAGCTCACAAAAATGTACAAGTCTCATACTCAGTATACAGTTATAACTTTTAACAGGAAAAATATATGAAAAAGGCTGACCAGCTTAACCTATCAATTTCAGGATAATGGGAGAAGCATCAGATGACATAAAGCTAACCCCAGGTTCGATGATCGAGATATCCAGGCTTCCAGGATATACACTCCAAACAAAAGGTAAAGTTATCATCTGAGATTTTATACTGTGCCTAGAGAACTCATTTAGACTTTTCTGTAATGCAGTTACATGTGAGATCGTGAGCACAGTTGAAAGCGAGCTACTTTGCAGGGCATTCACATACATGTACTTGGGAGAAGATCCCTTTGACAAAGAAGCAAAAGACAAATTTGGGACATCTATGCTTTCTCTGTTCTAAGGACCTTAGAATTGACCAGTGACTAGCTATGTGCGGAATAACATTCCAAGTCTACTTTGTAGCTCCTAATAAATCCTAAATAAGTGACAATGAGAGGGAAGTTCATGAACTTCCCATCCCATGTTTCAAAAGTTTCAACGTACTCATATTAGCTTTCAGAATAAGTAACTTCTGATTAGTTTGCACCGTCTGATTAGATTCTACTCTATATGAATGCATTACATCATTAAGGTTGTTACATATGCTATGCTTGCCAAATTCTCCAAAGAAATATATAACTAAGATGTGTAGAGACAAGATGAGCATTCATCCATCAATCAAGTAAAGATGCAGGAAAAACCTCATATTAACCACAGAAAGATGAGTAATACTATTGAACATGCAAATGATTTCTATATCTACAAACATCCAATCGACTGCAACGCATGTACGAATATATTTTGCTTACATCATGAAGATGTTCAGCAGAGAACGCTACATACAAGAAAGAGCGAGAGAGAGAGAGAGAGAGAGCATATATCTATACACAATAGAAAATGATAAAAGTATAAGCCAGAACCTCAGGAGCGCCACAAGTTCAGTCACTTGAACCCTTGAAGAACTTTCCTAGGATCTAACTGACCGCTGCAATAACTTGAGGAAACAGTTGACAGCTCTTGACGGCCCTTCCACTCTTCAAACGGTTTCAGGAGTATGGGGGTTTCAATAGAGGCAGAGTCGATACATAACATAGTCTTGTAATCCTCATCACCTAAATCTGGAAGAGCCTTTGCTTTTTTGTCCCAAGGGTTCCATACAACTGCATACAATGGCGACACCTCTTAGAGCAGTTTCCAGAAAGAAAAGCTTCAGATAAAAACATTAAAGGGCAATTGGCAGCAACAATAAGAACCTGCATCAGGCATGCCATCTTTGCGAAGTACATATGTTCTCTTCTTTTCATGGTCTATTATGGCTGTCTTTGTTGGAGTGCTTAGATACACTCGGTCAATCTATCAATAGAAAAGAACATGATTAAAAGCGCTTGAATGAATTCGAACAACCCGAAATATCTGCTTACAGAATCAAATGATTGTTTCTCCAACAGTTTACTTTTGCATAACCAACTAAACTAGACATATATAGAAGTCCTTGTATACTGAACTGTCTGGTCATGTTTACCGTTCTAAGGTTCAATTCATTTCTACAGTTCTAAGGTCCTAATAACAAATATGTGAGCATGCAAAACACAAGCCAAAAGAGATAAAAAGGAAAAGAAAAACTCGTTACCTCGCCATCAAAAGTAATGGCATCTGCCTGCTCGGTGTACCTTTCCCTCTGTGACAAATTATCAAAGTAGTCAAGCGTCTCCAAGCCCTCAACACGAACTTCACTGCAAATCAAACAGCACACGCAACCTATCTGTAAAGGATAACAAAAATATCTAGCACATTTAGGTGTAACTGGGACAACAGAGGGTTCTCCTTATCCATGCAAGACAAGATATAATGTAATTTCACCGTACATGGAACCAAGAGGGTTTAACAGAATCAAGCATGTCACAACAGCATATCAACCACAAAAGCAGAAGAATCCAAGCAAGTTATGTTGAAAACCTGATATCAGACACAGAGAGGTAATTGCATAAAGCAACAGTGAACGAGAATGCCTTGCTATCGGTGTTCCGCACGCGAGGGATCAAGGTGAGCTTGCCAGCACTTAGAGAAATTCGTAGGCGCAACTCGAACCTGCATACAGAACCAGAACCAAAATGAAAGTTGGACACGAGACTCTTAATTTACAACAAGGGGATGGTCAATCCGTTTCCTCCTCACCTATGAGGCCAGGTCTTGAGATCATCTTCTGTGGATTTTAGCATAATATCCACAGTTGACAGATTTTTGACAGGAGGCAAAGGTGCAGGAGAATCGTCCAAAGACCATAGCCTATTCCGTGCTAATCCAAGTTGCTCTAATGACCCACAATTAGCAGACTGAAATGCGCAAATAACAGATTAGAATTCAACCAGAAAAATAGAAGGCACAGATATTATGCTAGCTAAGTTAGAAATTCACCTGTGGGAAGCAAATTGAAATTCCACCCCTGATGGGTTTACCTGGCTTCCAAAGAGCCTGATGAACAACATGAAATGCTTATTCACAATAACCACATATAATTTTATCAAATGTCAATACGTGTATACATATTTTCAAAAGTACTGCAAATGGTCAACACGTATTGTCAGCATTTCGTACTGCATTTACACACAGTAAGATTCATCATCGTCCACCCAAGTGCTGCGTATAATTCTGAAAATACCTATTCTAACGTAATTGCACGTAACTGTAGATGCTATATAATCCTTTCTCTCACCTTATTGGTCGTAAAGAGCATCTCCTCTCTTTTTTCATTTTTCCAAGATACCACCTGCCCCCCGTACAAAAGCACCTGTTGCAACAAATCAAGATTTCGGATAAAATTTCTGCCAACAGCTATTTATAACACCCTTACAGAAAGTTAGCTATACTTCAACTTAATCTATAAATAAGAGTGGGGAAAATGAAAAATACTTCCTCCGATCCTTTTTAAGTGCAGTTTCAGAGTTTTTTGTTCAATTATCAAGCAACAAATTTTTTTGACTAATGCATTCGTAATCAATTCACAACTATTCCTAATTAATTTCTCTCCCTCTCTCCTCAAAATTGTCATACTACCTAAATTTGTTTCTTAAAATAAGTAGGGCTAAAGTTGGAAGAAAGTGGTATAAAATAATAAATTTAATTTGAAACAAAATTCACTCTTAAAACCACAATTATAAAGAAATAGAGGGAGTAATTAAAACAACAAAAAGAGAGACAAACTGATATGCAATATCCAAGTATAATCTTGTAGTTACTTGCATTTGACATCCCTAACCGCAAAGCACAAAAGAGAACAGATAAATTTGTCATGACAAGACATAAAACAATGTCATCAACTAAATCATCAGCGCAATCTTTCAACGACAGAATTTATGCAGTCAAAATACACAAACCTCAACTGTAGAACCAGTTGGCTCCGACAATATAACCCGATCCGATCCATCACCATCCTGAATTTTATTACTCGGCGTCGCATGTACCCTCAATTTCTCCCCAGAATTACTCGCAATCGGGGGCACTTTTCGTTCCTCCATTCCCGCTACGCACAAGAAAACACGACAAAATCAAATTCGAACCAGAAACAGGAAAATATACGGATCAATTTGCCAAGAGATCCACAGAAAACACGAAAACCCTCAAATTACACCTGAAACACCGATTAATCATATATTGACAATCGAAACGACAAAAAAGGATAAAAAATATATATATATAAAAAATGAAAAAATATGAATCGCAATCATACATTTGGCGTCCACAGAATCCGATTAAAATATTAAGAGAATAAGAAAATCGGTTTCGAGTTTGAAGAAGTGGCCACCAACTTTCAGTCCATTCTCTATACGGAAGTGTTTGCAATTATAAACAATCATGCAATAATCAAAATCAAATTCGAAACAGAAAGAGGCAAATATACGGATCAATTCAAGAAGAGATCCACAGGTAACACGAAAACCCTCAAATTACACAAGAAATACCGAATTAATTATATATGGACAATCGAAACGGCTAAAAGAATAAAAAAAATATAAAAAAATTAAAAATACAAATCGCAATCATACATTTGGCGTCCACAGAATCCGATTGAACTATTAAGAGAATAAGAAAATCGGTTTCGAGTTTGAAGAACTGGCCACCAACTTTCAGTCTATTTTCTATACGGAAGTGTAAGCAATTATATACAATCATGCAATAATCGAAATGAGATTACGGGATTTTTGGAATATTTAAATTAATTATCATTCAATTATGCTGTTAATGGGCCTACTGCTTTACTTTGATTACGGGCCTCTACGCCACGTGAGCATATTAACACACTTGGGCCTATGGGAGTATGACGCTACTCACGGCTGTCAATTTTTAGGATGTATAATATGATTTTACTTTTTTGGCTAATTGAGTGTCGAGTTGAGTTGAATGTATTATCGTTTAAGTTTTTATAAAGTATTATCGATCTTTTATTACATATGTAACCTTGTACGATCATTAATTAAATTATATTTTAATCGGGTTGCACATAATACTTTTTCATTTATCCAATTCGATTCCAACTTTAAATTTTATCAAAACTAAAACTACCGCAATGAGATTTCCCCCCAAATTTTTGGCCATTTGAGTGCAAGCATGTAATTGTATTTACTAATTATATTATATTTTCATTCATTCTATCTAGAGAATCTATTTTTTACTTTTGAAGTAAATGATAGTAATAATGAACTGAAGTTGCATTGAAATTATTTCAGGGTCGCAAGTTAATTATGTGTGATTGATAATGGAGAATTTGTGATATATATTTACATCAACAATTATTTTGTTGGCATAAGGCTCCATTTTGAAGGTATCCTCTCGAAGCTTAATAGAAATGTTAAAATTGTTTTGGTTCAATAATTTTAATTTTAATATATATTAGAAGGATAAATTCGGGTGAATGGGACTTACAATATTTGGTCTAACAAAATTTTAACTCAGCTCGACATGTAGTGAAGGTCCGATAAACTAAATTGAATTGGGTCATATAAGCCAAATCACCAATTTTCGAACTCAATAGTTACTTAGATTATTTATTGGGGTGTGTAACCTTTTATTTATGGGAACATGTAAATTAAGGACATTCTAGCCAGCAATTTAATGTGAGACGAATAAAAACATGTAATTAGACGAAGTTGGATAGTTCAAGTGAGAAAGCATCTATTACCTAAGTCTTTGTTTTTGGGTTCGAGTTACCGTGAAGGAATGGGAGGATGTTTTCTTTATTCTTAAATTAGATTAGGAAAAAAAAAATTAAAAAAATACAAATGTGTAATTAAGGCTAAATTTCGGTTTAGTCGGGGAAGGCCGTTGACTAGGGCTACGGAAAGCTGCTAACTTTTAATGGTCTGAATTTATTGTGTTGTATATAATATGTGTATATATATATATTATACATATCTTTTTTCAATATGCGATATATACAAAATCAAAGGACAAAAGCTTGTATGTGATCGTCACACGACCGTCACACGATGTGATGGAAAAAAATATCAATTTTTGTGGTAAAAGTATCACGTTTATTTGTAAAAGTATCACATTTTTTAAACAAAAAAACGTATCACTTTTTGTAGCAAAAGTATCACCTTTACCTGTAAAATTATCAATGTAGTTAAAGTATCACTTTTTCCTGTAAAAGTATCAATGTTTTCTGTAAAAGTGTATTACGTCACACGTGTGACCGTTCACACATAAGACTCACTCTAACCAAAGAGCTAATATTGTTTGTTCAACTATATATTTAGGTTGTGACTATTGGCATCTCACAAAAGTTCTTAACACAACTCACTTTTTAATGTAGTTCATTTTTTTTTTTTTTTAATTCAGTACAAATTTCTTGACACAACCCACTAAATTAATTGTATTTTTTTTATTAAATACAATAATTAAAATCAAGAAAACATCAAAAGGAGTACGTATAATTTTCGTCTTCTTCTGCAAACTAATCATTGTAGTCTTCTTCAGTCGAACCATTTTGTGATGTTTCAGATTTTAATCAATTTGCCAAAGAAATCCCTAATTATGAAATCAACCCATTTAAAAAAAGAAAAAAAAAAAAAAAATCAAAATTTAATTAACAGGTGTAGACATACCGTATAGTAGTATCATAGATTACAGAACGTTTAATCTAGTTCCAAACTTCCAGTGACCTAATTATTAAATCAACCTATTCTTTTTAGAAATTCAACATATCTAATCTTGAAAAAATCTAAAACTACTCATCTTCCTTGCCAACGTCTTCTTCAACGGGAGGCTTGACGACGTCATCCGAGTCAGTACCATCCATTGCTTGAGCGCAAGCTCAATCACGAGCCGGCCGTAGGCCAAGGCACCCAATACAATTGCACCCGATCCCATTGAGGTTATCTTCGCCATTCGATTGTTTATACCCTTCATTGATAAAATCTTAAAAACACATTTATGGAATTTAAGAAAAAAAAAATAATGTTGCCCGACGAAAGATGACATTAAAAATAGTCTGATAAAGATGACATAAAAGAAAGATTATATTGTTTTAATTGGTTATGTTATTTTATCATTAATGACCTTATAGTCTTTTAGTACTAGCAGTCTAATTTATTAAATTAACGGATTGCATTAAGAAATTTATGGGCAGCCTATATTTATGAGTAGTTTTATGTGAGATGGATGTGTTTGTTTAGTTTTTTCTTCTTCTTCAACCTACTTTAGTGAAATTGAAAATTGCTTTATTTCCTTTTGAGTTGGGACACGAAACTTTTTTTCTTCAAAGTATTACTAAAAACTGAATTAATATGAAAAGAGGCATCAATGGAACGTGAGTTCCCTACAAGTAGGTGCAACCCTTGTCATTAGAGGTGTCAAAACGGGTCGAGCCCGTTGGGCCAGCCCGCCCCGCTATACATAATAGGTGGATTGGGTTGGATATTTAGAGGCACGTTGAAAAGCGGGTCCAAACGGGACAGAGGCGGGTTGGGAGCGGGCCGGGGCGGGCTAGCCCGCTTAAAAAAAAAAAATTAATGAAATTTAGTACTACTACTAGGGTTCAAATGGGCTAGCCCACTTTAAAAAAATAAAAAATTAATGATGGAGACGGAGAAGAAGAAAATGAAGATGATTTTGATGATGTAATGGTTAATGAACTATACTATACTTTCATTTTGTGAACTTTTTATTTTTATATGTTGGATTTTGAATTATTGATTATGGACCTATCACCTATGATGGATGTGATGAATGTTTGTGAACACTTTACATTATTTAGTAGCTATTATATAATGAAAATGGTAAAAAAAAAAAAAGAAGTCAAAGAAAGGTGGGTTGGCCCGCCCAACTCACAGCCCACCGGTGGGTTGCGTTGGGTTGGGATTTGAAGCCCCGCCATATAAAAAGCCCGCCCCGCCCCGCCCCGCCCCGCCAAATGGTGGGTTAAGGTGGGTTGTGGGCCGGCCCGCCCCGCCAACCCGTTTTGACACCTCTACTTGTCATCAATAAAACCCGCAGTCGCACCAACAACACTAGCTATTCACGGGTCTCGAAGGCACTAATTTGAGAGCTCATTTGGTAAGGTTGACAACCATTGAGTAAATAAATAATCAGACTTAGTCGTTTATTTAGTAGTCTATACATCTTATTTTTACAAAATTAAGGAGCTCGGTAGATATCCATAATTATCTCACATGTGCTATCTACCAAAATTAAAGAGACGACTTCTATAAGTTTCTACAGTAACCATAATAACCAATTTTTGTCTCAAAATTAACTCAATACAAAAACAAAAAACTTATATTTTAAATATTTTTTTGAAATCTTTTCATTCAAATACAGACTCGTGTCTTTTGGGAGGCAAATGACAAATGAGTTAAGAATATATATATATAGAGAGAGGTTCTTTTATTGTACAATCATTGTATTAATACAACTTTATTTTAGACCATTAAATCTTTTTATCAACAATTACTATGTGACTTGTCACTTGCTAAACCAGTCACCATAGAAAAAAAGTTAAAAATTGTGATGGGCAAAGTACAATTGAATTTGCTCCCCTGCTGCTAATAATTGATTGTCCTTTTTTCTTTTTCTTTTTTGCATAAATAATTTATTGTCCTCATACGTGGGTTTCACTTTGTTTTTATTACTTTTTTTGTTTAGCAAAAAAGAAAAAAGGGAATTTTATCAAAAGTAAACTAACTCGTTCAAAACAAAAAGAAAAAAAGCAAAAAAAGCAAATATCATTTCAATTATCTAAATCATGTTGTCAAATTCAGATGTTATGAAAAATTATCTTTAAATAGATGAATTTAAACTCAAATGAGTATAAGTTGTAACTCAAATTCGCTTCAAGAAATGTACCTAAAGATATTCTTGTAAATTTAAACTTTTGTATTTATATTGCAAAAAATATTTTTCCACAACCACATAAAATACTATACATCTTAATCCAAAGTGTTTTCCTTATGTATTATTGATAAACCAGTGTGTATAAATGTATGAGGATCCACTTTGGATTTTTAAATAAAAGTAGCGGTTCTTTAAATAATACTCTGTTCCAAAAAAAAAAATATACTCCCTCCGTTCCGGTCTAAGTTTCCTACTTTGACCGGGTACGGAGCTTAAGAAAAAGCAGTTGACTAGGCACTTTTGTTGACTTTTTTTTTTCAGCCTTAAAATTAACATAAGGATGAATATAATCTTCTTTCTAATCAAAATCACTAATTCAAAAAACACAAAAACAGTAAACTATGTAAAAATTAATTGAGCTCACAATTCCTGAAAATATTACAGATTTGCTAATTTATCACTAAATTACAAGTCCAATATGGGAAAACTGAACCAAAACAGTGGAAAGTTCCCACCAAAAATTTGAAAATTTCTAAGTTCCCTCTCTTACATTTTGGAGGGATACATTCAAAATTTTCCAACTCAAAACTGAGTTACAACCTAAAAACTCTATAAATAACCCCAAAACTGCATTCAATGCAGTTTCACCAAGAATTTACAACAGATTTCAAATTCAAAGTTTACATCATGAAAGGCAACAAAAAGGGGAAAAACTTGTCTCCATCAGAGCGATTGTATATTGCTCAACGCCTTCTCCTAAACAACACCAACGGTGTGCTGAAAAACGGCGTTAGTGAAGAGATCGCTTCATCATTTGGAGTCACTTCTCGGACAGTTCGGCTGATATGGCATGCTGCAAAAAAGCAGATTTCAGAGGGGCAGCCAATTTCATTTCCCGAGGTAAGACCCCGACCACCTTCATCTCATGTTCATAATTTGGATGAAGAAGCCCTGAGGGCTATACCTTACAACAAGAGAGGCACGATTAGACAGTTAGACAAAGAGCTAGATGTAAGTAAATCTAAAGTGGGAAGATGGGTCAAATCTGGGAGAATAAAGGCTCATACAAATGCAATCAAACCCGCATTAACAGAAGCAAACAAAATGCATAGGCTGAAGTACAGTTTGTCATATTTGCAACAAGACATCAACAACAAAATCAACTTTGTTAGCATGCACAACGTTATCCACATAGATGAGAAGTGGTTCTATATGCAAAGGGCATCAGAAAGGGCATACAAACTAGCATCCGAGGTGGACCCATATAGAGCATGCAAGAGTAAGCGGTTCATCCCGAAGGTTATGTTTATGTGTGCCGTGGCAAAGCCACTATACACGGATGAAGGAGAGGTACTTTTTGATGGGAAAATAGGCATTTTTCCTTTCACAACACAAGAGGCAACCTTAAGAAATAGTTCAAACAGATCAAGAGGTACGATGGTTACAAAACATTGTGCGTGACATAGGGAAGACAGCCTTAGCAAGGACAGAAAATCTGCCACCAGTTATAGAAGTTGAAGAACAGCTTGTGCGTGACACTATAGAGTTTCTTATTGCAAACGAGGAAGCAACAAAACAATATGACATTGAAGGGATTATGTCAGATTTAGGGTACTTGTAAAACAGTTTATGAAAGACAATACTTTTTGTTCTATTGTTTGCAGTGTAAACACATGTGAAGTGTTCATTTTGCTTAAATTGCAAATAATAAGAAAATTGGTCTTTTTATAAAAAATGTTTTTAGATTGTTTTATTTTTCTTCCCTCAGAAAGATTTCATCATTGGGATTAAGCTGGTACCAACTAAGTCAAGCTGGCAGCTTTGAACCACCCCATTTAGAATAGTTCAAGCTGTCCCGAGCTTAACATAATCAACCCAAACCTAGGTTTGGAGCTGATAGAACAGACAGTGTTGGGCAGCTACAAGTTCAGTTGAGGAAATTCCTTAACATCATTCTGAATTGCCACCATACAACACAAGAAGATGATAAAATAAACTGGGCGGCAATAAATCAATCAAAAGAACTGCACACACGCATCATTTTGAAAAAGCCACCGGCAGTAAATTTCTAATTGCAATCTTGTGCCAATTAAATGGACAAGAAAATCAACCCAACAGTTTCCCCACAGAAAAAAACATCAGCTAATCTCAACAACATCTCAGCAAATAAGAACAGAGATCCAACACAAAATCCCGAAAAAACCAACATTTCAGCAACATGCATCAGTGTGCCCACAGAAACGCAACAGTAATTTTCAGCAAAAGGTTCATCAAATAAGAACAGAGGACCAACAGAAACGGCCCAAATAATTGAACTAGGGTTTGCATCATGCATCAGTGTGCCCACAATAACGCAACATTTCATCAACATAAATAAAAAAACCAACAGAAACAACCCAAATAATTCATCATTTCAGCAACCGGAATAAAAATTCCAGAAATTCTTTAATCCCCCAAATTCTCAGAAATGCACTAAAACAGATTAAAATCGACAGAAACATCACAAATCATCACACATCTTAAGATCTCACAGATCTTAAGGTAAAATGATAAAAAAGGGACGAAATCAAGGCCAATCGAAATACATAACCTTTTAATCGCAGGAATCCAAATGGCCAACATTTCGAAGATGAAACTTCGCATTTCAGGAGTTCGTAAGCCCTCCGAAACGGACTCCGACGCCTCAATCCCAGTTGGGAGAGCTCCTGGATCCACTTCCTCGAGATTTGTTTCAGGGACGAAGGACTCTTCGGAGTCGAAGACGAAACCCTCTTCGGATTCAGAGGATTCAAACTCCATCCCCAAAATCGCAAATCTTGCGATTCAAAAACGATATGTGGTGGGAAAGTGGTGGAAAACCCAGATCTGGAATCTGTTCCAGATTTGGGTGAGAGGAGGAGTGGGTAGTGGTGAAAGGATTGCAGCGGCGGGGTGAGAATTAGGATTTGTAGAGAGAGAATATGATCATGCTAGAGAGAGAGACGAACAACCAAAATAATTAGTGGGTTGGCTGTTTATGGGATTGGGTAAGGTGAGGTTTGGGCTGGGCTGGCGAAACAGATTTGAGTTGGGGGTTTGGGTTCAATTAGTGGGTCAGATTTAGTTTAGTAAAGTGTGGGTTAGTGATTTAAATGGTGTTTTCACTATGGCAATTTTGTAATAAAGGTGAAAAAGTGGGAATTTTAATGTTTGACTTTTTTTGCCATTTTCGGGATGGAAAGTTCAGTTGGGACGTACGAAAAAGGAAAGTAGGAAACTTAGAGTGGGACGGAGGGAGTACATATATATATATATATTTGTTTAGCATTTTTTTTGGAAACTTAAGGGTGAGTAATAAAGACAAACATATTCATACATAATCCATTTAATTGGTATATGCTTTTGTGGAATAAGAAAATAGTCAACTAATTTAAGTAGGTTCTTTATGGTAAAGATTGAAAGAATTATTTTTTAAAACTAAAATTACACGTTTTAAAAAAAGAAATTATCTTCTCTAAAGTAACACTTTCTTTGAAGCGAAGGAAGTGTATGTTATACGCATATATATATATATATATATATATATATATATATATATGCGACTATTAAAATTGATCCTTATTTGAATTTGAATAACAAATCAAATCAAAAAGATCGTTTTGTATATATCTCTAGCAGTGTAGTGAATAATAATTTACATTCACTATTTTTATTATAAATATGGTCAATTGAAATTAAGCTGTCACCTTTTATGTCTGAATTTTTTTTTTTTCGTGTTACTAAATCATTCAAGTTAACATTAAAAAAATGTCAATCAATTTATTTTCGTATGATTAGTGGACCGTTGCTATTTATTTAGCTAATGTTAGTAGAAATTTTGCATTATTAAAATTTCATTTTTATATCTCATTTTAGTAAACCAGCATTTTTTTCCCCAAAAGAACATGGAAAAAGAAAAAGGTATGGAAGACTAAATTGTTGGAAGGACTACTCAAACTGAAAAGGTTATAGGAGTAAAATGAACATCAAACTAATTGAACAAGAGAAGGTCCCACACAAGAGAAGGTCCCACACAATATATATATATATATATATATAAGCCAAATGAAGGGCTTTTATGTAATTATATCTTTTCCGCCTA
Source organism: Ajuga chamaepitys (assembly GCA_958295605.1). Taxonomy (NCBI): domain Eukaryota; kingdom Viridiplantae; phylum Streptophyta; class Magnoliopsida; order Lamiales; family Lamiaceae; genus Ajuga; species Ajuga chamaepitys. Next base: position 27,050,480 of record OY282495.1, on the reverse strand, counting down.
AATTTTTAAGTCATAAATGGTAAATTTGAGTCACTTTTGGTAAGTAATAACTTTCTTCATTTTGTTAATATGCAAATAACCTTTTTATTTCTTTTTCGTTTTTTATGCATAATATGTCAAATTATTCATCTTTTCACGATCTTCAATTTGGCATTCATATCACATATATTATAATGAGATATTTTATTTGAAAAAGTAGATTGTTTGGTGGTTAATTGTTTATGTTAAATTTGAGTGTTTATTGAATTTGATGTAACTAAAATTAGTAAAATAATTCTCAAAAAAAATATATTAATTGAGTATTTTTTTTTAATAAAAATACAGCTAATCAATTTATTTTATTTGACATGAATTTTCAAATATTTCGTTATTTATGTTACGATGAGAGGAAGATCAATTGATTAAATAATGAAATTCTACTTTATTAAATCAAAGGCAAAAAATAGACTCAATTTATTAAATCATCAAGTCTGCTAATACTATTTTATTATGAGAGTATGGGAACTTTAAGTATATATATGATTATGTATTAACAATGTTATCGAAACTATTTTGAATTACTTATTTACATATTTTATAATATATATTTGGTTAGAATTATTTTTTTAAGGAAATTTATTCTTTGCAACTGAAATTATGATATATGTTACACTTTGCAATCTTTTATTTGTTTACGTTAACTAAACCTCAAGTATGTTTCTTACACTTCGTAACCTAAACAATGTTTTGTCGCACTAACTAACCTCAACTATGTCTTTTTTACTCTTAACAACCTAAGTAACTTTATTCACATTGATTAATTTTTATCTTTAAATTAAACTATTTATAAGAAAAATATAATATTTATATAAATAAGTTACAACATCAATTAAAACATGAAAATGTGAAAATATTTTGAATAACTCACAGACTTTAATTTATTTTTCAATTTATTAATAACACTTAGACTTTATTTTATTAAAGTAATGATTTATTGAAAAATAAGAAGTATTTAAGTATATAAACCACCAAGTGAAAAGTTAGAAGTTGCAAACGAGAATCTAACTTTAACAAGAAAATTTTAAATCTGTATAATTAAAAATTAACAACTATTTGGATAAATTAAAAATATAAAACAAAAGTAGGAAAAATAGTATAAAATTTTACATTACAATTGAAGTATCCAACCAAATTATTAATGCTTCTTTTATTATATATTTCATGATTATTTTTAACTATTTATGGTTAGAATTGAATAATTATTTTTATGTAAAAGCCACATCAAGGGTAATTTTGGGTTATAACTGGTAACTTATTGTCACGCTTATAGTAAGAATCAAAATTTATTTTACTTTTTAAAAGTTGCAAATAACTTATTCCATTTGTAATTTATTTACTATGTATAAGACATCAAATCAATCCTCTTTTGACGATGTTTCATTTAGCATCCATACCACAAATATTATAATAAGATATTCAATTTAAAATATTAGATTATTTATTCATTGATATTTGAGTTAGAGCTTACCATTTATTGTGGTTTGTAATGTATAGTATTGGTTCGGGATACAACTAAAAGTCACTTAAATAATTATTTTATAAAAAATATTTTACTTGACTATCTCATTAAAACTACAACTAATCAATTTATTATATCCGACGTGAATCTTTTCAAGTTTTCTCCATTTATTAAGTTGAGAGGAAAATCAATGCATGTATAATTGAACACGTACTTTATTAAATTAAAAGTAAAATTTAATATTTGATTTATGATCAGCTTATTATTAATTTACAAATTTTAATTTGTTATATCACATGCATATTACTTTCTCGCACTGATATAACTTTGCATATGATAATTAATTTGGAAATTAATTTTTATTACTTATTGATTAATTAAGCTATTTGTGTACGCATATAGATCCACTAAATGTGTGTTTGGGTCAAAGATAAGAAACGATCATTTTGAATATAGATATATTTCATTTTCAATGTTAATATTTTATCTTAATGCTAATTTATAGTTTATATACATATACATATAAATATAAAGTACGGCCGTACACATATATTAAGAAAAAAATTGCTTTTTGCTTGACTTTTTCAAAGGTGGAGATTGTAAGAGAAATTTCTTTTTTAAGGGTGTGCAAATTGGTGCGGAACGTACCGAAAATGAAAGTGTGCAAATTTGAGTGGGAAGGAGGGAGTATTTATTTTATATGATAAAACGGTCACATTTTTAAATATTAGATTATCTCATATTTAGTTTAGTTAAAATAGTTACTTTTTAAATAAATTTTCGTGCATCGCACGAGAGTAATACTAGTTATATATAAAAACAAAATGAATTTATACCTCAATTGGAAATAATGTGTTTTTCCCGCCCATTATCCCATTCCACTTTGAGAAAGAAAATTGGTAAAAATAGAAAAATTCGAAAATAATTCGAAATCGATTTGTTAGTGCTGAAATATCTCTAGTGATTAGTTGATATCTCATATATCTTATATGCAAACATAGTCAATTTTAATCTAAAATTATATTGTTGAGATATTCTCTCCCTCATAAAGGTTTATAAATATCAATTTACAATATGGAGTATCAATTTCTGCATAAGATCAACAAATTTGCAATAAATTAAGTTGCAAAAAATATTTGATTTCACTAAAAATAGGGATTTTGACAGCTAAAAAAACTCTACCTTCTGATATTTAAATAGTCCGCCAACAATCACATACTCACATCCTTCAAAGTTCATAACGCGGCACCATAAACATCACTTTAGTACTGTAAGTCCTTTTTTACATGTCAAGTTTTTTTAATATATTCCGCATGAGTTACATATATAATATTGTTAACAAAATTCTGCTTCTAAAATTGAATATCTACGTGTACAGTTTCAAATCCTGAATTTTGTTTGTGTTTTGCTTTTAATCTAACAATTTGTTGAGTGTGCGTCATCACTGAAATCAGATCGGTTGAGTTTTTTTGTTGCATACACGAACGCGTGTTATCTAATTCTCCATCTACAACAGATGATTCAAGCGGCCTCTAGAAAACCATCCAAAGCCGCATTTGTTCAATTGCAAATCCACCGGCAAGTGTTGTTGGAATCTAGATACATCAGAGTAATTATACATTAATTGGGGGCATCTTCTTCACCTCAACATGAATAAATACGTCTCTCGGTTTCTTTGGCATTTGTTTCAAATTCTCTATATTCTCACAGAATCGAAAGCATTCCCCCGTCAATACTTTAATTATATATATGTAAATGTTCGCATCATATTAATTTTGATTTTAATCTGCATCACAGATTGGAAGAGCAATCTCTAGAAAGTTAGGAAACCAAAAACTTTGACAAAGAGACAAGGGAAAAGAAATATTTGTGTGTTCCTTTTTGTTCCCTAATTGGTAAATCTTGATTCCTCCATGCCATGTTTGTAACTAGCGTGCACAGGGTTGATTAGGAACTATGGGATACAAATATGTGTGCATGGATGGTGAGGTGGTGTTCAATCTCATCAAGTGAGCTATACTTTGTAATATGGTGTGTTGGGAATGTGGAACCGGGATCAGGAAGTGAAGAACCGGATGTTTGAACCGGGTTTGAGCATCGAGAAGCTAAGCTGGTCAGAATGAGCCGGGTTCGTGGCAGTTGAGAATAACCGTTGATTGTGACGAGTTTGTTTCAGAGTTTGTGACGAAGAAAACCGTCACTTTTGTCCGGTAGCTGAGCTCAACTTGATTCAGTTAGAACTTTTTGTACGGTTACATTCGAGCTCCAATTCTTATATCATTGTAAAGCTCTCATCAAGGATAACAACACTACGTCGAGCAATTTCCTTGTTTCTTAGATTAGAGAGAGTATTTTGAGAGAGAACGGTTTCTGCCCTAATTTGTTCCAGAATTGGGCATTTTGTTTCTTGAGTGTATTCTCTGTAATTGGTTGGATTTCTTAGTGGATTGGGGTGTGCCTTGCCTCCGTGGATGTAGTTCATCTTGAACGAACCACGTAAAAGTTGTGTGTGATTCATTTATATTTCCTGTTCTGCGCAAGTCGTGTTCGGTCACAACTCTGGCCGAACTGAGTGTGTGTTTTTCAGATTGGTCTTTGTGCGAGTTCCAGATTCTGTTTAGCTGTGTGTTTAGGAGTTGAATTCACTAACAAGTGGCGCCGTCTGTGGGAAACCAACCCTCACAGCTTGAAGAACAGAAGGAATGGCTGGTATGAAGATGGATTTTGAGAAGTTCACAGGGAGAAATGATTTCACACTGTGGAAGATCAAGATGAATGCAGTATTGGTTCACAATGGCCTTGATCTTGCATTGATACCTCTGGATTCATGGGAAGAAACTGAGAAACCCAAGTTTGCATCAGTGGATAAGAAGGCCCTAAGTCTTATCTTTCTGTGTTTAGGTGATAAACCGTTGAGGGAGGTTTCACGATGCAAGAGTTCCTCAGAAGCATGGAGGAGATTGGAAGATCTGTATCAATCAAAGTCAGTTTCCAACAAGCTGTTCTTGAAGCAGAAGATGTTGGCCTTCAAGATCACTGAAGATAAGGTAATTTCTGATCAACTTGATGAGTTCATTAAGATGATTGAAGAATTGGAAGACCTGGATGTGAAATTGGAGGAGGATGACAAGGCATTGATGGTGTTAAACATCCTTCCAAAATCCATGGAAAGCTTTAAGGATGCCTTGATGTATGGGAGAGATGAGCAGCTATCTTATGATGGAATAGTGAAGGCTCTGAGGTCTAAATGCTTCCAGACTCAAGGGGATATAGGCATGGTGCAATCTGGAGAAGGTTTGAATGTCAAATTCAAGAAACCTTGGCAAGGCAAGAAGGGTCAGAATGCTAAGGATCCAAAGGCAGGAGACTCTAATCCAAAGAAGGGAAATGAATGGGTTGAAAAGAGGAAATGCTTCAAGTGCAAGCAGCCTGGTCACTTGAAGAAGGATTGTCCTAAAAGAAACAAGAAAGGAGGAAACCAAGGGGCAGAAGCTGCTGCCATTGACCATCAAGAAGATCCTCCAGAGGTATTAAATGTTACTGAATCAAGAATGGTGAAAGAATGGGTCCTGGACACAGGTTGCTCCTTCCATATGTGTCCACACCAGTCATGATTTGATGAACTGAAGAGAGAAGATGGTGGAAATGTTCTCCTGGGAAATGACCAATCATGCAAGGTCAAAGGAGTTGGATCAGTAACATTAATTATGCTTGTAATTAGGTCGAGTTATGAAATCTTCTATCTCAGGATACTGATACACGTTAATTATGCTTGTAATTAGGTCGAGTTATGATACTATTTTATAGGAATTATGTGCATAGATGGTCAAGAATTGGATGAAATGCTATATAAGTGACCAATTAACGTACTCGGCTTGTTTTAAGGTGTTTTTGAGCTTTTCAGGATTAAATGTTGTAATTTACGACTATCGGACGAGGAAACGAGTTGGAAAAGAGTGAAAACCGTCCAAGAACCGGTCCAAACCGGTCCGAACCGGCCTGAACCGGTCCAGTAGCAAAACAACGCAAGAACCGACACGGCCGTGTCAGACCTTCAACACGGCCGTGTCAAAAGTGGTCTACAAAGCGCTGTTAGTTCTGGAATAGAACACGGCCGTGTCACAAAGCAACACGGCCGTGTCAAATTGTTGCTGGAAAAGGGAAATTCACAAAGCAACACGGTCGTGTCACTTAAGCAACACGACCGTGTCAGAAGGGTTTTTCTGCGAAGATTTCCTATTTTTAATAGGATTTTGATCATATCTTCCCCAAGATTCGTCCCCAACTCTATAAAAAGGACCCCAAGCTCTAGGAAAAAGGAATCAATCACGGAAGAACATCAATTACATTATTCCACCTAGAAGACATCTTGGAGGACAAAGAAGACGAAGATCATCGAGACGGAGTCATCCGGGTTTAATTATTCTTTTCTTAGTTTTAATTCTTTACAATGTTTTTATTAGAATTTTGTATTGAATTATTCCTAGGCATGAGTAGCTAAGCTATTCGTGTCCTAGGGTTAGAAAGTAGGGATTTTTATGACAATGGTTTGATTATAATTTAATCTATTTAATTCCGTTCTTTACGTGTTTTATCTCTATGTTTGTGCTTAAAACTGAATTTAGCTTGATCACCTAGATTTAGTAATTTAGTTTAACAATTCCGCTTCGAGAGGAGGGAATCGTTATCAGACTTAGAACATAGAGCGCAGTTGTCTATGACTGTGTAGGCTGTGGCTTAGGATCGTTTGGGAGTTATTAGGTTTAATTGACTCGAGAGGGTAATTAGCTTAATTAATCAACGGTTTAATCGCTTCGAGAGAAGGATTAGATTATTGTCGTGCCGCCTAATAAACACTAGAATTGGTAAATTAATAGGGTAATCATATTCAACATTGAATTAATATCCTGAAATCGAACCCATAGGATACCTATTCTCCTTGATTGTTAGTTTTTGTGTTTCCTAAGTTTAAAGTTATATTTAATTGAGTACCTTAATTAGTAAAATCAACCTTTTGAAACTTAGTATCTAGTTAGGACATTCCTAGATTATTAAGGTATCAAACTACCTAAAACTATTCCTTGTGGGATCGACCTTGACAATAGTACTACACCTACATCCGTACACTTGCAGAACACTAGGTTAGAAACCGACGTGTCAAGTTTTTGGCGCCGTTGCCGGGGAATAGGATTTAGCGCTTAGTTTTATCTTGAAAAATAGGAGGAAACTAGACTAGATTTTATTTTTTTTTGTAATTTTAATTTTAATTTTCGTTTTTATTTTTGGGTTAAATTTTTGTATTACGCGGTAGTTCTTGTTTTTGGTGTTTCAGGCTTCGTATGCTCACCAGATCAAAAGGGAAAGAAACTCTTCTCCCTTTCGATCCAGAAATTGAAGCGACAGCTCGCAGACACCGAACTAGAAGAAACTTCGCATCTGAGATGGAGAACCCACCACAGCATCCGAATCAGGATGACGCACTTAACAGAGTACTGACAGCTCTGGCATGGTTGGATGATCGAGTCACGAATATACAGCAGCAGCTACCTCCACAAGGGCCACAGCTACAACAGCAGTACGGCCCAATTCAGATAGACCCAGCTGCAGGCGATGAAGATGACACGCCTATTAGCGACTGCTTGAAGCCCAGTCCAAATCAGCAGGCAGGAGGAGTACAACCTCCACCACTCAATGCCAACAACTTCGAGCTGAAGCCTGCACTAATCAACATAGTGCAGCAAAACCAGTATGGGGGAAGTGCTTTGGAGGATCCGAATGCGCATCTGATCAAGTTTCGCAGACTGGCCGACACAATCAAGATCAATCATGTGCCGCACGAGCAGGTCAAGATGAGACTGTTCCCTTTCTCATTGAAGGACAGAGCACTACAGTGGTTCAATTCACTAGAAGATATCAGAGATTGGGAAGACTTGAGTACTTCTTTTCTGTTGAAGTACTTTCCACCAAGCAAGATGCTAGACCTGCAGAACCAGATCAACCAGTTCAAGCAATTGGACCAAGAGCCATTCGGAGAGGCTTGGGAGCGATTCCGGGATCTTATCCGGAGTTGCCCTCAACATGGGTTCACCAAGAAGCATCAAGTGTGCAAGTTCTACAATGGTCTACTTGCTCCGACTAGAAACCAAGTGGATGCAGCCGCGGGTGGAAGTTTGATGGAGAAGTCAGTGAGGATGGCATTCTCAATCCTGGATGCTATGGCCAGAACAAGCTACCAATGGTCGAATGAAAGAAACATGCCAAGGAGGGTAGCAAGTGTCCAAAAAGTCGAGCCCGTCAATAATGAGCCAATTGAAAAGCTCACAGCACAAGTAACAGCATTGACGAGCCAGGTGAATTTGCTAACTAATCTAACGTTAGCACAACAGCCAGGGGGTCCGGAAGAAGTTGAAGAAGTAAAATTTGTGAATCAACGGAACTTCAACAATTTCCAGAACAATCAGCCTCGGTACAATCAGTACCCTCAGAATCCAAACCATCAGAACTTTTCATATGGGAACGCGCAAAATACGATTAATCCGCCACCCGGATTTGCTGTTACAAATGGCATGATCCATGACGGTAAAAAGCCATCACAAGAAGAAATCGCGCTGTCACAATTTGAAAAGTATGATGAAAAGTTAGCTCAGTTGGAGAAGAAAGTGGATGGGAAATTCATGGAACAAGCATATCACTGGGCAAGGGGCAGACATCAAGAGGCTCGAGAACACATTGGTGCAGACTCAAGCTAGCATTGGAGAATTGTCATCAAACATGAGCCAACTGATAAAGATAGTAGGAGTTCAACACAAGCAAGGCCAATATCCGAGTGATACAGTGGTTAACCCGAAGGAGCACTGCAATATTGTGGAGCTAGAGGAGCATGAAGGACCAAGAAGCGAAGGAATCAAGCGAGGAAGTCAAAAACATGGAGAAGGAGGAGGTCAATACAATCATAGATAAGAAAATTCCATCTCCTATTCTTGATGAGTCTTTTGATTTTTGTTTTAAAAATTCGTTCTTTGCTAACCTTGATCCTTTAGAGCAATCTAGAGATGTGGTTGTGAAACAGGAACCACTAAAGGAGAGAATCCAAGATAAAGAGGAAACAAAGAAGTGGAAAGATGGAAAAGAGTCGACGAAGAAGAAACCGAGCAGGCCCAAAAAGAACGCAACCACAAGCATGAAACCGAGAAGAGCAACAAAAGCAAAAGATCCAGGGAGTTTTACTGTTTCTTGCTCAATTGGTAGTCATGAGTTTCATAATGTCATGTGTGATTTAGGGTCTAGCATAAACTTAATGTCTCTTAAGCAGTATAGACAATTAGGATTAAGGGAAATTAAAAGGTCCTTTACTACTATCAAATTGGCGGATGGATCTTCACTAATGTCGTTGGGAGTAGCAGAGGATGTAATGGTAAAAGTGTTAAATTTTGAATTTCCTAGTGATTTTTTAGTTGTCGACATGAAAGGGAATGATGAATTTCCTTTTATCTTAGGAAGACCCTTCTTGGCGACTAGCCAAGCACTAATAGATGTACCTAAAGGGGAGTTGATTTTTCGTGTTCAAAACGAAACAATCACACTCAAAATACATAAGTCGGGTCTAAGGGGTAGGCACAATTGTAGCATTATTTACACTACCCAAGCTGCTGTAGAAAATCCTCAAGTTTTAAATAACTCTCTAAGTGTTCAGAAAACATCCAACTCGGGGTGGCTAGAAGAAGGTATAGGAAAAGGACGTCCGGCTGAAGACGTAAAACAAAGCGCTTGTCGGGAGGCAACCCGATGTTTATTGTTTTATGTTTTTTTATTATTGTGTTAATTTTATGTTTTACGTGTGTTTTAGTGTTTTATGTTGTTAGGAATCAAAATGGACGAGTGTTGCAAGAAATGGGGGTCGAAAAGACGAAAAATGGCATGAAGATGGAAATCAGAGTAACACGGCCGTGTCACTTTTCAACACGGCCGTGTCAAAATTGGCGTCAAAGGGAGAAATCTTCTGGAATGCAACACGGCCGCGTCACAAAATGACACGGCCGCGTCAACGTCAGCTCAAAGTAACACGGCCGCGTCTCACACATGACACGGTCGTGTCAAAAGATCGCTCCAAAAGGTAAAATGCACTGGAATGCAACACGGCCGTGTCACATTACTTAACACGGCCGTGTCAAAAATGCCACAGAAACCGATTTTTTGATTCAATTAGAACACGGCCGCGTCAGCATTATAACACGGCCGTGTCAAAATTGGCCCAGAAACATCAACTTTGGCTCAATTGTAACACGACCGTGTCACAACCTTCAAACACGGCCGTGTCAGTACCTCAGCAGAAAGATGCAAAAATTCAAAGCGTGATGCGGAGACGGCCGAACCAAGATTCAGTAGGAGCAAAATGGCACGATTCGGAGCTCGTAGGGGTTTCAAAACGCCGCCGTCATAACAACGATTTGTAAGTTAGCACCAAGGCGTACCACGTTTTTCCTCCAAACATTGGCTTTCAGCCAAGTTTGGGGGAGGGGGTAGACCGTGGGACGTCTTGGCAGCTATATGTCTAGTTTTGATTTACATTTTAGTTGATCGTTCGAGTTTTGCTGATTGTGGGTCCGTGTGCCCATTGTGCTGATTTTTATTGTTTTGATTGATGTTATCGGGTCTGTGAGCCCAGTTATCTGATTTATCGGTGTTGTTGGGTCTGTGAGCCCGAGTTTGATTGCATATTGTTTCCATGTTGAGTCTTAGGAGTTTAGAGTTTAGAGTTTTAGTAGTGTTTTAGTTTTTAGAGTCATAAGAATAATAAAACCCGGAAATAGGTAACAAGTGAAAAAAAAAATAATAAGAAGAGAATAATAGGGAAAGATGGATGATGAATAGTTAATGATGAGATGATTTTGAGAAGTAGATGAAAAATGGCACATAAAAGAGCATGAGAGGTGTTTTGAGACGAAATTGAGCTTGAACTTAATATATTCAATCAAAATTAACCTTGTGAGAATTTGAGCCTAATTATACTCCAATTTTTGGAGTCATACACTTTCTTTCGGTGGGAATTTGATTGAATATGTGTACTAGTCTCTAGAACTTGCCTTGAGTCTTTACTAAGAATGAGTCAAGTATATGTTGTGATGTAGGAAATGATCTTAGGCGACTTTTTGTTTAAGCCTATTTATTTGAACCATGAAAATTGCCTTTGACCCATAATGGAAAAATTGTCCCTAGTTAGCCCAATTGAGCCTTATAGCCTTATTTATTCATAACCTAACAATGTCAGCCGAAACCTTTTGATTTAACTCTTTTGGTCCTAATTGGATTAATCAAGTTAGAGGGAGGAGAATTTGAAGGAATTTTTGGGTGAACAAATTGTGGGAAGGAATAGGAAGTAGGGATATTTTCAAAAGACGAAGGAAATAAGAAAACAGTGATAGGTGAAAAACGAAGACTAGCCTCTCCTAAGAAAAAAAAAAGAAAAAAAAAGTTGTTATTTTTAGTATTTTAGAGGAGAGGCTAGGAAATAAAGTGTTTAAATTGTGAATTTGATTAGAACCGTCGGGTAGTCCCAAAAATGTGGTACCCACAGAAATAAAAAGCACTTAAGTTGTACGGACTTTTAAAGGTGAAGAAGTCACTTTGAGGGGTGATTTGCCGAAATTTGAAGAGTGAGGTTGAGTGATTGTATTGAGGGGTAGTCGGGTTAGACGTAACTTGATTAGTCCAATGAATAGTCACTTATATCCAAATGTATCCCACCTTACCTTAAGCCCACATTACAACCGAAATAAAGACCTTTTTTATCCTTTGTCACACATATCAAGTACGAGGTCTAGTTTAGACGATTGGCAAGCATATGGTAGGCTTTGCATGTAATTCAATATGAGTGGAAATTATTTTAGCCTAAACACTTGAGAGATGAGTGAAACACTTACCCGGTGAGGGTTGAATAATTCGAAAGTTCAAAGTCTCGAGATTAGTTGATTTACGTGTTATCACATATGCTCAAGTGAATTATGTTGCCTAGTTGTTTTAAGAAAAATCAAACTGAAACTGAATTCATCATCTAGTCGCCCTAAACAAATGCATAATCACTTGTATTCTTTGTGTCTTTTTGTATGATGTTCGGGACGAACAACAGTTTAAGTTTGGGGGGTTTTGATACACGTTAATTATGCTTGTAATTAGGTCGAGTTATGATACTATTTTATAGGAATTATGTGCATAGATGGTCAAGAATTGGATGAAATGCTATATAAGTGACCAATTAACGTACTCGGCTTGTTTTAAGGTGTTTTTGAGCTTTTCAGGATTAAATGTTGTAATTTACGACTACCGGACGAGGAAACGAGTTGGAAAAGAGTGAAAACCGGCCCAAAGGAGTGAAAACCGTCCAAGAACCGGTCCAAACCGGTCCGAACTGGCCTGAACCGGTCCAGTAGCAAAACAACGCAAGAACCGACACGGCCGTGTCAGACCTTCAACACGGCCGTGTCAAAAGTGGTCTACAAAGCGCTGTTAGTTCTGGAATAGAACACGGCCGTGTCACAAAGCAACACGGCCGTGTCAAATTGTTGCTGGAAAAGGGAAATTCACAAAGCACACGGCCGTGTCACTTAAGCAACACGGCCGTGTCAGAAGGGTTTTTCTGCGAAGATTTCCTATTTTTAATAGGATTTTGATCATATCTTCCCCAAGATTCGTCCCCAACTCTATAAAAAGGACCCCAAGCTCTAGGAAAAAGGAATCAATCACGGAAGAACATCAATTACATTATTCCACCTAGAAGACATCTTGGAGGACAAAGAAGACGAAGATCATCGAGACGGAGTCATCCGGGTTTAATTATTCTTTTCTTAGTTTTAATTCTTTACAATGTTTTTATTAGAATTTTGTATTGAATTATTCCTAGGCATGAGTAGCTAAGTTATTCGTGTCCTAGGGTTAGAAAGTAGGGATTTTTATGACAATGGTTTGATTATAATTTAATCTATTTAATTTCGTTCTTTACGTGTTTTATCTCTATGTTTGTGCTTAAAACTGAATTTAGCTTGATCACCTAGATTTAGTAATTTAGTTTAACAATTCCGCTTCGAGAGGAGGGAATCGTTATCAGACTTAGAACATAGAGCGCAGTTGTCTATGACTGTGTAGGCCGTGGCTTAGGATCGTTTGGGAGTTATTAGGTTTAATTGACTCGAGAGGGTAATTAGCTTAATTAATCAACGGTTTAATCGCTTCGAGAGAAGGATTAGATTATTGTCGTGCCGCCTAATAAACACTAGAATTGGTAAATTAATAGGGTAATCATATTCAACATTGAATTAATATCCTGAAATCGAACCCATAGGATACCTATTCTCCTTGATTGTTAGTTTTTGTGTTTCCTAAGTTTAAAGTTATATTTAATTGAGTACCTTAATTAGTAAAATCAACCTTTTGAAACTTAGTATCTAGTTAGGACATTCCTAGATTATTAAGGTATCAAACTACCTAAAACTATTCCTTGTGGGATCGACCTTGACAATAGTACTACACCTACATCCGTACACTTGCGGAACACTAGGTTAGAAACCGACGTGTCAGATACGATTAGGAGTATCAGGTTGAAACTTATTTTTTGGCACCAATTTGACGCAAGTAAAATTGTAAAGGTACAAATGATTAAGAATTTGCGGCAACAATATCTTGAATGAAAATGATATAACGCTTGATATATTTTCTTTGCGCTGAAGATGACAACCATACTTTCACTATGCTCATTCTATCTTTTATTGATTACTCTCTTTAAAGTGCAATAGAAACAGGTTGTTGATGAGAAGAATAAGTTTTCTCGGTGTTCATAATCAAAATCCAACTTAGGTGTTCTGGTGTCCATCCAATGTTTGAATAACCATATTGATAAAAAAAGGTTTCATCAAGACCGGAATCGATAGTTGACTCATCTATTATGCTCGGATTGATAGTCAAGTTTAGATTTTGGACCATTTTGTTTCTTTAATCTTTTGAAAAAGTATATAATTTCAACTAGGAACTGTACTAAGAAATATATATATATATATATATATATATATATATATATATATATTGGGTAAGAATGTGGTAACTACCAGAAGAAAGATCATTGGAACCACAAACCCCGCGGAGTCTACTCCTGGCACCATCCATGTTGATTATGCCACTGATATTGGCAGGAACGACATCCATGGTAGTGATGCAGTGGAGAGTGCAAGATAGGAGATTGATCTTTGGTTCCGAGAGGGAATTGCTGAATGGAGGAGTACCCTCCACTCATGGGGCTACGAGTAAACACTTCAATTTAGTCCATTGATTCTTATAGAATTTTGTGTAATATGTTTATGATATATTGTTATTTTTCTTCATCTGGGTACAAGATAAAGTGTGTTATAGCTGTTGGTGATCATTTCCCTTGATTAAAACATATGTAATCTATTTAGCTCTGATTTGGTAGACCTTATAAGGTCTAGATAGTGATACATCTTTATTAGTAGTCCTTACTAAATGCTTTTACTTCTATTGTTACACCTCTGACATTAATCTGGCAAAATTGACTAGATAACTATTGTAGCCATCAACCTTACACCTATTCACCATTTATCTTAATAAAGCTACCAAGTGATGCATTAGGGGTGCATTAAACCCTTCTGTTATCTCTAAATCATTTTACTTTTTGCTTATGCAATGATCATCTATATCAATCCGTACTTCCATAAAATAACAATCTTTCCGAGGAAGACATAAATCCCATAAGTGTGGCAGAGGAAGACATAAATCCCATAAGTGTGGCAAGTGTTGGACACAACTTCTAATGACATTTCCGCCCACTAAAGATTAACATATAAGTTCAGTGATTAATTTACTATATACTATAAGAATGGAGGGTTGCGTGTGCAAAAGAATAATCAAAACTCATAGAGGTTTCAACGTAGAAGACGAATTGAAGTCCATGAAGCGTATTTATAAAAAAAATTGGTCATTTAATGATTATATTAAAATAAAATTAAAATTCCCCATCATGAAATTGAATTTGTTTATAAAGTAAAATTAAGGTTTTAAAAATATATATAATTAGCCAACCTTTATAGAAAAGGGTTAGGGTTAATTATGAAAAAAATCATGACATTTGTTCCAGTTTTTAATTGGAATGACCTTTAAACTTTATTAATGTTGGTCACTAACTATGAATTTTTTCTACTACAACATCAATCATAATTTTTTTTATATCTGGTTGTGTCATTACCACCATCATTAGATGCGCATTGATGAAACCTTCATTACTCAATCAAGAAATGGATAGTTAAGATATCAAATAATTAGAATAATCGATCATTATACAAATATTTATGCCAAACAAATTATTATCATTATACGAGGCTAATATCCAACACATGTGATATGATGGAGTCAGATTTCAGTATATCCTCAAGTAAAATATACAGTTCGAATTTGTTCATTACTAGAGTTTCCCACGAGCTCAAGGGGCAGATCATCTGCTAAGGTCTTTGATGCTGAATTCGAGTCATCTTGAGGAGGGAGAGGAGGATTTTTTCTTTGTTCTTAGATTAGATGAAAAAAATTTAAAAATTAATATTATATATATATATATATATATATAATTAAAATGAAATAAATGAATGAATAAAATAAATTAAATAATAATTTTTAATAAATAATTACAAATTATCTAATATCTTTTTATTCGTAGACAAATATTTATTTTATTTTTATTTGCATCGGAATTCATTATAAATAGTTTAACCCGCAATAGGTGTTTAATTCTAAGTCCAATAACCAACTAAAAAATAATTATTTATTTTTATTTTAATATTTTATATCAATATAATCAACATTAAATTATATAACCATAAATGATAATCGAATTTATCGATTACAAGTAGAAAAATTATTAAAAATAAAAAAGTTATTTGTACTTTTCAGATATAGGATTTTTTTAGAGACGGAGAGAGAGAGATTGTGCTACAAAAGCAAGAAAGGGTGCATGCTGTTCCTCCGCTATATTTCAATTCCCTTTATGAAAACCATAAATATTGCTCCCTCCGTTTCTTTTCACTTGATTTTTTAGTTTCTTAATGACTTTTCAAATTAATTGTTCTTTTAGCAATTTTTCACAGTTTCTCTCAATTTTGCTTCTCTTTCATCCTAAAATATCTCTTATTTTTCAACCTAGATTTGAGATAGATGTGGGAGAGAGAAAAGATTACTTGGCGGTGCATTTGAAAAAAAAAAACTGGATTCATAATTCTTCCTCTTTTTTTTTTTTTTTTTTTAAGATCAATTAAAAGAAAACGGAGGGAGTATATATGAATTCGTAACCTGAAAAAAGATTTTATTTTATTATTTATAAATTGTTGTGATATTAATTCACAATATATAAAAGTATAACCGTCTAAATTTAGAAAATTATTCATTTTTCCGCCAATAAACTATTGCTAAAAATAGGTTATGAATTTTGATTAGCCGTGTCGATGTATATTACTAATTGGCTGATTTTTATGCTTTAGTATTGGTATTGACATCAATATATACAGTGAAGATTTATTGACCTAATTATCAGTTTGTTACCACTAAAATGCATTTCCTTAAATGAAATGTAAGAACTAAAAATACTACATTTCATAATGTCAATATGTTAAATACAATCTGTTGATTTCATTTTTCTTGGTTTCTGATTTCCAGGATATTGGATACTATCTCCGGTTTTTTAATTGTCATTCTAACTTTTTTATTTTGTTTATAAATAATTGTCATTTTAGCTTTTTTACTACTTCTTTTAATGTTAACCTATAGTTATGAAAAGTGTTAACAATATATAAAAATAATTTTTAAAAAAAAACAAAGAATTTAAGAAAATTATTTGAGTGTTGATTTGTCAACTCCTTAAGTCCCTTAAGTCCCACCTATGCGGACAATGTCGCCTCCAATATTCACACTTTAAAAAAGGTTGAGTGGTAATAGTTTTAGATCGAATTTCATATTTAATTTAAATAAGTCTAGAATTTTTTTTAGATAAAATACATTCATAGTAAAATCAGAATTTAGTGTACTTGATAAGCACCCAAGGACTAGAAAATTTCGTAGAAGATATATTTGAAAAATAATAATTTTGATAAATATGAACATGTATTACCGAAGTAACCATATATATATACTCCCATCGTTTCATATTAATTGACGTTTTAGGGTGTTCTTTTCTTTTTCAATTAATTGACGTTTTACATATTTTTCACCATTTCTATCAATTTTCTCCCTGGACTCAATTCTAAAATATATCTACTTTTCAATATATCAGAGATATTTTGATTTGGTCAAATCTTTAGCTGATGGTATATCTGTCAAAATATTCAATCCTTAATTCTTCCCTTTCATCTTACAACGTCAATTAATATGAAACGGAAGGAGCAATTAATTAACATGATCTTGTGCAAGAATCACACAAATATTCATACCTAAGAAATAGGAATATAATATTTCATAAATTAATCATATCTATATATTATAATAATTTCTATTGAATTTTTCTTCTTTTATTAACAATCATATAATTTTCACCGCTAATTTGATTATAATATTTCATTATATTATATAAGGAACAAGAGACCGCGAAACTTCATAATGATGCAAAAGGACCTGGGCTAAAAATATTTTCAGGATAGATAGCAAGTATAGGGAATGGTGTTATTGGTGGTCCAAATGATGGAGAATTAAAGATTGACATAATGCTACATAATGATGACAATCTTATTGCGAGATTGTTGAGAGTACGTTTCCGAATTTTGGGACAGTAGGTGACGACACTGCATATCTACGTGGTAAGAGATATACTGGCACCAATGCTGAATGTTGTAGAGTTTATTAATGAATGTATGACTTCGAATAATACTTCCCAAGGAAGGACGTACTTAAGTTCAGATACAACATAAGTTCAGATACAACATGTAGATCTGATACAAATGTAGATCTTCCGAATAATCTTCATACCTCGAATTTTTTAATTCAATTAAATGTTTATAGTTACTCAATCACGAGCTAAACCTCAAAATTAGTACACCAGTTATGTTGTTGTGGAACATAGATAACTCACTTGGTTCATGCAATGGTACCCGATTGATGATTACAAAACTTGATGATCACGTGGTTAAGACAATTGCTATATCAGGGAATAATGCTGGTGTAAATGTTCTCATCCCGACTTTCTGTGACTCCTTCAGATAAGATAACGTCATTTTAATTTCAGATGAGACAATTTCCCTCTGGTGTAAATGTTCTCATCCCGACTTTCTGTGACTCCTTCAGATAAGATAACGTCATTTTAATTTCAGATGAGACAATTTCCCTTTATCGTTTCTTATGCGATAACGATAAACAAAAGTTAGGAGCAATCACTGAGTCATATTGGTGTATTCTTGAATAATAATGTTTTCTGTAATAGTCAGTTATATGTTACTGTCTCGCACGTCACAAATTGAAAGGGCTTGAAAATTTTAATATGTGATGATGAAGATCCAGAAATAAACACTAATAAGAATTTTGCCTGAATTTTGCCTATAAGGAAGTTATAAAATTTGTAAACGTTATGTCTATGTTTTGTTCAAAAAACATGTTAATATAGATATTTGGTGTATTTATGTTATGTTGTTACTCTTTGAGTCATTGTAGTACATAGTACATGAGTAAAAATAATAATTTTTTTCAATCATCGGATTACATGAGTAAAATTAATATTTCGAATTGAAATTAAAACTAATGCCAGTTATTAAAGTTCTTGATGCACGGGTACGTACTAGTTAAAAAATAAAAATAAAAATACTTGCTAGTTACCTGATATAGCAGGTGAAAAGTTAGTTGTATTAATATAATAGTTGCGCTGTAGAAATACCATATATATATATATATATAAAATAATGATATAGAACCCACCGGTGGGTTCTCTTATAGAGCCCACCTGTTGATATGTTCTGCCACCTCACACACCACTAGCTAAAACACGCTATATATATTTTTTAATCATTCCTTACATCTTACTCTGAAAATCGATTTTTCACCGCTAAAAAAAACACGCTACAGTTATTTTTCATTTTTTACGGAATCCTTTATCGTATTCTACTAAAAAAATTAATTTTTTCCACTATACAAGATCTTTTTCTCCCCAAAATTTATTTTATCAATTTTTTTTCTTCTCTCATCTCTCCCAACATCTTAATATTAAATTTTAATAAATTTTGAAATATATCATATTGATGGATAATAATAAACAAAGAGAAGATACATAATCCAGAATTCCAATATAATTGAATAAGATTGAGAAAATAAATATTTTCTGGACGATTATTCTTATATAAAATCTTTTATTAGTTTAGTTCATCAACTTTTTATGTCTATTAAGATATAAATCCAAATTCAACTTTATTTATATAAATGAGCTCATTATATGAAATATTGAAGATTATTGATATAAATTTGAAAGTTTTGAGTTCATATATATCTATTAAATTTCTAAATCCAAATCCAACTCTATTTATATCAATGAGCTTATCATATGGACTATGCATATTCAGTTCATCCTAAATAAATTGTATTTTCTATATCTTTTTTAAAATTTATTTCTAATAGTGGGTATTTTGTAGGTAAATTAATAAAATATTTTATATAAGAATAATCCTCAACAAATGTTCTGTTTCTCAATCATATTAAATGATATTGGATTATAGATTATGTATCTTCTCTTTATTTATTATTATGAATCAATGTGATCTAAAATTTATGATAATTTAATATAAAGATTTTGGTGTAATTTAATATGAAGATTTTGGTAGAGATGAGAGAAGCAAAAGAAACAGGTAAAAAAATTTTGGAAAAAGAATTTGGCATATTAGAAAAAGTTAATTTTCTTAAATAAGATACGAGGAAGAAATTCGTGGAAAAAATAAAACATATATGTAGCAAGTTTTTGTTAGTGGAAAAAAAATTGATTTTCTGGAGTAAGAGCCAGGAGTGAATAAGAAATATATGTAGCCTTTTGTTATTAGTGGGTGAGTGTGAGCTTGTGGAAACCCAATAATAAAATTATTTTGGGAAGAAAAGAATGCATAGTGAAATTTTGACTTTCTAGAGAGAAGAAAAAAAAATTGATAAAATAAATTTTGGAAAAAAAAAAATTATTGTATAGCGGAAAAAACTGATTTTTTTTAGTAGAATACGATAAAGGATTCCGCAAAAAATAAAAAATAAATGTAGCGTGTTTTTGTTAGTGGTGAAAAATTAATTTTCAGAGTAAGATGTAAGGAAAGAATAAAAAATATATATAGGTGGCCTCTATAAGAAAATCCACCGGTGGGTTCCATATCATTATTGTGTATATATATATATAAGAGCATGTTGTGAGTAAACAACAACGAGAATTTTTTATTTTCATAAAAGATTTAGATACTTGTTGTTTTTTCCCTTTTATCTTGTGACGAGATTTCTACATGTTGCTACTCAAGTCATTTATGTATATAAACTCACTCATACAACATCAAAATTTTATTTCTATTTCGCGATGCACGATTTAAAATATGTTTATTTGTAAGAAAAATTATAATGAAATAATGGAATAAAAAAAAATTGAATAATTTTAAATAAAGATTTTATTTTATTTTATTATAATTTAATTTAATTTAGTTTTATTTGCAACTTAAATACCATACAAATAGTTTCATCCACAATAAATATAAAAATCTAATTCTAATAATCAATCAACAAATAATTATTTTTTTCAAATTTAATATTTTATACTTCATCTGTCTCACAAATATAGTCCCCTCATTTTAGAATGTGTCACAAACATCTTAAGAGGGTATAATTGTACTATATTTTCTTATCCGACTTTAGCTGGATTATTATATAGGCTACCAAATGAGTGATAATTAATAATTTTAACAAATTGTACCCCCTATCAAATGAATAATATGTTATATTATACCACCTAAATCTGCTAAGCTATCTAATGATAGCTACTAGCCTACTACTCACCTATCTTATACACCCTACCAAAGTGGAAAGGCAAAAACTTGTGTGCACCCAACACACAATAGATTTATTGTAATTTCCCCTATATTGTGTACATATACTAGGAAATAATATTATCATGCATACGATAATATTATTTCCATCTTATTTTTTAAGATCTTAAGTATTACACTCAAATTTCACACACAATTCACACTTACACACACTACACACATTTCACACACTACACACATTACACACACTTCACCACAACACACACACTTCACACACTACACACATTACACACACTTCACACACAACACACACTTCACACACTACACACATTTCACACACTAATCAAAATGAGTGTTTAATATTAACTTTAAATTAAACCCCAAATTTATAGCTAAATCACTAAATTCAATTGCAAGCTTATAAGCTCTTTTATCCAAACACTTTATTAACTTATAAGCTCCTTAAAAATTACATCTTATAAGCTCTTGAAATAACCTATAAGATGTTGGAGCTTATAACCTCTTAACGTGGTATGGTGAAATTCTAATACCACATATAAGCATTTGGCTTCAAAGATTGATTTTAAGATTCAAGAATATAGAGGGAAAATGCCACAAAAAATACATACTTAACTCTGTGCACCATCCACCACATATGTGTAGATATCTACACACATGATCACTTATCTAAATATATGACAGAAATTACTTGGTACATGATGTATCATATATAGGAGCTTTGTCGACGCTACACCAGGAGCACCGTTTCGGGTAGCTCCTGGGCTACCACGTCCCCACCCCCTTCTTAACCCACCCCCCTCTCCTAATATTTTTTTCTTTTTTTTATACCTGACGTTTAACATTAGAGTGACATTCATGTGCATAAGATGCACATTAGTGTTAATGTACACTTTGTGGGCTCTACTTATGATTTTTGGGCGCGCGATAGGTGTGTTTGGAATCACAAAATAGGCGCTAGCTTAGTTGGTAAAGGCGCGACATTTTACCCTTCAGTGCGCGGGTTCGAATCTTAACAACACCTTTTTATTT
This sequence comes from Ajuga chamaepitys, assembly GCA_958295605.1. Classification (NCBI taxonomy): domain Eukaryota; kingdom Viridiplantae; phylum Streptophyta; class Magnoliopsida; order Lamiales; family Lamiaceae; genus Ajuga; species Ajuga chamaepitys. The sequence continues at coordinate 27,028,904 of OY282495.1, read as the reverse complement.
TTAACCAACATTATATTCAAATTCCGAGCATAGTATATGTTATAAAGCCCGAGAGTATACGAACACCACCTTTTTATTTTTCACCAGCAGTATATTCAAATTTCGAGCATAGTATATGTTATGATGCCTAACAGTATATTTAATATTTCGATGTAGTATACGTTATGTTGCATGACAGTATACGTTGTTTTAGTTAAGTTTTGTTTTATACTGCGAAATATTTATTTTTTCTAACTTACAATACTCACAGTATATTTAATATTTCGATACAGTATACGTTCTGATGCCTAACAGTATACGTTGTTTTAGTTAATTTTTGTTTTATACTGCGAATTTTTTTTTCCAACTTACGATACTCACAGTATATTTAATATTTCGATACAGTATACGTTGTGATGCCTGACAGTATATGTTGTTTTAGTTAATTTTTGTTTCATACTGCGAATTTTTTTTTTTTTTCCAACTTACAATACTCACAGTATATTTAATATTTTGATACGGTGTATTTATTATGATGTGTGTGTGTGTTTTGATACGCAAATTTCGTATCCAATTGAAAAGTCACGTAATAAAATATATGTTGAAGATCAATTTTACATTGATCATTTAGTATTAAGAATTAATAAAATAAAATTCTTAAGTTAAATAGTCAATTTAATTGATAATTTGTTGTAAATTTTATCGACCTATTGTAAGCCGTCATGTGTCGAGATAATATTACTAAATTAAATTACATTAATTCAGTAATTATGCAAGGAGATTTATGGTAAATATCAAATCATGACGGCCAAATCAGAAGACTTGTATATCGAGATGTTGATCAAATTTGTCGAACACGGGAACCCTTAAATTGTAAAAATAAACGAAAAAATATATTTTTCTTGAATACCTTTACATTTTTTTATATGAAAATATTTAAAATACTTAGATATATCACAATTAACCTAACAAAAATAATGTATATAAAAAATTTATTATTTTATTTAGGGTTAATTACAGATTACAACCTGAACTTTGCGGGTTTTTTCACTTACCAACCTAAACTTTTTATTTTTTCCGATTGCAACCTGTATTAAACGATTTGTTACACTTTGCAATTCCGACTATATAATCCGGCTATATTGGCCATGTGCGTATCACATGACTACTTTTAAGGGGCAATTCCGTTTTTTTCTTATTAAATATACATTCCAGTTTTTTTTTTTATATATATATTATCTTTTATCTATTATATTTTATTTATATTTTATTTAACTTATCATTTGTAATTCTAATTACAAATCATTAACCTATGGGTTAATTACCCCCTTTACAAACGCAGAAACTCCCACACCACATCTGAAATAAGAATCCGAATTTGAGAAGAACCCTAACTACCCAAATCCAAAAACCCAATCACCATGTGAAGATTGACGCCTGCGAGACGCGAATAGGAACCTAATAAGATGGTCTGGAGGATTCGAGACGAACGACGGTGCAAGTTGAGGGATGACGAGCTCACCCCACACTATGGTAAGTTTTTTTAGCTTTATTAGATCGATTTGTGCTTCTGTTGCTTTATTATTTTCAGTTCTTAGTGTATTGCGAATTGGTTGAATAATCTCCATAGTTTAATAGGTTTGGGTTGTTTCGAGGTGAGTAGTATCAGCTGGGGTCTGTTAATATTTTGTGTTGTTGTGGTTTAGGCCAACATCGTATTAGCTATTTTTACCCTATGCATTATGATATGTATTATTTAATTAAATCTTGTCGGCCACCTGTTTTTGTTACATATTAGCTGTACTAATTTTAGGGTTTTTTAGTCTGCTGCTTGGGTTTTTTAATTACAGCTATCCCAAATATAATAGGTGGTAAGCAATTGGAGGTTTTTAATTTTCAAGTTGTCATTTTCTATCCTAGCATTTTCTGTCCGATTCACACTGGAAATTTGTTATTCTGTTTAGTTGAAGAGGCATTTATTTTGGTCTTTTTGTTCCGTTCGTATGTCTAGTTAAGTTTAGAGTTGAATATGTCTTGCATTAGAAATTGTATGGTTGTTGTGATGCTTAGTTTAGGATGGGGTAGTAACTGTTCCTTTGCTTATGTCAAAACAGGTGACAATTCTGAAGAATTTACCATCAAACTGTATCATTCTGGAAAATTCAAGAGTGGAGGGGTGCTTTGCTATGAAGGGGGTAGTGTATCTCATATAGACTTTTGTGATCCGGATGAGATGTCTATGCTAGAGATTAATGATATGGTACGGGAATTGGGTCTTGTGGGGGTGGACAAGTTATATTACAGCAGAAATGGGGTCAATAATTGTACCGATTTATGGCCCTTAGATGAAGATATTGATGCAGTCAATTTGGGTGGTTTCAAGGACGCGAATAGGTTAGTCGGTGTGTTTGTATGTCATGTTGGGGCAATGAAACTGAACCAAATGCAGAATTTGACGATAATTTGTCTGAAGATGAAGGCGAAAATCTTCAGGGGCAAATTGTGTTATTTGAAGGCAATGGTGATACTCATCAAACACCGGCCGTAGATTTCACAAATAATGAGTTCGCTGATGTCACTATTAGTGATGACAGTGATGATGTGTACTCAGCAGGTGAAGATTCACAGAAATCTGCAAAATTCGCGGACAGTGATTCCGAGTTGTCTGATGGTGATGATCTCATCTTCGAAGAGAATATTGACGAGGGTGTTGAATGGGGGAGGGGGGGGAGGGGCTTTCTGGAAGAACTCAGCACACACAAACTGCAAGTTCAAGTACCCCTACCAAGGCCAAACATACACATAAAGGCAACCTAGTTTTCAAGCATCCGAGGGAGGGCATCTCTAAACCTGAATTCTTTGTTGGTCAATGCTTTGAAATTGTAGAGTCCTTTAGGAAAGCTGTTAGAGTTCACTCCATCGTCAGAGGGAGAACTGTTAGTTTCACTATCAATAATGTTGACAAAGTTCAGGCCAAGTGCAATCACCGTTCATGCACTTGGCAGATTTTTGCATCAAAGATGAGAGGTGAAAACACAATTCAGGTGAAGACTTATTGTGAGAAGCATAAGTGTCCTTGACATCAGAAGGTTAGACATGCCAACGCTAGGTTAATTGCTGATATTTATCGCGATAAGATATATACTGACCCGACTTGGCCCGTTGGTTCAATGATTTCTTGGATTAACAAGGACCTGAAAGTCTCTGTCAGTAAGATGTCTTGCTATAGGGCAAAATACCTAGTGTTGAAAGAAGGCAACATGTGTGAGAGTGATGAGTACGCTCTACTTTGGTCATATGCAGCAGAAATTTGCAAAACGAATCCTGGATCCACAGTTAAGATCAAATGTAAGCAAACTAGTGATGGGACTAGGTTCAAAAGGATGTATATATGCTGGGGTGCACTAAAGGCTGGTTTTTTGGAAGGTTGTCGGCCCATTATTTTCCTCGACGGTTGCCACCTCAATACCGCGGCTGGTGGGATTGTGCTAAGTGCAGTAGGTATAGATGGGACAACGGGGTGTTCCCATTTGCTTACGTCGTAGTTGAGAAAGGAAAAAAGAAGACTTGGGGTTGGTTCATCAAACTGATGTTGGAAGATATTGGTGGGGAAAATCATGCAAGGTGGACAATCATGTCGGATAAGCAGAAGGGGCTGGTTGATGCAGTTGACACTCTCATGCCTGGGTGTGAGCACAGATTTTGTGTCACGCATTTATATCAGAACTTTAAGCAACACCACCGGGGGTTACAGTTGAAGAATTTGTTATGGAAGGCTGCTCGGGCAACTAGAGTAGTTGACTTCGATAAAATGATGGCAGAAATTAAGAAGTGCAATGTAGATGCATTCCAGTGGCTAGCTGCTAAACCACCTCATAACTGGAGTAGATCCCACTTCAGGTGCTTTTCTGCATGTGACAAGCTCGAAAATAACATGAGCGAATCTTTCAATTCTATGATAATTAAGGCTAGATCAAAGCCTATTATCTCCATGTTTGAGTCAATTAGAGTAGCCCTAATGAAAAGATTGCACATCCGGCGGGATAAGGTTAGAGCATATCACGGAGAATTTTGCCCTATAGTTGAGCAAATGTTAGAAGAGCTAAAAAAGAAAGCATTAGAATATATAGCTGAGGCGTATGTACACACTTATTACCGGAAAGAAACATTCCTGACGGCGTATAGTCATCCACTTGGTACCTTGGACTCTGCTGACATGTGGCCAAGCACGGAGTGGCCACCCTTGCTCCCCCCATTAGCCCAAAAGATGCCTGGGAGACCAAAATTGTACAAGAGGAAACAACAGCCGCAAGAAGCAGTTCCTCCTGTTACTGAAGAAAGGAGCAAAGGGGTAAAGAAGAAGGATGATAAACCTCTGAAGATGTCCAGAAAGGGCGATATCATGACATGCTCAATTTGTCAACTACAAGGTCACAATGCCCGAGGATGCCCTAAAAAACCGACAGCCCCGCCAACTGATGCCACCGAGTGTGGAAGAGATATACCTACAAGAAGGTCAGAGGCAAGTACATCCCAATCCAAGAAGAAGGTAAAATTTGGATATCATGTTATTAATCGGTTACCATCAGGTTAAAAAATTGTCTTAATTTTACTTGTATTTTGTGTAATAATTTCATAGGGTTCAAAGCGAAAGTCTGCTGCCCAGACTGAAGGATATTCCTGTATGGACAGTCCCTCCGAGGGAGTCACAACGAATGCAAAGTCCAAGCCAACTGGTAGAATTTTGAAAAATCGTAACAAGGTATGAGATGGACGATTTTTGCATTCTGGATAAACATTTATATAAATGTAATTCTGCTTTGCATTTTGTGTTTTATGTATAATTCTAACTGTCAATTTCATACATTATGATTTGCTGCCAGAATTTTGCAATTGAATTAAAACCTATGTGTTGTCATGAATTTGTAACTCAGATTGTGTTTTGTTTGCTGTACACAATTATATTGACAGGATAGGGTAAACTATTCACAGATAGATGTCGATCTAGGAACAGAGAATGACCCATTGTCCTCTATTCCGGATGATTGGTGGAATGTAACTTCCGCGGCCCAAGCCTCTCAACTCGCTAAGGTTTAATTTACAATTTGACGATTCTCTAACTAAATAATATCTTTGGGATGGTCGTTTATTTGATTTTGTTTTTGAAAATAATAGGAACCGTCTAAATCTACTAGTACTCCACCACGGATGACAAGAAGCAGAGCTAATACAATCATCGAAGGTTGCATCAAACGGGTTCAAGAACCCCGGGTGGAGCAGCAACTGACTCCGACAAGAACTCCTCCAATAAGGGCGGCAAAAGAAAAAGTTGTAGGCGAAAGCTCTACAAAGTTGACTCAAGAATCAAGCACAATTGCAAGAACAAACCCACTAGGTGCTCGAAAGACCACGCTAAAGAAAACAGTGAACCCGCTATCTGTTAAAAGGAAATTAGTGGTAAAAATTGATATCAACTAAACTTTTCTACTTGGCTTACTGTTGTTTCAAGTATTCTGTGTGAATGAATTTTGGATGCTTTTTAGGTGAAAAAGTCCCGCACTAGGGATCCGTATGCTGGCCCGTCAGTTTTGATTGACAAGCCTAACCCTCGGCATTTCATTAAGCCCGTGGCACCTCAAGGGGCAAGCACAATTACCAGTGAAGTGAGATTCTCCGAAACGAGCCAAGATAGTATTAAGCACAAGATCTTCGTACCACCCGACAATCCAAACACTTGCAGTTTGTTGTAGTTGCTGAAATCTAAAACAAGAATGCTTGAATTGATATTTTGGAGCTGAAGTTTGGGAGATTGACTAATGTCCGTCTTGATGAAGTTTTTGAAGTGTAGTTTTTGAGTACATGGTTAATGCTTCAGATTTGTAAATATTTTGGCCATGAATATACTTTTTGGCACGATAGCAGATTACAGGGGTATTCTGACATGTACGGCCTCCTTTTGATATGTTTGCATTTTGAGTAGTCAATAGGCCAAACTTAGTGCTTAGTATTTAGAAGTAAGTGTGCAAAATCCCATTTATGGACAATGAAATTCTAATTTCAAGCATGTTATTTAAAGGCACTTTGCATCTTCAATTTTTTTTTTATAGTTATTGTCTAATCTTGTGCGTGTAATGTCCTCATTGAATGGGATCTCACTAAATCAATTTAAAATTTACAATTTGAAGCAAATTGTGAAATGAAAAAGGCTTGAAATCCATTAACCAATACGTGGATAGATCAATCTCTTACAAAAGGTTCAAAATCCATTAGCCAAAATTCACAAAACATTCAAATGCTTGAAATCCAATAACCAACATTCAAAAAACAAACAAAGGCTTGAAAATTCATTAACCAACATTCATAAAAGAAGCACCTGAGTCTGAAATCCATTAGCTGCCATTCACAAAACAAGCAAAAGCTTGAATATCCATTAACCAACAACCACAAAACAAGTAAAGCTTGTTTTTGTCAATTAACCCTAAACACACCACAAAAACAACCCTAGGGCACGATACATCTACCCGATATAACTAATACTTGGTTAGATCAATACCTTACAAAAGCTTGACACCTAAACTAGACTAAACTGCCACAAACGATCCTAGGTCACGATTACACTTGCACGAACAATCTAGGACCTGAAGAAAAAGAGGAGAACAAACATAGCAATAATAACCCACGTCCACTTCTCCCTCTTTTTCGCGTGTTCAATCTCGTGTTCAAGAACAGCAATTCGAACCACTTCATCTCCATTATTGTTCGCCTGACGTGGTCCACCTTGTACATTGTTCGCCCTTCCCAGCAGACCAGGTATAAATTGCCTCACTTGCTCGCCGGCAGGTGGGTCAATCCAAAAACAGAAATCACAGCCATTTACAGCCTGAGCGAAGGTACCAAAAAAAAATTTCAGTATGGGCATCATGATTACATAGAGACAATCTGAAAAATTAATAAACTGAATTGGTAGTGGAATTACGCCCACATTATACTGTATCAAAATTGATTCGGAACCTCGGGCAATTTGATAAAAGCCTTCGCATACATGAAGCTCAAATGAATTTTGTTAAACCCAACAATATGTTGCCAAAGAAAATCAATAAACTGATTTGTTATGAGCATGCATGAAGCTCAAATGAATGCAAATAAACCCAACAATATATTGGCAAGAAATTTTTTCTGACGCAGCCTTACAAAACATGGAATAAAACCCATTTCAACTAATCAATAACCAAGCTAAAATCAAAATTGCACTATCAACTCACTAAAGTAAATACAGAGAAATTGGATTTTCCACAGACCTACAGAATTAGAACATGTATAAATTGCGAGCTAGGGTTTGTATTTGGGGATTTCATACCCGAAATCTCTCGCACTCAGCGTAGCGCCGCCCAGGGTTCCTCTCAGTCCATGATGTTCGAAGGATGGCGGCGTCACCACACCTACATTGCAATTCCATCTCGCGTTGAAGGAGAGTTTTCGCGTTCAGGGGAGAGAAGGGTTTTGTATTGTTGAAGATGAAATAATTTGAGGGTTGGCACTTCAATTAATAATTTAATATTTGAGATTTTAATTTTGTTATGTTATTTCATTTAATTTAATGAATAATATATATAAAAAAAAAATCTGGAATGTATATTTAATAAGAAAAAAACGGAATTGCCCCTTAAAAGTAGTCATGTGATACGCACATGGCCAATATAGCCGGATTATATAGTCGGAATTGCAAAGTGTAACAAATCGTTTAATACAGGTTGCAATCGGAAAAAATAAAAAGTTTAGGTTGGTAAGTGAAAAAACCCGCAAAGTTCAAGTTGTAATCTGTAATTAACCCTTTTTATTTATATATATGCAATATGGATGTATAATAGCATATCGTAAATATTGTGTATTGCATATTTTATAAATGTCGATATTTTTCTGTTTTAATACATAAAACATAATGTGTATATATAATACGACTTATGTAAAATTTATAACATGTTATACCAATATTAAAATTTAATCACATATAATCAATGTGATAGAAAATTTCTGGATATCTCACAAGCTGACATCTAGTTTATTAAATAAATAAAAAATCTAAAAAAATAATAGAAATATCTTTTTACAATATTCTAACATAACTATTTAAAAATATATTTGTATTTATATAAAATCTTTTATAAATTCTTCATTTATTCATATATATATACAGATATATTTTATACATATATGTATAATTAAAAAACATAATATAATTATATTAAACGTCAGTTGAAGAAAAAAGAAAAAGATTAGAAAATACATGTCACTTGTACAACTAAGAGTGAAATTGGGGGTGGGTTAAGGACGAGTGGGGTTGTGAAAAAGGCAGGGCACGTGGCAGCCTAGGAGCTACCCCGAGTGGTGCTCCTGGTGTAACATCGACAAAGCTCACATGTAGGATAGAGAATATTTATGCATAGACTTGGTAAAATTGATCCAGCTTAGTGGGTTGATCCAAACGTATGACTTCTTAGACGAATTGAACTATAGGAATTTTGATTTAAAAAATTAAACTGAACTATAGGAATTTTGATTTAAAAAATTATAGGATCTAATAAATCCGACCCGATAAACCAATTAGCCGAAGGACAGTAGTCCAACTTAATAATTTTAATGTATTTTTAAGAGATAAGTTTGGACTTCAACCCAATATTAAGTTGATCCAATCTAATTATGCATGTGATATTAACTTGACGGATTGGACTGGAACGATTTTTTTGAACTACCATCTCTATAAGTATAGATCGTGAACCCATAATTTCTAAGAGTGGTATTCCAAGATTGTTTCTCAAAATCTCACCAGTCAAAGAAATTAATTAATTATGTTAATAAAAAAATATAAAAGGATTCAATTCCCAATGGGGGCAATATTTGTGGAAAGCCATATAAATGCGGGAGCAAAAGCAGATTTTATTCCTCAATTTACGAACGGATAGTATTATTTTATTTTATATACCTATTTCTCGCTTTACTTTACGATTTAAATTTTCAAAGCAAAATCAGACTTTAGGTTGTTTAGGAATGTCCCCTAAATTGCTGGGTAATTCTAAATCGTACATAATTAGGTTCATTATATTGTCTAACTAAACCTAAGTCTAATTAATCCCAAACTCCTATAAAACGAACCCCCTTAGAACTAGGGTTGACTTAGTAGCCCACAACAAATTTGTAACTATTTTAATGATATATATATATTTTTAGAAAAAAAATAGATTAATGCAATTTGGATATATATGTGTGTATAATGTTATTGCAAGTCATTGTTCACGTAAATTGTTATATATTTAATAATTTAAAAGAGAGTGGCATCTATTATATTATTATAATCTATTTGTAATAATAGGGGCTACGTTTTTCATTAGTTCATGTTATATTGTATGCATTTGTTGTAGATTGATGATATGTTGTAACAATTTTCATAAATTAATATTTTGTTATCTTCATGACTCATTGTTCTGTTGTAATAATATTTATATTTTATTAATATTCTTTTCTTAAATACTACATTTTTTAATATTTGTAAAACATATATTCCTTCAATCCATCCGTCTTGGAAAAAATAGTCCCTTCCCAAGTTTTATACAAATTAAGAAATTCATTTATTACATATATAAATTAGTGTTGTACGTTTATTTAATAAAGTGAAAAAGGAGTCTAATATATAATGGTAGTTCGAAATTCTAATGAATCATTTAGCAGGGGTATATTAGAAAAAGAAGCATTTAATGCACTTTTGATAAGGAAACTATATTTTTAGACATCCAAATGACGTATCTTTTTTTCTTTTTTCTTCAAGGAGGGAGTACTCCTTACATGAACTATGAGTTTTCAATTTTTTCACAATATCATTGATATTGCTTTGAAATCTAATATGGTACACACGTTTATTTATGCACTTTAAGTCTGTTAGAGTGATGAATTGTGATGTTTGCGTGTAGAATGGAGAGTATTTGGCTTGTTTTAATGCCTTTGGACTATTTGACGTTTGTGTTTTCATTTTGAGCTAAATAGGTGATTTAAGGCTAAGTATTCGTTCTCGACCGGATGCACAACGAGGGAATGATGTCCGGATGTCAAAAGGATGGAAAAATTGCCGGAAATTGAGAACAGAGCACCGCGACCGCGGGCACAATGGCGCGGCCGCGGTCAAAGTGAAGAAATAAGAGAAAAGCCCTGGACAAGTAGCGCGGCCGAGGCATACTTGCGCGGCCGCGGCGTGCTGCTGGACCAAAAGCGGGCGCGGGCGTGGTGTTTTAGCGCGGTCGTGGCCCGTTAAGGCGGCTAATTAATCCTTGGGCCACAAGAATTCCGTTTTAGAGCCCAAAATCAACCCAAATTGACTTCCTCTATAAAAAGGGACCCTTATGCTCGGGAATAGGGACTTGGACATTACAAGAGAGCAAGATTGGGAGATTCCGAAGGGGACGGGCAATCAAGATCGGCAGTACTCGGGTTTTCTAGTCCTTAAGTCTTTTAATTATGTATTTTCAGTTTAATTTGTCTTTTGTCACCGCCATGAGCGGCTAGTAGGTTATTTCAGTCCTTAGTCGAGTCGAACCCTAGTTTTACTATTTTGTGATATTTACAGTGGTTATTAATCAGTTGATTCCTTGAAACGTTGTTATACTATTTGTTTATCCTTCAATGCTTGTGTGTTTATATGCTAGATTGATCACCTAGGATTATAATTGCATAAGCAACGCTAGGTTATAATCGTAATCCGTAATTGTTACGGACCTACAGCCGATTAGTAGCGAATAACGAGTGATATCGCTAGGGTAGTATATAGCTCGGTTTGAATGGGTCCGAGCTTACGAGGTCCACACCGTGTCTATCCCGTTATCCTAGTACTCTAGGCGTCCGGTTAATGAGATCCAGAGAGCTTATTCTGAGGTCACTCAACTGGATAGACTAACCAAAGAGCTTGTTTTGGTTAGTTAAACATAAGGGGTAACGAGGTTAGCAGAGCTTGTTGCTAATCTCGGGGTAGGAGTTTTAAAGGTTAAAATTGGTTAATAATTGTAGGGGTGAGCACGGTCCGGAGCGGTTCGGAGATATGAAAATCTCCAGAACCGAACCAAACCTCGGAAATATTTGGAGATTTCCAAAATTAAATCTCCAGAACCGCTCCGTTGATCGGTTCAGTTCCTTCCGGAGATCGGTTCTTTCGGTCCGGTTATTCGGAGCTGTTCGGAGTTTTTCCTTTAATATTTTTAGCAAAATGCACGAAATAATTATAGTGTTGTCTTTACAATAATATCATATTGTTAAAGAAAAAGTGTAATTAAACAACTTATAAGTTATATATTAAGACAAGTTTCAAAATCATAACTTATAAAAAATAATTACAGGTTACTGAAGTAGTTATCTCGTCAAAAGAAGAATAACACTAAATTATAAAGTTATTGGCTATCTATAACCTCTTTGGACATTTACCGATTATTTTTCATTGATAAAGCTCTAGTCGTATACATTGTCAATACGTAAAGGTAAACTTAATATGACTAACTACAGTAAAATTAAAGTTGACTTCAAGAGAAAAAGGTGTGTGCACGAGAAAGATGGAGAATCAAAGAAGAAGGGAACAAGAAACGAGCCACTACTTGAAATTCAGGCGTAGGATAGTAACTATGTGCAGTGAGTTCAGGTCTAGAATTTTGACCTTTATATGTGAAAATAATTAAATATTAGATATAATAATAAATTTTAGTGATTGGATTAAAGAAATGTAGAATTGAATTGAAACATATCATAGTAATGTATTTCTTTATATAAACGATAAACATATTCACTGTTCATATATTTATAATTAATAGATATATGTTTATTATGAAAATGATTTATTATAAATATTGTACTCTATTATTAATTACTAAATCTTTTATAAAATACTAAAACAGTAGTTATATCATTGTTAAAATTTACTAAAATTCATAATGGTTCAATATTATAGTATAAAAGAAATTAATTAAATGATATAAAAAAATTTCATAGTTGATTACTTAGAATCGGTTCTACTCGGTTCTATTTCGGTTTTTCGGTTTGGATCGGTTCGGATTTACAACAAAAAAATTCGGTTTGGTTCGGTTCGGATAAAGTCAAATAGTCAACGGATATTGTCGGTTCGGAGTGCTTTCGGTCCGGGGTTCGATGCGGAGCGGATTATCTCTGAGACCCGTGCTCACCCTTAGCATCTATCATAGGGTAGTAATAACTAGGGGGAGATAAGATTAAGGGCTGGGATTCGTTATTTTATAAGTAGAACAAGTCATAATTAATTTGCTTAATTTCTGTTTTAGTTCCTTAGTTACTATACATCAATTCATAACCCCCATTATTTATATATTTATATATGTTGCTAGTATTAGGATTTACTTAAACACTAAGAGTCTTCCTGCTCCCTGTGGGATCGACCCTACTTACCATTTCTACGAACTAGAAGGGTAGCTAGGTTTAATTAATTTTACCGCATCGCGACAGTGCGGTCATAATACATAGTTTTAAGCATGTTCATATTCTTAGTTGGATTTCGAACTACCATTATATATAACACTCCTTTTTGTAAATGTGGGATTTAATATAATTTTTTTAAAATTCGGACTCATAACCCGAGAATGCCCCAATCAGCCCAAAATTCGGTAAGGTTAGAGTTAGTTTCACAATATTTTCAGTTCGATAGAAATGGTCCACTAAATCGAGACCCGATTAACCTGAAACGGCTAAATTTAGTCTAAAATTGATAGAGTTTATTGTATTAACATTCCTATTTTTCACAGCATCTACTACAATCTATTTTTGGATTTTGTATTCATATTTATTATATTTTAATATTTTTTTTCCTCTTGCATTCCTTACAACGACATTTCCTACTAAATACCATTTGTAGACGATTCAGATTATATTCTCATGGTAGTAAAAATCAATTCGACTTGGCACAATAGGTCGGCCCAGTTTGCTGAATATATTAAATTAGTTGGATCATATAAATCATAGCTCAAAGTATTATCGAACTTAATATGCCCAACAATCTTAACGTATTACCAAACTTGCTAACTTTTAATTCGATAAAATTATAAAAAATCTAACCTAACATATGATGTTGGCCCAGCGGACGGGGCGAGTGAGAGTCGCGACCTCTGCATATCACGCTCTTATCACACGATGAGATCACGTAGTCACAACTTTAGCTCCCCATTAAAGTAATATAAAATATCTCGTGAACCATTTCCAATGCTGATGGTTAGTTTGGTTGTTACTATAAAAGGAAAGTTAAAGATTGAGTCCCACTCCCAGGCATTTCCACTTTAAACTTGAAGACTCAAACAAATTCAGAAAGCACCTTCAATGGTGGAAGCTCTTATGTGTGGCGAAAGAGAAGGTCGAGTTTTAGCAGCCATGGCAATCGGCAAGCTTAATTGTAAGCAGAAGAAGCAGAGATTAGCTGGAAAACAAGTTATTTGTTCATTGGTTTTAATGCTTCATTCACAAGATTATGACTCCATTGAAGCTGCTCTTTTTGGTCTCCTCAATCTCGCCTTTGGCAGTGAAAGGTATGACAGTCATTTAACATATGCCAGCCACATCAGTAGTTACTGAAAGCTAATGATTTCCATTTGCAGGAACAAGGTTTATATAGCCAAATGTGGGGCTATAGAAGCAATACTAGAGATCCTCCAATGGCAGAATGAATCTTTGTTGGAATTAGCCTTGGCAGCCCTCTTTGTCCTCTCATCATGCTCTGTAAATAGGCCACAAATCGCGTCTTCTGGGGCGGTTTGTCTCCTCTTTCAACTCTTGGATCCACAGTTTCCCATAAGCCCAAGTATTAGCCTTCAGGCGAAACTCGATATCATATCCACACTTCACAATCTCTCAACTTCACATCTAATAATCCCGTCACTTGTGCTTTCTGGTGGCATAATATCGTTGATTCAACTAATTTTGAACTCTGATAAGTCATCTCACTTAGTTGAGAAGGCGCTCATCTTGCTTGAGTTGCTTGTTTCTATGTCAGACATAATCTTAAATCAGGTATTTATCTAATCAAAGTCGAGAACCAAAGATTTCTAGCCAATTAATGTAAAAAAAAACATTGAAATTTAATCATTTTATTAGCATATAAAAGGACAAAAGTATCATTTTCTTATATAAAAAAACATTGTTCAATAGTGTGAGCCATAGAATTTTGTGTATGTGAAGCTCGAAATTAAATAGCTCGAGAAATTGAATTTTCCTAAAATAAACAGTACTTATGTCTTAGAATGTTAAAATAACTACAATTCAATTTTGGATTACAAATTTACTCGAAAAATAAGTTATTTTTTCATTGATGCCAGGTGTCTGAAGCCAACGGTGTGATCCAAATGTTAGTAGAGGCAGTGGAGGAGGGAACGGGGTCGTGCAAAGAGCACGCTGTCAGCATCCTCGTTCAAATATGCAAATGCTGCAAGGATAGATTCAAAGGGATGATCTTGAGAGAAGGGGCAATGCCGGGGCTACTGCAGTTGAGCATAGACGGGACCAGGAGAAGGCGAAAGCGTTGCTCTTGATGCTTAGAGATGGGGAATCAAAGACAAGAGCTAAAAAGCATTCAGACAATACATTGTTGGAAGAGTTTATGAGAGAGATCGATAGTGTGGGAAGAGTTGGGAGTTGTATGAAGCTTGTTGAGGAGACTATTGCTAAACTTAGGTCATGATCTCTTTTTTTTTCTTTCTAAAAAACAAAGAAATCATGTTTGTTGATATAGGACTATACTAGTTGTGTAATTGTGTTTGATTTTGGACTTGTAGGATGATTGCCAATTGTATTTGGCTGTAGTTTGATGATCTACTGTATAGAAAGAAATATCTACCTATGCATGGATTTGATAATTTTTTGGTTTGTGTTAGATAACATTGATAATTACTTTTTTTTTTTTTCTTTTTAAAGGTAGATTGAAGATAACTGGAGGGGTTGGTCAAGTGGAAAATATACTTTGCCCATCTATAATCTAAAGCGCAATTCTAAACATAGTCATATTTTTGGCATCAAATCATCTTTTCAAAATGCATATTTCACTTTATATTCCATACACTGATGAGGTGACACATAACCTACAACTTTTTAAATTATAAAATTATAGGCCATGTGTCGCCTCCCCAGTGTATGAAATACACATTTTGGAACAGATAATTTCATCCGCATATTTATACAAAGCCACATATATTTCATATCTCAATTCTACCCTTTCACAGCCACCATTTATTTTTTTCCTGTGCTTCCATCTGTGAGACCGCCGCCATCTCCATTTATGTTTCTCACAACCACCAACACGGTGTCATCACAAAATGAATTTTCATCTCTTTTTTTCTTTCTAGATTCTCACACACTTTACGAGGAACTGTTTGCGATTGCTTTTACTTTTGAAAAAATGATTAAAATTAGAGACTCTATAAAAATTACTTATTAAAAAATAAGTAGTGTTTGAAAAAAGAAAAGTGACTTCCAATAAAAGTAGAAGTTGCAGTGTTTGCTATAAAAGTATTAAATTTCTACTTTTAGCTTTTACATTGGAAGCACTTCTTGTAAAGCAGAAATTGAGTTTGCGAACACTACAAAATAACTTTTCTCAAGTTATAAACTAAAAATTAGTTAGAAAAAGAAAATGCAAACACCCCATACTGGAGATACTTTTAAGATTAATCTTTGAGAGACAAAATTAAGGTTGAGGGAAACACAACCCCTAAAAAGATTAGATTGAATATTGTTTTATTTCAGAAAATCCATGTTGTTTACTTTGACGTGCTCCCTTGCGAGATAGATTTTGGGTGCTTGAATAATTGCAGAGGCACCGGAGAGAGAAGACGAGAGTAGAAGAGATAAGGAGCTAATCAAGAATGGATGTTGAATGTGGAACTCTAAAACTAAATCCGGGAAAGATTAAAAAACAGGACACAATCAACAAGACTTGCAGTTAGAACCATTGACCATTGTTATATATTGGATTGGGCCAAAAATTCTATGGATCTAAAATTAATATGATCCAACCTGTAGAAAATATCTGGGTCAGCCCATCTCGCTACCCAATCTTTGCCACCTAAGGACAATCAATAATTGACAATGATGTTTTGATTTTCCACTTCAAGGACAGGATCATTATGAATGTAGACATGCTAAAACTGATATACTTACCAGTAGATGAAATCTAATCCACATTTCCAGTAAACCAAACTTCACAAACAAAAACAACTCTTGGGAAAAATTATGAATGAACACAGCTGCAAATTTACAAAGGTTCAATTTGAAGGAACAACAAATTTATATTCCTCCCAATGGAACAATATCCCTAGGAAATAAAATCCAGTCAAGACCATGAAAATACAAACAAGATCAACTAGAAAAAATCGATCTCATAGTAATTACCCGAAGGCTTCACGTCAACCCCCTGCACCTTTCCAGCGGGCGCTGCAGGTACAGGTGGACCAGCATCATTCATCACAAACGGTGGTGGAACATCCGGTGGACTAGCGCACCGTATCAAAGCCCAATTCACACTCTGGAAAAACGGGTGCTGCTTGATCTCAGTAGCTCCTCGCCTGTAAGCAAGGCGATGCTGTGGCTCCTTAACGAGCAATCCTCTTATCAAATCACGTGCAGCGAAGCTAACTGTAGGAGATTCGGGAAACCTTAATGGCTGTCCAACAACGTTAAACAATGTTGCCCGATTCCCTGCCCCTTTAAAGGGTGTTCTCCCGAACAAGAGCTCGTACAGAAAGATCCCAAATGTCCACCAATCCACTGCACTGCCATGGCCTTCACCTTTGATGATTTCTGGTGCTAGGTATTCGTGTGTGCCCACAAATGACATTGATCGCGCATTCGTGGGCTCTGCTATGAGTTCTGGAAGAGGGGTGACTTGGTTGAATATTTCGCTTTTGGGCCTGGATGATTTCTTGTCTTTCTTGGACTTGCCAAGAAAACGAGGCCCGAAACATGTGGGTTGGATGCAGGCGGGCTGGATGGCGCAAGAGGGCTCCATACAGGCAGGCTGGACACAATAGCCTGAGTTTTTGGATTCCAAGCTGGGATTTGAGGACTTGACTAATGTTGGGCTCACTGCACACCTCAAGGAGAGGTCAAAATCTGAGAGCATTATGTGTCCATCTTCCCTTACTAAAACATTTTCGGGTTTGAGATCTCTGTATATGATTCCAAGCATGTGCAGGTATTCTAAAGCAAGGAGAACTTCAGCCAAATAAAACCTGGAAGATTAGGATAAGACAGCTCGTTGAACTCATCTTCATATGATTTATTCAAAATAGAGAACAAATGTTTGGGAATTGAAGCCATGCAATAGAATGATAATCTACTAAGAAAATTACATACAAACCGATAAACATGCAGTTTAAGATCATGTTTAACCTCAGCCTAGCATTGAGTCAGAAAACTAAAACTACTTCAAAGAGATCTAAATAGATGTTCAAATTATAATTAAACTTTCTGCACAAGTATGGCACAATGTTAAAAAGTCCAGTAGCCATTATTATCACTTTTCTAAGATATTCGACTTAATGCTTAAGAGCCTTCAACACTTAATACCATCCACCACCTTGTGCAAGAAAACAATGATAAGGAACTCAAGAAAATTACACATTGATCAATTAGTACAAAGTTCCAGAATCATATTTGAGCTCAACCTTGAGAAAACTATAATATCTCGAAGAGAATTAAGAGTTAAAGATATATTCCAAAGTAATGGTGACTCTTTAAGCATAAGCAGCCTTTTCCACAACAAGAGCACAAAATAACAGTTTATAGCCATTTCACATTATCAAAGCTCCTAAAACAAAGATATTGACCTCGACATAAAAATGATTAGATGCGTTGTACTGACCACATTGTTCAAGAATGTAGTTTCTAGTAAATTTGGGATCATAAATGATTTGATAAAATATATTTTCCAGTTAAACACTTTATTTCACAAAATATCAAACATTAAAACTCGAGATAAAGTTCTACCTGGCAGCATGCTCTGGGAAATACTTCCCAGGTTGTTTCTGCCGGAGAGCATGCAAATCTCCTCCAGGGCAGAACTCCATAACCAGGAAAGAGAACTTCTCTGTCTCAAAATGAGTGTATAATGTGGGAAGAAAAGGATGATCCAGAGACTGAAGAATCTCTCTCTCGGTCTGGGCCCTGAGAATCTTTTTCCGACTAGCTAGAGCTTCTTTGTCCATCACTTTCATCGCAAAAAGGGTTCTTGTGCCTATCAGTTCCGCCAAATGAACACTCCCTATGTCCCCACATCCCAATCTCTTGAAAATCCTGAAATTCTTCAACTCCAGCGCCCCACTGTTACGCGATCTAACAGCTTGAATGGCTTCCCACCTTGAATCATTCGCTTTGTGTGGTTTGTACATAGCACTGCTAAAGCTACTAGAGCTGCTCTCATCGCTAAGATCGCTTCCTGTACTGCCTCTATATATGCTCGTCTTCCTACTCTCTACAAAGTCACCTGAGTTGCTGACTTCCCCACTTTCACCAGACTTCCCCACACTGCTGGCACATTCACTCACTTCAGTATTGGTGAAGCTTTGCTTAGCTTCCGTGTACTGCGTTGCCGAGTAAAAACTCCCCTGTGGGCTTGGACAAAAGCCTGTCCCTAATTTAGATTGTATTTGAGCATTCAATAGGTCAATCGTTCCTTTAGCTGGCAAAGAAGCCGTATCCACTGATTCAAGAACATCATTTGAATCAATATTCTTGGCTTCATCAACTGGTTTCTCGAGATTATCATTGTTTTCTGACACAATTTCACTATCTCCATCACCAGTGCTCTGAAGTTTCTCTTTTCCTTCACTGAATCTGCTGTTATCCCCATCTTTCCTCATAACCAGATGAGGTGTTCTATGGGAGCGTTTCGAGACAATAGTGGAACCAGATAGCGAATAGCTATTCTTCATAACATGATCCTTAGGAATTGCATGAGACCGAGATGAGCTCCCTTCATGTCTACTATATTGTTTCAAGGACGGGTGGTGGGGTGGACGACTTATCCCGTGTAAAGAAGACGGATTATACTCTACGTTGTCAATGGGAGTGGAGTTCATCTGTAAAGACCCAACGCCCTGGGCAATCGATTCAATTGCGTCGTAAGGCATCGAAACTGCAAAATCTCACCAAAGAGTGAACCAAAATTAAGCTAAATATCATCCTCTATATAAGAAGAGTAATCAAGTAATTATCTCTCAAGAAGCAAAGAATCACATAACACAACTGAAATAAAGCATAAACCTAATTTTAGAATCCTATAATTCCTTTAAAATGAGTTGAATATAATCATGTATACCGCCATTAATCAGATACAAGCAAACGGAATCCAAGAATTCACACACACACACACACACAGGCTTCTTGCTAATTGTTAACTGATCCAGTATTGTCTCATTGAACAAGATTCTCTTATTTTCACCCACATTTCACATAAACCGAACAAAAATCAAATCCTATTAAAGAAAACAAGTAAATAAATTCTTGTTTTACCTGATCAGAGAATGCAAATGGCTGAACAATCAATCATCACACTCGAGAAGAAAGTAAATCAACTTCACTCGGCGAAAAATATTATTATTCTTTTTTTTACCTAATATTGTTGGTCAAGTCCTTTTCAGATCCGATCGGAACAAGAAACAGATTTTGAGTCAATATATTACATCCAAAAAAGATAACAAGAAAGGAGCAATTGGCGGATTATTCCAATAACAATAAATCCAGTGATTGATTTTTCATTTTTGTGTTGTGTAATGGGGGGAGAAAGAAGAGAGGGAAACTGATACTGAAGTCACAAGTAAAGCTTAAAAGTAAGAAAAAAGGAAAAGGAGGAAAAAGCCGGAATTTCTTGAATATATGTTGATTAGACTGAATTGAAAAAGGCGTAATTACTCAGTCTCCATTGATCTTCATAATTTTCATCGTTTTTGTAACGCTCTCCTCTCGTTGTCTGTGTACTACTACTATACTAGTATATGCACTTGTTTTTCATGAATGGAGTTAATGCTCTCTCTCTCTCACTCACACTGTTTCACGCAGTAACTGTGTTGGACTGTGTGTGGGAATTCTCCATTATTAATATTTAAGTATTTAACATGGACTTTGCATCAAAGTTATGCACCAAAAACTATTTAAATAGATAATTATCAAATTTCAAGATAAATAAGGGGATGTTTGATTATATTTTCATTCTCAATTGTTTTTTATGTTATTTACAAGATATATTTAATATGATTTTGATAAATGCAATTAATGTGACTAATTATAGAATAAGGATATTTTATTAAATAATAGTAAATGATAGGTGATATGACACAAAAATGATTGATTGATATTGAAATATATTATACTTCCTCAGTCTCACCTTATCTTGTACACTTTTCGTTTTCGTCCGTCCCATACGAACTTGCACACCCTTAAAAACGAAAGTTATAACACAATCTCCACCCTCAATCAACCTTTAAAAAGTCAACAAAATCACAAAAAATAATTTTCTTAATACTTGTGTCAACCTCCTCTGTCCAAGATAAGGTGGAACGGAGGAAGTATTATATTAGACAATTTGATACTGATATGATACAAAATAAATTTTTAATTTAAATGTAATGATTGATTTGAAAAAAATATATGAATGAAAATGATAAAACAAACATGATTTATGTGTTTAACGTAATAAAAAGTGAAAGTGATACTTGTGAAAATAACAAACATCAAATTTTCATCAATTTGTGTTAGAACCATACTTATAGTTGTATTGCATTGACTTTCAGTTTTTCTCAATAAATTCGAGTAAGGTTTGAGTTCATGTTGTCATGTCACCCTAACTCCAGTTGCTAACTTAGAACTCAAAATTGAGTTTATTGTCCACCGATCTGCAAATGTGTATATATACCATAATTTAGTTTTAAACCCCTAATAATTGAATGAAAACGCCGATAAAATATAATTTGCTATAATGATAAAATGATATATTTTATTTAACTAGAAGTTTATAAAGTTTGTATGATTATACATCTGGAGTCAGGTGGACCAACTGCTAAAGAATTAAATTTGGATTCTACATCAACAATTGGAATCAAAGTTGGTCGATACAATGAATTGAAAAAGAAAAATCTAAGGATAATACACTTTAGATTGCATTATAAAATCCATATTATAAATGATATTTGAGCGAAACATTGCGAAATATGAAAATTGGAATTTTATATTTGTGTAGTCATATTTGGGAAAATACGTCTATTTTTTCACTATAAACATAGTTAGTTTACAAAATGATCTCTATTGTAATTTGTATTGCATCGATCTTTTAATTCATTTCATTAACATATATAGTAAATCTACTTTGGAGTTTCAATGACTGAAATATATATAATAGAATTTCCAAGAGTATTTATTATCATGTACACATATATTGAGGGACATTCATGTACACATATTATTTTATAGAGAAACTATTATTACTATAAATTATGTACGTGTATATACACACTATAGATGCTTCCCTATGTAGCAACTATAAGACAAAAGTAGACTTTGGAGAACCCCAAGAGTGCACAAATATTTTTCATTTTTCCACTTTAAAAAATATCGTTTGAGACAATAAGATAATATCAAATAATGAGTATTTATTATAATTTTATTATTAAAAATGATATGTCTTTATTAATCGTTTCAATTATTCAGTTGCAAATAATATTATTTCAGACAGTAAAAGATCGTGTCATATATGCATATAAGCTTTTCTGCTTTGTCTCCAAAAACAGTTTACAGGTGACCTTAAATTTCTTATACAAACATTTGTGATGATAATTTTTCGTATATATTATATAGAGACAATATTTATCGTCTCAAAAAATGATAGAGAAAAAATATTTAATTTTTTTTTGTTGTAGTGAATTCCTTTCCACTAATTTAAATCTATATGAAACGAGCCAAAAACACAAATTTGTCATTTATTGGTCTGATTTAAGATGGGGCGAAATTGATAGCTCAGTACTATTATATATCAATGTTTTAAAATTTGTTAGATGCTAGTGAGATGATAAATTAAAGCATAAACCTTAAACGTAGGATAAGCGTAGTTAGACAAAATGTAACTAGAAATTAGCAGATATGATCAATAAAAAATAGAGATTATAATAGTAAGGAGAATAATTATAGTTGTATGGATTAAGTGAATGCACATTAATTTACGTATAGCGAGATTAAGGAGATGTAACATGCATGCACGTGAATGAGGAGCGTGCCATGTGGACCGCCTGCCAATCCTATATTCAATTCATGCACAATAATCCTAATTCCTATGTCCTAATAATTTTAAATTATTAATACCCTTTTAAAGACTCATTAAATTAGATAAAGATTTCGATGTAAGTAGATCAATTTTAGGTTCCAATTATTGATATACGACTCAATATTGTGATTTCGACTCGTCCAATAATTGTATAAATTATTTTAATCCCTAATTGAATAAAAATGGCATTATTTATATTAACTCAACCCTAAGTATTTTGTCATTCTTCTCATCTAATTAAGGGTTTTGAAACTTCATACAATAGATGAGACTATTAAAATCATAATTTTAGGTTTTATTTCAGTAATTAGAGCTCAAAACTTATCCGAATTTATCTAATTGAAAAGGTATAAGGTGAAGTATTCTTATGCGACATTTGACAAATCATGCTTAAGCTAATAATCGACCTTACGATCGTAAATTTGACATGATTAAGCCTTTTTAATAAAAGTAGATAATATTAATTGAACTCTATACAAATAAGTTTGATCTGTCATTAATACTATACATTATTTTATTTTGTGGAATACATTGTTCTGTCTACATTATATTATTTTGTGGTATACATTGTTCTATCACTGGGGACATAATTATTTTTGAAGGGGGGCATAATAAATATTTGAAAAATAATATTAATCCAATTGCCACCTATAAAACAACTGCGACAAATGTTCAGAACAAACAAAAAACCTTATATCTGAGTCATGACCCATGTTTTCTTCCACCATCATTTATTAAGATTTTTTATTTTTATTTTTTTCAATCATGAATAGTTGGGGCCTTCTGTCTCAACTACGATATTTTCAATTGTATCTCACATTAATACTACATCATTTTAAAAAATTGATAAGAATAATAAGTTCTCAAGGTTGAATCAAATTACATAATTACATGCGTGGAAGTTGGAATACAATTGGAACATCGTAATTAAAACAGATGATCCGCAATGATCATGATCGAGCCCAACTTAAGAAAGTTCCTTTGTAAACTAGAAATAAATAAAAATGATTGGCCAATATATAAATTTAAAGTAGGAAGTAATTTCATAATTATCAACTTCGTTCTTGGCAAAATAAAGGGGAGCTTATTTGTTATTAAAAAGAAATCAGCTATTCTTGCTTTGATAAAAGCAATACTCTAAAACACGTTAACTGGTAATCATGCGGCAAATTGAGGTCTATTGTCTAAACAGAGTTTTGGCGAGATTAAGGTTGTAAGAATCGGAGAAAAAAACGTAGACAATTATGATAATCTAATATCTATTCGAGTTAGATGGGGACTTTTAAAACAAAAGCAAAATGGTGTCGAAATAGTAGAAACTAGAAAACTCAATTTTGAAAATTAAATTAAATTTATTATTTAATCAAAATTTAAGCTGCTCACGTTACAATAGCATTAGTCCATGCCCCAAAGTCCAAAATGTAAAGGCAAATTTTTAGTTAATATGATATGATAGTATTAGTTAAATAAATCCTCCATGTGAAGAAATAAAGAGACAATTAAGGTGGGCAGGGGACCACTAATGTCACCCATCAACTAAGCATGTCTAACAATAATCATATCCAGACTGCACACACACATCATTATTATCTTTTTCTTTTTTCTTCCCTAAACAATATTAATCCAGCTATACTCACTTCTAAATCTCATGTTAACTAATTTAAAAGATAAAATCAAAAGTAAGTAGTGCGAATTGAAGTGATTTCGGCCAAGTTAAAATGTTTGTGATTTTTAATAATTTCTGACAACTAAAAATGAGCTTAAAACTGATTTGAACAATCACTTGTAAATTAGTTTTACTTGTAGAAAAAAAGAAAAGGTGATTCTATGCAAACAGCCCATCATTTTACAAGTCTTGTTGAAGGGGCTGGGGGGTGTACACACTTGATTTTGTATAATTGCTATCATTTCAAGCCTCATAAATCACACTCACGGATTATTCAATTAAGTATAGAGATCCAACAGACCACAGGGCTCGACTATTCCAATTTTCATCTCAATCCACTCGAAATCACTATTTTTTTATATAGGTAATAATTATATGTTTCACTATTTTTTTAAATATAATAAGAATTGACCTCAAAATTAAACATGAATTCGACCAGATGAACCCCAAATTGCTACTCCATCAGATCTAGGGATTCAAGTAAATTTATGCACTAGGTGTAGGTTTCCATAAGGTTGAAAATAGGCCACGCTACCTGCTATGGACCCACAGTCATATTAGGTCTAGTTCGAATTAGCTATCCAGTGAACAATTTAAATCTGAACTGAGGTATATTTGTATAAAGAATATATCATATATGTATACAATATCAAATATATGAAATATTACATACATTTAAAACAACTATTACATAAACAAGTTATTGGAGTATATAAAGTTCAACTTAAACAAGAGGAAAAGAAAGTGGAGAAGAAAAGTTAGTTAGCATAAATGTAAAATTGTTTAATAAAGCACTGAGTTAGGCTAGTTAATTAAGTACAAGTTATGTAGCTTTGTATCAAGTGTATAAATACAATATCAGTGTAAATAAATTACTAAGCAAAGTTTAACATTTTAACAATGGACAAGAATGCCTTGGTTGTAGTAATGGTAAAAAATTATCTATCTCTCATATTGGCTCTATAGTGCTTCCTAGTTGCAGTTTTGATATGAAAAATATTTGTGTGTTCCTGATATTACTAAAAATCTTCTAAGTATCTCTTAATTTACTTCTGACAATGATGTATATGTTGAGTTTCACCCCATGCCTTGTTTTGTTAAGGACAAGGTTACCCACAGGACTTTGCTGACAGGAGCACTTAGGAAAAGCCCCTACCAGCTAGATTTGGCTCATTTACCTGAAAAGAAGCTAAATGCCACTACTGCTGCTTCATCTGTTTTTAAGTGTAAAACTGTTAATAGTAGTGCTAAAAACACTATCTTTGATGTTTCAGTTGTTTCAAATTGTAATCTAATGTACCATCTGCTTCAAATTGTATTTCTGATACATCAGTTGTTTCAAATTGTATTTCTACTGTTTCTGCCTTTCCTCGATGTAATTATGTAACCTCTGAAACTGATTTAGATGTGTGGCACAATAGACTAGCTCACCCCTATTCATCTGTGCTTTTTGAAGTATTGAAACAATGCAATAAAAGATATTCTCAGAAGAATTTATCTTTTTGTCGTTCGTGTAAGCTTGGTAAAATTCATAGTATTTCTTCTCCATCTGTTTCTTTAAAGTCTGTTGCTCCTTTTCAATTAGTGTTCTCTGATTTGTGGGGGCCCGCTAGTACCAAATATGTTGAAGGGTTTAGGTACTACATCCATTTTCTTGATGACTTCACTAGATATACTTGGGTTTTTCCTCTATAAACAAAAGGGGAGGCTCTTAATGCTTTTGAACAATTTAGTAACATAGTCTACGGGCAATTTAACACCAAAATTCAAGCTTTTCAAGATGATTTTGGTGGTGAATGCAGACCTATATTTTCTTTGTTACATGTCGAAGGGGTCAGAGTGAGACACCCATGTCCACATACTCACCCTCAGAATGGAAAAGCAGAGAGGAAGCACCAACAGATAGTTGAAACTGTTTTGGCCTTGTTGGCTCAAGCAGAAATTCAAATGCAGTACTAGTGGGATGCCTTTGCAGGAGCCGTGTACTCTATCAACAGATTGCCTACTCCTACTATTGGTAACAACTCACCTTTTCAAAAGTTGTTAAGTTAAAAACCAGATTATAACTTCTTTAAGGTGTTTGGGTGCACTTGCTATCCATATCTTAAACCTTTTAATAATATCAAACTTACGTTTAGATCTGCAAAGTGTTTGTTTCTTGGTTATAGTGTTTTTTACAAGGGCTACAAATGCTTAGATGAGTCTAGAAGAGTGTATATAAGTAGAACTGTGTCTTTTAATGGAAAGGAGTTCCCTTATCACAATTTCTTTGCTAAAATTGTTCCATAATGTTATACAAGCAGTCAAAGGTCTTTTTTACCTTTGCTTCCTCTACCAGAAATATCTAACACACTATAGCCTGTCTTGAATGAACAAAATGATAATGCAAACTCTGTTCAGTCCAATTATGATGCTAATGCTTCACAACATAACAATGAGTTGGCTCATAATAATGTCTCTTCATCTGATAGTCTTCAACATGTTCCTTCTCAACACAGTCAGTCTTCCAACAGTTTTGCTACTCCTCCTGTTCCAACAAACACCCTTCTATGGTCACTAGGTCTAAGCTTGGAGTCTTTAAACTGAGGCTATATTTGCTACGAATAAATCCTCTTGAACTAGTCTTTGTAGCCCATGCTTTGTTCTGTCCTGAATGAAAATCTGCAATGGAAGCTGAATTTTCAGCTCTCCATAAAAACAACACATGGGTTTTAGTACCTAGGACCGAGGATATGAAAGTTGTACAAAATAAGTGGGTTTTTGGGGTCAAGCAAAAACCTAATGGATTTGTAGAGAGGTATAAAGCAAGACTAATTGCCAAAGAATTTCAACAAACCCTTGGTGTTGATTATTTTGAGACTAGTCTTGCTATCAAGAACTTGGCATAAAGCTTGTGAACCCATCTGTTATTTGGTGTGACAACATGGGAGCTATCTCCCTAGCTTCCAGTCCAATTTTCACAGCAAGACAAAACATAGAGAAGTTGATGTCCACTTTGTAAGGGAAAATGTGCAAAGTCAAGAGGTTGAAGTGAGACACTTGTGAACTGCGGACCAGCTTGCGGACATTCTAACAAAACCTCTAACAAATCTTAGATTTGATCTTCTCAGTTCCAGGTTTTCTCTTACAGTTCCTCCAAGCTTAAGATGATCAAGATTTTGCTTCTCAAGATACTCTACGGCAGACATAGTAAGCAGATCACTCAGCTTGACGTGGGGGAATAAGACATAAAGCAATTCAACACTTTAGCACTTTGGTGGTTGACTTCTCATATGCTTATGGAGAAACAAAGTTTATCACAAGAAATTCTCAAAACCCATTCATGTTCGAAAAGGGACGTAAGGGAGTATATAAAGCTCAACTTAAACAAGAGGAAAGGAAGTGGAGAAGAAAAGTTAGTTAGCATTAAATGTAAAATTGTTTAATAAAGCAGTTAGTTAGGCTAGTTTATTAAGCTACAACTTATGTAGCTTTGTATCAAGTGTATAAATACAATATCAGTGTAAATGGATTATTAAGCAAAGTTTAACATTTGAACAAAGGTATTCACCGTAATTGTGCAGCATATCAATCCTCGTTACAATCATTATTTTTTAGTAACCTAGGAATAATATTCATAGTTTATATATAAATTAAAGGTTTAATAATATTACCTGATATTTATAGGTAAAATAAAAAATTGATTAAACAAATTAGACGGCCAAAAGAGAAAAAGAGAAAAGGCAATTTATATATTATAATTCAATCTCATAGTCTATTTCATTAGCACGTTTCGTGATACATTTACGACACATCAAGAGAATTATTGATGTATATCGAAGAAATGAGGTAAATTGCACCAGCTCCATGTGTTTTACAATCTTGGGCAATATATTTTACTTATTTTATAATTGTATAAACCCCCCATCCAATTTTAATAAATTCAGTATAATAAATATATATATTTTTTTTTTTTGGAACAAAAATGATTACGTTCTTAACTTTTTCATGTTATTTTCTTCACCATCAACTGACTTTTATAAAAAATTATTCTATAGTTTTAATTGGAAATACAAAAAGAATTAGTGTGAACCTTTTTAATCGATAAAAGGGACAGTATGCTCAATTATTAAAGGGTCAATTACCAAAAGCAACCTGTATTATGAGCCTTTTTTAGTTTTGCAACCTAAACTTTTTATTTCTTCCGATGACAACCTGTATTAATTATTTGTCTTCAATTTGCAACCTCCGGCGATATTTCCGGCTATATAGACCATGTGACTTGCACATGTTCCTTTTTGGACTAATAAGATGGCAACACGTGGCGGCTAATAATATATTTAAAAAAATATTAATAAATATTTTAAAATTTTCAGAAATTTCATTAATAAATCTAGAAAATTAAAAAAAAAATCTGAAATTCTTTTAGAAATTCTAATTTATTTAAAATAAAAAAAAAATTATTTATAATCGAAAAAATAAAATAAAATAATTTTATAATTAATTAAAAAATTCTAAAAATTCAGAAATTTCATTATAAATTCTGAAAATAAAAAAAATATCTCTAAAATTAATTTGAAAATTCTAAAAATTTATTTAAAATTAAGAAACATCATTTAAAATAAAAAAAAATAATTTTAAAACCAGAAAATAAAAATAAATAAATAAACTGGAAATTTCATTTATAGCTCCAGAAAATTAAAAAAATAAAATAAAATTATTTTAGAAATTCTAAAAATTTATTAAGAATTCAGAAAATTTATTTATAATCCCACAAATTAAATTCATAAAATGCACTTCTTAAATTTATTTATACCGGAATATACGAAGTTCCCTTCTCTTTTATACTAATTTTCTACAATTTATAATTATTTTTTAGTATTTAAAACTTAATTTCTAAAATAACTTTTTTTAATTTTCTAAATTTTAAAATTAGCTATCTGATTTTACATGATTTTTCTTAATTTTAAATAAATTTTTAGAATTTTTAAATTAATTTCAGATTTATTTTATTTTTTGAATTTATAAATGAATTTTCTGAATTTATAAATGAATAGCATTTTTTTTGGATTATATATATATATATTTTAATTTTAAATAATTTTTTTTTTCTGAATTCATAAATGAAAAATAATTTTTTAAATAATTTTTTTTCTGAATTTTAAAAATTTATTTAAAATTAAAAAAAATCATTTAAAATCAGATAGCTAATTTTAAAATTTAGAAAATTAAAAAAAATTATTTTAGAAATTAATTTTTAAATACTAAAAAATAATTATAAATAAATTGTAGAAAATTAGTATAAAAGAGAGGGGACTTCGTATATTCCGGTATAAATAAATTTAAGAAGTGCATTTTATGAATTTAATTTTTGGGATTATAAATAAATTTTCTGAATTCTTAATAAATTTTTAGAATTTCTAAAATAATTTTATTTTTTTTTTTAATTTTCTGGAGTTATAAATGTAATTTCCGGTTTTTTTATTATTTTTTATTTTCTGATTTTAAAATTATTTTGATTTTAAATGATTTTTCTTAATTTTAAATATTTTTTTAGAATTTTCAAATTAATTTTAGAAATAATTTTTTTTTTCAGAATTTATAATGAAATTTCTGAATTTTCAGAAATTTTTAATTAATTACAAAATTATTTTATTTTATTTTTTCGATTATAAATAATTTTTTAAAATTTTAATTAAATTTTTAGAATTTCTAAAAGAATTTCAGATTTTTTTTTTTTATTTTCTAGATTTATTAATGAAATTTCTGAAAATTTTAAAATATTTATTAATATTTTTTTAAATATTTTATTAGCCGCCACGTGTTGTCATCTTATTGGTCCAAAAAAGAACATGTGAAAGTCACATGGCCTATATAGCCGAAAATATCGTCGGAGGTTGCAAATTGAAAAAAAATAATTAATACAGGTTGTCATCGGAAAAACTAAAAAGTTTAGGTTGCAAAACTAAAAAAAGCTCATAATACAGGTTGTTTTTGGTAATTGACCCATTATTAAAACTATGTGGTAGTTTCGTACAATCCTAAAATTACATAGAAATCTCGTGCAAGATTATGAAAGCACATAGGCGAATGGTAAAATTCACCCCGAAGAAATGTCAGACGAAATGTAATATGATGTAAAGATACTTTGTGCAATATTAGATACCATTTTACTACCAGAAAATCAACCTTCATTGCTGAGCAATTTGTGGAAAAAGAATCGACAATTGAGTGCACAAATACTAAAGCATTATGGCAAACCCAAACCAAAAGATAAAAAGATTCAAAAGATTAAAACAAGAGATATTTAAAGACCACTTTTTCTTTATTTCCGCATTTTTTTAATTGATGATCGACTAAAGAGATGTTCAGCTAAACTTATAAACTCCTCAAAACGTTTTATAAGATGTTTAGAAGTTTATAAACTTTTAAAATGTGCTTCAAAAAAGTTAAGCACCTCTAGTCCATTTTATTTTCTTAAGATCTAAGTTACTCTCAAAGTACACATACTCAAGGGCGGAGCTATAGGGGGGCCAACGGGGTCGTTAGGCCCCCCCTCAACTTTTAATAATTTCATAGGGGTATTTTTGTAATTTAAAAATATTTACTTTATTTCGATAAAAATAAAAATTCTATCCTAAAAAAATAACTAGGTTTATATTAGATTAAATTAGTATGTCTTTTTTGAATTTAGCTACGTTACTATTTATAACACAACTTACGCGCACAATTACCAAATACATAGACATAGCCTCTAGAAAATAAAATTAGTTATTTCTAAGTAATTTTTACGAGCATTTCTACTAAAAACACTAAATGTAATATATTAAGTTTAGAGGAAAAAGCACCCAGAAAACTATTTCTAATTTTTCTTTATAATTATTGTTTCATTACTTATCTTTCTATAATGAGTTTTTATACATCTTTTTTTACTATTAGTAGCCACATTTAAAATTATGGAGTAATGATTTCTTATTTTTAGCTAAAAGGATTGATTAAGAATTATTCATTTCAATCTTCTTATTATATACTCCCTCCTTCCTGACCCAATTTGCCTACCTTGGTCGGGCACGGAGATTAAGAAAAATCAGATTTTGCGGAATCTTTGACTTTTTCAAAGGTGGAGATTGAATGTGGAGATTTTGAGGGTAGAGATTATGAGATAATTTTGTCATTTATGGGTTGATAAATTAGATTGGGACAAACCGAAAAGGAAAGTATGCAAATTAGAGCAGGACGGAAGGAGTAGTTGATTATCTAGGTATGTGATGTAGTAACCTATATTTATTTTTATTAACTTTATACAAATAATATGTTTTTTATATTTTAAATTTTAGAATTTATATATTATTTTATTTTAACACTATAATTGGCCCCCCGACTAAAAATCCTAGCTCCGTCACTGCACATACTACACACACATATACACCCTACACCAGGGGCATATACAGGATTTTGAAATTGAGAGTACGATATATAAAAATATACATATATGGAAGAGGAGTACGATATAATTAAAAATGTACAAAACTATTGATTAATATTTAAAGTTATCGAATCCAAATATGAAAATAAAAGTTAGAAAATACACAATACTAAAATAAAAACTGCTATCTCAATTGGATCCGACGAGGGTAGAATAGTAATTTATGGGAATATAACTAGGGCTACAAACGAGCCGAGCTTGTTGTGTTCATGTGTTGTTTATTTATAATGGAACTCGAGCGGAGCCGAACTATATTTGAGAGTGTTCAATTATATTCACGAACGTGTTTGACTATGTTCGTAAATATTTTTTTTTATCGTAAACAACTAATTATTTTATCACGAACATCAAATATACACAGATTTTTCCTAAATCTCTATACAAATAAATGAATTTAACAAAATATTTATTATAACAAGAGGTAATGTATGAAATATTATATTATATATAGTAAACACTATTTTTTTGTTGTTATTTTTCTTATTATTATTGTTATTATCAATTGAGTTTCGAACAAGTTTGTTCATGAGTTTTTAGTAAACGAGTCATTTATGTTCAAGCTCTGTTAGTTTATAAAACGAGCTCAAAAAATTATTCGTTTGTTCAAATAAACAAGCTTGTTAACGAACTGTTTAACGAAAGCTCTGTTCGTTTACAGCCCTAGGTACAACTTTTTCCCCAAATTGAGGTTACAGTTGTACCCCCACAGCACCAAGTGCATACGCCTCTGCCCTACGCACACATACACACACTTGCTTCACTCACACTACCCACACTAGGCAACACACGCTACACATACTAATCAAAATGAGTGTTTCATAGGGCATGCAAATTTGTCCCATCAAATCCATCATTCAATTGCAAGCTTATAAACTCAATATCCAAATACTTAATTAACTTATAATCTTGAAACAACTTATAAAATGTTTGAAATAAGTTTAGCCGAATACCTTCTTGATATCTTGTTTAATAGGAGGATTATGCTTCTACTCTACATGTACAACGGCTCATTTAACTCTGAGTCTTGAAGCATACGTAAAATACTACTCCATGAGCACACCTATGGACACGAGCAAAAAACGAACAGAACAAGGGAGTATTTTGCGATTGCTTCTGCTTTAGAAGAATTAATTAAATTTTGAGATCGTGGAAAATTTGCTTTTAAGTAAAAATAGGTAGTATTTGTAATAATGAATGATTTATATAAAAAGTAGGAGTTGTATTTTGGTGAAAAAGTAATTTTAAATAAAAGTTGTTTCTACAAGAAGCAGAAAAAGCATGTTTTAACATGCTTCTAGCTTCTGCTCAAAATAAGCTGTTTATGTCACTGTTGGAAGCAAAAACAAACCTTTGCAAACACCCAAATTGCTTTTTTAAGCCAAAAGTACTTTCTTAAACAATTGCAGACACTGCCCAAGTATATCTTAAAGGCGATTCTGTAAATGGCTAATTCGAACGTGCTTCTGAATAACTGTATTTCTGGTCCTAGAATAAGCTTCTAAATTGCTGGAAACCGACTCTTGATGTGGTGAATAAAAGGTGAACTAACAAGGTGGATGATGATAAAAAAATAACAGTAAATGAGAGTATAGACGATGCATTCTATAACTGAGAAGGTGTTGGGGTAAGCTTATAAACTCCTCAAAGTATCTTATAAGTTGTTGGGGAGTTTAATTATAAGCTCTTAAATAGTGTTTGGCGAAATAAGCGCTTAAACAACTCATACAATGTAAAATAAAGCTCTTGAAGCTTATAAGCTTCAATTTTTTTCTGGAGATCTTAAAGTCACACACCACACTCAAACTACACATACTATGCACATACACACACTAATCAACATTTATGTTTGATATTGGATTTCAAGTTCGTCCCTCAAATCATAGCTAAATCCGTTTATTCAAGGGCAAGTTTATAAGTTGCATCATCAACTTACAAGCTCTTGAGAAATAACATCTTGTAATATCTTGAAACAACTAATAAGATGTGTGAAATAAGACTAACCGAAGACCCTCTAACTCATGTAGTCTCAGAAGTAGATATAATAAACAACAGCAACTAAAGCATCTCAATAGTCATCAATATATCACAAGAAACCTGGTTCTCCAATTAGGTGAAGCGGGGCAGAAAAACATTATCTCTGAAGGTCAGAATCAAGATTGTTCAAGCAAGTTTTCTAAGTACAAGTTTAAAATGTATCTACCGGATGACAACACATCGAGCCTTTTCTCACTAGGTTCATACTTCCCTTTTCTGAGCTGATAGCGATGAGTTACAGACGATATCATATAAGCTTGCCCTTCTATCGTCACACTCTCCCCACACTGCAGATTCTGACAGTGTAACCAATGCCCATATCAGTCTCAGTAATTGTCTATTTTCATTACCACATTGAAATGCTAAAAGTTTCAAATACTACTCATGAGAATCCAATGCTAGAAATGAATACTACAGCAATGCTGCCACATTATGAAATAAACAACAATAACACTCTATAATTACTCTGCACTCGGCAAAATAATCCGAATCACCGAGTGATCAAGCCACCTACTTATCCCCTCCATTCATTCCTATTTCATACTCCATAATTTATCTAGAAGTATTTGCCCAATTATGGTTCTGGCTTATCAGTGAGCCTATTCTTTTCCAAATAGACCCACATCTATATTTTTTTGTTAGCACCCATGAGCCCGTTTTTCTACTTAGACTAGGATAAGTACATTTAAAGCGTTTTCTTGGCTATAGATTCTACTTAAGCCCACTGATCATACCTATAAATAAATCCAATGTGAATCATTATTTCCTCCGGAAGATAATAAAATACAGATTTTTCTCCAGTGCTCTTGCGATTTATTGGCTAATTTTTAGTAATGCAATATGATATCTATTTCTTACGTTTCCTACAGATATCTGACACACGAAAAATCAAAGGTACACAAAATACTGCACATTTGATAAAGTTATTTCTCAAGAGCTTTTCTAAATTAGGGTTGCAAACATTTACAGCAACATTAAATTATAAACTAGTTCATAAAAAAACACTGCAAATTTAAGAAGCAAGTTGAAGCACCTAAAGTAATTTTTTATTGCCAAAATTACATGAGAGCAACAGAAACAGAAACAGCATATTTGGATTTATATCTTAAAATTACAAATATTCATAATCGAGTATGAATTTCAGTTAAAACATTTTATAAAAGTTGGTGAATTAGTTGCAAAGAAAATCCAAGTAAAATATTTAAAATTTCAATAAATAAGCTTACAGAGGGAAAACAACGAATGCCGAGGCTCTTAGGCGGAGGAGTGATTTCGATAACTTTGTAAGGGTAATTGTTCTGGCCTCCTCTCTCTTTCTCTCTCTTTCTGCAGAAAACTTGCGGCATCTGCGTATGCTACAATTATGAAATTCAATTAAAATAAAATCTGAAGACGAAGGACGGATCGTATAGAATTAGGAATCGTTATGTATAAGCAATTGTACCTTTCGCAATGTTGAAAAGCTAGAAACCGACGCCATTGTTGTTCACCGCGGATTTTTCGTCATACAATTCTGTACACCAAATTGAAGACGACAAGCTGATATTTTCTCTCTCTATCGCTGATATTACGAGAAGTCTTAACGTGTCAACGCATCGATGCCGATTTTGTGGTTCCATATTTTCACATGTAAAAAGAAAAAGGTAAACGGAATACGGGAAGCAGTGGTTTTTTCTTATACTGATTCTGGTGGAAATAGACGATTGTTTATTTACTATTATGTCAAATTTTATTGTTAGAATAAAAATTAGTTGCTTATTGTATCACTTCCTCCATAATCTTGTTATGTTCAAAGGAAAGTCTTATGTCCAAACTTAACATGTTTTATTAATTCATGAATCACCTATAATTTATAAATCAGACCAAAAAATAAAATTAGTAATTATTGATCAAATTGATTACAAATAAAAACTGTGAATTTCGTATTATTCTTGCTATTAGACTATTACTAGTATTACTCTCGTGCGATATACAGAAGTTTTATTTAAAAATATTTTAATTAAAATAAAATTTTATATAATTTAATATCTAAAAACGTGATCGTTTTATCATAATAAAATAAATATTTATAATTAAACATAAATAAAATTATAAGCAATATAAATATAAGTTTCTCCCACATTATATATGAATTTAATATAAATTACTTTATGTATATTATAGATTAACACTAAAATATAATATTAAATATAAAAAAAAATTCAAATGACTCTTTCCTATCTCTAAAATCCACACATAGATCTAGTATATCCATATCATTCTTAATCTATATGCTACACAAATAGCTTAATTATTTATGAATGTTCAAACACACATAAATATCTAAATATCAATTCATACTATTAAATAAAATAAATTTAATAATGTTATAAAACAATTAATTTCCTGTAATCTTTTCATTTTATATTAGACATTTTAATTTATCTAAATATAGTTTCAAATTCTAACTATTATTATTTAACTTTAGAAAAATCTCATTTGCAATTTTTAATACTTTACTTGGTGATTTTAGATATACTGAATTAACAAAATAATAAAATAAAATTTAAAAGTTATTCAATAATTTCAACAACAAAATAAAACTTATGAGTTCTTCTACATTTCTTAATATTTTCATATATATGGTGACATTTTTCAAATAAACTACACATTTATATTGTAAATAGTAGATTTATTTAAAGATACACATTGATTCGTGTAAAAAATAAAATTGCTTAGGTTGAAAAATGTGGGAAAATATATATATATATATATATATATATATATATATATATATATATATATATATATAGTTGAGATTGATTAATGTGACCAAGTATTAATTTTTTAGGTTGCAAAGTCTTAAAAGATATATAGTTTAGGTTGATTAATTTTGCGTATTTAAAAGAAGTTTAGGTTGTAAAGTGTAATTCTTTATTTAAAAATAATATTAAGCTAATTATAAATCAAATATTATATTTCACTTTAATTCACTAAAAGTACGTGTTAATTATATATATTTATTTTTCTCTCAACATAATAAATGAAGAAAATTTGAGTTAGATAAATAATTGATTAGTAATAGTTTTAATGAATAATCAAGTCAAATTAATTAAAGGAGAATTATTTAACTGGTTTTTAGTTGTATTCCAAACCAATACTATATAGTACAACCACAATAAACACTGAAATCTAACTCAAATAATTAACGAACACATAATACAATATTTAATTTGGGTATCTTAATTAATTTTATCGTCAAAAGAGGATTAATTTGATATCTTATATGTAATAATTAAATTAGAAATGAAAAAAAAAAAAAAAAAACTATATGCAACTTTAAAATCTAAAATAAAATTTTATTCTTGTCAAATTTGACAACTTACCAATTAAAGTCCACAATTTTAGCATGAAATGATACTTAAAGAAATTTCCCTATTATGACTTATATATATATATATATATATATATATATATATATAATTTATTAAAATAATATTTAAACTCCAACTATACATAAATAATTAAAAATAATCATAAAATATATTATATAAGACACTAATATTTTATTTTAATATTTCACAAGTAAGTTTTCACATGAATTTCATTATTTAAACAATGATTTTTCTCCCCATGTAATTTAGATAACAAAAATATTTTAAAAAATTCATGTTAGATAAAATAAATTAATTAGTTGTATTTTCGTAAAAAATATTCAATTAGTATTTTATAAGAAAATTATTTTACTAATTTTTAGTTGCAACTCAAGCCAACATATTGTAGTCCAATTTACAATTAACACTCGATAAAATAAATAATTCAAAATCTTGAATTATCATATAGTAAAATTTTAAATAGCGTAAATATCCGTTTCTCCCATGAAATTTATGGATTGAATATATACTTATTAGTTATAAAAAAAATATTATTACGAAATAAAATTAAAATAAATATTAAATATGACAATTAAAATACATATTTTAAAACTATTTTTTTAACTCAAATGTTACTGTAGGCAGTCTGTATCATTCTTAACATATGCGAATAACCACAAATAATCTCATTAATTACATATGTTAAAATAAACATAAATATAATAACAGACCATCTTATTAAAATAATAACTATAAGATAATAAAACATAAAATTGAATAATTTATAAGAAAATCATATTTTTCTTTTAAACTATCTCATATTTGTTATTGTTAAAAATAGTCAATTAATTCTTTTTTATAATTTAATTCCTATTATAAATAGTCTAATCTACAATAAAAAGTCAAAACTTACTTCAACTTAAAGTAGGTAAAAAAATTATTAATTTCATATACTATATGTAAAAATAGACCAGAAACAAAAAACTTGTTATTATTTAAAAAAAAAAAAAATGTTGAGAAATAATCAAACTGACAGAATGGTGATAGTACAACAACTCTTTAGGGACAAATACATGAATAATACACTTGAAAATGTCCAGCTTGCAATTGGAGGTAAAAATAATTTTTTTTATTACATATTTGGCTCTATTTTATTTAATTAGACAAAAACGCATATTTATATATATATCAGTGTGTGTGTATATATATATTTATATATATACATACATTAATTTATCTAGTATAATTAAGATAGAAAGACACATACAATAAATTAATTAATTAAAGTATTTATAAAAAAATAAATTTTTTTATAAAAAAATATTTAACTAATTCTTACAGCCTAAATTTGACACCAATAAACATGCACAATACGTACTGAGATCTAACGAAATAACCAATCAATATAAAATTGACTTTTATTTTATTAAATATCACACTTTTATATAGATGGTATGTATGTAAATTAAAGATAATGAAAAGATAATTAATTTTATATATAATATGTAAAAAATGATTATGATACAAAATACTATTTGTATTTGAAATTTGGGAAACGTACTTTTTTAGAAAGAAAGAAAAAAAAAAACAAAAGTTCGCATTTGTTTAAATAACCACAAAATAACACAAAATATAATGGTTGAGAAATGAAATTTACAATCTTAACTTTCTTATAACTTTTATATATGTGTAGTTTTTGTAATATATCTACATAAACTTTCAAATTCTAACTATAAATATTTACTTGTTTCTTTCTAAAATTAGATTCTCATTTGCAGCTTATAATATTTTATTTGATGATATCAGATATACCCAAAATATTTCTAAATAAATTCTAACATTAACAAAATAAAATTCAGAAGTTACTCCTAATTCGAACAACGATTTAAAGTGTGTGAATTCTAAAAAATACTTAAATATGTTTATATTTTATTTGGTATTGTAATTTATTCAAATAAATTTTATATTTATAATGCAAATATTATATCTATCTAAATATAAAATTAATTAATGAAAAAACTATTGCTTAGGTTGCAAAAAGTTGAAAAAAAAAATAGTTGAATTTAGTTAGTGCGACAAAGTATTTTATAGATTAAAAAGTGTAAATAAAATATAGTTGAGGTTAGCCAAGTTAAAACAAAAAAACAAAAAAACAAAAAAAAAAAAAAAACAAAAAACAAAAAAACAAAAAAACTAAAAGAAGATTGAAAAATGTAATAAATGTCATAATTTAGGTTGCTAAGTGTAACTTACTTGACAAAATACATTATTATGAAATATGAATTAGTAATAAAAGAATAACCTGAATAATAATTATGATTTATAAATATGCATTTGCTCTAAGTTCTCATACTTCCGTGACTAATCAAATAGACATTGTTATTATAAAAAATATTCTTCTTCCATTCCTTTTTATTTGATCTTTTAGTTTCTTAATGATAATGATTTTTCGAATTAATTAATATTTTAGCTATTTTTTACAATTTCTCTCAATTTTGCCCTTTGTCCATCCTAAAATATTTCTTACTTTTCAACCTATATTTGAGATAGATGTGAGAAAGGAGATTACTGTGAATTTATTTGAAAAAAAGTTGAATCCTTAATTTTTCCACATTTTTTCTAAAAAATCAATTAAAAAGAAACAGAGGGAGTATAATAAAACGTAAGTAATTATTTAATAAATTATTTGTAATATATGTGTATTTATATATATATATATATATATATATATATTTCTTTTAACTTAATAAGATAAGAGTGTCATTATTTAAACTATGACTTTTATCACGAGCATAACTTAGGTAAATAAAATATATTAGAAATTCATGTCATATAAAATAAATAAATTTCTTTTAGTTTAAAAGAACTCAACTAACCAGAATCTAACCAAAATAATTAACCAATAAATAATTTATTTTAAATCTAATGTACTCCCTCCGTCCCGGCTAACTTTTTCTACTTTCCATTTCAGTTCGTCCCACTTAACTTTTCACACCCTTAAAAAAGAAATTTCTCTCGCGATCTCCACCCTTAAAATCTCCAAACTCAATCTCCACCTTTAAAAAAGTCAAAGAAAAAGCAAAATCTATTTTTTCTTAACATCCGTGTCCGGTCAACTGTGAAAAGTTAGCTGGGACGGAGGGAGTATATGATATGGATGTCAAATTGAAGATCGTAAAAAAATGAATAATATGATATATTGTGTATAAAAAATGGATTAAAAATAAAAAAGTTATTTGCATTATACAAAAAAAAAGAAAATTATTACTTACCAAAATTGACGAAACCTTACTAAATTAATGTTAAACTTTTAGGCGGGAAAAGTAAAATGGCATAAAAGCCCTCCATTCTACTTTTATATATACTAGTATCGCTCCCGTGCGATGTACGGAAATTTATTTAAAAAGTAATTATTTTATTAAATTAAATATAATATTATTTAATATAAAAAAATAGAATTATTATATTCTAACTAAATGAATATTTGAATAATCACTCTTTCTTTTTTTAAGATCAACTGAACTTTGCGGTTTTCCACCTATGCAACCTTTGGTAGCAATTTTCGGAGAGAAAATAAACTATTTAAAAATAATAAAAATGTTTAGAAAATACAATATTTATTTTTAAATTCTAAAAAATAATTTAAAATATCATAAACTTAACTGAAAAATGTAGAAATTATTTTAATAAAAAATCAATTTGCATAAAAAAAAAAATCGAACAATTTTGATATTGCTTCAAATAATTTTAAATATTTTTAAAAGGATTTATTTTTTCAAAAAAATAATTAAAATGATACTTATATCATAAAATTAGACTTTTCATAGATATTTCAACATGTCTTAAACGTTAGAGATTTTAAAATAATTTTTCAAGATAACTTTCAAATAATTTAAATAAATATTTAGAGTTTAAAAGATAATTTTCAGAAATTTATAATAGTTTTATGATTTTAAAAAAATAATAATAACTTTTTTATTTTTCTTGCTTAAAAAGATTTGATTTTAATTTTTTATTATAAAAATCAAGATTTTAATATATTTTCAACATGTTTAAGTTAATTTTCTGGTATTTTAAATGAAGTTTAGGATTTAAAAAATATTTTTTAGATTTTTAACAGTTTGGGTTATTTAAATATTTTCTGATATTCTTTTATTTTTCGCACTTAAATTGCTGCCAGAGGTTGCTAACGTGAAAAAACGTATAGTTCAGGTTGTGATTGAAAAAAAAAAAAGAAACTAAAAAATGCGCATACTACATGTTGCAAAATAATATAATCCAAAATATAAGTAATGTCAATTTCTCCCAAGTGATATATGGATTTAATATAACTTACATTTTATAAATAATAATATTTTATAAATTTACATTAAGATAAATTATTAAATGTAAAAAATAAATTATATCTACTTTTAAGAATGAATATCTCCTAATATTCAAACCCAAATATATATTTAGTGTGTGTGTGTGTCCACCTTAACATATGCGAACACCGCAATAGCTTAATTGAAAATGAATATTAAAACAAACACAAAGACATAAATATCATACGATACACCAAAATATATCAAATAAAGTAAATTGAATTGTATTATAAGAAAATTAGTGCTTTCTTTTATTTTTTTCAATTTTTTAAAATATTTTGATTTATCCAAATATTTTTTCAAATTTTAACTATAACTATTTACTCTATCTTAACAAAAATTAATTTTCAAGTTTTTATATTTTACATGGTGGTTTAATATACTCAAATACTTTTTAGATTATAAATAAATCTTGATATTAATAAAATAAAATTCAATGATTATTCTATAATTGGACTAACAAAATAAAGCATATGAATTCTTCAATATATCTAAGTAATATATGTATATGTTGCAATTTATTTAAGATACAATATATATATATATATATATATATATATATATATGTATGTATGTATGTTTATATATTTTGTTTGGGTTGCAAAATATGGAAAAATGCGACAAAGTATTGTTTATATTGAGAACTCTAAAAAACATAGTTAGCTCAAGCATGTTAATTTTATTTTTTAAATAGAAATATAAATTGTAGCACATGTAAAAAATTAATATTTGTAAATACAATAATTTAATTAGTCAATCATTAAATTATACATTAACTTTTACTTTTAATTTAATAAAGTATATATTTATTTATTAATGAAGGTAATACTTAATATTGTATTAATTTGAAGATATATAGTTAATGCCTTAGAAAAAATTAAGAATGCATTAAAGATATATTTTAGGCGGGAAAAGATAATTTACAATAATAACCCTCATTTTACTTTTATATATATATAGACTTGGTTTTGCAAACATTACAAAATATGATTTCTCAAGTTATAAGTTGAAAAGCACTTAGGAAAAGTAAACTGAAACGCCCCCTAACTCAATTTAAATAGTCCTAATATTTGATCAAAAACATTTTTATTAAATTTGAAAATATTTTTTCAAACACCCCAAAATCACCTTTCTCAAGATTTAAGCTGGAAAATTATTAAAAAGGCAATTGCACAAACTCATAAATTCTCAAATTTAAATCATGCAGATTAAAAAAGAAAAAGGAAAAGGAAAAACCTGATATATGATTACTTGACTAAATAATAATTACCACTCCAGAAAAAAAGATAAGAACATGACTTGATTTATAGAATAAGGGGACTTAATTAATAAGAGGACTTAATTTACAGAAAATTACACATTTAATGAGGTAAAAAGGGCGGGAAAAGTTAATTTACAATATTAACCCCATTTTACTTAATTAACAATATTAACCCCATTTTACTGTTATATATACTAGTACTATTCCCGTGCGATGCACGGAAGTTTATTTAAAAAGTAATGATTTTAATAAAATTAAATATGATATAGACTAATATTTAAATATGTGATCGTTTTACTCTAATAAAATATTTTTTTAAATGTAGAATAAAACATAAATAAAATTATAAGTAATGTGAATATAAGTTTCTCGCAGTTATACATGAGTTTAATATAACTCACTTTATATATAGGTATATTATACTCCCTCCGTCCTAAATGAACTTGCACACTTTCCGTTTTCGTTTATCCCAAGCAAACTTGCACACTTCTTAATAGGGAAAGTTATAATACAATCTCCACCCTCAATCCACCTTTAAAAAGTCAACAAAATCCTCAAAAAACAACTTTTCTTAATATGTGTGCCGAGCCCCCCTCTGCAAGTTCATTTGGGACGGAGGGAGTATATGTATATATATAAAAATTAATATTAAGATAAATATCTTTTTCAACATGTTCATTTCTTATCTTTGAAATCCAAACACACATTTAGTGTGTCTATTTCATTCTTCACCTATATGAATTATAGCTTAATTAATTATGAATGTTAAAACAAACATAAATATCTAACTATTAACTCATATTATTAAAAAAAATAAACTGAATAATGTTATAAGAAAACTATTTTTCTTTCATTTTTTTCATTCTACTTTAAGTATTTAAATTTATCTAAATAAAGTTTTAAATTTTAATTATAACTATTTTATTTTAAAAAATCTTAGTTGCAAGTTTTAATACCTTACTTGGTATTTTAGATATACAAAGAATAACAAAATAAAAAAATAGCAAAATAAGATTCAAAAGTTATTCAATAGTTGGAATAACAAAATAAAACATCTTTTTTTTTTCAATAATTCGAATGACAAAATAAACATATGAGTTCTTCAACATTTCTTAATACTTTCACATATATATATATGTTGAAAATTTTCAATCTAAATATATACATTGGTTAATGTAAAAAAATTGCTTAGGTTGCAAAATGCGAAAGAAAAAAAAAAAGGACATAATTGAGATTGGTTAATGTGACCAAGTATTGTTTAGGTTGCAAAGTCTAAAAAATATATACAGTTTAAGTTGGTTAATTTTGCTTATTTAAAAGAAGTTTAGTTGCAACTTGTATAATAACATAGTTTAGGTCGCAAAGTGTAATTATTTATAAAAATGTAACTTAATATTTGTAAAATATAAAAAAGTAATATTTTTTTTAAGATTACTTACCATATATAAAGTTATATATATGAGTGAAAGTCATAGTTTTGTGATTTATCAATAAAAATAATTATTATAACAAATAAACATTAGCAAATTTAATAATTTAATAAGATGATTATAAATCAAATATTGACTATCGCTTTTAATTCGATAAAGTATGTGTTCAATTGTATATATAATGATTTTTTCTCTCAATGTAATAAATGAAGAAAACTTGAGACATTTCAAGACAAATAAATCAAACTGATTAGTTGTCGTTTTAATGAAATAATCAAGTAACATAATTTGTAAAAGAGAATTATTTGAATGATTTT
Organism: Ajuga chamaepitys; assembly: GCA_958295605.1. Lineage (NCBI taxonomy): Eukaryota > Viridiplantae > Streptophyta > Magnoliopsida > Lamiales > Lamiaceae > Ajuga > Ajuga chamaepitys. The sequence continues at coordinate 26,984,687 of OY282495.1, read as the reverse complement.
TAATTTTGTTACGAATCAATGCTATATTTGTTTTGCAACCTACAATAAATACTGAAATCTTACATAAATAATCAACGAACAAATAATATAATATTTTAAATAAAATATTTTATATATATATATATATATATATCATATGGATGTTTGATATAGTATGCATAATAAATATTTTAGAAATGAAAAAATATATTTGCAACTTTAGAAAGTAAAATTAAGGGTTAATTACCAAAAAAATCACCACATTTGGTCCAATTTTCAATTGCAACATGACTTTTAAAACTTATCAATGTTGGTCATCAACTATAATTCTCTTTCAATTACAACATCAGCTAGATTTTTTGACACTTGATTGTGTCTTCATCACTACCATTAGATGCGCCTGGACACGACCTTCATTTGCCCTCAATCAATTTCACAATTCGTCAATTCTCTTGTTGTTAATTGAGAGTCGAAGAAGTGATATAATAACTTCAATCGCCGATTAACGACAATGAAAATGACGGATTGTGAAATTGATCAAGGGTAAATGACGGTCTTGTCCATGTGCATCTAATGGTGGTGATGTCGACACAATCAGATGTTAAAAAAATTAGTCGATGTTATAATTGAAAAAAAGTTATAGGTTGTGACCAACATTGATAAGTTTTAAAAGTCATGTTGCAATTGAAAATTGGACCAAATATCGTGATTTTTTTGGTAATTAACCCTAAAATTAATTTTGATTCTTACCAAATGTGACAACAACTTATCAATCACAATCTGAAATTTTAGGCTGGCAAGTGTTACTTGCAAAAGTGTCTCTACCGTGGCTTATATGTATAAATATATATAAATTTTTTAATTTATAAAATAATTTTTAAATTCTAACTATAAATAATTTAAAATATCCATGAAATATATAATAAACGCAACAATGATATTTTATTTGGATAGTTCATATGTGTTTAATATTATTTTTCTTTATGTCCCTACCTTTATTTTATATATTTTTAGTTTATCTAAATAAACTTTTAAGTTCTAATTATAAAGTTAGATTTTCATTTGCAACTTTTGAGATTTCATTGGTGATTTCAAATATACATAAATAATTTTATATAATAAATTCTTATTTTAACAAAATCAAATTCAAAAGTTATTTAATAATTCAAATAACAACTTAAAGTCTATGAGCTCTTCAAAATATTTCGATATTTCCGTATTTTATATGGTAATGTAAATTATTTATATAAATCTTATATTTTTCTTACAAATAATTTATTTATTAATGCGGAAAAAGCTATTTAGATTGTTAAGAGTAAAAAAGACAATTGATGTTGATTAGTGTGACAAAGTATTATTTAGCTTACAAAGTTTAAAAATATATACTTGAATATTAGTAAAAGTAAAAAAATAAAAAAGATTGCAAAAATTAACAAATGTCATAATTTAGGCTGCAAGGAATAAATTTCCTTAAAAGAGTAATTTTAACTCAATACACATTATTAAAAATATAAATAGGTAGTTAAAAATAATTATAGAAAAATACTCATGATTTTTTTAAAGAAATCATTTTACTAATTTTAGTTGCAACTAAAACCAAAATATTATAGTTCAGGTCACAATGCCATCAATTATAGCACAAAAATTAACCAACAAACAATCCGTTTATTCAAACCAAATATCTCATTATAATGTATGTGATATGGATGTCAAATCGAAGCTTGTGAAAAGATGAATAATTTGGTATATTATACATAAAAATCGGATTTAAGATGAAAAAAATATTTGTATTTAAAAATAAATAAAAGAAAGTTATCAACATATCAAAAATAGGAAAAGTTACTAATTATAGCCTAAAATTTTTTGGGGGAAAACTAAAATGACATTAATGCCCTTCATTTTGCTTTTATATATATATAGATATAGATTATAAATAAACGTTTTTTTATATATAAGTATATAATTTCAACTGGTTGTTGATTTCATATATTTATGGTAAAAAAAAAGGTGTTCTTCCTGGGCTACAGAAGCCTAACAAGTAATTAGGCCAAGCAAGTAAAATGAGCCCAAGATCGAATTTTAGGGCTAATTCTTAGCTATGCAACGTGGAGTCCAACGACTCCAACTACTACTACCCGACTGGAAAATAAGAATTTACAGAATTTTAGGATTCCGATTTCTACCCAATAACTGTTATTCCTATGCTCCAAATATACTTCAACCATATCAATAGTGATATTTGTTTTGAGATGTTACCATTCGGATGTGGCATGGCCCAACTTCAACGCATTTCACTTTACATCGGATGATCCATCCCTCCAACATCCACACCCTATTATTGTCTACATCGCTTTTTACAATTTTCAACACACCTTTTACAATTTCCAATACACCTTTTACAAATTCTAAGACTATACCTTTAAACTAAAATACCTTTTTAAACGTCTTGTCCGTAAATGTACCTGACATGACACATGTCACTACATCCCAAACCAAATATTCTTTTACTTTCTAATACAATAGCAATGTCAAATATTCTTTTACTTTCTAGTACAATAGCAGTGTCCTTTGTCTTATGTTTTCTTCCTCCGGTAGAAACTAGGAGTACCTTTCAGTTGTATAACTAAAGCACATTAATGTTTAATTCTCGAGGGAAAAATACCTAATAAAAATATTTTCAACTCTAACTACCAAGAAAAGGGTGGGACTATTAACACCCAAATACACCACATGAAAAAACTTGTATGTTTTTAGTTTCGATGAAAATGAGGTTTCAATCACGCCAGACAAATAGCTTAAAATATGTACTTGTTCGATTGATGTAGCCGAACACGATTGTATTTTTTCATTCAAAGTGACGAACATTTTCTAGAAAAAATAGGGTGTTAATAACGAATCAAATTTAAAATGCAACCAAACCTGCTGTCATATGAATACAGTTGCCTCCACTAGTCTCTTTAAGTCAACCGAACCAGATTACAATAATCCAAATCCACCTAATCTCAACGAAAATGTGAGAATAAAATATTGATATGCAATAAAGACCCAACCCCATAATTTCAGCACTCGCCATAATCCACGATCTCATATCAGTTATCTCCCACCAAACACAACTTGAAATAAAAAACTAATTAACCTAATATTACATTAATTTCTACAGACGGAGAAAATACATGCTCTTAAATGCTGACTTACAAAAATCTAGAATGTATTCTGAGGATTAGCCCTTCTCCTGAAATCCTGCCTGTAATACGGCGTTTCATCAAGAGTCCTCCTTACATAGTCTATGAACGGCGGTGGGGTCCTCGGAGACGGATCGTTCACAACAGCCGGACTACTCCGCTCCGGAGTCACAGGCGCTGCAATGCTTGGGCTGCGTGGGACAACGTGCTGTGTTCTATCGGGCCGGTCGAGGTAACATATGAAGAAAGTCATTGTTAGTATCAACAGAAAGAGCAGGGCTGATACACCGGCCCATAAACTCACATTTGCTTGTTTCACCATTGCTTCTCTCTCTTCAGGATTGTAGCTGACATCAATTTCGACTCTCTGACCAGTGGCCGGAAGTGTGATGATGAGCCGGTCTTGAAACCTCTCGTCTCCATTGACTTTGACCTTGTATTTTCCTGCTAATGGATCCTCGGGGGGCGTAACTGAAAGGCAGTTCTTCTTCTTCCATTGGAGTTCAACGTCTGTGTTTCCAATTATGGTAATGACTCTCTCATTAGAGTCACGGGTCAAATTTAGACGGAGTGAATTTTTATCCATTTCGAGTATGGTGAACCCTCCAGTGAAAAGAGCCGAAGCAGAACCAGAGACACGTTTGTCTCCTTTAAGTGAAGCAGTAACAGAAACAAGAACCTGCTTTGGAGATGAACGTGCTAAGTGTTCTGGAGAGTAAGGGAAGAAGAGGCAATACAAGTTACCAGTGTTTGGATCCTTCCATGGCTTAACAAACCCAATGTTAGGTGGATTAACTGCACAATCAAATGAATCTTCGTGCGCATCACCAAACTTTACAGAGAAAGCATATCCTTTTGCTGGAAATGGAACGTTGGTCAGCACCTCCTTAGGAGCATCAACTGATATGATATTCCCTTTCAATACAGTCACCATCGTATGAAGCTTGAAACTTGACCTTGAGCTCTCAAAGTGGATATAAGTTGTACCTTCTCCAATAGCTTCAGCTTTTCCAGTTTGCCTCCCGACAGACACAACACTTCCGTTAGCACTGAACCACCGCCCTGATGCTGAACCACTCAGACCTTTTACATTGAAGTCAAGGCTTGTACCCTGGGGAACAATAGGGTTCTGTGGGTACAACTGAGGACCAACAGAAATCACTGCATAGACTGATTTTCGAGGATTACTGGCAAAAGATACTCGAACAAGAGCTAAACCTTCACTTTTTGTCCGAAGACGGATGTTTCCGGAACCATCAGATTCTTCAACTGAGACAATATCAGGATAGTTGATGTCCACTTCAAATAGTGTAACATTCTGAGCCTCATGAAAATGGTTTCCAAGAGTGTCATGATATTTGATTGGAAGTTCAAATTCAGCACCTAAAGCAAGCATGTGAACTGGGAACTCGTCTGTCATTATTCTGATTTGAGCCACCTCCGCAACCCTCACGCAAAATGCAACTTCAGTTCTCCCAGTTAACCTGTCTTTTGCTTGAATGCAGGCAAGATTGCCAGAGTCCTTGGTTACAATTTTTGCCCCATCAATATATATATCATCATCTTGCACCCCTTCAGTCTTCCTATTGCATTGTACTAACAATGAATAAGCAATACCTCTACCACTGAAAGAATCCCCATGTGAAGACGAAGGTAAAAGATCTGAAGAGGTATAGTAAGGAGGAAGGATCCAGGTAATTGGCGATCCAAGAGCAAGTGGAAGATCAGGGACCACCCACAAAGATATGGATGCAGTGTAGAACATTGACTTTGACAATGAATTGGAGAACTTGTAATTACAAGAGAAAGAAACTGCAACATTTGTCTTGCCAGCCGATATTCCATGGAGAATTTGAATAAAGTTAAGGTCTCGCCCCTTCAAAGAATCAGTTGGTTGGAGTGTCTTCACACCATGCTCTTGAAAATTCAACACATTTTCATCTTCCACAGTCCATTTGAAATTGTTACAGAGCTCATAGAAGGAAAACAAATTCCCCTCAGACAAAGAAGGGTATATTGGCATACTTCGGTCAACACCGATCTGCTCACTCTGCACACTCAGAATTGCTGATGAAGGAATCCCTACTTTAACGATGCCATATGCTTGACAAAGCATGACATCACCATCACCGAATATTGTGGCAACAAGGGTACTGTTCCCTGGTGAAATAGCAGAGAGTCGTCCTGAGAACTTGTCAATCTGAGCAGTTTGATCATCCACGCTGGAAAACTGAACATGTGAGCCAATTTTAGGGCCTCCTCTGATTGTGAGCACGTGTGATGCACCTGGTACAAGAAATATATCACTGGGATGTATTCTTGGTGGAGCATATATCTCCACCTTAACCCGTTGGCTCAGTATTTCATGCCCAGAACGTTGGATGGCACTAAGATATATGGTCGTCACTCCAAGACGTGTAGCTTGTAACGTGAAATTCGGGCCGCGCAGATATGGGAGATCATAATTCTCCACAACCTCAACTATATTTTCTTCAATATGAACACGAATGTTCATGTAAGTGTATTGAGAAGGGTCAAAAGTACGTCCATCAGCCACCCCAACCAAAAAATTTATGGACTGGAAACTTCCCCCCTCAATGCTTACATGTTCTCCTGTTAAAATCTTAATCCAGTCCATTTCTGCAACTTGGACAGTGGCAGATGCAGCAAGAGGAGGAACAAGCCCAATATCATGAACTATTACACGTGTTGTTCCTAAGCTTTTAGGAGCCAACATTAGTTGAGAACACTCATGAGCAGGTAACCGTTTTACTACTTCCACAATTTGAGTATCATTTACTTGTGAGTCTAAGAAACAGCTCCCTCCAGTTATAGAGATATTCAGCCTAGCTTCAGGACTGAAAAACAACAAACCGAACTCTGGACTAACTCTGAGAGAAGAAACAAGTTGCAGCTGGATTGCATCTGTTAGAGTATTCTTCGAAGTTTCAAACATCTTAGCAAAATCAAGATGGCTCAGAGAATCAACGAAGCGGACAACACTGGAGCGAACAATGCACAGTCCAGATGAGTTTTGCAAGATCAAAAACCTTTCCCAACTCGAATATGCTGATGAAATATGGGACTTTTCGAAACGAGCCAATCCTTCACATTCAGTTAATTCCCAATTTAAACTGAGGGAAGAAGAATTTGCAAAAGCTTTTCCAGAATCACTGAGGCCAACAGCTGATACTCGTATCCTGCGTCCATTGGCTACTGTAATTGGAGAGGCACGAATTCTTCCAGGCATGCGTTCCGCCTTAGCTGCAGAGTGAATGATTTGAGGAGCATTAAAATCTTCATCTGCTATTATTATAATTGAAGAGGGGAAGCTACACATTATCAACAACTGCACTTCAGATATAACAGGTAAATGATGACCCTCGCCCATTAAGTTTCCACGTCTGAGAATGAGTTTAAGGCTTCCCAAACTTCGACACCCTATTCTGTATGGATTACCCAGAATGGTAGAAACTTTATGCACAACAATTGTATCTTTTGCATAAGCATTCTGTTCAGCCAACACTTCCACATTTTCAATGAACTCAACATCCTTGCCCCATCTTTCTGGTCCCCCACGAAGCATTACATCCATGTGAGTGCCAGGCGCAAGATATAGATAATCTAAATTGGTGACCTGACTTTGCAATTCAGCATCAGCCATGTCAAACCAGTAACCACCAAACTGGTTCCCGTCACTTGCCTGATGCACAATGAGAGGTAAAAATGCAGCAATAGACGAGGACACTCTCAAAACAATAGACTCCCTTCCGGTATGGTCAGAGAATTGACTTTCTCTTGTTAATGTTGCATGCACCTCAGTGCGACCGGAACTTGAAGCATATATGTTGGTCCATGCACACGGAAGGCCATACAAGTTAGAATGGGGTACCACAGCTTCTTGTTTGTCTGAAACACCTGCAGTTGCATTCACAATTAGGAAAGAATCACTCTCAGTCGTCCATCTTATGGCGGACCTAAAAGCATCACATGCATGGAAATATGCACCATTTGATGCTTTCAGTGTTATAGCAGCTTGAAGGTGGGACCCAACAGGCGTCTCGACAGGAAAGTTAGGCAGCATGACCATCGAATGTGGGATAGAAACTTCAATAAGCATCTCATCATAATTCAACGAATCAAAGATGGACACTGCTCTTATAGTTGCTTTTCCAGGCTTCTTAGCTTGAACAATCCCAGAGACGGATACAGATGCAATAGACATGTCTGAAGAGAACCACTTATAGTCACCAGAGGACATTGCACAACCTCCGCTTGCTTTAAGCTCCACCTCCTGATAGACACCAGGGACCCACGGGAGGAGAATTCTGTTCGACACACCATTGTCTTTGTCCTTAATGAACTTAACTTGATCACACACCATGACTTCTTGAACAACCTTGAGAATTTCTTTCCTTATGTCATACCCAGTGCTGTAAGCCAAGGTTGCTGTAAGCTTTCCCAATCCATATGAACTTGCATCTAAGATTCTATAGTTCTTTTTAGCAGTAACACCTTCTGAAACTGGGAGAATATTCCAGAACTCATCCTGATTATCGTGCAACTCTATCTCATCACTTTCTGTTATAAAAATTTCTTGTGCCCCAGGTCCTGGTGAGAAGACCTTAATATGAATGAGATATGAACGGCCTGCCACGGCATACCAACGAGATACAGAAGGAATGGGCTCAACTCCCTCCATATGACCACCAGAAAGTGAGAGAGGTGTCATAAATAACAACAAATTATCAGGTAAGACAACACGAAGAGATGATATTTGCATGTGTCCTACAACTCTGGTGTCCTCAACAATAACCGTTGTTGCTCCCAAGTTTAATGCATGAACTATACCCTTTGTTGTATCCACCTCTGCAACTGAAGAGTTCAAAGCAGACCACTGATGGAATGGAGATGGTAAATTAACAAGATGCGGACTATTACCACGAATAACTTTGAGAGTATAATGAACGACAGCACCAATGAGGACATAAACAGGTGATGGAGGATCTAGAGACATTGCTTCTGCTACAGTCAAAACAATTTTGTCTGCCAAGTGCTCTAGCAATGGTTCCAGCAAGTTAACAGAAACAACTTCATGGCCAATTTCAGTGCCTTTCACCAGATACAAGTCCGAAAATACAGCACTTTCCTCAAGCTTTATTTGGATATCCAAGTCCCCGCACAAACCACTACAATCACTTAATGGGGAGTCCTTCAAAGGAACATGGACAAGGCTATGAGGCAATCCATGGGTTTCAGGCATCAATTGCCACATGAACTGCAGTCCCACCAAGGAAGAGAAGACGTTTTCTGCATCACAGCCAGAGCACATGGAAAAATGAATAAGATGATAACAGGAAAGCACAAAAACGCCCTTCTACAGAACAAAATAACTAGTTTCGGCATTAAAATTTCATCTCGCAGGAAATATCCTAGGCCACAATTGAAAAGTAAAATTGTAAGCCTGTCACGAGCAAAACAAGAAGCTTTCAGGAACTACAAATCCAAAAAAGGCACTGGATGATTTTTACGAGGAAATTTCCTCTTATACAAGTGCAACTCAAGAACCTCAGGACCCAAAGCCAGATAAAGACGGCTTTAAAATCAAGATTAACATACTCATCACAGATAGATAGTTCGATATTATCAAAAAAACTGGAGAAGTTTACGTTCAATTTCTATAAAAATACAAGGACCGGTACATGTATATTTTCCATGCGATCCCAACCAGACAAGAATCAATTGGTTTTTTAATTTCCAACTTATTTCTTCTTAGATCTGCTTAACATCGATTGAAATTGGTGCCGTTCCACATCTACAACAATTTTTGATCTCATTCCTGGCGACTATCGCATGTCTCAACGAGCAACACAAATGCAAATATCCTTTCAACACATGGATTAGCTTTCAGACAAATCCCCTTCTATTCTACTTAGCATTCCTTCCATAGAGAACTTGATAATAATAGAACAGACCCGATAAAACTACAAGTATGCACAAAGCTCGAAATTATGAGCAGCAGAGAATATTGAAACACAAATTATCTTAATATTCTATAAATAGAAACAGAAACGAAGATTTAAATTGTTCTAACAAGCTGACACGAAGTCTCGAAATAAACTAAAACAGCAGCCATAAAGAAATAACACACGACCAACAAGTGCCCACAATCCGTCATCGCACAGTGATTTCGTAAGCATACCTTCGGAATCAAATGCACGGACACGAAGTGTAGCGAGCCCATCGAGGTCAAGTTTGATAGAGTTATGAAATATCTGAATCCTGGAGATTGTATCTATATAAACCTTGCACCGTATCACCATTCCGCTGTTGATATCAGTGGCATAAACAGCAGTCTCCTTCCGGCCGCCATAAGGAGCAATAGACCTTAATCGAGCACTCGTAGAGCAACGGCTACTCGAATTGAACTCCGGCAACACCGATAGTATATCGTGATGGTCCCATGACCTAATCACAAGACAATCAAATCAGTCATTTGTCATAATTGAGGGAGTAAAAGAAATTATGGCAGTATAACGTACCATTTGAAGCAACCATCGCTACCCTGAAGCCTGTACTCGACAGGGTGAGTCATTTTGGGGGGGAGGAGTATGTTGACATCGGCGATATGAGGACCGGAGGACGAATGGGAGGTCGCGTGGTGCAGTATGAGCAGAGAAACAAGGCAGAAAACGGGAAATGGAGTTAACATTTTTTGATATGTCAGGTGAAATTTTGGAAGGAGAAGGGATCATTAAGGAAGGCAGAGAGAAGTTTGAAAAAGGAAAAATTGAGGGGGAAATGAAATGGATGGAGATTGGGAGACGCGAGGATTAGGGCTTTGGAGCAGGGTTTTTGGGACGATGGATCCACGTGTCAGTTTTAGATACTTTATTTTATTGTGTTGTTTTTGGACAGTAACACTGATGCAGGTGCTTTACTAGTGTGGAGGGAAAGCTGTGATTTGCTTTAGGTAAAAAGTGATGTTGGGAAAGCCTATTTTGTGATTCACTTTGGGTTTAAACTCATTTAAACACGTCTCTCTCGCTCACTAATAATCACTCCTGTTTCAACCTTTTCTTTTTCTTTTCTATTTTAAAACTTTAAACTATGAATTACTTTCCTAGGATAGGATAACTCAAATTTATAAAATAATCGACTATGTGCGAATTGATGAGTAGTACTTTTATTAAATTGACCAAAAAACAAAATTATACATATTCAAGCAAAACTCTTATTGTGGAAAGAAGAAATTATATTTTAATACTATTTTCTTATTTATAGGACCCTTTATTCTGATATTACATTCTTTATTTACTAGCAATTTATCACACGTGATTTTTATATTTTATTAAATTATTATACTATTATGTTTTGTTAAATATTATTTTCAGTTATGCTATTTTATTTAATTAATTTTTATCATTGTTATTTATTTAAAATGTTCACAGTTATTTTAAATATTATAATTTTTATATAAATTGTTAAATACAACACAATAATTAGATTCAATAAAATTTTTTGAGCTATAACAATATAAGCACTAAATATTTATGAGAATATATGTTTATGATTGTCATAATTTGATCATATTTTTCCATCACATATTCCTAATATCCCATAACTAGAAAGTAGGTTTTATAAATAAAACTATTTTATTAAAAATTCATATAAAAATAAAATATATCCTTATCCTTCTAAGAATACAATGTATTTCTCGATATATTATATGCAATTCTATTTATATTCGAGGAATATATACAAAATTATGTTATTAGTTTTTACATCTTATGTTCACTCTGTTTAGGTCTCCCACTTTTAACTCGGACTCCAATCAATAGTTGAACTATTTTTGTCTAATAAATGCCTGAACTTTTGAATTTGGACCAGCAAACACTTTAGCTTTATTAGTTTCGGTTGATTTTGCATTGTCGGCTCAATTCCCTTTGTACAATTAGCCCGACAATCTATTATGTTGGATTTCTCTGACGTCTCCAGCCCAACCATCGCCTCTTATCCTTCTTCCTCCTCCTTGCTCTTCCTTCGGGACTCATAAGTTATACACATCTCCCACTCTTCATGGCTCCTTCCGCCGTTTCACCCTCTACAAGTGGTTTTCCACTTTTGATCCAGATGAGAGTGACGAGCTCTATTACTCTTCTTCTGATGATACTACTGACATCGATTTGAAAGACGAAGACCTTGAGAATGGTAATAGCGGCGATAGTGGGGCAGATGAGGTGTACGTATTAAGGAGTTAAAATTTAAGAATATTCTGTTGTGCAACGGTTGTTGTTGTGCAACCTAGGGATATAATTGCATTTTTGCTATATTGAGTGGGGCCACAATGTTTTTTTAATCAATTGTCTGACATGCTTTTTAATGGGGTAATCATTACAGTTTTTTAAATTATTTTTTTTTTCCATTTGATTACCCAGTTTTTCCTCACCATTAACTTCCCATCTTTAATATTGTGCTCCTAGTGAGAGAAGCGGTGGGACGGTGGTACTTGATGGTCTTTTTGTTCGGCCGAATTCCATTTTCGTGTTTCTACTTCAGCACAAGACCATCTTTGCAGTCGCAAGTTGGCCAACTTTCATTTTCGTGTGTTCCTAGTTCAGCACAGGGCCATATCGGCAGCCGCGGAGATTGGGTCTTAATGTTAATTGTGGTAGAAGTCAACGGAATTATTTTCTCAAGAGATGATTTCCAGTGTTGGTGCAGCGGAAAATTGTTTTTCTACAACCTGGGGTTAAATAATCAGCAAACGACAGGGGTTGGGGTTTATTCATGTTTCAGGGAATGTGCTGCCTATCAGGTATAATGCCAAGGAATAAGACGTCGTGAAATCACGGAGCCGACAAATTTTGGGAAACGCATATTGCTAGTGAGCTTAGAGCAGTCTTCCCTTAATTTTAACTGATTTGTCGAAAGATATATTTTAACCCAATTTATGTGTGCAAAAATGACCGTCGTATTGGAGAATGAAGAATTCTTTATCTTACAGAAGCAATTCCCAGGTAATTGACTCCTTTGTTTCCTTCTTTCTAATACGACGTATTTTATATCCCCAAATCTGTATAGAATCAATGATTGTATAGAGTAATAGTTTTTGACATATTTCTTGAAACAGTAGGTGGATCACTTTAATTTGAAGATGGATTACTTGAGAATTGTTTGAATTATGGTTTTTTCTTTGTGTAGAGATGGCAGGCCGACAAAGTCGAGGTCGAATTATAGGAAATATACCGGTTGATTAGGGCAATTGAAAACCTTCTACCAGGGTTGGTGTCGGTCCACGAAAATCACATCGGAGCTCTAAGGGGTGGGCTACACCAACACCTCCGATCTTTCTCCTCATAATCGAAACTAAGAGCACAAGGTAATTACTGATTTAAAAAAAAAAAATAGGGGAGAAACTGAATTGCAAACCTGGCGATGAAAAAAATAAAGTTCATAATGAATCTTTATAAGGAGTATGGAAGTGGTTCCGGTAAATATTATGTGGTGTAATTAATTACTATTGGTCTGGTTTGCCAATGCGTTTTAAAATAATTGGCTACAAATAGCCCATCAAAAATCTCGAAACCGAGACCTTCAGTGCACGACTGGTGAAGCCTTGCCATTGGAACACTTGACACATTTTATTTTTAATGGCCTTGATATGTATTTATTCGTAAATGAATTTAATTTCAGAACCCCCAAATTGACTTTTGAACTCCTCTCGTTATTTGGGAGCAGAGTCACTAAAGCTGCCCTCATTAAAGAAAAGAATACCCTAAATCCCTCCACTATTTTGGATAAACTAAGCAACAACCTAGCTGCCGCAGAACCCGCAGCACCACCCCCGGCACCATCCATATTCATCGCCACCGCCTACAAACAACACGTCGGCTTGCCTATTGATACAAAAGCCAACCCATCTCCACCTCTGCGAAGCATGGCTAATTTTAGAGGAATCACAGGTGTGTTGCGGTTCTTTGTCGCCACTACTGAACATCCAGTGGTTCCAGAAAACGGGTTACTATTCCTACCTAATGTTTATTATACAACAATGCGATTTTGGTATACAACTCTTTTTTTTTTTTTTTTTTTAATGTTGAACACAATAACCCTCTTCGTTCTAGTTAAGATAGTGTTCTTTTTAATTTAATTTTAGCGTGTAATGTTGATTTTTTAAAACATTTTGGAGGTTGCCCTTTACTATGCCTAAAGGTGGAATTTTTAATTCGGAAGTAGACCTAAGCTTATTTTTTATGCGATGAATTATGGAAGTACAAGCATATGATGTCGTCTGGTAATGGACAAATTTGAGTCCGACCACTATGTGATTTTTAACTGGCATTCCCCTATCAATGAACAGGTGTAATGGGCAAGGAAGAGGAAGTTCCTATTTGTTTCTTCAGTGTAATGATATCTGGATTCGAAGATAAAATGGTTAGTGATTTAAATTCTTATTCCTTTTCTGAGATTTTATAATGCTTGCACTAATTGGAGTGATTAAGAAGTGTTTAGGCCGATAAGATAAGACCTTGTGAGATTTAGTGTAATTGATTAGCGTTTGAATTATAATATACTTCTTCATGTTATGAGGACTGATCGCAATTTTAATTTAACCACGCTAGGGTATGCCTATTACTTCATGAATCCGATAGGTTTTAAAGTTATCTGAAGGACCAAAATTAATCACCAGTCAATTAGGTGGAATCCTAATTAATTAACTTTAGTCATCCTTCAAATAAGGTAACGCCTATTCCTATTATAATTTTAATGCATATCTTAATAATTCCAAGATTTTAGGCATATTATTTTATCGGAATGTAGTAACTTGCCTGTGTTTCAATTCGGGGTGTAACCTCTATGTGATAACATCAAGAGGTATGTGGTAGAAGCCTCGAGGTGGCTTAAGCCAGATCACCTAAACATCTATATTTCTTATTGGTGCAATCACAACTATTTGGATTTTACTTTTATTAATCTGTAATGGTAATTTTATAAGTCACAACAATTTCTTGTTACACTTTATATTATTCATACATATATTTCGAAAGTGAAATTTTCTTCGAATATGATTTTCTAAGAGCTCCTATCATCCAAGCATACAGGTTTAAAGCATTATTATTTAAAAAAAAAAATGCAATCTATAAATGATCGGTAACAATGCTGCCTATTCGAATTCCTAGTGATGCCTTCACACGTGATCATCCGCCGTCGTTACCCATTTCCCCTCGCCGCCTTTTAGGAATATTCAAACTACATCTATGAAAGTAGTTTCCAAACCAATTTACTTTTATTATGTCTTTGTAGATTATAGCATAGCAAAATCATATTACTAGCTTTGGTATATATTTACTTGGGAAATAACATATTTTATAATTTAGCACCCTATTGACCGCACTGTCGAGGTGCAGTAAATTAGTAAACCTAGCTATTGTTCTAGCTTGTAGAAGTGATAAGTAGAGTCGATCCCACATGGAGCAGGAAGACTTATAGTGTTGATATAAATCCTAATACTATCAATTTATGAATATATATATTTATATATAAAGATGGGGGTCTGTATTTGATTTTCAATTAACTAAAGAACTAAAACAGAAATTAAATAATTACTTATGAAAATATTCTACTTATGAAATAACGAATCTCAGCCCTTAATCTTATCTCCCCCTAGTTTATACTACCCTGTGATAGATGCAATTATTAACCAATTTTAACCATAAAACTCCTACCCCGAGATTAGCAACAATCTCTGCTAACACTACAAGAAAATTGTCAAATTCCAACGGCATAAAAACTGTTGGAATTTTAAAAAATTCCAACGGTAATTCCAACAGCGAATGAGCCGTTGGAATTTTGGAAAAAATTCTAACGGCAAAAGGCCGTTGGAATTGCTGTTGGAAAAAAATTCCAACGGCAGAAACCGTTGGAATAGCTGTTGGAAAAAAAAATTCCAACGGTAAGAGGCTCCGTTGGAATTGCCGTGATTGTTCATAAATACTGACTAGATCTTATGGTAGTTCCGGATTGTACCATTGTCCTTTTTATTTTTGTTTGACTAAACTAGCAGCATACAATTGTCTAATTGGCTTCTTCTGAGTTCATAATATTTTGTTATTTTTAGGGTATTAACTAGGAGATGTTTGGGTATATTACAGGAAGCCTGTCCATATTGAATACAAAAAAAATTAGTACATTCACCAAGAATTATTGTTTATAAGGAAATGAACATAAATTCCATGTAATTAGATACGAAGCCTAAAACAAATAGAAATGTTTCCTCTTCTCGAATTCAATTAACAATCCGTGTTCTATCATCGATAGAATCTAGCAGGGACATGCGAATACGGGGGCAACCTATGGGGGGACGTTTGTGCTTTTAATAAATTGCTTCAAATTGATTTATGTGTAAAACCTACGATTCACAAGTGTTTCGAATTTAATTGATATTTAACCAATTTGCTAAAAGAAGTTGAGTGTTAACTCCTGAGAACTAGTGGCTAATTTGTTTTCAAAATTAATTACGGAGCCGTTTATATGGTTCCGAACAATACCACCGGAGACATTAGAATCTATGAAGTAATGAAGTCAGTCAAAATGACTTTCCCTACACCCTCTACGAATATTTCGGTGTTTACTATACAATTTGGTAAGCTAACGAGCTCTTGAAAACTCATTGCAAACAGTAATCCATAGTATCCAGCTATAGCTCCCATTTGAGTAACTTGCTTGTCATAGTAAGTGGCAAAAACATATTATTACCCTACATTGGAAACATCAGAGCGGATCACACACATAATTTCCTAATTACCCGGGAAAAAATATAACTATACAAATGTCCTAATTTGTCTACTAACTAGGTTTTCCAGGCTTTCGACCGACCTACCCCATCAACTATTTAGTGTTTACTTACAAACAAGCCCTGATCCAATCACTAATATGTTTTACATTATAAACTATAACAACTTTCAGTGAATTATGAAAAACAGATTGAATCTGTATAATGTATGTCATTAGTCTTAACTGTGACAAATATGAACATGAATATTGGAGGAGCTCCAGTATCAATTACCCTTGAAAACAAGCAAAATCACATTAACATATCTAATCACTAAAATTGGCTAGGCCACTATAAGAACGGCGATCGAAACAAAAATAGGTTAAAATAAAACTGACATCAAACTTGCAAATTCTAAGGGAAACTACGCGGCATTTTCCTTCACATATCCACAAATTGCCAAGCGAAATCAAAGGTCACATATCCAAATGGTGACAATTGACTTTAAGTTGACTAAAAACGATTTTACAACACAGGGACAAGTAAAAAGAAATCTTCTATCTCTTGGTTCTTTAGTAACTAGTGGGTGTCAGTTTAGCTCAGTAAATGGCTTCTTGCATATCACTAAACATGGAAAAATGGTGATAAAAGGTAGACAGCATAATGGGTTGTTTATCTTGATTGGTTCACCTGTTGTTGGGAGTGTGGATATGGTCTTGAGCAGTTCTGAGCTTGTTAAATGGCACAAGAGGCTTGGACACATAGGAGAGAAAGGGTTGAAAGAACTGTCAAGAAGTGGAGTAATTGGAAACATGGGAAATCAAGATCTGGAGTTCTGTGATCAGTGTGCTTTGGGCAAATCCAAGAAGCTGCCCTATGGAAAGGGTGTTCACACAACTCAAGAGCCATTAGATTATGTTCACTCTGACATATGGGGTCCTGCAAGGACAGAGTCTCATGGTGGTGCAAGGTATTTCATGTCCTTAATTGATGATTACAGCAGAAAGGTGTGGATCATATTGATGAAGAATAAGAGTGATGCTTTTCATAAGTTCAAAACATGGTTGATTCAACTGGAAAATGTCAAAGGGAAGAAGCTGAAGCACCTTAGGACTGATAATGGACTGGAATATCTCTCTACTGAGTTTACAAACTTCTGTGAAGAAAGAGGAATCAAGAGACACAGGATTGTTCCAATGAATCCTCAACAGAATGGAGTTGCTGAGAGGCTTAACAGGACTCTTCTTGAAAGAGTGAGGTGTATGCTGTTGGATGCTGGGTTGCCAAAGGTATTTTGGGGTGAAACCATTGCTACAACATGTTATCTCATTAACAGGTCACCCTCATCAGTGATTGGGTTCAAAACACCTGAAGAGGTGTGGAGTGGACAGAAACCAAGTTATGAAGGTTTAAGGGTGTTTGGGTGTCTTGCTTTTGTCCATGTCAAGCAAGACAAGTTAGATGCAAGAGCTATAAGATGTGTATTTCTTGGATATCCAGATGGAATAAAGGGCTACAGATTGTGGTGTCTAGAGAAAGGAAATCAGAAGATAATCACAAGTAGAGATGTAAAGTTTAATGAGAATGTGATGGCTTACACTTCTACAGGCTCTAAGGAAGAATTTGATGGTGCTAAAGAGACAGAAGAGATATCAATTCAGGTGGAGCATTCTGCAGAAGATGATCACACACCTCAACCACAAGAAAATCCACAAGATAGTGATTCATCATCTGAAGAAGAAGTGCAAACTGGACCTTCAAAAAATGTTAGAGAATACAGCATTGGAAGGGACAGACCTAGAAGAACAATCAACAGACCTGATTTCTATGGTCAAGCAGGGAGTGTTTACTATGCCTTGAGTGTTGCTGAAGATCTGGAATCACAAGAGCCTAGTAGTTTTAAAGAAGCACTAGACTGTGAAGAAGGGGAACACTGGATTCAGGCAATGAGTGAAGAGATGGAGTCCCTGGAAAAGAATGAGACCTGGATATTGGTGGATAAACCAAGAGGTCAGAAACTTGTAAGCTCTAAATGGATATACAAGAAGAAACTAGAGACAACAGGATCCAAACAGGTGAGGTTTAAAGCAAGATTGGTGGCTAGGGGCTTTACACAAAGAGAAGGAATTGATTTTAATGAATTTTTCTCTCCAGTGGTAAAGCATTGCTCAATCAGGTTGCTTTTATCAAAAGTTACACAAGAGGACATGGAATTACAACAACTGGATGTAAAGACAGCATTCTTACATGGAGAACTCAATGAGAAGATATATATGAAACAGCCAGAAGGCTTTGTTGTTCCTGAACAAGAAGACAAAGTTTGTTTGCTGAAGAAGTCACTATATGGACTCAAACAAAGTCCAAGACAGTGGAATAAGAGGTTCAATGACTTCATGATCAGTGTTGGCTTTGTGAGAAGTCTTTATGATAGTTGTGTTTACTTCAACAAATGTTCAAAGCAAGATAAAGTCTTCCTTCTACTGTATGTGGATGATATGCTAATTGCCAGCAGGAACAAGAAGAGGGTACAATGGTTGAAGGATAGACTTAACACTGAATTTAACATGAAAGATCTGGGAGAGGCCAAGAAGATTTTGGGCATGAACATTCTAAGAAACAGAGAAGCTGGAGTGCTCTGGTTATCTCAGAAGCAGTATCTACAGAAGGTTTTGGAGAGGTTTCATATGCATGAAGCCAAACCTCTCTCCACTCCAGTTAATCTGCAGAAGAAACTCTCCAAAGAACAATGCCCAAAGACTGAAGAGGAAATCATACATATGAGCAATATCTCTTATGCAAGTGGAGTTGGAAGCCTTATGTATGGAATGATTTGTAGTAGGCCTGACTTGGCCTATGCTGTGTCTTTAGTAAGCAGATTCATGTCAAACCCAGGAGTTGAGCATTGGGAAGCTTTGAAACATGTGATGAGGTATTTGAAAGGATCAGTGAACTTGTCACTGAAGTTTGAAAAGAAAGTGGATGGAAGTACTGTTGCATTGGAGGGATTTGCTGATTCTGATTTTGCAGCAAACATAGGCACAAGGAAATCTATTTTTGGATTTGTGTTTACCTTATTTGGAACAGCCATCAGCTGGAGAAGTGTACAACAATCAGTTGTAGCACTGTCAACAACAGAAGCAGAATATATCTCTCTAACTGAAGCTATCAAAGAAGCAATCTGGCTTAAAGGGATTTTGAGGGATTTGGACATCAAGCAGAAGTGTGTGGCAATCTACTGTGATAATCAAAGTGCTCTACACCTTGTTTCACACCAAGCATTTCATGAAAGGTCAAAACACATTGATGTTATGTTGCATTTTGCTAGAGATGTCATTGATTCTGGTTCTGTGGAAGTGAAGAAGGTACACACATTGCATAACCCTGCTGATTTTCTCACTAAAGGTGTACCTGGGAACAAAGTGGAGCATTGTTCGAGCTTGCTGCAGCTTGAGCAATGTCATGAAGAGCATTAACAGAAAGGCAGTGATGAGGCAGGAAGAGGCACACTTGATTCATTGAGGTGGAGATTTGTGAGGTGGTGTTCAATCTCATCAAGTGAGCTATACTTTGTAATATGGTGTGTTGGGAATGTGGAACCGGAATCAGGAAGTGAAGAACCGGAGGTTTGAACCGGGTTTGAGCATCAAGAAGACAAGCTGTTCAGAAAAACCGGGTTCAAGGCAGTTGAGGATAACCGTCATTTGTGACGGAGCAGTTTCAGGATTTGTGACGAAGAAAACCGTCGTTTTTGTCCGGTAGCTGAGTTCAACTTCATTCAGTTAGAACTTTCTGTACAGTTACATTCGAGCTCCAATTCTTATATCATTGTAAAGCTCTCATCAAGGAGAAGAACACTACGTCGAACAATTTCCTTGTTTCTTAGATTAGAGAGAGTATTTTGAGATTGATCGTTTCTGCCCTAATTTGTCAACAGAATTGGGCATTTCGTTTCTTGTGTATATTCTCTGTAATTGATTGGATTTCTTAGTGGATTGGGGTGTGTCTTGCCTCCGTGGATGTAGTTCATCTTGAACGAACCACCTAAAAGCTGTGTGTGATTCATTTTCAGTTCCTGGTCTGCGTAAGTGCAATTCGGTTACATCTTTGGCCGAACTGCATGTGTGTTTTTCAAATTGATCTTTGTGCGAATTCCAGATTCTGTTTAGTTGTGTGTTTAAGAGTTGAGTTCACTAACAAGCAAACATGGCCAAATGCGACGTGTGCACGACTTTTGCTGCTGGTGCCTGACGTGTCGCCATGTGTCCTGACATGTAGCTATTGTTTCAGCATTATCCTTACACACGTGGTGTGATGTTATTCATCCACGTCTGCTGACGTTGTCCTACGTGTAAGCTGACACGGTTGCTGATCGCTCATTGACGTGGCACACGTGGCATGATATCATTCATCCACGTGTGCTGAAGTGTCACTGGTGTGTCACTTTTAACCAAACGAGTCCCACTCTCACTGATTGGAGAGTGACTTACACGCGCCGCTTTCCCAACGTTGTTGGCCAACGGTGTTTCGGCTACCCCCTCCCTTGTTCTCAACTATTCTGAGTTCAACGGTGCAATCAGTTTCTTTGTCTGACTTTCCTAACTATGTGTTTGGATCATAAAGTTTGTTCTTGAAGAGTGAAGAACCTTTTTCTTAATGTTCTTCATCAAGAACACATTTAATCCGATTCTAATCTTCTAAGCACGTTATCTCATGCAATACAGGTACGACTAACACATTTACTATATCAAATGAAAGCATATTTGATAAGCTACACATACATACAACATAAATGCCTCAAATAAAACAATAAAAATGCTCAAATCGGGTTTTAAGAAATATGAACACTTCAAGTTTCCAGATTTTTTTCCTAGAAATTCATGATTTTTGTCCAAACTTTAAAAGCTCATAACTCATTCGTTACACTACGAGAAAATGCGCACAATATGCCTATGGAAATATCATTCAACATAGACTTCAAACATACCAATTACGTGTAAAAAATAGAAAAATAACAGGATGAAAATTGCACCCGAAGCAGACTGAAAAACTAACTTTGTCAGAAATTTTCAGATTTTACATGCCTATCTTAAAAAATCATATAAAATCTATTTCTCAACGGAATTAGGTGATTCAAATTGGAGATCGAAGCTATTAATGAGTACTATAACATCATATCAATAGCATGCCAACAATAGAAAAATAAAAAAAAGGAAAATGGGGTAGAAAGGGACTGCACGATTTTAATCTCAACAAAACAACACAAAAAATCATCAAAAGCCAATAGAGACCGAATTTTACCTTTGTGGCACTGATACCACTATTGGAAGAAATCATGGTACCTTGATTTGCAGCAGAATGGATCCTCATATCGTGTACGAGTCGAACCACAACATCTCCTTGGTGATTATGTACTCTTGGTGGGGCTGCAAATCACAAGAGGAAATCCACCATGATTCACAATACAAGAATCATCTCCAATGAGATGAGAATTCACTCTAGGGTTTGGTTCTCACTTTCTATTTTTCACGTTAGTGAGAAAATTGTTCTCTTCTTTTCTTTTGTGTACCCGGTACACTTGGTGATCAGAGGGAGTGGGGCAAGTGGGCATATTTTATGGGAGATGGGCCTCCCATAATAACCCACTTCTATTAATTGGGCCAGCCCACTTGGGCGACCTTGGGCCTGGGTCAAACCAACAATATGTTTGTGGATTTAAGGCAAGTATATCTCTCAATGCAATATGAGTAGTTTGATTTTATTATTGTGTATATTATGTGAAATTTGCTTGAGCTTGATTCTATTATCTGTGCATATTATATGAAATGTAAGCTTATTATGTGGAGTTTGTGTGAGTTGTTTTATATGGCTTAGTTAGTCCAATTCAACTATGTTCTATCGAGCTTATATATGTGCTTAAATTTGATATAAGTATTGTGTAAGAGATTTAGTTCATCTCGTCAAATATAAAGTTATGTTTTTGCAGAAATACACTATTATTTAGCATTTTCTTAAATATGAAGGATTGATACCTGGCTCCGAGATCACCTACCAAGGGATTTGGGGTAACTAGACCACTGAGCTATAAGGTCAGAGCACCTAGACCACTCGCTTAAAGTTCATGCCTCCAAGACCGCGTACTTTTAAGTTCATGCCTCCAAGACCGCCATACTAATGTTTAGTTGCACGTGTTGGTATCATGTGCGAGCCCGTAGGAAACTATTAGAACTAAGATACAATCAGTAATTAAAGATATATATGTGTATAGCTAATACAAATTATTTATATTTAGCCAGATTTTGTAAATTTTAAAATATAATATTTTCACTCAATCATAATAAATATGGAATTGCAACAATGATTAAATATAAGAAAATATTTTTCATTTTTAATTGATTATGAAATTTTGGATTGGTAAAATATATAAAGAACTAATGATTAGGTGAATCATATCAACTCTCGATGAAAGTAGCATCTATAAATATATTGACAGAGGATAAAATAAAATTGGACCAATCAACAAAAATATCAAAAAATCTACATATGCGGCCATATTGTCATTATATATTCATTGAATCGATCTGATATGGCCTTTTTTTACCCTACTCATTCAACAACAAATGTACACTCTTTTGATGCCCTAAAAGATCAGAGTAAAAACTACATCAGAGACCCAAACAGGGACTACAAAAAACACATTGTTGCTCCATGAAGGTGTGTTTATTTATTTATTTATTTTTTTTATTAAGGAGTTCTAATAATCTAGATTAGAAATGGGTTTTTAATAAAATGTTCAACATTCATAAAGAATCAAATAGAATAATTTGTGATAAAGAAATGACTTATCTGTTTTTTATTCTTTCATAGTGATTCTTCAAATTCTTTTTTTCAGCAATCCACTTTGATATACCTTTCTGAAATGATGTTTAGTGTACTTTTCATTGATATATTAGTATTTTGAGATAAAGGAATAACATATAACATTTGAAATCATATAACTTTTAAAATAATTGATGAAATTAAGGTTGTTTTAATATTCATGCTCAATTAAAAAATATTTTTATTTATTCTACTAATAAAGATGACTCAGTGATCAACTATGACTTGGCATATTATATGCAGATAAAGGCTTTAGTTGTAGGAGTATATATTTTTTCCAGAACAACACCAAGAAAATACATAATTATACAATTAGTGTATTCATGATAAACAATTTTTTTATTTCCTAACATATTATAAGCTATGTGAAGTATTTGTCAACCTGCAATGCTTAGGAAATTAGATCCAATTTTGATTGTCAGATCAAATAATATGCATGTCTCTTACTCTTAAGAAACATTAACTAAATTCAAGCAAAAATATTGGTCAAACACAATGGTGGTATGAAAGTATTTGGTGTCATAGGCGAATTACTATTTAGGTATTGGTATAAGGATGATTAAGCATATTTAGTGAAGGTTAATATTAGGTGATGTTTGTTGCATCAAAATAATGTACACATACATACTAATTAAAATCAATATATATGTTGTACAACATCAAGAAAGTGTAAGCACATAACACATATTCAACATTCAAGACAAGGCTGAAGAAATAATATGGTGAAATTTAGAGGTTCTATTACAATAGGCAAAAAACATGCAAGAGATGGTATGTTGGCTATTTTATTTATTTATTTATTTGTTATTTTGTTCTTATCTAAGTAAACATTGTTCAATTTGTAATGGTGAAGAATATGTTGGTATGAGATACTATGTTTTCAAAATAAAATTGATGATTGAGACAATGCGGGATACACTTATCTGTTTATGAAGCCAAACAAGCAAGCTAACTGTAATAAATAAACTCTCCCTTATAATTGTAGCTCTGTTATTCCATGTTGGAATTTGTTGGCAATAGATCTTGGATCAACTTCATCCTCTTGCATTGATGTACTATGTTGGTCATGTGATGATGATCCCTCATGTAACATTCAAAAATAAATTGAATAACTAAAAGCAAATCAATTATTATTATGCAAAGGAAACATCATAACTTTTAGATAGGATCATTCTAATACTTTAATTTTCACTTGAATTTGAGTAAAGAAAAAATCTTTTATGGTAAGAACATATTTTAAAATTTTATAGTTTCAGAGAAAAATAAAAAAATTTAAGCACTTAGTCACGACAAATTTAATAATTCATTATACTATTCATCGACCTATTAATAAATTGTGTTTGCTTTGTGAATTGTTAAAATTTTAGGTTAAGTCGCCCATGGTATGGGGGACTTTCGATTTTGTTAATTAAAGTCACCCCTGGCAGGGGCGACATTCATACATATATATATATATATATATATATATATATATTTTTTTTTTTATAATTCAAAACCGCCTCCAGGAGAGGCGACTTTGGTGGTTCTCTCTCTCTCTCTCTCTCTCTCTCTCTCTCTCTCTCTCTCTCTCTTTTTGTTTTTTGTATTATATATTATAAATAGTTTAATAATAATAATAATAATAATAATAATAATAATAATAATAATGATAATGATAATAATAATAATAATAATAATAATAGTAATAATAATAAATACCGAAACAATTAGGGGTGTGCACCGTACGGTGTGGATTGAATATTTGAAAATATCCAGATTCATGTTAAATTTGATGTGATAAAATTATTTATATTAGTTAGACGTCAATATATTATGTTCAAATTGTATTTATTATTCAAAAGATATAAAGGATCTTCAATTATTCGATTTGAACCGAACCGAATTGAACTGTTCCGAAAGATCCAAAATTCTGAACCGAAATCGAAGTTCTATTCAAAAATCTCGTCCGGAAAAAAATAAATAACCGCACCGTACAGTCATGATTTTTCGGATTGGTAGGATACTCATTTTTTAAATAATCGAAGTTTGGTATGGATCTGGATATTTTCAAATATTCGATCCACACCGTACCGTGCACATCCCTAATTATTAAACTATTTAATATATATAATACAAAAAAAAAAAAAAGTTTGAATTATCGCCCATGCTAGGGGCGACTTTAATTAAAAAAATCGGAAAAATTGAAAGTCGCCCATGATATGGGCGACTTAACCTAAAATTCTAACAATCCACAATACACACTTAATTTATTAATAGGCCGATGAACAGTACAATAAATTACTCCCTCCGTTTCATTTTAATTGACCTTTTAGAATTAAAGGGAAGAACTAAGAATGAAATTTTTTGACAGATATAACCTCACCTAATTATTTATCTCTCTCATATGAATTCTAAAACTTAGCATCTTTAAATAATATTTTTTCGTCTTCTCTCTCAAGATTCCATCTTCTTTCTCTGGATCATCGTATTTTTTATGGACTTCCCTCTCCAACAATTCTTTTCGAATAGAATTTGTTTAAATTGGTTAAGAAATCAAATTGTTCTGGTGAATCAATAGCCAGCACCAGATACTCGACAACATTTTGTAACGGAAATATCTCTGATACGTCTATGGCAAAGACTATAAGTGTGGACTGCAAAACTGAGCCGGAATCTTGCATCGGAGAAGACGACATGGGGCGGTCTGTAAGTGTGGATTGCAAAACTGAGCTGGAATCTTGCATCGGAGAATTAATTGCCTTATTCTCAAACCCGTCAAATTCAAGCGACCATTAAAGAACTTTTCTTCTATTTGTTCTATTTTTCATCTCTCTCCAATTCTTCGTACCCCCTCTCTTCCTATTTTCCTTTTCTCTCTCTAAAACTATCAATGGCTGTTGCACATGTTGAATTTCCTTTAAATTAATTCATTGGTTCTAAAACTTATGAAGTTAAAAAGGAATACACGTTAGCTTTACTATATTCAAGAATTAAGAATTGGTTCTAAAATTTATGTGAAAAACTAGACATATGAATACTCCACTTTCCATTTTCTTTGATTGATTACAATCATAGCCTCTATTCTACAACTATCATATTCACACATATCCATCTTCTATCCAACAACTAACATACACATTAGACATATATCCCAAACAATTCCATAATGTCTGTAATGAATACTATACAATTCTGGATAATACTATTAGACATATATCCCAGACAATCCCATATGGCTATATTTATTTAACTTTTCCATTGTATCATTTAATTAAGCTATCTGCTAGAAATGTAGACGAGAGAATTCCATGTAGACTAGAGAATTCCATAGCTATTTCTTAAAAAAATTTCTTAGAAAACTGTCTACAAAGAATACTATACAATTCTGGATAATACTATTAGACATATATCCCAGACAATTCCATAAGGCTACATTTATTTAACTTTCCCATTGTATCATTAAATTAAGCCATTTGTTTGGTTCTCCTCCGTCTTCACAACCCATGTCTTTGAATCTGTATCTTCGGTCTTCTCAAATGCACATTCGGTCTGCATAACTATGTATGTCTTTGAAATTTTATTTTCTGTCTTCATATTTGCATTCATCATGCTTTTGACTATTACCATTACCCTCTATATATAATTAAAAAACATTAATACGTAAAAAAAAATAAAAAAATGGAGGAAAATACTTTAAGAAAAAAAAGCGATTTTTTTTTTTTTAATTTCAATTTAAATTGTGGAATGAAGGATGGAAGAGGGAAAAAAGCGCTGACCGAAAAAAAAAAGAGAGAAATTCTTTTATTCAATTTAAATTGTGGAATGAAGGAGGAAGAGGGGAATAAGGAGGGAGAGGGAAGAAGACGCTATAATGAGCGGGAATATTTTAGGGGATAAAGATATGATCAAATAAAAATATCTCTGATGAATTTAAAAGTTGAGGATTTTAAGAATTGCGTGCAGGGAGAAAACTGGGAGAATTAGTAAAAAATATGTAAAATATCAATTAATAGGAAAAGAACATTCTAAAACGTTAATTAAAATGAAACGGAGGGAGTATTAAATTTGCCCTTAGT
Organism: Ajuga chamaepitys; assembly: GCA_958295605.1. NCBI lineage: Eukaryota > Viridiplantae > Streptophyta > Magnoliopsida > Lamiales > Lamiaceae > Ajuga > Ajuga chamaepitys. Next base: position 26,957,820 of record OY282495.1, on the reverse strand, counting down.
CACACTATTTTTGCTCAACTAACTGTCTCAACCTATATTCATACTGATGGTGTGTATTAGGAAAGTTTAACATATGTGAATTTATAATGTATTTATATATGTGAAATCTGATTCCATAATTCACTAAAAATTCAAGAATGAACATTCATACATTTAGGCCTAAATATTGATTCTACATGTGTAGATGTAAAGCATATGATAATTTATCTGGTGAAAACTGACGTATTCATAACAATTTAAGACATTGCTGCTCACATTAAATAATTTTATCAACATTTTGTTAAATAAAGTAGGCATTTCAACATGGATTGACACGCTTAAAAATAAATAATAAACTACAATACTTTATTAAAATAACCGAGAATCAACCGTGTAACTATTTCTAAGATAAATTTTAAACAAACAAAATCGTATAACTAGAAATAATTGTAGTTCATGGTTCAATTCACACTGATGATTAGTGTTTCTAAGAAATCTGCCTTATAATAAAAGATCAGTGCGTGTTCAATTCTAAGTCAAATATAATTGCTACATTTTTATATAATCGTTGCATGTTTAGATTTTAGGCAAAAAAAATAATATTTTGCCTACTAATTTTTATAATAAAATATAGTCTGTTATAGATATACCACTCAATACATGCTTACACTGCTATAAATAAGAAAAAAAGTTAACTAAAGATAGAAATTACCTTCCACATAACTGGTCTGGGAGCGGACCAGTTAACTCTTCTCCCAAGGGGATTATTTTTCAAAAATAACAAAAAGATTTGAAAATCCCCTTCCATCATCAAACAAATTTCCGCTCAAAATCGTAATTTCACCTCAAAGTAGACCCGCAAAATCATTGAAAGAAGATTTCGAAAATTTGGTCCAAACTTTTGGATCTGTGTAGTGGTTAATCTTAATTTTTTTATAAGAAATTGAACCTATCATTTCTAAAAGCGTATGTAGTGATAAAAATGTTTTGAATCTACTCGAATTAAACCCAGATAATGGATGGATTGGGGGGGGGGGGGGTTTGATTCAAACTGATATGTGATAAGAGAGAGATTGATAGAGAAGAGAACTGAAGAGGCAGAAACAGTATTAGAGAGAGAAACAGTCGTACAAATGAAACAGTGGAGTGTTGAGTGGAAGAGTCTAAAAGAATCTTGTCCTTAGCAGGTCATTTTAAGTAAAAAAGATGATGTAGTGGGCTGAGTTGTAGTGGACTGTTGTGTATATCACAACAACCCACATTTCTTGGGGGTGGGCTGGGTTTGGAAATGGGTTGAAAAAATATTTTAAGTGGGCTTTTAAATTGGGTCTTTTCTAGTTGTTAGGCTGATTTTAAGTGTTAGTTTTGAAATTATTTAGTTTAGCCCCAATTAAAATTATAAATTGGTTTTGTTTTCCTAAAGTTAACATTAATTGTTTATATGCTGAATAAATAAATAATGGGCACATCATTAATGTGTCAAATATGATTGGGTTTCAATTTTAATTTATAATTGTTTGAAAAAAATATATTGCCATGCATAACATTACAACTGTTTTTGAACATGTACATTTTAGATGAAAAAAATCGTTTTTTTTTTTTTTTTTTTTTTTTTTTTTTTTTTTTTTTAATATCGGTTGGGTTTTTAAATTATTTCAGTTTTTAATTGTTAGGGTTAGTTAGTTTAGTTTGGATTTAGTTAGTTTCAGCCCGCTTAAAATTATGTTTTTTTTTGTTTATTATTTAATTCTTTTTTAATTGAAAAAATATATAATGGGGCTATCATTAATATGTCAAAGATAATTGGGATTGATTTTTAATTTATAATTGTTGTTGAATTTATAATGCATGTTTACTTTCAAATTAAAAAAAAAATGTATTTAATTTGGGTTTATGGTTTTAAAAGTATTTGGTGGGCTCTTTAGTTGGACCATTTTTTATTGGTTAGGATTATTTATTTCTTAATTTGGATTTAGACAGTTTCAACCCAATTAAAAGTGCGATTTATTTATTTTTCTCATTTAACTTTTCGTGTTGAGAAAATAAATGATGAGCTCATTTTTAATGTATCAAACATAATTGAGCCTGAATTTTAATTTATAATTGTGTGAAAAATATTATTATTTTGTTCATATATATTAAAGTTGCTCCTCAACATATATTACATCTATATTTTAGATGAAAAAATATTGATTGGATTTGTTTTATTTGTCATTTATTTGAGAAATTTGCTGGAAAATAAGTAATGGTCCCATTGTTGATGTACCAAACATAATTGAGCTTCATTAAAATTTATAATTGTTTTAAAAAATTAGTATGAATTGTATAAACAATTTTTTTTTTTAATATTTGTTTGACGTGTATTTATTATATGAAAAAAAGATGTACTTAATTTTGGTTTATGATAATAGTGTAAAATATATAATATTTAGACTGGGCTGGTCTTATATTATGCCTCTGAAGTAGGCCAACTAATTTAGAAGATATTTTCTTTTTATATTATTTTGTGCCCAATTAAAAGCAATATGTTTATTTTTGTTAATCTTATGTATTACTTATTTGCTAAAAAATAAAAAAATAATCCCAATAAGAAGTAGTGCAGTTTCACATTTTATGGGACAGGCTTAGTAAAATAAAATTAATATTTATTAGGCTATTTTTAATTTTGGGAAGAACCTATAATAAAGCAATTCATTCTTTTTATCGAAATAATTATAATTATTTACAAAAATGCCTTATTTTTTTCTTAATAAAAGTGTTTTTTAAATTAGAAAATTCAACTCCATCCAACATAATCGATAGTAGATCGCCTTCAAAATTTTGCAAGCGTGCAACATTCGTCAATAACATCAATCAAAGCACCATTACATATCAATTTTCTGATATCACAAATGGTACTAACATATTATTCTAGACTCAATCTTTTTGTTATTTAATTTTTTAAAATTATTTGTATAATGTGTTCTTAATTAAATGCTATATTTTTTTAGTAAGTAGAAGCAATCAGTTGGATCGGAAAAAAGGCACCGTCATCGTAGACAAATGTGCAAATGAAAATTCTTTCTAATTCGACTTCATCTTCAATTAGAGGTACATCTTCTCTTCAACTAGAGGTACATCTTCTACCAAGTTGGTAAATTTTATTTATTTTAGTTCAATTGGAGCCCAATTCTAGCATTGACTATTGTAATTTTTTTTACCTAAAATTAAAAGATCCAGGGAATGAAAATAGTACTGTTAATGAAGAAAGTTTAACAAATGTATCAACTTTGGTTGATCTAATTGGAGATGATCCATTCTTGCGCCAACGAATTTTCAACCGGTTAACATTAGAAAGCCACCAAGAAGACGTAAGATAATTTAATATTTTCATCAGTAAAATTCTTTGTCAATTAGTAGTAATTTCTTTTAGAAAATATTTAAAAAAAAAGATATTATTTTGTTCTTTTATTGATTTTTTACAGAGACGGATGGTCTAAGAAAAATACATATTAATAATCCTTCTGCAGTAGGTAAGTTTTAAAAATTCTTTAAAAAATATATATTCCATGTATAATATTTGTTTCCTTTTATATGTGTTTTTTGTATTCTGACAAGATTATTCTATTTGATTAGACTACATGGACTTTGGTGACACCACATATAGTTATCGTCATTGTGGTGCGTTGTTTTGGTATGAGGAGCGTTTGACTTCTTTCCCGATGTCTGTATATATATCCTGTATAACAGTTGTGTTGTATGAAGGGAAAGATTCTACTGCCTTTACTTCCATGTCCTCCTCAGCTTCTACAAGATCCACTATTTGGATAAAGTGAAAAAAGTAAAGAATATCTAGAAAATATATGAACGTACAATAATATGTTCTCATTCACCTCAATAGAAGGAAATATCGATTTTAGCATGAACATAGGCGGCGGACCTCTTGTTTTTCAATTGCATGGCCAGAATTATCATCTCATCGGAACTCTCCTTCCATCTGAAGGTTCAACTCCCAAATTTGCACAGTTGTATATATACGATACCTATAATGAAATATAAAATAGAATCAATGTTGTAAGGTAATATTATTTAATTTTTACTTTCTTATTTGGAACAAAAACTTAATTTGTCATGTTTGTATAAGGATGAGTATGTTCATTTTTTATTGAAACAAATTTGTTTAATGATTTTGGCAGAAAAAATAGGGAAACTAAAGCTCTTCATACTGAGTTGGTAGCAGAATTAAAATCCATGCTTGATCAGCATAATGTCTTGGTAAAAACATATAGGATGACTGCTCAAAAGATAGCATCTGAAGGACGTGCTAATGTTAGAATAAAGTTGGTGGATGAGAGGACAACTAAACGCAGAAGATATAATCTACATGCTATTTCAGAAGTAGCAACCCTGATGGTTGGTGACCTCGATCGTGCACTTAGTGATTGTGATATAATTGTTTAAACATCCAGTGGTTCATTGAAGCGCATTCATGAGATGCATTCGTCTTATTTGAGTTTACAGTATCCCCTATTGTTCCCTTATGATGAGGATGGTTACAGCGAAAACATTCCATTCACTTCTAGAAGGGACTCGATTGGTGGTCGTCGTAAAAAGATTCGTATGCGATAGTTTGCTACTTTTCGCTTACAAGAAAGGTAATTTGAGAGAAAAACTATTTTGTATAGTAAGAGGTTGACGCAACAAATTATTGTTGATCTTTACACCATCATTGAATCCATAAAACCGTTGTTTATCAAATTAAATAAAAAAAGTCTTGCGAGTCAAGTTGCATAGTGGTCTCAGTGTCGCTCTACTACGTGGTAAAAGAAATACTACTTATATGGGTTTGAGGATTGTGTTGCTGTCAACCTACACTGGTGGTCCCCAATATATGATACAAAGTTACTAGGATGCAATGGCTATTTATAGATGGACTGATTATCTTGGTTTATTTATTACTTTTACGTGCAATCCAAAATGACCAGAGATTGTTAGTTTTCTTAAACCAAGGAACTTAAGACTGGAGGACCATCCTGATACTATTGTTAGGGTGTTCAAGATTAAACTCGATGATCTTATTAATGAGCTTCGTCGTAAGGAAATATTCGGCTATGTTATTGCAGGTTTTTTACTTAAAAGGTAATTTTATAAATAAGATTGATTAAAATACGTGGTCTTCCGCATACACACATCCTCTTTTCTTGCAAAAGAAGATAAATATCCAACCGGTTCTGACATCGACCAAATAATTTCTGCGGAAATACGGCATCTGAACCCAAGTATTACTCCACAGTGCAGGAGTACATGATACACGGTCCATGTGGATTAGCGCGTCCCAATTCACCGTGTATTGATTGGTAAATGTAGGAAGCACTTCCCGAAGGGATTTGTTGATTCTACAACTATTGATGACGAGGGCTATCCAGTCTATAGGCGCAGAGATGATCGTAGGACTTTTATGAAGAGTGGTGTTCCTTTGAACAATGGATATGTAGTGCCCCATAATACATACCTTCTTTTAAAGTATGGAGTGAACATAAATGTTGAGTGGTGTGATAAGTCTCGGTCTATAAAGTATCTATTCAAGTACATAAACAAAGGCCATGATCGTGCTACCGTTGAGTTTTACAAGGCAAGTGCTGATTGCGTCTGGAAATACTATAGATGAGATTAGTATGTACTACAGTTGTAGGTACATATGTCCTTGTGAAGCTGCTTGGAGGATCTTTGGATTTGAAATTCAATATCTATATCGTCCTATGGAGCGATTCAGTTTCCATCTTGAGAATCAACAATCGATTGTCTTTTCCGAAGGTGATCAGTTAGAGAATATTATGGAGGCAAATAAGAAATAGGTGGACTTCATTATGTCCCACCTGATTGTGGTGATCCTTACTACGCTAGGAGTCTTTGAACATTGTGAACGGTTACAAATATCACGTTGATATTAGAAAGGTTGGGAAGGTACAATATGAAACCTATCAAGATGCTTGCTGCGCCAGGGGATTATTAAAGGATGACAGAGAATATATAGATGCCATTGAGGAGGTAAGCTATTGGGCATCTGCTTAACACTTAAAAGTTCTGTTTCTTACGCTCCTGTTCTTCAACTCAATTGACGACCTGAACACGTATGGGAACAGTGTTGGACGCATCTATCCAATGATATTTTGTACAAACAGTGTATTATGAGGAAGAATAATGGTATGATATGATTTTATTTCAAAGATAAGATATTTCATTTAAAAAAAATGAATTTTTGATTGTCATTTTACCTATTAAAAAAATATATTTTTATATATTTGATGTTGTCTGATGAAGAAATAAAAATATTTACTCTTGTGGAGATTGAGAAAATGCGAAGTCGTGGAAATAGTCTTTCTGATTACGATCCCATGCCAACATCAAACTTATCGAATAAGGCGGCTTCTGGTACTCAGTTCGTTGTTGATGAACTCATGCATGATCTTGATGCTCAGGTAGCTGAATACACCAGATTGTTAACCGAAATGACAGATGAACAACGGATTATATATTCCTTAGTTATGAATTCAGTGTCTTTTGGTGATGGTAGGGCATTCTTTGTATATGGATATGGAGGAACTGGTAAGACTTTTATCTGGAGGACACTGTCGACTGCTTTACGTTCTAGGGATGAAATAGTTTTGAATGTTGCATCGAGGGGCATCGCGTCGCTACTACTGCCAGGTGGAAAGACTGAGCATTCACGTTTTAAGATCCCATTGAATGTTCATGATGATTCTTCGTCTAGTATAACTCTAGGAGGTCCTTTGGCTGAGATGATTGAGATGTTTAAACTAATTAATTGGGATGAAGCTCCAATGATGCACAAGAATTATTTCGAACTTTGGATAAGTTACTTCGTGACATAACGAAGGAGGCTCCATTTAGGGGAAAGAGTGTTGTTCTGGAAGGAGATTCAGACAGATTCTACATGTCATCCCAAAAGGAACAAGACAAGATATCTTATTTGTGGCCGCATTTCAAGGGGTTACCATTGACAAAGAACATGCGATTGCAGAACCTTCCTAATAATGCAGATGCGCATGAGCTAAGAGCTTTTCCAGAATGGATAACAAGTATTGGGGATGGCGTTATTGGTGGACCTAATGATGGAGAAGTTGAGATTGACATCGGGAAGACATTATGTTAAAAAAAGGGTGAAAGTGCTATGACAACGATTGTGGAAAGTATGTATCTGGATTTTGAAAAAGTAGGTGACGACACTTTGTATTACATGGTAGGGCTATACTGGCACCGACGCTTAATGTGGTTGATTCTATTAATGAGTATATGACTTCCAAAAACACTTCGGAGGGTAGGACATCCTTGAGTTCGGACACCCCGTGTAAATCAGATGCAAATGTTGATCTTTTGAATGATCTTCACACTCCAGATTTTTTGAATTCAATCAAACGTTCTAAGGTGTACAACCACGAGCTTAAGTTAAAAATTTGTATGCCAGTTATTTTGTTGTGAAACATAGATCATTCGCAGGGGTTGTGCAATGGTACCCGATTGATGATTACAAAACTTGGTGATCATGTGGTTGAGGCAAATGTCATATCAGGGGATAAAACTGGGGTAATGGTTCTCATTCCTCAGCTGTCTATGACTCCTTCGGATAAGAGAATGCCTTTTCGATTTTAGAGAAGAAATTTTCGTTTTCAATCTCTTATGCGATGACTATAAACAAGAGTCAAGGGCAATCACTTAACCATGTTGGTATGTTTTTTAAGAAACCTATTTTTTAATCATGGTCAGTTGTATGTTGCCATCTCTTGCGTCACTAACCGAAAGGTTTGAAGATTTTAATATGCGATGATGAAGATCCTGAAAGAAAGACTACTACGAATGTTGTTTATAAGGAAGTTTTTCAGAATTGGTAGTTGTTATGTTTTTTTATTGTCATGCATTATATGTTAATGTATATATAGTTGATGCATATTTGCATTTTCTCGGTATTTTTCGGATCATTGTAACATATACTATATTGATGGTAGTTTCATTTTTTATTTGGTGATCGGCGTATTTTTTTTACTGCCTAAATCGCACTTAACATTTAACAACGATAAAAAAAATTCATTTCATAATAAAAGTAAACAAAAACATGTGAAATATCTTTCCGTGTATCACATGGATACGATACTAGTTATTATATATATAAATATAAATATATATTGGGAGGATTGCCGTGTAAATGTACATGTATTCCAATGGCTGTGAGATATACGTGCTTATACATTGAAACACACGAGTTTGCAACTGGTGGTTGGTATTTTTCCCTATCTTTTTGCCTTAATTAATATATATTATAATCAAGTATTATGTTATTCAATGTGATATGTATTAAGATATTGTAGTTTTAATCATAAATTTTTGAATGACCTAGTAGTCCCTAGTATTCGTTCTTTGTTTTACAACCAATGATCTAACCTTGCCAGTAACATTTTTTATAATGTTTTTGTTCCTATATTTTTTTACCTCCTTTTTATCTCAAATTTTAGAACGGAAAATAGAGCCCCATTATTTTTGGTTCCGACTCTTCTTGGATGATTTTTTTTTTCTAGAACTTCATATTTTATTATATAATGTATGACGAAAAATAAAATTCCTATTATTTGACTCACCTCTTGTATGATAAAATAAAAGGTCTCATTTTATAACTTGACTCAAGCCGCAAAATTGTTTAGAAATTGCCCGACTATAAAATTCTATATTTTATGTCACATGTGAATAGAAAGATGACTGAGGAGAAAAACACTTGGTTTAGTGAGCTTATAAAATGGGAATTAGGACATCCTAAGGTTTAGAGTTTTTGTCCTGAATTTGAAAAACATAAATATTGTAGGAAAATTCAGATAAATATTATATTTTATTACCATATAACATTACATCTTGGTTTAATGAGGTCATAAAATGAGAATTAGCAATAGAAGTGACACCTACAGTAAGTCCTGTCTACAAGTGTATCAGCAACGCATGAACTTGAAATGTAACTTTTGGGAAAAATGATGGCATCTTTGCAAATTTGAACACATGCCCCAATAATTTCCGGGTTGCATCCATGGATGAAATCTACCTTGCATTCCTTCCCACAGACAAAATAAAATAAGTTAGCTTTTCCATTGTTTATATATTGTATATTACATAAGTAAATGAACAAAACTGATGAATAAGTAAACTTAATTAAAGTAAGAGTATTTACCTGATGTAAAAGTTACGAGGACAATGAATAACAAAAATGATTTCAGAAGCTTCGCCATTGAGTTGCATCAAATGAGTACGACGATAGCCATTTATATAGTTGTGTATAAATATGCTGGTGAACTGCTCTTGCATGTTTTCATTACACTAATTTGATTTTAATTGATGGTAACAAATTAAATTTGGAAACAAAAACAAAAGGGATGCTATTCATATCACTGCCAAAAAATATCTTTTCAGGCAATAAAAACTGACCTCAAATAATGAATATTTGCTACAACTTACGAGTACTTGTCACAACTTTATTATTAAAGAGACAGCATGTCGTCACAAATAAGTCGTCTCAATAACTCGAACACAAACATATATATGTGATGACCATATTAAGTGGTCAAATATGTCTCAAACATTTTTTACAAAAACTAATTGTCTCCAAAAATAATTTTAAAATGATTTGTGACGACTTGGTAATGATAACAATTATGGTCTAAAAAATGTTACAAACAAAACTTCTTTTATCGTAGTCTATGTGGTCAATCGTTAAAAGTTCATTATGCATCCTTATAAGCATTCCTATAATTTAAAAACCAAATTGAATTTATTTGAAATAGAACTGTAATGAGATTATATTATAGGTCCGTTTGTGGTGTTGACATCTAAAGAGTACTATTTCCATGCATCCTGGACAAATTAAATACACTAAATCTATAAATTCATATATCAGACGTAAAATAAATTGAACGAAGTGTAATATACCAAAATTTTAGTGTATTATTTAATTCTAAAATATTATTTTACATGTTCGTATAAATAATTATGTATATAATTTGTTACGTCTTTCTAAACTAGTGTCTTTGTATCCTTTTGTAAAACAAAATATTATTACTCGAATTAAGCTCAAAATCTTATTTATAATATTTTGATTCCAGGCCAGTTATAAGCTTTAAAATAACATATTTGGCCCTCATCTTGATTAAATATCTCCCGGTATTTTTCCCAATTATCATTATTATTATTATTATTATTATTATTATTATTATTATTATTATTATTATTATTATTATTATTATTATTATTATTATTATTATTATTATTATTATTATTATTATTATTATTATTATTATTATCATTAGTATTATTATTTTGTTGATTTATTAAGTTGGCAAATCATTTTTATCCAATGTTGGGTTAGACCCAACACCAATTCAATTTGGCCATTTAATATTTCTAAGCATAATTTATATCGGTAATTATTATTATTAACTTGCGAATCCATTTATTTGCAATTTATTGGTTTATTTATTAATTTTCTTAAGCCCGACGTCTCAATAGGAATTACTTTATTGCATTCATTCATTTATTCATACATGTCATAACAAGCCCATCGCTTTGAGCTCAAGACTCAAGCCCAGTTCACTAATGTGCAAGGGCCCATGTCTTGAGCCCAAAAACATTCAGAATTCCAACAACTGAATTACGCTAATTACTAGTGAGGAAGATTTTTGAAACTCTGATAATCCATATCCAAATATTCCTAAACCTAGTAGGAATACATTATATATTCCGCAACTAAACAATAAGATATTTTTCCCTCATACCAACCTTGGCCGCGGCCAATTCATGAAAACCACCACCATCACGCCACCACCCTCAAGCATCCTTCCAACCCTATTTATACCCAGATCGACAATGGGTCTCGCGCCTGGGCTGGAACACCGAATCCAGAGGAGGTCGAAGAGGTACAACTATTCATTCCCTCTCAAAACAAACAGCTTTATTTCCGGAAATTTTACTGTACCAACACCAATTTCCCAGCTTTGTTCAACTGTACCATAATTCTATAAACGAAAATGAATTTCTTCCCACTCCAATCCTATTATCTCAATCGGCCAATAATGAAACCGTTTTTCTCTGTTTAGTCAAACCCAATAAATTTTGAAGAGGATAATGAGTGTTGTGTGTGCATGTTTTAGTGTGTGTGTGCGTGAGTTGATGTGTGTGCAGGTGTGTGTGTGTATAAGGTTAGTATGCGTGTTGTAGTGCATGAGTGTGTGTATGTTTATGTGTGTGAGTGACTGTGTTACATATTATGTGTGTAGATATGTGTATCAGTACGTGTGTATGTATATAGTTATGGGCGTGCTGGTGTGGGAAATGGGATATAATATGTGTGTGTCCGGTAATAAAGTACAGGATGGAAATGGGAAGGCAGACTTACGGAAGGGAGGGAAATCAATTAAGTTGCTTGAATGATGTGATTTTATTCCCTACCTATTGAAAAATGATCCTGCAGAGTCCACTTATAACACCTAATACTCAATTACTGCCAAATTCATTCCATTAGCCTTTCAGGGGAATGATTATCATTCTGCAGCCACACCATTTAATCTGTTCTGTCCAAATCTCTTGTCCAATTTTCTTGTTATTAAAATTTAAATAACAATAATATTAAAATACGTGTCCCGTACGCGTAGGTTGCACGGAATTCGGATCACGGGCTTAGCATTTGCATGTCATTTCATCGACTTTATTCAAGTCAATTCAGGTGGGGGTTTATTGTTTATCGCTTTAATTATATTTACTTGACTATCTAAGTGTGCTTTTATTTCAAGTTGTTAGTTGCCAATACAAGTAATTATTCAATTTGCTACTTGCCAATGCAAGTTTAGCTTATTGCCACTATGCTACTTGCCAATACAAGTTTAGCCCATTATCAGTATGCTACTTGCCAATACAAGTTAGCTCTATGTGTCTTGCCAATACAAGTGCATCATTATAATAATTGCTACATTGTATGCCTTTTTGTTTATATAATTGTTGTGATAAATTGTAATCCTCCACGAGCTAAAGGAAGCTCACCCCAACCCAATATTCATCCTTTCAGGTTACCTCGGTGTGGGTCGGTGGAGTTGAGGCGGGGCTTGGAGTATATGATAGCCACTAAACTTTTAGTAAATAATTTACCATTTATATGTAGCTACTTGAAATTTATGTGGAGGTATTGAAATGGCTAGTTGTGACTAGATTAATAGGAAAAATATTAATAAAGTTACATGACTACTTACTTAATTATCTTCGAGATATGTGATATTTACATAAATTACTTGTTTGAATGTTTATCAAGGTTTCAAATATTATGTGACAATGCAGGAGTGAATTATTATATGATCTCTTATTGAAATAAAATAAGTAATATGCTTATGTGCTTGTACTATGGCTTGATTGTACCTTGATTTGATTTGCATTTTATATAGACTTGTATACCAGGTATGCTTGTACATTCACACACAAACACTTTTTACTTAATAGGATAAATAAGTACACACGTATGGATCTCCTTCCATACGATCAATGTTATATTATGCATGTTAATTAATTATATTATAAACATGATTAGATGTGATGATTAAATTATATTTTTGCTGGAGGTGCGATAAGTTTATTTTAATAATTTTATTCGTGATATGTTTATTAATATTATGTTCCAATAATTTAACTAATAAATAAATTATTTGTCTATACTTAGTTGTTGATTTGTGTATATTTGTTTATAAATTTCACTACTATGTTGTTGCTAAATAGGTCTCCACCTTGCTACAGTCTAGACTGCATATGTACTTATTTACATTGTGTTATGACTTATGGTTTCGATACTATGTAAAATTTATATTTGAATTTATTGAGGTTATAGATTATAGAAAGATCCTTATAAGAAGTTAATTATGCTCTTAGAATTAATTTGATAAAAACAGGTTTGTATATTTATTGAATTATTTGTATTGAATGTATGCGTAGGAATAATACAAACTTATTGGAAATATTTTCCTGGTATCGTATGGGTGCTTAATTGTGTTATCTGAATTATCCAAAAATGCAAACTGATTTTAGTATTAAAGCATTGACTAGAATATTGTTTAGTTGCTTGATTTTGAGCAAATTGTGCTGATGTAATACGTCGTAGATGTTGCTAGTAATTATTCATATATTATTGAATAGTTAATACTATGAAATTTGTCTTAGATAAAATCATGATTATTATGTGAAGTTGATTTGTTAAGGAAATGTTTATGAATGATGTTATCTTATTATATTAGTTTAAATTAACTTTCCATGATCAGCTTATTTGCTAATAAATAATATGGGTTGTCTAGTAATTGAACAAGTGTTCTGTTGTTGCATGTGTTGTGAATTTTCAAGTGCATAATAAGGTGATTTGATATAGGTTATTAATCGGGATTTAATATCTAATTTAATATTATTTGTTAAATAAATTCAATTGCATTATTATTTGGTTCTTTTAACGGTCTATCTAGTATTGTCTTTTATAGATATATATATATATAAGGGGAAAAAAAAATTTACTTATTTCTATTTAAAATTGCTTTAAAATATTTTTATGAAAATCGGGTCGTTACACGAAGTCATAGGTTTTATTATGTGCATTATGTTTTATAACCTTGTATTTCTTAAATAATATTCTTATTTCTAGTTTGCGCTTTTCAAAATTTAAAAATTTAAGGTTACTTAATATTTATTAAATAATAATTTTGACTGTCATTGTATTTGCAGAAATATTGTTTATTCAAACATTGTAAATGCTATAAAAAACTTCCTATTTTTTTGTTATTTTCTTTGTTTCCTTATTTTAATTTTTCTGAAGATAAATTTTGATGAAATAAGATGAATCTCTCTCTCTCTCTCTCTCTCTCTCTCTCTATATATATATATATATATATATATATATATATATAAGCCAGAAGAGGGGTGCTTATGTATTTGTACTTTTGTCATTGTATCAAGCCTTGTCGTATTTGTGAGACATTGGAGCACTTGACAGATGAGTGCCAAGTTCTAGGGAATGAGTTGGAGGCCCATGCTAATGCCGTTGGCTCAGATAATTTCCGACAGAGGAAGTATGACCCCTATTCCCAATCCTATAATCTGGGATGGAGGGATCATCCAAATTTGAGGTATGGGAATCAGCCGCAGCAGAATCAGCCACAGTAGTCGGGAGATCAAAACCGTTTCCCGAGGGGTATGTACCAACAAAAGCAACCGGTTGAACAAACACCTAGCTCCTCTCTAGAAGACATTGTCAAGAGTTTGGCAACCAATACTGTTCAGTTCCAACTAGACACCCAGTCGAGCATCAGAAACCTTGAGACTCAAATGAGTCAATTAGCTACTACAGTGAGTCGATTGGAAAATGCAAACAATGGCAAACTACCCGCTTAGCCTGAGATTAACCCGATGAATGTGAGTGCAATTACACTTAGGAGTGGAACAGAGCTTGGAGAGCCTAAGCAGCCGGGGCAAAGTCCAAAAAAGGAAATTGACGAAAAAATGGATAAAACTGACGAACAGGACGAGCAACAGGTCTCGACCGAGAAAACAAGTCTCGGCCAAGAAAGTGATGAGTTGTTAACCAATCTCGGCCGAGAAACATCTGTCTCGGCCGAGACTCAGCTCCAGCAGAAAAAGAGTCTTGCGCCACCTATCCAGACCCAACCACTTCTGTTTCCAAGTCGACTCATGCCTAAAGTGAAAGATACTAAAGATAAAGAGATCTTGGATGTATTCAGAAAGCTCGAGATAAACATTTTGCTAATCGACGCGATCAGATAAATCCCGAGGTATGCTAAATTCCTTAAAGATCTATGCACTAACAAACGCAGGTTGAAGGGGGATGAGAAAGTGATAATGGGAGAAAATGTGTCCGCCATCTTCCAAAAGAAGATTCCTCTAAAGTGTAAGGACCCAGGTATGTTCGTAATACCTATAATAAATAATTACACCATAGAACGAACTATGCTAGACTTAGGTGCATCTATAAACGTCATGCCTCGTTCCATCTTTCATGCATTAAAACTCGGGCCATTAAAAGAGACTAGGATAGTTATTCAGTTAGCTGATTGTAGTACTTCATATCCCGACGGGGTAGTAGAGGATGTTTTAGTGGAAATAGGCGGTGTTTCCTGCGGACTTTTATGTTTTGTATATGAATGGTGATACATCCACTTCTACGCCTATATTGTTAGGGAGGTCGTTCTTGAATACCTCTCAAACAAAAATAGACGTCCGTGAGGGAACCCTCACAATGGAGTTTGATGGTAGTATAGTTAAATTTAATATCTATTATGCCATGAAATTCCCCGAGGATGTTTACTCCGTTTTCTCTGTTAAGGTCATTGACCCTCTCGTCGAGGAAGTTTTTCAGTTGTGCAGGGACCCATCAGAAATATTCTTTACCACACGTTGGAGAATGGACCAAATGAGATTTAGGAAACTTGCAAGGAATTGGTTGAGTTAGTGGCAACATTTCAAACGGCACAGTTTGCAAAGCCAAGGCATGATCAGAGATTCATTCCATTACTTGAGTCTCATACTAAGATGCTCCCATCCACTATTCAAGCTCCTACTCTCGAGCTAAAATCTCTGCCTGAACACTTGAAATATGCATATTTGGGGACAAGTGAGACACTGCCGGTCATTATTTCATCAAAACTGACCCCATAACAAGAGAGTTCACTAATAGCCGAGCTCAAGGAGCACAAAAAGGCGATTAGGTGGACCATCGCTAACATTGAGGGAATCAGTCCCTCACTCTGCATGCATAGGATCCACCTTGAAGAAGATGCCAAGCCTAGTCGAGAGCCGCAAAGGCGATTGAATCCACCAATGATGGAGGTTGTGAAAAAGGAGGTAATTAAGCTGTTAGACGTCGGAATCATCTACCCCATCTCGGATAGTACGTATGTTAGCCCCACTCAAGTAGTTCCAAAGAAATTGGGGGTCACAGTTGTGGAAAATCAAGTAGGTGAGTTGGTCCCCATCCGCCTTCAAACTGGGTGGCGAGTGTGCATGGATTATCGTAAGTTAAATACCATGACTCGCAAGGACCATTTTCCTTTACCTTTCATTGATCAAATGCTTGAATGATTAGCGGGACATTCTTTTTATTGCTTTCTAGATGGTTTTTCAGGTTATTTTCAGATTGCTATTGCACCAGAGGATCAAGAGAAGACGACATTTACTTGTCCTTTTAGGACATTCGCGTGGCGAAGAATGTCGTTCGAACTTTGCAATGCTCCAACAACTTTCCAAAGGTGTATGGTAAGTATTTTCTCTGAATACGTAGGTCATATCATAGAAGTATTTATGGATGATTTTAGTGTTTATGGAGAATCATTTGAAAAGTGCTTGGATAATCTAGTCTTAATTCTGAAAAGATGTGCTGAAACTAACCTTGTACTTAATTGGGAAAAATGTCATTTTATGGTTGAACAGGGGATAGTGTTAGGCCATATTGTCTCGTCTAAAGGGATAAAGGTTGATAAATCAAAATGAGATATCATTGCTGCTTTGCCTTAGCCCGCAAGTGTGCGGGAAGTTTGTTCTTTTCCTGGTCATGCAGGTTTTTACAGGCGATTCATCAAGGATTTCTCCAAGATTTCTGCTCCTTTGTGCAAACTGTTGCAGAAGGATGTGGAGTTTGAGATGACATCTGAGTGCAAAACTGCCTTTGACATACTCAAAGAAAGGTTAATGATACCACCCATCATTCAACCGCCGGATTGGAGCTTGCCTTTCGAGATTATGTGCGATGCAAATGACTATGCGGTAGGAGCGGTGTTGGGACAACAAAAGGGGAAAGTAACTCATGTTATCTATTATGCATCAAGAACCTTGAACCCGGCTCAAGCAAACTACACAACAACTGAAAAGGAACTCCTAGCTATTGTTTTTGCTTTGGAAACATTTCGTTCTTATCTATTGGGTACAAAAATTGTTGTTCACTCTAACTATGCAACAATTAGGTACCTTTTGTCGAAAAAAGAGGCAAAGCCGAGGTTAATGCGGTGGATCCTCCCCCTCCAATAGTTCGATTTGGAGATCAAAGACAGAAAGGGAGCCGAGAACTCGGTTGCTGACCACTTGAGCCGGTTGAACCTTGAAGAGAGCGAAACACCAATAAAGGAGATCTTCCCCGACGAGCAACTACTTGAGGTAACACAACACGTAGACCCAACACCACCACGGTATGCTGATTTAGTTAATTTCCTTGTTGCACATGTCTTTCCTAAAGGGATGTCTAAAGCACAACGAGATAGACCAAAGAGTGAGGCGAAGTACTATGTATGGGATGATCCTTATTTATGGAAACATTGTACATACCAAATGATTAGTAGATGTGTAGCTGAGTCAGAATTTCATTCCATCCTATCGTTTTGTCATTCATATGCATGTGGGGGTCATTTTGGATCTAAGAGAACTGCACATAAATTACTAGAGAGTGGATTTTACTGGCCAACTTTGTTTAGAGATGCACATTTATTGTGAGGTGATGTTCAATTCATCAAGTGAGCCTATACTTTGTAATATGGTGTGTTAGGAATGTGGAACCGGAATCAGGGAGTGAAGAACCGGAGGAATAAACCGGGTTTTAGCGTCAAGAGTACAAGCTGGTCAGAATAAACCGGGTTCGAGGCAGTTGAAGATAACCGTCATTTGTGACGGAGTAGTTGCAGAATTGTGACGAAGAAAACCGTCACTTTTGTCCGGTAGCTGAGCTCAACTTCTTTCAGTTAGAACTTCCTGTACAGTTGCATTCGAGCTTCAATCTATATATCATTGAAAAGCTCTCATTGAGGAGAAGATCACTACGTTGAGTAATTTCCCTGTTCTTTAGATTAGAGAGAGTATTTAGAGATTGAGTGTTCGTGCCCTAATTTGTCAACAGAATTGGGCATTTCATTTCTTGAGTGTATTCTCTGTAATTGATTGGATTTCTTAGTGGATTGAGGTGTGCCTTGCCTCCGTGGATGTAGTTCATCTTGAACGAACCACGTTAAATCGGTGTTTGATTCATTTCCAGTTCCTGTTCTGTGCAAGTTCAATTCGGCCACAACTCTGGCCGAACTGCATGTGTGATTTCAAATTGTTTTTCTTTGTACAAGTTTCAGAATCTTTGGTGTTGTGTGTTAAAGAGTTGATTTCACTAACAAGTGGCGCCGTCTGTGGGAATCAACTCTCACAGCTTGAAGAAGGGAAGGAATGGCTGGTATGAAGATGGACTTTGAGAAGTTTACAGGGAGAAATGACTTCACATTGTGGAAGATCAAGATGAATGCAGTTTTGGTTCACAATGGCCTTGATCTTGCTTTGATACCTCTTGATTCATGGGAAGAAAGTGAGAAACCCAAGTTTGCATCAGTGGATAAGAAGGCCCTCAGTCTTATGTTTCTGTGTCTGGGTGATAAACCGCTAAGAGAGGTCTCAAGATGCAAGAGTTCCTCAGAAGCATGGAAGAGATTGGAAGATCTGTATCAATCTAAGTCAGTTTCCAACAAGCTGTTCTTGAAGCAGAAGATGTTGGCCTTCAAAATCACTGAAGATAAGGTAATTTCTGATCAACTTGATGAGTTTATTAAGATGGTTGAGGAATTGGAAGACCTGGATGTGAAATTGGAGGAGGATGATAAAGCATTGATGGTGTTAAACATTCTTCCAAAATCCATGGAAAGCTTTAAGGATGCCTTGATGTATGGGAGAGATGAGCAGCTGTCTTATGAAGGGATAGTGAAGGCTCTGAGGTCTAAATGCTTCCAGACTCAAGGTGATAAAGGCATGGTGCAATCTGGAGAAGGCTTGAATGTTAAATTCAAGAAACCTTGGCAAGGGAAGAAGGGACAAAATGCTAAGGATCCCAAGGCAGGAGACTCTAATCCAAAGAAGGGAAATGAATGGGTTGAGAAAAGGAAATGCTTCAAGTGCAAGCAACCTGGTCACTTGAAGAAGGATTGTCCTAAGAGAAACAAGAAAGGTGGAAATCAAGGGGTAGAAGCTGCTGCCATTGACCATCAAGAAGACCCTCCAGAAGTTTTAAATGTTACTGAATCAAGAATGGTAAAGGAATGGGTCTTGGACACAGGCTGCTCCTTTCATATGTGTCCACACCAGTCATGGTTTGATGAACTGAAGAGAGAAGATGGTGGAAATGTTCTCCTGGGAAATGACCAATCATGCAAGGTCAAAGGAGTTGGATCAGTAAGCATAAGAATGTTTGATGGTGTGGTCAGAATCATCTCAAATGTAAGATATGTTCTTGGCCTCAAAAGAAATCTTCTATCTCTTGGTTCTTTGGTAACTAGTGGTTGTCAGTTTAGCTCAGTGGATGGTTTCTTGCATATCACAAAACATGATAAAGTGGTGATTAAAGGTAGACAACATAATGGGTTGTTTATGTTAATTGGTTCACCTGTTGTTGGGAGTGTTGATATGGTCTTGAGCAGTTCTGAGCTTGTTAAATGGCACAAGAGGCTTGGACACATAGGAGAGAAAGGGTTGAAGGAGTTGTCAAGAAGTGGGGTAATTGGAAACATGGGAAACCAAAACCTGGAGTTTTGTGATCAGTGTGCTTTGGGCAAGTCCAAGAAGCTGCCCTATGGAAAGGGTGTTCACACAACTCAAGAGCCATTAGATTATGTCCACTCTGACATATGGGGTCCTGCAAGGACAGAGACTCATGGTGGAGCAAGGTATTTCATGTCTTTGATTGATGATTACAGTAGAAAGGTGTGGATCATGTTGATGAAGAATAAGAGTGATGCTTTTCATAAGTTCAAAACATGGTTGATTCAACTGGAAAATATCAAAGGGAAGAAGCTGAAGCACCTCAGGACTGATAATGGATTGGAATACCTCTCTACTGAGTTCACAAACTTTTGTGAAGAAAGAGGAATCAAGAGACACAGGACTGTCCCAATGAATCCTCAACAGAATGGAGTTGCTGAGAGGCTTAATAGGACTCTTCTTGAAAGAGTAAGGTGTATGCTGTTGGATGCTGGGTTGCCAAAGGTATTTTGGGGTGAAACCATTGCTACAGCATGTTATCTCATTAACAGGTCACCCTCATCAGTGATTGGGTTCAAAACACCTGAAGAGGTGTGGAGTGGACAGAAACCAAGTTATGAAGGTTTAAGGGTGTTTGGTTGTCTTGCTTTTGTCCATGTCAAGCAAGACAAGTTAGATGCAAGAGCTCTAAGATGTGTATTTCTTGGATATCCAGATGGAATAAAGGGCTACAGATTGTGGTGTCTAGAGAAGGGAAATCAGAAGATAATCACAAGTAGATATGTAAAGTTTAATGAGAATGTGATGGCTTATACTTCTACAGGCTCTAAGGAAGAATTTGATGGTGCTAAAGAGACAGAAGAGATATCAATTCAGATGGAGCATCCTGCTGAAGATGATCACACACCTCAACCACAAGAAAATCTACAAGATAGTGATTCATCATCTGAAGAAGAAGAACAAGCTGGACCTTCACAAAATGTTAGAGAATACAACATTGGAAGGGACAGGCCTAGAAGAACAATCAACAGACCTGATTTCTATGGTCAAGCAGGGAGTGTTTACTATGCCTTGAGTGTTGCTGAAGACCTGGAATCACAAGAGCCTAGTAGTTTTAAAGAAGCACTAGACTGTGAAGAAGGTGAACACTGGATTCAGGCAATGATTGAAGAGATGGAGTCTCTGGAAAAGAATGAGACCTGGATATTGGTGGATAAACCAAGAGGTCAGAAACTTGTAAGTTCTAAATGGATATACAAGAAGAAACTAGAGACTGCAGGATCCAAACAGGTGAGGTTTAAAGCAAGATTGGTGGCTAGGGGCTTTACACAAAGAGAAGGAATTGATTTTAATGAAGTTTTCTCTCCAGTAGTAAAGCATTACTCAATCAGGTTGCTTTTATCAAAGGTTACTCAATAGGACATGGAACTACAACAACTAGATGTAAAAACAGCATTCTTACATGGAGAACTCAATGAGAAGATATATATGAAATAGCCAGAAGGCTTTGTTGTTCCTGAACAAGAAGACAAAGTTTTTTTGCTGAAGAAGTCACTATATGGACTCAAACAAAGTCCAAGACAGTGGAATAAGAGGTTCAATGACTTCATGATCAGTATTGGCTTTGTAAGAAGTCTGTATGATAGTTGTGTTTACTTCAACAAGGGTTCAAAGCAAGATAAAGTCTTTCTTCTGTTGTATGTGGATGATATGCTAATTGCCAGCAGGAACAAGAAAAGGGTACAATGGTTGAAGGACAGACTTAACACTGAATTTGACATGAAAGATCTGGGAGAGGCCAAGAAGTTTTTAGGCATGAACATTCTAAGGAACAGAGAAGCTGGAGTGCTTTGGTTATCTCAGAGGCAATATCTACAGAAGGTTTTGGAGAGGTTTCATATGCATGAAGCCAAACCTCTCTCCACTCCAGTTAATCTACAGAAGAAACTCTCCAAAGAACAATGCCCAAAGACTGAAGAGGAAATCATACATATGAGCAATATTCCTTATGCAAGTGGAGTTGGAAGTCTCATGTATGGGATGATTTGTAGTAGGCCTGACTTGGCCTATGCTGTGTCTTTAGTAAGCAGGTTCATGTCAAACCCAGGAGTTGAGCATTGGGAAGCTTTGAAGCATGTGATGAGGTATTTGAAGGGTTCAGTGAACTTGTCACTGAAGTTTGAGAAGAAAGTGAATGGAAGTACTGTTGCATTGGAGGGGTTTGCTGATTCTGATTTTGCAGCAAACATAGACACGAGGAAATCTATTTCTGGATTCGTGTTCACCTTATTTGGAACAGCCATCAGCTGGAGAAGTGTACAACAATCAGTTGTAGCACTGTCAACAACAGAAGCAGAATATATCTCTCTCACTGAAGCTATCAAAGAAGCAATCTGGCTTAAAGGGATTCTGAGAGATTTGGACATCAAGCAAAAGTGTGTGGCAATTTACTGTGATAATCAAAGTGCTTTACACCTTGTGAAACACCAAGCATTTCATGAAAGGTCAAAACACATTGATGTTAGGTTGCATTTTGCTAGGGATATCATTGATTCTAGTTCTGTGGAAGTGAAGAAGGTACACACATTGCATAACCCTGCTGATTTTCTTACTAAGGGTGTACCTGGGAACAAAGTGGAGCATTGCTCGAGCCTGCTGCAGCTTGAGCAATGTCATGAAGAGCATTAACAAGACAAGGCAGTGATGAGGCAGGAAGAGGCACACTTGATTCATTGAGGTGGAGATTTGTGAGGTGATGTTCAATTCATCAAGTGAGCCTATACTTTGTAATATGGTGTGTTAGGTGCGCATAATTATATTACCAACCTAAATGCACTTACATCATCCACATAAAAACAAGAAACGGGGTTCAAGAGACTTCACCTCTGAGTTCAAATCAATTAGCTCGTCCGCTGCGCTAATGCTAACTCTGTGGTGCTGACATCTATCAGGCAATGGACGCCGAATCTCATTTCCGTATAACATATTTTCTCTCCTCAAACCATTTATAACCTCAATAGCACGCAGGGAAAAGGGCCACTCATCGTACCACTCAAAGAACCGACATTTTTCGCTTACCTTCAAGGAAATGAAATAAGTATTTATACTGAAACTAAGTATGGTTGAAGACAAATAAATAATACAAGAGATATGTTGGTACCAGAGATTAAGGTGATTTAAGATGGGAAATAATAATTTACAAAAAAGGACTAATTTTACAAAAGAAAAGGGGCTAGAGACTGGAGATTAGTTTGGTAGCGTGCTGCAAATTCACTACAAGAAATATGTTATTTTGTGACGATTTTCTTCTTGACGCACAAAGTTTTGTCACCTTTTGTTGCATAATAGCGACGAATGTAATTTTCGTCGTAATAATATTTGTTATTGTGACAACTTTTATATTTGTCATTTTTTAAAAAAAATCGTCACTAATTAGCATATATCATGACGAACATTGGAGATGTGTCCAATCATTCTTAGAGATAGAATTTCGTACCAAAATTTTGGATGGTAACCTTTTCACGACAAGTACAAACTAACTAGCGACGGTCTTTAGTGTCACCTATTTTATTCTTTCGTTACAATGTCATATATCGTCACTATTTGTTTAAAAAAATTAATGACCGATTCTTATTTGTCACCTATTCTTATAATTCGTGACGATATAAATAAATTTGTCACCACTGATTTTAAAGACAAAAAATATTATTAATTTATGACGATGTTCAGCGTCACAATCACTTTTTATTAGTGACGATAAAATATTTCATTATTAATGCTCGTGCGTAAGTGTGACGAAATGATGTCGTCATATTTAATTGAATTTGGTGACGAAAGGCAATTAGTTTGTCATATTTGAATTTGTGATAACATTAAAACTTGTCACAAATGTTTAAAAATATTAAGGGACAAAATTACTCCGTCGCGAATATTCATATTCACTGATGACGAGTACCAACTCGTCACCTTTATTATTTGTCGAAAGGATAACAAAATTATTTTGTCACAAATGTTATATTTGGTGAAATTGCAAGATATTTCGTTCACAATTTAATCTGTTTGTGTGATATATATGATGACAAATACAAATATCATAACTAAAATATTTTTTATTTTTTAACATTTTTTTTCTTGTTGCATTATATTAATTAAAACATGTAGATTATTTTTCGTCTAAGATGTTTAAATTTGTCGATAATGTTCATTAATTTGTATATTAGAAGTGTGAACTAGAAAAGGAAAAAAATATCATTGTTAGGAATTGAACATTAGACCTTCAATAAAAGGCCCCAATTTTGTACCAATTAGTCTAAAGCTTATATTATTAATTAATTCTTACTCATTATATTTAACATATGAAGTTAAAATAAAAACAGTAAATTAAAACATGAATTGGATTTGAACCCAACACCTCCTAAAGATCAGGTATACTTTCTCCCAACTCAACTATTACTCATTTGAGATTTATTCATACTCAATATATTTAATATATCAAGTTAAAGTAATAAAAGTAAAATAAAACATCTGAGTTGGATTTGAACCCAAGACCTCCTGAAGGTCAAGGTAAGTACTCTACCAACTCAACTGTTACTCATTCAAAAATAGTTTTCACTGAAATTATTATATAGTTATTACCTCTAAATTAATCTGAAAAATATCTTCTCCAAATTATGTATTAATTTATAAATTGTTAATGTGAATTATTGTTTTTAATCTATGTTTAGGAGTTCTGAAATTTTTAAAGACGAGAATAATATAGTTCTTTATTTATTTATGAAATTTGCTGTAATGCCCCGTAAAATATTTAATCAATTATTATATTTACTTTTTTTTTTTTTGTCTTATGATTTTTTTTCTATTTTATTAATTATTAATCATGTCAATTATTATTTTATTTAAAGCTAAAAGCATATTTTATCTTATCAGATTTTTCAATATTTTATTTAGATATAAGTCCAATGCATTAGTCAAGCCCAAACCCATTATTTTTACTTAGGGAACAAGATAACAATTTCCTATCCTAATTAGGAGTCCTAAACCCTATAGATATATAATCTATAAATAAGGGATTCATGTCATAAATTAAAATCACAACCGAAATAATCTATTTTTCATAAAATTTTCGTCCAAAACACAGTAGGGGCATTCGGGAAGCCGACATCATCGTCCGAACCTCGTTTTCCTCCTTCACTCTATTTTTAGGTATCTTCTTTATAAAATTCGAAAACCATATCTATACTTATTAGTTTTTGATGAATTTTTAGTATGTTATTACACCAACAGTTCTCAAGTTACTGTAAAAATTTCAATCTCATATGAGTCGTAATTTATTTTATATTAATTTTTTATCTCCACTGATCCAGATTTTAAATATTCTGTTTTTCCATCTAGGATATTCATAATATATTTTTATATGTCTTAAAATATTATGATTTTCGGATATATCGTTCTAAAGTATGTCTTTTTTAGCCTGTACAAATTTCAGAATTTTCCATCAAGTAATTATTTAATTATAAATATATTCTCATGGCTGTACATAATCTGAAAACTTTTATATTCGGTATTATAAAATTCGAAATATGTATTTAAAATACTTCAAAAATTCCAATTTTTGGATATGTATTCCATGTACATGTCTTCTATATTATTGTATAATTTAAAAGATATCCATTGATTAATTTTCGAGTTATAAAGGTTTTCTCATTGCCGCATAGAATTTACTGCTGCAACTATTCCATTTTCGAAAATTCAATAATCATATTTTTACTTCTTGTAAATGTATGAAATTTAAATATGGTATTCATATATACGTCAAGTATATACATTCAATATATTAGATTTTTCCTTAGTTTATTTTATGAGGTATTAGGAAGATGGGTTGATTGATTTTTATATTTTATTATCATTAAGTGCATTGTGGTTTTACAATAATAGTTTAGAACTTGAGTGAGCAGGTACTATTGAGGATAAAAATATGGGATGTGAAATGTCCATAAATTTCTCGATGATTTATATATTTTCAGTTGAATAAAAGAATGAATGAATTAATAAATATTTATATTTTTAAATTATCTAATGTAGTCCCGTTTGAATCACATTATATGTATTCTTGAACATTAGGTCGAACCAAAATGGACAAGAGTTGGATGCATGCAATTAAGTGGTCAAAGTCTTATTTGGATGGAGTAAACTACTTTATGAAATTTGTTGAGACACATTTGGGCGAAGAGTGTCATATTCGATGTCCCTGTGTAGACTGTTTGAACCTGAAAATAAGAGATAAAAAAAAAGTGAAACACCATATTATGGAGCGGGGGGATAGATCCAGGGTATATTAAATGGTTTCATCATGGTGAATCTAGTTTGAATAACTTGAGAAATACAGATGCAAATAAAGGTGAACGGACCGATAATAATGTTGTTACTGATGAAAATAGGGATGTTGATGACGATGATAATGATGGTGTAGATGATTTGTTTCTTAATCTCGGTGAGCGATATCATCAAGAGTATATTGAAAATATGCCAACTGATGGTGAGGCCAACAGTGGAGGTGTTCCAGCATATCTCGAGGCACTCATGTCAGATGCTAAAAAAGAATTATATCCTGGTTGTAAGAAAATTTCCAAAACTTCTTTCATCATCCAATTGCTCCACTTAAAGGTTTATAATAGGTTGAGCAACAAAACTATAGATATGATATTAAAGTTGATGAAGTCAGCTTTACCCGATGCCGAGAGTCTACCAAGTTCTTACTACGAAGCGAAAAGATTTTTGCGTGATTTGGGATTGGGATATGAATGTATCCACGCGTGCAAGTACGATTGTGCCTCATTTTCGAAGGAGAATCAGAACTTAGAGGCTTGTCCCGTCTGTGGGACTTCTCGATGGAAAATCAATGATGATAAAGGGAAGAAGATTCCGCAAAAGATCTTACGGTATTTCCTTTATGACCCAGGCTTCAACCTCTTTTTATGTCCTAAAAAACATCTAAAACGATGGTGTGGCATAAAGAAAAACGCATTGATGATGATTATATGAGGCATCCGGCAGATTCCCTAGCTTGGAAAGACTTTGACAATAAGTTTCCTCAGTTTGCCAGTGATCAAAGAAATGTGAGACTAGCACTAGCAACCGACGGTTTTAATCCATTTGGGCACTTAAGCACCACCTACAGCATGTGGCCTGTAATTTTAGCTCCACTGAATCTCCCTCCTTGGGATTGCATGAAGGATCCATTCTTAATGTTGTCTTTGCTTATACTGGGCAAGAATTCTCCTGGAAAGGACATTGATGTGTACTTACAACCATTGGTGGAAGAATTGAAGCAATTGTGGGTTGAAGGGGTAGAAACATTTGACGTTTGTAGTAGAAAGAATTTTCAGTTGCATGCCGCTGTTTTGTGGACAATAAATGATTTTCCAGCATATGGCGATCTATCTGGGTGGAGTACCAAAGGTTACATGGCATGTCCAGTTTGTAATGTGGAGACATCTTCTGTGGGACTACGAAGCAAGGTTTGTTACATGGGACATCGACGATATTTACCGAAAAATCATGCTTGGAGGAGAAGCAAGAAATTCAATGGTAAAAGAGAAGATAGAGAAGCTCCTAGAGAACTAACTGGTGAGGACGTACTAGAGCAGTTGAAAAGATTAGAAGACAGGTTACCGGGGAAATTTGTAAAAAGAGAAAATGTAAGCCTGAGGAGTTGAATTGGACGAGACGCAATATTCTTTTTTATTTGCCGTACTGGAGTAAATTGAAATTAAGGCATAATTTAGATATAATGCATATTGAAAAAAATATCTGTGAGAGTATATTAGGAACTATGATGAGCGTAGAGGGGAAGACAAAAGATACTATCAAGGCAAGACAAGACTTGGAAGACATGAATATCCGTAAGGAGTTGCACTTAAAGAGGAGAAATGATGGAAAATATGTGATGCCTCCTGCATCTTATGTTATGACAAAGAAAGAACGGCAATTATTTTGTGAGTTTCTCAGATTGATTAAGTTTCCTGATGGGTATGCTTCTAACATATCTCGTTGTGTTAATACTAGCGATCAAAAGATTTCTGGATTGAAAAGTCATGACTGCCATGTACTTTTACAAAGAATACTTCCTGCTGGTATCCGAGGGTCCTTAAATAAGGATGTCTCGAATGTTCTTGCTGAATTAGGTCTTGTCTTTCAATGCTTATACTGTAAAAAGTTGAAACGAAGTGACCTGAAAAAAATGAAAGAAGATATTTGTTTAATTTTGTGTAAACTTGAACAAATATATCCAGCTGCCTTTTTTGATGTCATGGTACATTTGACTGTTCATTTACCAAGTGAGGCATTAATCGGTGGATCTGCACAGTTCAGATGGATGTATCCAATGGAGAGGTAAGAAAAAATATATACTAAATATAGTTATGTACGATGAATTATTCGAAACGTGTTTGACATGTAATTTTTTTTTTTTAAGGTTTCTGGGTGGCCTAAAGCAGAGCGTGAGGAATAAAGCTCGTCTTGAAGGTTCAGTGGCAGAAGCATACATCGCAAAGGAGTGTCTAACTTTTTGTTCGATGTACTTGAAGGGTATTGAAACTAGGTTCAACCGAGATGAGCGTAACAATGATACAGGGATTGATGATAGTCTATCGGTCTTCTCCCAAAAATGTAGGCATTTCGGAGCAACTACATACGTTGAACTATCGGAAGAAGAGTTTAACGCGACCCAATGGTTTGTCTTCCAAAACTGTGAGGAGATTGAACCATTTTTCGAGTAAGTTTTCACTTAACTTATTAATTTATAAAATATTATGAATTAGATAACAAAATTTGAATTTGCATATTTTATGAAGCATAAACAGGAGCTACTACTGCGTGGTTGTGCAAATATAGAACATGAACACAAAGATCAATTTCCTATGTGGTTCAAGAAGCATGTAAGATAACTAAATTTAAGTTTAACATCAACTACATATCATTTGATTTAATACATTTTATTTTTACAAAACTTATTTTTTCTAGATGACTCAATTATACCATAAAGATCCTTCACCTGCACATGAGTCGTTGTATTCACTGACATGTGCACCACATAAGTGTGTAAGAAAGTATTCCGGATGTATAGTGAATGGGGTCCGGTTTCTAACTAAAGATCGCGATACCCGTCGTAAGAGCCAAAATAGTGGAATTGTAGTAGAAGGGAATCATGGCGATGACACCATAGATTTTTATGGCATTGTGAATGATATAATTCAGCTAGATTATGTGAAAGAAAGACACATTACTATATTCAGGTGTGATTGATTTGATTTTGGGAGCAAGAAAAAACCAAGGATACAAAAAGAAGGAAATATTGTAAGTATAAGAGTGGATGGTAAATGGTACGAGAATGATTCATACATCCTGGCTGATCAAGCAAGATAAGTTTTCTATATTAGTGATCCCAAGTTAGGAGGGGATTGGTGTATCGTGCAGCCATTCCAACATAGACATATATACGATGTTGAGGAGATGGAAGATGAAACGATGGATGGTGAAAGCTCTTCTTTACCGGATGATGGAGTTTACCAGGAGAACGAAGTGGATGACATGATTGGAGTACGACTCGAGGAAATTCAAACATTAAGTAGGGAGGATGAAGACCCTCAGGATGTATGTGAGTCAGAAGTTTCAAGAGATCATGAAGTCGTCGATAATGATATAATGTTTGATTTTCAAGATGAAGATGATTTTGATGACACGCTACACGAATATTATAGTAGTCAAGAAGAATCTGAAAGAGGAAGTAGTTCCGGCGATGAGAATGACGATGATAATATAGAAACTTGATGATAACAATTCCTGATAAAGCTGAAATTTCTACCCGCTAAGGTATAATATAAAGTTCTTATTTTTAAGGTTTGTGTTTGATGCTTTCTGATTATATTACACTTTATTCCAATAGCATTTGTTCTCTTCATTTATTATCATGAATCGAAAATGTATTGATGATATACTAATTAATATTGTGAAAAAATTGTTCGTTTAAATTGCAGGTATTGTTGGCAAAAAACGAGGAGATTAGGTGGTTGCATAATAGTATGGGATATTTGTTTGATTTTGGAATCAATGACTTTATTGTTTTCAATTTGTCGAAGTGCATAGATTTATATTTAACAACTTAAAGTATTGATGGTATTTGATTGTTTGAGTTTATTGTTTTTTAAGATGAATTCACATTTTTAGTAATATTTATGTGTTTTTATTTGCTTCTTTTTTATTATTTGTAGGTTTTTTTTTTATTTATTTAATTACGTGGCCTTAAAAAACAAAAAATTTAACATGACGGGAAAAGCTACATTGGAATGCCCAGTTTATATTTTGAAATTATGGATTACTTGAGGTATTTACATGCTTACCCACTTCTATAGAATTTAGTAATGAAACTGTTACATAGAAGCAAAACAAGTTTGTATTAGAGTTGGTAAGAGCTTGCATGGTATGTCTAGGGGTCTTTAGTTTGAATCTTGGTAAGGGACTTTTTAATTTTTTGGTGGTAAGCTTATCTATTAATGTTTTATTAATCATTGGACACTTATGGACACAAACATACTTAAATTTATTGGTAAAAACTTGCTTAAAGTAGTTGTAGGTCTTGAGTTCGAATTTTGATATATATATTTTTTTAACTTTTCCCAATTTGATTTATAAATTAGATGTAAATACCGTGCGATGCACGGGATAACTTATTCTATTACATTAATAAAGTGTTATTAAGTTCTAATATGGATACCAGTCATCATAGAACATATATAACTCCTTATATATGTGTGTATATATTTTACTATATTTTATTTATTAAAATTAAGTAAGTAATAGCATTTATTTTTTTATGCAATCAATATGAATTTTAAACCCAATTTCACAAAAAGTGAAATAAGTTATTTGTATTATGCCATATTTTTTTTAAGCAAAACATGAAATAAGCTATTGGAAACAATCAATATTATACATTTAAGAATCTGATTATTGTTTTAAAATAATTAATAAGTTATTTGTTATTCAATGTTAAATCGTGACGGATTGGTCAAGTTAGCCTGTTTTGGTCAATTAAATCAAACTAGCATACATGGGCTGAATAATAACTCACGACGTCACTCAAGATTAGATCGATATGGGTCGATTAAATTTAGGGTCTAAATTAAATTTATTTCATTAAATATGGAAATTAATATATATATTGTGAAAAAAGAATTAAAATGATTAATATAACTCTAACAAAAACTTTAAAACATATTAAGTTTTTAGTACTAACTTAGAACTCACAAAAACTTTACTTCGTCGGGTCAGGCGCAAGATATCAGATATTATGAGTCCAACTGGACTTAATTTTTTTTTTATAGATACAAATTAATTATTTTGTTTTAAAGTTGTAGCTATTTTATTAATATTTCATAAATATTATCATTATTCGATCAATGATTCATATTTTAAAATATTCCATTAATGATTCGTATCATTAATATTTCATACAATATATGTTACTTAATATTTTAATTTGTTCTAAAATTATAGGATGTATTTCATTGAGTTATTTTTAAAATTGTTAATAATAAAATTTAAATAAAATTAAAAAAAAACACATTAACAGAAAATTAACCCAACCCAAATAACCAGCCCACAACCAACACCCCCACCTTCGATCTTAATTGAAGCCCAACCCAAATGAAATCCAACCCACTACCCACTTAACCAATAAATCTGGTCAAATATATATGAGGTTCAGCCCTTTTTACATCTGGAGCCCACTCCCACTCTTCACCCACCAACACCCCCACCATTATCCGTCTTCCATAGCCTTCACCCACACCCACACCCACACCCACACCCACACCCACACCCACACCCATATCCTCTTCCTGCTATTGGGTCTTCCTCACCCCGCCTCCCGCTCCACGCTTCATGGCCCACACCTCACGACTCGCGCCTCGCACCTAACGCACCACGGCCCACACCTCACAACTCGCGCATCGCACCCAACGCTCCATGGCCCACGCCTCATGCCCTAAGCCCAGTACCGCTTTTTACAGAATCCAGCCACATCTAGGTCAACACGAGCCCCCGACCATCCCCAACCCCAAATACTCCCAAATCGAGTCAAAATTCACCACATACAAGAATTGTAAATCTGATAATGAAGAATTTTTTGATCATATCTGGAACAGATCTAGAAAGATCCGGTTCATATTAGGATCCGCGACTTAATATTCAGATAAGTATCTACACTTTATTTAATTTTTCCGAATGTTTGTTCATTATCTTTGGTTTTTATATAAAGATAAATATGTTTTGGTTTGATTTTTTATTTTTTGGTGGAGATTATTACATTGATGAAGAAAAAAATCTCATAATATTTGTTGATGAATATTTTAATAGGTTTACTTTATATAATTAAACCTTATTCTGTTTTTTCAAAAACTGAAAAGCGGTTCGTAGTCCCTTTTTGACGGAAAAAAAAACTTGTTTAGCGGGATGTTAAGATTTTTCAATGATTTTTTGATGGATATGGCGGGCTTCAACAGGGTAACAACATATATATAAACCAATCTTCTAAATTTATGGTATAAAATATTTATCTAATTGCGCTAAAAAATTGTACTACAAATCCACAAGTCAAGTGAGAAGAAAAGTCACGGCTGGTAAGAGGCTGAAACCCAATTTTGTTCAATCCATTTCATGTTCTGAAACTGTAGATGCTCTTTTTAGTTTAATCTTTTTAGTAGTAGTTCGAATAATTAATTGGGCTGTACTGTATTCTGTAAGCTTGATGTAATAATTGTTGTTTGTAAAAATTAACTCAAGAACACTCTCTGTTTATATTAGTTTCGATTTAATTTGTCATTGTAAGGAACTATTTACTTTTGGTGTTGTTTCGGATTTTTTTTTTTTTGTTGAATACTGTTCATTTACATTAGACTGTAACATTAATGGAAAAATTCAGAATATGAATTATATAGATCAATAGAAGTTGTTGTTGTATTGATGGTTTGTTTGAACTGGACTGATCATTTTGGTTAATTTATAAATGAACATTATTCATGTATTGATATTTTTTCAACATTAGATCTGGTATTGGAATATTTTCAAGAGTTTTTTGTTATTATTATTATTATTATTATTTTTTTTTACTTCTTTAAAAAAGATTTTGAATTTGATTCAAGATAAACTGCGCATTAATTTGATATTGAATATGTTAATATTATAAATAAAATTGATTTCAGAATACATATGAATTGAAATAAGCTATGAGGTTTTAGAATTCTTTAATTTAAACCAGAACTGGTGATATTCATTTTTTTATTTCTTTCACACAGTTTTTAATTTTGTTGGATTATTTATAAAGATTTGAATTTTGTTTAAAAAAATTATACATCTTTAACAACAATCGAGTTATAAAAGCTCAATAACCCAATATATAAATGTGCTACTTTTATTTAAAATATCTATTCTAAATCTGATAATGTAATTTTTACAAAACCAGACGCCAAAAATGAAAATCGGGTGTTGAAACATTTTTTAATGATTTAAAATTCTGACAATCTGAGGTTATATAGTGTACTAAGGATATGATAAAATAAACAAAATCCCAATAATTTTTACAACTCAAACGTTGGGATGTTGGTTGTAATGGAATTCTTTTCTTATACACCCAATTGTTTGGTATACATTTAGAATTTTTAATGGTAATTTGTATACATGATTATTTGAAATAGATATATTATTGTCATTGCACGAAGTATTTGTTATTTGACAATAGTACAACTTTGTGACTATACTATACAGAACTCAAGAGCGTGAAAAAGTATTATTTGAGAGAGTACCGAAGTTTGGCCCAATAACTAACAATTGAGTAGAATTCGCTGCCTAGGAATTGTTTGACTAATATTAAGGGTGTCTAGGAAATAAAAGTAATTCATCAAAATTTATAT
This sequence comes from Ajuga chamaepitys, assembly GCA_958295605.1. Taxonomy (NCBI): domain Eukaryota; kingdom Viridiplantae; phylum Streptophyta; class Magnoliopsida; order Lamiales; family Lamiaceae; genus Ajuga; species Ajuga chamaepitys. Next base: position 26,924,314 of record OY282495.1, on the reverse strand, counting down.
AGGAAAAAGAGTAATTTGCTAAGATTTTTCAATTAAGATTTTTCAATTAATATTTTTCAATTTGCTAAGAATTTAAAATCTACGTGAGTTCTACATTTTTCAATTAAGATTTTTTATGATTATTTATTTTTTATTTTTAAAATATATATTTGCAACAATTTTATGAAATACTAAGTTTATATCATGTCCATAAATTATGAAAACATGACTTATTTACTGGTGTAATTTTGTCTCTTTACAAAATTTATAGTTTTGCTAAGAATTGATTTTTTTTTTTTTTTTTTTTTTGTTTCTATGTTATCAGAAATAACACTTGTAGCTCTCCGTAGGTTAAAAAAGAGAACATATCCGAAAGGGCCGCAAGCATTGTTGGTAGATCACTCAGGGAAGAGTGTGTCCTCTAATTCCGATATACTAAAAAAAACGAAGGGACTTCGCGAAGAAGAATATGTATCAATCGAGCATGAAATTGAGGCATTACTTTCATCTGGAACACAAGATAGTAATGACAGAGGGAGCCACGATACTAATCCACATCAGAATGCGGAGAATGCCACCCTACCAGAAAACGTTGTAGTTCATCCAACTCAATCCCATGAAGATGCAGTCACTGGAAGCTCTGATATCCAGCCTACTGAGAGTTATCAGACTCCAATTACTAACACTAATGGAACAGAAGGTACATAGTAATATTTTTTTTGTTTTTTATTTTGTTTTTGTGATTGTAGGTGTAATATATTTTAACTATTTTTTTTTAACAAATATGTAGCTTCAGAATCTAATAAAAGAGGACGTGATCATAAGAATAATGAAAATGTTTGCTGCATATGGCAAAAAAACACTACAAGAATTTTTGAAATAGACAACAGATTTTAGCTGTTGTCCAGTTATAAATAAGTCTGTTATTAATAGTGCTGTTGTTAAAAGTACCATTTTTACTACAAGTAAAAACTGTTGTCTGTTCCATGGACAACAACACTTCATATAACAGACATAATCTGTTGTCTTTGTTAATTTTAACTACAGTTTGTATCTGTTGTTTAATCTTAAAACTGTTGTTTTTGTTGGTTTTAGCAACAGTTTTTCCCCGTTGTTCTACAATTTAAATCGTTGTTTATTTAGTGTTTATTTTCGAATTTAGCAGCTCCTTTTAGCTGTTGTTTTTTTACCCGTTGTTCTTCATTTTAAATCGTGTCTATTTAACAGATAATTTATAAAAAAATCATTATAAATTGAAAAATAATTACCCGTCTCTCAAATATGCATTCATAGATCAAAATAAATCTCCCCAATCCAGGATAAAACATGATTGTGTAATATCTAAAAATGTGCAATTCATCAAAAAGGATAACAAGTGTACTCCTTGCCACTTTACGCCACAAAATATTAACTAATTTGAATCTAAGACGACTTCTAAAAATGTTTGAAACTCCACAGCAACTTCTTCAAAAGATATGTACCTTCTTTGCCTTCCTGCCAATGAAAATATTATAAACGAGTACGTCAACAAAAGAAAAAATAACAGAAAAGTAATATTATTTAACACAATTGACATACCACACAAGAAACAGAAATACATACTAACATGCATATTGGAAAGCATATTATCGAACAAGGTGTTTACTTACGTTAACAGATTCCCATATCAGTTCCTTAGTCTGCCGGGGCACACGCTTCCATGAGTCGTAGTTGATATTGACTTTTCCCCGAGCAAGGACGCCTATATAACTTTTCATTTCAGCAGCCTCTGGACCTATTGGCACTCCATTGTTATTGAATCTAACATCTTTCTTGAGGCCCTTTCCCCTTTGAACAGCCAACCTATCCATGTGTGTATGACCTCTTTTCGTTGTTCTAATTTCCTGAGTAACTTCGGACTCCACACTAGTTGTGTCCTCACTCCGATCATCATCATGCGCTGTTTTTTTCTTTCTACCTGCTGCCATTTTGTTCACAGACCTGCTTTTTAGCATAAAAGTGTGGAGAATAGTAAGTACAAGTCTAACGTAAAAAGTAAATACATGCCATAATGGAAAAAGTAATACCCAGAAAATGTAAACACATATAAAATCATTACAACAAGATAAAACTGATCTCATGACAAACTACAAATAAAAAGTAACAAAAAATATTATGATTTCTTGCATGAAAGAAGCTTCATTCATATGCAGATCTTGGAAACTTGAAAGACTTATGAAAAACTTTAGCACCACTCACCCCAAAACAACTTATAACAGAATTACTTGTATACACACACAGCCCCCAAAAAACCACACAGCTTAAAACTGGAATTTAACACAATTTGAAGATTACTGTTAGGAGTACTTGCTCACCTCACACCCCTCTCCTCCCCTATTTCTAATACACAGAGAATTAAAAGAGAAGAAAAGTAAACTATTTTTTGTAATGTAAGGAGTATAAAACTCTATAACTTTTCTGTTCATAACTCTATAAAAAAATTGTATATAAATAGTACACTATAATACTACTGTGAACATGGTGCATAGCAGTTACGTAATAGTCCTACGACCCAAAGTGCTCTTGTCCAACAATAGTAAAGTAAGAACAATACGAAATGTGATTCCTCTCATAATGCACAGGTATTTGGCAAAACTTATCCTCACCAATGCATACTAGTTTTCGCAATCTTGAGCAAATTCACCATTCATTTTGTAGAGCATAGTATTTCGGGAGCATTATTATTGTTATCCACTAATGATTGCTAAACTTTTCTAGCCAGATCGACATTTTTTACATTTCACAATACTGCCTACTTCAGTCTGTTCGTAACACCCCTATCCCGTACCAATAGAATAAATTTGTTCCAATTATTGCAGCCTCAACCATCCGAGCCATAACCAACCTGCCTTATCTTGTCCCACCTAGCCCGTACAACTAAACTTAGAAAGGCAGTCTTTAAACAATGGCTAAACAATTGAAATTTGTGGCTAAAAGAGAACCATTCTTCCACAAGTGACTATTAAGGTTTCAAATTCATCAAGCTTTGTAACTTGTGAGTTCTTCTTTTCCAATTGCACCATCCATAACAAACCTAACATTCTAACAACAAAATCACCACAACTGATAATCCTAGACATTAATTAAATTTCTGCAATAATTCAGATTATATGCCCATAGACCACCGAATTCACTATCATGTTTATGTTTAGATAGAATTTAGTTTGAAATTAACTTCGAATTCATCAATTTCAGAAATTTACATTAATCCAACCCCAACTAACCACACACTCAAGAGTTAAAATCATCGACAAATCGAAAAAATGCAAAAGCTGTAATACAGTACGAAAATCAGAGAGAGAGAGAGGACTGACACTAACTCGGCTTATAGAGAAGAGTGCATTTCCAGATGAATCCGATAGCAGCTTTACGGAGTGATCAGCTGATTTCTGTGATAATTTTCGCACTGTGTACACCAAATTACCATCCGAATCAGTAAATCTGATACACCCTGGGGTCCCAAGCCTCTTGTGCTGTTTGGAAACAAAAAGATCGAACGGGATATGTAAATTGGCAGCGAATTGGAGATCAGCAAATGGAATTGGGGAAGTTTCCTCCGTTAAATCATTGACGATGAAATTGTGAACGGAGAACACGAGAATTTGCAGAGCTAGGTAGGTAGATGAATTAAAATCGTTTAATACGAGAATTGGCAGAGAATTCCGAAGACGGGGATGGTAGGGAATGGAGGCCTTAAAATAGTGGAATTTCACGGTGTTTGGGCGGAAAACTAACCAGAGAAAGAGAGCGGCGATTCCGACGATAATGAGGTTGAAGATTAGGACGATAATGGCGATGGTGGAGAATTGAAATCCTTCATTCCTTTTGAGAGAGAAGGGAAGAAAGGGCGCGCTCTTGCGCGCTTTATTTGAATTAATTAGAATTTACCAGGCTCAGTCACTTTAGCAGCCAGTTTCATAGTTCTTGAAATTGGGCCAGAATTAACGAGGCCCATGTGAAGACGGACTAAACTTGTTATATAATCAATGAGGTTCGAAATAGGGCAGCCTACTTCTACAAATAATTTGTAATATAATTCAAGTCCTCAGCTAATATAAAAAAAAAAAAAAAAAAAAAAAAAAAAAAAAAAAAAAAACTCTTTCATGACCCAAGTTAATACTTGAGCGACAAAATATTTTTCCCTTGTATAAATTTTTCCTTTTGTTCTATCCTCTTGCAATTTGGAAAATGAACTATGTCTAGTTTTTAGCTAAACATTTAATTTGCAGGATACAAGATAATGAAAATTATAAGAAAAATATAAGATAAGTGTGAATATAAGTTCACATTCAATTTTTTGTCAAAAAAAACTAGTGTAAAATATGATTCTTATTTTCTCACCAAGGAATAAGAAAGTACTTTTTTTATTACTATTTTATATTATTTTGGAAAATATTATTTTAGATCTTCAATTCTTTTTTATGTTTAATCGTCCCTAAAATTAGTTGGCACGGCCCAACTTATTCCCCTATAATATATTAAGATTATCGGGCCGGTCCGATAATTACAGTGAAGAGTTTATTAAAATAAAATGAATTTATAAAATAAAATCATAATTATTATTTTATTTCAAATATATTACTAATTATTAAAATTACATTGAAGAGTTTATTAAAATATCCAGTATATGTAATTTTTAAGAATTTTAAATAACACAATATAATTTTACAACATAATAAAAGTATTATAAATTAAAATGCCTTTTTGACAACAGTTTCCCAAAAATGTTGACAATAATGTTGTCTATTAGAGCAATGTATTGCAAATAGATAACAGATTTGGGCAACTGTCGTTAAAAGTGTTGTCTATCTGTGGAAAAAGGTGCTAATAGACGACAGATGTTGAAAACCGTTGTAAAACTGTTGTCTATTAGCGTGTGTTGTCGCTAATAGACAACATATTGCGGTAAAATTGTTGTTAATTCATGAATAGACAACACTGCTGGAAAAAACTGTTGTCTTTTAACTGTTGTCTATTTATGAAATTGTTGTAGTGAAATGAAGATCAATGTGGACATATCAATAGGACGACCAATTAATGCAGATGAATCTGCAAAACTAGCAAGTCAAATTGGTGTAATTACTAGAGATGTTGTTCGAGTGCCCAAACGACGGAAAGATGTAGATGAAAAAAAATGATCTAGAGCCAGACTTTGATCATCTAAAGGTTAGTGTTATATAAAAAAATCTTATTAATTAGTCGTTGATGAATATTCTTATGATCTGAAGTTTGATTATTTCATATGTAGATTCATATGAATGTTGATGTGGATGCACCAGAGGTGAAACAATGCTTGATTGAGCGGTTTAAGAACAGTAGCAGATAGGGTTGTAAACGAACCAAATAGATTCGTTTCGATTCGCGATTCGAATTCGTTTAGGCTGATTCGAATTCGAAACTGACGAATTCGAATTCGAATTCGAATCAATTTTTATATTCGTTTCGAATTCGAATTCGAATTCGAATATACCTATATTCGATTCGAATAATTCGAATATTCGATTCGTTTATATATAATATATTTTAAAAAATAAATAATACATATAAAACTAAATATATGTATATAATATATTTATATAGCTATATATTTAAATTAATTTATATATGATATATATTATCAAAATTTATAGTTGAAAAAAATTTTAAAAAATAATAATATTTGAATATTTAAAAAATAAAAAATATTAATATATAACAATGAAAAAGAATTTTTCGAATCTCGAATCGAATCGAATAGTTCGAATATTTCTCACGAATCGAATTCGAATCACCTATTTAAATTCGATTAATATTCGATTCGAATTCGAATTCGAGTTTATATTTTCGAATTCGAATCGAATTTCTTAATATTCGGTTCGATTCGGTTCGTTTACAACCCTAGTAGCAGACAAAAACATCATAAGCTCCATAAGCATTTCCTAGAGTATGCAAATTTGGAGGAGGCTAAGTTGAATAAACCGAACTTCTGTCCCGACAAAGATACATGAGAAGTACTTTGCGATTTTTTTGCATCACCTAAATATAAGGTAAAATTTATTAATTAATATATTTAGAATTATAGCTAAAATATACTTATAAATTTATTGTTGTTGTAGCATATAAGTGATGTGAATAAAAAAGAATCGAGCAAAGTTACGTCGCAAGCATATTTCTGGCAGAAAGGCTTTCACTGTTCGTCGCCATGAAATTGTGCGTAAAATATGTATATTATATGCAAATTGCTATTTTTTTGGAATTTATCTTTGGCGTTATGAAATTCTAGTTATTTATTTAGAATGAGAGTTTCTTGTTTGTGATTATTTTTTTATTTTGGATATTAAGAATAGTTGAAATGAGTAGAAAATTATGTGTAGTCTGCGAGAACTTGTGTTATTATTATTCTACACTTATCTTGTGTAATTGATTTTTTACATTTACTTGTTCTAGTCGATCTATAATTAGTATGCAATTGTGATTGTGTTATGAATTTTTTGCAATTACTTGGTGTAGTCTAAGAACGAGCTCAATGGAGAACCATGTGATAGAATTGAGTTGTATAGACGTACACATTGTTTAGAGAATGACACGTGGAAATCTGTTGAGGCAAAAGAAAGTTGGGTAAGTTACTTAAATTCATTTCTTTATTAAGAAATTAAATGACCAAATATAACATTTACACATTGACATAATGCAAAAAGAACTGATGATCAAGAAGGGCGACCAATACATACAAGAAGGGAATCCAAAGACCGACGATGAAATCGTTCTCGAGGTCTTAGGCCATGGATCAGGCTACATAATAGGCCTCGGGTATGGCCCGAAGCCACCAAGCAAACGTAACACAACATGGGCTTTAAATGACCAACATCTGCAGCAGGAACTTCAAGAGACACGGGAAAAACTACAAGATTCAGAATTAAAAGTCGATGAGCTCAAGACACAAGTGAATGAATTCCAGAATGAAGTGACCGGTTTGAAGGAAAAAATGGCTCAGCAAAGTGAAACTGTGGACAAATTTAGGGCTTATTTGGAAAGTATTGGAGCAAAGCTCTAAACCTCGTAAAAGTTTAGCTTACCGTTGAAATAATGAACATTTTCCCAAATACTAATACTATTGAAAAATCAATTTTATATATTATTTTTTAACAATTTCTTTTGTCTTTTTAGATTTGATGCATTGGTGAGGAAACTGAAGGACGAGACTGTTATGTTCTTTATCAATTTAGAGTTTGTAATAAGTGATGTTTCAAGATTTAGTTTTTTTTTTTTTTCTTTTTTTTTTTCTTTTTTTTTTCTTTTAGACAATCATGTTTGTTTTATTAAGTGATGTTTATTTCGGATGTTTATGTTAGATATTTTGAATTTCTTTAGCTTATTAAATAATGTCATTCTACATAGTATTGTTGCTTCCTAATTTAAAATTTTCCCCTTTTAGCATTGTTTAATTTAATGCATTTGAAATTTTATAAAATAATACAATATTATGTCAATGAATGTTAACTATGAAACTATTTCACCATAAGAATCATTTAGTGAGATTCGATATTTTTGTCACAAGAATTATATTTTATAATAATTGAATTGCTAAATATAAATCTAATTTACGTCATAAATGAATTTTTATAAGACGGTTTGAAAAAATCGTCACTAAATATAAACCAAACGTGACAACTAGTGCATCATTGTAGATATTTATATTGACACGAAATGTAGCTTGCCATCATAAATCATGTAATAATGACAACATATATCGTCACCGTATTTATGTCATTGGTGACGGTTAAATACAACTAAATGATGACACACCTCGGTTAGAACATGTAGTGACATCAACTTTTTTTGTCACAAAATGTCAATTTACAATGACACAATATACCGTCGTCTTATCCAATTCTTCAGTGACCAAAATAATGGTCGTTACTTAATGTAAGTTTATCGTGACACCACACCTCGTCACAAATTGTACGTATTAATAACGGTAACAGTTTGTCACCAAATGTTAACCGTTTCTGACGAAATTAATTGTCACTAAATATATTTATAAAACGACGAAAGGAATTTTGTGACTACATACCTCTATTGTGACGAATTATTATAAACATGACAAAATAATAAATATAGTTGTGACGATAAAATCGTTACCAAAGTTTGATGATTTGAGTATTTCAATGATTTTTGTCACCAAAATTTGATATTTTAATGACAAAAAATGCAATCGTCATATTACATGTTCACTTTCAATGACGAAACACAACATTAGATGACAAATTTAGGATGAAATAGGTGACGAATTATGCATCACTATATATCATCAAATATGGTGACGATGAGCTTTAACGTCATCAAAAGTCATATTTTTTGTGACGAATTCAAATATTGTCACATATACCTAATACCACAGACATACAATGACGATCGTTGTGACGCTAACATTTTGTCACCTTAACCCCTATAGTGACGAAATATGACTTTTATATGACGATATTTATCGTCACGAAAGCACAAATTTCTTTTTTAAAATTTATCGTCACGAAAGCACGCTACCAAATTATTGACATTGAGCCAAAAATGTGGGACTGATTTATTTTAGTTGTCCCTCTAAGATTGATATTAGTACTCTTTAGTCATATAAAAAAACTTAGAGGGACAACTAAAATAAATCAGTCCCACATTTTTGGCTCAATGTCAATGATTTCGTTATTTGGCACATGACTCATTATTACTATTGATGATTTAGTTAATTGCCAGAGGGTCGGAACAAGAAGGGCAAAAATTACAAATGAAAACAATACAACTTGCAGATAATTTAAAGTTTGTAAGATTATTGTAAACAGGGTAATCACTAAACATCCCAAATTTTGGAAAATGTACTACTGTCAACAAAACTAAGACAAGCACCACATGGTACTCTAAACCAATAACCTGCTCGCGATTATAAAGGGGTGCAAAAGTGAAGATTGATTACAGTTAATAATGACATTCATCTCCGTCAGATGTCCAGCAAACAACCTATCGTTAGAGGAATGTATAGGGCATGTGCCTAGTGCATGCTAAAAAGACCAATAAGGTGGCGACATGTGGCCACCGATAAAATTAAAAATAAATTAAAAGAAAAGAGAAAATAACATATAAAATATATATTTCTAAAAATTCAGAAAATTTATTTAAAATAAAAAAAATTATTTCTGAAAAATGTTTTAAAAATTCTAAAAAATTATTTAAAAATTTCAAAATTATGTCAAAATTCTATATATTCAGAAAACTTAAACAGTAAAATTGTAAAGATTATTCTAAAAATTTTAAAAATTCCTTTGAAATTCACAAAAAGAAAAAGTCAAAATCTGAAAATTATTTTATAAATTCCAAAAATTCGTTTAGAATCTATAAAAATCCATAAAATTAGGATGTTCCAATTTTTTTGTAAAAAAAAAAATCTAGAAAAGCAATTTAGCGAAACCCCCCTGTTCTTTGGGCTAAAGATGTGTGCCCTAATGTGTTCAACAAGGGATTAAAGAGAGAGATAAAGAAATTGAGGAAACCCCATTTTCTTCATATTAAAGAGACAGAAATTGGGGAAACCCCCCACGTTCTTCATCTAGAACATTGAGTAAAATTCAATCGCAATTCCATGCAACGGAAGAACAATAACGAATATAAATGATAGAACAGAAGATCATTAACTAATCAGATTGAGAGGGAAAAACCCCCCACGTTCTCCGCATTCTTCGACACGAGCTTCACCTAGGCTTATCCGTTGGAAGCAATTAATCCAACCTCGAACTTATCCGTGGTGGTGCATACCACCGGCGTTACCTCAACCACCGGGATGCTTGTGGTGCTTTCCGATTCGACCGTGACTGGCGGAGACGGGGTCACGCTTCTTGCAATTCTTCTTGAATTTGGTTGCCCATCTTCCGATGATTGAGTGGGGGAAGAGGATTGAAGGAGAAGGGAATTTGCGATGCTGGGGTGTTCTTCCATCTAGGGATACTGCAGAGAGAAATAGAGATTGGAGAGAGTAAGAATAAAATTTTTAAGAATTAAAGTTTTATAATTTTAGACTTTAAATGAATTTTCTAGAATATTCAGAAATATATATATTTATATGTTATTTTCTGTTTTCTTTTCTTTTAATTTTTTTTTATTGGTGGCCACGTGTCGCCACCTTATTGGTCTTTTTAGCATGTGCTGGACACATGGCCTATACAAGCCGGAAAATATAGCCGGAGGAAAAGTAAAAGAAAAAGTATAATACAGGTTCCAATCGGAAAAAATAATTCTTTAGGTTGCAAAGTATAAAAACCCGCAAAGTACAAGTTGTTTTTGGAAATTAACCCTTAAATTTATAACGTGCTGATTATAAGTCATTCGGCAAATACGAAATAAACAACATTCATATAGTTTACCAAATAAAATTCCACTAAATAACTCTTAATCAAATATTTTTGATAAATTATAAAAGCTAAATCCATGATATAATAAATCACATTAATACCTCAAATAGAAAATTCATGTGTATATCGCCATAAATATCTATTACTTATTATTATGTCATCACATCCCTCTCTCGCCTTCACACACAGCTCCATCAACTTGAAATGGGTTTTTTTTATAAAGGGGGTGAGCTACATCCAGCTCGTGGGGTTTTAGTTTGCCAAAATTAAATACAAGCAAGCAGTTTTAAATATGAGCAAATCACCATAACGTCACCATATCATGTATCACCATAACATCATATCACCATTACATGTATCACCATAACATCATATCACCATATGCCCTTAGGCCATTACATATACGGATCAAATAAATTTGAATCACATATCATAAAATCACAATAACATCATATTAAACATAACAAGCATCATATTTAATTAAAGCAAACATTAAAAGAAAACCCCACCTTAGTTGTTGAATGAGTGAATATCGTGCGATTACGGCTAGTCACGTACTTTTGACCAGACAGGCCTAATTAATACATAGTACATCTTAATTAATATAGGAAGAGAGATCCTAATTAGGAAAATCGAAATTGGATAAAGTATTGGCACGAAAGGGTATACACTTGTATATTGGTAACTTTAAAAGTTTGGTAAATGATGTAAAGGTTCTGCTAAAAAGAGAATTTGGACAAGGGGAAATGAATCATTTTTTCTACATTTACTACCCTACATGTGGTCCCCCATAACACACACAACAACATAATCCACACTTGCATACACGCGCGACACACACACACACCCCCTAACGCGCACAATCACAACACACACACAACATCACACCATGCACACCACATCATCTAAATATAGATATAATACTACACCCTCCATTACACTGTCTTTAATATATATAAACACATACACCACTGCACACACATAACACACATTCTATATTTATATAGATATCAATGCACACACATACCGCTTATATATATATATATACATCACACTATATATTATATAATAAACTTCACACACACTCCACTATAACTACATACCACAAAACACGCAATCAACACCACCACTGTATACGCACATCACTCAACACACACACACACACACACACACACACACACACACACATATATATATATATATATATATGCAAACACACACAATATCACACCATATCTCACCGTCACTAACACACATATGCACACTACTGCACCAGTACTGACACATACTCATACACACACGCACGGAAAGAACAGAAATCAATCTCTTTATCACCCTAACCCAAATCAATTAAATTAATTACCTATTGATTTAGTAAATCAAAACGAAGAAAGAAAATTAATAAATCAATCGAAGAAGAAGATTTTTGTTAAATCAAATGAAGAAGAAGGATTTTGATTTACCTCCGGAAGAAATCAGTCGTCTACGGGAGGTGGAGGAATTTTGTTAAATCAAATGAAGAAGAAGGATTTTGGTTTACCTCCGGAAGAAATCAGTCGTCTACGGGAGGTGGAGGTGAATTTGGAATGGCGGTTGTATGTGAAAGAGAAAGGGTTTTCTGAATTTGGAATGACGTCTTATGTGAAAGGGGAGGGTTTTCTTTTTCGACGGTGAGCGTAATATGAAAGTGGTATTCTATTCTACTGCCTAGTATCTATACTAAGTTATATCCCCATAGGAAAAGTGTTTTTCTAATAGATATCAAGAAAGTATCTAATAGATAGGCATTAATCTGGTCAAGATACGTAATTAACTGACAGCCTTTATGGATAATTATGATGTGGGCTCAATCTGGGCCCAAATAACTTGACTTGACCAACATAAAATATGTATGATGCATGTTGGGCCTAATAAATAATAGAAATATTAATAATATTAATAATACGCGTAAAATAATAATACGGGGTGTTACATCCTACCCCCGTTAAAAAAATTTCGTCCTCGAAAATCCATGACATGACAAATATGATATGTATTTATCGAAAGTATCGATTGTGTATGTTGTTCCAAATTTGACCATAACAGAACATGGATATTTTTTTCAGGGTCCACTAATAAATGCATAATGTAACTTTGAGTAATGCAAACTAGTTGAAAGTAGACTTTGATTTAACTGAAATAAAAAAAAAAAAAAAAAATGGGATGGTAGCAACTACGTTCCAATAAAATTTTGGTCAAAAGGAATTTCAAAAGAAAAACAAAATAGAACTAAATTATGAATTATGACCTGAGTACTTTGACTTTGGAATGAAGCACAAATTGGACTAAATTTTTGAGATTTGAGTTTAAACAAGAACTAAAAAATTCAGGCTTATCTAGGTTTGTAAAACTTAGTTAAATAATCAATAGATCCTGCAATGCTAGATTTAGATTGAAAATGAATTGATGGGAGTTCTTATGATGAAGATGAAAAATTTTGTGTAAGAAAAAAAAAAACACAAAAACAAATTTGTCTTCATTGGACTTTGATAAATAGAGAATTGAGCATCCTTTGAAATTAAGATAAAATTTTCATATGTTTGGAAAATAAACAAATTGGAAACTAAATGCGGAATCAAACTTGCGGCTAGTAGCTCATAGCCCTTTATTTCAAATGAAATTAGATGAGAAAGGAGTTTATGTTTGTTTGTAAATAGAACTTTTTGGAGTCGGTGCTCAATAATTTAGAAATTAAAACATGATCGGGCTCAATGGTAAGCAATAACATTTGTGGCTCATATAAAAGTTTAGAACCTTATGAGGAGTTTGGAAGACAACCTAATAGGCTAAATGAAAACATAAGTTAAATTTTATATGAATGTAGAATTTGATTTTAAAGACACCTTGAACACACTTTGAAGTTAGCATAGGATGAGAAAATAGACTCGTGATTCTTTTTTTTTTTTTTAAGGAGTAACCTCTGAATAATGCTATAATTTCGATTCAAAAGAAATTGAGAGAAGCACACACAATGCATTTGGAAATTTTATTGTAAACTGACTTGAATAATTTTTTTTTTTTTATAGATTTGGGAAAGAAATAAGACCCTTTTTTTTAGGCTCTTTTGGACATAAACATTTCAAACCATTTGAGAATTGAATAACTTAAAATTAGAAACGGAATCAAATTGACTAATTCACCATAGCATTTTTTTTCCTCTTTACAAATAAAATCAAATGGAAGAAAAAAAAAATTCTAATTGAGTCTAAATGTAAATAGAACTTTTGGAGTTAGTAACCAAATATTTGGTATTCAAAACATCGTCGTACCTAACGGGGTAAAATATCATTTCTTGTCTCAAGTAAAAATTCAAAACTTTATTAAGAATTCGAAAGATCATATTTGGGGCTAATATAATATCGAATTTGAAGGGAAAACTGAAAAAGATACATTAAAAATCTTTGGAGTAAATATTTGATGGAAATGATAATCTCTTGATGTTTAATTGAATTTCAAATTGACTAATTTAAAATAAAAATGCTGAAAAGCCATATGGAAGTACATATTCAAGCTAGTTTTCTTTTATATGTATACATATAGGAAATTTTAAAATAATGCAATTATTTGAATAATATGGTAAATAAGTGGCACGATCATCATAGGTCTGGGCCCTATTAAATGATACTTAAGAGTCGTTCCAAAAATGTACATAGTCTAGTGTTGATTGATTTTTTATATTTTTTTTCTCAATTTAAAGTTAGAAAAAGAACACAATATGAAAAGTTTGGTGTGAATCTACTGAAATAAGAAATATGAGAGTATGTCCTCAAATTCAAGGTGAATATGTGAATTCACAAATTATAAAAATCTTAGAGACTTGGAAATAGATTAAAGAAAGTATGGATAGTTCGAGTCCAACATTAATTTAATTGTACTAAAACCTTTTGAAATGAGATTGAATCATAAAAAACAGATACTTGACAAACTCAAGTGAGATGTACAATTTTCATAAGAGTTTAATTTTTTTTTTTCTTCTAGTTGATAAAATTAATATTTGTAGTCTCATTAAAGATAATGAGATTTTGGGGTACATTAAAGTAATCAATACATTGAGATTTTTCTTTTCCTCATGGTACAAAGGGCAAGGAGGTAGTTTTGAAAAATTTTATCCTTTTGAATTTGACCTGAAAGAACTTTCATGAGTTAGCAAAAATTGAGATGCATTTGATGAATTTTAATAGAGGATTTGAATTTGAGCTAAAATTAAATTTATGATCACTTGGAAAGAGATTGTAGGCCTTTTTTATAATGTGAAAAATCTTTGAATAAAAATATTAGGAAGCAACCATACTTTGGCTAACAATCAGAGTTGAAATGAAATAAAACTGAATTATTTTCTTTGAAGATAACTTTATGTATTGTAGAAACCTTATGGGCTATGTTTGATAGAAATGAAAGAGAATGTAAGTAGAGTTTGAGGTTTTAAATAACTCTCAAACGCTAAAACATTTTTTTTTATTTAACTATGATGATTCATATAAAATTGAGAATTGATAAACAGACTTACTTTAAAAAATTGGTCTTGGATACCAAAAGCTCAATATTTTTTTATTTTTTTTCAAAATTAAAATTTTGCAGTTGGACATAAGTAAGCCATACATAAAATATAGGAAAACCTACATGTTAACTTGAAATTAATATTAGGGTCATGTTTGAATATTTTAACTAGGAAAATAAAATTTGAAATTCTAGTAGTTGAAATGATTCAAAAGTGGCTTGAAACGTTTGGTCTATACTTAGGAGTTGGTTACCAAAATCTCTCTAAAACATAGAACGAAAGTAGATAGAAATCATTCAATTACCAAAATGCAACTTTCGGATTTCATCAGAATTTAATGCAAGTAAAAAGAAGAAACCAAGATTAATTTTCAAATAAGGCTAAATGCAAATACTAATTGAAAGATTTAAATCATTTGTTCATGGGTTAAAATTTTGAAGAGAGTGGGATTTGGAACACTTGATTTTTTTTTTCTAGATTAATAATAGAATAGAGAATTGATAAAACAACTCGTTTTTCAAAAATGTGTTTGAAATATGAGAAGCTCAGATTTTTCAATTTAAAATTTTGAAGCTGGGCAGAAATCATATATAAATTCCAGTAAAAACCATATGTCAACTTGAAACTGATATCAAGGCTGGAATGAATTAACTATGAAAATTTAATTTTAAAACCCTAGTAGTGGAAATAATTCAAACATGCAAATGAGTCATACTTAATGTTCAAACTAAAAATTGTAAGAGGACAACTATATATAAATATAGAATTTTATTTTGTTCAAATGTATCATGCATGCATGTATTTTTCCAAAACAATGGGATGTCATACAATTGTTCTTCATGTTTCTTCGCGGTGCTATGCATGAAAATTCCTAACTTGTGTGTCATATTATGCACATCATAATGTCGTGGAATATATGTATACATACTTGAACATGTGTATAATGTCTACACATCATACTTTAAGATCTTAAGTATCCTGTCTTTGCATGTATAAAAAAAATGAACTAAACATAACTTAGACCGTACCTTGGAGCTGGCATGAAGCTAAGAAGGACATTGATACATTCATTCTTAAATTATCATGTGGTCTTTGAATTTGAATTCTTAAAAACCTTTTTTTTTTCTTTTTTTTTTCTCCATATATATACACATTCACCGCTAATTAACTTAAATATATATATCTTCCAAGCAAGTCTAGAGAAACGCAGACCTGCTCTGATACCAACTGTAACAGCCCGGATTTTCATAAGCAAGTTTTTTTAAAAACAAATAAACTAGTATCGCTCCCGTGCGATGCACGGAAATTTATTTAAAAAGTAATTATTTGTAAATCAAATATAATATGATGTAATATAAAAAATAGAATTATTATATTCTAACTAAAATAATATTTGAATAATCATTTTTTTCTTTTTTACGATCAACTGAACTTTGCGGTTTCCCACCTTTGCAATCTTTGGTAGCAATTTTCGGAGAGAAAAGAAACTATTTAAAAATAATAAAAATGTTTAGAAAATACAATATTTATTTTTAAATTCTAAAAAATTATTTAAAATATCATAAACTTAACTGAAAAAATGTAGAAATTATTTTAATAAAAAATAAATTTTCATAAAAAAAGATCGAATAGTTTTGATCGTACTTCAAATAATTTTAAATATTTTAAAATGATTTATTTTTTCAAAAAAATAATTAAAAATATATGTATATCATAACATTAGAATTTTCATAGATACTTCCACATGTCTTAAACAAAATTTTAGAAATTTCAAAATAATTTTTCAAGATAACTTTCAAATAGTTTAAATAAATTTTTCGAATTTAAAAGATAATTTTCAGAAATTTGTAATCGTTTTATGATTTAAAAAAAAAGTAATAAAATTTTATTTTTCTTGATTAAAATTATTTGATTTGAACTTTTTTATAAAAAAACTCAATTTTTTTATATATTTTCAACATGTTTAAGTTAATTTTTTGGTATTTTAAATGAAGTTTAGAATTTAAAAAATATATTTTAGATTTTTTAACAATTTATGTTATTTAACTATTTTCTAATATTCTTTTATTTTTCGCACTTAAATTGCTGGCAGAGGTTGCAAGCATGGAAAAACGTGTAGTTCAGGTTGTAATTGAAAAATAAAAAAGAAACTTAAAAACGCACATACTACATGTTGCAAAATAATATAAACCCAAAATATAAATAATGTAAATATCAATTTCTCCCAAGTGATATATGGATTTTATATAACTTACATTTTATAAATGTAATATTTTACAAAATTTACATTAAGATAAATTATTAAATGTAAAAAATAAATTATATCTACTTTTAAGAATGAATATCTCCTAATATAACCCAAATATATATTTAGTGCGTGTGTGTATGTGTGTGTGTCCACCTTAACCTATGCGAACACCGCAATAGCTTAATTGAAAATGAATATTAAAACAAACACAAATACATAAGTATCACACTACACACCAAAATATATCAAATAAAATAAATAGAATTATATTATAAGAAAAGAAATTAGTGTTTTCTTTTATTATTTTCAATTTTTTAAAAATATTTTGATTTATCCAAATAATTTTTCAAATTTTAACTATAACTATTTACTTTTTTTAAGGAAAATTAATTTTCAAGTTTTAATATTTTACATGGTGGTTTAATATACTCAAATGCTTTTTAGATTTTAAATAAATCTTGATATAAATAAACTAAAATTCAATGATTATTCTATAATTGGACTAACAAAATAAAGCATATGATAATGAATTCTTCAATATATCTGAGTAATATATGTATATATTGAAATTTATTTAAATATACAATTAATATATATATATATATATATATATATATATATATGTCTGTATATTTTGCTTGGGTTGCAAAATATGAAAAAATGCTACAAACTATTGTTTATATTGAAAACTCTAAAAAATCTAGTTAGCTCAAGCATGTTAATTTTATTTTTTAAATAGAAATATAGATTGTAGCACATATAAAATCTCATTGTTTAGATGATGATGATGATTATTATTATTATTATTATTATTATTATTATTATTATTATTATTATTATTATTATTATTATTATTATTATTATTATTATTATTATTATTATTATTTTCGTGTAGACTTACAACTCAGTGAAGATGAGATTGAAAATCTTGCACTGATTGAGATTGAAAAGACGATGTGGAATCTTGGCAAGAGTTTAAGCAACTATGAACCTATGTCTACTGCAAAGATGGATGCATCAAACCTACATGTAAACAGTTTGATTGATAGGGAAATGAGCTACAATAGAGATGCTTTAACAAGGGAGCTTGATGATCTCTTGCCAAATTTAACCGAAGAGCAACGAAATGTTTACAATACAATTATGTCATTGGTTAATTCAAACAAAGGTGGAATCTTTTTTGTCTACGGATATGGTGGTACAGGAAATACTTATTTGTGGAGAACTCTATCTGCTTCAATTAGATCAAAGGGAGATATTATGTTGAACGTTGCTTCGAGTGGCATAGCCTCTTTGTTACAGCCTGGTGGAAGAACTGCACATTCCCGTTTTGCTATACCAATTCGTGTAAAGGAAAACACAACGTGCAACATATTTCAAGGAACTGAACTCGCTGAGTTGATTATCCGGTGCAAACTGATAATCTGGTATGAAGCACCAATGATGCACAAACATTGTTTTGAAGCACTTGACAAATCATTGAAGGATGTCATGCAATTGAAGGATCCACGAAACAAGGTAACTCCTTTTGGTGGGAAAACTGTAGTTTTTGGTGGCGACTTTAGACAGATTTTACCAGTTGTTCCCAAAGCTACCAGGCAAGACATAGTTCGTGCTACAATTAATTCTTCGAAAATATGGGATCACTGTACCGTTTTGAGGTTGACAAAAAATATGAGGCTTTTGAAATCAGCAACAGGGCATGAAACTGACGAACTCATAGAGTTTTCAGATTGGGTTGCGAGTGTAGGGGACGGTACAGTGGGAGGTCCAAACCATGGAATACTGAAATCAACATTCCCGACGACATTTTGCTGAAGTTTCATGATGACCCAGTTGAAGCCATTGTTGGGAGCACGTATCCTGACTTCTGTAATAGGTTGGATGATCCCAAATATTTGCAAGAGAGGGCTATTTTATGTCCAACTCTTGACATGGTTAGTACAGTGAATGAACACATGATTGAGAAGAATGCAAATGATGCACGGATATACTACAGCTCTGATAGTGCTTGCAAATCTGACTCAAATGGAGATGTAATGCCTGAGGTTCACACACCCGAACTCTTAAACAAAATTCGTTGTTCTGGTACTCTGAATCATGAGTTGACATTGAAGGTTGGTACATCAGTCATGCTTTTGAGAAATATAGATCCTTCTATTGGTTTGTGCAATGGCACTAGACTTGTGATTACGAAATTGGGATTTCATATTCTAGAAGGAAAAGTTCTAATGGGAAGCAATGTTGGACATTTGGTATTAATACCAAGAATGTCTTTGACACCATCTGAATGCCTTTCAAATTCCAACGCAGACAGTTTCCTATAATCGTTTCATATGCAATGACAATAAATAAAAGTCAGGAGCAATCATTACCACACGTTGGATTGTATTTGAAAAAGCCCGTCTTCAGTCACGGCCAACTTTATGTTGCAGTTTCAAGGGTCACAAACCGAAAAGGGTTGAAGATACTAATTTATGATCAAGAAAATAAAAGTTGTAACAAAACAACAAATGTTGTTTATAAGGAAGTGTTTAGAAATGTGTAATTGTGTTATTAATTTAAAACCCTTCATATTATTTATCTCTCCTTGGATCTATTAGTTTCTTCAAATGTAATTTATGTCTTCGTATTATATGAGTTTTACTTAACCGAAAACCTATGCATTTGTTTATTTATAAAAAAAAAAATTAAATTGCGATGATGTTTTATAGTCATATTTATAGAAAAAATAATAATTGTGCATCGCACGGGTGATTTACTAGTATTTTTTTAAAAGTATGAACAAACTTTAGTAAATTACACAATTAACTAAACTAATTAATTTAAAAGGATTAAATAGACCAAATAAGCTATACACTAAACCTATCGGATTCATGTAATAAAATCTTACTATATAATAAAATGAAACTCTCTATAAATTGTATTTTTAGTATTTTTCCCACCCAAACACAATTATTTAATGTAGAAATAGCAATTTTATGGTATGAATATAATCACAAATTTTATGGTAAGATTATACTGCAATTACAACTTGAAAATCCGTCGAAATTTGTGGTTTTCAAAATCTTACCATAAAATTTCGTATTCCAATTAGCAAAAGATTTTATATTCCAAATATTGATATATTAACCTGATTAGCTGAAATTTATGATTAGCGGAATCTTATCATAGATTCCGTAGATATATGCTGGGAAAATATTTTTTAAATATCAACAAATTTGCCGAAGATTTTGTATTCAAAATTAACATATTAGACGAAATTTGAGGTTATTTGTGAAAAATAAAATTTTCTTTTATACTTAGAGAGGATTATTTAGTTTGCTTTTTACTTCTCAGATTATTTACAAAATAATTTTGGGCTATAAAAATGTTTTTTTACATGGTATTATTGGGTTAACATTAATAACAAATGGAAAAAGAATTCGGTGTATTAAACAAACTCCTTTGTGAACCGATTTAATTTGACAAAGTAAGGTTAATATTTGTTCTAAATATGCACATTCATTTGAAAATCAGAAATAGGTATACCAAATTTTTATGTAAGTTTTTATTTGGTTAATTTGGATATATATTGATATTTAAAATATTTTATACAAAATGAAATTGTGAAGTTATTCTTAAAAATTAATTTGAGTAATCCCCAATAGATTATGGACCACAAAAGAATATTAGAACGACCTTTATGCAAAGATAACAAAGATATTCACACTCTAAACCAGTGAATATGACTATCTCATAACTTATTCATATTTATATATTTTTAATTTTTTAAGCTCTTTCCTTTTATTATAAATATATAAATTTTGCATATTTTATTATATTACAATATAATTATATAAATATGTCATTTATATTATATATTCGTAATACATTAACAATTTATGCCTCGCACGATGAGAGAATTCTAGTTAGGATAAGTTGTGATTATAAGTTGCGTTTAAATTCTTATATATAAATAATAGGATAACCGAGACATACATATATATATATATATACTTATATATGAATCTATAAAAATTACAAGAATACAGATTGATAGATATAATATATGGCAAAAACTTGTGTGCACCCAACACACAATTGCACTATTGTGCACTCTCCTATTTAATTTGAAATTAAGAATATATATAAGGGCCTTGTTTGGATAAATTCACAATAGCACCATGTGGTGTAATGGATTTGGTTTGCATCTAGAAAGTTAGACGCGCGCAGAGGTTCAGGGTTCAAACCCTGCTTTCGTGCTTTTTTTACCTCTTTTTATGTTGTTCAATAGTATATGTTATATACCGTAATAGAACGTTATATTCCGTAGTAATATATATTATAACTAGTAGTTACCCCGTGCGATACACGGGAAAGAGTTTAAATTAATATTTTTTATAAACAAAAATATCATTTAATTTAGTGCTAAAAGTGTAACATGTTGGAATTTGAATGTGTACCTTTTGTGTGTGCGTGTGTTCTTGTTAGGAATGTTTTAATTGTCATTTTTACTCTCATAAATATATCCTCAATAACAAACATAATAACATCAAAATTCATCATAAATAAACAACAGGAATTCAAAAAATTCGAAATTAATAGGCTTTTTTTAAAAAAAACATCATGTAAAAACACAAAAGGTTTAGTATCAACATACTATAACAAAAAATTACCGGAAAAAACTACTATAGATCATTCAAGTTTCTAAAAAGACATAAATGTTAACGAATTTTGAAATACTTACTTATACACGAACCTGTAGTAGCTTTCCCATAAAATATCAAAATCTTCAATTATTCTTGATTCGTAACTCTAAAAACAACTAAGAATATACCACGATAGAAGATAGGCTTGCTAAAGAGCAATCCTATCCTGATTGCAAAAATATCAAGTTGTACCATCAATTAGTATATATCGTCAAATTCCAGTACACTACAACAGTTCTGCAAAACGACAACGGTGAAAACCGTTGTCGTTTGCTATAAATGAGCGTTGTCATACCTGGCGTTGTAGTATACCCCTATTTACCACAACTGTTTTTTTACCGTTGTCGAAGACCTTTACCACAACGGTTTTTAACAGTTGTGATTGACATTTACAACAACGCCTATTACACGCAACTTAAACGATTTTTTACCGTTGTCGAAGACCTTTACCACAACGATTTTTAACCGTTGAGATTGACATTTACAACAACGCCTATTACAACGCAACTTAAACATTGTCGTTTGTATTACAACACTTATTGTTAACAACAGTTATTAACCGTTGTCGTTTGGGCCTTTACAACAACCATTACAAGAATTTTTTACCGTTATGGTTTTAATTTTTACAACGTAAAGTTTTACCATTGTCGTTTAACCTTTATAATACAAGTTTGTGGTGCCTGTTATTAGGTATTATTTTCCTGTTTTAATTTTTTTAATATTTTAAATAATAAATAATTCAATAAAATACATCACATAAAAGGAGAAAAACGTAAATAAACCAACAATTATTTTGATAGTCAAATCATCCAATTTAACTAAGATAAAAAATTAACTACATGACCAATTTCTGAGTAGCATCAAGCTAGCTAATCGCCTCTTCATCGTAATAAAATCCCATTATTTTTCACACACAAAAACTTCAAAATCACAGTATAGCAGCAACAGTCGCACCACGTAGGCGTATCATGAACGCTGCCACGACACCACACTAAGTCACTAGTCAATACATCTGCAGCAACAAAGATGAAGTCAGTGAAGGAGGAAGCTAATTACTAGAAAGAATTATCTAAACATGATTTTCAGGAACTAAAATAGGTATAAATGTCATATTAGAGAGAGACGATCATTATTTGAAATAATATCTAAACCTCAATTACAAATCAGATAATTCATAATATAAATCAAATATGTCATTCACATTGAAACTAATTAAGTTAAATAAAAACTTCCAGCTACAGCACCCATGCATAATTGATGCAGCTTGTAATTCCTTTTTGGTGTTAACTTTGGCATTTATTAGGTTAATTATGAGTACTAATCTTGAATTGATTTTTCTCTTTTTTTTCTTTACAGAATTGGAGTGAAGTGAGACCTTAATTAAGAGCTGCACTTCAAAATATTCATCCTCTTTCAAGAAAGTGAATTCATCAGTGAAAGAGATATACACAAAATTAATTAATTACAAGAATGCTAGACGAAATTAAACATGGTACAAATTAAGGTTAATGCCCTACTGAGTATTGAGATTTATATAGTAGTAGTACTAACCTTTCCCTTTTTTCCGGTGTAGAGTAGTTCCACCGCCTTCCAAGTCTTTCCCTTGTGAAATCGGGTTGGTAAACTTTTTCCTCTGTTTTTAACTTTGGCTTTACCCCAAAGATTGTAGTGCGAACGTGAATAGGTTGAGGGGTCATTGTCATAGAAAAGACTTGCTATTAGACATGGAAATCCCACACACACATCTCTACTTATAGATATATGCATATCATATGTATAAATGTAAATCTTCTTCTACAAACAATCAACAAATCTCACTCAACTTTCACTACAAAAAATTGGAAAATCCCTCTCTGACTTGTGCACATTCTGTTTCCACCATGACTCTATTTTGTCAAAAAAATCAGCTAAATTCCTCCAACAGATGCAAATTCCTTGCTTCAATCATGAATGATAAATTTTCGAGTTGCTGTTCTTTTCAAGAAAAACACCCAGTTTCAGGCCCAGAAGCTGAGGAACCAGCCATTGATTTCAACGATGAAACGATCAGGTAACTCACATCATCTCTCTATTCCCCTTTAAATTCCAGCTTGTTCTTCAGATAATTTACTGAAACTCCCCACAAAAATGTATTCAGGTATTTGTTTCAGCAATCATAAACATACATGGAGTCAAAATGCAGAAAACGGACTCTATCTCCATAATCAAGGTATTTGATTAACATTGCAGAAGCAATGCAAGTTGAGGCTAACTCCGGAGAAAACAGAGAGGAGTATTTAGCCGCAGGTATTCAACTTTCGCGATGTTCGAGTGCCACCAGTTTCGGTGCATTTGTCTCCATGAAGACACATTTTTCCCGACCTTCAAGCTTGAACAAGATTGATTTTCAAGAAATCAGCTGAACTTATATAGTAGCTGAACTTAACTACAGTTCCTATAATAGATATTCCTGGAGAGAATGAATAAGAACTTTTAAGGATCACAATTTCTGAATTTCTAGAATAAAATGGAAACAATATTGCACAATAAAAAAAGAACAATCTCAATTCAAAAAATCCATGGAAAAAATTGATATAGTTATTCTCTATTGAATCATGCAGCTATTTCCTTTTCATCTAACTTACTTACAGAATATATATAGCTATTTTATCTTTGTACTACGTTGCTTCATTAACTCTGATAAGCATGTGATCTCATATGTTTTGTTTTATCTAACTTCCCAATTGGCTGTATGAAATTCAAGCACAACCCTACTGCCAACAAATAGATGACTCCACGCCAATGTAAAAGAATAAATGGATTAATCAACTATTATATTTATATAAATAGACGTGTTTAAGAAGAAAAACTACCTGTTTTTCTATTAAGAAAGTTGAAAGTTGAAGTATTTGATATTCTTCTTGATCAGAAAGAAGCTTTGCCCTCACCGCTACAGCTAAAAGGGCAGTCGCTGCAGCTCGTTTTAACTTCTCATTGCTATCAAGATCACTTTTAGTCAATTCAAGCATTAGCTTCGCTTTAAATCAATAGATGGTGTATCCAATCAGATTTGCCAACCATCGCAATTCTTACTTGTAATAGCATCCATAAAACGGACTGCCTGATGAAACATTCATATAAACTTACTGCAAATAAGCCTTTGAGAATTATTTGACCTCCACCACGTGCAGCCTGAAAAGGAATTAGGCAAACATAAGGTATTAAGGGCATCTTTGAGGAGAATATTAAATGTAACTAGTGACATTCTTCACCTCCATCTTCTCATTTTGACATAGCAATGAGCAGAAGGGATACATGTTGATAAAAGTAAATGAACACCATCACTTGCCACATATGCCGTTCAATAATTTTATCACATTATATATATTGCTGCTCACTTTGCTTTATCCTCTTCTCAAATTGCCAGATGCCAAAATAAGAGAATCAAGTACGAGAGAAGAACGAAGAATCCTTTGCAATCATCCTAGAGCTTAGCATTCAGACAATGGATGACGGTTATCTCTATTTATTATTGCAAAGTGCATATGAGAAACTGACCTACAGTCGTATCTTTATCGTATCAATAGGATATAAAGTTGTTTCCACCACAACGCCAGCTGTGTCACCTGCTATAACACCCTCTGCAGAATATAATTAAAAAAATTACTAGAAAAACACCATCATAGTAAACAGGAAAAAAATTAGAAGAATGGTGCCGAGAAAAGCAAGGGGTCTATAAGAAAGAGATAAGAGGAATATTGAAATAACAAACAACTAAGACTTTATGCCAGTATGTCAGGTAGTCATAAGGGTCATATTTCATCATCTTACAATTAAGACACATGTTCTTATTTACATTTAACGTTTTTTCACTAAGTCTAAAAATAGATTTCTTTAGGTCGTGTATTCTGAATAGTTTCTCTCCAATTCTTTTTAGGATTTCTCTTTCTCCTTTCTAATTGAGTTGATGATTCTCTATTTTTACATGTTGCACCAAGGCATCTAAATGGTCTCCTACACATGTTCAGACCATCTTAGGGGTGTTGCTCCTATTTTCTCATCTCTACTCCCACTATCTTTCTACAGAAACAATAAATATGAGGATGAAAAATGTGAAATCTAATAAATAAATACATAAGACCCGATCTCCAATGCAAATCAAATTGAAAAATTGGTTAGCTTAATAGCAGTCTTCAGTCTTGAGAAAAACAAGAAGCTCAATAGGATGGACCCAGAGTTAGGGAGCAAATTGATCTTCAAAGAAGCAAGGTCCAGTTACATAGAGTATCAAAGAGTAGAATCAAGCATCCTGTACCCAGAAAGTTAATTACTGCATTAAGTAGTAGCTGACAACTTACATATAAATTCAGTGTCAGTGATGGAGCCTCACAAACAGAAGAAAATGCAGAAGCTACATGTATATAATGGATATAGGAAAAGATTTGGAATGAGTAGTAATGCTGAGACATAGGAGAGAACTACTAAAAAGAAAAAAAGTGAAGGTGTGGACACGACCTGAATTACTTAATCTAACTGAAATCAAGAATAAGAAGATCAAATAAATAGCATGAAAACATTATAATCAGTGAGAAGTGAAAAATTGCAACAGTCTCTGTGGAGTAGAGCACACAGGGCTTCCATTCACTTTATCCAAATTCTTAATTGTTGTATGGTTATGGATCAAAGTGATGAATGAAAATCTCCTTCAGTCAACAAGTTTTCAGTCTCCTCCAGTTTGTGCTTTTGTCCCCCAATAATCTGCAACAATTTGTGTTTCCATGAAAAATTTGTTTCTGTTTTTATGCATTCACTGAGATAAATTTTGACGGGGGCAGTATATATGTTTTTAGAATCCTTTCCCAAAGAAGAGAGCTTCATCGGACAAAGAAGGATACTGACCAGTTAAACGAGAGCAAAAGACAGAATCAGTAACAGCTGAAGCAAAATCAATCAGCAGCGAAGAAGGCAATCAAAGGTTTGACTCTCCGATCGAAGAGTCGAATGCAAGAGTAAAAGCATAGATGGAAAAGTTGGAGAAGCTGAAGATAGGAAAAGGAAAAGAAGCAGAACTGAACATTACGGATTTTGACTGTGAGAAAGTGATTAAATAGCTCAAATTGATAAAAAGGGAATCGAGCAAGCTGGAGCAACAAAGAGGATCATCAAAAAAGTTCCAAATTAAAAATAGAGGGGAAGAAGAAGCAAAATCAATAGGGTCAGCAACTACACGGGCATTCAGCAGAATCAATTACATTGCACTTCCAACCAAGCAACAAGTTCAATAGGAAATTCAGTTCAGAAATTGAAAATATCTATTACATATATCAGCAATTCGGGCTGTTAAACTCGGCATTTCGAATTATGAGTGGTTTTAGTTGATTGTACCTTCGTGTTCATGATTTTGAAAAATTCACCATAATGTTGGACCTCATTCATCCAAACTTTACGAGTAGCAATCGACACTGGATATTTTAGCTGTCGGAGGAGGGTGGCAACGACGAGGCTCGGCGGCAACGGCGACGCTCTGGGGTGCCGATTAGGTTAGGGTTTCTTCCATTTGGGAGAGTACAAATTTGGACGAGCAGTGATCTCGGCGACGCTGTGCGGGGAAGGCCATGGCTCGGCGGTGAGGGCAACATCGCGGCGGTGAGGACAACGACGCGACGGCGAGGATGACAGCGGGGTTTTGGCGGAGAGCGCCATTGGGAGGGTTTTCTTCGATTTGGGAGAATTCATTCTTTTAACTCTTTTTAAGTCGCGAGATATAGTGTGAAGACGAGAAGAAAAATTAACAAATTTTAATTAGAATTACGAATTTAAAAAAAAAAATAGAAATGCTAAACTACAACGCTTATAACAACGGTACAGTAACACCGTTGTTGTTCAGCGCACTTATGCGCTAAACAACAACGAGAATATTCAAAACTGCAGTATTTTGTTGATAGACAATGGTTTATTATTTAAAATGTTGTCTTAAAGGCGTTGTTCTGCATTTTTCTTGTAGTGGTAGTATCACAAACTCGCACTTTTGAAAATATAGTCTTGAAAATATTGAAAATAACATCGGAAAAGAAAGGAAAAGTTGGTATACAATTTTCCCCATTAGGAACTATTATAGAAAATAATAAGAAATCTATCAAGAAAATGTTTGCCATTTGAAACTTTTGCAGAGAAGCAAGAGAATATAATCTACAAATTGTTTCTCGGTGGGGACTTTGCAAAAGGATCCACCAAAATCTACATCATAAACCTAGAAATATTTCTTTAATTATCCTCATAGAAGAAAGTAATTGCTTGCAAGATCTTCAATTCCTGAAACTCATACATGAACTATAAATGTGAAGCAAATCAGGGTATTGCTATTACTTATATAGTGGAGAATAGATTTCTCCCTAGCAATAATGAACCAAAAAGAAAAAAAAAAAATTAAGAAGTAGGTAGTCAACGCGGGGAACTTCCATAAGATTTTTTTTTTCTCCATAAACTAATTAATTAATGTAGTACTACCTCCATTTTTTTTAGTTGTCATTCTAACTAATTTATTTTGTTTGTAAATAATTGTCATTCTAGCGATGCACGGGCTATTTTTTTAAAAAGTAAATCAATATTAACATGAACAATACTTTTTATTGAAAACACATTTTTATTTGATAATATATAACAAAAAAGGAAATGGTTAAAAAATTTTACAAAGAAAACTTTTGTGTTCTTTTGCAGTGTTATTCATTCATTGCCTCTTACTCCAGAAAATCAGTAATTTCCACTAATAAAAACACATTTTAATTTTTTTCACAAATTTCTTACTCGTATCTTGTTCCAGATTTTTTTTTTTTTTTTTTTTTGATATCTTGTCTCTATCAAAACATTAATATTAAATTATGATAAATTTTGAATGGACTACACTGATTGGTAATAATAAATAAAGCGAACATACATAATCCAGAATCCGATATCAGTTAATAAAATTGAGAAACAAATAATCTTAAGGATTATTCTTATATAAAATATTTTATTAGTTTACGTACAAAACATCTTCTATTAGAAACAAACATAATTTTCTTTTAAGGATTATTCTTATATAAAATATTTTATTAGTTTACCTACAAAATATCCTCTATTGGAAATAAATTTTAAGAAAAACATAGAAAAGACAATTTTATTTAGGACGAACTGAATCTTCATAGTCCATATGATGAGCTCATTCATATAAATAGAGTTGGATTTGGATTTAGAGTTTTAAAAGACATAGATGACTTCAAATCTTTCAATTTTTTTATCCAATAATCTCCTATATCCATAAGATGAGCTCATTAATATAAATAAAGTTGGATTTTAATTTAGAAAATTAATGGACTAAACTAATAAAATACTTTATATAAGAATAATCATTAAGAAAATATATTCTTTTCTCAATCTTATTAAATTGTATTGCAATTCTAGATTGTATATCTTGGTTGTTTGTTTATTATTATTAATCAGTATGATCTATTCCAAAATTTATTATAATTTAATATTAAGATTTTGGAAGAGAGATGAGAGAAGAAAAAAAACAAATGAAATTATTTTCGAGAGAAGTTTGGGAAAAAATAATATTGTACTGTGGGAAAAAACTAAAAAAACTGATTTTGTGGAATAAGAGGCGAGGAAGGAATCAAAAATATATTTAGCGTATTTTTTTTGGTGGAGTGTGTTAGCTGACCGAACATATCATGGTGGGCTCTATAAGAAAACTCACTGGTGGTTCCATATCATTATTGATATATAATAATCTATATATAGTTTGATATATTGATTTTTACAATTTAGAAATTCTTGAAAGCAAGCAAGCGGCCATCCTTTTGCCTTTTTATAGGAGTATAGAAAACCAGAAATCATATCTGAAAGATTTGGAATGATCTGGACCCTTTTTATAGGAGTATAGAAAATTAAAAATCATATCTGAAAGATTTGGAATGATCTGGACATTCTGTTATCAGATATCTTCAATTAAAGATTACATATTATTGTATATTAAAAATTTGATAAAATCACATCTATTTTTTGGTAAAGCTATGGTAATTCATATATTAATATACACATCATAATTATAATTTATATTAAAATAAAAATTTCGTCTATAATGAGTATTGATTTCGCTAATCATTCCAATTATGTGATAGTTCTAAATTTATATGTGATATCATTTTATAGTTGTTATCAACCAATCTGTATATTAAATTTATTTTGTTTATAAGATAATATTTTGGAAATTTTTCGGCAATAGTTCATGATAGTTGTTAAATGAGATATTTCTTCTTAAAAGTCTTGCGTATAGTGAACGTTTTCGACTGAGTTTTATCAAAGTTTAATTGTAAACATATTGTAATGACAAAAATGAAATACTGCCATAAAATTAGAATTTCAATTGAAGTTGATACATGAACTTATTTTTCCCGAAATTAAAAAACTGAATTCTGCTACAATAAAATAAAAATTAGTCTTCAATCTCAGCTGATCGTCGGATGAGTTGATTGTCTCTAATCTTTTGCCAATATTTTGAACGGATTGAGACTGTACATGTTATAAACAAAATATAAAATTTAGCAAAATATATGGACAATAATATAAATAATTCACATAACAGAAATTAAAAATATAGGCTAAATTTTTATATGATTACAAATTACCATAGAAAACGATGATGGTATATAGATTTGAATGCTGCAATCATGAAACTTGTTTTCGCCATTATCAAGATTCAGTGTTGCTGATATTTTCTTATTTTGATTTGCATGTAGTATTTTTGGAGCATCCATTGTAAAGTATCTATCAAAGTTGACCCATAATAATCAAGGAATGAAGGAATTATACAAATTTGCAGTAAAAAATGTAAATGGCGAAATGAACTATCAAAGTTGACACAGAATAATCAAGGAATGAAGGAATTATAGAAATTTGCAGTAAAACTGTAAATTGTGAAATGAATAAGAAATAGAAATACCAGCTGCAAAAATTATTCTCATTTACTGAAGACCTTATGTATTTATAGGAGCAATAATGTTATTGGATATATTTTTTTTTAAATTCGAATTTCAAAATTTTAAAAAATGTGCAACAAATTCTGTTATACATATATGTACAGATTTGTTATTGCTGAATTTTAGACTGAAAAATTATTCGAAAACTTGAATCCCGCTATTATCATTGGATTTTTCAAATTTCAAAATTCAAATTCACATCTATTTATGGTAACTATTAAAATGGGCGGAAAAAGTTTCAACTTACTAATTTCGGATGACTTGGCTTATTATACATATATAGACATAGATTTTTAGGGAGGGATACATAACTTCCACAAAAAAAATGTGATTTGATTTAATTTTTACCAAATTAGCTAGTTAAGGAAATCGTTTCCTAATTTATCGGAGTAAAAAATGGTAGGTAAGTAGGCCAGCCATAAATTAATTTTTTTTTTAGATAGTTGGAATATAGGGTTTGTAATTAGTACTTTTTACCCTAATTTTATGCGATAAAATAAATTTGTAGATTCATTTGCATAGTAATTTATATAAAAGAAATAGCTGATTTATTTAGGTATTGTAACATAAATAATATTGGTAAAGATTCATTCTAAAATATTATGGTTAAAGATTGATTTGTATCTTACGATTTGATAATTTTGTAAAGTAAATATGGATACAACTAATTATTACTTATATTTAGGGACAAAAAAACTCATTCCAATAAATTCAGCAACAATTTCCCTAATTTTGCGAAAACATTACCATTACATATATATGTACCAGATTCGGAGATATTTTAGGCATATATTGTGTTCTTTTTTTAATTAAAAAAATATTTTTTATTACCATATATAGTAAGCAGTTTGGGCGGAAAAAACACTATTTTCCAATTGTAGTATAAATCCATTTTGTTTTTATATATACATAGATATAGATATAGATTATATGTTTTTAACTTTTTTTATGTTGTTTTATATACGTTATAGTATATGTTATATTGCGTAATAGTATATGGTATGTTACAGGTATACACATTTTTTTTTTGAATAATATATAATTTTTTAAATAATATATTATATTATCTAAAATAATATAAAAAGTGCACATATATAGAAAAAAATTGGAGAAAATGAGATTTGAACTCATACCCTAATAAGTGGCAATTCATTATTTTACCACCTAGGCTAGTACCTTTTATGTGTCAACAAACATGCCTTAATATATATATATATATATATATATATATATATATATATATATATATATTATTAATTTGAATTAAAAGAAAAAAAAAACAATTGCGCGCACCGGCTGAGGCTGGAACTCGAGACCTCAGCACGCGCGCCTGAGTGTTTGACCGCTGGGCCATCGACCTTTTTATTTATTCAAACGCAGCCCTTAATATATATCTAATTCCCAAATTAAAATGGGGAGTGCACAATAAGCTTATTGTGTGTTGGGTGCACCCAAAACCTACTCATAATATATATGTGCGAGGATTTGGTTTTGTAGGATCAAGTATGTAATTTGTATTATTTGAGGGATTTGGACGTTAATATCTATGTATATCTAATAATAACAAAATGTACTTTTTCTAGAAATGGAAAGAAGTGTTTTTTCTCGCCCATTTACATATGCTAAATTGGGAAATAAATAAATTCTTTTTCTTTCTCTTTAACTCGGAATAATTAAATATGTATAAATATATTGTTGATCCAACTTTTATCAAGCCGATAAACAAGGAAAGTTGTTATTATAGATTCGGTGTTATAAAATATCCGTAACAGAACAAGAACATAAAGGAAAGTAGAGATTCCAGAGGAAACCGTAAATCTTTCATTCAACATATGAGCCCTATTTATAGAAAAATTTACAAAAATATCGTCGTGCTTGCAGTGACGTGCTTCCGCATTGTCGTGTTTGCAGTGTCCTGCTTGCAGTGACGTGCTTCCGCACTGTCGTGCTTGTAGTGTCCTGCTTGTAGTGACGTGCTTCCGCACTGTCGTGCTTGCATTGTCGTGCTTGCAGTGACGTGCTTCCGCACTGTCGTGCTTGTAGTGTCCTGCTTGTAGTGACGTGCTTCCGCACTGTCGTGCTTGCAGTGACGTGCTTCCGCACTGTCGTGCTTGTAGTGTCCTGCTTGCAGTGACGTGCTTCCGCACTGTCGTGCTTGCAGTGTCGTGCTTGCAGTGACGTGCTTCCGCACTGTCGAGCTTGTAGCATTGTCGTGCTTGCAGTGACGTTCTTCCGCACTGCCGAGCTTGTAGCATTGTCGTGCTTCTGGCACTGTCGTGCTTGTATTGTCGTGCTTGGATTGACGTGCTTCCGCACGGTCGTGCTTGCATTGTCGTGCTTCTTAGATTGACGTACTTACGCACTGTCGTGCTTCTTGCACTGTCGTGCTTGCGTTTGTCGTGCTTCTTGGTTGACGTGCTTCTGGCGATGTCGTGCTTCAGACTTCTGACTCACTTTCAAGTAACGGGCTAAAGTGTCCACAATATATATGAATCACTTTGTGATTTATAACACTCCCCCTTGGACACATTATCATCATTGATTTTCATCAATTGGTGAATATAGAAATGTCTCGTAAAATTTACAAGCCCGAAAAATATATTGGCAGAAAGTGGTTAAAAGTAAGAGTAGAACTATTTATCTTCAAAATAGATATTCATCATCCAAAACTTAAGTCGGAAAAACCATGTGGAAAAAACCGATCATAAGAAAATTGTATTCATTAGCTTTGATGGCCCAACCTTTATCATTGTTTTAATTCCAAACATTTCTTGTCAATGGTCAGTCTTCAGGACTACTTTGAATATAAGTATGCCTCGTTAAAAACCTTAAGTCGGAAAATCCAGTGGGACAAAACCGATCAAAAAGAAAAAGAGTGCATAACTCTAATTCATGTTAGGTGCATATAGTTGCCTCATTAAAAACCTCAAGCTGGAAAAACCCTAATGGGATAAAAACCAGGCATAAGGGAAAAAGAGTACAACACACCAAAATCCGCTCCCCCTAATGCATATAATATTATCAATCTTGCAAGTTCGTAACTCTTCTCATTCCAAATTCACTTGCTGACAAGGATTTTGTAGCTATATCTACAAGGTCTTGGTAATATCGAACTGTTGAACATTTCACTCTCCATTTTCTGGAGTTTATGTCGTAAGTAGTGTGGCATATTTCCATTAATGCTGATGCATGCAGTACTGCACAATTTCAAGTCATACTGATCTTATATCAATAGTATCAAGCAACAAAATTTAACTCATCATTGAAGTAATATATTTTGGATCATCTACAGGATGTGCTTACAAGCTCCATAACATATTCGAATAGCCCACCTGCTGGGTGTATTGGTCTACAAATATAATAACTAACCATTTTGGTTGAAGGTTTAGAAATTAGTTCCTTGTAATATGATACACATTAATAATCTTTGGACATTAGCATCTTTGTTCTTTCAATGAATTTCTTTAGTATGTTTAACAATCATACATACATTTGTACTTTTCGGGTGTCAAGGCGATCATGCCACAACCCGAATATATATCAAGATTCATAAGCTTCCAGCACAATGATATATGATTCCAAAGTCTAAATTTGGACACAATACTATCCAAAAGCTGTTGCTTCAAATTTTTCATGGATTGTTCGTTATCTTTACAATATAATTTGATATACAGACACCCCTTCTATTTTTAATCAGTGTCTCCAAATTATGCACATTACGATGTGCATGTTTGAAATTTAGTAGCTCTTCTAGATCTAATAATATAATTCTTCCACACCCAGAGATATCAATAATCTCAATGGGACATGTTATGGATATCTCGTGTTTGTACACAAATTCATTCTCGAGAAATATTTACGGTTTACTCTAACTTGACAATATTAGCTCGACCTTGAGAATATATCATTCAAGGGAGTTGACACTCAACCTGGGGAATGTAACATCCAAGGGAAGTAAATATATGATCATATATTTCAAACACAATAAACATAACCTCATTGTAATTTGACAAGAATAATTTTATTACGATACAAACATCTCAATCCCAGGAAAACATGTCATCTAGGAGAGGTAATTTAAAAGCATTACATTTCTCAATATCGGGAACTTTTCATCCGATAGAGGTTGAATATGTCTTGTCTTTATCACGATATCTTTGAATAAGATATTTTTATTAAGACCGGATAATCATCTTGACAGGAATATTCACATCCGTCACGGTCACCCATATGTTATTTGAGCTGGATCACTATATCTTCATATGTGTCCATAACCTCTCATTGGCCTCTATCTCTGCTGGAATTTCAAGTGCTCTATAGGCACTATGTGGGACCTCATAAGGTCACAAACCATTATATTTAAGAAGTGTTTATCACTTTCCTTTTTAATAAACATAAACCAGATCTGGATTTATTTTTCTTCAAGCGTTTTCAGATACTACTGTTAGAGTACCATATTCACGACATGCATGCTCAATGGAGAATATCATATCCTTCCACTTTTGAATAATTTCATTTCGTGTTCGGCTTTATGTAGCACCTCCATTTAGTATCAATTTTATTTGAGTTGTTATTATGTCGAACTTCTACCGTGCACTTTTATTTCAAGGTACCAAGATATATAGTTACTTCAGGTAACATACATTTCAGATAGTGCTGATATCACTAAGATCTTCTACAACAATATAACTATCCCTATAGGTGATAATATAACGAATAAATAAATCAAGCAATTAAAATGTAGTACAAAACATGTAAATGAAATCGTTACGTTATTGGTGGTAAAATCACAGTCGGGCGAACCAATCATTCTTGTAGTTATGCAAATAATGTTAGCACAAATATATGCAAATAAATGGGTAGCCCGTTTACCCATCTTAAAAGATGTGATGCATATATACTCTTCATATCACTTTCAGTGAGAGTCTGTAAAGTTATAGCCATTCAATTACTTAACAAGTTTCTTTTTCATCTTCTGGATGCATTTTCAATATGCAATATAGTACCATTTGGTAACATAATTGTTACATTTCCAGAGCTATCTATAATTTCTGGAAACTAGATTTGATTTTGGCTTGTACTTTGCACAAAGTCATACTTGATATCTTTTGTCAAATAATATTGTGTGCGTTGTTACGCTATCAAGTAGACAATAGGCTTCCTCTTCAATATTTTCCATTTGTACCATTAACTCATGCTCGGGAATGTATCATTCGAGTTGGATGGCTATTTACATACTTTAAGACAAAACGATCTCAACCTCGGGAAAACACACCATCCGAGGGAGGTACAAAGCATGATGTACCAAAAAAAATATTACTTTTCTGAAAAAGTAAACTAAGTTCAAATATTTTTCCACCAATCACAATCATGTGCTTTAGGATCATATTCTTATAAGAAATCTCAAACATCTAATGATTTTCTGTCCTGACTTGAGAATTGATCACGTACAATTTTAAATGTACTGGCATCTACAATGGCAAGGGGCTTAACAATCCCAATCACATGTGCTCAAACACTTTTCTTATTACCATTTTTCGAGGTCTGATATAATTCTACCAAGTGTGGGCAGAAAGACAGATTCTTGACCAATGTTCGATCATCCCACATCTATAACAAGTATTTTCATCAGATTTCCTTGCGGGCATTTTAACTCGATTCTGATTTTTCTATGTAGATTGCACTTGTTTAATTTGATAACTGTTATTTCTAGAATAACTTTGTTCATATCAACGAGGACCACCACGTCTACTCTTGTAGGTTCGCTAGTGGATTTATACTCGTGACCTCTAGATCGTCCTATAAATATGCTATAATTAACATGTGCTTCAGACACAACTATATATCATGTAAGACGTATATCATGATTTCTCAAGAGTAACACATTAGCTTTTTTCAGCTGGACATAAATTAACTCACTGTACATTTTAAATTGTCTTTCTCGATACTGCTTCTGGAGTACCATATTTAGGACATACATAGTAGAGAAAGTTTTCTTTAATTTTTCATATTCTGATAACTTTGTCCCGCAAAGAGCAAGTCAAGACAGCGACTTTGAGTTGTAATCGGCAACACAAAACATAATCGTGCAACTTTAATAGTTGTCATTCATATTGCGTTTGTAGCAGCATCACACTTCTGGTGTGGTCGAACCTCTATTTGGGTCTTTCCCATATTTCACATGCCCTTTTAATTGTACATTCTCATTTTTTAGATCCTCATAAAGGTGATGGCAAATGAATATCAGCACCATTTGCCTCGTCCCTTTTGTTTACATGTTCTATATCTGTATTATTCAAAGTTTCAACAAGTGATGTACCTCGAAGGTGTAGTTTAACATTAACACACCAAGTTAAATAATTACTACAGGTAATATCAAGGATTTGAAACTTTTTGTTTCAATACCCGTCATTTCCTTCAGGGAAGAATAGAAGTGGGAAAAAGAATATCAATTCAGTTTCTCCTACCTTCTTGAGCAAAACTCGTGCTGATAACGTGTTATAAAATATTCGTAACAGAACAAGAACATAAGGGAAAGTAGAGATTCCAGAGGAAACCGTAAATCTTTCATTCAACATATGAGCCCTATTTATAAAAACATCGTCGTGCTTGCAGTGACGTGCTTCCGCATTGTCGTGTTTGCAGTGTCCTGCTTGCAGTGACGTGCTTCTGAACTGTCGTGCTTGTAGTGTCCTGCTTGTAGTGACGTGCTTCCGCACTGTCGTGCTTGCATTGTCGTGCTTACAGTGACGTGCTTCCGCACTGTCGTGCTTGTAGTGTCGTGCTTGTAGTGACGTGCTTCCGCACTGTCGTGCTTGCAGTGACGTGCTTCCGCACTGTCGTGCTTATAGTGTCCTGCTTGCAGTGACGTGCTTACGCACTGTCGTGCTTGCATTGTCATGCTTGCAGTGACGTGCTTCCGCACTATCGTGCTTGTAGCATTGTCGTGCTTCTGGCACTGTCGTGCTTGCATTGTTGTGCTTGGATTGGCGTGCTTCTGCACGGTCGTGCTTGCATTGTCGTGCTTCTTAGATTGACGTACTTACGCACTGTCGTACTTGCGTTTGTCGTGCTTCTTGGTTGACGTGCTTCTGGCGATGTCGTGCTTCAGGCTTCTGACTCACCTTCAAGTAACGGGTTAAAGTGTCCACAATATATATGAATCGCTTTGTGATTTATAACATTCGGGAATTTCTTTTAAATAAAGGTAGGTAGCAAATAATGTGGGATTTCGATATCAAAGTCAACACCCGCTTTTTGAATTGTGTGGTTTTTGAAAAGGGACCTGCTATTTGGCTTGCCACAATGTGGTTGGCCGCAATAATAATAATAATAATAATAATAATAATAATAATAATAATAATAAAAGTTTAATTTGAAAAATAAAATTGGAAATACCCTAACCATCCCTGTTTGAAATAATAAAGTGCAAATTCCAGGAGCTCTCCGCCAATCTCACCGCTCGCTATTTTTGCCTCCTCCGACGCCTCTCTTCTCACTTGTTCTTCGTGTTCTCTCGTTGTCCTCCTTTAGGAGCTCTGTATCCCCGGCCTTTACCCTCTGCACTTCCTCCTAATCCTAACTTTTGGTACCAAAATCGAAACAATAGCCCTCAACCTTTGCCTTGCCATCACCAGCAACAACATCATGCGCCTGATTTTGAAGGACGCTATTATGCGACTCCGCACCACCGTAATCTTCGAAAAAAATACGTTGAATTAGGGATAAAATCAACTCCGCGATCATCCCCGGACTGTCGTAAGGTGCGGTTGTGACCCCTACCCTTCTATTTGTGGATTGATGGATTGTTTGATCGAGATACAGGAGCTCTGAGTTCTTCAATGGAGTCTTCCACTACAAGAAAAAAAGGCATTTGCCACTAGCTTTTTGCAACTACAAAGTAGTTACTAAAAGTAACCCCTTTTGTAACTACTAGTAGTTACATAAAGTATTTCATACAATTTTAATCAAATTTGCTAAAATATGACAAACTCTTTTGCAACTACTTGTAGTTACAAATATATTAGTAACTACAAAGTAGTTGCAAAAAATAGTTACAAATACATTAGTAACTACAAAGTAGTTACAAAAAAACTTTTTGCATCTTATTATAAGTGACTACCCAATAGTAACTACTTTTAGATATTTAGTTACTAAAAATATTTTTGTAACTACTCTCCATTTTTTGCAACTACATTTTGTAGTGGCAAAAAGCCTTGTTTCTTGTAGTGTTCTTCCGCCACCATTAATGAAGACGGCAGGAGTATTTCAATATATAAATGGGCATCTTCCACTTACTAGAATTAAAACTCACGCGATATTTCCCGGGGAAACTCGATGCTCTTTTATTTCTCTCTTTTGGTTTACAACACCAACTATTTCAATACTTGAATTTATTTGCTTCTGCAGTTGAAAATGAGTGGCACTGGAAATCTCTCTCTCTTCTCTTGTCCTAAAACTGAAATTATATTAGATGTAGAGATGTTGCAGCATTAATTAATTGATCGGAGAAATTATAATTTGCACAAAAAATGGGGAAAGAGATGAAGATGCAAAGTCATTGGCTGTGCAGGTGGACAAGGGATTTTTTCAGCTTTTCTTTTTCTTTTATAAATATTTTTTTCATTTTGTTCAGAGAACAAAAAATGTGTCATATGTACAACCTGGATTTATTGAATGGCTTCAATCGACCAAGGATCCAGTTCCATAGCATTATTGCGATTACTTCTCCACACCCTAATCTAGATTGTTCAATATTCTGGAAATTAAATATTTATATTTAGGAATAGCAGTTGTGAGATATATGCAGTAGGCCCTATGTTTATCAACTCGAGGGGTTCAGTCGTAGGAAAAAGATAAAGTATAAAAAAATTAGAGTTTTGTTGAGACGTAGGTTGTGTTGGCCAAATTTAATAATATACATCACTGTATATAAGACAATTAATATTATAAGTGTGTTTTTTGTGTATTTATAGGACACTTATAATTGCTATATTACGAATTGATATTTCTAGTGTTCACTTATTTCTATAAATACACAAAAAAACACATTTATAAATTTAATTGTTTTATATACAGTATTGTATATTATTAAATTTGCCGTTGTTTTGTGATAAAATATTAAAAAAAAATGGAGTTGTGTTGAGATGTAGATTGTGTATATACTGAGAGAAATAAATATTTTATTGGTGGTTGAGTTGTTAAATATAGTCTTAACTTTTGTGGTCATGTTGTGTTTTCAAGTCATATTTCTTATCGTTCCTTTAACGCTTGCCTTACTGTACCTACTGTATTACCTCCGTTTTTTTTTTTTTTTTTTTAAATTCTTATTCTAACTTTGGATAAGAAAATTAAGGGACTTAAGGAGTTGACAAATCAACCCTCAACTAATTTTCTTAAATCCCTTGATTTTTTTAATCATTTCTATATATTGTTAACATTTTCCGTAACTATAAGGTTAATATTGTAAAAAAAAGTGATAAACAAGTTATAATGACAACTATTTACAAACAAAACAAATAAGCTAGAATGACAACTAAAAAGAAACTGAGGCAGTATACATTATCCATATATATTATAACAAAATATATTGTTTCTACAAATGAAAATAAGACATTTTTTCTGATCATTTTATATACTTAACTAGTTATGTCCCCCGTGCGATGCACGGGAAAGATCTTAAATAATTCTATTTTATATACAACAATGTCATTTTGTTTAATGTTAAGAAATTAGAGATGGAAAAATTCGACACGATCCATTACCAAAATATGAACTTGTATGATAATTCTGAGTTCCGGTGGATGTCTATCGGACTTGGGTTGTTATAGGGTCAACCTGATAAGAAATTATAAAATTTGGATCAACGATAAAATTTTGGTCGGGCAAATCAAATAATTGCCCTATAACTTTAATATTCTAATTATAACTTATGAGTAATAATTTATTTGGAAATATTGGAGTTGCTTGATCTAGTAGAAGAAATTTACTTGACGAAGAGTTTGAAAACATGTAAGTATTAAATCTGATACCTAATCTTACAATTTGCAACTATTCTCAGTTTGTCTCATACAACCCGTATTTCGAGCACAACCCAACCTGCACCATTAGCTTCAATAATATATTGATATCACTTTAAGAAGAGAACCTACTGAATCAGAAACAAATGCCCTATAATAACCAATAGTAACAACATCTGTCTCGCTACTTGTAAGTTATTTATCAAGAATCACACTGATTTAATTAATCCTATGCCAAATAAAACAAAGCAAAGGCACAAAATATATTCAGAGATGAACAGTTAAGACAGGAACAAATGCCCTCAAGTAAGCCAAAATACCGACAACAAAACCTCACCCCTTGGCAGTGCCAAACAAAATCTTCATATGCCCCTCCCACGGGAGGTGCCCGTGATGCGCCATAGCTCCATGGAATCATTCCTCAAGATTGCCATTGATGTAAGGCTGTCAAGTAAACCTTAGATAATGAGAATGATAAATTCAAGAGGATTATGAATATACTTTGGAAAATAAGTGAGAGGATGTTTTTGTTGAATGGTGATTTTTTTATAAAATGAAGTGTGAAGATGTGATATTTATAATATCTTATTAGGTCAAAAATCCCATAACATAATGATCTAAAATAAGTTTTAAAATCTGCCGATTTTTATCACCACAAATTAAGGATTTCAATTTTTTTTTTCAAAATTTGAATAATTTATAAATGATTTTAATATCAAATTTGTAAAAAAATAGATTAATGGTGGATGTCTTATTATTAAGTAAGATAAGATAAGATTGATATATTTCAGTTTTCAAAACGGAGTGAATATATTAACAGATTCATCAATTAATTAAAATGGATTATGTATTCAGTCAAATACTGAAAGATATTCAGTTACTAAAATTAAGGGATTTTATGTTGTAAATTAAATCTATATGCTTATTTATTCTTTATTTTTAGGGAATGATACATAACGTCCACAACAAATGCAAAAAATGTGATTTGATTTAATTTTTACCAAATTAGTTAGTTAAGGAAATTGTTTCCTAATTTATTAGAGTAAAAAAGGGTAGGTCGATGGGCTAATCATAAATTAAAATTCATAATCAAATAATAAATAAAATAATTTTTTATTTCCCAAATAATTATATAAGTTGGGGGGAAGGAGGGGGGATGAAATGCTTTATTTCCAGATATAAAAATAATACATTTTAGATAGTTGGAATATAGGGTTTGTAATTAGTATTTATTACCCTAATTTTATGCGATAAAATAAATTTGTAGATTCATTTGCATAGTAATTTTGATAAAAGAAATAGCTGATTTATTTAGGCATTGTAACATAAATAATATTGGTAAAGATTCATTCTAAAATATTATGGTTGAAAATTGATTTGTATCTTACGATTTGATAATTTTGTAAAGTAAATCTGGATACAACTAATTATTACTTATATTTAGGGACAAAAAAACTCATTCCAATAAATTCAGCAACAACTTCCCTAATTTTGCGAAAACATTACTGATAGGGATGACCCGGTTACCTCGGGCCGGGTTACCTCGGGTCGGGTTAATAGCATGCCAGCAACCGCGAAGGCCCAGGCCCAACAGGCCCAGCAACACGCATTCGGCCCAGCGAATGCGATTCTGTCACGTAAATCCCAACTGCCATGATCTCTTCCCAACGGCCATGCAGATTTGGAAGGCAAGATTATAGGGATTTAGTTAGGGCTTGGGTTTAGTAGTATAAATAGGGGAAAAGAACTCTGAATTAGGGTTCGGACTTTGTATTCTGCAATACTCCTTGTAAACTCAATCATCACGTGAAAGATACACCTCGGCGATTGCCGTTTTCTGCCCGTGGACGTAGATCTCCGGATCGAACCACGTAATCCTTGTGTGTTTTTACATTCTTTTCGCATTAATTACTGTTCGATTGGGTGTTTTCCGGGTTGCGCATTAACAAATTGGCGCCGTCTGTGGGAACGACAAGATCGCATTCAGTAATACCATTGCCTTCTGAAATCATGGTGACAACCCGTCAGAACCAATCCCGCCGCGGAGATCAATCTAACCAGGATCCACCCGTGGACCAAGTGGCGCCTCCGAGACAATCGCCGGCAAGAAGCGCTTCCGCTCATCAGGGTAATCAAAACCCTCCACCCCCTCAGGATCAGCAAAACCCTAATATTGCTGCCGCTCAACCACCGGTAAACGTCCAAATTACCCCCGAATTGCTCCAGGCTTTCCTAGAAGAACATACACATGTTCTCCAAGATTGGGCAGCCAACCGCCTACATCCATCGGAGCCTGTCGCAGAGCCCGCCAATCACAATGACGATTCTGGAGTGCCTCTACCCCGTCCCCGTGGTCAGCGGAACCCTGGATACCGGGGACATCAGGATCGACGAAGGGAACGACCCGGTTCTTCCGAGGACCTTGGGAGTTCAAATAGATCACGACCTCACAACGAGGAACACACCGATGTGGATCGCCGCCGTCCACTTAATGCGGCTAAAAAAGTTCGCTATGCAAATGCTCATACTCTGGACCTTCAAGAGTACGAGCGAGTTCAACGCAATGTTGAACTGGATAGGATCCTGGGCATGGATGCCAATGGAGAGATCATCACACCGTTCTCCCAGGCAATCATGGACACCTCCCTTCCCGAAGGGTTTAAACGGCCAGCCATACCTCCTTACAATGGCACTGGAGATCCGGCCAATTTTCTGGGTGCTTTTAGGCACAGCATGCTTAGTCATGACAACATCACATCTCTGCAGTACTGCAGGATTTTCCCGGAGTATTTACAGGATGAAGCTCGGGTATGGTTTGATTCTCTCCCTCGAAACAGCATATCCTCGTTCAGAGAACTTGCCGAGCACTTTTGGGCAAGATTTGAAGCCCGGGTGAAGCCCGCGGCCACCATGGCCGACGTCATGACTATGGAACAACGGGACGGTGAATCCGTTACCCAATTTCTGGACCGTTTCACAACGGTAAGTCTCAAGGTGGGAGACTGCCCCGACAATGTGGCCATCGGCGCCTTCATGAATGGACTCCGTCCCGGAGCGTTGCACACCGAGTTAGCTCGGAACACACCGGTCACAACTCGAGCACTGTTCCAAACAGTGTGTAAATTTGCGAAGGCTGAGGAGCAGACTCGTCAGAAGCGTGAAAAGCACGCGGCCAAGAGGCAGGCCGACAAAGCCCAAACTGGGCCTAGCACCCGAGCTAGTGCATTTTCCCGTTTGACAACGGGGCGCTCAGAATCCCGGAGTGAAATTCCGCAATTGACTCCGCTGACGAAGTCACGGGCTGAAATTCTTCCACTCCACAAAAACGACTTCCGACCTTGTCCACGGATGACTGCGCCTCCTGAAAAGAGAAATCGTGGCAAATGGTGTGAGTATCACCGAGATCATGGACACGAAACGGATGAGTGTCGGGAACTCGGCAAGGAGATTGAGGAATGTCTCAAGTAAGGATTCTTGCGGCAATACGTCGCACGAACTGGTGACCAACCTCGGGCAAACCATAATGGAGGCTCGTTTCATACCCGAGGAGGTTACCATGACCGAGATACTCAACAAAATCGGCCGCATTGGCAGAATAATCGGCAGGGGCCCAATAATCATGCGCGACAAGATTCTGGCAATCGCCGGCCGCCACATCTCCAACTTCTACCTCCTCCTCCTCCGGGAGGACCCCGGGACGACGCACCCCCTCACGTGATAAACGTGATATACGGAGCCCTACCCACCGGGGCTTCGCGACATGCTT
This sequence comes from Ajuga chamaepitys, assembly GCA_958295605.1. NCBI lineage: Eukaryota > Viridiplantae > Streptophyta > Magnoliopsida > Lamiales > Lamiaceae > Ajuga > Ajuga chamaepitys. The sequence goes on along the minus strand of OY282495.1, from coordinate 26,879,666 downwards.
TGAAAGCAGAAGCTCGACGTCCTCCACCCGAGGAGCCACGTCACAAACGTCTCCATCAGTCCGAGACTGTCAGCTTCACGGATAGGGATCCGGTCCCCGAGATAACACCCCACACTGACGCTATTGTCATCGACATGGCTGTAGCTAACATAACGGTACGGCGAGTCTTCGTAGACAATGGGGCCGCAGTGAGCATCATATTTGCGGACTGTTTCGAGAGGATGGGGATTTCCCGAGATCAACTCAAACCGGCCCCCGGGCCACTACAGACTTTCACCCAGGGTGAAGTTCGACCAGAAGGTATCCTCACCCTCCCAGCGTCGTTGGGAACTTATCCGAAGGTGAAAACAATCTTCGTGGATTTCTATGTGGTGAATTCCCCATCACCATATAACATGATATTAGGCCGGGACTGGCTCACCCCGGCAAAAGCCATATGCTCCACGTATCACCTCGCGCTGAAGTTCCCCACCTCGCATGGTGAAGAAACCGTCCGCGGGAGCCAGCGGATTTCAAAAGAGTGCATGTACGTGGCACTCAGAAAGACTGCCAAGGTTCCGCCCAAACAGCAACTTCAGGTAACATCACAGGTCCTAGAACCCCGGGACTGTACCCCACTGGGAGATGCCACTGTCCAAATCCCGCTAGATCCGTCTAAGCCGGAACAGACAGTAACAGTAGGAGCCGTGGATGTGCCATGGCTACATCAGGCCATTATTCAGATCCTGCGAGAATATTCCGATGTTTTCGCATGGTCTCCTTTGGATATGCCCGGAGTTTCTCCCGAGGTGATTACCCACAAGCTAAATATCGATCCTAGTGTCAAGCCCATCCAGCAGAAACAGAGAAAATTTGCCCCGGAGCGAAATGAGGCCATTCGAGTTGAGGTAAAACAACTCCTGGACGCGGACATTTTATTCGAGGTATTCTACCCCTCTTGGTTATCCAATCCGGTAATGGTTACAAAAACCAGTGGGGCCTGGCGGATGTGTGTCGATTTCTCCGATCTCAACAAGCACTGTCCGAAGGACTGCTATCCTCTGCCTTCTATCGACCAAAAGGCCGAGGCCATTACGGGGTACGTGGCACTTTGTTTCTTGGATCTATATAAAGGCTATCATCAGATCTTTATGGATCCACAGGATGCCATCAAAACGGCATTTATCACTGCCTTCGGGTGCTACGCTTTCAAGAAACTGCCCTTCGGGCTCAAGAATGCCGGGGCCACCTACCAGCGTCTAATGGACTCCGTCTTCCATGACCAGATAGGTCGCAATGTTGAGGTTTACGTCGATGACTTAGTCATCAAGAGCTCCTCTCATCCTTCATGCGTGCAGGACATCGCCGAAACCCTGCGCACTCTGCGGCGCTATAATTTGCGTCTCAACCCTACAAAATGCACTTTCGGTGTTGGCTCCGGGAAGTTTCTCGGATACATGGTATCACAAAGCGGCCTACAAGCCAACCCGGCAAAGCTTCGCGATGTGTTAGACCTACAGCCACCGAAGACATTCAGGGGTGTTCAACGCCTTACAGGCGGCCTAGCAGCTTTAAACAGATTCTTATCAAAAGCAGCGGAGCGCCAGCTACCATTTTTTAAGATCCTCAGACAAGCGAAGTCCTTTGAGTGGACTCCAGAATGTACCGAGGCCTTCGAGGCCTTGAAACGACATATACAGCAGCTGCCCACTTTGTCAGTTCCTCTCCCCGGAGAGCCGTTGTACGTATATCTGGCTTCTGCCGAGGAGGCTGTTAGCGCCGCCCTTGTGCGAGAAGTGGAAGGGGTTCAGCACCCCGTATATTTTGCCAGCCGGGTACTTCATGGAGCAGAGACGCGATATTCCGAGCTTGAAAAAACCGCCTTGGCCCTCGTTATGGCAGCTCGACGCCTCCGACCATACTTCCAGGGACGCGAAATACGAGTCTTGACAAATCATCCTGTGCGCTAGATCCTTGTAAAACCCGAGGTGTCTGGGCGCCTCGCCAAATGGGCCATCGAGTTGGGAGAATATGACATCCAGTTCCTTCCCCGCCGAGCCATCAAGGGACAAGCCCTCGCTGATTTCTTGGCCGAAGCTCCGGTGGACAGTCATGAGACACCCGCAGACAAAGATACACAACACCACGACACACTCGCCCCTTCACCTCGGAAGTGGCAGCTATTTGTGGACGGCGCATCCACGGTCCGAGGAAGTGGCGCCGGACTACTCCTCATCGACCCCGAGGAGGCTGAGTTTAAATATGTCATAAGGTACAAGTTTAAGGTAACCAACAATGTAGCGGAGTACGAGGCAGTCCTCGCCGGACTCCGGCTCGCTCAATCTCTAGGTGTTCGGCACCTAGATCTCCTCACGGACTCCGAGATCGTGTCTAAGCAGATTCAGGGGACTTATGTCGCCAGGGAAGAAACCATGGTCAGGTACCACACTCTAGCGCTTAAGCTCATCTCAACTTTTGATACAGTTATTATACAGAAAATCCCGCGGACCCAGAACTCCAGGGCAGACGCACTCAGCAAGCTGGCCTCCGCGGTCCAAACAAATATATCCCCGGATATCATGGTCGAAGACCTCTTCCATCCGTCAATTCATGAGGCTACAGTTTCTGTATTAACCGACAGCGATCCGAACTGGATGACTCCGATCATTCAGTACCTTCGAGATGGGACTCTGCCCGCTGACAAGCTACGAGCTCGGCAAGTTGTGCTCAAAGCCCCCAAATACTCCCTTCATAACGGAGTCTTATGTCGACAATCGTACTTGCAACCAAACCTCCGGTGCTTGCCACCTACCGAGGCCATTGAAGTTCTGAGGGAAGTTCATGAAGGGGCCTGCGCTAGCCACGTCGGCTCCCGAACACTAGCAAAGAAAATCCTTCGCTGGGGATATTATTGGCCGACTTTGTTCAATGACGCTCATGACCTAGTGTCCAAATGCAGCAAGTGTCAACTACACTCCCGTGTAAAGCACCTACCACAAACCGAACTCACGGGAATCCAGAGTGCGTGGCCGTTCATTCAGTGGGGAATTGACATTGTCGGACCCTTCCCTGTTGCTCCGGGGGGGTTGAAATTCCTGGTAGTCGCCGTAGACTACTTCACTAAGTGGGTCGAAGCCGAACCGCTTACTGCTATCACTGGTCAGAATATTCTGAAGTTCGTATGGCGCAATATTATCTGCCGCTTCGGTATCCCGAGCACTATTATCTCAGACAATGGCAAACAGTTTGCCAATGATCCATTCCGCTCATGGTGTGAGGAACTCCACATCAAACAGATATTCACCTCGGTCGCTCACCCTCAAGCAAACGGGCAGGTTGAAGTCACCAACCGAACCCTCCTCACAGGAATAAAAAAGCGCCTGGACAGCGCCAAAGGCCTTTGGGCTGAAAACCTTCCACAAGTCTTATGGGCCATCCGCACAACGCCACACACCTCCACCGGGGAAACTCCTTACAGCCTTACCTACGGCTCCGAAGCCGTCATTCCAGCCGAAATCAGTGTGCCGAGTCCTCGCCTACTTTCCTTAGTTCCGGACGATAACGACGAGGCACTTCGCGCGAATTTGGATGAGCTTGAGAATCGCAGGGAACAAGCGTTCGTCCAGCAGGCTAAGTGCAAACAGCGAGCTGCACAGTACTATAACCTCCGGGTCCGAGGTACTCAGTTCAATGTCGGGGACTTGGTTCTTCGACTCAACTCGGCCAGCAAGGCTGCCCCCGAGGGCAAACTACATGCTTCTTGGGAAGGTCCATACCGAGTCGTTGCCACGCATGACTCCGGCTCTTATCAGCTCGAACATCTCAACGGGGCCCCGATCCCCCGAAGTTGGCACGTCACAAACTTGAGGCGATTCTATCTATAAAAGCTAAATCACAAGTACTTTCTCTCCTTTAATTTCCGTAATAGTTGTTATTCCTATTTGTACTCTTCAATTAGCTCCGGCATTTATCATTGAATAAAATTTTTCTGTTCATACACCTCGCTGTGTTTTTCTTTACGTTACGGGGACGCCCTAACACATATATACTATCATTACTAGTCTCCGGACAATTAAACCTTACTCTCGGTCCGCCCGAGGAGGTTCGCATACTAGTCCCCGGACTCACACTACTTTCTCGTCTGTTTAACCGGAGAAATGCTAACTCCCGCCTGATCCGTCCGGGGAGGAAATTTGCTCCCGCCCGATCCGTCCGGGGAGTTTTTACTCCCGCCTGATCCGTCAGGGGAGATTGGCTTAGCCCATACCGTGTTCCCGAACACCTACTTAAAACAATTAGCAGGTTTTATATCATGTTACCGAACACCCAATCAAAATGATTTGTAACAACTTATTTTCACCACAAACTATTCAAATCACATGGTTTTTTACATAACAAAAAAAAAAAAAAAAAAAAAAAAACAAAAGTACTAAGGCTAACGTCTATGGCCCCCGAGCCAATACTGCGCACTCCGGTGCTGGGACCCACCCCTCGGTCTACGCTGGGTCCTTCGGGATCTTGAGGACCCTTGACCTCGGGCTCCGGCCCTGTTACCCTCTCGGAACCTGGTTCGGTCATCTCTCCTAGGCTCTCTTCGACGAGGACTTTCCCTAGGCGCTGGCCTCGGGGTTTCAACTCGGGTCCGTGCCCGGTTACCGGGATGTGGTGCTGACCTCGGTGTCTCAGCCCACTGCTCAGGGTCCCACTCCTCCGGGACCATAACTTCGATTTCCTGGGCCAGCTCCTCGACTATCTCCTCGGCAACTGCTGGAGGTTCTTCAGTTGTGGCCACCGAAGCTGGCTCCCTAATGACTATGCCTTTGCTCTGCACGGAGGGTTTTTTCTGGCCTTTAGACTTCTTATCCTTTCGAGGAGCTCTCTGAGTGCTTCGGTCCTGACTAGTGCTCGCAATAAACTCCTCAGCAGTAGGCCTTCGCCTGATTCGGCCCTTTAGCCCTTCATACATGCTGAGCAATAGTTCGAGGACCTCTCTTTTCCTCAACAACTCCGCAGGCTCTACTGAGCTCCTCGACATCAGCGCCGCGATGTCACTCTGGATTTCGACGGTCCGCTCTTCTACTTCCTCAAAGGTTAGCAGACCGAACTCGGATAGGATCCGTTCATATTCCTTATGGTGAACGCGGACGCGGCTCATCTCGGCAGCAGTGGTTCGATACTGCATCTCGAAGTCTTTGGCCCTTTCATTGGCCTCAACCACCTTCCTCTCCGCCGAGGCTATCTGCTTTTGCAACTTGGGCACTACGTACAGCTCCAGGCGGTTCTTCTCTCCGCGGAACCACTCAAGTGATGTCATTAATTTCTTTATTGTATCGTGCAGCTCCGCGGTGTCCTAGACAGTTGGTAAAAATCAAACAGAATTACTCTCAAACATAGAAGAGTTGATACAGCTCGGCAACACACAATGGATTATGAAAATGAAACGATTGCAAGGGTTTGAAAAGAGAAATTGTATTTCACAGTGACAGAATACAACGGTTCATTTACATCATTCCTATCAATTCTACAGATTTACAAATTTAAATTTGCGGGGATCTACTGACCTCCCGCTCAAGTGCCTCTGTTTCTTCGGGCAGCTCTTCTTGCTGGCCCTCAGGCACTTCGGTATTTCCCCCCTCGGCAGCAACGACAGCTTCGGTTTCAGCGGGGACTTCGGATTCTACCGAGGGAAGGGGCTCGGTGTTTTGAGGCGCCGGGGCCAGTTCACCGCGGCAGAAGGCCAAGAATTCTTCATCTTGGTCCACTATGCAGTTGGCCACTTCTGCGGCAGTCAGAAGCTGCCTCTTCCCCCCGAGCGCGCTCACCAGGGGCCATTCCGGCAGCTCCGCCAGCGCGGCGTAATACGCCTTCTCCACCTCGGCCGCCGCCTCGGGATCATACCCGAACTCTGGACGATTGATGTCCACATCCGGGTATACCTCCTTCACCTCCTCCAGCACCATGGCCCGCGTGGCTTTGTCCCCTATCGCCACAAACTTTGTCTGGAAGTCCAAAAAAGTGCTGGAGTGCAGCAATTTCTCAGCAAACGCCCTCAGTAGAGCTCCCTGACCTATAACCACGGCGGCTTCCCTTGCCTCCATTTCGGCCCGCAGTTGCATCAGTTCACCTCGGAGGCTGTGGTTTTCCATCTCTATACTGCGCAGACGCGCAACCTCGGACTCGACCGCGGCAGCCCTCTTGCGTGCCTGGGTCAAGTCGTAGGAGAGTTTGTCATTCTTGGCGCGAAGCTCTCGCGCTGTCACAGCTAGCTCCTCCCTGGCCTCTATTTCATTCTTCAGGCCGACCTCGATTATACCCTTGGCCAGCCGAAGAATCTTCTCGGCGTCCGCGCTATCGAACCCCAGCGTACTGGGGATCACCTGCTCCCCCTGAAATAGTTAATACACACCGAGGCGCACGGGTTAAACCTCTGATACACACCTCGTGTAAGATAAACCACTGATCAGCATTCTTAATATTACCTCGGTACTTGCCCCAACCCGGGGTCTTTTGGCTGGTGCTTGCGGAGCCCCAGTAGGCTCCGGCCTCTTCTTCGACGACACCGGAGACCCCGCCGGCATCGCCCTCTCCTCCGACCCCGATGACGGTCGGACACTCTGAGACGTCTTCTCTCGGGGAGTCACCTCGGTGGCTTTCCCCTTCTTCTTTGCCGCTGCCGACGCTGCAGGGCTTCCCGATGCCGGCTGCTTTCCGAAGCGTCCCACTGCAAATATATATATATCAAAGGTCACTTTGCGCACAACGGCAAAATTGAATAACAGGACAAAAAACTCCTACCCTCTTCGGCATTTCCGTTCCCTGAATAATATGGGCTAAGCCCAGCCTTCTCCAGTTCCTCCTCGGAACAGAGGGTTTGGAAAGTTCCCACTTGCAGGAATATGTGCCTCATCTCGGCCCCTGGATTCTCCACAGGAGCGGAATCCTGCACCTCGTCACTCCTCCACGTCGGGAGGGCTATTTTATTCCTAACAAATATGAATCTCTCCTTCCACCCCTCTACTTTGCTCGGGTTTTGAACCTTGAACCCTCCGCGGGCTCGAGGACTAAAGGAGTACCATCCCTTGGACTTCCCGAAGTTCTTAAGCTGGTAGAAAAACCTAAAAAGTTCTACCGTTGGTTCTACCCCGGCCATTTTACTTACAACAGTAAAGCCTACCAATTGCCTCACCGCGTTCGGTGCTAACTGGCAGAGGGCAATGCCGTAGTATCTTAACAGCTCTACGACTATGCCCCACAACGGCAATCTCAATCCTACTCTAAGGGGGTCAATGTACACGGTCATAAACCCCTGCGGTGGGCAACAGGCCCTATCCTCGGGGGTCGGAATTATGTACTCAAGGTCGAACGGAAGATAAAAGGATGGGAGTTCCCTCTCCAGCTGCCCCCGCGACATCCGTAAACCTATGGAGGACACCTCAAGATCAACCGCCGGACATTCGTAAAACGATATCGTCCGGGTATTACACTCTACACCGTCGACTCTCTCTATGGTTCTTATGGAATCCTTCTCCGGAAAAATATACGATATGGGGGGGATATCTAACGGAGTGTCCGCATCTCCAACTACTCTGACCGAGGCCGAAGAAGGGGCAGAAGATGAAGCAGATGAAGAGGATGACATACTTACTTGATTTGAATTCGAAAGGATGGAATTGAGAAATTTTTGATCTCTGATGAATCACAAACGCAGGGTTCCTCCTTTTCCCGCTTTCTATAACAGATGAATCGCAATAGAGAAGATGAAAAGTTACTGTGCAGTTATTCCTTATATAAATGCAAAACACCGACGGCTCTGATGCAGCCTATTCAAATTCAGTGATGAGGATTCATGCGTGCTTCTCACGCGCTTTACAGTTACCGAGGCGCGTGGGGAACAGCTATCTTGGAACTCGCAGAGCGTGTCACTTCACGTTCCTCTCTCTCATTATGGCGCCGCCAGTCACACCAGCCTCACCCTTCTTCAGGAAGATTCAAAATACACTCCGGTGTACTTTTCGCCTCGGCCATACCACTACACTCCGGTATTCCTGTAATACCCGTGCCTCTCACAACTCACTGGCAAATATAATTTTTGCATTTCATGCATTCCATATTTTATGTGCTATTTACGTGATAGTTTTATAGTAATTAATTTATTACATTTATTGCGTTATTTTATATTTTGCGACTAATTTGGACATGTTTACCTTGGTAGTCAAGAACCCCCTAGTCTAAAATAATGAAACATGCTACAGAATTTAAGACTATGCGTGACAAGTTTATAGTGTGGAGCCAAAAGCAAGGAGAATGAAGTGTTTCTCGCTGGAAAGTAATCTCGGCCGAGACGGGTGGTCGAGTCATCTCGGCCGAGACAGAGAAGTGATCTCGGCCGAGACGTGAAGGCAGGGAAAACGGGAAGTTTGCCCTGGAGACGCATCTCGGCCGAGACAGAGAGTCATCTCGGCCGAGACCCTTAGACCGACTTAGTCATCTCGGCCGAGACAGGGTCTAATCTCGGCCGAGATTCAAAGACCGACTTACTTTTCAGCTTTTGTGTCCAAGAAGCTATTAAAACAGTTTTCTTCTTTCATTTTGTAATTGTAACTCCAAGATTCATCTAAAGCAAAATATCTTGGCTTGGTATCGCCCCCAGACGTAGTTACGCTTCGTAACGTACTGGATTGATTACCATTGTGGAATAGGAAATTTCAAAAGCTACTCCGGAGGAGAGGTAAGTAGAAATCCATCGCCAACTACAATGCTTGAACATAGTATTTGTGTTTATTATTTGTGATAATTGATTGATGTATGTGTTGTTGTATGCATGTGTATAAAGTGTATTCTTCTGTTGCTTAAAAACAAATGGATGTGCATCAATCATGAGCATTAGCATCTACAAGGATTACATGTGTACATATAAGAAGTCAAAATAACGTAATTGCATAAATTGATAATGTTTTGGGGTTGGTCACCACTGGTACACTGAGAGTTATACATTGTATATGGTGTCTCTCGGGATGCTTCCGGTGACAGGCGTGCACGCGGAAGAGGTTCCCACTTCAGCACCTTCGTGATGAGGGGTACGGGAAGAGGTAGACTTCCCGGTGGACTGCGGGGGCAGGCAGGAGGTGGACCCCTGGTAGTCTCGGGAGGATAGCCGCTTGGTCGTACCAACCATCACTGATATCTCGGGTGGACTATAAGGGGGGAGGAGGGACCCTTGGTAGTCACGAGTATGGCCAATAAGTGATATTCTGGTGAGGTTGTGCCAGTGAAGGGAGCCAATACTCACGAAAACGGTTTTCTTTTGAGTAGAGTTGAAAGAAATGGTTTTGTAAATTGCATCTCATCATTCACGCATTTGTCATGCATGATTTCTGCTTACTGAGCTTTAGCTCACGTGGTTCTTGCATTGTAGGTGAGTTTGACTATGCATGAGCTCGTGGACTGATCTGGTATGCTGTTGGAGCTGATGCAAGTTTTGAAGCCCCGTGTATATGAATGACGATCTGTGGGGCTAAACCTTGGACTCACTATGTTTTTGCTAGCGTTCTAATAATCTTTTTGGACATGTTCAAATTAGAGAACTTTAATATGTATATTGCTGTAAATATGGTGTTGAATTCGGAGTGATGCTACTGTGCTTGACTTGGATCTATGTGAGCACATGTTGATGAGATTTTAACATCGGGAAAGTGTTTTGGATTATTAATTTAAAAAAAAATACAGGCTTTGTAAGGATAAAAATTTGTATAAAATAAGTTTATACTAGGGTGGGTGTGACAGAGTGGTATCAGAGCCAGGTTTGTGCCCTGTAGACAGTTCATATACATGAGCTCGGAACTTCTGAAGCGCAGACATGCCAGTAAGTTTTACTTATTCGTAACTTGCATTCATTATTTCATAAGTCATATTGGCCTGTGACAGAGGGACAATAAAATTAGAAAGAAATCATGGAGGTCGTTAGAGGAGAAGGTGTTGAAGGAAATAACGATCCAGAACCGAATGCACCAGCAGTAGGTGTTGGCCTCGAAGCGATTGTGGCTCGGTTGACAGGGTTAGTCGAACAACAGTCGCAACAAATTCAACAACTTATCCAACAAAGGGGTGTGGGTGAACAACCAGGAAATGGTGTAAATCAACAACAACCTCGAGCTGAATACTTAGAGGTCATCGGGGAAAGGTTTAGAAAGCTTAACCCGCCAACATTTGAGAGTGCAACGGATCCCACTGATGCAGAGGATTGGCTTAGAACTATAGAGAACATGTTTTTGTATAGTAAAGTTCCTGAGGGGGAAAAGGTATTGTGCGCATCATTCATGTTACGTGGAAGTGCGGGACACTGGTGGGACACAATGAAAACTATAGAGGATGTGGCGACAATGACGTGGAATAGGTTCAAAGAACTTTTTAGAAACAAGTATTTCACTGCCCCAGTTCGAGTAATGAAGATGAACGAGTTCATACAATTGAGACAAGGGGCAATGGATGTTGCAGACTACATCGCCAAGTTCGAGCAACTCTCTAGGTTTGCGGAGCACATGGTCAGTACGGATGCGCTGAAAGTAGAGAGATTCCTAGAAGGTCTGAGGCCAGAGTTATATAGAGATGTGTGTATGGCTGGAATACATGGAGTAACTTATTCACAAGTTGCTGAACGAGCGTTGATTGCCGAACAAGCAGAAATGAAAATTAGGTGTGCTCAGGAGGTTAGGCGTCAGTTTATACAAAGACAAGGACCTCGTTTTGGAGGAGATGGAAAGAAAAGGCCGCTACAAGTGCAAGGTCCAAGGCCGGGTTCTCAACCAAAACCAGGACAACAATCATGGGATCAGGACAAGCGCCAAAAGGGTGAACAAGGAAAATCACCAGTTACACAACCTACATGTCCCACATGTGGAGGTTCGCATAGTGGAAAGTGTTTCGCAGAGTATCGGACTTGTTTTAAATGTGGAAAAGCAGGACACATTTCCACGGTTTGTCCAGAAAACTCAAACCCTGCTACACAAAAGAAGACGCCAGCTAGAGTCTTTACCATGACCACAGAGGAAGCGGAAGCAAATACATCTGTAGTAACAGGTAAAGTTCCCTTCTGTGATACTATTGCATTTGCATTATTTGATTCTGGAGCTACACATTCATTTGCATCCACTGAGTATGTGAAGAGGCTGGGTAGAAAACCTGATGTAGCAGACGTTAGTTACAATATAGTGATCCCCTCCGGAGAGTCAAAACAAACTAACCAAATTCTGCGAGCATGTGTTATCTCTATTGAAGGAAGAGAACTTTATGCCGATCTAATCATATTAGATATGAATGATTATGATGTGATTTTGGGAATGGACTGGCTATCGAAATATGGTGCTACAATAGATTGTCAGAACAAGATAGTCACATTTCAGCCGCCTGGAGACACATCTTTCGTCTTTATTGGAGTACGAAAAAGGTTCAAATATCACATGATATCAGCGGTGAAAGCGAAAAGGCTATTGGAAAGCGGTTGTGAAGGCTACCTAGTAAGTGTTATGAGTATGGAAGAGAAACATTGTCCGACTATAGAGGAGGTAGCGGTGGTGCAAGAATACCCTGAAGTATTTCCAGAGGAACTCCCAGGATTACCCCCAGACAGAGAGATAGAGTTTGTAATTGACGTATATCCAGGGACTGCTCCTATATCGAAGTCACCATACAGAATGGCGCCAACAGAGTTGAAAGAGTTGAAGATTCAATTGCAAGATTTACTGGACAAAGGCTTCATTAGACCTAGCTTTTCGCCATGGGGTGCACCAGTTTTATTTGTCAAGAAGAAAGATGGTACTATGAGGATGTGTATAGATTACAGAGAACTGAACATGGTTACGATCAAGAACAAATATCCCTTACCCAGGATTGATGACTTATTTGATCAACTCCAGGGAGCTGTCATATTCTCCAAGATTGACTTGCGTTCAGGTTATCATCAACTGAAAATTAAAGAGGAAGATATCCCAAAAACGGCATTCAGTACAAGATACGGACACTATGAGTTTTTGGTAATGCCATTCGGATTGACAAATGCCCCAGCAGCTTTCATGGATATGATGAATCGGGTATTCAAAGACTTTTTGGATAAGTTTGTTATCGTGTTTATTGATGACATTCTGATTTACTCCAAGAATGAAGCAGAGCATGCTGTGCATTTGAGAAAGGTTTTAGACGTTTTAAAGGAGAAACGGTTGTACGCTAAGTTCAAGAAATGTGAGTTCTGGTTGGATCGAGTAATATTTCTGGGGCATGTTGTGTCAGGAGAAGGAATTGCAGTTGATCCAAGTAAGGTTGAAGCAATTAACAATTGGCCACAACCTACAAACCCTTCAGAGGTACGTAGTTTTCTCGGGTTAGCGGGGTACTATCGGAGATTTGTAGAAGGATTCTCGAAAATTTCATCTCCCTTAACACAGTTGACTAGAAAGAGTGTAACATTCAAGTGGACAGAGGCTTGTGAGCAGAGTTTTCGAGAATTGAAGAAAAGGTTAACATCTGCGCCGATCCTTTCAATACCAATGGGGACTGGAGGCTTTGTAGTATACAGTGATGCTTCGAAGAATGGTTTAGGATGTGTGTTAATGCAGAATGGCAAAGTAATAGCATATGCATCCAGACAGTTGAAGGAGTATGAGAAGAACTACCCTACTCACGACTTGGAGCTTGCAGCAGTAGTATTTGCGCTAAAAATTTGGAGACACTATCTATATGGAGAACGATGTGAGATCTACACAGATCACAAAAGTCTGAAGTACTTTTTCACACAGAAAGAGCTGAATATGAGACAAAGAAGATGGTTAGAACTCGTGAAAGATTATGACTGTGTTATCAACTATCATCCTGGTAAAGCAAATGTCGTAGCTGATGCCTTAAGCAGAAAATCGTCCCAAAGTACCACATTGATGGCTTTAATTCAGAAACCGGAGTTACTAGACTTGCAAAGAATGAATGTCGAGATTGTTCAATTGGGAATAGTAGAAGCAAGACTAGCAGCTCTAACCCTTCAGCCTACCCTACTTGATAGAATTAAGCAGGGACAGAATGCAGATGAATATTTAGCTAAAGTAAAGAAGGATGTCGCATCAGGGATGCCATTAGACTTTCAGTTGTCAGAGAATGATATCTTAAGATTCAAAAACCGGTTATGTGTGCCAGATGTAGATAACATTCGTAGAGATATTATGGCAGAGGCGCATTCGACACCATATTCAGTACATCCAGGAGCTACCAAAATGTATCGAGATTTAAAAGTACAGTACTGGTGGCCAGGTATGAAGAAAGATGTTGCTCAGTATGTCGAACAGTGTTTGACCTGTCAGCAGGTAAAAGCAGAACATCAAAGACCGGCAGGAACCTTACAACCCTTACTGATTCCAGAATGGAAATGGGAGAACATTACAATGGATTTTATAGTGGGATTGCCGAAAACTGTAAAGAGTCACGATGCTATCTGGGTAATTGTGGACAGACTTACGAAAACTGCTCATTTTCTTCCAGTCTGTACTACTTACTCCATGGATCGTTATGCTCAGATATATATACAGGAAATAGTCAGACTTCACGGAGTACCGTTATCCATTGTTTCAGATAGAGACTCAAGATTCCTGTCTACTTTCTGAAAGAGTTTACACAAGGCACTGGGAACATAGTTGTCTTTCAGTACTGCATATCATCCACAAACTGACGGACAATCGGAAAGGACGATACAGACTTTAGAGGATATGCTCAGAGCTTGTGTGTTAGATTTCCAGGGTCAATGGAGCAAATTTCTACCTTTGATAGAATTTTCCTACAACAACAGCTATCAATCCACTATAGGAATGGCCCCTTATGAAGCACTATATGGTAGGAAGTGTCGATCACCGATACATTGGGATGAGGTTGGTGAAAGAAGACTTCTAGGTCCAAGTGTAATACAGGAAATGTCAGAAGCTGTGTCACAGATTCGGGAAAGGATGAAAACGGCTCAGAGTCGCCAGAAAAGCTATGCAGATAAAAGAAGAAGAGCACTTGAGTTTGCAGTAGGAGATCTAGTATTCTTGAAAGTTGCACCAATGAAGAGAGTAATGCGGTTTGGTAAGAAAGGAAAACTTAGTCCGAGATACATTGGTCCATTTCCTATTATCGAGAAGATTGGTGATGTTGCCTACAGACTCGATTTGCCAGCATCAATGTCTCAAATACATAATGTGTTCCATGTGTCAGTATTGAGGAAATATATTGCAAATCCATCTCATGTCCTGAACAGTGAACCCGTAGAACTACAAGCAGATTTAGGGTATAAGGAAATACCAGTACAGATTTTATTAAGAGAAGTAAAACGGCTGAGAAAGAAAGAAATCCCCTTAGTCAAAGTCCTATGGAGAAATCAATCAGTCGAAGAAGCCACTTGGGAAAGAGAGGATGAAATGAGAGCCAAATATCCTGAACTCTTCAAGTAAGTAAATTTCGGGGACGAAATTTTTATAAGGGGGGGAGGATGTAATACCCGTGCCTCTCACAACTCACTGGCAAATATAATTTTTGCATTTCATGCATTCCATATTTTATGTGCTATTTACGTGATAGTTTTATAGTAATTAATTTATTACATTTATTGCGTTATTTTATATTTTGCGACTAATTTGGACATGTTTACCTTGGTAGTCAAGAACCCCCTAGTCTAAAATAATGAAACATGCTACAGAATTTAAGACTATGCGTGACAAGTTTATAGTGTGGAGCCAAAAGCAAGGAGAATGAAGTGTTTCTCGCTGGAAAGTAATCTCGGCCGAGACGGGTGGTCGAGTCATCTCGGCCGAGACAGAGAAGTGATCTCGGCCGAGACGTGAAGGCAGGGAAAACGGGAAGTTTGCCCTGGAGACGCATCTCGGCCGAGACAGAGAGTCATCTCGGCCGAGACCCTTAGACCGACTTAGTCATCTCGGCCGAGACAGGGTCTAATCTCGGCCGAGATTCAAAGACCGACTTACTTTTCAGCTTTTGTGTCCAAGAAGCTATTAAAACAGTTTTCTTCTTTCATTTTGTAATTGTAACTCCAAGATTCATCTAAAGCAAAATATCTTGGCTTGGTATCGCCCCCAGACGTAGTTACGCTTCGTAACGTACTGGATTGATTACCATTGTGGAATAGGAAATTTCAAAAGCTACTCCGGAGGAGAGGTAAGTAGAAATCCATCGCCAACTACAATGCTTGAACATAGTATTTGTGTTTATTATTTGTGATAATTGATTGATGTATGTGTTGTTGTATGCATGTGTATAAAGTGTATTCTTCTGTTGCTTAAAAACAAATGGATGTGCATCAATCATGAGCATTAGCATCTACAAGGATTACATGTGTACATATAAGAAGTCAAAATAACGTAATTGCATAAATTGATAATGTTTTGGGGTTGGTCACCACTGGTACACTGAGAGTTATACATTGTATATGGTGTCTCTCGGGATGCTTCCGGTGACAGGCGTGCACGCGGAAGAGGTTCCCACTTCAGCACCTTCGTGATGAGGGGTACGGGAAGAGGTAGACTTCCCGGTGGACTGCGGGGGCAGGCAGGAGGTGGACCCCTGGTAGTCTCGGGAGGATAGCCGCTTGGTCGTACCAACCATCACTGATATCTCGGGTGGACTATAAGGGGGGAGGAGGGACCCTTGGTAGTCACGAGTATGGCCAATAAGTGATATTCTGGTGAGGTTGTGCCAGTGAAGGGAGCCAATACTCACGAAAACGGTTTTCTTTTGAGTAGAGTTGAAAGAAATGGTTTTGTAAATTGCATCTCATCATTCACGCATTTGTCATGCATGATTTCTGCTTACTGAGCTTTAGCTCACGTGGTTCTTGCATTGTAGGTGAGTTTGACTATGCATGAGCTCGTGGACTGATCTGGTATGCTGTTGGAGCTGATGCAAGTTTTGAAGCCCCGTGTATATGAATGACGATCTGTGGGGCTAAACCTTGGACTCACTATGTTTTTGCTAGCGTTCTAATAATCTTTTTGGACATGTTCAAATTAGAGAACTTTAATATGTATATTGCTGTAAATATGGTGTTGAATTCGGAGTGATGCTACTGTGCTTGACTTGGATCTATGTGAGCACATGTTGATGAGATTTTAACATCGGGAAAGTGTTTTGGATTATTAATTTAAAAAAAAATACAGGCTTTGTAAGGATAAAAATTTGTATAAAATAAGTTTATACTAGGGTGGGTGTGACAATTCCAACCACTTCGGCCCACTATCTCACTCCGGTGTACCCTACACCTCGGTCAGACTGTCATGTACTTCAGACGTGTTTTACGCCTCGAGCAAGTTCGGTAAACTCATTACAAGTACCAAGCACTTCGGCCTACCAGGGACCCCGGTCTTTGCTTAAGGTTCCACCCCGGTGACAACCGAAGCTCCTACCTTGCTTCGGCTGGGGGGGGGGGCAACTGATAGGGATGACCCGGTTACCTCGGGCCGGGTTACCTCGGGTCGGGTTAATAGCATGCCAGCAACCGCGAAGGCCCAGGCCCAACAGGCCCAGCAACACGCATTCGGCCCAGCGAATGCGATTCTGTCACGTAAATCCCAACTGCCATGATCTCTTCCCAACGGCCATGCAGATTTGGAAGGCAAGATTATAGGGATTTAGTTAGGGCTTGGGTTTAGTAGTATAAATAGGGGAAAAGAACTCTGAATTAGGGTTCGGACTTTGTATTCTGCAATACTCCTTGTAAACTCAATCATCACGTGAAAGATACACCTCGGCGATTGCCGTTTTCTGCCCGTGGACGTAGATCTCCGGATCGAACCACGTAATCCTTGTGTGTTTTTACATTCTTTTCGCATTAATTACTGTTCGATTGGGTGTTTTCCGGGTTGCGCATTAACAACCATTACATATATATGTACCAGATTCGAAGATATTTTAGGCATATATTGTGTTCTTTTTTTAATTAATTTTTTTTATTACCATATGTAGTAAGCAGTTTCGGCGGGAAAAAACACTATTTTTCAATTATAGTATAAATCCATTTTGTTTTTATTTATACATAGATATAGATTGGGAAAAAAAAATTATGTTAAACAGTTGATGGATCAACTTAATTGGTAATGTGTTTAATGTGTCCAGAAAAAAAAGACTCTTAATTTAAGCAACTGAATCTTTTTATATTTAAATGAAAATATAATCAATTTTATTCCGAAATTAATCTGTTGATATTTTGAATACTAGAAATATGAATTGGTATGTATACTGTTAAACAAGTGATTTAAAAAAAAATGTGAAGAATTTGTTAGCACAATAAAGTAGGGATTACGAGAACACAATCAAACCTTATCTTTTGTACTTGTGTTACGCCACCATTATTGCAACAATATTTGGAATAACGTATTATCTATGTAGGCAAGTTATGTAACATTTTCCCACCAACAGAATTCAAAGATACTGGAACTAACACGTTCTTTCAATTCTTTTGCCAATCAAAGACTTTGTGCTAAAAAATCTATCAATATCACATTTCTAATTTTTGGAAATACTAATTATCTTTTCACCCATAAACCATCTAATTTTGGCTCTAAAATAGAATCTTCATCTTTTTTAGAAGAATCTCTCATTTTCTAACACAATCTTTTTAGCATTCTTATTTTTTCTGTTTTCCAAAATGGTAATCGATAACAACAATAAGATTATGATGATGTAAACAAAATATAATGAAATCACCACCTTCGCTCCACATATTCATCATGTTAATTGATTACAACACATTCACTTACCAATGCCAATCTTCGACTTCTTTAACATCTTCAAAATATATAATACTCCCTTAAAACATTCAATTTTACATCTCCTTTACTGTTTATATATATTTCACTAATATACAAAAGACACATTGATTATGGGTAAATATGAAATTCAACAATTAATGATGTGCTTGGTATAGCAAATGATGTACATTTATCATACTAAAATGAAAAGTAGACCTATATTTAGCGGAGGTAGGGAGTAGTAGTACTAATGAGATTGTCAATAATAAAACCATATAAAAAATGAGTCCAACTTCTGCGCAACCGTTACACCCATGCAACCCTCCTTTTTTCACTGTTAGATTTGAACCATTTCGATCTGAACGTTCATTTAATTCGAATAATTTAAAAAAAGAAAAAAAAAACTGAAATGTCAAATCATTCTCTCCTCTTCCCCATAAGTTATTACAAGTCCCCAATTTTTTTTTATGAAAACTAAGTTCAACACTCTATCTCCCCCTGTTTCAAAAATAATCCTCCAATAGACAAGCTTTTCAAACAAATTTTTCTCTTTGCTTCTGTGCAACATATTGCGATTTTACATCAATCCATCTTCACCCCCTCACATAGACGTACCATGTCGAACGTGAGCAAAGCTTTCTCCAATAGCACCGCCACCATCAACAGGCATGTCCACCTCTGTCGGGACATCCCCTTTTTCAGAGGTCCTCTATTCAAAGTATTAAAAACACAATAATGGGGTGGATTCAAATTATTAAAAAATAATAATGAGTCCTAATATAACACTTAAAATGACAAAAATACCTTAAGATTGTATAGGTGCAACGATTGCACAGAAGAATTACCCATAAAAAATACAATATACGGGACATGACTTTTTCTATTAACACTTCAACGTTAACTATGGTGAGTAGGTCGATCATTCA
Organism: Ajuga chamaepitys; assembly: GCA_958295605.1. NCBI lineage: Eukaryota > Viridiplantae > Streptophyta > Magnoliopsida > Lamiales > Lamiaceae > Ajuga > Ajuga chamaepitys. The sequence goes on along the minus strand of OY282495.1, from coordinate 26,860,990 downwards.
CACGGGAAATTGGCTATTTAAATGAAATGACACCAAATGTCTAACTTTCCAGGTCCATTTAAAACAACCTAAACCAATTAATTTGATTCCTACCCCTTTCTCACAATGGGTTCCTATCCCATTTTTCACTCAAATTAATTTAAATCCTCTCCCCATTGTGAATGCCCTTATGACACATATAACATCCCTTTGAATTTTACTCATGTATCATCTGCTGATCACTCTATCTATTCTCCTCAACATCTAACACATGTTTAAAATTTGTAAACATTATTTTTATTTGTTGTCTAACATTTCATGTTAACATAGACATTTTATTATTTGTATTATTTTGCTACTTTATTACGTAAGTAAAGATAGCTTTTTTTAAGGGTCATCAGATTATATATTTTAACTATACATACTTATCTATGATCGAGAATATTTTGTATTGCAATTAAAATAAATAGACAAAAACTCGTATGTGACCGTCACACGGTGGTCACACGATGTGACGGGAAAAAGTATCACTTTTTGTGGTAAAAGTATCAAGTTTATCTGTAAAAGTATCACTTTTTTTGAACAAAAAAAATATCACTTTTTGTAGCAAAAGTATCACCTTTATCTGTAAAAGTATCAATGTAGTAAAAGTATCACATTTTTCTGTAAAAATATCACTTTTTTCTGTAAAAGTATCAATATTTTCTGTAAAAGTGTATCCGTCACACGTGTGACCGTTTACACACAAGACTCACTCTAATTATTAGTATTTGAAAGTCGCCCGTGCATCGCACGGGGTACATATATACTAGTATTACATATAATAAAATTAGGATATAAGAGAAAATTATATAACTAAACCTATATTAGTTTAAAAGGGACAAATAGACTAAACGAAAATTGGTTGAAACTACTTCTTCTTCTTCTTCTTCTTCTTCTTCTTCTTCTTCTTCTTCTTATTATTATTATTATTATTATTATGCATGCATGGATGCAGAAAGCCCATGTTTTCCTAAAAAAAAAGACATTTTATGATAAAGAACTAACTTTTAAATTCGAGTAAATAAAAGTATAATTATTTTAATCTGATTAGTTATCATTCTTAAAAATAATATTTTTTATAATAAAAGTAACATTTTTTTGGAGCTAGTTCAATGTTCTAGAGGGGCATGTGCGGAAAAAACAAATGTGGCCGCTTAAACTATTATTACCATTATTTTTATTGCGTGAACATAGTAAATAAACAATGCATGTTTCAATCTCATCAAAATAAATTTACATAATGATCATTAATTTTCTTACATAATCAAGAAAATTGAAGATAACGTATAATTAACCATGAAATATTAATTTTATTATGGTTTTATTCGTAAATCATCGATCAACCTTTCAAAATCAAGTTTTTCTATGAACCAGCTCTTAACAAAGTTTAGGAAAGAATGATTGAAAGGAGCTGATAATTTAAAACTTTAAAATACAAATTTTCACATTGTACTTGTACATACACAATTTTTCTAATGAAAATAAAATGACAAATTTATTCACCTATAACTGAAAATATAAAATACGTCTCCCCTAGTAAAAAGAACCTTTGTATGTATTTTTGTTTTTATGTATGTCTACTGTACATTTTGGTTGATTTTGTGGATTCCCTAATTATATTGTGCCCTAATTTTTTTCGATTCTTCTCATTTCCATAATCTTGCTGAATTAATCCTATTTGAAGCCAATTTCATGAGTTGGGTCTATCTGAAGCCAATAATTAAAAATATGCGTCCTGTTTAGCCGGCCCTATTTAAGTCACTGCTGCTAAAAATGAAAAAAAGTATTGGAGAGTAATCAAACTAGTAATCTCACATACAACCTTCCTCATCTATAATCTATAACTATATAAAAACAGAATGCCATTTTCCGCGAAAACATGTCCTGCTATATTATGTAAGTAGAATGAGAAACCGTGACTCTGATGGCAAATAAATTGCATTGAGGAAGAAGAGTATCAGGTAAATAAATCCCTAGTTTTGTGACTTTTCAGATTCCAAAATGCATCTACAACTTAGAATGAAATCGCCTTTTCAAAATTCTAAAACAATTCGAAGAAGCTTGCTCTCTCAAAGAATATCCGGAGAAAAAACGTAGCAGATGTACAATTGGGTCCTGTAAAGTTTTAAAAAATATCCATAATTTGGGTATAGATCTCACACGGATCTTCTATTATTAACAGGAAACTTGGTTCTCTGTCATATGACATTTCATAAACACAAGACACACACACACTCTAAAAATATACACAAGGAAAAAATATTAAATACAAAAACTATAATCTCATGTAGGAAACAAAAAGGATTAATAGATCCAGATAAATCAAACGTAATTTTTTTATAATACTAACCTTATAGTTATGGAAAGTGTTAACAACATCTAGAAATAATTAAAAAACCAAGAAATTTAAGGAAATTAGCTGAGTGTTGATTTGTCAACTCCTTAAATCCCTTAATTTTCTTATTAGAAAAAACGGAGGCAGTATTAAATAATATAAATTTGTTACCTTTTTTGAAACCATATAAATTTGGGGGTGATTTTATGGTACCACCGAAGGATAAAAATGACATTATATATAATTTAGTGGGTCTTTCATATTTAAATATTTTTTTCTTCTTTCATTTATTGACACTTCATTAATAGGCGGTAGAAATTCTTATTTATTTATTATTGTAAATCAAATACCGTACTGAATTTTCGACATACAAATTTAATTGTGTTGGTATTAATACATATTGTTACTTACTATTGATTTTGATATACAGCTAGAATTTTGGTATACCACTACAAATTTGGTATATAAAAGTATAGACAAAATTTCGTATACTAATATATACCGAAATACCGATTACCAAAAAATATATATATATATTTTTGTACCGATATACATAAAGATGCCAATTTTTTTAGTATTTTGGAAAACAAAAAAGATATAAAAAAAAATTAATTTTCGTACTATATAAAAAATATGGTGTACCAATTTTTTTGTATTTATAGTAATTTTTTTTTTTCTTTTAGTTCGATAATATGGTATTTCAACATTTCTTCCCATTTCTAAGTTGAATATAATACAAAACGATATCGAAAAATAAATGCTGCGAAAATAAAACAAGTAATCCAAGGAATAAAAAAAAGTAATAGAAAAAGAAATAATAAATAGGAGATAGAGTGATTTTTTTAACGGTGATTTTTTATTAATTGAAGTTTGTTTTTGTTATAGAGGGAGAATATACATAATGCGGGTGAAAAAGTGTGATAGGAATTGGTGATTTTTTATGGGGAAGATAATTACGTATTGTGACATGTTAGCTCCTTATACATTTTTTAAATTTGAAAATAATTCAGTGATCAAAATTCAATATTATAACATTTAATGACTGAACATAATAGTAGTATCCGTAGCATCGGTACTAAAATTGGACTCTAAATTTGGTACTTAAAAATATATATTTGAACTTATTGTAAATTTATAATGGATATCATTGTTTTGGGGGTTAATATCAACCTGAACTATCTCACTTTTTTTCATTTATTACCTCAACTTTGTTTTGTATCACATAGCAACCCATACTACGCAGAAATTATTTTCGGCGATTAATTCCGGCATAAGTAACACACGTGACTTGCACATTGTCAAAATAGGGGTCTTTTTGCAAATTTTTCCTTTATGTTTTCAGAATCACACTTACGGGCAAGTAAAACCTCACAGTAAAAACACTAAATCAAAGGCAAAAATCAATTCTCAAATCTGAAACCCTAATTCGCGATTTCTCTTTTGTGCGAACACCTTGACCTCACCCAAATCGAATCCCAGGCGCGCCGTTTTGTTGATTTCTCGTCTGTTTGCTAAATGTTAGTTGCGATTCCAGTCAAGCAATGGGTTGGAAGATCATAGATGAGAAGGGGGATGAACTACCCCTTGGAACTTTCGCCCCAGATTACGGTAAGCATTCCTGTTTTTCAATTTGTGTATCTCTTCTCGTTTTGGTGGCGACGCGATACGTGTTTTAGCTGTTAGGGAATTTTTAATTGCTGCAATTTTGTTGGTGGAGACCCGACACGAGCATCTAGATAGGAGGGTTATTTTATTTGGTGGCGATCCGATGCGGAAAACTAGGTATTAGGGTTATTTTATTTGGTGGCGACCCGACGCGAGCATTGATGTTTATTTGTGTGCTCACTTGTTACTGTTAATATATGTTAATTGTTAAGAGTTGGGTTTTTTTGTCTGTTTATTTAAATTTTATATGTTTAGTGGTTAGCATGTGCAAAAGTTTAGTGATACAGTGTTGGTGGTAAAAATGATATTTATACTTTTTTTTTTTTTTTTTGTGTGTGTTTTTTAACCTAGGTGAAAATCTAGATAAATATACTATAAGAATTCACCACTCCGGTAGATTTGGTAACCTAGGGTGTCTGTTATGTTGGAGGTAGAGTTGCCCACATTGACTTTTGTGACCTCGATGAAATGTCATTAATAGAGTTGAAATCTATGGTCAATGAAATTGGGTTAAGTGGGGAAGAGAGGCTGTTTTACAGCAGGTCTGGGGTCAATCAATGCACCTCTTTATGGCCCATAGAGTCAGACCTTGATGCGGTTAATTTGGCACAGTGGGTTAATGGTGATAGGGTAGTTGGGGTCTTTGTGAACCATGAACATGTTAGATCTGGGGATGAGGATGAGAATGATGATAATGAAAATAACGGAACATCAAACTTGCAAATTGTCCCTAGGGAGGTGAGAAATTCAGAATCTGGTCCTACGGGCTTTACCAATAATGTCTTTGTTGATGGTAATCTAAGTGATGACAGTGACGACGACCAATCCGTAGGGGGCAGATTCTGTTATTTCTGAGAGGTTAGTGGATAGTGAATTTGAGATTTCTGATAGCGATGATGAGTGTTTTGATGAAAATATTGATGCTGATGTGGAATGGGGAGGGTTGAGACAAGATAGGCCAAATAGAGATGCACCAACCTCTAGTAGGGTTGTTAGGGGGGAAGAAACATATAGAGGGTTTCCTGTCTTCAAACATGTGAAGGATGGAGTTAAAAATCCCAAATTTCAAGTTACCCAATGCTTTGAGAATACCGATTCCTTTAAGAAGGCTGTAAAACTACATTCTATTCTAAATGGCCGGGATGTGCACTTTACCATAAATCATAGTTACAAAATCCAAGCTAAGTGCATGCATCCTAGCTGTCCTTGGTAGATTTTGGCTAGTTCGATGCATGGTGAGAGCACAATCCAGGTGAAAACCTTCTGTGGGAAACACAAATGTCCTAGGGTCCAAACAGTGAAACATGCAAACGCAAAGTTAATAGCTGAACTTTACAAAGAAAAGATATACAGTGACCCTAGGTGGCCCATAGACTCAATGATTGAATGGATACATAAAGACTTGAAAGTTGATGTTGATAGGCTTGTGTTGTAGAAGGCCAAACAAATTGTGTTAAAATAGGGCAATATCTGTCAAAGTGAAGAGTATGCTTTGTTGTGGTCTTACGCACTAAAAATTATGAGAACCAACCCAGGGTCTACTGTGAAAATCAAATGTAAGCCGTCTGTGGAAGAGGTACGGTTTAAGAGGATATATATATGCTAGGGGCCATTGAAAAGGGGGTTCTTAGAGAGGTGTCGGCCAATTATCTTTCTGGATGGTTGTCATTGAAAACGGGGTCGGGAGGGGCATATTACTTAGTGCCGTGGGTATTGACGGGAACAACGGGGTTTACCACTTTGCATATGTTGTCGTAGAGAAAGAATAGAATAAAACATGGTTATAGTTTATGTCATTTTTATTGGCAGATTTGGGTATACAAAACCCGAGGGGTTGGACGATAATGTCCGGTAAGCAGAAGGGGTTAATAGATGCAATTGAGGAACTCATGCCTGGATGTCAGCATCGTTTTTGTGTGACACATCTTTACCAAAATTTCAAACAATTTCATAAGGGGTTAGAGCTGAAAAATTGTTTGTGGAGGGCTGCCCGAGCTGGGAGAATGGTGGATTTTGATAAATCAAGGGGGGAAATGAGAAAGATAAGTCAATCTGCATTTGATTAGTTAATTGGGAAGCCTTCGGCTCATTGGTCTAGGTCTCATTTTAGGTCTGTGAGTTTGTGTGACCAGTTAGAAAATAATATGTCCGAGTCTTTTAATGCCATGATTCTTAAGGCTCGGGCAAAGCCTATTGTGTCAATGTTAGAGATGATAAGACATGGGTTGATGAAAATGGTGCATACTACGAGGGACAAGGTTAGGCGCTATCATGGAGACTTGTGCCCGGTTGTTGATAAGCTGCTAGAGGAACATAAAAAGAGAGCCATGGACTTTCACGCTCATTGGAACGGTGAGAACCAGTTTGAAGTTCAGTCTTTACATGGAAGCAGGTGGAAAGTTCACCTTGGGAGGGTAGTTGTAGTTATAGAAGGTGGGACTTAACTGGGATTCCTTGTCCTCATGCAATTGCTGCGATATACTACTTGCAAGAGTCACCAGAGAAGTATGTTGACAGGATTTACAGCCGGGGCCGCTTTCTTGATGCATATAGTCACATGTTAGGTGCAATGAACAGCTTTGAAGAATGGCCTAAGGCCGATTAGCCTCCTCTAATACCTCCACTTGTGCAAAAAATGCCCAGTAGGCCCAAGCTCTACAAATGGAAGCCTCAACCAAATGACGGAAACTCTGAATCGTCTTCAAGACGAAAGAAACGGGGCAAGGTAGATGATAAGCCAGGTAAGATCTCAAGGAAGGGTACTTTGATGAGACAAAACCGACATCAAACTTGCCAACAAGGTCTGCACCCTCGGTTGGAAGAGACATACCAGCTGCAAGAAGTGACAAAACTGCTACTAAATCAATGATAATGCGCGATCCGGTAACTAAGAATCCCAGCGGAAATCAACGCAAGAAATAAGTAAAAACACACAATATACGTGGTTCGATCCGGAGACCTACGTCCACGGGCACAAAATAACCTCTGCCGAGGTGTTTCTTTCACTAGTTCTTTGAGTTTACACGGAGTAATTCAGTACACAGAGTGCGAACCCTAATTCAGAGTTCTTTTCACCTATTTATCCTACTAAATCACAACCCTAACTAAATTCCTATAATCTTGCCCACCAAATCTGCATGGCAGTTGGGAAAAGATCATGGGCCTTGATTTACGGAACAAACCACTCGCTGGGCCGCCGCGCGTTCCTGGGCCTGCTGGGTCTACGCGTAGTGGGCCTTTACGCGCTTGCTGGGCTTGTGTATGCTGGGCCGATCAGCGGGCTCTGGCATAGTGGGCCTTGGTGTTAACCCGACCCGAGCTGATCGGGTTGGTGCTAACCCGACCCGAGCTGATCGGGTTATCCCTATCAGATGCCCCCTCCCCAGCCGGAGCGAGGTAGGAGCTTCGGTTGTCACCGGGGTGGAACCGTAAGTAAGAAGGACCGGGGTCGCTGGCGGGCCAAAGTGTCTACAAAGGACCGAGTTTATCCGCGTCCCCGGGACTTTGCGGAGTGATTGGCGGACGCAGTGCCGCGCTAGGTCGAGGTGTACGGGGCATATAGTGAGACACCGAACTTCTCAGAAGCGAAAAACGCGATGTGACAACGTGACCGAGGTGGAGGGTACCCCGGGGTGATTATCCTGGCCAAAATGGGAAGGACACCGGAGTGTAGTAGTTTAACCGAGGTGGAGGGTGTACCGGGGTGTAGTGTGAATCTTCCTGAAGAAGGGTGATTCTGATGTGATTGGCGGCGCCATTATGAGAGAGAGGGATGTGAAGTGACACGCTCTGCGAGTCCCAAGAGAGCTGTTCCCCACACGCCTCGGTAACTGTAAAGCGCGTGAAGAACACGCATGAATCTCCATCACTGAATTTGAATAGGCTGCATCAGAGCCGTCGGTTTTTTGCATTTATATTGGGAATAACTGCACAGTAACTTTTCATCTTCTCCATTGTGATACATCAGTTTAGAAGCGGGAAAAAGAGGAAATCTGCATTCGCGATTCGTCTCAGACCAAAAACACCCCAAATCAACCCTTTCGAATTCAAACCAAGTAAGTATGTCTAACTCATCTTCATCTTCATCTTCATCTAAGGTAGGAGAGGTTATCCCAGAGGGAGTGCCCGTTAGAGCCCCTCCCATTCGGGTGATCTATCCCGTAGACAGCGAAAGTAGACAGGTCCATCGCGGTGACCTTAGTGAAGTAAGAGTTGAAGCAGTGTATTTCCCCCGGTGTGAGGAGGAAATAGAAGGATTCGAGGTAGCCGGGGTAAGACCCACAGTAACTGAAAAGCAGATTAAGCGATGGGTGCCGAACTTCTTCTTACCCTTTGATCTGGAATTCATCATTCCCGAGGGTAATGACAAGGCCTGTTGTCCTCCCCGAGGATTCATATCCGTGTATATAGATCAACTCGCCGTAGGTTTGAGGTTTCCCCTATGGGAGTTTTTGGTAAAATTATTGGATTATTATGGAATAGCGCTGGGGCAATTAGGGCCTAATGCTGTAAGGCAGGTGGTGGGCTTTTTGGTTGAGTGTAGTAAGGGAGGATTAGTGCCCAGTATCAGCTTATTTAGGCATTTCTTCCAACTGAAGACGATGGGGAGAAATAAGGGATGGTATTACCTTAACCCTAGGCCGGGCAAGAAGTTTAAGGTTAAGAACCCAAGTAAAATCGAAGGGTGGAGAGGGAGATTTATATATGTCAGGCAAAAAGCCATATTACCCAAATGGCAAAGATTAGAGGTGGTGGATAGTGCCCCGGGAGGAGAACCCAAGGGTGCGAGTGTTCTGAAAAAGGTCGGTGTACTGGAGTCCAGATTCCCGGAGGAAGTACTGGACGAAGCTGGGATGAGTCCGTACTATTCCAAGTGGGCCGGTGGGACCTCGGATTCCCAAGAGAGCGGCACCCCTACCGGGACTGATTCTGACCGGACACCGAGCATGTCTGAGGGGGAGAGAACAAAAACCCGGGCAGAAGTAGAGGGTAGGGCTTTTATTCCTTCATAAGTTATGTAATGTAACATTGTCAATCCCTTGAACGTGTGTTTGTCATGTGTAGTGGGCAAGTTCAAGAGCGCTGCTAGGAAAAGCACCGAAGCCAGCTCGGGGGGCCGAGGTGATAGCTCAAAAACTCCGGAGCTGCAGAGAACAACAGCTGGGGGCAGCCACAGGGCGGACCCTGAAGACACCATTCCCCTTTCTGGGTTGACCCCGAGCACCAAAAGAAGGGTCACTTCCCCGACGACACCCCCTCCTTCCAAAAGACCGCACCTGACTCCGGCTCACGAGGTATCATCGTAAATAATTCTGTTATTCGCTGCACAGACCCGTCATAATAGTAAGTCAATTCAGGGGCAAGGAGTAGAGATATCGGCCGCTGGAGCCGAACTTGAGAAGCTGTTGGAGCCTATTCGCGGGCTGGTGGGTAGGCTGGAGAAGGAATCCGGCCAAGGTAGGATCGCTGAGCTAGAAGCCGAGGTCGCTAAGCTAAGGGCTGGCTTCTCAGAGGCTCAAAAAAGCGTCAAGGCAGCTCGGGACCGAGCAGCAGTTGCTGAAAGAGAGGCGGCCAGATTACGCGAACAGGCCGTCGAGGTTACCATTATGAGAGGCGACCTCATTGCAGCCCGGGAAGAGCTGAACAAGGCCATCGTGGGCCAGGGAGCTGTGCTGGAAACGTTTGCCGAGAAGCTGATGCAAACCGAGACATTCCTGCAGTTTCTCAGCACGTTCGTGGCTGCGGGTGATACGGCCACCCGAAGCGAGCTGTTGGAAGCCGTTCATGATAAGTACCCAGAGGTCAATATTTACGATGAGAGCTTCGGGTATAATTACGATGCAGTCGGAAACGAAGACGGCGCGTATTTTGATGCGTTGACGAAGGCTCCGAAGTGGCCATTGATCGAGGCCTTGGCGAAGAAGAACACAATCCTCACTCCCGACATCATAAAACGGTGCAACGAGGACCAGGATAAAGACTTTCTGGGCTTCCGCAACGGTTTCTATGTTCGGGAGCTAAGGAACCGAGCTCCCATTCCCCGTCCAGAGGTGATCGCTACTCCTCCCGCCATGATCGAAGGCCCCAGCGAGGCAGCTGAGGGTACAAGTAATGTCGTGGAGGCCCCGGGAGGAAAAGAAGCCGACCCTACCCCCGGAGAGGTCAGTGACCTCCCAACTCAGGAGCGGACTGTAGAATAGATTAGCATGTAAAAAGGATTCCATTGTAAACCTTTGTTTTGTAATGAAAAACCCAAGCTGTCTTCTCTTGTAAATCTTCTGTTATATGAATAGTAAATGATGTTTCTCTCTTATTCACGCAATGTATGTATATTGACAAAGTCTGAAAAACCCGAGGTATCTCCCTTGCCAGGAAAACATTGGAAACCCGTATGAAGTAATAAAGCAGCTCAACTCATCAATAGTTTGGCTGCAGAAAGAGCGAGATATGTTGATGCTGCATGAAGTCCCCCGACTATCTAGGAATTTATCCTTGATAGAGAAAAGATATGCCAAGGTGGAGGGCTCATGGAAAGAGGCCGCACAACAAATGAAGCAGTACAAAGCTCACTGCGTTGTAAAAGATCTTGAATTAGAACAATTGCATATCAACCAGCAAGAGTGTGAGCATCTTCTTGTGGACAGCGGACGACTATCAGTGAAAGATGTTCAAGCCCGGAGGGCCGAGGTTCGGGAAGACATCCAACAGCGGAGTGAGCGAGGTGATGCGAATGATCCTGAGATCATAAGGGGCCGGCTGGTGCTAGGATATCTGGTAGAGCTTGAAAAGAAAGTCAAGGCCCGGGATGAAGCTTTGAACATTGCCGAGCAAAGTGAACCAGAGCCCAGCCGCAAAAAAAGACGTCGGGGCAAGAACACAAAGCCTGATATCCCTCAAGAACCAGAAAGACCTCGCGCCGAGGAGCCAGAGGCCAGTGGACCGACGGTTGTGGCATTGGCCAAGGAGATCGACGAAATGCCTACCGAAGAGTGGGATGCCGTAGAATGGGCAAATACTCGGGAAAGAGAAAGGAGGAAAAGCTCAACTCCGCAGAAAACACCAAATCCTCTTCGTCACAAGACAAGGGAAGGTACAGAGAAAACCCCGGAGATGATGGATCCGTTGGCGCCCCTAGAATGGGGCCATGCAGAATGGGCCAGCATGTCAGGGCCAAGAACAAGAACCGAGCCCGCTGTAGGTGACCGGGGTCCCCAAACGACGGGTCATCGTCAGAGCCGAAGTGAAGCCGGGCATCATCGGAACGTGCAAGATCCATCCCGGAGGACGGGACATTCTCAATCAGAGACAAGACGACGCGGTTTCGCGTATTGGTTCGGAGAAGGCTCCGGAAAAAATAGATAATCACATTTTTTTTTTTTTTTTTTTTTAGAGTCTTATGTAAAAAAGAACTTCTTGATGTTGTATTATTTCTGAAATAATAAAACTGTTATAGTGTTTATATACGAGTTTAAAGAAACCAACAAGTTATTAATAACTTTAATCGGGTGTTCGGGAACACAGTAAGAACTACTAACTGTTTCAATTGTTAACTATTTCAATTGAGTGTTCGGAAACATAGTATGAATAAATTACTCCCCGGACGGATCAGGCGGGAGTAACGTCTCCCCGGACGGATCAGGCGGGAGAGAACACTTCTCCGGTTAAACAGACGAGAAGGTGGTATGAGTCCGGGGACTAAATGTGAATCTCCTCGGGCGGACCGAGGGATATTTGTAATGGTCCGGAGACTAATATCGATAATATGATAATGTTAAGGCGTCCCCGTAACATGAAGAAGAACACAGCAAGGTGCGTAAACGAAGAAGCTCTATTCATTGATAAATGCCGGGGCAAACTCAAAAGTACAAAGAGAAATAACAACTATAAAGGAAATTAAAGGAAAGATAGTACTTGCGATGTGGCTATCACAGATAGAAACGCCTCAAATTGGTGACGTGCCAGCTTCGGGGAATCGGGGTCCCGTTGAGATGTTCAAGTTGATAAGATCCGGAGTCATGTGCGGCAACAACCCGGTAGGGACCTTCCCAAGAAGCGTGTAATTTTCCCTCGGGAGCAGCTTTGCTGGCTGAGTTGAGCCGAAGAACTAAGTCCCCAATACTGAACTGGGTGCCTCGGACCCGGAGGTTATGATACCGGGCTGCTCGTTGTTTGCATCTAGCCTACTGAATGAATGATTGTTCACGACGACTTTCAAGCTCATCCAAATTTGCCCGGATAGCCTCGTCATTATCCTCGGGCACTAAGGTAAGGAGGCGAGGACTCGGCACACTGATTTTAGCGGGTATAACGGCTTCTGAACCGTAGGTAAGGCTATAAGGAGTCTCCTCGGTAGATGTATGCGGCGTTGTGCGATAAGCCCATAGGACTTGCGGAAGGTTTTCAGCCCAGAGACCTTTGGCGTTATCCAGGCGCTTCTTTATTCCTGTGAGAAGTGTCCGATTGGTGACCTCAACCTGCCCGTTGGCTTGAGGGTGAGCCACCGAAGTGAAAATTTGTTTGATGTGCAGTTCTTCACACCATGATCGGAATGGATCGTTGGCAAACTGTTTACCGTTGTCCGAGATGATAGTGCTCGGGATGCCGAAGCGACAAACAATATTGCGCCACACGAATTTCAAGATATTCTGTCCAGTAATGGCTGTAAGTGGTTCGGCTTCGACCCACTTGGTGAAATAGTCCACGGCAACAACCAGGAACTTCAACCCTCCCGGAGCAACGGGGAATGGGCCAACAATGTCGATGCCCCATTGAATAAACGGCCATGCACCTTGGATTCCGGTGAGCTCGGTCTGTGGCAAATGCTTTACCCGGGAGTGTAGCTGACACTTGCTACATCTAGTCACTAGGTCGTGAGCATCGTTGAACAGGGTTGGCCAATAGTATCCCCAGCGGAGAACTTTCTTGGCTAATGTCCGGGAACCGATATGACTAGCACAGGCCCCCTCATGAACCTCCCGCAGAACTCGGGTAGCTTCGGCAGGAGCAAGACACCGGAGGTTCGGTTGTAGGTACGACCGTCTATATAAAATTCCACCCTGAAAGGAATACTTGGGAGCTTTGAGAACAACTCGCCGAGCTTGTAGCTTATCAGTAGGCAGAACTCCATCTCGGAGATACTGGATGATAGGTGTCATCCAGTTCGGATCGCTGTCGCTCAGTACCGAAACTGTGGCCTCATGAATTGCTGGATGAAACAAATCTTCAACCATAATATCCGGAGATATATTAATTTGGACCGCGGAGGCCAATTTGCTGAGCGCATCTGCTCTTGTGTTTTGAGCTCGGGGTATTTTCTGTACTACAACTGCATCAAAAGTGGAGATAAGCTTTAGTGTTAAAGCACGATACCTGACCATTGTTTCATCCTTGGCGACATAAGTCCCCTGGATCTGTCTAGACACGACCTCGGAGTCAGTGAAGAGCTCAAGATGACGAACGTCCAAGGATTGGGCGAGCCTGAGCCCGGCGAGAACTGCCTCGTACTCCGCTTCATTGTTAGTTACCTTGAACTTGAACCGGATGACATATTTAACTTCCACCCACTCGGGGTCGATGAGAAGCAGTCCGGCACCACTTCCTCGGACCGCAGATGCTCCATCCACGAAAAGTTGCCACTTCCGGGGTGAAGGGGCGAGGTTAGCATGGTGATGTGTAACACCGTCCCCGGGGGACTCGGAATTGTCTCCCGGGGCTTCGGCCAGGAAGTCAGTGAGTGCTTGACCCTTAATTGCTCGGCGGGGGAGGAACTGGATGTCATATTCGCCCAACTCAATGGCCCATTTGGCGAGGCGCCCAGACACCTCGGGTTTTACAAGGATCTGGCGTATAGGGTGATTAGTCAAGACGCGTATTTCACGTCCTTGGAAGTATGGCCGAAGACGCCGAGCTGCCATAACAAGGGCCAAGGCGGTTTTTTCTAGTACGGAATATCGCGTCTCAGCTCCATGAAGCACCCGGCTTGCAAAATACACGGGATGTTGAACCCCCTCCACTTCTCGCACAGAGCGGCGCTAACAGCCTCCTCGGCGGAAGCCAGATATAAGTACAGCGGCTCTCCGGGGAGAGGAACTGACAAGGTAGGCAGCTGCTGTATATGACGTTTCAAGGCCTCGAAGGCCTCGGTGCACTCCGGAGTCCACTCAGAGGACTTCGCTTGTCTCAGGATTCTAAAAAATGGGAGCTGGCGCTCTGCTGCTTTCGATAAGAATCTGTTTAAGGCCGCCAAACCACCTGTGAGGCGTTGAACATCCCTGAACGTTTTTTGTGGCTGCAAATCTAATACATCACGGAGTTTAGCCGGATTGGCCTGCAGGCCGTTTTGTGAAACCATGTACCCGAGAAACTTCCCGGAGCCAACACCGAAGGTGCATTTTGCTGGATTGAGTCGCAAGTTATAGCGCCGCAGGGTGCGCAATGTTTCGGTAATGTCCTGCACACATGAAGGATGGGAGGAGCTTTTGATGACCAAGTCATCGACGTAAACCTCAACATTACGACCTATCTGGTCGTGGAAGACGAAGTCCATTAGACGCTGATAGGTGGCTCCAACATTCTTAAGCCCGAAGGGCAGTTTCTTAAAAGCGAAGCACCCAAAGGCAGTGATAAACGCCGTTTTGAGGGCATCCTGTGGATCCATAAAAATCTGATGGTAGCCCTTGTACAGATCTAAGAAACAAAGTGCCACGTACCCCGTAATGGCTTCGGCCTTTTGGTCGATGGAGGGCAGAGGATAGCAGTCTTTCGGACAGTGCTTATTGAGATCGGAAAAATCAACACACATCCGCCATGCCCCACTGGTTTTTGTTACCATTACCGGATTGGATAACCAAGAGGGGTAGAATACCTCGAACAAGATGTCCGCATCTAGGAGTTGTTTCACCTCAACTCGAATGGCTTCATTTCGCTCCGGAGCGAATTTCCTCTGCTTCTGTTGGATTGGCTTTACGCTAGGATCTATGTTCAGCTTATGAGTAATCACCTCGGGAGAGACCCCGGGCATATCCAGAGGAGACCATGCAAAAACATCGGAATATTCTCGCAGGGTCTGAATAATGGCCTGATGTAGCCATGGCACATCCACGGCCCCTACTGTTACTGTCTGCTCCGGCTTAGACGGATCTAGCGGGATTTGTGCAGTGGCATCTCCTAACGAAGTACATTCCTGAGGTTCCAGAACCGATGATGCCACTTGAAGCTGCTGTTTGGGCGGAACGTTGGCAGTCTTTTTGAGTGCCACATACATGCACTCTTTTGAAACCCGCTGACTCCCGCGGATGGCCACTTCACCATGCGAAGTGGGAAACTTTAGCGCGAGGTGATACGTGGAGCATATGGCTTTTGCTGGGGTGAGCCAGTCCCGACCCAATATCATGTTATATGGTGATGGGGAATTCACCACATAGAAATCCACGAAGATTGTTTTTATCCTCGGATAAGTCCCCAAAGACACTGGGAGAGTGATAATACCTTCTGGCTGGACTTCACCCTGGGTGAAAGTTTGTAGTGGCCCGGGGGCCGGCCGAAGTTGATCTCGAGAAATCCCCATTCTTTGGAAACAATCGGCAAATATAACACTCACCGCGGCCCCATTATCCACGAAGACCCGCCTTACCGTTATGTTAGCTACAGTCATGTCGATGACAATAGCGTCCGTGTGAGGTGTTATCTCCGGAACGGGGTCCCTATCCGTGAAGCTAACAGTCTCGGACTGTTGGAGGCGTTTATGACGTGGCTCCTCGGGAGGAGGACGTCGAGCTTCTGCCTTTAATGCATGTCGTGAAGCCCCTGTGGGTAGGGCTCCATATATCACGTTTATCACGTGAGGGGGTGCGTTGTCCCTGGGTCCCCCCGGAGGAGGAGGTGGTGGTGGAAGACGTGGTTGCTGGCGATTGCCAGAATCTTGTCGTGCGTAGTTATTGGGCCCCTGCCGGTTATTCTGCCACGGTGGCCGATTTTGTTGAGTGTCCCGGTCATGGTAACCTCCGCGGTTATGAGACGAACCCCCATTGTGGTTTGCCCGAGGTTGGTCACTAGTTCGAGCAACGTATTGCCGCAAGAGACCCTTCTTGAGGCATTCTTCAATCTCCTTGCCGAGTTCTCGGCACTCCTCTGTCTCATGTCCATGATCTCGGTGGTACGCGCACCACTTTCCATGGTTCCTCTTTTCAGGAGGCGCGGTCATCCGCGGGCAAGGTCGCAGATCGTTCTTGTGGATAGATAGGATTTCAGCTCGTGACTTCGTCAATGGAGTCAATTGTGGAATTTCACTTCGGGATTCTGAACGCCCCGGTGTCAGGCGAGAAAATGCACTAGGTCGAGTACTAGGCCCAGCTTGAGCCTTGTCGGATTGCCGCTTGCTAGCGTGTTTCTCGCGCTTCTGGCGAGTCTGCTCCTCGGCCTTAGCAAATTTGCACACTGTTTTGAACAGTGCTCGAGTTGTGACCGGAGTGTTCCGAGCTAACTCGGTGTGGAGTGCTCCGGGGCGGAGTCCATTCATAAAAGCATTGATGGCCACATCGTCGGGGCAATTTCCCACCTTGAGGCTTACCGCTGTGAAACGGTCCAGAAATTGGGTAACGGTTTCACCGTCCCGCTGTTCCATATTCATGACGTCGGCCAGGGTGGCCATGGGTTTTGCCCGTGCTTCGAACCGTGCCCAAAAGTGCTCGGCGAGTTCTCTGAAGGAGGATACGCTGTCACATGGGAGAGAATCAAACCAAACCCGAGCTTCATCCTGTAAGTACTCGGGGAAAATCTTGCAATACTGGAGGGATGTGATGCTATCATGGCTAAGCATGCTGTGCCTAAAAGCTCCAAGAAAATTGGCCGGATCTCCTGTGCCATTGTAAGGTGGTATGGCTGGCCGTTTAAACCCTTCGGAAAGGGAAGTGGCAATGATTTCCTGGGAGAACGGTGTGATGATCTCTCCATTGGCATCAAGGCCCAGGATTCTATCCAGTTCAACGTTGCGTTGAGCTCGCTCATACTCTTGAAGATCCAGAGCATGAGGATTTGCATAGCGAACTCTCTTAGCCGCATTAAGTGGACGGCGACGATCCGCATCAGTAGGTTCCTCATTGCGAGGTCGCGATTCATTAGAACTCCCATGGTCCTCGGAAGAACCAGGTCGTTCCCGTCGTCGATCATGACGCCCGCGGTGCCCCGGGTCTTGTTGATCACGCGAGCGTGGTGGAGGCACCACGGGATTAGCATTATGGCCGGCAGGCCCCGTGGCGGGCCCCGCAGGACGTAAGCGATTAACTGCCCAATCTTGAAGGACATGTGCGTGCTCTTGTAAGAAATCCTGGAGCAGTTCTGGAGTAATTTGAATGTTCACCGGTAGTTGAGCGGCTGCGGGATTAGGGTTTTGTAAGTCTTGAGGGGGTGGAGGGTTTTGATTACCCTGATGGTTGGATGTACTCCCTGCCGGCAATTGCCTCGGCGGCACAACTTGATCCACGGGTGGATCTTGATCAGATTGATCCCCGCGGCGAGCTTGATTCAAACGAGTCGTCACCATGATCTTTGAATACGCTGGGACGCCAAAAAATTGCTTTTCATTCAAAAAACTATCTCTGGTTCCCACAGACGGCGCCAATTGATAATGCGCGATCTAGTAACTAAGAATCCCAGCGGAAATCAACGCAAGAAATAAGTAAAAACACACAATATACGTGGTTCGATCCGGAGACCTACGTCCACGGGCACAAAATAACCTCTGCCGAGGTGTTTCTTTCACTAGTTCTTTGAGTTTACACGGAGTAATTCAGTACACAGAGTGCGAACCCTAATTCAGAGTTCTTTTCACCTATTTATCCTACTAAATCACAACCCTAACTAAATCCCTATAATCTTGCCCACCAAATCTGCATGGCAGTTGGGAAAAGATCATGGGCCTTGATTCACGGAACAAACCACTCGCTGGGCCGGCGCGCGTTCCTGGGCCTGCTGGGTCTACGCGTAGTGGGCCTTTACGCGCTTGCTGGGCTTGTGTATGCTGGGCCGATCAGCGGGCTCTGGCATAGTGGGCCTTGGTGTTAACCCGACCCGAGCTGATCGGGTTGGTGCTAACCCGATCCGAGCTGATCGGGTTATCCCTATCAATCAAAGAAGGTTAGAATAAAAAATTAAACAAATTAACACATTTGCTCCCAGCAAAAATTAGTAGTTGCTCCTTTATATTTCTTAATTCTAATACATATCGTTTATTCAAGGAGATAAGAGACCAGTTTCTGGAGGGAAAGGAAGTAATAGCAACAATAATACAACAGCAAGCCAACCCAAGAAAAAAGTTGGGAAAGTATGCATATCAGTTTTCGAATCTTGAGCTTCTACTTTTTTGGTTCCAAACCTGTCTTTTTTTTTTTAGGCATTCTGCAGACTCTGTTATAGGCTGTCCTAATTTTTTTTTAGGGTGTTAACATCATTATAATACCGTGACAATCGATTGTAGGGGACGAAGGGGAAGGAGCCGGTCATAGTTGAAGACTAAGCGGGCTTTGAGGATTTGGATATTTTTCCCGATGAGTGGTGGAATGTTATTTCACAAGAAGAAGCTTCCCAGCTCACATAGGTTTGTTGTGTCAAATTGTCCAATATTGTAGAATCACCTAGGCTAATAAAAAACAAGAATCCTTTTTTTTTTTTTTTTTTTTTTTTTTAAATTTTGCAGATAACAACTTAGTCACATCCAACTCCTACAAGAATTACAAGGAGCAGGGTAGCATCGCTTAATGTAGCAAATTCACCTGAACTACCCAAGAGGGATTCACCAAGAAGGATAACACCGAGAAGAGCGGGAAAGAGTTTAGCTACTGAACCAAAGACGAAATCACCAAAGAGGGTAACACCGAAGAGAGCTGCAAAGGATAAATCGAGAGGTGATAAAGACACCAATGCAAACATTTCAGACGCCAACATGCAGACAGAATCAACTCATGCTCCAAGTGCCCCTAAGAAACCACTTAGAAGGAAGGTACAAGTGAGTAAATTGTACAATATTATGGCTTCTTGTTCAGTTTTGTACACTTTATTCTTACAAAATATAGAATATTTCAGGTAAGAAAGGCACCACCAAAGGCTCCTGATGGTCCCGTCGGCAAACAATTGAGCAAATTAGAAACCATGGACTGACAGGGCCTAGTTTATCTCCTGGAAGCAGCAACATGGCAGGCGATGTGCAGTCAAAAGTCGGAAGCTGTTCATAGAAGCATTGGTGGGAGACTTGCACAAAATCACAGATTTGCCGCCAAAATGCACCCAAATGTAGATAGGTTTTGGCTTGTTAAATTTGTGTTTTGACTACTTTTTGTCATCAAAAGATTGTCTGATTGGTTTTTGTAAGGCACAATTTGGGTTTTATGTCCTTTGTTTGTTCAAGAGGGATGTTTACATCTGTTTTTGCCAACCCAAAATTAAACTGGATGCATTTTGGAGGGTAGTCAATAGCCAATTGAGAACAGGTTCCTTTTTTATGTGTATCAAAACCCATGGTACATTTTTTTGTCTATTTGATCCAAACATGTGAAAAGAATTATACGTATTGGGAATCAGTACTCTTTCAACATTGCCATGTTTTCTTCAAATTTTTCCATTATATTGGCAATTTTTTAATATTAGAATTCTGAAAATCAACTCCTACAGGTTCCCTTTTGATTTTTTTGTAGAACAAAGGTTCCCTTTTATGTGTATCAATGACATGGTACATATTTTTGTCTATTGATCCACACATGATGAAGTAATTGTACGTATTGGGATTCAATTGATCTCATCAAACATTGTTCTGTTTTGTTCAAATTTTCAGTTCTGGTATTTTATCCATTACATTATCCAAAATTTTATAGTGTTCTGCTCTTTTATAAAAAAAAATATTTACTCTGCTTTCTTTTTTACAATTTTTTCATCGCTATATTTGTTTACAAGTTTTTGAATGTGTTATTAGCAAGACAAATCAACATATCAACATTACAGTCTATTATTAGCAAGACTCACTACATACCTACATTACAGTGTGTGTTATTAACAAGATAAACATATCAACATATCAATTTTTTGGCAACGTACGTTACAGTTCCAACATGTATGAACCATATAAAATCCGAATTACTAGCATTACTACAAGAATTTGAAAACCAGATGGAGCTTCAACAATGTACTAATATGCAACATTCAACTTCCATTTAAAGCTTGCAACAACACAACATCCTAATACCAAAATAACCTATTTCAAATGGAAATTTTCGTTTTTCTTGGCAAATTGTCATAAACTAGATTAAAACATCTTCATATCCAAATTCAATACAACTACCAACAGCCTAAACTAATTTTCTTCAGTGGGATTACAATTCCACCCAGCAAAATGAACCAGATCCACATTTCCCTCATTCTCGCGCACCCGAGTTCCGCTTTGTAACGCCCCAATCCCATTAACTCGGGATTGAAGTGCTACTAAATTTTTCTTCTCTTTTGATTAAGTAATAAATCAGAAAAGGTGCGAAAGCGTGACATGAAATATTTATCGGATAAAAGTAGAAATTTTATTGACAATAATACCCTGCCGAAACATATTTACACTAGAGGTTCCAAAGTTTCTCAGAAAATGAAAACACCCGGATTCAGTGTCATGTAAACTTATTTATATACATTGAAGAGGCAAAAACATCTTAAAGTTGCGGGTAGGAAAAGAAACCCGGTGACCTTTGCCGCAACAGCCCCGCCACCTTGCTCAGCTAACCTGAAGATTTGTATTTATGGGCATGAGTATAAACTCAGTGGGAACTTTGTAAGCAGTTATACTAACGAAGGTGCACAATAATAAACACATCCTTGACTTAGGAGCCCATCTTACGACTCAAAAGCCATATTGCTAGACTAGGGGGCCAATCTTACGACTCCCAAGCCCTACTCAAAAGCCAATCTTACGACTTAAGAGGTATCATATCAATAAGCCCGAAGGCAAACATATTTATCAAAGTACAAGTTCGGTAGCATAATATACTTACAAATAGCCCAGTCACCCACCTTGTTTTGCTTGCTTTAAAATAGTTGAGTCGTGTATGTCCTAGGCCCACCTGCACTACACCTAGCACATATTGTTTAATTAATTAGTATTACTTATCGGGTTTAGTATTTTCAAAGTGATTAAGTGTGGTACAATATCCTTGGATTATGTCTATCTTTTACAATTTCTAATACATAAGTCAAGTCGTAATAAATTATAGTCCTAGATCAAAAGGCCTAACTATTTTATTAAATTTAAATTATTAATTACATTAATAAATATTTTAAACTAACTAACATGCATCTTAAACATTAACTATTTAATACCATCTTAAGAAAATAGCTAAATCTATAAATCTACTTAAATCAAGAAAATAATTAAATTCCTAAATTTATATAAACTATAAATGACAATGACAAAAAAAAAAAAGACTATTAAAGAAAACATACCTCAAAAGATTTTAATACTATTCGACAACTTCTCAAAACACCGGCCCGAACGTTGTCGAAAATAAACTGATAAAGACCTCCTAATTAAAGGAAATCCAATATATTCAATGAAATGTTTACTTATTAATTCTAATACATTACCTACTATCTATTTATATAGGAATTTTCTTAAATTTTCCAAATTTATTTTCGATGTGGGATAACTTTGGATGTGATCTTATATGCAAATCTTGTTAAGCATACAATTATGACATACTTGCCGGTTGTCATTTTTTTCTAAATATAGTATACTTAACTTTCTTACTAAGAATAGTTTGCTATTATATTATTATTTTATTATATTCTTTACTTTAGTTGTGTGTGTATATATATATAGTATATTATTATTACGTATTTTTATTATATAATTTAGTTAGTTAGGTTAATATAATATAATATGTTATAAATTAAATATGTTTCTTATTTCTTATACCCGATGTTAATGTTAGGTTCCTATTATATATTTTTAATATTCATCCTTTCGGTGCTAGGAGTGCAGTTGACCTGGTACACCGCGGTCACACTTATTTGCCAAAATAAAATCATAAAATCAAATAACTTTGCAATTTAAAATAAAATAAAATTGGTAACAATATTTTAAAATGCAATCAATGTATTTTATTGCGTTTCAAAGATTCGGGGTATCACAGTATATTTATCGGATAAAAGTAGAAATTTTATTGACAATAATACCCTGCCAAAACATATTTACACTAGAGGTTCCAAAGTTTCTCAGAAAATGAAAACACCCGGATTCAGTGTCATGTAAACTTATTTATATACATTGAAGAGGCAAAAACATCTTAAAGTTGCGCGTAGGAAAAGGAACCCGGTGACCTTTGCCGCAACAGCCCCGCCACCTTGCTCAGCTAACCTGAAGATTTGTATTTATGGGCATGAGTATAAACTCAGTGGGAACTTTGTAAGCAGTTATACTAACGAAGGTGCACAATAATAAACACATCCTTGACTTAGGAGCCCATCTTACGACTCAAAAGCCATATTGCTAAACTAGGGGGCCAATCTTACGACTCCCAAGCCCTACTCAAAAGCCAATCTTACGACTTAAGAGGTATCATATCAATAAGTCCGAAGGCAAACATATTTATCAAAGTACAAGTTCGGTAGCATAATATACTTACAAATAGCCCAGTCACCCACCTTGTTTTGCTTGCTTTAAAATAGTTGAGTCGTGTATGTCCTAGGCCCGACCTGCACTACACCTAGCACATATTGTTTAATTAATTAGTATTACTTATCGGGTTTAGTATTTTCAAAGTGATTAAGTGTGGTACAATATCCTTGGATTATGTCTATCTTTTACAATTTCTAATACATAAGTCAAGTCGTAATAAATTATAGTCCTAGATCAAAAGGCCTAACTATTTTATTAAATTTAAATTATTAATTACATTAATAAATATTTTAAACTAACTAACATGCATCTTAAACATTAACTATTTAATACCATCTTAAGAAAATAGCTAAATCTATAAATCTACTTAAATCAAGAAAATAATTAAATTCCTAAATTTATATAAACTATAAATGACAATGACAAAAAAAAAAAAAAAGACTATTAAAGAAAACATACCTCAAAAGATTTTAATACTATTCGACAACTTCTCAAAACACCGGCCCGAACGTTGTCGAAAATAAACTGATAAAGACCTCCTAGTTAAAGGAAATACAATATATTCAATGAAATGTTTACTTATTAATTCTAATACATTACCTACTATCTATTTATATAGGAATTTTCTTAAATTTTCCAAATTTATTTTCGATGTGGGATAACTTTGGATGTGATCTTATATGCAAATCTTGTTAAGCATACAATTATGACATACTTGCCGGTTGTCATTTTTTTCTAAATATAGTATACTTAACTTTCTTACTAAGAATAGTTTGCTATTATATTATTATTTTATTATATTCTTTACTTTAGTTGTGTGTGTATATATATATAGTATATTATTATTACGTATTTTTATTATATAATTTAGTTAGTTAGGTTAATATAATATAATATGTTATAAATTAAATATGTTTCTTATTTCTTATACCCGATGTTAATGTTAGGTTCCTATTATATATTTTTAATATTCATCCTTTCGGTGCTAGGAGTGCAGTTGACCTGGTACACCGCGGTCACACTTATTTGCCAAAATAAAATCATAAAATCAAATAACTTTGCAATTTAAAATAAAATAAAATTGGTAACAATATTTTAAAATGCAATCAATGTATTTTATTGCGTTTCAAAGATTCGGGGTATCACAGTATATTTATCGGATAAAAGTAGAAATTTTATTGACAATAATACCCTGCCAAAACATATTTACACTAGAGGTTCCAAAGTTTCTCAGAAAATGAAAACACCCGGATTCAGTGTCATGTAAACTTATTTATATACATTGAAGAGGCAAAAACATCTTAAAGTTGCGCGTAGGAAAAGGAACCCGGTGACCTTTGCCGCAACAGCCCCGCCACCTTGCTCAGCTAACCTGAAGATTTGTATTTATGGGCATGAGTATAAACTCAGTGGGAACTTTGTAAGCAGTTATGCTAACGAAGGTGCACAATAATAAACACATCCTTGACTTAGGAGCCCATCTTACGACTCAAAAGCCATATTGCTAAACTAGGGGGCCAATCTTACGACTCCCAAGCCCTACTCAAAAGCCAATCTTACGACTTAAGAGGTATCATATCAATAAGCCCGAAGGCAAACATATTTATCAAAGTACAAGTTCGGTAGCATAATATACTTACAAATAGCCCAGTCACCCACCTTGTTTTGCTTGCTTTAAAATAGTTGAGTCGTGTATGTCCTAGGCCCGACCTGCACTACACCTAGCACATGTTGTTTAATTAATTAGTATTACTTATCGGGTTTAGTATTTTCAAAGTGATTAAGTGTGGTACAATATCCTTGGATTATGTCTATCTTTTACAATTTCTAATACATAAGTCAAGTCGTAATAAATTATAGTCCTAGATCAAAAGGCCTAACTATTTTATTAAATTTAAATTATTAATTACATTAATAAATATTTTAAACTAACTAACATGCATCTTAAACATTAACTATTTAATACAATCTTAAGAAAATAGCTAAATCTATAAATCTACTTAAATCAAGAAAATAATTAAATTCCTAAATTTATATAAACTATAAATGACAATGACAAAAAAAAAAGACTATTAAAGAAAACATACCTCAAAAGATTTTAATACTATTCGACAACTTCTCAAAACACCGGCCCGAGCGTTGTCGAAAATAAACTGATAAGGACCTCCTAGTTAAAGGAAATCCAATATATTCAATGAAATGTTTACTTATTAATTCTAATACATTACCTACTATCTATTTATATAGGAATTTTCTTAAATTTTCCAAATTTATTTTCGATGTGGGATAACTTTGGATGTGATCTTATATGCAAATCTTGTTAAGCATACAATTATGACATACTTGCCGGTTGTCATTTTTTTCTAAATATAGTATACTTAACTTTCTTACTAAGAATAGTTTGCTATTATATTATTATTTTATTATATTCTTTACTTTAGTTGTGTGTGTATATATATATAGTATATTATTATTACGTATTTTTATTATATAATTTAGTTAGTTAGGTTAATATAATATAATATGTTATAAATTAAATATGTTTCTTATTTCTTATACCCGATGTTAATTTTAGGTTCCTATTATATATTTTTAATTTTCATCCTTTCGGTGCTAGGAGTGCAGTTGACCTGGTACACCGCGGTCACACTTATTTGCCAAAATAAAATCATAAAATCAAATAACTTTGCAATTTAAAATAAAATAAAATTGGTAACAATATTTTAAAATGCAATCAATGTATTTTATTGCGTTTCAAAGATTCGGGGTATCACACGCTTCAAGAGCCGCAATTCTAGCATCTTCTTCACCACCGTCGTTGAACCCCCCGTATTTCAGCTTCCCAACGACCACGGTCGTTGATCCCCCGAATTTCAGCTTCTCGACGATTGACACGCCTCAGTAAGCCCGAAATAATCTGGCAGGCTCTCCCACCAATCGGCGGGTCCAACCAGATGAAAAAATCGCACCCATCTAGGGCCTACGCTTATTTTCGACGCACACCCAACAATGTTAAAAATCTGGGCTTTATTGTTGAATCTGAAAATTGAAAAATGTGAGCGCAAAATTAGGATTTTGCGAAAACTTACCCGGAATCGAGGGCAACTAGCATATCGGCACCCTGGATTTAGGTCTGTCCACGACGTCCTCTCAATTGCTAGGTCGTCACATCTGCAATGGAGTGTCATTTTCAGTCTGCAACTATTTTTGCTTCAAAATGAAATGAAGAGGGTGAAGAAATAAACCCATATATTACCGTTGTAATAAATAAAAGAGAAAAATTGATTCTGAAAACATAAAGGAAAAATTTCCAAAAAGGCCCCTATTTTGACTATGTGCAAGTCACGTGTGTTACTTATGCCGGAATTAATCGCCGGAGATAATTTTTGCATAGTATGTTTTGTTATGTGATACAAAATAAAGTTGAGGTAATAAATGAAAAAAAGGGAGATAGTTCAGGTTGCATTTTGATATTAACCCTTGTTTTTGCGTATCTACTGTTGCTTATGTTGCTTTTGCATATATTGTAAATAATCCAACTTTATCATATTGATATTGTCCTAATTTATGATTCTCTTTTGCTCGGTAGTGACTATATTGATTATTTATCAAATGCTACCTCCGTTTTTTTTAGATGTTTTTTTAACTTTTGTATTTTGTTTATAAATAGTTGTTATTTTAGTTTTTTTCTACATTTTTTTTCAATAGTACCCCTATAATTATTCATAAAAAAATTCTAATTATCTAAGCTGCCATATTTATATAATCTAATTGGGGCTTATTTGTCCATCTTCATACCTCTTAATTTTCTTATACAAACCTAAAAGAACATTAAAAAAAACGAAGGTAGTAATATATTCGTCGATGTTAAACAATAATAATTTGTTGCTAATATATTTTACTTATAATTTACATTTTAATAATTTGTTGCTAATATATTTTACTTATAATTTACATTTTCTCGCCTAAATACGTTGCATGATTTATTTAATTTTTTACTATTTAGCAAATACTATATTGTATACAATTTTTTTTAACTTCTTTAGTCATGGGTGACAATCTTGGACATGACACAATTTACATCCAATTACAGAGCAATCTAACACAATAAGCACGATATAATAATAGAATTCAGTAACAAAAATCTAAAATTAAAAGTATTCTTCATGCTAAAGCACGAAAGCGGAATAACACGATTAACCACATTTATCTTAGGGAACCAAAATATGCATGATTGCAATTACTAATTTAAATATTATTAAGTTAAGTATATGTGATTGAATTAGCAAGAATTATAATTAGGGATGGCAATAGATTGGGTTGAAATTCGAATTCGCACTAAATCCGTTTTGTATGGGACGGGTTCAAATTCGGTCAAACGGATTATGGAGCAGGTCCAAACCCAGTCAAACGGGTATTGTCGGGTTTGAATCGGGTTGTGAATTTTGCTAAACCCGTCCCGCATATATTATTTATATTAATATTTTTTATATTTATTATATTATAGTAATATATTCCACTTACTACTATTTCTTACTATCAACATATTCACATTTTTATTATTTTATTATATTTGATTTAGTTTGAGAACTTATTTAGTTGTTATCATTAATAAAAAATTTTAATCAATAATATATATTTTATATTATATTTTAGTTGTGGAATAATTATATTAAAAAAAAAATAATGTATATATTGGAGAAAAAAACTAAAACAATATAGCGGGTCGGGGCAGGTAAACCCGCCAGGTTACGGAAGCGGGCGGAGCCGGGCAGGTTTTTTGAGAAGGCGGGTCGAAGTGGGTGACGAATCTAATTCTTTCCATGCGAGGCGGGTCTTGAGAAAAGTCAAACCCGCCCCATACCCGCGCCCAGTGCCATCCTTAATTATAATGAACATGCATGTAACATTAATATTTCGAACATAAAAGAATACACAACTACATTACTATAAATAACAATAATTTACTATTGTATTAGAAAAAAAGTATTACAAATCGTGCAATGCGCGGGTGAAATATTAGTTACCCAGGAAACTATCTGGACTTTACCACCAATTTATGCAAAATATTATCTTACAAACACACACACACACACACATATATATAAATAAAATGAGGGTTATTATTGTTAATTAATTTTTCCAGCCTAAATTATATCTTTAATGCATTCTTAATTTCTTTTAAGGCATTAATTATATTTTTTTCTTCAAATTAATACAATATTAAGTATTACCTTCACTAATAAATGAATATATATTTTATTAAATTAAAAGTAAAAGTTAATGTATAATTTAATGACTAATTTAATTATTATATTTACAAAGATTAATTTTATAATTAATCATGGGACTACGACTTTCACATATATTTATATATGATAATTAATCTTGAAATTATTTTTTATTACATATTCATATTTTCTATATATTAATATTATTTCTTTATAAATAATAATTACACTTTACAATCTAAACTATGAGATTTTACATGTGCTACAATCTATATTTCTATTTATAAAATAAAATTAACATGCTTGAACTAACTAGGTTTTTTAGAGTTCTCAATATAAACAATACTTTGTCGCATTTTTCCATATTTTGCAACTCAAGCAAAATATATAGACATATATATATATACATATATATATATATATTAATTGTATCTTTAAATAAAGTTCAACATATACATATATTACTCAGATATATTGAAGAATTCATATGCTTTATTTTGTTAGTCCAACTATCGAATATAATTGAATTTTATTTTATTAATATCAAGATTTATTTAAAATCTAAAAAGTATTTGAGTATATTAAACCACCATATAAAATATTAAAACGTGAAAATTAATTTTTCTTAAAATAAAGTAAATAGTTATAGTTAAAATTTTAAAAATTATTTGGATAAAACAAAATATTTAAAAAAATTGAAAAGAATAAAAGAAAACACTAATTTTCTTATAATACAATTCAATTTATTTTATTTGATATATTTTGGTGTGTCGTGTGATATTTATGTATTTGTGTTTGTTTTAATATTCATTTTCAATTAAGCTATTGTGGTGTTCGCATAGGTTAAGATGGATACACACACACACTAAATATATATTTGGATTTCAATATTAGGAGATATTCATTCTTAAAAGTAGATATAATTAATTTATTTTTTATATTTAATAATTTATCTTAATGTGAATTTATAAAATATTATATTTATAAAATGTAAGTCATATTAAATCCATATATCACTTGGGAGAAATTGATATTTACATTATTTTATTATAGTTTATATTATTTTGCAACATGTACTATGCGCGTTTTTCAGTTTCTTTTCTTTTTTCAATCACAACCTGAACTATACATTTTTTCACGTTTGCAACCTCTGCTACCAATTTAAGTGCGAAAAATAAAAGAATATTAGAAAATATTTAAATAACATAAATTGTTAAAAAATCTAAAAAAATAATTTTTAAATTCTCAACTTCATTTAAAATACCAGAAAATTAACTTAAACATGTTGAAAATATATTAAAAATTTGAGTTTTTTCTATAAAAAAGTTCAAATCAAATCATTTTAAGCAAGAAAAATAAAAATTTATTATTTTTTTTTAAATCATAAAACTATTATAAATTTCTGAAAATTATCTTTTAAACTCTAAAAATTTATTTAAACTATTTGAAAGTTATCTTAAAAAATTATTTTGAAATCTCTAAAATTTCGTTTAAGACATGTGGAAGTATCTGTGAAAAGTCCAATTTTATGATATAAGTATCTTTGTAATTATTTATTTGAAAAAATAAATCCTTTTAAAAATATTTAAAATTATTTGAAGTAATATCAACGATCTTTTTTTTATGAAAATTGATTTCTATTAAAATAATTTATACATTTTTTCAGTTAAGTTTATGATATTTTAAATAATCTTTTAGAATTTAAAAATAAATATTGTATTTTCTAAGCAATTTTATTATTTTTAAATAGTTTCTTTTCTCTCTGAAAACAAACTATTTGAAAGTTCAGTTGATCATAAAAAAGAAAATATGATTATTCAGATATTCATTTAGTTGGAACATAATAATTCTATTTTTTATATTAGATAATATTATATTTAATTTAATAAAATAATTACTTTTTAAATACATTTCCATGCATTGTACGGGAGCGATACTAGTATATTGAAAAGAAATAGGGGGGCTGCCTGGCTAGGGCTTCGGTGCAGCGGCGCTGCCTTGACTGTTCCAGAAGTGGCCCTCATTCTTTTGTCCTTTGTTGTAAAAGTCTCTAATTAGCTTTGACTAGTCATGTGTATGCGCTAAGTTTTTCTTTTTCTTTTTTGTTAATCCCCACCTACCACGTCAATGCAACGATTAACTTCGTCATACACCAATTAATTACTAGGTCTCAGTCTATCATCCGATTAACAGTTAGCAACTTTTACGATATTACTTTTTTGTCTCAAAGATATTACTTTTGTATCTTTTTACGGGAAAAGCTTCGGAGACACTCTCCATAAAAGTTACTCATATGTTAAATCCATATTAATATGTTTAAAAAAATCGTATCACTATAGTTTCTTGGGTATGGAAAAACTAGTACTCCTTATATCCCAATTATATAGGTTGATTGAATTTTTTCACGGAGATTAAAAAAACAAATTACTCCTAAAGCCAGGGGCATATACAAAATTTTGAAATTGGGAGTCCGATATATAAAAATATACATATATGGAAGAGGAGTACGATATAATTGAAAATGTACAAACCTATGGTTTAATATTTAAAGTTATCGAATCCAAATATGAAAACAAAAGTTAGAAAATACACAACACTAAAATAAAAACTACTATCTCAATTGGGTCCGACGAGGATAGAATAGTAATTTATGGGGTGCAAATGAGCCGAGCCGAGCTTGTTGTGTTCATGTGTTGTTCATTTATTTTTAATCGAACTCGAGCCAAGCTGAACTATATTTGAGTGTTCAATTATATTCACGAACGTAACGTGTTCGTGAACGTGTTTGACTATGTTCGTAAATATTTTTTTTATCGTAAACAACTAATTATTTTATTCACGAACATCAAATATATACACATTTTTCCTAAATTTCCATACAAATAAACGAATTTAACAAAATGTTTATTATAACAAGAGGTAATGTATGAAATATTATATTATATGTAGTATAAACACTATTTTTGTTGTTGTTATTTTTCTTATTATTATTGTTATTATTAATTGAGTTCGAACAAGTTTATTCACGAGCTTTTAGTGAACGAGTCATTCATGTTCAAGCTCTGTTAGTTTATAGAATGAGCTCAAAAAATTATTTGTTTGTTCAAATAAACGAGTAGTTTAACGAAAGTTCTGTTCGTTTGCAACCCTAGGTACAATTTTTTTTCCCAAATTGAGGGTACAGTTGTACCCCCCACAGCTCCAAGTGCATATGCCCCTGCCTAAAGCCCACATTTAATAAGTTCGGTTTTAGAATTTTTTTATGTGTAATAATTAATGGAGTACCTTATTTACCCCAAGAATTAACAATATTTCATGATGAATATGTAGTTTTCGAGAAGTTAGTAGAAAAAAACTGAATAATTTATATTTTCAAGATTAATTAATAGTGATATATCAATAAATGACTTAAATAAATTGTACAATATATCATAACTTGACGATATATTTGGAATACCAAAAAAAAAAAAAACATACTTATATAATTAAAACGGAGGGATTAATTCTTTTATTACCTAACAATTTTTATCGTTGGCATTTTTGGCTATCCGTGTTAAAAATATTCGACCATAGTGATAATTGATGAGCTGTAGCTGTTTTCTTTTAGCATTCCGAAAAATGAAGTAGCCGACCTTTTTCATATGCTAAGCTACAAAAACTATTTCCAAAGTCTAACTAACCTACATAAAAATTTAGGTCTATTACCAAAAATATTATAATCACCACCTTTAATCTAATTTTTAATTATAATATAACTTTCAAAACTTAACAATATCAATCATTAACTATAAGTTTTTTTCTAATTACAACATTGATCGTATTTTTTGACATCTAATTGTGTTATAACTACTACCATTAGATAAGTCGGGACATGATTATTCTACATCTGTAACTTATATTGTCATCCATTGCTATAACTGTAGTACATGGATGATTGAAGTTATTCCACTTCCAATTAACGACGGTGGAAATAACAAATTGTGATATTGATGTAGAGTAAATGATGATCTCGTCAAGATGCATCCAAAAATAGTGGTGGCAACACAATGAAATGTCAAAAATCATACTTGATGTTATAATTGAGAAAACTTAAAAGTTAATGACTAATATTACTAAGTTTTAAAAATCATCTTGCAAATGAAAATTGAACAAATCATAATTTTTTTGATAGTTAACCCTAAAAACTTGTATTATTTCTAACTTTCAAACATTTCCTTGATTTTTTTTTTCTTTTCAATTTACCTTAAAGACATGACCCAACAAGTACAAGTTATAAGAAAAGCTTAATTTTACAAAATTAATTTAACCTTTTGTAAATACTAGTATTATTCCCGTGCGATGCACAAAAGTTTATTTAAAAAGTAATGATTTTAATAAAACTAAATATAATATAATATAATTTAATATTTAAATATGTGACAATTTGATTCTAATATTTGTTTTAATAATATAGGATAAAACATATATAAAATTATAAGTAATGTAAATATAAATTTCTCGCATGTTATATATGGATTTAATATAACTTATTATATATATATATATATTAACATCAAGATAAATATTGAATATAAAACAAAAATCTTTTTCAACATGATCATTTCTTATCTTTGAAATCAAAACACACATTTAGTGTGTATGTATCATTCTTCACCTATATGCATATAGCTTAATTAATTATTAATGTTACACCAAACATAAATATCTAAATATTAATCCATATTATTAAAGAAAAAATGAATAATGTTATAAGAAAATTATTTATCTTTAATTTTTTTTTTCATTTTACTTTAAATATTTAAATTTATCTAAATAAAGGTTTAAATTTATCTATAACAATTTACTTTTAAAAAATCTTATTTGCAAGTTTTAATACTTTACTTGATATTTCAGAGATACAAATAATAACAAAATAACATTCAAAAGTTATTCAATAGTTGAAATAACAAAATAAGACATGAGTTCTTCAATATTTCTTAATACTTTCATATATATGTTGAAAAGTTTCAATTAAATTAATTTATATGTAAATAGTAGATTCACTTAAAGATACAAATTGTTTAATATAAAAAAGAAATTTCTTAATTAGGTAGCAAAATATGAAAAAAAAAAAAAAAAAAAAAAAAGGAAGAAGAAGAAGAAGAAGAAAAAAAGACATAATTGAGATTGGTTAATGTGACCAAATATTGTTAAGGTTACAAAGTCTTAAAAAATATAGTTCAAGTTGATTAATTTTGCTTATTTAAAAAATGTTTAGTTGCAACTTATATAACATCATAGTTTAGGTTATATATATGAGCAAAAAGTCTTAGTTTTGTGATTTATCAACAAAAATAATTATTATAACAAATAAATATTAGCAAATTTAATAATTTAATACGTTGATTATAAATCAAATATTAACTATCGCTTTTACTTCTATAAAGTATGTATGCAATCATATATACATTGATTTTTCTCTCAATGTAATAAATAAAGAAAATTTGAGACAATTCATGTCGAATAAAACAAACTGATTAATTGTGGTTTTAATGAAATAATTATGTAAAATAATTTGTAAAAGAGAATTACTTGAATGATTTTTAATTTTATTCCGAACCAATATTGTATTTACTGTAGAATCCACAATAAACATTGTAATCTTACTCAAATAATCATCGAACAAATAATATAATATTTTAAATAGAATATATTATTATTATTATTATTATTATTATTATTATTATTATTATTATTATTATTATTATTATTATTATTATTATTATTATTATTATTATTATTATTATTATTATATCATATGGATGTCAAATCAAATATCATCAAAAGATGATTAATTTGATATAGTATACATAATAAATAGATTAGAAATGAAAAAAAATATTTGCAACTTTCGAAAATAAAATAAATTTTGATTCTAACCAAATGTGACAACAACTTACCAATCACAGTATAAAATTTTAGGTGAAAACTATTACTTATAGAATGTCCATAATGTGGCTTATATATATATAGATTTTTTAATTTATAAAATAATTTTTAAATTCTAACTATAAATAATTAAAAATAACCATGAAATAGGTAATAAAATGAAGAATGATATTTTATTTGGATATTTCATATGTAATGTAAAGTTTAATGCTATTTTCTTTATGTCCCTGCTTTTATTTTATATACTTTTTTAATTGATCTAATTAAACTTTCAAGTTCTAATTATATATATTTAAGTTTCTCTTTGGTTAGATTTTCATTTGCAACTTTTAACATTTCATTTGGTGATTTCAAATATACTTAAAATATTTTTTTAATAAATTATTATTTTAGCCAAATAAATTCAAAAGTTATTCAATAATTCGAATAACAAATTAAATTCTGTGAGTTCTTCAAAATATTTGAATATTTTCGTATTTTATTTTGATTGTAATTATTTATATAAATGTTATATTTATCTTATAAATAGTCTATTCATTTGAAGATAAATATTGATTAGTGCGAACAAAGTTATTTAGATTGTTAAGAGTAAAAAAGACATTTGATGTTGATTAATGCGACAAAGATTATTTAGCTTACAAAGTGTAAAAACATGTAACTGAAGTTTTAGTAAAAATAAAAAATTAAAAAAGATTGCAAAATGTAACAAATGTCATAATTTAGGCTGCATAGAATAAATTTTCTTAAAAGAGTAATTTTAACAGAATATGCATTATTAAAAATATAAATAGGTAATTATGAATAATTTCAACAATAATTTTAATACACAATTATACATATGCTCAAATCTTCAGTACTTTCGTGATATAAAAAAAATATTAGCAAATTTGATGATATAATAAGTTCATTATAAAATAGATATTGATTTTTCTGCCTTTGATTTAATAAAGTAGGACTTTCATTATTTAAACAATGGCCTTTCTCCCTAAATAACTAAAATAACAAAAATATTTGAAAATTCATGTCAAATAAAATAAATTGGTTAGTTGTATTTTTATAAAAAAAAAAAAACTCATGTTTTTTTAAAAGAAATTATTTTACTAATTTTAGTTGCAACTCAAACCAAAATATCATAGCTCAATTCATGTGAAACATCAGTCTAGCATAAATAATTAACCAACAAATAATCTGTTTATTCAAATTAAATATCTCATTATAATATATGTGATATGGATGTCAAATCGATGATCGAGAAAAAATGAATAATTTGGTATATTATGTATAAAAGTCGGATTAAAAATGAAAAAGTTATTTGTGTTTAAAAAAAAATAAAAGAAAGTTATGAATTTACCAAAAATAAGAAAAACTTACCAATTATATGGTGTGAAATTTTTGGAGGAAAAGTTAAAATGACATTAACGCCCTGCATTTTACTTATATATATATATAAATGGCAAACCTCTAGCATATAGTTTTAAGTTATTCATTTTATACTACTGAGGTCTCGCAACTTTGCCTCGATTGATAACTAAACAGTCTCTCCTACTATTTGTTGTTAAATTGAAATACAGACGCACAAATATTAAATGGAAAATAAATATTTTAAATTTTGCAACTTAAGATCTGTTCAAAAAATAAAATTATGTATCTTGGGAATTATCAAGTTCGGCCGGTCATGCATGTAACAAGATCATCCATTTTGAGAATATTTTTCAAAAACCATCACGTGCAGTGCACATGCACAAACTGGACTTTTCGGGTGCGTGCAGGGGCGGAGCTACGGCCGGCCCATACTGTGCTTCAATCCAGTGCAAAATTTGTGGAACCTTAATTTTAAATGTATAATTTTTATTATTTAGTACTCTAAATTTTAACTAAGTCCACCCCATTTAAGTCGCAACTTCATCAAACGTTGATAATTTTTTAATGTCTCAACCCACCTCATTTATAAATCTTGGATCCGTCCCTGGTTGCGTGTGGTGATGTGGAAATTAAATTACACAAGCGTATTTCCTTATATTTTAATACTCAATGATGAGCAATGTTCTTAACTTAAATTCAATAATAGTTCTGCTAATGTGTAATTTATGATTTTTATTTCATTTTATTTTCAGTAATAAATATTAGGTGGCCACATAAACGGAGACATGCACGAACGGAAGGCAAATTTAATAAAATGCACCACTGTTCATTGTTGAATTAAAATTATAAGCGTGCTTTTCTAATATTTATCAGATTAAGTAAACTCGCCTGTGCCACAGGCGAGTTCACATAAATCTGACACGAGCTGTTCAATGTCGCCCCTCGCAGGGGCGAGTTCTAAATTTTTTTTTTCTTTTTGGATGAAAAGTGATCTCGCCCCTCTCACAGGCGAGATCAGGTATGGCACCGTATAAATATACGTAAAGTCGCCCCTGGTAGGGGCGACATCCAGTATTTCATTTTTTTTTAATGCCACGTGTTTTATATATATATATATATATATATATTTCTTATGATTAACCTAAATGCTAAAAGTGAGGCAGATATATATTTGTTGCAAATATACGGACCTATTACTCTCGGTCTAATTTTGAAATTTAAAATCAGATTAACCAGATTTCTTCTTTTGATTTTAAAAAACGGAACTGTGAAACATAAAATGTGAATCGTGAACTGTGAATTCATAAATCATGAATTCATGAAGCGTAAAATAAAATTATAGCCTATTAACAGTTTAAACCCTAGGCCGGAAATTTGAGTTTAAACCATGAACTCATGAACCCGTAAATCGTGACTTATGAACCAGGGCACGAAAATCAAAAGAAAACAAAAAGAATGGAACAGGTTGTTTTATAAAGGAAAAAAAAAATGAAAAGTTGAGTAATAGCGCATGTAGCGCAATTATTTGTAGCGTTCTAGATAAAATTCGGTAAATATATACTACCTCCATCCCGCTCTAACTTTCCTACTTTCCTTTTCGGTTTGTCCCAACTTTAACTTTTCAGCCCATAAATGACAAATTTCTCTCACAATCTCCACCCTCAATCTCAACCTTTCAAAAAGTCAAAGATTCCACAAAATCTATTTTTTCTTAACCTCCGTGCCCGGTCAAAGTAGTAAACTTAAGTCGGGACGGAGGGAGTACTTTCTATGCATATATTTATATATTTAGTTTATAAAAAAAGAGAAAATCTGTTATATTTGGGTCCCCACAGAAGACATGCTACTTTTGTTTGTAAATTGAGTTATCCTATGATATGGATAAAATATTTTATGATACTAAACAAGTGGCATTAAAAAAAAAATACGTGGCATTAAAAAAAAAAATCTGAAATACTGGATGTCAAGGGGCGACTTTACGTATGGCACCTGATCTCGCCTGTGAGAGGGGCGAGATCACTTTTCATCCAAAAAAAAAAAAAAAAATTTAGAACTCGCCCCTGCGAGGGGCGACATTGAATAGTTCGTGTCAGATTTATGTAAACTCGCCTGTGGCACAGGCGAGTTCACTTAATCTGATAAATATTAGAAAAGCACGCTTATAATTTTAATTCAACAATGAACAGTGTTGCATTTTGTTAAATTTGCCCGAACGGAAAGCCTCAAATTTACAAAACCCGTGCGCGTCACATGACGGATTCCCATGAATTAAGTGAAATCTGATAAAATATGTTTTAGCATCGAATAATCTCGTAACATGTAGGAATAATATTAAAATTTTACATCGTACAAGATTTATTTTGAATTCCCCCTAGATTACATGATTTGGAAAAAAAAGATGATCCGTTCAAAACTTCACACAAAGTCGCAACTAAAAATGTGCTTATTACACTTGGGAAATTACCATTATACTAATATTTAATATAGTGTATTAGTTTTTTTGGAAAGTCATAGTGTATTATTAAAGAGTGGTAAAAGTATAAATTGGGTTTCAACAATATACTTGGTTTGAGATGTAGTGGCATGTGTCACGTTCAATGAGATATATTTACGGACGGGACATTTATTTAAATAGTGAAAATGGTATATTAATTTAAGAGTAGAGTATGGTAGGATATGTATTGAAAATTAAAAAATGGTGTATTAAAAATTGTAAAAAGTGCATTGAAAATTATAAAAGATGATGTAGATATATAGCAGGGTGAGATGTTGAGAGATGGATCATCCTAAAACTTGGAGTGTAAAATGAAAAATATTTAAGATTGATCATGTCTGATCCGGATGGAGATATGTCAATCCAAGTATCCTTTAAGGATTCACTTTCCAAAGTTTTGAGGTGAGAATTTGTAAGCATTCTTTTGCGGCTTTGTCGATCCTACTCCAAGAGCACCGCTTTGGGTTGCTCCTGGCCTTCCACGTGCCTCACTTCACATTAAATGAACATTTTCACAATCTCAACCCTCATTAACCCACCTTCCGAGCCCCATTTTCATTTCTACAGATTTTTTTCCTTTCTTCTTTTTCCTTTACCTTACACCTTACTTGTTAATATATAATTATTTTTATTTTATATTTTATAAGTATATATGTATCTATAAATATATCAATCTTTATATATATTTATAAATGAAGAATTTATGAAGATTCTATATTATATATATAAATACATTTTTAAATAATTATATTAGGAAAATGCAAAAAAATATTTATATATTTTTTGCGGTTTTGTTATTTATTAAACTAGTTGTCAACCTATGCGATACACGAAAATTTTATATTACATCAATAATATGTGATTACGTTTTAATATTATTATAAATAATTATAAAATGTACATAATTCGCAATATATATATATATATATATATTATGTTTTATGTATTAGAATTAAGTAAATGTAAGGATTTATAAATATGCAATATGTAATACGATATTATATTAGACATTCATATTGTATATATAATTAAATATAATGTTTTTGTTAGATTAGTTGTGATATATTTAGATATTTAAAACATGTCCATATAAAAATGCGAAGGCATTCAAGAAAAATATATTGTTTAGTTTACTTTCACAATTTCGTATTTTAATAATTCTTTAATATTCAGAATTATATTTTATGATGAGAAATTTAAATTAATGCCCAATCATACAAAAAATAATTATATTAGTAACATATGGGGTTTATGGTTAATAAAATTATATAATTTGATGCATAATAACGAAATAGGTTAATTTCAGAAAGCAACAGTAACTATGCAGATTTTTTCACTTTGCAATCTAAACATTTTATTTTTTTCCGATTGCAACATGTATAATGCAATTTATTACACTTTGCAATTACGACCATACAATTAATGTAAAAGAAAATTCTCGTGTATCGCACGGATTGACATCTAGTTTATTAGACAACAAAACTGAGAAAAAATATAGAAATATATTTTTGCCTTTTTCTAACATAATTATTTTAAAATATAATCATATGTATATATAATCATTCATAAATTCTTCATTTTTACATATATGTAAATATTGATATTGATATTATATATATATATATATATATATATATATATATATATATATATATATATATACTTAAAAAAACATCAAATAAAAATGATTATGTATTAACAAGTAAGATGTAAGGTAATGGAAAAGGAAGAATGAAAAAAACGTCTATAGAAATAAAAGTGCGGCTGAGGATGGGGTTGTGAAAAGGTTTATTTAATGTGAAGTGGGGTGCGTGGAAGACCAGGAGCAACCCGGAGCGGTGCTCCTGGAGTAGGATCGACAAAGCCTTCTTTTGCATCCCCAAACAAACCACGTGGGCTTTATGGGAGAAGGTTATAAGTAGCACTTTATGTAACAAATATATTAATTTTGTGAATTGTCACTTAATATCAAATATAGCACTTTCAACTTTTTAAGGAGCGCCCCCGCTACCCCACCCCCCCGTCGACCAAACGCCCACACAACCCCCCACATTGCTGATTTGGGGAACGTACAGCCGAACTAAACAACTCCCCCCCCCCCCTTCTCTTTAAAGCCTCACAACCCTTCATCTTCACTCTTTTTCATCAATTTTTCGAATTTTCACTTTACTTCTCCCTCTCATCTAGCTTTCTTCTGAGAAGATAATCTGGTGGTCGGAGGTACGTCGCCGAATAAAGAACATTAATTGAGCTGCATCCCGTTCTTCTCATAGTATTAATCGATCACGAAATGGTTAGATCTACCCATCGCAAAATTTTCGACATGGAGCCCGAAGCGGTACTGTTCATCGATGGAAGTGAGGAAATTGGGGCTGGCGACGAAGACGTTACCGAAAAATCTAACGTTCCGGCACATGGTGGTGTTTGCGGTGGAGCCCCAAACTCTCCAGGAGTTCGAACAAGATCGATGGTGGCGCGTGCCTCATCCAACGCTCGTCATCCATCCAAGAAGTTGAATCTGAGTCTAATATAAATATGCATGCCAGTGAGCCCACACCGTTAGCCCTAGCTATCGTGGCTGAGGGCGATGACGGAGATGATGATTCAATACGAGGTCGGAGACGAAGGCGATGAGTAGGTATGACCTTTTTCAACAGACTTGCCTCAGTTTGTTTCAATTTTATTACAGTATGATTTACCCCACTATCAAATCTCATTGTTACATGTTACAATGTAAAATATAACACAGTTGGTGATTGTCTACTAGTTTATTGTGTTCATAAAATTGTGTAACTCCGTCTGAGTTCATTTTTTTTGTGTAATTTTTTCATGCCTGCTATTTCTCCTAGGGCTCGAAAATTTTCTTTAAATATATGTACGAGCCCATTCAAAGTGTTGCTTTGTTGAACCAGATTTATTTTGCTGTTGTTTGAGTGTGAGCACGTTAATTTGTATAATGTTTACCTCATCTTGAAAGAGGCACGAAATTTGAGTATATGCATGAAACTACTATATGTATTGTAATGCATAAATTGTAATATGTTGACATTCTTACTGGGTTATTGATACACATTAATTATGCATGTATTTAGGTCGATTTAAGATCATATTTGATATCATTTACGTGCATATTTGGCCGGCGTTCATTTATATTTATCATATTGGATCATTTGATGTGTTTTGACTTGTTTTGAAGTTAATTAGGTGATTTCATTCCATTTGGACGAAGTTCGAAGAAGAAACAAGTCAAATAGGGTTAACACAGACGAAAAGAGAGTTAAAGGAGCAAAAGGGTTGACCACGGACGCATCTATGGTCGCGTCCGCGTCAAATTTGGCCTAGAACATGGAAAATACACTGCCTAACCAATGCGATCGCGTCAAATATGGAAAGCGGTCGCGTCGAAAAGTGTCCCGGAAGTGAAGTTTTCTATTAGCTTGACATATCTCTAGTATTTTAGTCATATCTTAAGATCTATAACTCCGATTGAGGTCAAATTAGTGGCGTTGGAAAGATGATTCAAAGGAATACAACTTTGTCTGAAAGAGGAAAAACCTAAAAATGAACAAAACACCCTCAAATATGGCTTGGAAGTCAAACCTGAAAACTCGCCCGTGCAAACGGCGCACAGGTGCGTCAAAAGGCCTTCGCGGCCGCGCCAAAATCGCCCGTTTTAAGGTATTTTGGGTACAACTTGATGCGGTCACGTCATAGCTTGTACGCGGCCGCGTCAGAAGTCCAGGTTTACGAAGATTTCCTAATTTTAGTAGGATTTTGATCCTATCTTCCCAAAGATTCGTCCCCAACTCTATAAAAAGGACCCCAAACTCGAATTTTAGGGAGAACACTCATAGAACATCATAGAGAATCACAATACAACATATTTTCTCATACTTTTACATCGGAGTAGAAGCTGTGATAGCGAGAAGACGAAGATCGACGAGTCGACAATCGGGTTTAATTATTCTTTGTTTATTTTTAAGTTCTTAACAATGTTTTCTTTGAATTCTTGTTTTGATTTGTTAGTAGACATGAGTAGCTAAATTACTCGTGTCCTAGGATTAGAAAGTAAGATTTTACAACAATGTTGACTTAATTGTTTAGTTTATAGACTCCAGTTTACATTATCTACCTATGTGTTTGGTTTAATCCCTATAATTGAATTTAATCTGGCCAATTATGTTTAATTTACTTGTTTAACGATTCCGCTTCGAGAGAAGAGAACTGTTAATAGATGACAACACATAGCGCGATTGTCTATGATCGTGTAGGAAAAAGGTTAAGGGGTTGTTAGGAGTTATTATGATCAATTGACTCGAGAGAGTAATTATCTTAATCAATCTACGACTTAGTCGCTTCGAGAGAAGGGTAAGGTTTATTAAGTGTCGTCTAATAGATAATTAACTGGTTTAAAAGTTTATAAATTAATAATTAATCATCATTAGCGTAATTCCTGAAATCAAAATCTTAGGATACATCCTTGTTGATTAGAACTTCCCGTTTGTTAATTAATCAGTTTATTAGTATATGCACTTTAGTTTAATCAATTCATTCACCACTTTGAGTATCTAGTTAGGACAATCCTAGACAATTAGGGTATCAAACTTCGTTAATCCATTCCTTGTGGATCGACCTTGGCTTTCCCTATACACATCTAAATGCGTACACTTGCGGTATTTTAGGGTTAGAAATTAGACCTGTCAGTTATCATATATTGACATTTGTACTTGAAATCATTATAGATAGAATGCCCTATATTTGTCGTGCATTGTCGGTTCAGTGTTTGCCGTAAGATTTACCCCACTATAAAATTATCACTATTATTCCGTTTACTGAGTTTATGATCTTCACTGTTATATGTTGCACCGGAAACTATATCATAGTTTTTTCTTGGCCATGTGTTCATAATGTTGATGAACTTCTGTAACGCTGGCTGAGTTAACTTACGGGTGTAAGTTGTACATGCATGTTATTTCTTCTAGGGGTCGAAAATTTTCTTTAAATACATGCACGAGTCCCTCCTTTAAATGTTGATTTGTTGAACCAAATATATGCATGGGATGAACCAGGATTCGTATAATTTTACCTCATTTTGTAAGAGGCACGAAATATGAGTATATGCACGAAACTACTGTATATGTTGTAACGCATAACTTGTACTATGTTGAAATTCCTACTGGGATATCGTATGTTGGAATTTGACCTTGAAATCATTATAGTTTGAATGCCCTATTTTCGTCGTTCACTGTTGGTTCAGTTTTTTCTACTGTTAACCGCGCTGTCGAGGCACGTCAAATTAGTTATTATTTCCTAACTTCCTTTTCTAATAGTAGAAAGAGTAAGTCAGAGTCGATCCCACAGAGAACAGAGAAACTAATCGAATTATCGTATTAAATCAATTTATATAACTAATTATAATAATATAAATATAACATGGGGGAGATGAGAATTAATTAACTACTGCAGCTAACAAATAAACTATTAGACCAATAAACAAACGATGAATTTACTTATGATAATAGTATTCCCGCCTTTAACCCAGTATTCCCCTAGTTCGAATGATTCTTGTAACTAATGAAATTACTTGACAAACTAGTCCTAAAATCCCTACCCCAAGAATTAACAAGTACGTTTAGCTAATCCTTGTTACCCCTTAAGTATAATTAATCACAGGTTCGCTTAGCAATTAATCTGATCCGATTAAGTAGTCCTAGGATACGATCGCTAGAACACAATTAATCAAATGCATGAACTAAGGCAACGAAGTAGATACGATGTTGTACTCGCAAGCTCGGTACAAGTGACGGCGACTTATGTTATCCTAGCGAATATATTTGCTACTCTTGGACATAAACGCATAACAATTACGGATTATGAATTTACGACCTAGCAATAATTGTATGCCTAATATCAGGGTGATCAGTCCAAATAACAAACATATAAAAGATATGAAGAAACCAAATAACATAAATAATCCCAGAACATAGTTTAATCAAACAAATTACTGAAATAATTACAAAAACATATTCCTAGGGTTCAACATAGTTAAAGACAGAAATTAAAGGCTTAGCCGATCATAGTGATCGCTAAGAACAAACTAGTAAAGAAAGAAA
The DNA here is from genome assembly GCA_958295605.1 of Ajuga chamaepitys. Lineage (NCBI taxonomy): Eukaryota > Viridiplantae > Streptophyta > Magnoliopsida > Lamiales > Lamiaceae > Ajuga > Ajuga chamaepitys. The sequence goes on along the minus strand of OY282495.1, from coordinate 26,817,198 downwards.
TAAAACTAGAAAACCCGAGATGCCAAATCTTGACTCTTTGTGCTCTTCTGAATTCTCAAGTCCGTGCTCTCAAAATCAAGGTAAAAGTTATATTTTCGGACTTCGGATCTTCCTTTTATAGTTGGGGATGAATTAGGCTTGGATTGGGCTTGAAAAGATAATTTTCGAGCAAATCCTATTTTGACTATACATCAGTCTCGGCCGAGAATAGACAGTCTCGGGAGAGAATCATGTATATCATTCTCGGCCGAGAATCAGCTGTCTCAGCCGAGATTCTTCTCCAGCCAAAAATCCTAATTTCTCTGATCTTCTATCTCGACCGAGCCCTTACTGTCTCGGCCGAGCTCAATTTCCTGAAGCTTTGGCTCAATTTTTCTCGGTTTTTTACTTGTGGAACTTGTTTTCTACGTCCATCCTTAGTTGTGTTCGACTTTTTGGTCTAAATTCACCCAAATAGCTTCAAAACAAGTCAAACAACATCAAGTTTCCCAATAACATAAATATGAACAATTCACGATCAATTAAGAATGCAACTGTCACTAAATGAACACTTAAATCGACTTATTATGCATGCATAAACACATGTACCAACTGTGAAGCTGGCACTAGGTTTTCACAAATGCCCGAATCTGCTTTCTTTGTGTTATAGTTGAAATTGTATTAATCTACAATGCGATTTTTTTTTTCTTTGGTAAGTAGTTATAATAACCGGACTTATCCGTTTGTCCCTTGAACTACTTGTCCGGCACTGTACGTGATATACAATTTTCGAACGAAAATGTGTTTTTTTGACATTGCGTTTGCTCGAATCTATTTAGTTATTTATGTTACTATGCAATCATTGTTCATCTAATACATACAAGTTGATGTCTGGGAGTGGAGACGACCGCTCATGCATCGCATCCAACACCGAATTAACGGCTATTGCCGTCACAACGTAACAATGATCATACGAACTCAGCTAGCCCGTGCCAATCCTGCAGCTTATAGGGCGCCCGTATTTGGAACCCTTTTGGATTTTGACGGAGATGCTTTATGAGTCCAAGCGTTGCAATAGACGCGGTTGTTTCGTACGAAATATGGAGGGAAGGTGCCTAAAATCTCTCCGAGCTCGGATTCAGGTGGGGTCACAAACCGATCATGTTCAATGAACGAGAATATGCTCTAGTGGCCGAACTGAAATTTGGTGATGTAGATACTGAGCGATTTGGAGCGCCTCCGGCTGTGACCTATTCTCACGGAGAATTGGGCCTAACGCTATCGAGGTCTACCTACTGAGGGATATGCTCGACAACGGACGCTTACAGGACAGTATAGATGCCACGGTTAAGGTTGCTAAAGTCTTATATCTATATTTCATTCTGCTGGGAGTGGATCCAAGTAAGGCGGTGGTCGAGCCATGGGTATGGGCCCTTGTGGAGGATGCTGGAGCATGGGATGATTTTCCATGGGGAACGTACACGTTTCGAAATTTGTTGAGATACATGAAAACATTAATATGTCGAGTTATCAATAGTTCCAACAGATATCATTTTGACGAATTTTCGACTACATTCTTGGTACATCATGGTGTCTACGTTGCATGTTTGAAATTAGTTATTATATTTTTTGTTCAATTTTATATAATTTTGATCATAATCATTTACATCTTATAATGTAACAGATTTGGATTTTCAAGGCAATTGCCGAAATCGGGCTGGAGTGTGCTGACCGAGTAGCTGGCACCGTTCCCTCGATTTATTCAGTGGAGCCCAAGGACAACGAAGTTCGACTTCAAGCAAACTTTTGGCCGAAAATTGAAGAAAAATGGGTTCTTGCTTGAAGTCGAACTTCGTTGTCCTTGGCCTCCACTGAAGAAATCGAGGGAACAAGTTGCCAGCTACTCGGTTAGCACACTCCAGCCCGATTTTGGGAATTGCTTCGAAAATCCAAATCTATTTATTGTAAGATGTACATGATTATGATCAAAATTATATGAAACTGAACAAAGAATATAATAACTGATTTCAAACATGCAACGTAGACACAATGATGTACCAAGAATGTAGTCGAAAATCCGTAACAATGATATCTGTTGGAACTATTGATAACTCGACATATTAATGTTTTCATGTATCTCAACAAATTTCGAAACGTGTACGTCCCCATGGAAAATCATCCCATGCTCCAGCATCCTCCACAAGAGCCCATACCCATGGCTCGACCACCGCCTTACTTGGATCCACTCCCAACAAAATGGAATACAGATGTAAGGCTTTGGCAACCTTAACCGTGTCATTTGCACTGTTCCTGAAAGCGTCCGTTGTCGAGCATATCCCTTAGCAGGCAGACCTCAATAGTGTTAGGCCAAATTCTTTGTGAGAATAGGTCGTAGCCAGAGGCGCTCCAAATCGCTCAGTATCTACATCACCAAATTTCAATCTGCTCACTAGAGCATACTCTCGTTCGCTGAACCTGATCGGCTATGACCCCACTTGAAACCAAAGCTCCGGGAGAATGTAGGCACCTTCCCTCCAAATTTCGTACGAAACAACCGCATCTATTGTAACACTTGGACTCATTAAAGCATCTCCGTCAAAATCCAAAAAGGCTCTGAATACGGACGCCCTATAAGCTGCTGGAGCTGCTGGCCCGACACGGGCTAGCTGAGTCTGTATGATCATAGTTACGTTGTGACGGCAATAGCCGAATCTGGTGTTGGATGCGATGCATGAGCGGTCGTTTCCACTCCCATCCATCAACCTGTATATATTAGATGAACAATGAAAACATAGTAACAAAAATAACTAAATAGATTCGAGCATACGCAGTATAAAAAAAAACACATTTTCGTTCGAAAATTGTATATCACGGACAGTGCCGGACAAGTAGTTCATGGGACAAACGATTAAGTTCGGCTATTACAACTACTTACCCAAAAAAATAAACAAACCGCATTGTAGATTAATACAATTTCAACTATGACACAAAGAAAGTAGATCCGAGCATTTGTGAAAACCTTGTGTCAGCTTCACAATAGAAAAAAACTAAACCAACAGTGCGTGACGAATATAGGGCATTCAAACTATAACGATTTCAAGCTCAAATTCCAACATACGATATCCCAGTAGGAATTTTAACATAGTACAAGTTATGCGTTACAACACACACAATAGTTTTGTGCATATACTCATATATCGTGCATCTTACAAAATTAGGTAAAATTATATGAATCCTGATGCATCCCGTGCATATATCTGGTTCAACAAATCAACGCTTAAAGGAGGGACTCGTGAATATATTTAAAGAAAATTTTCGGCCCCTAGAAGAAATAACATGCATGTACAGTTTACACCCGTAAGTTAACTCAGTCGGAGTTACAGAAGTTCATGAACAGTATAAACACATGGCCAAGAACAAACTATGATATATTTGATATATTTTCCGGTGCAACATATAATAGCGAAGATCGTAAACTGATACACGTTGTGTATGCATGCATTTAGGTCGATATTAGGTATGTATTTATAGCATTTGCATGTATATATGGTCGAGAATTGCTTATATTGTATACATTGGACCATTTGATGTGTTTTGTGGAGTTTTGTGCATTTTAGGCCAAAATATCTAGTATATGGCGAACTAGAGACGAAACGGACCAAGAAGAGGTGAAATGGGCTCGGAATAGGATTTCAAGTCTGACTTCAAACCAATTTTTGAGGGTCTTCCGACCTGTTTTGGGATTTTCTCCTTTCAAACAAAGTTGTAGGTCTTTGAATTAGATTTCCATTGCCACCAATGTCACCTCAATCGAAGTTGTATAACTCAAGTTATGGCCAAAACACTGGAAGTGTGTCAAGCTGACAGAAAATCACCATTTCGGGGCAAGAAGTGACGCGTCCTCGTCACCACCCTTCAAGGCCGCGTCAAAATGTGGCTCTTTATGCTGTTAGCACTGTAAACCTCGACAAGGCCGCGTCCAGATGGTTCAAGGCCGCGTCAAAAGCCTTCCGGAACACCAAATCGGGTTTTAGTTGGGCTTTTTATCCTAGTCTCTCAAGGATTTCAATCCATAACTATAAATAGGTCCCCAAACTTGCGAATTACGAGGTTAGACACTCCATATTCTCAAATACACTTAGAAGAAGAGTTAGAAGACTTGGAGGACGAAGAAGACGAAGATCGACAAGACGATTCATTCGGGTTTAGTTGTTTCTTTTCTAGTTTTTGTTCTTTACAATGTTTTCCATTAATTATTGTATCGAATTTATGCTAGGCATGAGTAGCTAAGCTATTCGTGTCCTAGGGTTAGAGAGTAAGGATTATAATGACAATGTTTTGATTATGATTTAATTTATTAATTCTGTTATTTACGTATTTATCTCGATGTTTGTGCTTATAACTAAATTTAGCTTGATCACCTAGATTTAGTAATTTAGTTTCGAAATTCCGCTTCGAGAGGAGGGAATCGTTATCAGACTTATGACATAAAGCGCAGTTGTCTATGACTGTGTAGGCCGTGGCTTAGGATCATTTGGGATTTATTAATTTTAATTGACTCGAGAGGCTAATTAGCTTAATTAATCAACGGTTTAATCGCTTCGAGAGAAGGGTTAGATTATTGTTGTGCCGCCTAATAAACACTTGAATTGGTATATCTATAGGTTAATCATATTCAACATTGAAGTAATATCCTGAAATCGAAGCCCCAGTATACCTTTTCTCACTGATAGTCAATCCTCTTTGTTTGCCAAGTGTTAGGCCATAGTTAGTTAGGTAATTTAGATGTTAAGTATATTAGGTAGTAAAAACAAACCCTTTGCAACTTAGTATCTAGTTAGGATAATCCTAGATTATCGAGGTATCGAACTACTTAAAACCTATTCTCTGAGGGATCGACCTTGACTGCCGCTACTACACCTACAACCGTACACTTGCGGAACACTAGGTTAGAAAATCTACGTGTCATAAACTCAGTAAACAAAACAACAGTGATAATTTTATAGTGGGGTAAATCTTACGGACAAACACTGAACCAACAATGCACGGCAAATATAGGGCATTCTATCTATAATGATTTCAAGTTCAAATGCCAATATATGATAACCTAGTAAGAATGTCAACATAGTACAATTTATGCGTCACAATTCATACGGTAGTTTCGTGCATATACTCAAATTTCGTGCCTCTTTCAAGATAACGTGCTCACACTTGAACAACAAAAAAATAAATCTAGTTCAACAAATCAGCGCTTTGAAGGGGCTTGTGAATATATTTAAAGAAAATTTTCGAACTCTAGGAGAAATAGCAGGCATGAACATATTACACACGAAAATGAACTTAGACGGAGTTACAATTTTATGAACACAATAAACTAGTAGCCAAGCACCAACTACGATATATTTTACATTGTAACATAGAACAATGAGATTTTGATAGTGGGGTAAATCATACTATAATAAAATTGAAACAAACTAAGGCAAGTCTGTTGAAAAAGGCCATACCTGCCCATCGTCTTTGTCTCCGACATCATCGCCGTCTGTACTGGGATTTGAACCATCATCTCCGTCATCGCCCTCAGCCACGGTGGCTAGGGTTAACGGCGTGGGTTTGTTGGCATGCATATATATATATTGGGCTCGGATTCAACTTCTTGGGATGGACGGCGAGCGCTGGATGAGGCACGAACTGCCGCCGATCTTGTTCGAACTCCTGGAGAGTTTGGGGCTCCACTGCGAACACCACCATGTGCCGGAACGTTGGATTGTTCGGCAGCGCCTTCATCGCCAGCCTCGATTTCCTTACTCCCATCAACGAACAGTACCGCCTTGGGCTCCACGTCGAAAATTATGCAACGGATTGATCTAACCATTTTGTGATCGATTAAGTACTATGAAAAGAACGGAATGCAACTCTATTAAAGTTCTTTCTCCGGCGATGTACCTTCGGCCAACAGATTATCTTCTCAGAGGAAAGCTAGATGACAGGGAGAAGTACAGTGAAAAATCGAAAAATTAATGAAAAAGAGTGAAGATGAAGGGTTGTGAGGCTTTAAAGAGAAGGAGGGGGGAGGGGAGGAGTTTTTCAGTTCGACTGCACGTTGGGGAACGTGAAGTCGTCAAATCAGCGGCGTAGAGGGTTTGGTGGGCGTTTGGTTGCCGGAAGGGGTGGGGGTGGTAGACGCACGTCGTTACACGTTACCAAATTAATATCCGAACTCTCAACTCTACTTAGTAGAGTGGTAAGTCGTTCGAATCCCACAGGGAACAGAGGAATAGTATTATTTCGATTAATCAAATAACTAGGAATTTGAAATAGAAATAGTAACAAACAAGCAAAAGCAATAAAGGATGTGGAGGGGGGTTGTGATTACCAACTAATTAACTACTAACAATTACCAAAACCAACAAATAAACTAGAAAGCAATTAATATTAAGATTCAAGTAACAAGCGATCAAAGGACAAATAAATTGATTTTTCAGTTTGTCAAATATATAAAAGGATCCACCCTTGATCTCGTTTTCCTTCAGTCTAATTGGTTTACGCGACTATTGTTGATGTCCAATCAATTGCAATTCAAGTCCTTATCTCAAGACTATTAACAAGCTCTAGTAGTCTTGTTATCTCTTAATCCTAGCTAGACAAAGCAAGCTCTTTGATTAACCCTATTTGATTTAATCCAACCTTCGAACAAGCTCTCTCCGGCTCGATAACCAAACGACAGAAGCACCAAGACAACGAGATAGATAAGACATAAAACTCACAAGCTCGGTTTTAGAGGTCAAACTTTATACTATCATCAATGAATTAATCATTGTTCGCTACACATGAATTGAAGACCCTACAATTATGAATAGTGATCCTGATTTCTAGCAATACACTTATAAGCTTCCTAAAGGGTGACCAATCCTCAAATCAACTCATAAATGTAAGTCAATAACAACAAATAGTGTAAAACACTTGAATACACAATCAAAAGGTAACATCAACCGTAATAATCACATAAATAACTCGAAGTTCCACATTCGATCAAGGGTATATATTAGGGTGCTACTCACCCATATTAACTATTACAAGCAGAAAATTGATTAAAATGCAAAGAAACATAATACTAAGATAAAAGAACCCAAAAATGGTGATTGAAGAAGATAATCTTCAATCCTCTTCCCCAATCCTTCTTCTTGGTGGAATGGAGGTTGGAAATGGATGATAAAATGGCTAAAGAACCGTTAGAATTCGAACGGGAGGTCATATATATAGGGGAGAAGTTGCTAGTAGATTTTTAAGCAAAAATGCGTTTGCAATTTAAAATGGGGTTCGGATCTCGGCCGAGATGAAGCATATATGGTTTCTTCTCGAAGGTTGGCCTCGGCTCAGTTATGTACTCGTCTCGGCCGAGGCGGTAAGGAGGGGATTTTCAGGGTTTAGGGTTTATGGATCACCTCAGCCGAGATCTATGCTTGTCCCGGCCGAGGCCTTGAAAACTTGAGAATCTTCATTTTCTCCTGGAAGGTTATCTCGGCCGAGATCTGTGCTTGTCTCGGACGAGATTCTTGAGCTTTGATTTTTTCCCAATTCCTCTGGATGGATGTCTCGGCCGAGATCTGTGTTTGTCTTTGCCGAGCTGCTTCTTCAGCCTTGTCCTCTGTTTACTTCGTTCGATCTGTCAACTTTATGATCTTTGATGCTCTTTTTTTTGTCTAATTGTACCTGTTTTGACACAGAAACGAACTGAACGCGTTAATCTACTTAATAAGAAATAAATGCCCAAAATACAAGTGAATATGCACACAATTATAACTAAAATGGCACTTAAATCAACCTAAAGTGCGTGCACGATCACGTGTACCAAATCTCTCCAAACTTAAACTTTTATTCGTCCCAAACAAATAAAGAAATAGAAGAAAAGACACGTGTTTGGGCAGATTTAAGTGGCAAATTGGTTTCAAAAGATTTTCTCAAAAGCTAGGCAATCATGGTAATAATGAGCATATGTGATAGACTAATTCGACTACTTTTAGGACTTGACATTCTCGACTTGAGATCCTCACCGGGTGAGTGTATCTCCCAACTCTCAAGTGTATCAAGGGGATAGTGTATGCGCTCACATTGAAATGCATGAATTGGCTACCATAGTCTTGTCAATCATCTAAATTTGAACGTGTACTTGACATGTGTGACAAATAATCAAAACTATCTTTACAAGGGTTGTAATGTTGGCTTGGGGTAAGGTGGGATAATTTTTGGGCAAAAGTGACTATAAAACGGACTAAATGAGTTAGCTACTCTCATCTACCCCTCAAACAATAAACACTCTACCTCACTCTCTCACTTCCCAATCAAATCGATCCTAAGGTTCGATTTATTTACCTCAATGCAACCTACAACTCCCTTTTTCTTAATTCTCACTTGAAGTGTGCTTTTTATGACTTTGAGAATGTTGATCAAAGATCATTGTGCTCTTCACTAGCCTCTCCAAACCTAAACACTAGCAAGATATATACAAACAACTCTTTCTCTTGTTTTTCTGATTTTTCAACTTTTATTTCGATTTTTCGACTCGAGTTTTTTTTTTTTTTTTTTTTTTTTGAGTAATAAATATTTACATACATTGGAGAGGCTAATGTTCTCGACTCTTGCCTATTTTGTATAAATTTCTCTTCATTCTTCAATGCTTCCTCTATTCTGCCCAATTTGATCCCAATTTCCCACCTACCTTCCAACCACCTCTCTCATGCACAATTAATCTATTTGGGTTCAAAGGCTAATGGAAAGAGATTCGACTTATAGAGTTACCTATCAAACAAAAAGGCTAAAAGCTCAACAGGCTAACTAGAGGATTTTTTTTTTTTAAATATTTGGTAAAAATGAACCATTTTCAAGTTTTTTAAATAAGCTCAAATCAAGAAATGCCTAAGATCACTTTCAAGGTCACACGATGTACCGATTTATTCAATATAAAGAATCAGGGCAAGTCCTGGAGACGAATACATGCATTCAATGAATTTCACACCAAAAGAAGATTTGAATTACTCCTAAAATGGGAGTATCTTTTTAAGGCTCAAAAGTTCACTTTGGCAAAATTTTGATCACAAGTTTTGAATGCAAGCTTAATTTTGCTTCAAAAGTCTACCACGCTCTACCATGGCCCATTTTCAGAATTTTTGATAAAAAAAAAAAAAAAATTCATCATTAACCATTGCTACATTTCTCGTTCCAATTTGGTCCAATCAACTTTTTTCAAGCGGTCAAATTCGTACACCTACCACCCCCTCCCCGAACTTGGTTGAAACCCAAGGTTTGTGGAAAGAAGGGGTACGGATTGTTGCTTAACGAGCTCAACCAATTATTCAAAACCATACATCCCAATACTACTAAAAACTATCAAAATTCCTACTCCTAAATGTGCAATACCAAAATATCAACAATATAATGCAACCAAACCAACAAAGAGATAGTCAACGGCTCACAGGCCCACAAGCAACTCTAACAATTCATCCAATAGTCACCACAAGCAATCATCAAACATTATCGGCACAGAGGCCGTCAAACCAATCCAACAAAGATAAATGCAAAGTGGTGTAGGCTCACATGCCAAAATCAAATCAATCCAAGCATGTGCAAATTAAATAGAAATGGGGCACACAGACCAATGAAATCATCACAATCAGCCAAGTTAAAGAGATATGAGGACTTGAGCGGCCAAGAATGTCCCACCCCCATTCTCTCCCCAAACTTAGTTTTCAACTAAGTTTGTGGAGAAGAGGGGAGACATCCTTGGTGTTCCACTCACAGCGACTTTGAGGACCGGACATGTCGGGGGCTTTAGCCACTGTAGCATCCTCGAATGCTGTTGAACAAGTCCAAAAGCTTGTTCTGGCTCTCCGTCAATTCAGCCCCTATTTTACTGACATTCCCCTTGATTTCGCTGATATCGACTCTCATTTCTCGAATCTCTTCAGCCATTGCAGCTAGTCGGTTGTCTTGAATCTCGGACTGAGACTGCACGCAGATGTCGGTCTCTTTTTGGATGGCCTATTTAGCCGACTGCTTCCTTCTGCATCCCTCACGCTCTTCTCCCTTGCCACAGTCCTTGGCTTCTTGCCCGTCTGGTACCTTGTTAACTCGTCGCTGGTCGGATCTCTTGACTCTTTTATGTGATCTTCCGAGCTCAACTCCAAGTTTGTCGTGCTATCTAGGTTCTTAATGTAGATCAGAGTGGGGTTCGGGAGTTGAAGTTATGACCTCATATTCTGTAAAACATACGGCATTGCTGTCCCACAAGTCCCCTCGCGATATCCCAGCATCGCTATCCTCAGGTTTTTCATGTCCTCCAAGTCCAGAAAATAATCATCTGTGATAGGAGTGAAATTTATCAAGGGAACACCGAAGTGCTCAAGGATAGGAGTGATGAGGCTCCACAGTAGATTAGGTCGGGAAGCTTTGTTTCTCTCTTCTTATCTGCTTTCAGTTCTTTCACGATTTTCTCAAAGCTTTCGACCAAGACTTCTTCGTAGCTCCTGGCTTGCCCTTTTAGAATCCACCACAAGACCTCTAACTCGAACATTCGGGCAACACTCATCTCTTTTCGCCCAAAAATCGTTAAGCTCAGCAGCTTCTGAATATACTTAACGACCGAATTCCTAATCCAACTCGTGTTTTACTTTTTGGAGTCGAAAACCTGAGCTTCGATTATTCTGGGGGCAGCTGTGATTTTGCCCCCAGAAGGTCTGCACATTAAATTTTCCGTTCGAGTTAAGAGCGAAGGTAGAGTTTTTATCCTTGAACCCGTAAATGCGTATCAAGTCTAATATGTCGAGAGTCTTCGTCTCGTTCATCATTTGGAAGGTTATGGTGTAGACTGGATTCTTGCATTTACAAGAGTCTGCCCGGACTTCGAGGGTGCTGAACAACTCGAAAACGAATCTTTCATATCCAACTCGTGTTTTACTTTTTGGAGTCGAAAACCTGAGCTTCGATTATTCTGGGGGCAGCTGTGATTTTGCCCCCAGAAGGTTTGCACATTAAATTTTCCGTTCGAGTTAAGAGCGAAGGTAGAGAGTTTATCCTTGAACCCGTAAATGGGTATCAAGTCTGATATGTCGAGAGTTTTCGTCTCGTTCATCATTTGGAAGGTTATGATGTAGACTGGATTCTTGCATTTACTCGAGTCTGCCCGGACTTTGAGGGTGCTTAACAATTCCAAAATGAATCTTTCATATGTAGGCCGAGGCATTTGAGAAGGCCCACTTTCTTCAATATTTCATCAACGTTTCGATCCCCATGGCCTCAAGGATCTTGGGATTGCCAAATCGGGTATGTGCCACCCCCCATCTAAGTCTGTCTTTATATTCGTCGTTCTTCAACATGATGTCAAATGGCTGGCTGTCAGTGGTCTGATCTATAGCTGCCGGGATTCTTGGGGTTTTAGTTCCAGGAGCCTTGGGATTGGGCTCATTCACTTTTTCTTTGCCCTTGCCTTTTTGGACCTTCTGGGTTACTTGTCTGCTTGTGGTGGCATCTTTCTTGGAGGTGCCAGTATTTTTTGGTGGTGCCATTATCACACATTGAATTTGAGTTTAACTCAAAATTTCAACCTTATGCATCCATTATCACTTATCCAAGGGAAACCAAATTCACACTCATCATTCTTCAACATGAATCAAGCATCTAGCCTAAATGACCTTTTGCAAATTAAATCGATAATCAAATAAAAAAAAAAAAAGCCCAAATCTGTTTAATGTGCTCTAACATGCATCAAGTCATCTCAAATGATTACACATAAACCACTCTAGCCTAAAAATTGAAATGATGACCATATTAACAAGCAAAGAGGGACTATACAATCCAATACACATGTTTGAAGAATGTCCACAATCGAAACTTACAAGTTTATCACCCAATCCATTCTCCTAGTCCACAAGTACTCAAATATCACATATCATCATTAAATCGTATTAATTACAATGTTGCGTATGTGATATTTGAGTACTTGTGGACTAGGAGAATGGATTGGGTGATAAATTTGTAAATTTCGATTATGGACATTCTTCAAACAATGTGTATTGGATTGTATAGTCCCTCTTTGCTTGTTAATATGGTTATCATTTCAATTTTTGGGCTAGATTGATTTATGTGTAATCGTTTGAGACGACTTGATGCATGTTAGAGCACATTAAACGGATTTGGGCTTATTTTTTTTATTTGATTATCGATTTAATTTGCAAAAAGGTCATTTAGGCTAGATGCTTCATTCATGTGGAAGAATGATGAGTGTGAATTTGGTTTCCCTTGGATAAGTGATAATGGATGCATAAGGTTGAAATTTTGAGTTAAACTCAAATTTAATGTGTGTGCTTGTGATTGTTTATAGGAAAATAATGGCACCACCAAAAAATACTAGCACCTCCAAGAAAGATGTCACCACAAGCAGACAAGTAACCTAGAAGGTCCGAAAAGGCAAACGCAAAGAAAAAGTGAATGAGCCCAATCCCGAGGCTCCTGGAACTAAAACCCCGAGAATCCTGGTAGCTATAGATTAGACCACTGACAGCCAGCCTTTTGACATCGTGTTGAAGAACGACGAATATAAAGACAGACTTAGATGGCTGATGAGACGGGGGGTGGCACAGACCCGATTTGGCGATCCCAAGATCCTCGAGGCCTTGGGGATCGAAACGTTGATGAAATATTGAAGAAAGTGGGCCTTGCCAAAAGCCTCGCCCCTTTGCCCACATATGAGAGATTCGTTTTGGAGTTCTTCCGCACCCTCGAAGCCCAAACAGACTCGAGTAAATGCAAGAATCCAGTCTACACCATCACCTTCCAAATGATAAACAAGACGAAGACTCTCGACACATCAGACTTGATACACATTTACGGGTTCAAGGATAACCTCTCTACCTTCGCTCTTAACTCGAACGGAAAATTTAATGTGCAGACCTTCTAGGGGCAAAATCACAGCTGCCCCCGGAATAATCGAAACTCAGGTTTTCGACTCCCAAAAGTAAAGCACGAGTTGGATTAGGAGTTCGATCGTTAAGTATATTCAAAAGCTGCTGAGCTTAACGATTTTTGGGCGAAAAGAGATGAGTGTTGCCCGAATGTAGAGGTCTTGTGGTCGATTCTAAAAGGGCAAGCCAGGAGCTACGAAGAAGTCTTGGTCGAAAGCTTTGAGAAAATCGTGAAAGAACTGAAAGCAGATAAGAAGAGAGAAACAAAGCTTCCCCACCTAATCTACTGTGGAGCCTCATCACTCCTATCCTTGAGCACTTCGGTGTTCCCTTGATAAATTTCACTCCTATCACAAATGATTATTTTCTGGACTTGGAGGACATGAAAAACCTGAGGACAGCGATGCTGGGATATCGCGAGGGGACTTCTGGGACAGCAATGCCGTATGTTTTACAGAATATGAGGTCATAACTTCGACTCCCGAACCCCACTCTGACCTACATTAAGAACCTAGATAGCACGACAAACTTGGAGTTGAGCTTGGAAGATCACATAAAAGAGTCAAGAGATCCGACCAGCGACGAGTTAACAAGGTACCAGATGGGCAAGAAGCCAAGGACTGTGGCAAGGGAGAAGAGCGTGAGGGATGCAGAAGGAAGCAGTCAGCCGAACAAGCCATCCAACAAGAGACCGACATCTGTCTTGCAGTCTCTGTCCGAGATTCAAGAGCACCAAGACAACCGACTAGCTGCAATGGCGAAAGAGATTCGAGAAATGAGAGCCGATATAAGCGAAATCAAGAGGAATGTCAGTAAAAAATGGGGGCCGAATTGACGGAGATTAAGGAGAGCCAGAACAAGCTTTTGGACTTGTTCAACAACATTTGAGGATGCTACAGTGGCTAAAGCCCCCGATATGCCCGGCCCTCAAAGTCGCTATGAGGAACACCAAGGGTGTCTCGCCTCTTCTCCACAACTTAGTTGGAAACTAAGTTTGGGGAAAGATTGGGGGTGGGACATTCTTGGCCGCTCAAGTCCTCATATCTCATATCTCCCTTACTATCTCTTTAACTTGGCTTATTGTGATGATCTCATTGGTCTGTGTGTCCCCATTTCTATTTAATTTGCACTTGCTTGGATTGATTTGATTTTGGCATGTGAGCCTACACCACTTTGCGTTTATCATTGTTGGATTGGTTTGACGGCCTGTGTGCCGATTATGTTTGATGATTGCTTGTGGTGATTATTTTGGATGGATTGTTAGAGTTATGGATAAATTGGTAGGCCTGTGAGCCGTTGACTATCTATTTGTTGGTTTGGTTGCATTATATTGTTGATATTTTGGTTTTGGTATTGCACATTTAGGAGTAGGAATTTTGATAGTTTTAGTAGTATTGGGATGTATGGTTTTGAATAATTGATTGAGTTCGTTAAGCACCAATTCGTACCACTTCTTTCCACAAATCTTGGTTTTCAACCAAGTTTGGGGAATGGGTGGTAGGTGTTCGGATTTAGCCGCTTGAAAAAAGTTGATTGAAGCAAATTGGAACGAGAAATGTGACAATGGTTAATGGTGAAAAAAAATTTGTCAAGAATTTAGGCTTTTGAAGCAAAATTAAGCCTGCATTCAAAACTTGTGATCAAAATTTTGTCCAAGTGAGCTTTTGAGCCTGAAAAAGATACTCCCATTTTAGGAGTAATTCAAATCTTCTTTCGGTGTGAAATTCATTAAATGCATGTATTCGTCTCCATAACTTGCATTGATTCTTTATATTGAATAAGACGGTACATCGTGTGACCTTGAAAGTGATCTTAGACATTTCTTGATTCGAGCCCATTTCAAAAACTTGAAAATGATTCCTTTTCACCAAATATTTAAAAACATTGTCTCTAGTTATCCCGTTGAACTTTTAGCCTTTTGGTTTGATAGCCAACTCTACAAGCCGAAGCTCTTTCCATTAGCCTTTGAACCTAAATGGACTAATTGAGTATGAGGGAGGTGGTTGGAAGGTAGTCGCGTTGGGAAATTGGGATCATTGAAGGCTGGAGAGAAATTTACACAATATAGGCAAGAGTCGAGAACATTAGCCTCTCCAATGTTTGTAAATATTTATTACTAAAGAAAATAATAATAAGTAAATAAATAAATAAAACTCGAGTTGAAAAATTAAAAAAAAAAGTTGAAAAATCAGAAAAACAAGAGAAAGAATTGTTTTTATATATCGTGGTAGTGTTTAGGTTTGGAGAGGCTAGTGAAGAGCACAATGATCTTTGATCAAGATTCTCAAAGTTTTAAAAGTCATAAAAAAACACACTTCATGTGAGAATTAAGGACAAGGGAGTTGTAGGTTGGGTTGAGGTAAATAAATCGAACCTTAGAATCGATTTGATTGGGAAGTGAGAGAGTGGAGTAGAGTGATTATTGTTTGAGGGGTAGATGAGAGTAGCTAACTCATTTAGTCCGTTTTATAGTCACATTTGCCAAAAAATATCCCACCTTACCCCAAGCCAACATTACAACCCTTGTAAAGACTTTTTTTATTCTTTGTTACACATGTCGAATACACTTTCAGATTTAGATGATTGGCAAACTTATGGAAGGTGATTCATGCATTTCAATGTGTCCGTCATCATAACAGGTGTGCCTGAAACAGCTAACTAAAAGGGGGTATGATGAATATCTAAAAAAGTAGCATATAATTTCTTTGAGGTAATATACTGGTGAATTAACATATACAAATACTTGTATGCATCTGATACACAATAATATTATTGTAGCCATGAAGATTTTTAAGGGTTTTAGGAGTTTTCAGAATTTTAGAATTTTTTAGGGTTTAGGATTTCTTTTAGAAGTTTTTAGAATTTGGGGATTTTAGATTTTTTTTTTAGGATTTTTAGGAATTCTTTAGAAAGGGTGTACAATAAGTCTTATTTTGCATCTTATGCACCCGAGTCCCACTCTTCTTATGAAGGTGGGAGAAGGCAGGTATAAATCGTTAATTACAGTAAATTAGTGATCACTGGAGATTTAGGAAATTCATGTAGAACTCTAACAATATATAAAACCTAAAATCTGAAAAATAATACAATTAGTACCTAATTTACTTCTATTATAAAAGTGTGAGTTGTTTCTTACAAAATTTGATTTACCTATTATATCCTTAATGAATTTTAATTTTTAAGGTTAGTTTGGTAACTATATCTTTAAAGTTTTATTTATAAACTATATCTTTGAATTTTTATTTATATGGTTAGACAAATTTCATTTGCCTATTATATCATTAATGAATTTTAGTTTTTAAGGTTAGTTTATTAATTATATTCTCAAAGTTTTATTTATTTGGTTAGAGCCCTATATAATTCATCTATCAATTCATGGATATGACACACTAAAAATATTCATGGATATGATATATAATTCATCTAATGGCATAAGTTGAACCTATGTATTAATCATATTCTATAAAAAAATCAAAGAATAAACTAATGTGAAAGTGTCAGATATATTATACTATGAGAAAAGAATAAAAAAACAAAAATTAAATATCTACAATTAAATGTACATACAAGTTAATTATACAATGTAGTATTTCAAAATTGGGATTAAACTAGGCATACATTTAGCCTTACTATTTAAATTTAGATTAAACTAGCAATATATATGTTTACACGCTAAATTTCTTTGTATGAGCATTTGTAAGAAATGAGATTATATATTATATTTATTTTCAATGATTTAGAAGAATGAAATTGATATACTTCTTAAGTAACATTTATAAACATTACAACAAGATAATAATTGATTCACGAAGTTTATTGAATTCAAAAAATATACGATAAAGTCATTTATATATATATATATATATATATATATATATATATATATATATATATATAAGATGAAAAAGATGGAGGAAAGCGGTAAAAATAGCTTATATATGAAATCAGTAAAAGATATATCTGAAGATATAAAAACTATAAATGCATCGGTAGTGATATTGTGTAGATTTAAATACTATTGGTCTATTCAATGGATCGATTTTATTCAAATAAATCTATAGGTTGAACACCATTTTTAATCGCATATCTTATACACCTACACAAATATATTCACTAATGTAATACTTTTAATAGGTGATGTAATTTGAGTAGACCAAAGAAAAAACCGTTATGTTAGAAAACTAGAGAGACATAAAAATCACAAGGTTTATAATAATTGGAGTTTAGACCGAGGTGTGAAATTTTATTATACTAATAATAGAAATAATAAAATGATAAACGTAAAAATTAGTGAACATGAATAGTTGCACCAGATTCTTTTAAATATTTAAGATCTAGCATTAAACAAATTATTAAATCAATAAAAATATTATATATATATATATATATATATATATTTTAAGCATATGTAATAAATTGATAAATGAATTTACTATGCTATATAAATTATAGGGTACAATAAAAAACTAACAAGAAATAATGAACTAAGTTGTACTGTGAATGATTAAAAAATTATACAATGTGGATGAATATCACATAATTAAATTAAAACATGCTTAAAAATAAAGACAGTGAAATGTGAATGTTAATATTAACTTGACAATAGAATAGATAAAAAATAATTACATTGAATAGAGTACTGTATAGTCTAAATAAAAAATAAAATGAGAGAAATAAATCGAAATGTGTGGTTTAAACATGTATATATAAGACTTTTAAATGGATGTGTGATGTTTGAAAAATTAGGAGTATTTCACTATAACTAAATAAGGAATTAAAAACATTACAAATTAGTTATAACATTTATTAGATCTTATATAGATTATAGCATGTGTTTTGATTGAAAATTGTGAAACACTATGTATATAGTCAACCTTCCATAAAAAATATTATTTATTTTGTAATTATACTATAGTAGGATTTTTATTAAATAACGCATATTTTTAAAATTTCGATGTTGCAATGAGAAAATAATTTTTAAATTGAAATAAGCAATCTTAAATCGATAAGAAAATTATATTAAAGAGGGTTATACTTAATAATAATAATAAAGAAAATTAGAAAATAACTTTCATAGCAAAAGTTGAATGTTGGACCTTGATACTAAGTTGCTGGAAGTTTTTCCTCACACTAAAATATGTAAAGAATTTCATGTGCAAATGTATGTTGAAATCGAAATTATTTATTAGAAAATTATAGAAAAGTACGTTAGGCCTAATATTTTGTTTGTTATGTAACAAATAATTAACTTATGAATGTCAGTTGATGATGTAATGAGACAATTAAAAATGTATTTTTCTTCAAATGCTAGTGATTTGGTGCAAAACGTAAAAATATGTCTCATTATTACGTATATAGTTTTCCAATCATCGTATAACTTTATTCAAGATGTACTAATGATGACCGAGTCTGTGTATAATAAGAAGTAAACGATAGTTTGAATAAATCAAACTTTACATGTATAATAGAAAATTTTGTAAGAATAAATATTTCTACATTATATCATGGTATATCGTTTTTTACGAATCATTTAACGTTAATTATTATAACTTGTTTTATTAATTAAGATTAAGGTTATTTAACTTTTCTATTTATCTTTTATGATTCAAAATTATGTTTGTTTAATAGATTAATTTTTATTAAATTGAATTATCTACGAAGTTGTGTATATATATTACATTGATCACAATGTATCATTATTTTACGTCCAAATTTTTTTTTTTTTAAAATAACAGTAAAAAATTATAATCCTCATTTTTGGGTGGGGGGGGGGGGGAAGAAAAGAGCAAAAAGGTTGCAGCATTGGTGATGGAAGGGCAGAATGGTAAAGAAGTCCAACCTCCAGAAAAGAAGTCGAGCAAAGAACTTTGTTAAGGGGCTTCCTCATCAACAAGTTCCACAACCCACAGATTTCAATACGCTACAGCTGGAACACCTCTAAACCCAACTCTTACTTCTTCAGCTTCTTTATAGCTCTAACCTTTTTTCTCACTTTTCTTCGCTGCTCTCGTCTCTTCAATGTTCGTCTCTTATGTGCTAAAATATTGTCTACTTACGCTATAATATTTACAGAAATTCTAGACCTAGACCAGCTCAATTAAATGGGATTTGGATCCTCTAAAATATTCTAAGGTGAATGAGATCATCTATTCTAATTTGTGTTTCATTTCCTCAACATCATCAATACGTGATATGGGTCTATTGATAACGTCATTGTGATATAATCTCGTATATGTGTCACATGTTGACAGTGTTGGAATAGATAATTGACAATCATTTGGAATAGGTGATCTTGTCGTATTTCAAAAAGAGAATGATACACTTTGTGTGGGTAAAAAAAGAAACGTGGGACTTATATAAAGTGCATCACTTTCTCTTCGAGATGTATGGCAAAATGATCTGGATAAACATGTCCACAGATACTTTTGACAAACTGAAGAAAGATAAACATTAGAGACAGGATTTTTTTGAGAGTTTAAGCGGAATTTTTGAAATAAATCTAATTGTGTTGAAGTCCGCAGTGAGTATTAAAAAGCTGACGGAATACTCTGGGGGAGAAATGAAAACTAATAATGCACCAAAATGCTGAGACAAAACTAGATCAAATGCCATTAGAATTTGGAACTAAAGGACCAGGAAAATTGCATATTTTCGTCGGAGCTCATTCATACAAGGATTACTTTAATAATCATGCAGCCTCCGATCAAAAGTACATCCGAGAACCAATAATTGAAACATTAAAAAAAAAAAATGAAACAGGAACCTACCTACCTACTTATGAGTCAACAAACCTCTCCGTTTGATGCTTGATGATGATAAAAGGTGGTATCGGCCTGCATTTTGAATAACCGGGCATATGGACCATTTCTGTTAAGGAGCTCTGTATGAGTGCCACTCTGCATGAAAGAATTTTGATCAAAGAATTGATGAGGTACCTAATATCTATAGCTTTTTTTTGTGTGTGTGTGGGGTGGGCAGGATGGGGGAATTGGTAGTTACTTGAGATTATATTAAAAAGAAGAAAAAAATAAAATAAAATAAAATAAAATAAAATAAAAAAATTGGGGACAGCTTAAAGAGTCTTGGTTTTTTTAGCTGATTCGGACATATATACCCCAGTACCACCAACACAATCTGTACCAGCAAAATCTAACTCTGTCCCGTAGTAACAAAATTAAGGGAATAATAGAAAGAAACTAGATGACAGAGTATGGGGGTACATGAATTGTGGCCAAAATTGAGAAGTTGACTTTTTACTTACTCCACAAGTGGCCAAGAGTAGGAATGTTCACTATATTTTTCCTTTCTTAGATACAAAGGGATGAGCTAAGGGTGTTTTTTTATGGGAGGGTAGGAGGGGGAGTGGGGATTCAGTTTTAGTAATGGTCCATGGCCATTAAGAGATATTTTCTAGCAAAGTGCCTGAAGCCCTTAAACTTCTTACCTCAACAACTTGTCCGCCATTAAGTACCAAGATCCTGTCCGCTGCGTTTATAGTAGACAGCCTGTGAAAGCTGTGTCATAACTTGCATGCCCAATTACTGGCAAGTCTATAACTAAAGAGATAACTCAAGAAAAAACAAACCTTTGTGCAATTATGATGATAGTTCTCTGTCTTCTACCGTCACTATTAAAAGATTGAAGAATCTCCTGCAGGAAGAATGCAATAGACATTAACCGAATAACACTTCAGCAGCCAACTAGGATAAGAATGAGAACTAGATGTGTGGCAGTGGGTGTGTCTTTCACCTTGATATAACCTTCACTCTCGGCATCAAGGGCACTGGTTGCTTCATCGAGTACCAGAATCATGGGATCTCTAAGGAGAGCCCTCGCTATTGCAATGCGCTGCTTTTGTCCTCCACTTAGAAGGTTATCATCTACAATGGTATCATAGCCACTAGGAAGGGCGGAGATAAATTCGTGTGCATGTGCTTTTTTGCCAGCAAGTTCAACTTCCTCTTGGCCAATGCTTCTACTGCAATCATATCTGATATTTGTATTCACATCCATATGGAAAAGATGTGGTTCCTGCTTGACGGTCATGTAATGGAACTCTTAGATATCATCTTTTTATGCCGCGCACACGCAAAATGGTGAGCAAATCCTTTTTAATCTGACCTGCTCAACAAATCCAATATTTTCTCTCAGCCACCTGACGTCGAGGTCTCTGAGAGGAATGCCATCGATAAGAATCTGGAGATTAGGATATGCCGACAGAGGTAAGCTTAACATGACGAATTCTTGGCTCTAAAGTGTCAGTAGGCATGACACGACAGTCTTGAAGGATAAACAATATATATAAGCAAAACTAACAAATGATTCCATCGTTTAAGTGCAGAGTTCCACATTCATGAGAATCATGGGAGCAAGCATAGAGCTAATGCGTCTTTAGGTAACATATTTGTTCTCCGTGAAAAGCCCTAATGAAAGGGTATTCTACTCATGCCGTTTCCAAGAGACACATGTTTGTTATACAACTGCAGTATTTGGAGACATGAGCACTTCTGAAATACAGAGGCGTTTGAACAGCTTTTTGTGTGAAGTAGTTCTTGTACTCTTTCAAAGATTAAACTAGGATTTAAAACATTATATTAAAACTTGGAAATGTTGTTTGAACACCGTAAGCACATTTTGCTAATGCAAAAATGGGATACAACGTTAATAGATTGTCACAAAGCGGGCAGAGAATATTGAACACGAACTGCCAGTCAGTCAGTTGATAAGACAAGTTTTTAGAGTGAGCATGCCCAAATATGCGATTATAAGAATTAGGAAGGTTTGAGGAGAGAAAATATGCACAAATAAACTGAATAGTAATGGACAATGCGTTACTCAAAATAAAGTAATAAATGCAATTAACTATTTAAGTTAATATCATCAGATTACTTAAATTCAAGCCAAAGCACAAAGTAGAACATGACGAATAAAAACTAACTACTCACCTCACCATTGATTGGTTCGTAGAGGCGTAGCAGAAGATTGATTAACGTACTTTTCCCGCTACCACTGGCACCAACCTTTTCCAAGTAAAGCTTGCGTTGGTGCTTAAAATATATCAAAGAGAATTAATAACAAGAGAGAGAATGTTATCTTCATTACCACTGCAACCACTTCATTGGCTTTTATGGAGAAGCTTGCATTTTCCAAAATAGGTACCTGATCATATGTAAGAGAACAAAAAGGATCAGTTCCACATAAAGAAAAATGATTAAATACATAACCATTAAGGAACTAGTGGAAATTGTAAATATTAGTATAGTGTCAAAGTCTAGGCATTTGCAGTAATTAAAACATACCATCTTCCTTGAAGGGTAGTGAAATGATATATTCACAAAGTCAACACCTCCTCCTAGCTTTTCCAACTTTACTCCTGCTCAATAATAAATTAGTCTTTCCTATAATTCACATCACAATGTAGGAAAATATCAGGAAAAAAAAAAAAAAAAAAAACAGTTGTAGGATTCAAATAAGTATTTGCTACTCACAAACAACATGAAAAAGGAAGAAGTAAAAAAGAATATTCCATGTGATTTCATGTGTGGGGAAAATCTAACATGTCGATAAAACATGTAGAAAAAGAAATCGCAATGCAATCTGCAATAGTGCAGAATAGTATTTTGCATCACTAGGAAAAAGCAAAGGGCCAACATGAGGTCACTTACCTTTCGACAAGAATTCAGGACCAGGTGGAAGTTGCATCAACTGAAAAACTTTCTCACAAGCTCCAACTGACTGAAGCAATGATGACATGCTGTCCTGCAACCTCCAGGCAGCGTAAATCAACCACTCACAGTAGAAAACATATTTGGTCAGTTGCTCGGCGGACACAGAACCGATCAACGTAGACGTTCCTCCTAAAATGACTGCAAACACCTGCATATTATATTTGAGTCAGCTTCAAGAATTTATCCAAAACATGGAGTTGTGCACTAAGTAGAGTAAAACCTGTGTTGATCGATAAAGTGTATGAAAACTTAGGGTCCACAATCCGCTAGCTGCACTTTCACGCATGCCCACAAAAGCTAACATGTCAATCCATTGTGTGTACCTAAAAGAAAATCACATATTATAAGTCTGCTGCGAGCACAAACAAAAACTGTCTATGTTACATCAGTTTACAGCCTATACTCTCTGCTAGTTTCAGTATCCAAGTCTTAAACGAAACTATACAACCTCTGATATTCTTCTCTTTCTGTTCCATATGGTCGGATAATTCTCATGAAAGACAATGTTTCTTGCGCAACCTAAAAGTTTGGACAAGGATAAGAAAAATAAAATCTTGTAGAAGAAGAGGCATATTGAAATATCTTCCAGTATTCTGATTTACCTCATTGGCAGAAGCAACAATGTTTTGAGCAAGCAGCGCTGCTTTCTTCTGGTACCTTTCAAAGACAAAAATTCCTCTTAAAGTCATAATGCGGCTTCTTATAAGTAAAACACATATTTTGCAAGCACACAACATCCAATGCATATATCCGCCAATCGAAGATATACATGAAAGACACTTGGATATAACATTTGTACATGGTCACTCAAGAAAATTGCACTTTTTGTTTACAAGAAACATTGAATATTTTGTTCCAATACTCTTAAAAAAGTCAAAATTCGTCACGAACATGAATCCTAGTTTCATTTAGCTTATAGTTCCTAACCTTCGAGCAGATTAAAGTTCAGTTCTAATTGCCAGAATGCACATCGACTAAGAAATAATACTAATCTACTGCACCATTGTGAGCTAGTACCAACAGAGCAAGACATTAAGCAACCAAAAGTCTTGTAAAATATATCAGAAAGTCATATCTCTAATTTCACAAATATATGCAGAGGCTACCTACAGAACTACATTCTAACGGTTACTCATGAAACCCCAGAATATCGTTGATCAAAGAATAACCTAAACATATAGATAGTGTATCAGGGGTACGATCTAACAAATCGAGTATACAGAGATATGTATTAAGACTTACTGCCCATAGATGAGAAAAATCAGAGACAAAATAGCGCATACGACTAGGGATGATAGCGCTAGAGGCCATGATAAAGTCATCAAGGTGATAAATGCACCTGTTCCCTGCAAATTACTTTATTAGAGATAAGATGACAAAATAATCAGAGAAAGAATACAAATTAACCAAATTAACCACCTGGAGAATATTGCGCAAGATCAAGTGTATATCATTTCCAATGGTCTGAGATAACCGCTGGCAATCTGCACTAATCCGACTAGTCAGGTTGCCGACTGCTCCTGTGTCAAAAAAGGATATATCCTACATTCAATTTTACACCTACATGTTAAACTGAAACATCGTGAGAAGAAGCGTCAGGCTACGCCAATATGCTTAGGCGATAAAATCCAAACCTGAAAAAGAAGAGAGGTATATACAGTTTCCCTGAGACGCTTAACCTGCAAGTATTGAGAACCACCAGCTATTGTTAACATCCTTGATTAAGAAAGCAGCTCCAGGTCATAAAGAAATTACAAATCACTTTCTTAGTTGAAAATTCCAATTGTAAACTTAACAGAACCCATAATTAGAATGAAAAGAGCAATACTGCAAAACTAATCAGATTGGTAATCCAGAGTTCAACATAAAGTTCAGACATATACAACATTAGTTCGGTAAAATCTTGAGAAGAAATAATATGAGCCAGCCACTCTCTCAAAACCCTTTCTCACTAATATTGTGGTAGATCATAGATGCATGCAGCATGTACCAACAGCAAGACCTCTGATACCCCAAACACCATAAAATGAAGAAACTTGTATTCTACTTTTTATTTTTACATTTAAAGGACAGTATTCTTCATGGAGTATATGAGCAGGTACACAAAATCCATAAATGGAGTATATAGGTAGGTACACTCTAATTTCTGAAGCAAAATCATGACTTTAACTATACATTTGATCATGGATCTCAGAAGAGGTAAGGGCTGATCTGAAATTATTATGGCCATTTTCACGCTACTAATAAATTTATAAACTTTGCAAGTGAAAAACAGCGGTATGATATTTTCTATTGATAAAAAGAACACAAGAAATAACCAACATTTATCCTGCTATGCAGGGTTGGCTATAAGGATCATATATCACCGTTGTGCTTGCTCATTGCTCAAGGCTCATGTTCTCGTTTATATTTATGTATAGCATACCTCTTCGAATAGTTTTTTTCCAAGTCTTCTTAATTCTTCCCCTTTACTTTTAATATGAACTAGTGATTCTTTACTTTCACTTGTCATACTAAGGCATCTAAATATCTCCAAATACACAACCATCTTAAGCACCGCTCCCCTGATCTGTTATCTAACAGGCCTACCACATTTCCATTCTAATACATTTATTTGTCATTAAGTTTAATCTAGGGTATCTGAAATCCGTCTCAATATTATCCATTCAGCTACACTAATTTTTTGGTCCTGTTCAAATTTCAAAGTTAGATGTATGGGTCCCCAAGCTCGCAGCTTCTTCAACTGCTATATAGTAAAGGAAACCAACAAAAAGGATAAGAAGTAAACATAATTTGTTAGACGCACCAAAATCACATTTGCAATAGCAAAGCATCCACTTCGCAAGCCGTTGCAGTCAAGGAAAAGATAGCAGATAGGAAGATATTATTCAGAATAAGTTACTAACTGAGAGTAAAGGGCGGAAAATCATTATACTAGGATAACATAAATTTACCTGCATATTCCAGAGGTTAAGCACAATAAAAACAGAAGCTGTAAATTTTTATAGAACACCAAGATTTCACCATTTTGAGCTGAAAAGACTGATTCTGCTAGTATCCCAGGCATTGATATCTCTGAAACCTGCAACATAAAGATTTTTCCAAAATCTATCTCAATACTGTAAAAATAAATTAGCACACTTAATCAAATTCAGAGGGGCTTAATGACTATCTACCGGTACTTAATCTATGAGACTAAAGCATTTAGAAATAAAAGAACTCCTACTATTAAAATCATAAATCTCGACAAAGTATTCGATATACTCATCGTTACAACATCTAATTGAACCAACGATAAACTCGATCATCTAAGCACATAATAGTACCCGTAACCAACCAATGATAAGCTCGAGCAAATAGTAGCGCCAACAGTTGAAACACTAGACTCACACAAGCGGAAGAAAAACAAAAGTTAGCACGCACCGCAGCCACAGTTAATGCACCAAAAGCTGTGAATGAATCCATTTCTCATC
This sequence comes from Ajuga chamaepitys, assembly GCA_958295605.1. Classification (NCBI taxonomy): domain Eukaryota; kingdom Viridiplantae; phylum Streptophyta; class Magnoliopsida; order Lamiales; family Lamiaceae; genus Ajuga; species Ajuga chamaepitys. Next base: position 26,791,065 of record OY282495.1, on the reverse strand, counting down.
AGCTATCAATGCAAACATCTTGCTCACAGCATTGAGAACAGTCATCGGCTTCGTCGACATTGAAGAGCCATCAATATTTTGCTCGAGATCTCGCAAATTTCACCAATTTCCACCCGGGAAAATATCACGAATAAACTGAAACCATCTCTTAAACATGTGAAGAGCTTCATTTGTTTGGTCGCAAAAGTCCCCTTGATTTTTCTTAAATGCATGTGAAAGGAACATATTAGGATTCTGAATAGAACGGCTGGTGCGCATTAGGGTTTGAGCTAAGGTTGAAGTGGGTAATTTGAGTAAGCATTTGGAGGTGAGAATTGGAATTGAGATAATTTTGCGGTTGTTGAAGGAGGCGAGATGAGGTAATGCCGTGGGAAGCACCGACATCGGCTCAGTGGCTACGGAAGCGGTACTAAATACCACGGCCACCGGCGTTGATAGTTGGAACTGTAAAATCTGTGGTCGGGTTTCACTTAAGGGGTGGTGATTTGCTTCAGCTTCAACTTTGAGCGAAAGGATGAAGTTCAATGTGGTATATATCAAATATGATCGAGTAATCCGACTTATAATAAAAAATGATGTTACTCATGTTTGACTTTATTTAAAAATATATATATATTTTTTCAGATTTTGAATTTAAATTTTCTCTCTTATGTATTCACTCTTATATCTTATCTTCTTACTTTCTCTCATTTTTTCTCTCAACTCTCTCAGTTCTTCATTTATCTTCTTCTTTTTTTCATAGTTTCATCATCATTCATGCTCGGATTATTTTTCCAAGTGGGTGTTTGTTCTTATTTTCTTTCATAACATGTTTTATTTTGCTTCTCAATCTATAAATATTATATTTTTTAAAAATTTAAGGTTGTGATTATTTACTTATATGATAGCTTTATTTTCCATTCTTCAAGTTGTGCAAACAATATGGTAGATTTGTATAAAAAAAAATGACTGAGTTGTTTAAAACGGCATGATTGTTTTGTGTTTAAACAACTGGGTTGCTTAAAACACTGGAGTTGTATTTTAATCAAATAACCTAGTTGTTTAAACAACTCGGTAAACAACTCGGTAAACAACTCAGTAAACTACTGGGTTGTTTAATATGTCAAAATATGAGTTTTTTTAAAAAGAGGCTATTTTTTATTGTTTAGAATAAGTAAGGTCATTTTTCATAAGTCATACTTTGACGAGATCATTTATGAAAATACCCCAAGTTCAATTCAGTTCCTCTAGGCTCTAACCCGACTATGCTAATCCAAGCGCATGTTAAGTTGATAACTACCCCCGTGCCATAATTGGTATACAAAGGAATGATGTGAGAATGAAATGATAATCAATATGAATTTATGATGACGATAGACATTTTCGAAAGAACTATTATTATATTCATGGGATTAGCCATTTCTCACATCCAACATGATATTAGTTATTCCTAACAACTAGAAATAAAATTATTATTATTGTTAGTATTATTATTAAGTAATCAGTGATTAATTAGTTATTATTATTAATTAATTTATTGATTGACGATAATGATGTTTTTGTTCTCATGATCGTGGTTGTTGTTGTTGTTATCAGTTAACTAATTATTATCACTCGACGGTCACGATTCTTTCTAATATAATGATTAAATATTATATTTTCGGAATTTACAATTACTTTGAATTAATCGTTATCAATTTATTAGTTAGTTGATTATTATTTATTACAAGTATAGTACCCACACGATATGCGGTTTCAAGAATGTTTGAAAGGTGAATAAATTCAAGTTAGGAAATTTATAAATTTTAATAAAATAATGATTAGTATATTGTAAATATTAAGTGAATTAAATATATTTTTTGTCCAATAATTTATCGTACCATACGTATAAATCACAAATAAAGATGCTAATTTTAAATACTAATTCTTCCGTATTGGTCTGACTATAGGTGTGGCCCTAGCCAATAATAATAATTAAAAAGTTTGTATTCTTTTTACAATCCAAAGACTGTACATGTCATATAAAATAGATAAACATTTAAATAATTGTCATTTTAAAAAGTAACATAGAAACAAATCATATATATATATATATATATAGATGAATTTTTTAAAAAAAATTCAAAACGTAAATATAATTTATAATAAACTTTATCTGAAAGTAAGATTAATAATTAGTTTATTATATATTAATTTGTGGTTAGATAATTTTACCTACACATGAGGTCTAATCAAACATTCACACTGATTGTGGATTGAGATATAATTCGATTTGTTGAGGATTCTAGAAAAAATACAAATATCCTTGACGTACATGTATCATGCATGAAAATTAATAAAAAATGATACGAAAATATTTGAATCTTCCCACTAATTTTATTTGCAAGCCAAAAAGCAATATAAATATTCATATTATAAACACTCAAGTCTAACGCAAACAATCAACCAACTAAGTTTTCTATGTTATTTAGGAGGGGGTGCAGGCGGCAGTCACACCCCTTAACTTCTCTAAAAAAACCTAATAATATTATGGAATATTTTTTATTGATACCCTTAAAATATAAGATTTCTCGTACTCCTTCAAAATTGTCCATTTTTATTGTAAAATTTTATCCCAATACTACATAGTATAATTGAAAAAATTAGCCCCTTACAAAAAAAAGAAAAAATATTAGATCCATCCCTAGATGATTCGACGTTCCTAATAAATGTTATTAAAACAATACTAAAGTCATGTTGACTTCTTACAAAACACAAATAAACTACAAAAGTAACATGTTTAAATAGTACAAGTTATAATCATATGTATTTTGCTATATATATACTAATAGGTATAGTTTAATTTTATTATACGGCTTAGACGATGGAACGTGAAAAACAAAATATCTTATTGAATATTTTGGAGAATGATTTTTACACATCGGTGATTAACATATAAACTTTTGTGTAGAATTAGGTATGTCAACGGGGCGGGTCAGGTCGGATTTCTGGATTTTCTGACCCGCCCCGTGCCCCGTCACGGGGCAAAAATATACGCTCCGTGATCTGCCCCGCACGGAGCGGGTCAGCGCCGCACGGGGCGGATTTGCCTGCCCCGCCTTCATTTTTTTCTTAGAAAAAAACTTTTTTTTTTTGCTAAAAACCTTGTTTTTTTTAATTGAAGTCAATATGGTTTTAATTTTTAAGTTTACATTAGCTTTGTTTAACATTTTCTAGTTTTTTGTAAAATTAATTATTGAATAATGGAATTTAATTACTTAAATTTAAACTAATCATAATTTAATGTATTAGGATGACATATGTATAACATATCATATATAAAATTTGATATTATAAATACATATATACACATATTTTATATTTATGTGTGTGTATATATATCTATATAATATTACATAATATATATTTAAAAATAAATTATATATATATATATATATATATATATATATATATATATAAAAATGGGAGGGGGAGGGGGCGGCGCGGGGCAGGCGCGGCAGGGGACATGACCCGAACCCGAATCCGATCCGCCCAGTGGATGGGGCGGGGCGTGCCTGCCCCATTCTCCATCTGGTCTGATTTTTTCCTGCCCTGAAGGCCTCGGGTCGGAGCGGATCGGTGCGGGAGGAATCGATTTTGACATGCCTATGTGGAAATAGGAGGTGATAATTTAGGTCTATCTAGGATTGACCCACTGCGTCCGACCAACGTCATATATTGGTCTGGATTGCCCAGCCAAAAGTTCTATCAGACCAAAAATTAGTGATTAGAGTTTGGTCTACCCCTAAAATATGCTATCATTTTTTGGACCGGCTCCATGCCCATTAAACTTTTGACACATTTGGTCAGACCTATTTGGTCCGAAAGTAATTTAGCGCTAGAATCTTATGATCCACCCAATCTAAAATATTAGCCAGGATCAAGCTATTAGGCAAGACCAATTTTGTCAACCCATAGTAAAATGTGTAGAAGAAGACTTTCCTACAATACAATGATAGTTTTAAATTAAAATAAAATAATATATGTAATTTAGAAAAACGGTATCGTGTATACATATACATACACTACAAACTAAACTCCATATATATTTCTCTGCACATGTATATACGGAATAAATGAACAAATATAATATTAGATAACAATAGCTGCCTACACTAACTAATTTCTTCTTTTTTAAAGTATCAATTAAAAATAAGTATTACTTCAAAAAGGTAAGAAAAATAAATAAATGAAAAATGTAACATAAAAAATAAAATTACTCGGAAGAAACTTGTCGCATATTATGTATTATTTAATAATAAAAATTGGATTTTAGAATAAATTTTAGAACTTTTAAAATAATTTCAGAAATGATTTTTAATTTTTTATTTTAAATTTTTTTTTTTTTGGAATTTCAAATGATCTTTATGAATTTTAAAAGAATTTTTAGAAATTTTAAATTGATTTTAGAAATAATTGTTTTTAATTTTGTGGATTTTTAAATCAACTTGAAAAATTTGAATTTTAAATGAATAATTTAATTTCTAAAATAATTGCGAAAATAATCTTTTTAATTGTTTGAATTTTTAAATATATTTTCTGAAAATTTAAAATATTTATTTATATGTTATTATTATTATTTTACATAGTTTTGTCCTGACGTGTCGCCATCCTATTGGCCAAAAGAAACATCTTGTCAGTCACATGGCCTATACGGCCTGAAATATAGCCAGAGTTTGAAAAAATAAAAAATACAATTAATACAAATTGTTGTCCGAAAAAATCGATAAATACAGATTGTTGTCGGAAAAAATAATAATTAAACTTATAAAAGTAAAAAACAACCTTAGTGCAGGTTGTTTTCTCAAATTGACCATTTTACTTATTGTACCATGGTACAAAATGCATTGCATGAGAGGACTTCGTGATCACTACAACTGTATCTTTTTTTACTTAAAATGTATCAAAGTATGTATTTGTCCTTCTCATTTTTCTTTTCCATTCCAGATTTTCTTTCTCACTGTTTTGGATATATCATAAATGTAATTATATGAAACGAGAGGTGTGAACAAGAAATACAAAAGAAATATTAAGGATTTAGAAAGAAAAAAAATCAATTATGTATTGATCAATTTGATATAGCTTCTAACTGGTTCGTTACCTGTGTAAAATGCACGGATGGTGAGATTTATTATTATTAAGTTAAAACATAACATTTAAATTTTTAATCATATCAACTATAGTCATAATAAAAAGAAATAACATATATATTTTATTAAACAATAAAAATATTTTCAAAAAAAGTAAAACTTTACAAATTCCGAAACACTTCTCGGAACACAACGTTCTTGGTTGAATTTCAACATTGTCTTCATCAGAACACACCAATATCTTCAGACCTCCACATTTCGTAACTCTCAATACTGCTACGTACAACTGTCCATGGCTGAATACAGGTTTTTTTAGAAAGAGCCCCACATGTTCCAATGATTGACCTTGACTTTTGTTAATTGACATTGCGTAAGACACAATATTTGGGAATTGTCGTCGTTGGAATTTGAATGGCAACCTCGGGCTAGATGGGGTCAGTGATAGTCTTGGAATTACTACTAAATCACTATAATTATTTCCAGTCAAAATTTTTCCTTCAAGAACATGTTTCCCCAACCTAATTAATAGCAACCTTGTACCATTGCACAAACCCTTGGAATGGTCAATGTTTCGAAGCAACATCACCGGTGTTCAACCTTTCAGCTTCAACTCATGAGGGACTCCAGAGCACTTCAATGAAGTCCGGAGTTCAGGAGTGTGAAGCTCGACTAACACATCAACATTCGAATCAGACTTGCAAGCACTATCAGAACTTAAATATGTCTTCGATTTCTTTGCATTGAGGTTGATCAAGTGTTCATTTATTGAAGCAACAACATCGAGGGTTGGAGCAAGAATAACTCTACTCTTCAAAAAGGATGGATCGTCCATGATGTTTTGAAAGTTAGGATAGATGCTTTCAACAATTGTTTGATTAGAATCCTCACCTCTTTGCAAAAATATAACATCAGGAATATGGAGTTGAGCACCCCAATCATTTACTTCACCAAGTTTCCCATCACCAATAGACTCAAACCACTTGGAAAATTCTTCCAATTCTACACGGTGTTCAACTCGAGACACATTTTATATCCTCATTCTCTTTGTCAGTCGTAACACTCTGCAATGATCCCACAAATAAGACGAATTAATAGTAGCATGCACGACATCTTGTCTTGAACCCTTTATTTAACAGGGAGAATCTGCCTAAAATCTTCTCCGATAAATCAGAATTATGCGATCCACTTAGATGCATGACATCTTTAAGAGTTTTATCCCACGTTTCAATGCAATGTCTATAAACCATGGGACCTTCATCCCAAATAATCATTTTAGACTTCATTAAAATATGTGATAGAGGACTTTCCTATTTAATGTTGTATGTGAAGTCTTCATTGATGTCCAAATGGATTGAGAAACACGAGTGAGCAGTTCTCCCACCAAGTAGAAGTTTAGATGTTATTCCACTGGATGCAACTTTCAAAATAATCTCGTCTTTTGATCTCAAAGCTGCAGAAAAGGTCCTCCACATGAATGTTTTCCCAGTTCCTCCATAGCCATAAACAAAGTATACACCACCCTTCTTGCTACTAACAGAACTCATAATCTTACCATGCACACAAAGTTGTTGATCATTCAACTTATTCAAAAGCTCAAGGTACTCCTTTGAAGTTCAACTCTTTTGTAATACAATTCATTGAAAAGAATTTTGTTGTGAAAAGTTGTAGTAGATTTCTGAATCAGGAACAGATATGACATCGAAGTCTTGCAAAGATTTGCCAAGTGGTTGCAACATTTCCTGAATATCTAGTAGAGTTAGATTCTTGATTTCATCTTCCGACATCACCAACTTTGCAAAGAAGAATAAATGGTATGTTTTAAATCATTTTAAGGTGTTAATAACTTAATTATGAACATACTTTTTATCGACAAAAGAAGAAAGTTTGTGTGTATCAAAGTTAATATATATTTATATCTGAGAAATTCATTATTTTTAGTTGTCTATGCAAAATGTAATCAAATAGGTAGCTTCAAGCCTTTTCCCAAATGATCTCAGGCCTTCTTAAACTTCCCGAAAATAAAAGCATCACAAACAAATTCCTCAATGACTTCCCAGATGTCCAATGACTTGCTTCAATTATCCCGTCTATGTACTCCTTATCGTCGTCTAAAAGACCTCTCGCATAACATGCATCCCAGAAAGTTGGATACAACATGTGCATATGTTCGGATAGCTTCGTAAGATTTGCGACCTTTAACAACAGTAAGGAGAATTCTCAAGTAATAAGCTTCGCTAGATCCAGGTGGAATATACCAAATTCTGCCAATAGAAAACTATTTGGTCCTCTTCACCCATCTCCTTTATCCCTTTGCCAGACAAATTGCTGCGAGAATTGGGCATATGTCAAATCCTTGCCTTCAGGATATATCTTGTTCACCTCAAACCAGCCCAAAAACATACTCTCTTTCACAAACGGTTTGTTCATCAAGGACACCAAATCATCTCCATAAGAAAATATGGCGTTTTGCTCATTCGATATGTGGAAACTAAGTCTCTCAACAGGAGGATCCCTAAATTGAATATCAAACCCAAAAATCCTCCATGCAGCCTCACATGGAGAGATATATTGATAATCATAGTATAATTAAACTTCGTCAACATCCTTCCCAGTGTTTTGATCCTGCACCGTTTGATAAAAACCTACAGTGATATGATCATGCCCTTTATTCACATACTTAAACAAATACTTGATAACTCTTAACTGATTGCACCATTCAACGTTTATGTGTGCGCCATATTTCATGAGAAGATAACGATTATGAGGTACAACAAAGGTATTGTCAAGCTCAACTCCACTTTTAGTTACTCTCCTTCCATCATTCCTTCTCCTATAAACATGATAACCAGCATTGTCAATAGTAGTTTCCTACACAAACCTTTTTGGAAAATATTTTGTGCAACACACTTCCTCATTCATGCACGGTGACTCTTTCCTTGCTGCACCACATGGACCATGCATCATGACATCACGTACTGCAACATAATACTCTGGATCAGAATTTTCATTAGGAATTTCAGCTGAAATGATACGATTAGAGTCGCTGCTGGAAGGATTTTTATGTTTCTTGTCTAAGAAAAACAATATATGTGCATGTGGAAGCCATCACTTTTGAAATTCCACAGTATAAATTGCTACAAATAAATAAACTGTCAAAACTGATAATTATAATTAAAACCGTTTAATAGATAACCTTTTAGATTAAAGTAAATCAATACATGTTCTAACATTTCCAAATATATTTTTCTTTCTAAGATCATCTATGAGATTTTCTAACTTGATCTTGAAGACCCTAGCAACAATATATGGACGATGTTTTGCTTTCAAACCTCTTTCAAAAAACAAAGTGTTCAATCTCTGGTCATTTTGAATTGCACGTAAATTTGATAAACAAATCTGGATAACCTGCCTACCTACAAATAGCCCTAACATCTTGATAGTTTTGAATCATGTAACGGGCACCTCCAGTAAAGGAAGATGGAAAAAATATACGTCTGCCCTGTGTCCAAGCATCGGTCTCCCTGCTCAACAACGCATCCTCGAGTCCTCTATACATCTTGCAACAGAGTACTTTCTAATGCGTGCAGATATATTTCAGCCTCCCAGATTCTATCAAGGTATATGAATCAACAACAAACTGCTGGAAAAGTCTTCAAGAACTAAGCATTGTGGATGCATCATCATCTCTTTCTTGCAAACGGTATGAAAAAAAACTCTCTCACACTAACTCTCTTCCGCCTACTGGCTCTTTCCATAACGAAATCAACATACACAATATTTTCTCTATAGCCATCCTCATCATAAGGAAACAACAATGGATATTGTAAATCAAGATAAGCAACAATTAATTCGTTTATTCGTTGCAAGAATCCCAATTGAGTCTCAACAACAATATCACGGTGGCCCAATGATTCATCAAAATCTCCAACGACCAATGCTGCAACTTCAGATGTAGTAGGAAGATTGTACATCCTGCCATCACGGTTCCTCTTCGCCCGTGCAAAAATGCACGGATGATTTAAATTTTTATTATTATTTAAATAATCATATTGTAATTTTAACTTATTTTGAATTATAAAAATACTAAAAGAAAAATTAATATTTTTTTGTCGAAAAATATAAAATATTTACAAAAAGAAGTACAAAATACACATTTGACCACGCTTCTTGGTACACAACGTTTTTAGTTGAATTATGCTCAACCTTATCTTTTTCAGAACTTAAATATGTCTTAAGTTCAGTTTCAATTATACATGGTCTTGATTAACTCCCATATTTTGTATCCTAATGTCTTTGTGAGTTTTCCTCATCTGCAATCATTACATAGATAAGATGAATTTATAGTTGAATGGGCGACAAAGTGTCTTAAACCCATTGGTAAAATGTAAAAAATATGTTTAAAATCTCCTTAACAAATAATTGTATTACCTCCAATAAAGAAGTATATGTAGGTTGCCCTCCACTGATGTCATCATTCACTTCACCATCTTCCAAAACAATCTCTTTAGTTCTTCGTTCATCAACTATGTGCAATGCTATGTTTACAAAAGATGAATTTAAGACAAAGATGATCAATTGTATATTGAATATACAAAATTAAAATTTATCCAACGTTTGGAATAAACTTATAACTAAAATTACCTTTGAAGTCAAGTTTCTTTGAACTTCGGTGTCAACAATTTTAATTCTTGAACATCTTTAGTTTAACAAATTTGATGTCCCTGGAAAAATAATTACATAAAATTTAACTTCACCTTCGTAGTCGAAGAGAAAAATATCTCCATCACAAAAATCATAAGAATTTCCAAAGGCACTCCATCCAGAAGTCAAATAATATTTATCATAAAGTGGTTCAACCCACAACAAACTAACTTCTCTCTTTATATTCTCAAAGCAAAAACTGTTTAGGATATTAATTTTAAAACGTTCTATATATTTCTTTGGTATCAACACAGGCTGCATATTTTTTGTAAATAATAGTCAACATAAATAAATATGTAAAAAAATATTAGTAACATAATTATCATAAATGCAACTATAATAATTTTAAGAAATTCAATAATCAAAATTTACCTGATTTGCAGAAATTGATTTTTCTGTAAACATCAAGTAGAATGTCTTTGATGGATTGCAAATATCTTTTAAAATTCATTCAGTGTCATGGATGTCAAAAAAAAAAAAAAAAATTAGTAACATAGGATCATAGTTGATGTGCAAATAATGTTTAATTAGTTCTTCACCCGTGCAAATTACACGGGTTGAATTTATTATTATTATTTTAAATAATAATATTATGATTTAAATCATAATACTCATAAAAAATACTAAAAGAAAAATACATTTTTTGTCGAACAATGTAAAAATATTACAAAAAAAGGTACAAACTACACATTTCGCAACACTTCTTGGTACACATCGTTTTTGGTCGAAATATATTCAACATTGTCTCCATCAAAACTTAAATATGTCTTTGGTTCGTGCAATTCTGCACAGTCTTCATCAACTGCTATATGTTGTATCCTAATGTTCTTCGTGAGTCGTAATACTCTACAATCATCCCATGGATAAGATGAATTTACAGTTGAATGAACGACATTTTGTCTTGAACCCGTTGGTATAATAGAAAAAATATGTTTAAACTATCCTTAAGAACAACTGTATTACCCGCAATTAACTTGAACACGCAATGAACACAAAATGAATTCATTTGTATCCACCTCAATCAAGTGCTAATCTATTAAATCAACGGTGCAAGAATGACTATATTTTGCAAAAAGGATGGATTGTCAATGATGTTGTTGAAATTGGGGTAAATGTTTTTAACAATATTACGCATTGAATCTCCACCTTCTTTCAAAAGTATATCTTCATGTATTTTTATTTCAACACCCCAATCATTTATCTCATCAATTGTACAATCACCAATAGCCTTAAACCACTTGGATTATTTTTCCAATTCCTTACGGTTTTCATCAATTACCACATTTTGTATCCTCATATTCTTCATAAGTCGTAGTGCTCTGCAATCATCCCAAAGATAAGAGGAGTTTATAGTAGTATGAATGAAATCTTGTCGCAATTCTTTTGGTATAACATGAAGAATCTGTCTAAAGTCCCCTTCGAGAACATCTGTCTTATCTCCAAATGGTAGATTAGAATGACGGTCAACAAAATTCGTCAAAACAAGTTGCAAATTTTACCTAGATCAATATTAACATGAAATCAAAGAACTCTTATAAATAAACTATAATCCAAATATAAAAAAATACCACAAATCCGCCAACTTGATACAATAGTCTTAGTAGAATAATGAACGACAGATGGTCATCATCCGGTACATCGACATTTTGCATATTCATTTACATACACTGAAAAATTAATATTGTAGTACACATGAAATTTTTAAATCGTTTAAAGAATTTAAATAAAGTTGTTAACATTAGAATCTTAACAATTTATTTATTTATTTTTTTTTTTTTGTGTGTGTCTAGATAAGAGGTTATATATGAAATAAGTAAAATTAAGTAGATTAACACTTATATTATTACACTACAAAAAATCATAATAACTATACTGACTGGTGATGAACATAAAAATCATCGTTTTTCTTGCACTTTTCACGTTCATATTTTATAAGGAATTACGTGTAATTGCTATGTTCATGTGCAATTTTGTGCTTTATTATAATTCCAAGTTGATTTTTCTTTTTAATCTGATTTGATGCGCTTCTGGGTGTTTTTTAGTCGTATTTTAAAGGTTAGGAAACTTGGAGGAATTTAGAAGATTGTTCGAGTCCATTTTCACACTCCGGCCCGTATCCTTAGGCCCAAACATGTCCAAAATGGGTTGCAACAGGTCTAAACTGAAGAGTATCAAGTCAAGACAAAATTTCATGAAGAAATCGGGTCAAGAAGATGGATAGAAAAGCCCCAAATCGAAAAAGAAAGAAGACAAGGGTGATCGCACTTGCTTTATGTTCCAGCCCACAAACTGAGGCCCAAATTAACCCGAATCAGACTCAAGAAGAGCCCAAATCGAAGTTCGTTGAGTCAAGAAAAAAAACCGTGAGGATTTGAGTCGAGAAAATGAGAGAAAGGGCTCCGAAACGGCGATAGAAGACGGAGGTGTAAAGCAGGAGCAACTGGCCACCAACCACAGCCACTACTGGACCAGTTGTCGGACCGATAGAGCCGCCGGCAGTTGGTCCAGTATGAACCCAAAATTTCAGCAGCCCCCACTACCGGCCCGACTGCCGGATTGGCGGCGGTGCCGGTAATTCGCGGCCGGCTTCCCCTATTTCGCATAGTTTTCATTTTTTGACCGTAACTTCTTTATCCGAGCTCCCATTCAAGGGGCCACACGTAGCCAAGACAAAGACCTACATCTTTCATGTTTTGAATCGTGAGCCAATTCTTCCCGAAATTCGCGTGAAGATCAAGTCAAGTGCACCAAGGGGGGTTCAACCAACAACTTCTAATCCCTTGTGTTTTAAATTGCTTTTAACTATTTTACCCTTACTATGAGGGACTTTTTCAGCAGATTTTTATGTGTAAGGAGTGGGTGTGTATAAATACCCCTTCCCCCTTTATTCCAAGATATATTGTGAATTTTACATTTTAATTTTCATTGCAAGAAGCATTTTCTATTTACTCTCTCTCTAAAGTTCTTCTCCTACTTTTCTCTCAAGAACTAGGATTCTTCATTTCTCTTCTAGAATTCACTTGGGTTATTGAATAGTTAAAGAATTTTACGGATTTTCGAGTTTTGTGGACAAAATCTAACTATTATCAAAGATTGAAGATTAATTGGAGCAATTATGCTAGACTAAGCTTTCTCATCCTCTCTCATCTCATTTATTGCATTTTCATTTATTACACTCACCCTTGTCCCATTTAATGCTTAGTGTATGTATTTATTGTATTCTTGTTAATATATTCATGATTTGTGAGTAGTTAGTTGAGGTTTCTAGGTTGGGAGTAGCCTAATCCTATAATTTATGATTCTTGTTGATTATTGACTAAATTATGGGGATTATTTGTGTATGGCTTATTACACTCACCCTTATCCCGTTTGGATTCCCAAATTGGAACAAAATCTTCCAGCACAACCCCTACTTTAATTGGTAATCGCAAGGCATAGTTTCTAGGAAGTAAATGAAACCTTACCTTAGGAACCCGCTTTTAGTCGAGAGTATTTCTTAAATTGTAATTGCATCTTTATATTTTTCTAAGAGACACTTTGCACTTCGCACGTACGCGTCGTCGCGAGGAGTAGGAGGAGCCTTAAAGTTTTGGCCAGGTGGTCCAGACGGATGGCTCGCGGTTTCGTGGCGGTTCGAGTCAGGCGGTGCGGTGACGTGGACCGGTACGGTCGGATCAACTCGTCAGGAACCGGGCCGGGCAGGTCGGCTCGGACTAGGCGGTTCAACCCCACCAAGTCGGGTCGGACCGACCCGCCAGCAGGCCGGGTGAGTCGAACCAGTGCGATCTGTCGCCCGCCAGGGCGCGGGTCAGCCTGCGGGTGCGACCGCCCAGCGAACTGGTGGGTCCAGTCCAAAGGGTGTAACCAAGGGGTGAAGAGGTGCATTTCCAAAAAGGCACGACAACTCTTCAACATATATAAATAGGCCCCTCCACATTTTATTTCATTCACTTCGAAAATTCTCAAGTTCTTCAGATTTTCAAGCATTTTGTTTCTGCATTAATAGTGTCCGAAAGTTCCAAATATCCGAGTACATTCGCCGATAACTTTCGAATCATAGTGCAGCAGTCTGAAGTTTTAAAGTCGTTGTATCTTGGAGGCGTTTTGCTATTAAACGTATTGCACCTGCGTATGTGGCAATTTTGTCTTACGAATATAGAGTCAAACTCTAGCCTCGACTTTGTCTGCATTTATACATCTTCGTCTATACATTCACATACCAACAACTAACAATTACTACCTCTGTCTTTCTCGTATGCTTGCGAGGACGAAAATCCTATTCAAAATAAACGTTTTTAAATGGCTTTTTGGGACACGTTCAACTGGTTAGTTTTATTTCATTTTTTCTCTCAGATAAGAGATTATGTATGTTTTTTTAATCATTTACTTGAATTCGAATGATTTGTCATATTACTATACGTCCTATAACTATGGTATTTTAGTAATACAAATTTTAATTTAATAAGGACGGACTTGAAATTGGTATTTTTTTCCCAGAAAAACATAATCATTACGTTATTTGCAATATTTTTAAAATTGTATTAATAAAATAATGGAAAACATAAATAAATAAATAATAAATCAAAATTAAAAAAAAAAAAAAAAACCAATGACTAATCTTTCCATTGTTGTGATATCAATATTAATTCTCATTCCATATATTTAGAATATAATTTAACTTATTTACATAAAAAATTAACATAAGCAATTAATTAGACGTTGTTTATGTAAAATACAACACTTTTGTTATCATAAAGAAATTTTTTATTGAGTTTAAAAAAACCTATGTAATATTAAAAAATACATTATTAATTTTCATTAATAGGTTTCACTGTTAATTTTCATCTTGGTTAAACATGTTCAACACCAATTAATTGTTCCAATCGAATAAAAAGACAATTAAACATATAAATTTTCATTCCATATTTTATTAATAGAATTTAACTTATTTATAATTTTTTATTTTCAACATAAACAATTAATTAGATATATATGAACACTTGATTAAAAAATGATTAAATATTGCTATGCACGGACTGTGTAGCAAATTATAATGGAAAAAACATTTTGCTCTGCATAGTGGCATTTCCGTGCTACCTTAAAATAATATGTAGGGGATGATAGATGAATATATTTAAATCATAATACTCAATCGAAGAATATAAGAAGAAACTTGCATATTTTTTATTCAAAAACTTAAAATATTCAAATAGAAAATACAAACCACATATAAACCACATATTTAGACAATGCTTGGAAGACAACGTTCTTTGTTGCATTCTTGGTTGGAAGACAATTACTCTTAAAACGGCAACATATAGTTTTCCAATCAAAGAATACAATTTTTTTTAGAAAGAGTCCAACTTGTGCAACGATTGATCGGGAATTATTTTCTTTGGAATTTAAATGACAGTCTTGGATCAGATAGGGTGAGAGACAGCTTTGAGATTAGTAGTAAATTACTGGAATGACTTCAAATAGAATTTAATAGAACTCATTATCTAAATAAAATTAAAATTGAATACAATTAGATAATATTACATTGATATAACATTGAACATTAGTTTTTCTTCATCAATTAACCTGAACATGCAATCAACACCTTCTTCAATGTTGTTGTCTGTAAAAAACAGAGCGACACCATTTCTGAATTGATATTTGCAAGCATCCTTCTTCAATGTAACCTTGTTATTATTTGAACCACATATCAGATTTACAACCTTACCCAAAGGATGAAGTTTACGGAGATGCATGGTCGAGAATTGTGTTTGGAATTAATTGTAGAATTAAAACCAATAAGCGTAAAAATGTATACCTAATATTGAGTTTCATGATTGAAATATAATCTGGAAAAATCTAAAACAGAAGAATTCATAATCTATATATATATATAAAAACAAAATGAATTTATACCTCAATTGGAAAATAGTGTTTTTCCCGCCCAAACTGCTTACTATATATAGTAACAAAAAATATTTTTTTAATTAAAAAAAACACAATATATGCCTAAAATATCTCCGAATCTGGTACATATATATGTAATGGTAATGTTTTCGCAAAATTAGGGAAGTTGTTGCTGAATTTATTGGAATGAGTTTTTTTGTCCCTAAATATAAGTAATAATTAGTTAAATCCAGATTTACTTTACAAAATTATCAAATCGTAAGATACAAATCAATCTTTGACCATAATATTTTAGAATGAATCTTTACCAATATTATTTATGTTACAATACCTAAATAAATCACGCTCTTTCTTTTATCGAAATTATTATGCAAATGAATCTACAAATTTATTTTATCGCATAAAATTAGGGTGAAAAATACTAATTACAAACCCTATATTCCAACAATCTAAAAAATGTATTATTTTTATACCTGGAAATAAAGCATTTCATCTCCCTCTCTCCTCCCCCCAACTTATATACTTATTTGGGAAATAAAAAATTATTTTATTTATTTGACTGTAAATTTTAATTTATGGCTGGCCCACTTACCTACCCTTTTTTACTCCGATAAATTAGGAAACGGTTTCCTTAACTAGCTAATTTGGTAAAAATTAAATCAAATCACATTTTTTTTTGGAAGTTATGTATCCCTCCCTAAATATATATATATATATATATATATATATATATATATATATAAAATAAGCCAAGTCATCCGAAATCAGTAAGTTGAAACTTTTTCCGCCCATTTTAATAGTTACCATAAATAGATGTGAATTTGAATTTTGAAATTTGAAAAATCCAATGATATTAGCGGGATTCAAGTTTTCGAATATTTTTTCCGTCTAAAATTCAGCAATAACAAATCTGTACAAATATGTATAACAGAATTTGTTGCACATTTTTTAAATTTTTGAAATTCGAATTTTAAAAAACAAATTATCCAATAACATTGTTGCTCCTATAAATACATAAGGTCTTCAGTAAATGAGAATCACTTTTGCAGCTGGTATTTCTATTTTTTATTCATTTCGCAATTTACATTTTTTACTGCAAATTTCTATAATTCCTTCATTCCTTGATTATTATGTGTCAACTTTGATGATTATTATGTGTCAACTTTGATAGTTCATTTCGCAATTTACATTTTTTACTGCAAATTTGTATAATTCCTTCATTCCTTGATTATTATGGGTCAACTTTGATAGGTTTTCACAATGAATGCTCCAAAAGTACTACATGCAAATCAAGATAATAAAATATCAGCAACACTGAATCTTGATTATGGCGAAAATTCAACCTATATTTTTAATTTCTGTTATGTGAATTATTTATATTATTGTCTGTATATTGTGCTAAACTTTACATTTTGTTTATAACATGTACAGTCTCAATCCGTTCACAATATTGGCAAAACATTAGAGATAATCAACTCATCCGACGATCAGCTGAGATTGAAGACTAATTTTTATTTTATTGTAGCAGAATTCAGTTTTTTAATTTCTGCAAAAATAAGTTCATGTATCAACTTCAATTGAAATTCTAATTTTATGGTAGTATTTCATTTTTGTCATTACAATATGTTTACAATTAAACTTTGATAAAACTCAGTCGAAAACGTTTACTATACGCAAGACTTTTAAGAAGAAGTATCCCATTTAATAACTATCATGAACTATTGCAGAAAAATTTCCAAAATATTATCTTATAAACAAAATAAATTTAATATACAGATTGGTTGATAACAACTATAAAATGATATCACATATAAATTTATAACTATCACATAATTGTAATGATTAGCGAAATCAATACTCATTATAGACCGGATTTTTATTTTAATATAAATTATAATTACGATGTGTATATTAATATATGAATTACCATAGCTTTACCAAAAAAATAGATGTGATTTTATCAATTGTTTAATATACAATAATATGTAATCTTTATTTGAAGATATCTGATAACAGAATGTCCAGATCATTCCAAATCTTTAAGATATAATTTATGATTTTCCAAATCTTTAAGATATGATTTCTGATTTTCTATACTCCTATAAAAAGGCAAAAGGATGACCGCTTGCTTGATCTCAAGAATTTCTAAATTGTAAAATCAATGTATCAAACTATATATAGATTATTGTATATCAATAATGATATAGAACCACCAGTGAGTTTTCTTATAGAGACCACCCTGATGTGTTCGGTCAACTAACACACTCCACCGAAAAAAACAACGCTAAATATATTTAACACACTCCACCAAAAAAAATACGCTAAATATATTTTTGATTCCTTCCTCGCCTCTTATTCCACAACTTTTTTTTTAATTTTTTTCCACAGTACAATAATATTTTTTCCAAAATTATTTTATCTGTAAAGTATTTTATCCGTTTTTTTCCACAGTACAATATTATTTTTTCCCAAAATTATTTTATCTGTAAAGTATTTTATCCGTTTTATTTCTTCTCTCGAAAATAATTTCATTTGTTTTTTTTCTTCTCTCATCTCTCTTCCAAAATCTTAATATTAAATTATAATAAATTTTGGAACAGATCATACTGATTAATAATAATAAACAAACAACCAAGATATACAATCCAGAATTGCAATACAATTTAATAAGATTGAGAAAAGAATATATTTTCTTAATGATTATTCTTATATAAAATATTTTATTAGTTTAGTCCATTAATTTTCTAAATTAAAATCCAACTTTATTTATATTAATGAGCTCATCTTATGGATATAGGAGATTATTGGATAAAAAAATTGAAAGATTTGAAGTCATCTATGTCTTTTAAAATTCTAAATCCAAATCCAACTCTATTTATATGAATGAGCTCATCATATGGACTATGACGATTAAGTTCATCCTAAATAAAATTGTATTTTCTATGTCTTTCTTAAAATTTATTTCTAATAGAGCATATTTTGTACGTAAACTAATAAAATATTTTATATAAGAATAATCCATAAAAGAAAATTGTGTTTGTTTCTAATAGAAGATGTTTTGTGCGTAAACTAATAAAATATTTTGTATAAGAATAATCCTTAAGATTATTTGTTTTTCAATTCTATTAACTGATATCGAATTCTGGATTATGTATGTTCGCTTTATTTATTATTACCAATCAGTGTAGTCTATTCAAAATTTATCATACTTTAATATTAATGTTTTGATAGAGACAAGATATAAAAATAAAATAAAAATTAAAAAAAAAAAAAACTGGAACAAGATACGAGTAAGAAATTCGTGAAAAAATTAAAATGTGTTTTTATTAGTGGAAATTACTGATTTTCCGGAGTAAGAGGCAATGAATGAATAACACTGCAAAAGAACACAAAAGTTTTCTTTGTAAAAAATTTTAACCATTTCCTTTTTTGTTATATATTATCAAATAAAAATGTGTTTTCAATAAAAAGTATTGTTCATGTTAATATTGATTTACTTTTTAAAAAAATAGCCCGTGCATCGCTAGAATGACAACTATTTACAAACAAAATAAATTAGTTAGAATGACAACTAAAAAAAACGGAGGTAGTACTACATTAATTAATTAGTTTATGGAGAAAAAAAAAAATTCTTATGGAAGTTCCCCACGTTGACTACCTACTTCTTAATTTTTTTTTTTTTTGGTTGATTATTGCTAGGGAGAAATCTATTCTCCACCATATAAGTAATAGCAATACCCTGATTTGCGTCACATTTATAGTTCATGTATGAGTTTCAGGAATTGAAGATCTTGCAAGCAATTACTTTCTTCTATGACGATAATTAAAGAAATATTTCTAGGTTTATGATGTAGATTTTGGTGGATCCTTTTGCAAAGTCCCCACCGAGGAACAATTTGTAGATTATATTCTCTTGCTTTTCTGCAAAAGTTTCTAATAATGCGCAATCTGATATCCAAGAAACTTAACGAAAACCTACGTAAGCAATATAAAAAAACACAAGATTTACGTGGTTCGATCCGGAGATCTACGTCCACGGGCAAAAAATAGCACCTGCCGAGGTGTTTCTTTCACTAGATCTTTGAGTTTACACGCAGTAATTCCAGAATACAGAATGCGAACCCTAATTCAGAGTTCTTTCCTCCTATTTATTCTAAACCCTACTGAACCCTAACTAACTCCCTATTATCGTGCCTTATTTTCCGCTGCATGGCGGTTGTGGACGAATCGTGGGCCTTGAATCGCGGAACAAACCCCAAGTTGAGCTACGCCATATGCGCTATCTGGAGCGCGTACTTTCGGACCTTTTGGGCCAGTTAATGGGCCGGGGCTCTGGACCAGTTAGTGGGTCAAAGTATTAGGTATTAACCCGACCCAAAGTGACCTGGCCATCCCTATCAGATCCCCCCCCCAGCCGGAGCGAGGAAGGAGCTTCGGTTGTAACCGGAGTGGAGCTGTAGGCAAGATGGGCCGAAGTAGTTTTGGATGACCAAGTCTGTCCCGCGTCTAAGGGATCCCACGGCGCGGTTTGTGGAAGCGAAACCGAACTAGGCCGAAGTATACTGAGTTGATAGCGAGATACCGAGTTCTCCTAAAAGCAAGAAAAGGTATCGGAAGTACATAATGATCTGGCCGAGGTGAAAGGATCACCGGAGTGCAGTAGTCTGGCCAAAATGAAGGGAGCACCGGAGTGTGTTAGTGTGACCGAGGTGAAGGGATCACCGGAGTGTAGTAGTCTATCCGAGGTGAAGGGAGCACCGGAGTGTAGTTTAAATCTTCCTGGCCAAGAGTGTGGTTGATGTGATTGGTGGCGCCATCATGAGAGAGAGGGATGTGAAGTGACACGCTCTGCGATTTCCAATAAACTTGTTCCCCACGTGCCTTGGGAACCGTAAAGCGCGTGGATATCACGTCCAAATCTCCATCACTGAATTTGAATAGGCTGTATCAGAGCCGTTGGTTTTTTGTGTATATATTAGGAATAATTGCAAAGTAACTCTTCATCTTCTTCATTGCGATTTGTCAGTTTAGAAAGCGGGAAAAAAGGGGAATTCTGTGCTTGTGATTCATCTCAAATCAAAACTTCTCAAACTCAACCCAAGTAAGTATGCCTTCTTCTTCATCTTCTTCCTTTGTTCAAGAAGTAGGGACTACGAGTGCCCCGTTAGATGTGCCCCCCCTTCGATATATTATTCCGGAAAGGAATGAGATTAGGACGGTAGACAGGGCCGATGGCATGGAAAGCAACGTTATGATGGTCGGTTTCTATGAATGCGCGGAGGAGGATTTTGAAGTGGCCACTGTAGCGTTACGTATGACGCGAGTGCAGATTGAGGGAGAAATCCCCTCATTTTACCTTCCATTTAACTTAGAATATATAGTACCGAACCCCGGTGATAGGGCCTGCTGCCCGCCGCAGGGTTTTATTAGTGTGCATATAGATCCTCTGAGAATAGGCTTGAGACTGCCCCTGTGGGACATTGTGGTCCAATTACTGAAATACTACGGCATTGCCTTAAGCCAACTAGCGCCGAACGCGGTTAGGCAAGTAGTGGGATTCACCGTAGTATGCAAGAATGCCGGGATAGAACCGACCGTAGAGCATTTTAGGTTTTTTTTCCAACTAAAAGCCTTCGGGAAATCCAAGGGGTGGTACTTCTTCAGTCCCCGAGCCCGAGGTGGGTTCAAGGTTCAAAACCCGAGTAAGGTGGAGGGATGGAAGGAGAGGTTTATTTTTGTGAAAAACAAAGTAGCTCTCCCGAAGTGGAGGAGGGATGAGGTACTTGATACCGCTACGGTGGAGAACCCGGAGGCCGAAGTCATACATATATTCCGGTCAGCGGGGACTTTCAAAACCCTCTGTACTGAGGAAGAACTGGAGGGGGCCGGACTGAGCCCGTATTATTCGGGCGATGCGGTTGCCGAAGAGGGTAGGAGTTCTTCTGTCTTGCTTTTTACAAACTGTTACTTTGTATATAACTAACTTTAACTTCTGTGTGCAGTGGGACGCTTCGGAAAAGAGGCTGGAAGCCCCGCGGTGGCTGCGGCGGCCAAAAAGAAAGGGAAAACTGCTGAGGCATCTCCCCGGGGGAAGATGTCACCTGGTGCGAGGCCCAGTGCTGGATCTAAGGAGCAGGTAGGGGTGGCGAAGCCTACCCCTGTGTCCAAGAAGAGGCCGGAGCCATCCGGGACTCCTCCAGCAGCAGCAAAAAGACTCCGCACGGAGGGGAGTATAGAGGTAAGTTCCAGACGTGCTATCAGTTACTGTTAATGCAAATGCATTGTATGTTTACCTGTGCTGATTATTGTGTGCTATTATTGGTGGCAGTTGAAGGAGCAGGGGCCCTCAAGTCTGTTGGGGTTGGAGGGGGCCGATGCCGAAGAACTTCTACGCTTGGCGCGAGGAATCATGGACCTCGGTCGTAAGAGCGAGAATGAAGGCAAGGAGGAGCTGGCCGAAGTGGCTAGGGAGCTTCGGGCGCGCAACGACAGATTAAATCAAGACCTGACCGAGGCGCGTAAGAGGGCTGCCTCGCTCGAAAATGAGGTTGCGCGTCTGCGCGGGGTGGAGGCAGAAACCAATGTCCTCCGAGGGGAAGTACTGCAGCTGCGGGCAGAGATGGAGGCTCGGGAAGCTGCCATAGTCGAAGGTCAAGGAGCGATGCTGAAAGCATTTGCCGAGAAACTGTTCCAAACCAGCACGTTTCTTGACTTTCAGACTGATTTTGTGGCAATAGGGGACCAGGCCACCCGATCTGTGCTGCTGGAGCAGATCAAGGAAGTCTACCCGAGTGTGGATGTATATCGTCCAGAATTCGGGTACGATTTTGATGCAGTGGCCGGGGTGGAGAGGGCCTACTACACAGCATTAGCAAATCTGCCGGAGTGGCCTCTGTTGAAGCCTCTAGGGGAGAAGAAATAACTTCTGACGGCCGAGGAGATTGCTAACTGTGCGGTGGACCAGGACCAAGAGTTTCTGGCATTCCGCCGGGGTGAACTGGTCTCCCAGCCCCGAAACAAAGAACCCCCCCCCCCTCGGATGGAGGTTGATGCCATAGCTGCGGATGAAGCTGCCGCAGTTAACGAGGAGGAAGAAGCCGAAGTGTCGGAGGACCGGCGAGAGGTGTTGCCCGAGGATACTGAGGGGACCGAGCGGGAGGTCAGTCGTTCCCCTCAAATTTAAAGTTGTAGATAATAGGAGTAGATGTAATCTGTGTTGAACTGATTGAATATAAACTTTGCTTTCGAGTTGAACTTTTTCCTTACATGCTTAAGATTGATCGGTCTTGTTGACTCTTTTGTCTGGTTAGAATACCGCGGAACTGCACGAAACAATAAAGAAACTCATGCGATCACTTGAGTGGTTCCGCGACGAAAAGAACAACCTGCAAATGCACGTAGTGCCAAGGCTAGAAAAGCAGGTGGCCGCGGCAGAGAGGAAGGTGAAGGAGGCCGAGGAGAAAGCCTTTGATCAAGAGTTGAAGTATCTGGTCAAAGTTGCTGAGCTGGACCGAGTCCTCATCCATCAAAGGGAGTATGACCGAATATTGACCGAGTTCGGTCTACTGACTTTTGATGAAGTTGAGGCGCGGGTCGTAGAGATTCAGGATGAGATCTCAGCGCTTATGGCGAGGAACCCGGCCGAGTCCTCGGAGCTCGTACGGAAGCGAGAGGTATTAGAGCTGCTCCTCAATATGTACGAAGGACTGAAGGGCCGTGGCAGGTGGCGGCCCTCTGCCGAGGAATATATTGCCAGTACAAGCCGGAGCCAAGGTACCCCAAAAGCCCCCCGGAAGGGTAAAAAGAAGCCCGCGGGAAAGAGCAAGGGCATTGTGATCCGGGAGCCAGCTCCAGTGACTACGATCGAAGAAGAGCCCGCTGTGGTCGCCGAAAAGGTTGTCGAAGAGCTGGCCAGAAAATTGAAGTGATGGCTCCGGAGGAATGGAACCCCGTGCAATGGGCCCAAACCCCAAGGTCTACCCCGCAGCCAAGTAGCCGTGCTCGTACAAGAGACGAGGTTCCCAGACAAGCGCCAAGAACAAGTCCACGGCGTCGGGGAGCCCGCGGAGGGGAAACAGCCGGAGCCCGAGGTCGAGGATCTACAAGATCACGGAGGACACATCATAGGTCTAGGAGTAGGCCTCAACGCCGGAGCGCTGAATACTGGCTCGGGGGCCGTAGATGATTTTTTTTTTTTTTTTAGTCTTATGTAAAAAACTTCTTGGCGTCGTATTATTTGGAAGATAATAAAATCGTTTTGGTGTGCATAAATGTGTTAAGGAAAACAACAAGTTATGAACCAAAAGTAATAACTGTTTTAATTGGGTGTTCGGGAACACAATATGGATAAATCCAATGCAAATCTCCCCGGACGGATCGGGCGGGAGTAAAATCTCCCCGGACGGATCAGGCGGGAGTAACCACTTCTCCGGTTTAACAGGCGAGAAAGTGATATGAGTCCGGGGACGAAATGTGAATCTCCTCGGACGGACCGAGAGATAGATTTAATTGTCCGGAGACGAATAATAATAATATGAATGCGTTAGGGTGTCCCCGTAACGTAAAAGAGAACACAGCAAGATGCATAAACAAAGAGTTTTTATTCAATGAAGAGTGTCGGAGCAAATTAAAGAATACAAAGAGAGATAACAACATAAAAGAAACGTACAATGAGCATAAAGATAAGATGGTACTTGTCATTTGGCATTCACAGATAGAAGCGCCTCAAGTTGGTAACATGCCAGCTTCGAGGAATTTGGGTTCCATCGAGATGCTCTAACTGATAGGATCCGGAATCGTGCGCGGCAACGATGCGGTATGGACCTTCCCAAGAAGCATGTAATTTCCCCTCGGGGGCAGCTTTGCTGGCTGAATTGAGTCAAAGTACTAGGTCCCCGACATTGAACTGAGTGCCTCGGACCCGGAGGTGGTGATACTTAGCTGCACGTTGTTTACACCTGGCCTGCTGAATGAACGATTGATCGCGACGATATTCGAGCTCATCCAGATTTGTACGAAGAGCTTCGTCATTATCCTCGGGAATCAGTGTTACGAGGCGGGGACTCGGTACACTGATTTCCGCAGGAATAACGGCTTCGGAGCCATAAGTAAGGCTGTAAGGAGTCTCTCCGGTAGAGGTATGCGGCGTCGTGCGATAAGCCCATAGTACTTGTGGAAGGTTTTCGGCCCAAAGACCTTTAGCACTATCCAGGCGCTTCTTTATACCCGTAAGCAGTGTACGATTAGTGACTTCGACCTGACCATTGGCTTGGGGATGGGCAACCGAGGTGAAAATTTCTCTGATATGGAGCTCCTCGCACCATGTCCGGAAGGGATCATTGGCAAACTGTTTGCCATTATCCGAGATAATAGTGCTCGGTATGCCGAAACGACATACAATATTTCGCCAGACGAACTTCAAGATATTCTGACCAGTGATTGCAGTAAGAGGTTCTGCTTCTACCAATTTGGTGAAGTAATCCACGGCGACCACCAGAAACTTCAACCCACCCGGAGCGACCGAAAACGGGCCGACAATATCAATTCCCCACTGAATAAATGGCCATGCACTTTGGATTCCAGTGAGCTCGGTTTGAGGCAGGTGTTTCACACGAGAATGTAGTTGACACTTGCTGCATTTGGTCACTAAGTCGTGGGCATCGTTGAACAAAGTTGGCCAATAATATCCCCAGCGGAGAACTTTCTTGGCCAATGTCCGGGAGCCGATATGACTGGCACAAGCCCCTTCGTGAACCTCCCGTAGAACTTGATTAGCCTCGGGAAGAGCGAGGCACCGGAGACTCGATTGTAGGTACGACTGTCGATACAAGACTCCATCATGAAAGGAGTATTTGGGGGCTTTGAGGACTACTTGCCGAGCTCGGAGCTTATCAGTAGGCAGAATTCCATCTCGGAGATACTGAACAATAGGGGTCATCCAATTCGGATCACTATCGGTCAGTACCGAAACCGTTGCCTCATGAATTGCCGGATGAGATATGTCTTCGACCATGATATCCGGAGATATATTAGTTCGGACCGCGGAGGCCAATTTGCTGAGCGCATCTGCTCTTGCATTCTGAGTACGTGGTATTTTCTGGATAACAACTGTATCAAGAGTTGACATAAGCTTGAGTGTTAAAGCACGATACCTGATCATTGTTTCATCCTTGGTGACATAAGTCCCCTGGATTTGCAGGACACGACCTCGGAGTCCGTGAAGAGCTCAAGATGGCGAATGGCTAAGGATTGAGCGAGCCGGAGCCCGGCGAGAACAGCCTCGTATTCTGCTTCATTATTAGTCACCTTAAATTTGAATCGGATGACGTACTTAACTTCAACTCCCTCGGGGTCAATGAGGAGCACCCCGGCACCACTTCCTCGAGTCGTGGATGCACCATCCACATATAATTGCCACTTGTGAGGTGAGGATACGAGGGTAGCGGGAGGATGGGTAACACTGTCTGCCGAAGACTCATGATTATCCCCCGGGCATATCCAAAGGGGACCATGCAAAGACATCAGAATACTCTCGCAAGGTCTGAATGATGGCCTGGTGTAACCATGGCACATCCACTTTACCGACAGTTACAGTCTGTTCTGGCTTGGACGGATCAAGCGGTACCTGGACGGTGGTATCCCCCAATGAGGTACATACCCGAGGTTCAAGAGCCGATGATGCTACCTGAAGCTGCTGTTTGGGAGGAACTTTGGCAGTCTTTTTGAGTGCCACGTACATGCACTCCTTAGAAACCCGCTGACTACCGCGGATAGCCACTTTGCCATGCGAGGTGGGGAATTTTAGCACGAGGTGGTATGTGGAGCATATGGCTTTGGCGGGAGTAAGCCAATCCCGACCCAAGATCATGTTGTACGGTGACGGGGAATTAACCACATAAAAATCCACGAAAATGGTTTTTATCGCCGGATAGGTCCCCAGAGACGCCGGGAGAGTGATGACACCTGCTGGCTGGACTTCACCCTGAGTGAAAGTCTGCAGTGGCCCGGGGGCCGGCCGAAGCTGTTCCCGAGGAATCCCCATCCTTTGGAAACAGTCAGCGAATATAACACTCACTGCGGCTCCATTGTCCACGAAGACCCGCTTTATTGTAATGTTGGCTACAGTCATGTCGATGACAATAGCATCAGTATGAGGTGTTATCTCTGGAACCGGGTCCCTATCTGTGAAACTAACAGTCTCGGATTGATGGAGGCGCTTATGACGTGGCTCCTCGGGAGGAGGACGGCGAGCCTCTGCCTTCAAGGCATTTCGTGAAGCTCCGGTGGGGAGGGCCCCATATATCACGTTTATTACGTGAGTGGGTGCATTGTCTCCGGGTCCTCCCGGAGGAGGAGGTGGTGGCAGAAAACGAGGTTGTTGGCGATTACCGGAGTCTTGCCGTGCATGATTGCTAGATCCCGGCCGATTATTCTGCCACGGCGGCCGATTTTGTTGTGTACCCCGGTCATGATAACCTCCACGGTTTTGAGAAGAACCCCCATTCTGACTTGTCCGAGGTTTGTCATCGGTCCGTGCAATGTATTGTCGCAAGAGACCTTTCCTTAAACACTCCTCAATTTCCTTACTGAGCTCTCGGCACTCCTCAGTCTCGTGCCCATGATCTCGGTGGTATGCACACCACTTTCCACGGTTCCTCTTTTTAGGCGGAGCAGTCATCCGCGGACAGGGCCGTAAATCATTCTTGTGAACAGAAAGAATTTCAGCTCGTGATTTTGTCAGCGGAGTGAATTGTGGTATATCACCTCGGGATTCTGAACGCCCCGGGTTCAGACGAGAAAAGGCACTAGGTCGTGTGCTAGGCCCAACTTGTGCCCTGTCGGACTGCCGCTTGCTAGCATGTTTCTCACGTTTCCGACGAGTCTGCTCCTCGGCTTTAGCATATCTGCACACCGTTTTGAACAGTGCTCGGGTTGTGACCGGTGGATTACGAACCAACTCGGTGTAAAGTGGTCCGGGACGGAGTCCATTCATGAATGCGTTGATGACTACATCATCTGAGCAATTTCCCACTTGAGACTCTCCGCTGTAAAACGGTCAAGAAATTGGGTAACGGTTTCACCGTCCCGTTGTTCCATATTCATGAGGTCGGCCAGGGTGGCCATGGGCTTCGCACGTGCTTCGAAACGCGCCCAGAAGTGCTCGGCGAGTTCTCTAAAAGAGGATACGCTATTGCGCGGGAGAGAATCAAACCAAACCCGAGCTTCATCCTGAAGGTACTCAGGGAAAATCTTACAGTAATGGAGGGACGTAGTATGATCGCGGCTAAGCATGTTGTGCCTGAAAGCTCCAAGAAAGTTGGCTGGATCTCCGGTGCCGTCGTAAGGTGGTATGGCAGGCCTTTTGAACCCTTCGGGAAGGGAGGTGGCCATGATTTCTTGAGAAAACGGTGTGATGATATCTCCATTGGCATCAAGACCCAGGATTCTGTCGAGCTCGACATTGCGTTGGACTCGCTCATACTCTTGAAGATCTAGAGTATGAGGGTTGGCATAACGAACTCTTTTAGCCGCGTTGAGTGGACGGAGGCGATCGACATCCGTAGGTTCATCGTTGCGCTGTCTTGACCCATTAGAACTCCCATGGTCCTCGGAAGAACCAGGTCGTTCCCGTCGCCGATCCTGACGCTCGCGAAGCACCGGGTCTTGTCGATCATGCGAGTGCTGACGACACGGAGGCACCGCGGGATTGACATCTTGTCCGGCAGGTCCCTCGGGATTTAGGCGATTGGCCGCTCAGTCTTGAAGAACATGAGCATGCTCTTGTAGGAAGGCCTGGAGTAATTCTGGAGTTATTTGAATATTGACCGGTTGCCGGGCAGCAGCGAGATTAGGGTTTTGCATGTCTTGTGGGGGTGGAGGTAAGAACTGGTTGTCCGGATTTATAACCGGGCCTTGGTTGCCCTGATGATGAGACGCACCTCTTGTCGGCGATTGCCTCGGCGGCAAAACTTGATCCACGGGTGGATCTTGATTGGATTGATCACCGTGGCGAGATTGATTCAGTCGAGTCATCACCATGATATTTGAATGCACTGTTAACGTCAGAAATTGCTTGCGTTTCCCACAGACGGCGCCAATTGATAATGCGCAATCTGATATCCAAGAAACTTAACGAAAACCTACGTAAGCAATATGAAAAAAACACAAGATTTACGTGGTTCGATCCGGAGATCTACGTCCACGGGCAAAAAATAGCACCTGCCGAGGTGTTTCTTTCACTAGATCTTTGAGTTTACACGCAGTAATTCCAGAATACAGAATGCGAACCCTAATTCAGAGTTCTTTCCTCCTATTTATTCTAAACCCTACTGAACCCTAACTAACTCCCTATTATCGTGCCTTATTTTTCGTTGCATGGCGGTTGTGGACGAATCGTGGGCCTTGAATCGCGGAACAAACCCCAAGTTGAGCTACGCCATATGCGCTATCTGGAGCGCGTACTTTCGGACCTTTTGGGCCAGTTAATGGCCGGGGGCTCTGGACCAGTTAGTGGGTCAAAGTATTAGGTATTAACCCGACCCGAAGTGACCGGGCCATCCCTATCAGTTTCAAATGGCAAACATTTTCTTGATAGATTTCTTATTATTTTATATAGTAGTTCCTAATGGGGAAAATTGTATACCGACTTTTTCTTTCTTTTCCGATGTTATTTTCAATATTTTCAAGACTATATTTTTAAAAGTGGGAGTTTGTGATACTACTGTAATTGACGATATATACTAATTGATGGTACAACTTGATATTTTCGCAATCAGGTTAGGATTGCTCTTTAGTAAGCCTATCTTCTATCGTGGTATATTCTTAGTTGTTTTTAGAGTTACGAATCAAGAATAATTGAAGATTTTGATATTTTATGGGAAAGCTACTACAAGTTCGTGTATAAATAAGTATTCCAAAATTCGTTAATATTTATGTCTTTTTAGAAACTTGAATGATCTATATTAGTTTTTTCCAGTAATTTTTTGTTATAGTATGTTGATACTAAACCTTTTGTGTTTTTGCATGATGTTTTTTTTAAGAAAACCTACTAATTTCGAATGTTTTGAATTCTTGTTGTTATTTATGATGAATTTTGATGTTATTATGTTTGTTATTGAGGATATATTTATGAGAGTAAAAATGACAATTAAAACATTCCTAACAAGAACACACGCACACACAAAAGTTACACATTCAAATTCCAACATGTTACACTTTTAGCACTAAATTAAATGATATTTTTTTCTATAAAAAATATTAATTTAAACTCTTTCCCGTGCATCGCACGGGGTAACTACTAGTAGAATTAACACAAAGAAAAATACACATACACACATAGCTATATATATAAAATTAAAAAACATTCATAAAAAGACTTAGTATTCTAGAGTACTTTATATGTGAACTCAGAATTTTTGTTGCAAACTAAGGAGAATTATTATCATCAAATTCTGTTGTGTTTGACATGTTTTCATTTATCTAAAAATTTATTTGATTGGAGCTCTCTCCATTTAAGAATTCTAAAAATGATAAATAATTTTAAAATTAAAAATAATACTTGTAAGAACAAATATATAAAATGGTTACATCTATCAAAAAGATTGAAATGAATCATACTTGTACGATCTTCATAGTGAGAGAGTGTTATCAAACATATGTGGTGAATTTTTTTTTTTTTCTACATAATAACAATTTTGATTAAAAACAAAAAATGGATTATGAATAATATAAGACCATATATTTTTTTTTACTTTACCATATAATCTACAAAAAGTGTTGTTTAAAAAGATAAGTAATTCAAAGATGTTGTCCTCGCTTAAGTAAAACAAATGAAAAATTATGCATGTTAAATAATACATAAAAATATTAATTACTTGTGTAAGGAATTAATGATGTTCATTGATATCTTTTTGCAGCCAGTAGATTTGAGCCGTTAATCAATTCTAATATATTATAATTTGTTATATATATTCTCAAGAATCATAATATATACATATTTCAGATATCTCTATATTTTATCTTGATATCTACTATATAATATCAATATATGAAACATTATTTTAAGTTGTTGTTGATAAGACTAACGTGATTATAAGTTATAAATATTGTATCTGATGAAGTGCTCTTACACTTTTAGATGATAAAACATAAATAAGTTTTGACATGTCTAAAGACTCGCTAAAATAAAATGATTAAGTTTCTATATATATATATATATATATATATATATATCAATAAACTTTATAGTTCTCAATAAGATAAATTAATTCGTATAAGAATTTAAATCATATCCATCTTATTTGCCGATTTGACTATCAGTTAAAAGATATATGAATGAGATATATATTGAAGATTTTGTTACAAATATTTGACATATATGAAGACATGCTAAAAGAAAATGACTAAATTTCTCCAAAATAACTAATAAACTTAATAGTTTTTAATAAGATAAATTAATTGGTATAAAATTTTAAATCTCATCCATCTTATTTTGCCGAATTGACTATCAATTAAAATATATATGAATGAGATATATATTGAAGATTTGATACATACCGAGAATTGTAAAAGAAAATGTTTAAAAATTAAATCTCTATAACATCATTAAATAACCACAAAAATATTATGAAGTCTTGCTAGACAAAATTTATACAAAAAATTGATAAGTTACCCCCAAAAAAAAAAAACTAAACTAAACAAAACAAAAACAGGAGGGTAAAATTTTATTATTAAATGCTTCTTACAATGCGTAAAACATTGTACAACTGAAGCATTAAATAAAAATATACAAGTCATAACTTTTAATAATACTTTTATTGCCACATCACATACGAATTCTCAAGATTTAGAAACCAAGTAAGCGTCAATTCTTTGTGAAAGGTATAATCTGCTCTGCCACAAATAATTATAAATATGCATCACAAAAAATTGTTAATTAATTGACATATTAATTGGAAATACAATAATTAAATCGGGAATATGATAAATGATGATTTAACGTTAATACATTCATTTCATATTTTTAGAATTGCACGTTAATGGAAGAAGAATGAAAAATAAATAATTCGTGCGATAACGAATTATAAAGCCCTGAATAACCCCTATCAGTATCAGAAAAATACACCAAAATAGCTAAATATCCAAATAGGCCGTTGGCTCGTGCAATATTTTATAAAAAATGTTCATCTTTGATTTATAATTCTAAAAACATGAAATGAATGCTTTTTATACCTGAAACATGAATGAAAAAATTTCCTAATTCATTTCCCTAAATAAGGACAAAGCAAAACCAAAGTTATGATAATATATATGCATTATAACTTTAGCATCTCTGATTTACAAATCTAAATAAGAGGAATCCATTCATAATAGGCATCTCTGATTTACATAAAACTTTGGTTCTTAAAAATATTTAAATAAAGTAAATCTAAATAAAGTTATGTATAACGTCAATCCATTCATAACTTTGTAAATCAGATATACCAAAGTTATGAATGCCTATTATCCATTCACGATGCTAAAGTATGTTCCCGATTCATTTCATGTTTCAGAACCAAAGTTAACGTAAATGAATTCCAAAAAAGTTAGCCAAAGCAAAAAAAAAAAAAAAAAAATGAAAAACGATGATTGTTTAATAAAATATTTTAACTTTGGTTGAAATGGAACAAATTGTTTTTGAATAAATGCAAAACCAAAAACCATGAACTATAAAAAAATCAAAAGGTTAACAAATTAATGATTCAATTAGAAAAGAAAACCCAAGAAGTTTGGCAAAGCAAAAAACAAAACGTTTGGAATGAAAGAGGATGTAGAAGAAGACCAAAATTTGATGATCATACGAAGCGGTATTGAAAGTCTGTAAAACCAAAAAACATGAACGATAAAAAATTAAAAGGTTAAACAAATCAACGATTAAATTTAAAAAAAAAAGTTTGGAAAGTAAAAAAAAAAAATCATGATTGTTCAATAAAATATATTTCCTTTAGTTGATGAGCATACAAATCGACTTTGTAAACTTGCATAAAATAAAAGTTCAAGATTGGCAAAGCAAATCAAAAATCTTTTAATATACATAAAAAATGCTGGAAATTAACAAAATCAACCCCCCCCCCCCCTCCCCACTACAAGAAAAACAGCCTCTAGCGACGCTTGTTTTTATTACTTTGCGACGCTAATTAGTGTCACGACAAAAGTACCTACACTTGCAAAAGCGTAGCCATTTGCGTCGCTAAATTTGAAGTCGCAAATTTTTTCATGACACAAAGATAAGCGTGGGTAAACTTAATTTAGTGACGCTTTTGTCAATGCGTTATTAATGTTCAAATATGGCAACACATGTTTCCGTCATAATTATAAAGATCCATCGTGTATTATGTAATACATTGCCAACACTTATCAATTACTGCGTCATTAAATTAATGACGCTCTCAACAACAAGCATCGCTAAAGTAGCGACGATAGTAAAATTACATGTCACCAAATTACCAACATTTGTTACAATTAGTGTCGCTAGATTTGTTGCGCAAATTAAATTTAGTGTCATTAGATCTGGAACACGATTATGGATTAGTGTCATAAAGTTAGTGACTCACCAAAGATAGTGTCCTTATATTCGTGACGCTTTTTACAGTTTAGCGTATCTAAATTGGCAACGCTAATGACAATTAGTGTCTTTATACCACGTGCGAAATGATTACGCTTTTAAGATAAAATGACATTAAATCGATGATGCCCCATAGATTTAGCGTCAGAAAATATATAAAATTCTCTAAGTTTAGTGTCACAAACTCCGCAACGCTCTTTTGGATTTGTGTAATTAAATTAGCAACATTTCATCATAAGACCGTCCTTACATTAGCACCATATTTTAAAAAAAATTATTATGAATTTTTGTCAGTAAAGTTTTTTAAATTATTTTTTGTCTCTAAAGTGGTGACATGTTCTTGAAAGATTGTCACTAAGTTACAACATTTATAAACAATTAAACAATATCTAATCAATAAAACAAATCAAACAAAAATATTGCAATCTGAATGAAAAATTTGAACATAAATCCCAAATCCAATTACACACCATTGCTATTGAAACTTAAACTAATACCAAATTCTTCAATCCAAAAAAAAAAACTAATATTCCCAATATGAAAAGTAATTTTTTAAGACAAGGACAAATTCAAATGATTCCATTCTCTTCAATCACCTCCTAAGTTCCTGTTTCAAATAAAACACAAATAGTAACTTGATTAGTTATTTGGGATAATTACAAAATGGCCGCCGAACTATTAGCACTTTTTCACTTTGGCATATAAACTATTAACAATGACTAAACCGCCGCCAACCTATTTGAATATTACTACTCGAAAGCTGCCGGCCAGAATACCACCCAAATTCATTGCACACCCGGTTTCGGAAAACCACCTTTTGGAACAGAATTTGGGCGGTATTCTGGCCGGCAGCTTTCGAGTAGTAATATTCAAATAGGTTGGCGGCGGTTTAGTCACTGTTAATAGTTTATATGCCGAAGTGAAAAAGTGGTAATAGTTCGGCGATCATTTTGTAATTATCCCTAGTTATTTTAAGCATTATATATAACAACTAAGAAAAATCAAATAAAGAGATATAGATATTAAAAAATTATAAACATTACTTGCGAATCATTCAGGCTTTTAAAGGTTTGTCATTCCACGAACACTTTCAAAATCAGAAAAATCTGACATGTTCTGCACAATGGAAAAATTATAAATCAATGTAGTAAATTATAATTTGTTACCATGAGTATCTAAGTGTATATATATACATACCTGTGTAAACATGGTTTTAAATTGAAGGAAGTCACTGCGACGGCTATGCAATTCAGTTTGGATACGTTCATTTTCCGATTTCATTCTCTCCAACTTCCTCTTATTCTCATCTTTCAATTCGGTTATTTTTCCTTCGTACTCAGCTTTCAGATCTGCAATTTTTGTTTCGTAATCTGCCTCTCTATCAACCATTTCCTTTCGCATGCCTTCAATTTCACGTTGCATTGTTTCCCTTGGATGCACTTTTGGACCATTTATTTGAGTAGGTGTCACTCCTAAACCATATCCTTTGGCCCTTCCATACTGGTCCTCCCCTATAAGTTCAGTGAGTACTTCTTCTTCAATAATATTTGCATCAACATTCTCAGACGCAACACAACGTTCTTCAGCCTTAATCTTAGCCGTCTTCTGCTACCAAAGAATAAATTCAACCAAAAAAAAGAGTTTCGTTTAAAAAACACTTATCATAGTAGATACCAAATATTTTCTCATACCCTTAATACTCCTAGAATTGTAGTTATATAATGTGCGTTCCAACATGGTTTGACAAAAAATAGGTAGAATAAAGTTATTAATTAAGTTAAATATAGAAAAACTACGAATTTCATACACCTTAAAAGAAAAAAATAAACAAGAAATGAATAATAATGCACAAACTTATATGTACTACTTTACATCTCGTTATTATTTAAATATAGAGTGTACCACTATTTTTTCTGCTTGTGGATTGACAAACTTTCCATATTTTCTTTTACGCGTAATCCCGTAGAACTCCAAACGTCCCAGTTCCTTTCCATGTTTTTCTTTCTGCCACAACATTCAAGTGAACCCAGTAATTACTTAAACCATGATAAGTTACGCTTGAAAATAAATAAAAGTAATTAACATTTCATCTCACATGTTCTTCTTTGACTCGTGCAAAGCTCTTTGAACCACAAGTATGAGGTGTTATATTGTGTGACCTTGCCAACTTACCATTATCAGAGAGTTCCTGGAAGTAACATGAAAATCTGATTTGGGTAACATAAAAAAAAAACAATAATTGTATGAAACTTATATTGTGTCTGTATACCTGGCCTTTTGGTGAATACCAATATTCCACCAATTTTTTCCATTGATTTGGTGGGACATTTTTGGAAACTGATTTGATAGTGGCTTCTTGTGCCTTATCAAGTTTAAAAATTTTCAATTTTAAATCAAACTTGTAGCATTTCCACTTGACGCCAAGTGACCGCATCACCCATCTTTTAACCAATGCATTATCAGGGAGCTCAAAGTATGTCTACATCAAATATTAAAAAAAATATAGTTAATTGTACAAAAAATATATATATATATACACACATACATTTCATTAAAAAAATTGCTTTATGTTGTAAAATAATCTAAAAAATATGAATTACCTTAGTCAACTTCCAAAGATGTTCTTTTTGCTCTTGCAGCATTAGCCTCCAGTCTGTAAATTCAACAGAACAAAGTTCTGGCTTCTTAGCAACAGTTCCAAGCCAACCTCCTAAAATTCCACCACTTTTCTTGATTGGTTGCCCGATGTATTGCATTCAATGACAATC
The DNA here is from genome assembly GCA_958295605.1 of Ajuga chamaepitys. Lineage (NCBI taxonomy): Eukaryota > Viridiplantae > Streptophyta > Magnoliopsida > Lamiales > Lamiaceae > Ajuga > Ajuga chamaepitys. The sequence continues at coordinate 26,754,982 of OY282495.1, read as the reverse complement.
TTATCTCCTTTAGGCAAAGTCCAAACATCCTTAGCACGAGTAGCTCCTCGCTTCTTCCTCACATTTCCTTGCCCATCTAGTTATTAAAAAATATTAAAAATCATCATGAATATTATTCTGTGTAAATAAAGTTATGGAGAGATTTAAGAAAACAAAAAAGTACAACTGCAAATGCAAACTTTGAATCGGATCCCAACAAGTATAAATTTATACCTATTATTTCAATGTCATAGAAAATTTCTTCAACATGCTCATCTTCTGGTTGGTCTCCCAATCCGTCGGATTCACTCTCTTCACTATCAGTTGGTTGGGTCTCGTCATCATCGTTTTCTTGGTTAGTTTCAAATTGTTCCTCATCATGTGTTTCTTCATGAGTAAACAAGTCACGAATACGAATTCCTAATCTTGACATTACCTTATACCTTGTGATAAATTTTCATAGAAATTGGAATTATGTTAGGCAAAGATTTATTACGAATAAATATAAATCCAAACACAATCATAATTTATTTATAGACAAAAAGAATATGTAATATTAAAGAGCAAACCAAACAAATTCACACAAAAAAAAAAAAAAAAAAAAAAACTATAGCTGGTTAATGATTTATTATTTCTACGACTATTCATATTAGACATTGAATGCACATCAAACCTCCAATTGCTTATCCATAGTAATCAATATGCTTCTACTGACTAAAATAAATAGTATTGTTATGCTAAAATAATAAATGGTTTTCAAGATTAATTTTATGACTCATTAAAAGTATTATTCAATTCAATGTCTATTGTCATTAATTAATTATTTGCAAATTTATGTTTCAAAATTTGCCCATATACTGAAGAATCTAGCCAAGGCATAAACTTCAGGGGTCATGTACATATTTTAGGTGTTTTCAGATATACAAGAGTTGATGAAAATATGTATGCATCTAATATTTTGTTATGGCATCTTGCTGAACATATTTGAATTGTAATATGCAAATACAAGTATAAGCGCATAACTGCGTTGGCTTCAACTCATCACTTATTGAATAATTATTCATGCTTCAACCTATCTATGGATAACAAAGCAGCATTACCTGATTCATGCAGCAAGTTGAACATACAAATCTACCTAAACATGAGTTTACTTCTAATTAATGAAACATAAAATAATCTTAAATAGAAGTTATATATTCATTTTATATAATAAATTTCAAAAGAATTCAATGAACATGGTAACAAAGCATTCCCTTTCTCAGTTCATAGGGAGAGGCTACATCATTCTGTACAAGAATCAGAACACATAAGTCATTAAACGAGTTCCAAATACATATTACAGCCATTGGTAGTTGCAATTTATATCGCTATCTTAGGCCCTCCTCCGATTTAATTCTGAATTGTTCAGTGCCCGACTTCCTGATAAAAATACAGTTAATACGGTGAAATCAGTGCATATACTAAGGATTAGTAAAAAATTCAACATAATAAGCAATCAGTGCAGATGGTAATATATATTATACTATTTCAATCTTATTCTCACATCAATAATTTCAGAATTAAAATTTGACATGTGAAACCACACGACCAGCTATGTTAGGATTATCCAATACCTTCCACTCATCCAATAATTTCAGAATTAAACCTTTTGATCAACTGGTCAAGAACATTACATAATAACAAATTTCATTTTTCATATATATAAAAGCTGACAGAATAGGAGTTGAATTACCTCTCTTAATTCATCAGTATCATCTTCTTCTCCTGCATCGACCCTAACCTAATTGATCCGGATATCAGAAGTGCTAGTTCTATTCACATTTTGAGGCCTGCATTCTGTGTAAGTGTCATCATCCTCGTTGAGATCCCAACCCCATATCATACAAATCTCTCGGTTTTGTGCAAATCACATGAGACCATTCATTATTTTTTGGACCCCGCACATAAAAGACATGTTTCGCTTGCGATGAAAATACAAATGGATCATCTTTACGGGAGTTTCCAGTATATATTAACCTAGAGAAATTGACCAAATTGAACCCATTTGAATCCTGCTTTAATCTTCTTGAAGAATTCACATCAACCCAATCGCATTTGAACATCACAATCTTAAACATCCTATAGTAATCTAACTCAACTATGTCATTAAGCACATCGTAATAAGGCGTTCCATCTACTTCCACTACTACTCTGCTATTTTGAGTCTTTCGTAGTCTATCACGATGTTTCGTATGGTACCTAAAACCATTAATAATGAACCCACTAAACCGTCTAGCAATGTTGTTTGGGCCTCGAGCCACAACGATTAACTCATCTGCACAATTATTTTTCATCATGGTTGGCACCTGAAATTGAGCGCAAATAAATCACAATTGTATATTTATAAAAAATATTTGATTAATTTATGAACTAAATAATAATTTTGGTTAGTCCCTTACTTGGGCTAAAAGCCACGCTGGAAATTCATCCACTAACCAATTTTGTTCAACTTGTGGAGTAGCTCGCTTTGGACGATAAGATCTTCTCTTTGCTGCAAAAAAAATCACTAAATTTCTCTACATGATTAGTAACGCTAATATTAATGATTAACTTAAAAAAAAAAAAAAAAAAAACATTTCAGTACCTAAGATAATGAGTTATTCCCTCATAATGAAGTAGCATATATCTATGGGCTTGTGCTAAAGCATGTTATCAAGAGCCACACCTTCAGCTTTTCCTAGTATTCGTCAACCACTTGAGAAGAGGAAACTCTCTAGTTTTCGGATGATCATAATTCCTTTGGGGACGAGTAAATGTTGTCTCAACGTCTTGAAGATAGCGTGAACATAACGTTAAACATTCATTTGCAATAAAACCTTCAGCGATGGAACCCTCAAGCTGAGCTCTATTTCGCACAAAAGATTTTAAAATCACCAAATCCCTTCACAATGTTTACTAAGTTAGGTATTAGAATTCTTGATAGTAGTTTTCACATGTATTTTCTAGTTAATTTGAATTTATAAATTATTTATGAAATACATTAGAAAAGTATCCACCTAAATTGCACTGGACCACCAAGTGTAGCCTCTTCCACTAAACGCACAATCAAGTGAACCATAATTGTAAAAAACCCCGGGGGAAAGGTCTTCTCTAGTTGGCATAATGTTATTATAACATCTGCCTGTAATTGTTTCAGCTCCTCAGGATCCAATATTTTAGAGCACAATGATTTAAAGAATGAGGATAATTCAGTGATGATACCAACCAAATGAGGAGGTACAGAAGCACGTAAGGCAAATGGGAGTATATCTTACATCAAAATATGAGCATCATGACTTTTAAGATTAGAAAGCTTCCGATCTTTAAGACTGACACACCTTGAAATGTTAGATGCATATCCATCAGGAACCTTGAGGTTTTTAAACATATTTAGGAACATGTCTTTTTCTTTAACACTCATAGTGTAGCATGCAGGGGCAAGCGAACCGCATTATTAGGTCCTTGTATAGGATGAAGTTCATGTCTTATATCTAGTTCCACCAAATCAAGTCGTGCCTTATAGTTGTCTTTACTCTTGCCATCAACATTCAGTAAGGTATTTATGACGTTATCACATACATTCTTCTCTATATGCATCACATCCAAATTATGACGCAAAAGATTGAACTCCTAATAAATACTCTTTTTCTTCCACATACAGTGTGATTTACTTTGTTGTGTTTCGTCTGCTACGAAATCACCATTAACATCAAACACCTCGTCGCCTTCAGTATCATTAATTGGTTGCTCAGTAATGATCGGTCCACTAGAAATATCTATAGCTTCCCTTGTTCTTTTATTTGCTGTTCCCTTAGCTTTTACATAAGTGAATCTAACCCCAGCCAATTGATTTAAGACTTCAGTAGCAAAAATTGTGGATGGAGCAGATTGTAGTTCCTCGGTGCCATCAAATTGATCACTTTGAAAGAGAAAATGATGGTTAGGAGGTAACCACCTACGGTGTCCCATATAGCAGAATTTGCCACCATGGGATAACCATCGAGAATGAGTTGAACCGCCACAAGAGGGACATGCAACATGACCCTTAGTACTCCAACCTGATAAATTTGCATGAGTAGGAAATTCATTAATAGTCCACATTAATGTTGCTCGTAGCTTGAAGTTTTCCCCTTTGACAGCATCAAATGCATCCACACCAACCCATAGTTGTTTCAACTCCTCAATTAAAGGTTATAAAAAAACATCAATATCATTTCCTGGACCCTTCTCCCCTGGGATAACCATTGAAACTATCAGTGAAGATTGTTTCGTACAAACCCATGGCTCTAAATTATATGGTATTAGTAAAACTAGCCATGTGCTATATGAAGTGCTCATTATTCGAAAGTGATTAAACCCGTCACTAGCTAGCGCTAGCCTTACATTGCGGGGATCGGATGAAAATTCTGGATATCTAGTATCAAATTCTTTCCAAGCTTTTCCATCTGCTGGATGCCTTAGTTTTCCATCTTTTGTACGACCTTCCACATGCCATCTCATTGATGATGCCATTTTTGTAGATAAGAAAAGTCGTTTTAATCTCGGTATTAAAGGGAAATATCGTAGGACCTTAGCTGCTTTTTTCTTCCTTGGCTTTTCTTCGTCATCAATGCTTGTAGCATCGTCAAATTCTTTGATCAATACCCACCTTGAAGTCGAGCAGATAGTGCAAGTTTCGTCAGAAGAACATACAATCATTAGGACAAGAATCAATTTTTTGATATCCAAGACCCAATTCCCTAATAATCTTCTTAGCTTCGTAATAAGAAGGCGGCAAAGAAACACTTGGCGGAAAGGCATCTATCAATAACTCAAGAAGCACGCTGAAAGACTTTGCAGACCAACCAAAAAAACATTTGATGTGGAATAATCGCAATATGAAAGAGAGTTTCGAGAATTTTACACAACCTAGATAAAGCTCTTGGTCACTTTCTTTCTCTAGATTTTGGAATCTAGCTCTGTCTATCAAATCTCCACCCACAACTCGTGCATGTTGGCCCTTGCCGCTTACATAATCACTTCCATATGGCGAATTTACATTTTCGTTGACAACTCCCGGTTCATCTTGCGGATAATGTTCAGCTGGTACTCCTAATACCACTTGGAGAAGCCCTCTCATTTGATAATCTCCATCAAGATTTTCTTCCACATTTATAGAAATTGGCTCATTAGTACCGGAGAATTCCTCCGGTGATTCAATAACATTTTCTCCATGAAACAGCCAAGACTTATAACCTTCTTGAAACCCGTGCCATACCAGATGCTCTTGAACAGTATTTGCATCAAACAAAAATCTATTAAAACACTTTCGACAAGGGCAATAAATCGCTCCATTAATTAATGATTTTTCAACAGCAAACTTCATAAAATTAGCCAATCCAACAGTATATGCTTTGCTGGATCTGGGCATCTGCATCCAACTTTTGTCCATTGAGCAAAATTTGATTCTCGTAAACTTTAATTCCTGAGTAAGTTAAAATAAAAGAAAGTATTAACTCAATTTTTTTAAGATTTTATTTTCACATACTGGTCATAGCTTATTATAAAATGAAACATCATATAAGTTGTCAGAGATAATGTATAGAATTAGTAAAAGGAAACTACACGACTTCAAATGAAGAAATTTACGGGATGATATTTGGGATTTGAAATAGGAATGTCAATGAGATGCTCGATACCAATCTCATACCCCTCCATCACTACCCCTATATGGAGAATACACTTACTTCATCTTCTGTGTTCAAAATGTTGTTAATCATTTGATAATTTGGAACACAAACTTCTGAGAAGTTTCAATATAGAGATATTTTAAAAAAGAAATCTCAATCTTTTTGACATAATGTAATTAAACTAAAAAATGTAGAGCACTAGATTAGTTTACTGACCAACATTTCTTTTTAAGATTGAGCCAAACTAACGACTCAAACAAAACACATCTTCACGCTGAAGCTTGCCCTCAATATATTATAAAAAAGACAGTGACAATCAAGCAGAAGAAGAATCAGATAATTTTAGTAATAAGAGGTACTTTACACCATCTCTTTGTTGTTGATGTTTTTTCTATTCTTGTGACAAATGAGATGGTATTCCATTACTTCTAAGACATACTACGTGTTATTAATGATGTCAATAAACACACATGACATTTAGTAGTTATTTCGGAATATAAATGTTCTCTTCTTGATTCAATCGTTGGATCAGCTTATCTAGTGTTTGGGCTGATTATGGATTAAGTTCAACAAGTTGAAACCCGTTGTAATGAAGCCGTAAGATGTTGAGTATTTATCTAGTTATCCTATGGTTCTTATTCAGATTCCCGTGAGCAGTGAGAAAGAGGTAACTAAAACAAAGCCACAAACAGAGCTTTAGCTATTATGTTCTCGATGTTGTTGGTATCTACTATAAATTAATGTTGTCTTGCACATGAATAACATTGCTATCATTAGACATAAATATTGGAAAGGATTAAGAAACAACGTAGCTTGTGTGTCATTAGTTTCTTGTTGCAAATTAGAATATAAAACTAAACATTCAAAGATGCAATGCATCAAATATGTTGTAGGCATCAAAAACATCAATACTAGAAACTCAAATTTTAGCTGGAAATAAATACATAAAAATTATAGCCCAATTCGAACACAACAAACAAAAAACTCAAATGGACAATTCATCAAACAGGTTGTATGCAACCTACCTAACCACACAACACCACCTATTATCATAAATTCAAAATATAAAAGTAGAGAGGAATAACTTATTATAAGACATTACCAAATTACAAATGCTTCATTCCGGGGACCGACGTACTGATCTTCGTAGGAAATTTCCGAAACCCTTGATATTAGAATTGTAGAAAGGAGGAAGGAATTATGCAGAGAAAGGCAGTTACTTCATATCATTTTCAGCTACTTTACATTGTGATTACATCTCCTTTAAATACATGATTACCATCTGCTAGATGAACTGCTAGAGAGAGAAAGGGAGTAGTTACAGGAGAGGGAAAGGAGTTATAACCGTATGCTATCTAACTGCATATTCTTGCTAACAACTATTCCTAACTACTTTCGCATGCACACATGTACACGTACATGCTCTGTTTTCTCATGATGTGTATTAGTGCTGATACCCCCCCCCCCCCCCCCCCCCCGCAAACTCAAGGTACTGATGCAGAGGACTTTGAGTTTGTCTCGAAGACGTCCAAAATTGCTGCTGGAGTTGGCTTTAGTGAACACATCTGCAATTTGTTCGTGGGTAGGTACATGTCGAATGTCGATCAAATGTTTTTGGACTCTTTCTCGGACAAAATATAAATCTAACTCGATGTGTTTTGTTCTGGCATGTAGGACGGGGTTGGCGGCCAAATGGATAGTGCTAAGATTATCACACCAGATAATGGGTTTGGTTTGCGGACACATGCTGATTTCTTGTAAGAGGCCTTGAACCCAGGTGACTTCCGCTACAATTGCGGCTAGGCTCCGATATTCGGCTTCAGTGGAGCTGCGGGAGACCGTATGCTGCTTGCGAGACTGCCATGAAACAAGGTTACCACCGAAGAAAAGGCAAAACCCAGTTGTGGAGCGTCTATCATCGATGTCGGATGCCCAATCTGCGTCTGAGAAACCTTCAAGTTTAAAGTGACCGGTTTTGTTCAGGAGCAGACCATGTTTGATTGTCCCAGTTAAATACCGCAGGATGTGCTTCATTGCCTTCCAGTGTACCTCTTGTGGTTGCTGCATGAATTGACATACACGATTAACAGAATAGGAGATCTCGGGCCTGGTGATCGTGACATACTGAAGCGCGCCTGCAATACTTCGATATAGATGAACATCTGCTACAGGATCACTGCCATAAGCTGTTAACCTTGTTCCGGAAGTCATGGGGGCACTTACTGGTTTGGCAAACTGCATGTTAGTCTTGCAAAGCAGATCTTTAATGTACTTTTCCTGTGACAAATGTAACCCAGCAGCTGTTCTAGTGACTTGAATGCCTAGGAAATAGTCTAGCTCTCCCATGTCTTTGAGAGCAAAGTGGACGTGTAACTGTTGTATGAGATTTTGAATCTCGGAACTATGTGTGCCTGTAACTAAGATGTCATCTACGTAAACAAGAATAAATGTGGTACTGCCATGAGCAGTCTTTATAAACAGGGAATTGTCTGATTTTGTGCAGTAAAAACCAAGAGTGATAAGCGTATGTTTAAGTTTCTCAAACCAAGCTCTAGAAGCTTGTTTGAGACCATAAAGGGATCTTTCCAATTTACAAACATGTTTCGGACAAGTAGGATCTTCAAAACCGAATGGTTGTGTCATGTAAACTTCTTCCATTAGAGTACCATTTAAAAAGGCATTGTTGACATCGATTTGGCGTATTTTCCAGTTATTGTTGATGGCCAAAGTAAGGATAATCCTGATGGTAGTGGGTTTAACCACTGGACTAAACGTTTCTGTAAAATCAAAGCCCGGTCTTTGATTGAAACCTTTAGCCACCAGTCGCGCTTTATACTTGTTAATACTACCATCGGGATTCTCCTTGACTTTGAACACCCATTTGCAACCAATTGGAATTTTCCCGTCAGGCAAAGGAACTAATCTCCACGTTTTATTTCGGAGCAATGCGAGGTATTCATCTGTCATAGCCTGTTTCCAATTAGTGTCTAGTAGGGCAGCAGCAGGGTTAGTAGGCTCACAAGAAGCAGCATAAGCCTTTGGTTTGTAAATCCCATGCTCACTTCTTGTGATCATGTGGTGTTTGTTGGTATGATTATTGTCCTCACCCACTCTATTTGAGGTGCTATCACTGATGTTATTGTTGATTCTGATAGAATCACTGTCTGTACCTGCACAAGGAAGAGAAGAAGACACAAGAGGAGACACGGGGGAAGTAGACGAAGGAGGTGTAGAGTATAAGGGATATGTAGTAGGTAGGATGAGCTGCTGACTAGTAGATTGAGAGGATGAAGTAGAGGTGATACTGCTGGAAGCATAAGGAAAATGTGATTCGTCAAAGACGACATCCCTACATATGTACATTCTGCCAGATGAATCTAAACATTTATAACCTTTGTGATTTAGGCTATATCCTAAAAAGGTGCAAGGTTGAGATCTGAGATTGAACTTGTGAGAATTGTATGGCCGTAGATAGGGATAACATAAGCATCCAAACACCTTGAGCTGACTGTAGGCAGGCTTTATTTTGAACAAAACTTCCAGGGGTGATATATGAGACGTGACTGGTGAAGGTATCCTGTTGATGAGGTAAACTGCTGTTCGGAAGGCTTCATCCCAAAATTTGAGAGGCATGGATGCTTGGGCTAGCAGGGTTAAACCAACATCAACTATATGTCTATGTTTCCGCTCAGCCAAACCATTTTGTTGATGAATGTATGGACATGAAACTTTATGTGTGATACCTTCAGATTCAAGTAGTTGAGTGAATGCTCTAAATTCCCCGCCCCAATCGGATTGTAGAGATTTAATAGAACAATGAAGTTGTTTCTCGGCTTGGGCTTTAAAGATGGTGAATGCCTGAAGAGCTTCAGATTTCTGTCTTAACAGATATATCCAAGTAAATCTGGAGTAAGCATCGATAAAACTGATGTAATATCTATAACCATTGGATGAAATGATGGGGGCTGGTCCCCAAAGATCAGAATGAATTAATTGAAGAGGTTGAGTGTAAACAGAATTGGAATTGGGAAATGGAGTTTGATGGAGCTTGCCTAAACAGCAAGCATTGCAAACATCAGTAGGTTTATTATTGAGGACTTTTACATTACATTGTTGTAAGATGGTCCTAAGTACAACATCACTAGGATGACCAAGTCTTGAATGCCAAATTTTACAAGAGACACTAGAAGACGAAAGATTACATGAAATAGGACCGCTATTTGGTAATGTCTTGCGCTGAACAGGGTTGAAGACATAGAGACCGTTATCAAGATGTCCTTGGAGCAATACTTCCTGTGTTGATATATCCTTCACAAAACAAGCAGACGGATAAAATTCAAACAACACATTGTTATCCTTAGAAAATTTTTACACGCTGAGCAAGTTTTTTGTGATTTGAGGAACATGGAGGACCTGTTTAAGAGAAAGGGATCTAGAGGGCATATAAGGGGAAGAAATGAATGAAGAACCAGTATGAAGGATAGAGAGGCCCTTACCATCACCCACATGAACTTGATCATTGCCATGGAATTGAGATTTCTGAGACATAGAGTTAACATCAGCAGTGATGTGGTGAGTGGCCCCGGAGTCTGGATACCAGCTAGATGAAGAAGTTTCAGGGGTATGAAGAGGACCAGCCGTAGGATGAGAACCATGGAAAGGAGTTACAGATTGTGGAGGGGGGACGGAATGGAACTGAGGAAAGTGAGCAATATGAGCCTGAGGCTGTTGTGATGTGGGAGGATTATAAGCCGGATCATCTTTGTACCAGCAGTACGGGGCAGTATGATTGGGTTTGCCACAGAATTGGCACCAAACTTTTGGCATTGTTCGACTTCCAATTATTTCCTTTGCCAGCAGGTTTCTTATTCTGAACGTGATTACCCCTGTAGTTGCTGTTAGAAGCATTGTAGCCTGGATTGGGTGGGTTGAAATTCTGTTGAGGCCGGTTATTGAATTGAGGGGCAGATTTCTTGCCTTGGCTATTGACAGCAACGTTTGCCATGGCATTTTTAAGATTTTTGAACTGCTTTTCAACCCGAGCTTCTTGGGACAAAAGCAAACCTTCAATATCCACCACTGTGTAGGGATCAAGTCTAGTATTAATCGACAAAATGAACGTATCATATTCAGGGGGTAGTCCGTCAAATATTGCATCAATGTGTGCTTTATCATCAAGCTTGTGGCCCACAAGTGCTAGCAAATCCACACATTCTCTAATTTTCAAAAGATATTCATTCATGGAAGACGAACCTTTCTTCTGATGCTGCAGTTGAAGCTTGTACTGACTGACCTTAGCACGGATTTGAAGAGAAAAATATGACTCCACCGTGGACCAAATTTGAGCAGCAGTTTCGCAATTAACAAGACGAGGCAGAACTAATTCAAAAACTGAGGCAAGGATCCATGATAGGATGAGCTGATCTTGCTGCTCCCAGTCCAGAAAAACAGAATTGACGACTCCAGCTTTTTTATCATTATCGGTAGCAAATTTTGGAGGAGATTTGATAGAACTGTCAAGAAAATGGCTCAATCTGTGGCCACGAATCGTTGAATGAATCTGTTTCCTCCATATGAGGAAGTTGTCGGCTGAAAGTTTGGTGGAAAGCGGATGATTGAAAGCAACCGGAACGAATTTAGGCGTAGAAGATTGATTGGCTTCAGAATGAGAATGGGCAGAGAAAGAAGACATGATGAACGAAGAACCCTAAGGGATAGACCTAGCTAAACTGATACCATATTAGAATTGTAGAAAGGAGGAAGGAATTATGCAGAGAAAGGCAGTTACTTCATATAATTTTCAGCTACTTTACATTGTGATTACATCTCCTTTAAATACATGATTACCATCTGCTAGATGAACTGCTAGAGAGAGAAAGGGAGTAGTTACAGGAGAGGGAAAGGAGTTATAACCGTATGCTATCTAACTGCATATTCTTGCTAACAACTATTCCTAACTACTTTCGCATGCACACATGTACACGTGCATGCTCTGTTTTCTCATGCTGTGTATTAGTGCTGATACTTGAGCAAAATATAGACTGACGGGTAAGTAAAATATGTAAAACCAATCTCTCACCAAAAGCTATATCAGCCTGTTTCATTCTATAACCTGCGGAAACGTGGTATGGTATTAAAAAATATAGATTTAGTTCCAATCAGCCTGTTTCATTCTATAACTAATAACTAATAGAGGATTTTGGCTTTTTCATAAAGCGTGGATATGGGGGTGTAGTTTAATTATTAGAAAATAACCACCTAAAATATGTTCTACTGTGGATTTGTTTAAACTATCTTTATAAAATTGTAGAGCTAAAAAAATACTCCCCCGTCCCGCTCTAATTTATCTATCTAATTTGTCGGCCCATTAATGACAAATTTCTCTCACAATCTCCACCCTCAATCTTCACCTTTGAAAAAGTCAAAGATTCCACAAAATCTATTTTTTTCTTAAGCTCCGTGCCGGGTCAAGATAGGCAAATTGGGCTGGGACGGAGGGAGTAATACATAATAAATCCATTATTATAAGGTTTTGGTAGAATTCACAATGAACAATATAATTTTCATTAATATATAGTTTTAAATAATGTTAAGTGCGACCTAAAATATAGCATTTGCCCGACAGGCTTGGCATGATGGGGTCGGGCCGGGCCGCCCGACTTACCACTCTAATAGTGATTGGCTAAGTGAACAACTAGTCGCTAAGCGGTGTCTGTCAAACTCGATTTTGTGTCAAATAAAAATTTTATGCGTTTCTTTTAGTCTAAACGAGTTAGTCTGGCTATTAGTCTGTCTGGAAGCCAAGGCGCCGAACTAGTCGCTAGTCGGTGCCTTGCCAACCTGATCTTGTAAATGGAATTTTTAGGCGTTCTGGGCGATCCAGACGTACGATTAGTTGAGCTAGGGCCAAATTAATTTTGTTGTACTTCTTTTAATTTTTTTTATATATTTTATTATTATTTATCAACTTATAATTTCTACGTTATGATATATAGTGTATATATATATATATATATTAAATGGTATTATATTTTTAAAATATTAAAAATATATTATAAGCAATAATATAAAAAATAAATAAAAATTAAAACTAGCGACCGCCTAATTTGTGACTAGTAGGTGTAAAAGCATTGGTTATATGGCTATAAAAAAACGTCACCAACGTCATGACGCACGTAGTAAAGTGTCGCTGATTTTTATGACATAAAATATAAAGCGTCATCATTAACATGACGCAAGATGTAAAATGTCACTAATTCCGTAACAAAAAATATAAACGTCACCAACACTATGACGCAGGGCCAACAATGTCATTGATCTTATGACATAAAATTTAAAGCATAATGAAATTTGTGACGCTTTACTGAAGTATCACTAAATTATCAAATATACTGACATTTTTTTATGTATGTGTCGCTAATTGCCACAAATTAAATACACTTCTTAAAAAGTGTTACTAAAAAAAAAAAAATTGTGACGCTTTTAAAAAAATGTTATTAAGTAATATCTTTTTATGTCATTTTTAAAAAGTGTTAATAACTTAGCGTCATTATGTGTCCTTTTTCTTGTAGTGTTAAAAAAAAGCTGCCGAACAAATAATTTAAAAAATTTTCATGCAAACATAAAATTTAAATTGCTCATGAAAATACCTGGTGGAGGATGATGAGTGAGGAGATGAAAAAGAAGCGAGAGACAGTAAAATTTCAGTAGGCGAAACAAAATTTGTTCGTATATGATATGTATGTATGTGTATACATGTGTGTGTGTGTGTGTGTGTATATATATTGTGTTGGGGAGTGTTAAAGAGATTAGATATAAATTACAAAGATTTTACTAAAGTCTTTTAATATCTCATATTTTATGTTCAAAAATCGGATATGGTGGAGTAATGGGTGATCATTATCTTCCCTAAAAACCATATTAATATCTATAGGATTGTAAAATAATTTAATTGGACGTTTTTTTCTCTAATTAGTCGGATACTTAAATGGTAATAATGATTAGTCTTAATTTCCATTAATGCTCATTGAACAATGGACGAACTAAAAAATATCTCTAATTGGCTAGAAACAAATTATGTGAAAAGTTATACAAAATTAGAAAAATAAAAACAACAGAAAGATGACATAAACACAAAGTAAAAAAGATCTTTGAGGAGAAATTCGGTGTCCCTGAAAGTTTTATGAGAGTAACAGTGCTTGTACAAAATACTAATGATAATAATAATTTATTGGTGATGGATTGAATACTGGAATAGGTGGTGGGTGTAAGAGGAGATAATTTTAGCAATTGTTTACCTGCTTCTCTATTATCTCTTCTCAAAATCCAAGCACTGCAAATATCATGTAGCAAATAGAAATTGAAATATTCAATAAGCATGCATCATAGATGCAACAAATATCAATTAAATTAAATACAATAAGAAATAATATATATATATATATATATATATATATATATATATATATAATAGGAGAAATGATTCCATTTGGATAGGTTTTACAACTGATCTTTGCTGAATGCAGATTATCTATTTATGAATCTGAAAAATGACGGAAGAAAACAATTTAAAAAACTAATTTTATAGGATCTAATCTATTATGGATGTCATTATAGTGATATAAAGAATGAAAATATTGTAGAAGAAAATAGTAAATTAAGTGCCTAATTCTGTACCTTGGAGGAGATAATAAACAATAATTTAGCAAGAAGATCAAAGACACTTCCACCACCAAATCGGCAAAGCAATTATGTCGTTGTCTTTAAGGGCCTCTTCATAGCCTGTGTCATTCTATAGACGATATCCCAACATATATGATCTTTACTAAGTATTTAAAACCTGCTCGTTTACAAAAAGATCATGTTCAGAATACTATGCCTTTAGTAATATGTAACATCCATGTTCCACAATCTGCAAAATTAAAAAGTAGCAAAACCACCAAAGAACCAAAAAATTAATAACGAATACAATAAATAAATTAAAAACCATGATAAAAAAAAAAATTAATACTTTTAGCAATGTAAGAATCATGTTCCAAAATATTGCAGGATTAAAAAACAAAAATTCAAGATTGGCAAAACAAAGATACATAAAAATACTGAAAATTAACAAAATCAAACAAAAAATAAAAATATGTCAAATAAACAATTTTTAAAAAAACTAAGGACGGGTCACAAACATATAATATAAATAGTTCATGAAAATACCTGATAGAGGATGATGAGTAAGGAGCGAGAGAAAATAAAATTCTAGTCAAAGAGAAAAAATTGTGCCTTCGCGTATATGATTTTTTTTTTTTTTTTCTATTGGAGAGTTATAAAGATATTATATGTAAATTAGGAGGATTTGACTAAATATTTTAATATCTTATATTTTATGTTAAAAATCGGATATGGTGGAATTTATTGATTATTAGCTGCCAAATTTAAAACCCATATTAATGTTGGTAGAATTTTAACACAATTTAATTGAACCTTTTTTTTACTTTAATTGGCTGAAAATTAAACGGTAAAAATAAATAAATAATTAGTCTTAATTTTCATAATTAATAGAGGTGATCAATGAACAGGATTAAGCCACGTGTCCTTGACGATTGGGGAAAGATGATTTGAGCGGGAAAATATAAAAATTGCAAATAGTAGCAAGGATTATGTTGCTATATACATATACTAGTATTTGCCCGTGCGATGCACGGAAAGATCATCTCTAAATAGCGATAAATATAATTGTGATTCGATATATCTATATATATATCTAAAAAACTACGCAGAATTAAAATATAATATGATAAACAGAAAAAAAAAGAATCATCGTTATTGATAAAAATTCATATAATATGGTAATTCGACAACTAATAACATGACATGAAACTAACTATCCACTGAGAATTAAAATTTGTAACAAAACGTAAACATAACTATTACAAATTTTGGAACATCACCTTATAAACAACATTTGTGGTGGTCTTTCTTTCAGGATTTTCGTCATCACATATTAAAATATTCAACCCGTTTCGATTAGTGACGCGTGAGACAGCAACATACAACTGACCATGACAAACACAGGTTTCTTCAGGAATAAACCAACATGATTGAATGATTGGCCTTGACTTTTATTTATTGTCATCGCATAAGAAACAATAAATGGAAATTATCTCCTCTGAAATTGGAAAGGCATTCTTTTATCCGAAGGTATCGCAGATAGACGAGGGATTAAAACCTTTTCACCAGCATTATTCACCTGATATAACCTTTGCTTTAACCACGTGATCTCCAAGTTTTGTAAGCACCAGTCGTGTACCATTGCATAAACCAAGTGAATGATCCGGTGTACCAATTTTGAGATTTAGTTCGTGATTGGGTAGTCCAGAACACTTGATTTTGGGAGGTGTTCTTTGAAGTCATATATTCATTAATAGACTCAACAATATTCAAAGTTGGTGCCGATATAGCTCTACCATATAGATATGCAGTATCGTCACCCACTTTACCAAAATTTGGATATGTACTCTCAACAATCATTGCAATTGAATTCTCACCACTGTGTAGCAATATATCTTCCAGAATGTCAACTTCAACTTCTCCATCATTCGGACCACCAATGGTACCATCCCCAATACTCGCTATCTATTCGGAAAATGCTCTTAGATCATGTCCTTCTGCATCATTAGGAAGATTTTGTAGTCCCATATTCTTTGTTAGTCGCAACACTTTAAAATGTGACCACAAATAAGATGAGTTGATGGTGGCATGCATTATATCTTGACGTGTACCCTTTGGCACTATAGGTAGAATTTGCCTGAAATCTCCACCTAACACAACACTCTTGCCACCAAATGGAATCTCCTTCTTCGTTATGTCTTGAAGTAATCTGTCCAAAGTTTCAAAACAGTTTTTGTGCATCATCAGGGCTTCATCCCAAATAATTAGCTTTGATTTCTCAATCATTTCTGCTAAAGGACTACCCAGCGTTATACTGGATCCTGAATCCTCATGAACATTCAGTGGGATTTTGAAACGTGAGTGCGCAGTCCTTCCACCCGGCTATAGAAGTGATGCAATACCGCTCGATGCAACATTCAAAAGTATTTCACCTTTTGATCGTAAAGCAGCTGACAGTGCCCTCCAAATAAAAGTCTTTCCAGTTCCTCGATAGCCATATACAAAGAATGCTCCTCCATTGTTAGAATCCAAAGAATTCATAACAATAGAGTAAACTACTTTTTGTTCATCAGTCATATCAGCAACTAACTTCCCGTGCTCATTAGCTAGAGCTTTCCGATCATACATCAACTCATCCGCAATAAAAAGATTTCTAGAACTTGACTCACTGGAGAATTCAGCAATTGGCATAGGATCGTAATCAGAAAGGCTCTTTCCATGACTTTGGAGCATCTTCTCAATCTCCACAAGAGTTAGATTTTTTATTTCCTCTTCAGTTAGTTTCAAATCTACAAAACAGACATTAACTTTTCATCAGTATTCAGAAATCGTCAAAATTACAATTTACATAATAACTTCAATATTTAAATGTACAACTTATACCTATTTGTACCTTGATTCTTCATCTTGAAATGTTGTTTGTAGAAAATGTCATTCGATAAGTATTCCCAACACTGCTCCCATACATGTTTAGGACGCCCAATTGAATTAGAGATAAAAGCATAACAAACAACCCTTTTAGGTGTTGGGCTGATGCCCAGTGACTTGCCTCTTCAATGCCCTCAATATATTCCTTATCATCCTCTAATAAACCCCTAGCAAAGCAAGCATCACGATACGTCTCGTATTGTACAACACCCACCTTTTTTATATCAGCATAAAATTTGCAACCTTTAACAACATCCAAAAGACACCTAGCGTAGTATGAATCACCACATCCAGGTGGCGCATAATGCAGCCTACCTATAGCTTTTCCCTTTTCCCTTTTTACCCATTCTCTATCCTTCTGTTTCCACATAAATTTTTGAGGAAACTGACAATACGTTAACTCGTTAGCCTCGGGGTATTTCTTATTCGCTTCAAACCATCCCAAAAACATACTTTTACTGACACTATGTCGTTCTACAATATTCTCCAACGGCTCATTTTCAGAGAATACAACTGACTGTTGATCTTCAAGATGAAAACTCAAGCGTTCCACAGGAGGATAACGATATTGAATTTCAAAACCAAAAATCCTCCAAGACGCTTCGCACGGGGATATGTACCGACAATCATAGTACATACTTCTCTCATCTACTGTATTGCCAGCTGCATTGTCAACACTTGCTTTGTAGAAACCAGATGTTACATGGTCGTGACCTTTATTTATGTACTTGAACAAATACTTATAGAATTGGATTGGTTGCACCACTCAATGTTTATATGCGCTCCATACTTTAGAAGAAGATATCTATTGTGAGGAACTACATAAGAATTGTTTAATGGTACACCCCTTTTCATGACAGTCTTTCCGTTGTCTCTACGCTTATAAACAGGATATCCCTCATCATCAATAGTAGTACATTCAACAAATCTCTTCGGAAAGTGTTTCGTACATTTACCATCATCGTCCATACAGGGAGAATTTGGACGTACTATTCCACATGAAC
Source organism: Ajuga chamaepitys (assembly GCA_958295605.1). Lineage (NCBI taxonomy): Eukaryota > Viridiplantae > Streptophyta > Magnoliopsida > Lamiales > Lamiaceae > Ajuga > Ajuga chamaepitys. The sequence continues at coordinate 26,736,723 of OY282495.1, read as the reverse complement.
CATGAATCATGAATTCTTGCACTGCTGAATAATACTTGGAATAAGATGACTCTTCAGGAATTTCAGCAGAAATAATTCGATCAATGTCGGTAGCTGTTGGGAACTTATCCTCTTTTGCAAGGAAAAGAAGAATGTGCACGTGTGGCAGACCACGCTTTTGAAATTCAATCGTGTAGACAACTGGAAAATTTTAAAATATATATAAGATTAGATAAAAAAATTATTAACAAAAATTATTTACACACTCAAACTAAGAAATTTATTTAGTTAATTACCTGCTATAACAATGCCGAATAATTTCTTACAATGAAGCTCGTTAATAAGTGAGTCCAATTTAATCTTGAACACCCTAACAACGATATCAGGTCGGTCTTCTGGCTTCAAATTTCGTGGTTCTAAAAACCGAACTATTTCTAGCCACTTTGGATTACATGTAAATGTAATAAATAGATCAGGATAATTCGCCCATCTGCAAATGGCTATTGCATCATGATAACTCTGAATCATGTAGCGGGATCCACCGGTATATGTAGAGGTGGCAATTCGGGCGGCCGGGCCGGGCCGAGCTTAGTCGGGCCAAGGGGTAGTTCGGGCCGGGTCAGGCCCAATTTATTTCGGGCCTAGAAATGCTAGGCCCGGCCCGATGGACCTCGGGCCAAAAAAACCCACCAATGAGTTTTTTCCTTTTCTTTTTTGTTACTTTAACCATGAAGTAGAATTATATATTAAGGCGAACTTCAGTTTAATTGTCTTAAGAAAAAACTTGATGGGAAGATAATATATTACTATTCGTCGCAATATGGAATCATATATATAGGCATGTCTCAAACCCCAAATATAACAATAATAATAATAATAATAATAATAATAATAATAATAATAATAATAATAATAATAATAATAATAATAATAAAAAAGGAATGGATGATGATATATAGTTATATACTACACGTCACAAGTTATTTAATTTTTGTGTACGTACTATACTACATGTTAATCAATTCTCCATTTCTCGACACATAATAATTAATGAGCATGCTTGCATCCAATTTATTTTCCATCTTCGGCTAATAAAATTGAAGAAATAGAGTATTAAATTAGTCAATTGTTTTAATTTCTTAGTAAATAGATACATTTATGCTCTGCTAGAAAAAAAAAAAAAAAAAAAAAGGAAAAGCTTGTTTCCAAATAGTACACAAGATATTACCTAATTCCTAAATTTTCCTTATTCGATTAGTGAGGGAAAAAAAATTCAATTTCATCGGGCCGGGCCCGCCAAAAGAAAAGCCCGTTCGGGCTAAACGGGCTGGCCCATCGGGCAGGTCCAGTTTTGCCAGCTCTAGGTATATGTTGATGGCAAAACAATTCTCAACCCCATAAAGCTAATATCTGTTTTGCCACACAAAAGAGCATCCGCGAGACCATTGTATAGTTCTACGCGTAGGGCCTTTTGATTCAATCTGATGAACAAAAGTCTGATTGATTCAATAATTATATAAAGATCAACAACAACTTGTTGGGTCAATCTTCTCCTATTTAAAATAGTTGATTTCTCGGAGGTCCTTTGTTGTAGGCGAAACACAACAAACTCTCTCATGCTAACCTTTTTCCTACCACCAGCAACAGATTCCCTACCATTAGCAAATGGAATGTTTTCATTGTATCCATTTTCACCGTAAGGAAACAACAGCTGATATTGAAGACCTAAGTAAGATGAATGCAATTCATTTATACGTTTCAATGTCCCACTTTGTGTTTCAACAATAATATCTCAATCTCCAAGCGCCCGATCAAGATCACCTACAACTAGTGCAGCCACTTCTGATACAGCTGGAAGATTATATCTTCTACGATCAGTTGTCCTCTCGCTAACCAACTTGATTCTCACATCAGCGCGTCCTTCTTCTGATATTTTTTGAGCAGTCATCCTAAATGTTTTAACTAAAACATTATGCTCATCAAGCATACATTTCAATTCTCTGACCAGTTCAGAGTGAAGAGTTTCACTATCCCTTCTATTCCTACAAAAACAATATTAAGACATCATACTTTTTACAACATAAAAAAAAAAAAAAAAAGATTAAAATTTCTAAATAAAAATTATGAAAAAAATGAAAAAAATAATGCACGTCAGATTCATTTTACCTCACAGCGTTGATTCTATTTGATATTTCATTCTTGGTGTCGTATATATACAACTGCGCAAACTTCGGCGTCGACCCTTCAGTAGGAAGTAAACTACCAATTATATGGTAACTTTGACCATGCAACTAGAATACTGGTGGCCCACCACCCGTGTTCATAATAGAATCTATCTTCCCGCCCATAGATGTGAATGAGAACATATTATTATAGGATCTTATATTTACCAAGTAGTGTTTGCTTCTGGCAGTTTGACCTTCAAATAGTTCTTGTAGTAGTTGAGAAGGTGGTGTCAATAAGGGTAACTGAATTTTCCTTTTCATGCAACACAAGTTGTATACTGGATAAACAGTCTTTGTATAAGAAGACAATCTCTCCTCAAACCAAAACATTGCACCACAATGTTTGCAAATGTACACGGTGTCACCAAAATCCAAATAGTCTACGAAAAAAGAAAAAGAAGAAAAAAAACAAACAAATAATTAAACGTGCTGAAAAATCATATATAATTACAATAATAATAAATTATACCACAGCAAAAAAAATTGACTTACCTATTGTGGATGGATAATTGTTACACGCCTTGTTTAATTTTACTGCTGAAAAGAAAACATATTAGTCAATTAAATTATTTAGTCATAACAATTAATATTAACTAATAGGCAAAATAATAAAATAAATAAAAATAAATAAAAATATTATCTTACACTTTCTCGAGTTTCTTCTAGGCTTAGGTTGCTAAATATTTATTGACGGGAGAGCGCATACATCATCTGTCAAATCGATAATAATTGATTCATTTGTTGAGCTTGTATTATGGACGCCAAAATTATTTGAACTTCCTGTAAATTGTAAAAGGTGTAAATAAAAGTTGGCCAAATCAAATTATGTTTCATTTAAATAGTAAAGAAAATATAGTATTTCAATTATACTTATAAAATATCATTACATAACATGTGTACCTGCTATACCATTTTCAGACATTACCCCTTTCGCTTGCTCATCGTCTTTCCTAACATCAATTACGTCACTAATAAATTGAGAGGTAGAGGTTTGAATCCGGCTGACTTGACCAACTTGTTCCAATCAAACAACGTCATTCACCGAAATAAAACCATAAATAATCGTCACATAAAAATTGATAAAATTGAATAATAATAATAATATTAATAATAATAATAATAATAATAATAATAATAATAATAATAATAATAATAATAATAATAATAATAATAATAATAATAATAATAATAATAATCTATATATCTATGTATATAGATTGATTCAACTTACCATTAGTAAGATCGCGGAAAGGAGTCCTTGAGAATGGATATGTTACAGTACTTAATTCCACGTCAGCATAAAAAATAGTATGCTTCCTACTTTTCGAAGAAGATCCAATATTGCTTGAATTTACTGGAGAGGAATTTTCTAAGAAATATACGGAGTCCATAAGTTAAAACATAACACGTGAATAATATTAACTAAAATGAATGATTGTTAAAGAAACTTTATATTACATAATCAATCAAAATATATATTTATAAAAAATAATTTTATTAATCATACATGTAAGAGGATATTTAATATGCTTTTGGTTGATTATTAATGAGTAATTATATCAATTCAGACGTATATATAAATATATTAAAAAAATTATAATGAGCTATAAATATTTTTGTGATCCAACAAATAAACAACTCCATTCTTTCTTTTCTTTATTATTGAAAAATAAACCACCATTGGCTTACTTAACTATTTTTCCAATATATTAAATTTTTTGAATTGTCATAAAAATCAAATTAAATATTTACTAACTACGGTAAGTATAAATTTATTTTCAAATTTAAAAAGACAAAATATAAAACTTAAAAAAAAAAATTGATTATTTCATGGAAAATTCAATTATACATTTTGGTAAAATTTCATAATTCCATTGGTATAAAGAACTATTTTAGTTGCTATCAACAATCTTGACAGGCCTACTTGAAATAAATAATGTTACTTATAAACAGATAATTTTTTTAAGATCAGAAATATAGTTACCAAAACCTTTATGTCTTAAATAGTTTGAACATAGTTAATACAAAGAAAAAAAAAAATCATTTTGATGCGTGTTATAAAATTCAATAAATTTTATAAAAAAAAATATATTACATGAAAAAGCACAGTAAACTAACTAATGCACATATAACAAATCATGTTATAAAAATCAATTAATCAAACAACTTAAAGCAAATAAGTAATACTTTATATTTTAAATAATTAGCTTATACATATATTAATTGATTTTCTACTCATCATGGGCCATAATTGGGCCAAAAAACATACCATTGTTATGTGCATCAACATAGAAATACATACTACCAACCCAATATTTTGATATAGCCCAAATCAAACCACAATTAAATGGCTCAATTACAAAATTAATAATAATAAAAAAATAGCTGAATAATACATTTCAGCATTTCTTTCTCAATAACACGTTTTTATACGATGACTCTCCACCTTCTTCTAGATGATTCTACAATTTATAGCTTCTCTCACACTTCACAGCAAAGACCCCCACTCTTCAGCAATCTTACTCCGTCCATTCATCTTCTTCGTCAATTTGCTAAAATCGATCTCTTAAATTGCACTCTTTAAATCTTAACATCTCCAACATACTGTTAATCCTAATAACCTTCTCCATTCCCATTTGTTTATTAGATCAGAAAACCCTAATTTCTTAACCACCTTTTACCAAATTCAACTATTTGAAAGATTATGTCCATCTCCTGTTCTTCATTTTAAAAAAGTTCAGTTCGTTCAATCTGAGTTATACAAATGCTTTTAATAAGGTATTACACATTTTTTTTAATTTTCGAAATATATTTTCTTATGTTGTGTGATTTTGATTTATGTTTTTGTTATTTCAGATTTGTTTAAGTGTAGAAACCATGGATGCAACAGTGCATGTTGAATCCGATATCTCCAAGGTGATCAAAGATATATCATATGTGCGGTGAAATCTTCGATTCAGGTTAGTTTTAATAGATCTAACGGTTTTACTCTTTAAATTTCCATTTTTTTTAAATTAGATCTATTAATTTGTTATTTTTTCCATTTTTCTTAGAATAGTATGAGTTCCTTGAATCGGGTTTTCAGATCTGATAATTAATAGGAGCGATGAAGAAGGTCAAGACTACTTTTTTAATATATCTAAACAATTTTGATGTATAAATTTTCATTTTTTTAATTACATGCACTAAGTTGTTATTTTTTTTCATTTTTTTTGTTAGATCAGTATGAGTTCCTTGGATCGGCTTTTCAGAGCGATGAAGAAGGTCAAGACTACTTTTTTAAATGTTCATGATTCTGGACTCAACAGATATGTACAAAATTTTGATATTTGTTTATATTCATTTCATATTTTGATTAAATGTAATATTGACTATGTTTGTTCCAGAAAAAGTAAACAAAAAATCGATCTTTTGAATGAATTTTTACTACTGAAAGGTGTCTTTTATAAACCTATGTGGAATTAGTCATATATATGTTGTATTAATTTATTTACTAAATTAGTTTATTTGGTGTGATATTATGATGCAAACATGTAAAACTAATATGTGTGTTCTTTATATATTTTTTTAATATATGTAATCATCTTGAAATGAATCAATATGTCCATTCTCACTGATATTGATTTATGTTCTTGGTGTAATTTGAAGTCCCACAATTGGAAAAATAAACATTATTGTTTAAATCTTAAAATATTATATGTTGGTACATATGTGTGAAATAAGTAACAGTTTCAACTTATATGATCATGCAAACTACTATTTTAGACAATGGTATTTAATGTTATATAGTTAATAAGTTCTATTCTTAATCCAACCTATATTAATTTTTCAAAATTCTCCTATTAAACATATGTCATATTTTCTATATAATAAGATAGTGTACATTCTAACATCCATACATCTACATTAATTCTGAACTGAAAGTAACCAAATAATTAAAATTGTCATTTGCAACCACATGTATTCAAATACACAATGTAACCAAAATTAAGAGGCTATCTTGCTTATTATTTTCAATACATTAATGAAAACAAAACTTTCTGGTTTTTGTAGTTGATTTTATTACTATTATTATTAGCTAACTAAGCAATTCATCATTTCAACTACAGGTACACGTACAATGATTACAAAACATGTCACTAAATATGGTGACAGAACATCAATGAATTGCACGATGCAGAGATAAGTATCTACACACTTAAAACCTTATAACGATACAAAAGAATAAAATAATCTTGGGATAGAAAAACGTACCATCTCTTAAATGCTTTCTGCCAATTGTGACTGATCTAGAGAGTTTTACCATAACTGCTTTTCAATGTTATGAGTTTCTGAATTGATCTTCTTGTTTGTTTGTTGAGAAACCTTCTTAGTGATGCTCTGATATTCACTATTTAAATTTATGTTTGATCAGCTTTTAAATAATAGGTTATGTGTAAAGATCTATATATCTATATCTATATCTATATATATATATTATATTTTCCTGTGCGAGTAACGTAATTTTGATATGATTATTCTGCTTATATTTTGCGGGTGTGATGTTTATCCCTATTTAAACTGTATTTCCTATTATTCGGGAAGTTTGAGATATTTATTAACAAATCTATTTGATACTTATGGTTTTTTATTTTATTATAGACAGAATCTATTGTGAAAATAATATTCAAATTTTAACTCATATATATATATATATAGTCTTAATTTTTATTTATTTAATTATTGAATTTTTTTCAAAAAATTTAGGTCATATCAAAAGAAATGTTACATAAATTACGTGATTTTCAAAACTTATATATAATTGTGCCCTATATATGTCGTTGTTTGCATAATTTCAAACGATTTTGATCACAAAATTTAGTATTCCAGTTCAATATGAATCTTCACCTAATCCTTATAGATATGTTTCATATATAATGAATATTAGATTAAGATGTGTAAGTCGTTTCATATTCAACATATCTTCTTTTAATATTATCTATACATATACTTAGATATCTATATTTATATATATATATATATATATATATATATATATATGTATGTATATAAACAAAATGAGGTATTTTAGTTACAATTTATTGTATCATGCGGTTAAATAATTATTCTTAATCTTTTAAAACTGGTGTCATACATTGTCCTTTTTATACACTCAATATTTTAAAACGTTAATTCATACACACCATTACTACTTTTCAAAAATTAGGTAAAGTAAATCAATAAGTTAATATTCTATGATCTTTTGTAATTATATTTTATTTACAGCTTGTTAATTATCTATTGGTATGTTATTTAAAAACGATAGTTTATTTGTGTTATATTTTATGTTTATTAAAACATGTCTAGTTGTACATTATATTTGAGACTCCATAAATAGATACCACAAAACTTAGAAAAAAATAGATAACCAAGAGTCTCAATGACCATAATGATTTATTAGGTTTAATTGGCAAAACAAAAAACTAACCGAATAGTAGATGTCTACGACAACTAAACAATAATATAAGCAAAATAGTAATGAAAAATATGTATTTAGTAAACATAAACTCGGAAAGTCAGCTTTTCATCCGGGTCCATTTCCAACACGAAAGTCCTGCCAACTGATAAGTTGTTATCACGTAGAAAGTGATATAAGTATGTTAACTCTGCCGAGTAACCATTGTCCCTTGCAATACCAATTGTCCAGTATTGTATTCCACGAAATATAGTTGCAACATCTCCATTTGAATCACTCCACTTGTTAAATTTGTGTTTAAACAGATTGTATATAACTTGTCTCATGTATATAAGCATATCAATTAAACATTTTTTGTGAATATTTTCAAATTTTTATCCAATAAAGATTAAAATACTGTAGTTATGCATCAAAATTTTATCATTATAGACTTAAGACATATGCACCATCACTACAACAAAAGAAGTCTTTTGCATAAGACTTTTTGACACCACAATTGTGATCACTAATAATAAGTTATTTGTGACCACTTGTTGTCACAAATCTCTCTACAAATTATTTGAGACAACTTTAAGACTACTTTTAGAGACAACTAGTCGTTGCAAAAAATATTTGAGATGCATTTGAGACCACTTTTGTGGTCACAAATATCTTATTTGCGACCGAGTTATTGAGACGACAATAAAGTTGTGACAAATACTCATTATTTGAGACCACTTTGCTTAAGTTGTGGCAAATACTCATTATTTGAGACTACTTTTTTGTGGTCTCAAAAGACCCTTTTCCTTGTAGTGCATACCACTTTCCTGCTGACAACATGTTCTTCAGTTACTTCTATAGTAAACGACGGGTACTTTTCGTCATCAATGACTATAACCGAATCAGGCGTGCTAAGTTTTTTAAACAAAACATAAAAAAAGAAAATTATATACTTCACTAAAAATCAGTTTTATACAAAGCATTCTGTTATTTTTCACAAGCGTTGTAATTAGAAGACTTACTCTCCTTCCATATACATTTGATCTCAATCTGCACGCCAATCACAACAATTCTGCGTATTCTTTTTTCTGAAGTATATGTCTCATAGTATGAGACAAACCGTCTTTAAATAGGGCATGTTGAGTGTTGTTTAAGGAAACGATATATTAGTTAGATATTGTGAGATATGCTTTTCACTAATTTAATAATATAATTATATGTATAATATATTGATATACTCATATCTTGTCTATATTTTAATATAATGACGTTTATTGTATCTAGTTTCTCAAATCTTACCTGTATTTTAATATAATATACTTAGATTTGTATATTATTGTTAAGATAAAACCGAACCATTAATAAAATCAGAATTTTTACTACAGTCACATGTATATATGTATAATAAGTTTTAATAATATTGGATTCATCACCAAATCATATTCTGATATATGTTTTATGGATACTGTTGTTTTTTTTTTTATATATGTTAAGCTAGAATAATTAATTTCATATAATTTATTATATTTGTTCCTATAATATAATTGTCATATTGAAACTTGTTTTATAATTTTTAATACGATGATATATATAATGTAGATGTGTGTATTATGAGTAGTTATGATATATGATTCACAACTAAATACTATTCTAGTACATGGCTTACGATTAATGTGACATTGTTTTATTTTTATATAATTTGATTAGGCATAATAAATGAAATAGTTATACTTTGTTATTAACTTGACTAATTTTTTTTTTCGGCGTTTTTTTTTACACCTTATTTATTGTATGCATATTTGAATGAAGAAATTAACATAAATTCCGCATTGAAAACAAAACTTTCGGGTTTTTATAGTTGATTTTATTACTATTGTTATTAGCTACCTAAGTAATTCATCATTTCAACTGCAGGTACACGTACAATGATTACAAAACATGTCACTGAATATGGAGACAGTGCATCAACCAATTTTCACGATACATAGATAAGTATCTACACACTTAAAACATTATAACGATACAATAGAATAAAATAATCGTGAGATAGAAAAACGTACCATCTCTTGAATGCTTTATGTCAATTGTGACTGATCCAGAAATGAAACAGTTATACTTTGTTATTTACTTGTCTAATTTTTCATGTGGTATATAGATTACATTAAAATGTGACTAAGTTTAGAAAATATCATTTTTTTAGTTTGTTCTTGTGTTTTTTGACAAAAGATATACATCATTTTAAAAGATTAGGTTACACTTGTACCATAAAGATGTATATTGTTTTCAAGTTATGTAAGTTATCACAAATTTATCATAGGTTAATGTGCATCTCAACATGATCCAAACATATGGGGTTTAGAGACATAATTAAAAGGAAAGAGTATAGCAAATCCTTAGAATACCAATATATAATAAAAGAGTCAATACATTAAGCAAAATATAAATCAACTTGGAAAACAAAGCAAAAACTTGAAAATGGTTCAAAACAAAACTTTCGAAATAATGAATACTTGGAATAGATGAATGTATCATGGTTTCTCTTGCTTGATAGCTTTGCGGGTTGTAGAACTCTTATCCAGCTCGTCTATGAGCTTGCGTTTAACTTTCGTTTCTGTATCACGTTCCCCACCACCGTCAAGATAATCATCCACCACAAATTTTCCATTAGAACTTTCATCTTCCACGATTCCATTGAGCTTTTTGTCAGTGAGGGTAACATGGTCGTTTTTTCCCTTTTCTCCCTTCAACTTTTTTTCCGGTGTTGTTACCTCGTCCTCAGAGGAATCACCATCCGATTCATTTCCTTTCCACCCTAGGTTAGAAATAAGATCCGACTCCTATAAAATATAAATTCAGATATGTGAACAATTAGTTTGTTTAAAGTAACTAATAATTGTGTAAGTTCATATCTAATTATATTAGAATATAGGGGAGCGTATTGTTTACTTACCTGACTTTCCACATATAACCTACAAAACCTAAATAATAGGTCTGCGTCGCCCATCAACTTGGTCACAGAATATGTAACTCTAGCTCCTCTAGAATAATCAGTCTTTCTAGCAACTTTAAATAGAACAGTACGATCAGCCAGTCTCCCAACAAAGTAGTCAAGCATACCGGGTTCAGCATCCTATAACACAAGTTATATACATAAAGTCCACTATTTTTTAGCGATTTTTAGTCAATATGCATAAAATATATGTAATCTTCATTCGAAAGCATCCACATCCTCGGTTTTTAGATCATTGGCGGTCTTGCCAAATATAATCTACCCTTCAGCATCCCACACTATAAAAAGTGCATTATAGGTCTCATCAATTACCCGAACCTCCAGCTTGTACATGTTACATAATAGAGACGTTAATTTACATGCAATTTTCGTCATGTATAAGTATTGTATATGTGTGTAAATTAGATGTATTGTTTACCAATTTAGTTACTTGCCTGTAATTGTTGTTGGCCTCAACTTCGCCACACTGTCTGCAATTCCATTTACCATCAGCTGAATTTAGCTTACGATGGCACGTCACAAATGCCATTACCAAATGTCTTTTGGGTTTTCAACTTCAGCAATAGTGCAATACACCCAAAATGTTCCATCCTGTGTCATAACAATAGTGCAATTACCAAATGTCTTTTGGGTTTTCAACTTCTCAATCATGAATTATTTTTTTAAAAGTTTAATATATGTGAAACATATGTGTGACTATTAAATTAAGAATCTAAAATTTAAAAAGTTAGATAACAACCTCGCCTTCACACAATTCTTGCAGATTCCTAACAAGGCTCTGCCAGAAGAAAGCTCACTTGCGGGTGACGCCCCAGATGTAGATGATTGGGTGATAGCAACCTGCCTCGACGGTGATGGTGACGCAACAATCCTTTTTGGAAAGTAAGTGAATTAGAACTCAACTATTATATTGTTCATATTCTGAGTAAGCTAAACACATAAAACACTAATTTTACTTACAATTTCTTGAATTCCGTAATTCCCCATATATTGTTGTCCACAAACATTTGGGTGCAATTGTATGTATTGGACACCTTCACGGTGTCTGTCATGAAATAATTTACAACATTTACTTAAATTACATTGATATATAGAATGCATTTAGATCAGATCCTATTTAGTTTTTCAACATAATCATTAATAAAAATACATTACTTCTAAAAACCTTTGGTCTGCAAAACTACATGACTATAACAACCGGTTCAAAGGTTGGCCGATTGTAGCACAACATAACTTTGTCAACAAACTCTTCCCAAAGAGTAATTGTTAGCCTACGACCACTTTTGTTTAAAAAATTCGGATCATCAATGTATGAATTAGAAGAATTCAAATCAACAAAAACATTAAAATATTTACCTCATGTCCTCAATTTCGATCTCCATTAGCAACTTGTTGCCCTCTTTTGTAGGCATGTTTGTCGGAGGATGCATCTCAATCAACCTTCCAATAACATCTGCATTTGCATTATATATTATGAGCATTAGTGCAAGTTAGTTTACATGTTCTTCAATCTGAATCATTGATAATGCAATAAAATAATTACTAACCAAACAATACGCACTCATCTGCCGCTTTCAATTTAGCAATCTCATCAAAAAATTTAAAGATAAACCTATTGTTAAGAAAGGTTGGGATCACGAATTTGCCTTATTACAGTCCTCCCATAAAAGGAAAATTTATGAGTATGAGTGGCAGTCTTGTAACGTAGTTCATCCTTTGAAACCATAAAGTTATGGATTATGTACAAACTGCCTTCATGTAGCTTCGAACGCACATTTTCCATATGAGGTGCTCTTGCTGAACCTCGTATAGTAGAACCCTGAAAATAATTTTAGTTACAAAGTAATTAGTTTGAAGTTTCAGATTGAATATTTCAGATTTAATGTTCATACATGTTAATATTTTGAAATGAAGTCTTATTGCCAATTATGTTTGTTAATGAATTTTCAGATTTAAAAAGAATACATTTCTATGATGAATATAATAAGCCCATATGTCAATCAGTAAAACGAAGCATGATTTCTGATAATACATTTCTTTTACACTAATGTAAACATTGAGAAGGTAAATATTTAAACATTTCATATTGCAATCAGTTTGAATATTGTAACAATGGTCAATATTAGATTATAATGCTAGTGAAATACAATGTCAGTTACCTCAATGTCTCTAATGACACATTCAAAGCTTTGGATTCGATCTGGATTTTTGAACACAGGTATATCGTAGGCCCTAACCAATCGCAGCTTCAGAGCCCAGTCAGATCTAGTTGCGTTGATCTCACTTATCTTTGCAAAGACGGGTGCCATCTCCTAAAAAAGCATATGGATTGCGTTAAGGTATATCAAAACATAAATGTGCTAACTGATTTAAATGTTCAAATACATAGGACTCATCCCAACTAATCAATTATTACAGATTAATATATATATATATACAAATAATTCGAAGGTATAATACAATTGTTTTTTGTTCAAACTTTTCATCCAATCAATACAACATGTAAGATACATTATAAAAGTATAGAAGTATCATATTGGTTCTGAAAATCTTTTAATACATACTTTCAGAGTGGTTCTGATATTCTTTTTAATTTCTGCAGGAGATGATTTTTGAGGAGGATAAAGATGCTCCATATCCATAAATTTGTAATAGTGCACAGATGATCAGTCAATGTTGATAAACAAACAGATACAACTATGGCGTACGAATTCATTCTTTTCACAGAAGACGAAATAAATATGTAAAACAGTCTTTTGTAACATGGACATAATTGTGAGCACCAATACACAATAGTGTAGTATTTCAGCAGATTCGAGAACAACATTAAAATGAAATACTCACAGCGTTACTTTGAAGCTCAAGAATGTATATCCGACGGTGAATAAATTGTGATTGTGATGTGATTCATTTTCACGTCTTTATAGATGATTCATTAGGGTTAATTATGCAATCAAGAGCCCTAAATATATTGCAATTTTCGGTGGTGAAATATTTTCAAATAAGTTTTGGAGATCGATTAAGATATTTTATGGTATCTTAATAATCTCTATTGTATATTTATTGGATGTTGCAATATCTAACAGAGTGATTATCTCAACACCAAATATATTGCAACAAAAAGTTGTTTTTTTACCATAGAAAATGAGATTTTTGTTCCTAAACATATGCATAAACAGTTCACGTATAAACAACACTTTTTTCAATTATGGTAACAACTCATTTTGTTTTTATATATATATAGATAGATATAGATTTTTTTTTTATTTAAATCTAAATAACAAGTATAAAAATACTGAGATGGATTGGATGTCATTATCATCAGTTTAGATTTGTGTTAGATTATGTTCTAGAAAACGTTAGATAATAGTGAAACAATGAATTTGTCTAATTTTTAATTAGAATTTAAACGGGACCACGTAAAATTTAGAAGTAATTAAATACTACCTCCGTTTTTTCTTAGTTGTCATTCTAGGTTTTTGCTTCAAAATTAAGGGGCATAGTTAATTGACAAATAAGACCTCCACTATCTTTTTCTCTCCCCTCAAAATCCCTTAATTTTCTCATCATTTCTTAATTACTTACACCTTCCATTATTTTCTCTCCCATATCATGCCTTATTATACTACATTACAAATACTACATTTTTCCTATTTTTAATCATCTACATTAGCACAAATTAAGTCACCTAATTTATATGGCACATTTCTCTGTTTTTTATTCTCTCTTATTTGCATCTCTTGTTGAAATTTTTTGAATTTGACGCTATTCCAAATGAAAATTAATATTTGAATATAGAGCCAACATATTAAAGAGATTGTGTAAAAAGTTATTTTATTCATCACTAAGCGAGACTATTTATACATGTACAAGAATACAAAAGGCTATACAGACCCGATGTGGGATAACAAAAATAAAGAGATACAAAGTAAATGTACACTACACATGAACATCCTAATACGCCCCCTTAAGATGGAGTGCCATTGGTGACTCCAATCTTATCCATTAGAAATTTTAAGCGTGCTCTGGGTAAGGGTTTGGTAAGGGCATCAGCAAGTTGATCAGCAGAGGACACATGTGATACTCGAAGTTGAGCAGATTTGACTAAGTCCCGAACAAAGTGAAAGTCGATCGCAATATGTTTCATTCGTGAATGAACACCGGGTTTGAACATAGATAAGTATCCCCAATATTATCGCAATAGATGACTGGAGTGGAGGGTAGTGAGACTGCCAACTCAGAGAGAAGAGATCGAGTCCATTGGAGATCAGCAGCAGCAGAGGCAATGGATCTATATTCGGCTTCAGTGGATGGACGAGCGACAGATCGTTGTTTGCGAGGGGACCATGAGACGGGGTTGGCGCCAAGGAAGACAATATAAGCTCCAGTTGATGTTCGATCGTCACAGTTGCCAGCCCAATCAGCATCAGTGAAACAGTGCAAAGACATAGGTGAGGCACGTCGTAGAGTGATGCCAAGATCACGTGTGCCATTAAGATAACGTAAAAGACGCTTAACAGCCCCCCAATGACACTCTGTTGGACCATGCATGAATTGAGATAGCTTATTGACAGCATAAGCAATATCAGGTCTGGTGAAGAGTAAGTACTGTAAACTCCCTAGTGCTTGTCGATAGAGTGATGCATCAGGGAGAGGAGTACCATCAGTGAGAGTGAGATTAACAGTGGTTGCTAAAGGTGTTTGAACCGGCTTGGAACTGAGCATATTGTAGCGAGCAAGAAGATCAGTAGTGTATTTTCTCTGAGAGAGGAGACAAGTGGCGTCACTGCGAAGGACTTCAACACCCAAAAAATAGGACAACGGGCCAAGATCCTTAATGGAGAATGTTGATGATAGAGACTCCACAATATGATTGAGAAAGGCAGTGTTGTTTCCAATGAGGATGAGATCATCAACATATACCAAAAAGTAGGCGAGCACCCCCTTTTTGTTGAACACAAACAGAGACTCGTCGGATTTAGTGTGTGTGAAGCCCACTTTGGCAAGAAAGCTGTGCAGAGCGTTGTACCAGGTGCGTGGTGCCTGCTTTAAGCCATAGATAGACTTGTGGAGCTTGCAGACATGAGAGGGGAAATTTGGATCAGAGAAACCCGGAGGCTGAGACATGTAGACTTCTTCAGGAAGTTTTCCATGAAGAAAGGCGTTGTTGACATCAAATTGCCTCAAGGACCAGTTATGAGAGATAGCTAAGCTCAAGACGATGCGAACGGTTGCTGGCTTGACAACTGGGCTGTATGTCTCAAAATAATCCACTCCCGGTCGTTGATGATAGCCTTTGGCAACAAGGCGAGCCTTAAACCTATCAACGGAACCATCAGGTTTTCGCTTGATGCGAAACACCCATTTGCATCCTACTACATTCTGCGATGAGGTTTGTGGAACGAGATCCCATGTGCTATTATTGAGTAATGCATTAAACTCAGATGACATCGCTTCGCGCCAACGAGGATCTGATAAAGCCTGTTTAACAGTAGTCGGTTCAATGTCAGAAGAGGTACAAGATGTAAGACAATACCTTGTGTTTGGTTTAAAGACGGAATTCTTTGAACGTGTGGTCATGGGATGTGTTGATGCTGTAGATGGAGCAGATGGTGCCGGTGAAGGATCGGAGGGGGGCATAGGCTGCTCCTGGTGTGCATGCTCAAAGGGTGGAGGAGGAGGTGGTGTGGGAATGTATGGATCGGGAACTGATTCGTTCATAGGGGATAGAGATGTATTACGAATGGACAAAAAAGGAAACTCATGTTCGACAAAGTCAACATGACGTGAAGTGTAGACTTTGTGCGAGGAGATATCGAGACAGAGGTATGCACTCTGAGTGATGGAGTAACCAATGAAGACACAGGGGCGAGAACGGGTTTCGAGTTTGTGATGAGAATAAGGGTGAAGCCAGGGGTAACACTTGCAACCAAACACACGGAGCTTAGAGATGTTCGGTGTTTTCTTAAAGAGTAGCTCAAAGGATGATTGCATGGATAGGTTAACTTTGGGCAAGCGGTTTATGAGGTAGGCAGCAGTGGTCATGGCGTATGACCAGAATGTTATGGGTATGGAAGCTTTATGTAGAAGGGCAAGGCCAGTGTCGACTATGTGACGATGTTGTCGTTCAGAGTAGCCATTATGTTCGGGTGTATGTGGTGGAGTTGTGAGATGTGTAATCCCATGAGAAGTAAGAAAGGGTCGAAGTGCAATATATTCGCCCCCATTATCAGTATAGAGTGTGATTAGTTTGGTTTTCAAGAAATTTTCAACTAATGCTTTAAAGGCAATGAATGTATTTAAAATATCAGATTTTTGTTTAAGTGGATATAGCCAGATGTATTTAGTGAAGTGGTCAACAAATACCACGTAGTACTTATAACCATCAACAGATACCACAGGAGAAGTCCACACATCAGAATACAATAATTCAAGTGGTGCAGAGGAAGTCAATGAAGAATCAGAAAAAGGCAGTTTATGACTTTTCATGCATTTACAAGAATCACATGAGAAATTCATAGTCTTAGACATAGACAAATTGGAACTAGATAAAACATGGTTTAAAATATTGGGGGAGGGATGGCCTAGACGTGCATGCCAAGTAGGCAAAGAGAGTTTTACTGATGATAAGGTTGTGGGTTGTGTTTGAGCAGGCACACCGGATGGCCAGAGATATAATCCACTAACGCGAGGTCCGCGAAGGAGAATCGCCCCCGAACGTCGATCCTTCACCTGAAATTCAGAAGCAGAGAATATTATGAGAACATCATTATCCTTGCACAATTGAGAGACAGAAATAAGATTTCTTGACATGGCGGGAACATGTAATGTATCACTAAAGATCAGTGAAGGGGCATTTGAAAAGTGAAGTGACCCGGTGTGAGTGATATGAAAACTTTTACCATCACCAATCATAACATTGTCACCCCCTGTATAAGGTGCATGAAGCGACAAGTTTGAGAGATCAGAAGCAATATGGTGTGAGGCACCGGAATCCAGAATCCAATCGGAGGGAGGTGGATTGGACACGGCAGCATGGGCAGAGGGTGAGACATAGTGGGACGCGAGTTACGCGCAACAGGTGTATGTGTGAAGGAAGAGCACCGACGGGCAGAATGACCCTGTTCCCCACATAACTGACATTTGCCAAAGTATGGACGAGGACCTGCCGATTGTGAGGATAATGGTTGTTGTTGGCGCTGGAAAGATGGCTGCTGTGGTGAGCGATTTGGGTGAGAAGTAGGGCGCTGCTGCTTGCCACGATTGGATGACGGCAATGGGCCATGGGTTGAATAGAAGGCTGTTGCTGGTTGTTGTGGCAACGCAGACTGACGGGCTGCCAATTGGGCTTCGGTACTGAGCAACTTGTCATGGAGTTCGTCAAAATCGATGGGTTTATCACGGGCCTGAATCGCATGAGCAAGTTCCTTGTACGATTCGTCCAGGCCGTTGAGAATTTTAATAACGAGATCCTCTGGATCTGTAGGGACACCAAGTAACGCCAACTCGTCAACAGTGGTTTTGATTTCCTGCAAAAAACTCGTTATTGATTTGGTTCCCTTAATCGGGTTGTGCAGTCGATTTTTCAGAGCCATGATTCTGCCGCGAGAGGGCTTTCCGTAGGTGTTGGAAAGAATTGCCCAGGCATCACGTGAGGATTTTGCGGTTGCGATAAAGGAAATTAAGGAGGGGTCGATTGCGCCGATGATGGCACTCAAGATCAATTGATCTTGACGGATCCATAAAGTGTATTTTGGATTTGGGGTGTCAACAGAATTCGTTGTCACAGATTTTGGCGGGCATGGACGTGATCCATCCACGAAACTGACGAGGTCATAGCCAGTTAGGAGAGTCTGAAACTGAAATCGCCAAGCCGCATAGTTGCTATTAGTGAGTTTCAGAGGGAGTTGTGTGGTAGTGTTGAACGCAACTAAGGACGAGGCAGAAGTGTGGGTTGACGTCGTCATGGAAGCAGGTCTGAATTTTGGTTGCAGAAGGTAGGTGGGTTTGGATAGAGAAAGATATTATGGGTGACGGTGAGGTAAAAAAAAAAAAAAAAAAAGGAAAAGGTTGGAGCCACGTGATGATGATGGCTAGTGAGGAAGAGTAGACCAAATCTTGATAATTAGCACTAAGTAGGGGAGATGCACTAATGTAGGGGGATTTGATCAAATCTGAGCGAATTAGCAACGAAAGTTTCGTTAAACTAATTAGATAATATTTTGGGATCGTGAGGATCGGGAAAAAAAAATCGACGTTAGCCTTATCTGGCTCTGGTTACCATAAAGAGATTGTGTGAAAAGTTATTTTATTCATCACTAAGCGAGACTATTTATACATGTACAAGAATACAAAAGGCTATACAGTCCCGATGTGGGATAACAAAAATAAAGAGATACAATGTAAATGTACACTACACATGAACATCCTAATACATATTATAAGAGCAACAACAAACAATAAACATATCATCAAGGCATACATGCTAGTAGTAGTGAAATTCATAATGATGTGGAAGATTTTCTATTTGACTTGAATGTTGTTCCAATGGACCCCCCGAGTGGACACGATGGGGTAGACGAGGTGACTATTCCGTTGATAGTCACACCATCCTCAGAAGGCACTCTGTTACTTGATCTTAACGTTGACCCGAATCAAGAGTTTGATACACCATTATTTGAGTTGGATGTTGATTAACTACAACAAGAAAATGAAGATGTCTTAAATAATGGTCTAGGTAACATTCATTATCTCTTTCTTAATTTATTATTGATAAAAAATATTGTGCGTAAAGATTTTTTGATTGCTTGTATTTTTACTTTTGTTAGCATGGTTTTTATGTTATATATAAGTTCAACACTGTTGCATCTATGAAAATGATTAGTTAATACTAGTTGTGTTCATATTTCATGTTTTATTACTTTGAGGACACTTGCGATTTAATGTTTATTAAAATAATACTTGATGTTTATAAAATTGTTTATAGATGTAATGCTTAAGAGTGGTTGATGATCATAAAAAATGTTGTTAATGGTTGATATTAATTTTGTTACTACAGTTTAAATGATCAATGTTAGATGTTGATAATTAGTTTAATGTTCAATGCCAGATGTTGATGTTTATAAAATTAATGGTAGTCGGGCGACAGAATAAGGTCTATCGTTTAATTAGGGGTTAGGCGGGATTAATTGAGTCTAAATGGGGCCAGGTAGAGAGGATTAAAAAAAAAAAACGGTCAAGGACTGTCTAACGTTTAGACAGGATATATTCGGATGGAGACGGAGACTTTTAAAATAGAAATAAAAATAATGTTAGAAAAGATAACACTGTTTGATGTTCATTAAAATAATGTATGATAAGTTTATTACTTTGAATATTTCTTTGTTTTTTGGTGTTTATAGAGATGATGTTTGCAATGTCAAAGGCATATTTATAATAAATTAACACTACTACGGTTAATACTCTCCTAGTTTGTCAATGTCAGTGTAGTATTTACAAAAATGATGCTTGTTGTTTAGTTTCTTTCATTTTAATTTGCAGAAAATTCTGAAGCACCACGACTAAATAAAAAAAGAAAAGAATTGTCTAATGAGCAAAGATGGGCAATTTATACTGCTTTATTGGCGAGAAGTGTGAACGGAAAATTGAAGAAAGATTCAATAAAAGAGGTTGCGGATCAATTTTCTATTCCTACTTGGACAGTGAGCCGAGTCTGGCGAAGAGCTAAACAAACTCCAGCTGGAACAACTATTGATGTGTTGCATAGAAAGGGAAGATGTGGAAGGAAACAAATTCAGATTGACACAAGCCAAGTTGCCACAATACCTTAAGAAGAACGAACAACTTTGAGGACACTTGCGATTTCGTTAAATGTTCACTATTCAACATTGTTCAAAATGGTGAGACAAGGCCTCTTTCGGCGCCACTCAAACACCCTTAAACCTTATTTGAAAGAATAACATAGAAGAGCACGTTTACGATTTTGCATATCTATGCTAGATCCAAATAGTATACCCCATGAACCGAAGTTAAAAAATATGCACAACATGGTGCACATAGACGAGAAATGGTTCTACATGACCAAAAAGTGTGAAAACTTTTATTTACTTCCCGGTGAAGAAGAGCCATTGCGCACTTGTTAGAATAAAATTTTTATTGGTAAAGTCATGTTTCTAGTGGCTATGGCCCGTCCGAGGTATGATTGCGAAGGAAATGAAGTTTTTTTCTGGCAAAATAGGAGTATTTCCTTTTGTTACCACGCAACCAGCACAAAGAA
Source organism: Ajuga chamaepitys (assembly GCA_958295605.1). NCBI lineage: Eukaryota > Viridiplantae > Streptophyta > Magnoliopsida > Lamiales > Lamiaceae > Ajuga > Ajuga chamaepitys. The sequence continues at coordinate 26,715,799 of OY282495.1, read as the reverse complement.
GCAGTAGAAACAGAGAGGCCGGGACTTTGGAGTTAAAACCGATGACCTCTGTCTACAGAGAGACCATGAAAGAATTTCTGATTAACAAAGTTATACCTAAAATTCAAGTTGTGTGGCCAATAGAGGATTTCGGAAAAAACATCTTCATCCAACAAGATAATGCGAGGGTTCATGTCGATCCAAATGATAATGAGTTTCAAATAGCCGCTTCACAAACCAATTTCGACATTAGATTAATATGTCAACCACCGAATTTACCCGATTTAAATATTTTGGATCTTGGATTTTTAGCGCCATTCAGTCATTGCAACATAAATTGCGTCCAAAGAAAATCAAAGATCTTCTCCATGCAGTTCAAAAATCTTTTGATGACTATCCTACCAGAAAGGTGAACCATATTTTTCTCATTCAACAACTATGCATGCAAGAGATTATGAGGGTTGGAGGCTCCAACAAACACAAAATCCCTCATGTTAATAAAGCAGCACTCGAGAAAGAAGTCCGTCTCCCTACACAGATTAATTTTGATTTTGCCCTTGTACAAAATGTGATGAATATATTAGCATAAGTTTTTTAATAATGGTTTAGGTGTTTAGTGTTAAATTATCCTTGATGCTAGTGGATTTTTTTATGCATTTTGTCCGATTCTTCATCTCATCGTACTTAGTGATTTCTAAAATTTAAATAAAATTAAGACATTAAGAATTATTTTTTTTCTTTTAAGCTTGTAGTATATTTTTTGAATTAATTATTCTCATATTTTTCAAATCACCTTTATTTGTCCATACAGTTCATGAAATTGGGTTAATTATTGCAGCATGATGTTTTAATAAAGTAATTCTTGCAGCATGATACTACTTGCAGCATGATATAAGAATAGAATGCACAGATGTTTTAATAAAGTAGTAGCACATGGCATTGAAAATTTGGCGCTCCAGTAGTACTACTACTGAATTCATATCACCTGTCCCATTTTACAATCTTAGTTCACTAAATTAGTCGTACAAGCAAATAAATCTCCCCTTTTGAAAGAAAATTAAAAAAAGTGCTACTGCAATTTAACTGGCAATAACAATACAATAATCTTATTAACTCGAATAAAAGTTAAACGCAGCAATTCTTTTTTTACTAGAATAAAAATTACACTGCAATTATTTAACATCACTGACTCTCAGTCTAGAAAAACTTTGGAAAAAATATTTTAAGCATAGTGAGAATTACTTTTTGAATCTCTGGATTGTCATGGAGCTCTCCATCATCTACGTAAACTTGTTCAAATCAAAATCGCGATCATCGTTTTGTTCGTCGCCATTTGGTTTAACATTTTCTGAATCTTTATCTTTCACCTTCACAATAGTATCAAGATGTGTTGTTGCATCTTCTTCTTCCATTGATTAGAACAAAGATAGGATTTTATTTTTGTTAATTGTGGGTCTTCAAAAATCCACCTCCAACTAAATAGAGGAAAAGAAGACTTTTTTTTTTTTTTTTTTTTTTTTTTTTTTTTTGTAGCAGGGGAGAAAAATAAGACCTTTCTTAATTTAATCATTAGCAGTAGGGATGTAAACGAGTCGAACCAAGCCGAACAGTACTAGGCTCGAGTTCGGCTCATTTGATTTTTAGTGGGCTCGAGTTCGGCTCGAACTTGTAAAAGTGTGTTTGAGTTCGGTTCGTTATATAATTACCAAGCTCGCGAATAGTTCGAGTTCGATTCGGCAAAAACTCGATAAGATAATAAAGCAAACTTAAGTTCGAGCTCGGTTCGAAAAAGCTCGAAAACATAGTTTGAGCTTGGATTCGTGAAAAACTCGATAACATAGTTCGAGGTCGAGTTCGTGAAACCTATAATAAAGCTCGAGAGTCACTAAAACAAAGCTCGTTTATAGACTAAGCTCAGTTTCTAAATGAAAACATTTACTAAAAGTCATAGTTGGTCTGGTAGTATAATACCTTTGCCTTATTTTAAATGGTCTAGAGTTTAAATCCCATTGACACACACACACACACACACACATATATATATATATATATATTCGAGCTGGCTCGCGAACAGGCTCGCGAGCTTACGAACCAAATACTTGCACGCTCGAGTTCGGCTCGAAAATTTTTTGTCGAGCTAGAAATTGGGCTCGGACTCGGTTCGTTTAAGCCAGCGAACGATCCCGAACGAATATTTTTTCGAGCCGAAATCCGAATAGCTCGCGAACAATTTGGTTTGATTACATCCCTAATTAGCAGTATTAGGAATGTATGAAAATTAAAATATGGTAGGTATTAATTAGAGATTTTACTAAAGTGTTAGTATTGAAAAAAAAAAGTAGAAAAAAATTTAGAATGACAACTATTAAAAAATAAGGCAAAAATTTAGAATGACAACTTTGGAAAAACGAAAGTAGTACGGAATAGGCTGAAAAAAATATAAATAGTAAAAAATAATGTAGCAACTAGGCTTGGTTTGCAACTTTAGAGCAGAGGTAGTAGGTCTACATGCGTCACACCCGAATCTCCAAAGTAATAATCCAACACCAAATTTAGATTTTCGATATCTCCAATAACCACTACGTTTTATACTTAAACTTTTTCTTTTTCAAACTACTCCATTATTTTTGAAAACATCAGCCGCTAATTATTTAATTTCCAAATATTAGATGGATTCTTTTCCTTTCCCACCAGAATTTCACCAATGGAATCTTGAATTTTTCTGATGTTCATTTATTATAAAATCTGAATTCTTTCATTCTCCAAACGCCAACCAGAATAAGACGAAAATCTTCCCTTAAAAAATACAATTAATAAAAATGAAAAAAATAATAACCTCAAAAATAAATGAGTGGCTGCTATATAATGGCCTCTTTTTGCAGTCACCATCTTCAACTAAACTCAAAAACCAGAGCAGCAGAAATTGAACAGGAGAGAAATAGAGAGAGAGAGAGAGAGGGAGATCCTGAAAAGAAATGGACACACTTTTCTGCGATGAGCTAATCCAAGAAATCTTCAGCCGGATTCCCTCACCCTCTTCCGCCGCCGTCACACTGGTTTCCAAGAGGTGGCTCCGCCTCCTCCGCTCCTCCACCTCCTCTCTCTCTCTCCACTTTCCCCCTCCATACAACAGTTCCTTCTCCTCCTTTCTCAAACAGCACACTTTCCTCTCTTCTCTCTCCGTCACTGGAAGCACCGCCGACGACGCTACCCTCCTAGCCGTCGCCGCCTCCTGCCCCACCCTCCGCCACCTCCGCCTCTCAAGCCCCCGCCCTGTCTCCGATTTCTCTCTCTTCACTCTCTCAACTTCCTGCCTTCATCTCTCTTCAATCACCATCACCATTTCTAGACCTCTCTCTTTCCATTGGCTGCCCTATTTTAAATCCCTAAAATCCCTCTCTCTCTTCCTCACAGACCCTTCACCGGAAACTCACAATTCCGACCCCGGAGAAGTCAAAGATTCAATTTTTGATGTGGAATTGAGTTTAGAGAGCCTTTCTCTATGTGGGATTTCATCAGGTGATTATGGGGTTAGTTATTTATGGAGAAACTGCAAGAATCTTAAGAAACTACACCTCAAGAGCTGTGAGAGTGTAGGAGATTCCTCCTCTTTTTCTAGAAGCTTCTTGAATAACCTCCAAGAATTGGAATTAAGAACCTGCAGGAGTATAGTTGATATAGTATTGCTAACACTAGCTAAGAATTCTCACTCTCTAGAATCTCTCTTGATTTATGATGGAGGCAGCAGAGACAGTCTCCTCCAATTCATCAATCAAAGCAATTGCAAATTGAAAAACCTCGATTTACGCCTCCCTCTTGATCTTGACAATGCTCATTTTACTGCCATGTCAGCGAATTCAAATTTTCGAAATTTGATGAGTTTAAGGTTGCAAAGCTGCTGCCTTGTGACTGGTGAGGGGCTAAGGAGTGTTTGTAGGGTTATAGCAAATGGATCACTTGAAGAGCTTGGCTTAGTTAACTGTGATGTAGTGGAAAAAGAATCGGGTTTGTTAGCCAGTTTGGGGCAGAATTTGAGGAAATTAAGGAAGTTGGGTTTGTCTTATAACGACATGTTGGTTGATAAGGAGGTTATTGCAATGCTGGTTTCTTGTAATGGGTTAAATGAGTTGAAGTTAAGGGGTTGTGGTAGGTTAACAAATGCAGTATTTGGGTCGATTGTTAGAAGGTGTAAGCGATTGCAGGATGTGGATGTGACATTCTGCCGTGGTGTGGATATGGAGGGAGTGGAATTTTTGGTGCTGAATTCGTTATGTTTGACAAGGGTAGAGGTGGAGGCAAGCAAACTGTCGGAAGCTTCTAGAAGATGGGTGGCTAATAAGTTCATTGAGGTTGTCTCTTGATGATGTTAAAGAGGTAGACATTACATTTTTGTGGTCTCATTATAAATCTGATTACTTTCTTTGGTTTTGTATGTTGTGAAGGAAATTCATTAGTGGATGATGCAATGAGATATGACAAGATTCATGACTTTAATTCATGCAATCTACCTTCTTTTGATGCTTGTTTTGGATTTAATTATTAAAAATACGTCCAAAGTTCACATTTTTTTTTTGCAAGGAGTAGGATGTAAATGAGTCGAGTTAAGTCGAATACTGACAAGTTCGAGCTCTCGATCAAAATACTCGAGGCTTGAGCTTGATCGACTTCATTTTTTTCAATTTTGAGCTCGACTCAATAGAACTTCTTGAGCTTGAGATCGACTTGATTCGTCTCGATTGATGCAAAATAGAATATAAAAAATATAAAAAAATATATTAAAATTGAAAATATTAATTATGCTACAAAGAGCCATTAATGGGGATATTAGGGTTCACCTAACTTAATATAGAATTAGGATATCTATAATTATGCTAACTATAAAGGATAAATTAGTAATTTAACACAAGCTTGCAAGCCTGCCGAGCTAAGTATTAGTGAGCTCGAATTCAACTCCGCACCTACTCAAATAGCTCGAGCTCGACTCGTTTATCTCGAGTCGATTTCGATTTTTTTGCAAGTTGATGTCGAGTGGCTCGCAAGTTGTCGTCTCACTTACGCCCCTAGAAAGAGCCTAAAAGCTCATTTTCCTACTTCAATTATGATAAACGCGATTAAAGTGTTGTATGGGTTATAAAACTCTTTTCCAGCCCAATAATAGTGCCTATTAGTGCTCCACTGTGAATCAATATCTTGTACATTGATGATAACTTTTTTTCTTAGAATTTTTGTGATTTATTATCAAATTTATAGCGATACGACATTCATTATATTTTCTTGTAGGACTGGTCTTAGGCCCTGTTTGTTTATGGTTGTAGGTGGCTGGAGTACTGTAGGCTGTGGGGAATATAGTGGTATATGAAGGTTGGAGTAAATAAGTGAGTGTTTGTTTATGTTGGTTGGAGATTGGGTTGTGAAGGTGATTATAATATAAAAGGTGTTAAAGTTGATTTGAGGTGTGTAAGAGTTAGTTAACGAATAATTAATTATTGATTAAAGTGTGTATTGGGAATGATATTTGATTGTTGATGTGTGTAAATGTTAATTAATGATTTGATGATCAATGAACAAACACACAATGGGTTGGGCTCAATCCACAACCGATTGACCCAACTCTAAACAAACATGGCCTTATTGTGTGCGTGTGTGTTTTTTTAGTATTTTTTTCCTTCTTCTGCGCCTGTTTCTTCTAATGATAAATTTCACACCAGGTTTCTCGTTTGTTTTTATTTACTTTATTGGTAGTATCTATTATGATTGCCTCAAAAAACGTTCCGTCACTGAATCATGGATGGGACTGATGAGGTTGATCTGTATTTCTTTAAGATTGTTTATAGGAAATATAAATCTTATGGTCCTTAAAATATTATTTTATTCTTAATTGACCCTTGAAATTTTTAGATCTTTTTTCAATTACTTCCTAAAGTTTTAGTAAAATATTAGAATATGGATATGAACAAAAGTTCGAAAATAAGACATATTTAAGAAATTCATTCGAGGACGAGAAATACTTTGTGATAATTTAATTTTAGTTGGATACATGCTAATAATTTTTTTGACAAAGGAAATGAGGATTCGGGAGCCAGACAATAGAGTCTAAATTACAAGTCTTAAAAAACTGAACAATCGCATGGGCAATACAATTTTGTAGTCTACTGATCCAAAAAAGCGCCTTCCCAGGAACGAGGGGAAGAATATGTCTGATATCAAGCAACATCGGCAGGCAGGCCGAAGCACACTCGATCTCACCTAGAGAGCTAAAGTTGCAACACTTAAATCACCAATAATATGAAAATTCAGAAAACCCAATTGGAGAGCCAAGGAGAGGGCCTTACTAAGAGCTAAAACTTATGATAATCACGGCAAGACGATACCAGAGAATTTCCGAGCAACATCACAACAGTAGGATCCATCACTATTCTGGACATAAAACTCTCAAAAACATAGATGTTTGTAAAGTGGAGAACCCCCATCGAAAAAAATTCAAGTTTCTGCCGAAGGCAGCAACGAGGACAAAATCTTGGCAAGTGAATGAGATGGGGCTTCGGACATGAGGTATACTTTGCGATACTCCTTTAGGAAATTGGCAGCTCAAGATATAATGGTGGATGGATCATGGATCATGATTCATGACACATATTAACAAAGAATATCGAGTTACGGTGAAGCCAGAGGTTGGTAATAACCAAAACATATTCTATCAAATCTGCATCGCCGCTGCCAAGCAGATCTTGCATCCAAAGGTCAAACCGAGGCTGTGAAAATTTGAAAATGAAGTCAGTTAATCCCGCAGACGACTAGACATTGTGCGATAAAGAAAAATAGAAGAAAAGGTAAGTCGAAGATGTATCGAGAGCTCCGAAAAAAGCACAAGAAGCAGATGCTTATAAGTGATGATGGATCAGGTTCTCAACCGTCGGTAGAGATTGGTGCAACATCTCCATGAGAAATGTAGAATCCTACTAGCCAACCTGATCTTCCAATGTGATCGCCAATTTAGATTCTGACTCGTACTGCTTGAAGGAAATTTAGAGACTCCGAGAAAATCAACAGGAAAGTTAATCATATTGTAAGCCGATTACACAATGAATTTTTCAAATTCACTATAGTGCCATGTCCAGCGGTCGGGGGTGTTGGATATCAGCGTAAAACATGCCATGCAACTACAATCGACGTGGCAACCAACTCAACAGACACATGTGCAACTCCATGCAAAGCTAGAAAGAGGCTTGAGCTCCAAGAATTACCAACGGTCAAGAGCTTGTAACCTGCAGAAGGGCATTAAATGTATTTGGAACCATTTGTAACAACTTATGATATGTTTAGTACAAGGTCTTGTAAGATTGAGACAAAGTGTCTCAATCCTAGCATAGAAGGTACAAAAGTTGGTGAAGGGTCAAAACCCTAGATGTAGAAACTATTGTATAAATAGGGATAGCAAGTATTATTCAAAGGTAGTGCATCAATATATTATACATCAGATATCACTCATCTACTTTCATGCAATACCTTTGATATCTTTCAGGGGGCGTATTGGTTTCGAAGAGGTAGTGAGAGTATGGCAGCAACTTCCAAATGAGCAAGCAGTTGATGCACTAAATTAGCATTCCAAGAAAGCCCTCTAGCTTTCATGAGCATCGAAACAATAGCATGAAAGGGTAAAATATGCCAGCTACTAGGGATTCGAAAAGGAGGGGAAAGAGGGAGCCAAGGATCCGATCAAACGGACATTTGTTGGTCACTGCAAATAAGATGTCGGCATCCCATGCAAATCACGCCTCCCCTATCTATGATGCTTCTCCAAGTGAAGCTCAGTCGAGGGCCAGTGGGAGCATCCAAATAAGAGGAATTTGGATGATACTTAGCCTTCAACACACGAGCCAATAAAAAATCCAGATTATTGAGGAGTCGCCATGCTTGTTTACTAAGCATGGCGAGGTTCAAAGCCTTCATATTTCTAAAACGATGACCCCCCCTCGGAATTTGCTTTGTTGAAGCTTGTTCTAAGCAACCCATATGACTTTGATCTGACCACTACCATCACCCTACCAAAAATACCGAGCCATCTCTTTAATATCATGGAGAATGTTATTCGGAATATGAAGCACGTCATTTTATAAGTCGGGATAACCTGCACAACACATTTAATAACAAATTTCTTTCCTCCTTTCGAAAGTGTCTTCTCCTTCCAACCTGAGATGTGCTGACAAACACGATCCTTGATAGATGAGAAAATTTCCATCTTATTGCGCCCAACAACTAAAGGTAGGCCCAAATATTTGGCATGGGTGTCCACCTTCGGAATGCTCAACACCTCACAAATTGCATCGGTCACATAGAAGGACTGTTGGGTCTAAAAAAAGGATTCCTGACTTGTCATAATTGATTCTTTGGCCCGAGATCGATTCATATAAGCAAATTTCAAGGTTTGTGCTTCTTCATTTGTAGCCTCACCAAACAACAATGTATCATCAGCAAAAAATAGGTATGAGACGGCCGGTGCAGAGCAGGGAACTTGAATACCACTGATTCGCCGGAAAATTTGTAAATGCTGCAAAAGACAAGAGAATACGTCCGAGCCGAGGATAAACAAGTAGGGTGAGAGCGGAGCTCCCTGGCAAACACCCCGCTAAGGCTATAAAGTACCAAATCTTGATCCATTCAACAAGAAACTAAAGGATACAATCAAAATGCACGAATGAATGAGATCACAAAATGATGAAGGAAATCCCAAAGCTAACAATTTTGTAAATGAAATCCCATTCCAGTCTATCGAAAGCTTTACTCATGTCAAGCTTAATAGACATAAAAGACTCCCCTTCCCCCCTCTCATTTTACTCTTCATGACATGGTGAGTTTCGTCGACAACATGAATGTTGTCGGTTATCAACCGACACAGAATAAAGACCGATTAGGAATCCCAAAAAATAAAATCAAGACAGGGTCTGGCACGAGTAGCCAAAAATTTGGATACAAGCTTGTAAACAACATTACATAAATTAATTGGTCTAAATTGTGAAATTAAATCCAGTTTCTTAGCCTTCGGAATCAAAACAATAAAAGTATTATTAATGGTAGGCGAAAGGGAATTATGCGAGAGAAAATGCAAGACAAATTCGATAACTTTCGTACCCACAATATGTCAATATTTTTTAAAAAAAATACATAATTCATACCGCCTGGTCCGGGAGACTTAAAGGAGTGCATATCTAAAGGGTATTATTTTTCAACAAAAATAGTTATTTTGGAATTTGTCTACTTTGAAAGTTAAAGCGAAATCGAAAAATATTCAGGAAATGGATTTAATATATTATTTTTCAATACTCAAGGACCTTCACACATAATTGATATTTTGAGGAATTTAAAAAATAAAATTAACACTTCATGGACCTTTGAAACTGTTGGTTGGGCTTAAATATAATTATTATTGAATTAATTATTAATTAATGGATTGCCCATGGTGGGCCCATTGGAGTGTACTCAGATATAATTTGGGTGGACCCATTAATTATATCTTGATGTAGATGAAAGGGAGAGAGCAAGCAGTTAAGGACCTGAGAGGAAAAATGGGAAATACTCAATGACTGGAAGACTAAATTAGGGAGGTCTGCACTACTAGGAATAAGTCCTAATTTGAAGTCTGGTTGCTTAACACTTAAGACTAAACTGTTTGAGAACAATTGCCACATTAGAAATCTTGTTTCTGATCCTTTTGCTCACGTCAATTACAATGTAGGCTCTCAACAACATCTCTTTAGTGAGATAAGAAGATTTGAGAGATCTTCTAGACTAAGTCGTTAAGAGCTTAAGATGAATAATATTACATGATTTTATGTGTTGAATCCTAAATTGAAAGACCTGTTGTTTTTAGTCTCATAGTTTTGGTTTATACAAAAATTTGATTGTGTTTTGAACATCGAATGTTATATTGTTCATGCTTATTTGTTGTGTATTGCATGATTGAGTGGGAGTTTTGGATTCCCTTATATTGTTTGATTTCCAAAACTCAAAAACTGAATTCATTGTAAGGGACACACTAAGTTTAGATGATATTAAATAACTCAAAGATATTTCTTGAAGCTCATTCTGTGTTGGATTATGATGAAAGTCAGTTGGATTAAAATGAAATTTCTGTACATAATTATTGCATTAATTAATGATCATTCTGAAAACTAGACCATGACAACAAAATCAAGCATTGCTGATTTGAACAAAGGGGATAAATTGAATGCTGATAACTGAGACGGCTGGCCATTAAGTTTGACACTTACAAGAAGCATTATCACACTATAAGACAACACATACATGATGTCTAACATGGTCAGGGGGCTAATGGCAGTCGGTCATGTTTTCTCAGATGAACAACAAATCCAAGCACTAATCTGGTCTTTTCCCAACAAGTGGGGGAAGTTGAAGGTCAACTTGATCCATAAAGAGAGCATAGAAAACTTTAAGGAAGCTACTCGCGCTGTTGAGTTTGAGAACGAGCAACTTGGAGCTGCATGGTCTACTTCGAGTGCTTTGGTTGCCCGAATCCAATTCCAAAATAGCCTCGGGCTTCAAGTGTAAGGGAAACTAGAAGAAGGGAAACAAGGGAAAGAATACTGAAGGACTATAAGAGAATGTCGGAGAAAGTTCTCAGACCAGTGCTAAGAAAAGCAAGAAAAAGAGAAATGCATGCGAACATGAAAAGAAAGACAAAAGCAACATGAAGTACTTTAACTGTGACCAAATTGGTCATTTTGCACGTGAGTGCCATGAGCTTAGACGGGCAAGGTTGATCTTTTCTAACTCTTCTGTAAGCATTGTTCATGCCTCTAGTGCCGTTTCACTCACTGAATCTTATCCTGTGTGGATTGTAGACTTAGAGCCCACATACTATGTGACTAGAGATCATGGAGTGTTTGTAGATTGTCGTCGAGTTCCAGCGGGAATAATCTAGATATATGCGGGAAAGAACTCTCGAGTTGAAGTTAAGGGAATTAGAACTTGCTAGCTCGATTTAACCTGTAGACGAACTCCTCTGTGCTCCGGAGATTAAGACGGAATCTCATCTCTGTTTATGTTCTTCTTAGCTTAAATTATAGGTTTTTGTTTGATAAAGACAATGTTGTTATTATTATGATGGTGTTTGTTATGGTACTGGACGTCTTAAGAATGGTTTTATAGTTTTAGATTGTGACCAAACTACTTTTGGATATTATAACAATGGTTCGTTATAATGTTAGTTCTTCTAGTGATGTTGTTGAAGATAATGTTTGGCATGCTAGATTAGGTCACATTAGACACAACATGATAAATAGGCTAGTGAAGAAGGACTATTAGGTCCACTTTATAAAGTCCTTTGTCTACTTGTGAGCATTGTCTTGCTAGTAAAATGACTAGAAAACCACTTGGCAAAGCTACTAGAACTCCATTTCCACAATTAATCCATTATGATATTTGTGGTCCTATGAGCGTAAGAGCGAGACATGGGCTCAATATTTCATTACTTTTATTGATGATTACTCATTCGGTCACTTTATTTGATTCTCATAAGCCCGAGGCATTGAATTTATTTAGAAACTACTTGAATGAAGTAGAAAATAATATAAAGGACATTGAAAGCACTAAGGATAGACCGAGGACATGAGTACTCGTCTGAATCGTGCTAGTAACTACATAGTGAAAAAAATATAATACGAAAACTAATTACCCTTATAAAACACAACGAAACGGTGTAGTTGAGAGAAATAATAAAATGTTGAAAATGGTAAGATCCATGTTGGCACATGTGAGTTTACTTGTCTCTTTTGGGGAGATGCGCAATTGACTGATATTCATATGCTAAATCAAGTGCCCTCAAAGTCAATCAGTACAACTCAATATGAACTTTGAAATGGTAGAAAACCTGACCTAAGTAACCTTAGGACACACGGATCGGCAACTCATATACATGACAATCAAAGTTAATAATTATTTTAGTAAATTTTATAGGAAAAAAAGAAAATTTCTATGTACTATTACTATTTTTTTTTCTTTTGTTATATTCTTTTGAAGCTTATAGTAAGTTGTAACTTCATTAAAATTTAACAACTTTTCAATCTCTTAGCCAAGCCATCGCTAAATTTTGGACCAGCTCCTGCTCACGAGACAATGTGGCAATTGGTAGTCCGATGGGTCAGTCCAACCCACCTTACATATCAGATGGATTGAGACATGAGATTCTTGGCCTAAAATATCGTCGGGTCCAACAAGCTCAACACAATGGGTCAAAAGCTCAACGGACCGCGATCGGACCCAAAACTCATAGTATGTTTAGGAGGGATGAGTCGGGCTTTATTCACTAACTTTTGACCTAATGAAATCTGGTCGGACCCACCCTGATTAGAGCTGGAAAAATAGGCCCAGCCCGATGGACCGGCCCGTTTAGCCCAAAATATAGAGTAGCTGGGCCGGAATATTAGAGGCTTGAAAGAAATTCGGACTTTTTTTGCCCGGCCTGAGCGAACTTTTTTTGGCGGGTCGGGGACGGGCTGGCCCGATATAAATGAATTTGTTTTTAGCTAATTAGCTAATTGTTGGTGTATCTTACCAAATTAACTGGACCAAGTTATGCCTACAAATTGCTACGATGAAACAGGAGCACATAAGAAATTATATTGAGTTTTTAGTATTAAGGACAAACTATATTGAGTTTTTAGTAAACTTTCATGTCGATGTTATCATATTTCTGTGCTGAATGGACCACTTTATAATGTGAATACTTCTGCCACAAATTTTCTTTGGGCGGGTCTATCTATGATTACTCTTCCTCCTTGACTCCGTTTACTTTGGTAGGTAATTTAAGATAGTGACATTTTATCTAGCTTTATCTAGCGTTTACCTTGGTGAAAATAAAAAAGCCAGGTTATCCTTCCGACCCAGAATAAAATGCTAAAATCGGATAAAACCTTAGATAACAATCTAGGGTCCCCCCTTAGGGTAGTTTACCCAATACTTGGGATAAAATTACACGAAATTATTCCCATTAGACTTTTTCTTAAGAGAATTAAACTGAAGTTTGCCTCAATATATAATTCTCCTTTATGGTTAGGGTAACAAAAAAGAAAAAGAAAAAATTCATTGATGGACTTTTTTGGCCCGGTTGACATCGGACTGGGCCTAGCATTTCTAGGACCGAAATAAATCGGGACCGGCCCGACCCCACCTGAAACTACCCCTTGGCCCGCCCCAGCCGGGCCGTTCAAATTTCCAGCTCTAACCCTGATGTATAATGTTGGCCCGAACGCTGACTGAATTTGCCACCTGTACTCATAAGTGGTTATGACTGAAAGTAGAATGCTTGTTTGAAATTTGATTGAAGATAAGTATTGTGAATAAGGTGCATGTTGAAGTGAGTAACACAATAAACCGTTTTGGTTAAATAAGTATCTTACTTAATGTAATAATAAAATCCTCTCGAAATAGTAATCTAAGCTATTTCTCGTCCGCATACGCTAGCTATCCGGCAAGCCACATGTCAAGATCTTAGAATCATTCTGATAATTTATATTGTGTATAGTACTAATTTTCTATCATTTGATTGTATCTTTTGGCAACAATATTAATAACTTTCATGATTTATAGGCATTATTTTTCTCTAATTCATATAAACTCTATTTTTTGTCAATCTCTCTCCAATTAGAGGAATGATACAGGTAACTTCCACAATTAAATTATTGTCACTTACTAACCCGATATGTCAATTTCAATCCACCTACTAAAATACCCAACTTGAATTTCATAAAAGAATATATTAACTTCATTTTTTTAAAATTTAGAGTTTCCATACATCACCATTACAATGAATTGTATTTCCTCTCCATTCACTCATGCCACTCCACTGAAGGAGATTCGCATCACACACAATCCACGATCTCCATTATCAAAAAATAAAAATTCCCGACGAGCTTCATTGGATCATTACCGATCTCTTTCTTTTTAGTGTATTTGTACAATTTTCTTTTTACATTTACTACAATTATCATTTTCGATCAATCTAGTTGTATGTATTTAACTTTAGTTGCAGTTTAATATCGTTCACTCTTTGCGATTCCTGGTGAATTCAACCGGTTATTCCCGATCTTCGATTTTTTTTTTTTTTTTTTGGCATTATTATTAATAACAATGCACATTCAGTCATGAATTCTTTAAGGTGCATCTGCAGGAATAACAAAGTTAGGCCTACCTTCTTTTCTGGTAAATAGACAGGTTTTGAGTTTTGACACAACTCTTTTAAGCAATCTTGATATAATTCCTAACTTCATCTAACTATAAATTTAGAACGTTCTTATTTTTTTTTTTTTTTTCTGGATTATGCATGTGTACTAGTTTTCTTCAGCATTTGTTCATCCATGTAGAATTATAGGACTACTACATGGTGATCTTGAAGCAGCTAGAGGATGTTCTCTCATTTTGAAATCGATGATCAGTTTCCGTTTTGTCCTGTAAATCATCGTCTTCTTCTCTCCTTGTTCCTCTATAACAAGACATATATTCAAGTACTATACCTCAAGTAAGATTAAGGGATAGTACTAGAAGATGTGGATATAGTGATAATTTGGTTTTGGTTTCAACTTTAGTGATGTATAGAAATCATAAAGAAAAAAATAATTTTTTTGGTTATATTCTTGATGTTTGGATTGATTTTATTTTTTTTTCGTTCCTTTTGATTTAATTGTTTCATGAAATTTCATAATAATGAATTTTTCAGAAAACTTTGTAACTTATTTTTTAAAAAAAAAAAATCGTGTTTGAAATATTTTTTATTTACAATAGCTAAGTAAAAATACTACCTGAAAATAATGTGATTGGGGTGTAAGATATTGACACAAACATATAGAGAGCTAAAGTTAAATATATATTTTTTTCATCTACAATTTTTAAACTTTGTTTAAATGTAGTATATGTCGAGTATAAGAGTAATTTTATTGAATATGTATATGTGAAAAAGAAAGAGTACATAAAATAATATAAGAGATTTGGTTTGTTTATACAAAATAAAGTAAAAGATTATCGATTCGAAAGACAAAAATTGCAGATTAAAATGTATCCTAAATATAGCACACTCCAATTGATTTTGAAGTTATATACTATCCTACTTAATATAAAAGTGGAACCGCTATAAACAGTAAGTTCCAATTTTTCCCACCCAAATTCATATACTATTTGTATAAATTGCAATTATATGGAAATATTATGGCGACTTTAAATATATGGTAAATACTGTGTGCCAAATTTATATACTACATTTATTCCTACTAGCTTTAGTCAAAATCTTTCATTCATGTTTGGACTTTTTTTATGGTATAAATATTCTAATTCCGATATATATATGTATATATATATATAATCTAGTACGAAATTTAGGAAAAATAATTGTGATAAATAATGCCGAGTAATGATGAAAATATTCTAATTGATATTAATCTCCCTCCATATCAATTGCAATTTGCGTGAATCTTAATTAACTATTTAGGTGAATTTGGTTAATAATGATGAAAAATTATAATCGATATAAATCTCATATTATATTTATACAAAATCTTACTATATAATAAAACATAACCTTCTATAAAAGAACTTGGACATATTTTTCCGCCCATTTTACTTTTAAAAAAATAGTAGATTTAAATCATATACTCCCTCAGTTTCATAAAGAATGTCATTTTAACTATTTTTGGAGAAATTAAGGATTGATATGTTTTGTGAAATAAGGAAATAATCAACTAAATTAAGTAGGTTGTTTAAGATAATATTGGAAGAATTGTAATTTTTTTGGTAAAGTGACACTTATTGTGAAATTTTTCAGAGTGAATAAAATGACATTCTTTATGAAACGGATGGAGTATAAAATATTAAGATATTTGTGTGTGTATATATATATATATATATATATATATATGGTAAAGATTTTTATATATATGGTAAAAAAATTCCAAGATTAGTTCAAAGCTTAAATTTTGTTGGCAATTTGTTATACAAAAAAATTATAGGTGACATTGTTTAATTGATTCATTTTATAATAAAAATAAACAAATTGAAAAGCAAATAATAAAATAAAATAAATCAAAAATTCTGATTATTTTTCTGTTTTTAATGTAAAACATAGCAAATATTTTTTTTATGAGCTTTAACTTGACATCTATATTGCATATTTTAAAATAAGTTATACTAAAAAATCCAATTGTTTGTAGGTTAGATTTGTTTATGCAATATGAGTTGAATCATTTAATTGGGTGCGAGACACAAATAAAAATTAAATAAATATTAAGGATATCTTATTTATAAGTATTTATTAACTAATCTTTTTAAAATATTAGTTAACTTTTATATTTTTAAAAAAACTTTATTTTTATTTTATGAACAAATTCATAAATGTATTTTTCCAATAATATTACAATTTTCCAGAAATAGTAAAAACTAACTATTTTTCAATTCTGAGATTCACATATAATATTTGATTTTTTTATAAAGAACAAAAAGAATAGGGGAGGAACACATGTTGCCCACATTAGGGAAGGAAGAATTTAAAGATCATTTTTCTTTTTTTTTTTTGGTAGCTCTTTTTCTTAAATGTTTTGGTTTTTTAACATCCTAAATTTATCCATTTCTTTTAATTGCAATAGATAAAAAGCAACCCTCTTTCCTTGGTATTTAATATGATACTCATATTAAATATTTTCATATAATACATTAATATAAAATAAGCAATTGTTTGTTGGTTGATTATTTTTATTAGATTTAAATATTTATTGTGAGTTGAACTATTTAAATAAAAAGTTATTAAATAATTTAATATTCATATATCTAACTAAAAATAAGCTATTCAATAATATTGTTCGATTAGTTGATTTTGATTTTTTTACAAATAAATATATTTTAAATCGTGCATCGCACGACAGGAAATTCTAGTATTAATAATGATGATCAGTCGACCATATCTCAAAACTTGTGATCTTGTAATTATTGTTTTAGGTAGCTTTTAACTTTATCACGGCCACCGGCCGGCGTCCGGTATTGAAAATCATGTTTGAAAGTATATAGCTAATTATTTTTTATTAATTTAATGAAGGTATAACTCCCATCGATTCTCACTTGCACGGTTTATTTTATTTTTTAGTTTGACATATTCAAGCATATGTAGATAATTGGTAAAAGTAAAAGAATTAATTCTTTTCTTTGAATGATAAAACGAAATATTTATTTTGAAGCCTAACTTTCATTTTGGCATTCCCCCTAAAATGGGACTCTCAATTTGATTATTCGAAATCATACATCGTACGGGAACCTTACTAGTTATTATTAAAAAGTTGATAAGTTATTCTCGTTAGATAATAACTAATATTTTTAGGTAATATATAGAAGCAGTATTCTTTTAGGGCAAAAACTCGGGCGCATATGATGCACAATAGTGCTTAATGTACATCCGGGTCCAAAATAGCGCGCGGATCGCGCGTGACCCGCATCATTTTTTTTATTTTTTTTTGTGTTCTTATAGTAGACTTATTGTGTTCTTGTAGTATATTAATTTTGTGTTTAGAGTAGACTTATTGTTCTTACAGTAGACTTATCGTATTCTTGCAGTATAATTATTTTGAGTTTAGAGTAGACTTATTTTGTTCTTGCAGTAGGTTTTTTTTTTTTTTAAAAAAGAGCGCGACCCGCGCGTGAACCTAGTTTGCGGACGTGATTTTTCTATAAACCATATTTCAACGATTTTTTGGAGTTCATGTGTTAAATTATGCACACAAGTATTACTCTTCTTTGAGATAAATGGGTGATATTTCGAAAACTAGGTGCATGGTGCATGTAGGTTTTTGCATTAATCGAACAATTTTGATTCTATTGCGCTTTGTGCGATGTTTTCTATTTGAGTTAAATAAAACTAATCTTTGATTGTCTTCTGAATCCACATTTAATTAATTTTTTGTTTCCTATTAAAAAGGTAACTTGTTTGTTTTATTTGATAGTTTGTGCTTAAATAAAGTTTAGCAAATTTTATTTATTAATTTGTTGCGAACAAGTATATTTTCTACACCTCTATTATAGTTTAGCAAATTTTGTTTATTTACGTGCAAATGTTAAGTTTTACGATTTTTAGAAAAGCTAAATGCAAGTAGTCACGGAAGTGGGTTTTAGTGCAATGGCCCATATCGATTTAGAAAACCCATTGATGGCCCAAATGTCTGTCCAGTAATTACAGGTTGGGCCTGTTGAAAGGAAGTCGAGGCACCTACAAAAGAAACTAATGGTACGGGCCCATCAACTCGCCTATTCGGCAGGTTTGATGAAGATTAAGTTCGGGCCCATTAACTTGCGAATTAATAATATCTATGAATCGATGATTTAAATTTTAAAAACGCATTACAATTAGAGAATTAAGTGTCCGACAGACATAAAAAAATCTTATCAGAATTTCACCTAGACTATTTGTAGTCCACTATTTTTCTAAATGTATTTCATTGCTTAATACATTCCATTAATTCAAAATAAATGTATCTAATTTTCTCAATTCACTCCGAAATTTTCATTTTTCACCCTTTAATTTCTTTCATAAAATATAAGCTATAAAGTTATTGAAGATAATAATAGTAATAAAACCATGAAAGTCCTCGCCAACTTACTGCCGCTGCCGCCGCAAATATTTCGAGAAGTCATGGATGAGTCAATTTAACTCTGATTCAAAATTTAAATATGCTACAGGTTATCCGAATAGTCAAATTGAGGAGGAAAGAGAAATAACTGATGGCATTCGATTATCATCATTAATGGTGATCGTTAATTAAACTTGAATTGAGATATGTTTTAACGAGCCTCATTATCTTTAATTATCATCATTATTTTCTTATTTATTTTATTTATAGAAATGTTGGTTTTTATAAATGTGTTGTTTCAAATCTATGTATAGTTGCTTATATATCAGAATTTGAAATCACATAATATTAATTTTTATTTATACTATCGAGAACTGTAATTCTAAATATTTGAAATTATTTAATAAACTTATTTAGGGGAAATAAAAAACATAGAAACTTCAAATATTGAAAAAAATTAAAATTTTAAATCACAACTTTGCAGAACTGAGAATTATGGATTATTAGTTGCAATAATTATATCAACATTATTATCTTAGAAAAAATAGAATTCCTAAATATTAAATTATTATAATATATTTAATAATTGAAAAGTCTGAAAAAATGGGTGATAAAATAGCAGTTATCTTGAGTTGTTTGTTTTTTAAGTATAATAATTAGATATTTTGATGTTCATAGGATTCCTCTGAAAGCCATGTGTGCATGTTTATACTTTCTGTCTCCTTCAATTCCATTATATATATTCAATTCAACGCATTTATTCATATCCATTCAATACTAACTTACCCAATTATTAAATTTGACTATTTATAATTAATGTATTTGGCTTCCAACAAAGCCTAATTACACAAGATTTTCTATTTCAATTAACTATTTTATTTAGATTGATACTAGCTATTTCTCATCTACTCATTTTCCTTATTAAAATGGTGTGCCGACGATATGATTTTTACGATTCAGTCTTGATCAATTTTATGAAAGTCAATAAATATAGAGTTCTCGAGAAAAAATATGTTTAAAAGTTTGTTGTGGAGCACTTTAATGTTTGGTATTGTCCCCATCTTGAGAAAAGGAAAAGCAGAGAGAAATAGAGTGAAGTCTGTAAATTTGTGATTAAACAAAAGATATTATCACAAATATTTAGGTAATTAATTTTCCACTAAAACTTACTTTTCAAAAACAAAACTCTAACTCACTATCACTAATAAAGTGCCGCCCACCCCCACTTTTTTTTGAAGACATCGTCGAATTTATTTATTGCGCCCACACGAACGAATTATACTTACATATGTCAACTTTGTCTCCCCTAAATTCCACAAACTTACCTAATTATTTCCCAACTAATTAAAAATTCTGACTGTATTCCCGATTGATTATTTAAGATCATGATGATCATATTTTTATATATATAAAAACTGATAACTAAATCGAGTAAGACACATTAAATATGTGTCTATTAATGTTTACGTATAGGCAAACATACTTTTTTATATATAAGAATTGATATCTAAATCAAGCAAGATACATGACCGCACTGTCGGGTGCAGTCAAATAAGATGTTTTATTTCCTAACTATTCCTAACAGTAGCTAGAGCAAGTCAGGGTCGATCCCACAGAGAACAGGAATTAACTAAATAATTGTACTAACCAATTCTAAATAATTACTAATAATATAAATATAATAAGGGGGAGTTTTGATTTGATTTAATTAACTAACGCAAATAACTAAAAATGATTAAACTAGTGAATAAAGAGTATCCCGCCTTTAACCCAGTATCCCCCTAGCCTGAATATTCATGTAACTAATGCAACTACTTAACTAATTAGTTCTGAGACCCCTACTCCAAGAATTAACAGGTACGCTTAGCTAACCCTTGTTACCCCTTAAGTATAATTAATCCTAAGAACTTAGCAATTAATCCTATCCAATTAAGTAGTTCTAGGAGACGCTCGCTAGAACTATCGTAACTAGACGCATAGGGAATTAAGGCAACGGAGTAGGTACGGTGTTATACTCACGAACGTGGTACAAGTGACCGCGACTTTGTGTTATCCTAGCGAGTAACCACTTTTTGCTACTTTTGGGCACAAACGCATAACAATTACGGATTATGAATTTATGGCCTAGCGACAGCTATATGCCTATTACTAGGGTGATCAGTCCACATAATAAACATATAAAAGATAGAGTAATCCAATAACACAATGTAATCTCAGAACATAATTAAATTAAGCAATTACCGAATTAATTACCTAAATAACAGTCTAGGGTTCAACATAGTTAAAGACGGGAAAATAAAGCTTAGCCGATCATAGCGATCGCTAAGAATAAACTATGAAAGAAAAACATTAAAACTATAAAAACTCTAAAACCCGAGTGCTGAATCTTGAGTCTTCGTGTTCTTCCGAATTTCCAAGTCCGCGCTCTTGAATTAGTGCCCCCCCCCCCCCCAAAGTGATTTTCGGACTTTTGGATCTTCTATTTATAGTCGAGGATGAATTAGGCTCAATTTGGGCCAGAAAAGGGCTAATCCGCGCGTCTTGGGCTGGGCCATCGCCTGTCTCGGCCGAGAATTCCTGGCTTGGCCGAGCTCTCTATAAAAGTGGCTCGGCCGAGAAATTCTGGCTCGGCCGAGAATCTTCAACAGCCAATTTTTGGCATCTTCGCTGACCTTCAAGCTCGGCCGAGCTCCTTTGGCTCGGCCGAGACCAATTCCCAGCAACTTGGATCAATTTTCGCTCGGTTTTTGACATGCGACACTTGTTCTCGCATCCAGTTTAAGTCGAGTTCGACTTTTTGGTCTAATTTCACCTTAATGCTTCAAAACAAGTCAAACAACATCAATTTGTCCAATAATACCAATACGAGCAATACACGACTAATTATGCATGCAAATGTTCCTAACTAGACATTTTAATCAACCTATTATGCACGCATAATTACGTGTACCAAAATCCCCCAAACTTAAACCTTTGTTCGTCCCGAACAATGCAAAACAAAGAAGAAACACAAAAGACACGTGTTTAAAGCGACTTAAGTGGCAAACAAAGTTTCAGAACATATTTTTACAAAGAAAGACAATACGATAACTTGAGCATATCCAACATAGCAACTTAGACTACTTTCGAGACTTGATACTTTTAACAAGTGATCCTTACGGGTTAAGTGTATCACTCTTCTCTCAAGTGTATAAGGTAAAGTTAATTCACTCGCATTGGACTACATGCAACGCCTACCATATGCTTGCCCGTTATCTAAATCAGACCTCGTACTTGACATTTGTGATATAGGATCAAAAAGGTCTTTATTTAGGTTGTAATGTGGGCTTAAGGTAAGGTGGGAAATATTTGGGTATAAGTGACTAATCTTTGGACTAATCGAGTTTTTCCTACTCAACCACCCCTCAAAAACAATCACTCAATCCTCACTCTTTTAATTTCAGCAAACTCCCCACAAGGAAATTCCTTCATCCAACAAAAATCTTTATAATAACCTAACACTTTCTCATGCTTCATTTCTGGGTACCACAATTTTGTGGGACTACCCAATTTCTCACATCAATTCAAATCATTAAGCATTGTTTAGCCTCCTAACCTCTCTTTGAACAAAAGTAATAAAACACTTATTCACAAACGACTATTTCTCTTCTTTTTTTTTTTTTTTTTTTTTTTCGTTTTTTTTTTTTTTTTTTTTTTTTTTTTCAAACACTGACCAATACGTCACACTTTACACCCCCTCCCCCAAACTTGGTTGAAAACCAACGTTTGTGGGGAAAATAGTGGGATGAATTGGTTCAAAACACATAACACTTAAGAGAGGTTAGTCTAAGCCAGATTCTTTCACCTATCATTTGCATTCCCCTTTTTCTTCCACATTCTCCATCTCTACCCAAGTTAATTCCCAACTACCTTCCAATCCTCCTCCCTCATACTCACTCTTAGTCCAAATGGGTCAAAGGTTTATATGGAAAGGATGTGGCTTGTAACATAGGGCGTCAAAGAAAAAAGCTACATAGCTCAAATGGGCTAACAAAGGAAAATTTAATTGGTGAAAAGGAAGACATGGAAAGGCTGAATAATAGGTTAAAACAATCAAGAACCGCCTAATATCATATCCTACATCACAGCATGTTTGACATATTCACGATAGAGACTCCGGGCAAGTTCTAGAGTCGACTACATATAACCAATGAATGCACACCGAAAGAATGTAAATATTACTCCAAAAATGGGAGTACAAATATTGGCTCAAAAGCTCACCAGGTTATAATTGATCACAAGTCTCAAGACCAAGCTCAATTTTATCTTCATTACATGTCATGCTCTATCATACGTCATAATTTCAAATTCAACACATTTTATGATCATCACGAACTCGTTGCACACTTAATAATGTCCCAAATTGTCCTTAAACACGTAAAACACGACTCAAGTACAATCACGGGTTCGACTTAATCCTAGACTCAAATGCAAAACACAATAAATAAAAACAATTAAAATGTACTAACTAGCTATCGCAGATAAAGGCACGCAGGCCTGACGATCAACCACACATTGGCTCACAGGCCCGACGATCAACCACAGAATGCAGACCAAGTTTGTAATCTAGCAACACCAAAAACTTAACAGAAAGACAATAAAAGAGGAAATGCAACCAATCCGACCCACTTACACCCCCTCCCCCAAACTTAGGTTGAAAACCGAAAGTTGTAGGGGACAAGAGTGGTTCGAATTGGTGCTACTCACAATGCTCCTACTGCGGTGGTGGGTTAGGCGGGTAGCCTTGACCCCAATAGGGTGGTGGCGTGTTCCAACGTTCCTCTATTACCCTCTGCCAGTCCAGTTGTTGCTGATGCCAAGACTGCTGTTGTGCCCATCTCTCATCCTCGATTTGATATCGAGACTGCTGCTGGGCCCATCGATCATCCTCGATTTGGTATCGAGACTGCATTTCTCCCCGAATGAGAGAGACATCCTCTTGGAGGGACGAGACCAAATCCTCCATGTGCTCTCGGTATTCGGCCTCACTCATAATGGCCGTGGTTGGGCGCTTCCTTCTCGGCCGAGATGGCTGACTGCTTTCTTCAGCGGCTGTGCCGGGCTCTGCCTCCTCGGCCGCCTCAGTATCCTCGTCCTCCTCTATATTGGCTACCTGAGCCACGTGATATTTCCGGACCTCATCAGGGTCCGGTGCCCTCGATGCTGCGATGTGGGCCGGGGATGCCAAAGCCAAGTTCGGCCGGTCTCGGAGACTGTTGACCAAGGTCAACGGCATATTGGGCAATATCAAGAATGGTCCGTGCGTCTGGATCACGGACATGATCGTCCGGTTAGTCGGGGTTCGAGCTATACCACTCGGAACGGAGCGGACTACCATCCGCATGTGCTCGAAGTCGTCCCAGTCGAGCTGATATCGAGAGGAGACCGGGGCCAAATCAGTCAATGGAATTCCAAAATGAGCCGCGATCGGAGTTATGAGACCGCCAATGTATATTGGCTCCTTCCGCTTCACCACCTGGGCGAACTGCTCAATCAATATTTCAGCCCCATCCACCTTGCAACCGGTCATGATCGCGAACAAAACTTCCAGCTCTTGCATTCGGGAGGCCCCTGTTTCTTTTCTCGCAAAAAGAGTCAATGCGAGAAGTTTTTGAATGTAACGGACTACCGGGCTCCGAATCCATGAAGTCTTGGCATTCTTCGTATAGGGCTGCGGATCAACGAGGCCTGGTGCATAAGTCAACCGCCCCCAGAATTGGTTGACCTCGAATTCCGCTATCCTCTGTTGATTTGCATATGCATCTCGGGGTGTCCACCTGTGTACGGGATGTTCGGGAGTTTGTCCGAAAAGTACCGCTAGCTCGGTTACTGACAGCTCATGTGGCTCTCCATTTAATTGGAAGGAAATACGCCCCGGTTTGGCCCCACATTTGTCGGGGTCAATTGTGATCTCTAGAGTGCTGAGAAATTCGAGGGTGAGGCCGGCATAAGTGGCTTGAGCTTTCATGTACCCTAGTATTCCGGCATTCTTCAGCAGGGTGTGTACATTCTCCAGTAGGCCGAGCCGGCGGAGGATGTCATCGTTGCCAAATCGAGTGGGCATGATCGGGCGTGTGCACAGTTTAGCGAACCGGGCCTGATGAGCCTCTTTCTCTAGGACGAACCCATAGTGTCTGCTATCAGTCAGTGGAAAGTGTTGAGGATGGACTACGGGGTCCTCCATAACGGGCTCTTTGCCCTTTCCCTTGCCTCGACTCGATGATCCGGAACTTTTTCGGGGACCCATTTCGTATAACCTACACACCTGACACAACAAGCACGAGTTCAATTTAAGGTCTTGCAAACACCAACTACACATTGATTAGCCTCTAATAGCCACTAATTTGGATCAATTGTACCCAGTAATCCATTTTTATTGACAAATCAAGTTAATGCACCT
This sequence comes from Ajuga chamaepitys, assembly GCA_958295605.1. Lineage (NCBI taxonomy): Eukaryota > Viridiplantae > Streptophyta > Magnoliopsida > Lamiales > Lamiaceae > Ajuga > Ajuga chamaepitys. The sequence goes on along the minus strand of OY282495.1, from coordinate 26,690,767 downwards.
CAGTATGAACCATTATATCTCAAAATCAGAATGGAATTACGTAAAACACGAGTACAATCAGTCTAAACTAGGGGATTGTCATACCAAAACAATGTCTATAAGGTGTTCGACTAATTGTCTCAATGAGTGATAACTCGAACTTGTAATCAAAATCACCTACATTGTATCTACCCACACATAATCATCCCAAATTCATACACATTCCCACAAATTCATGTCAATGGAGCTTCTTAACAATATATTTACGACCAAGGTTAAGTAGGGCTCATTTTCAAAAATACACAAGAATTTATCACGATATCCCCCCAAATTTCAATAGTCGAACAAAGTTAACCACTAAAAATTAAGGGTAGAGAGAAGCGTCACTTACCAAAAACGTTTAGACGAGGAAAATTGGAATTAGGTCGGTTCGCGCCCTTTTTAGGTCGTCCAACAATTTTCACCAAATTCAAAATTAATCGGTGATAGGTGTGTGAAATTGTGTGTGCTACTGATTTCTAGTGTTTTGGTGGGAGAAATATATGTATGAGGTGATTTATATGGTGAAAGTGTGTGAGGTATGTGTGTTTTCGAAAATGGGGAAGAAGGGAATGGGGGTTTGGTGGGCTGTTCGCGTGTTTTAAAACTGGCTACGCGTACGGCTCGGCCGAGAAAATGTGGCGCGGCCGCGCCGCGTGTAAAACAGGCTCGGCCGAGATATGACTCCAGGGCCACTTCCCCTGTTTTCAGCGTAAAGGTATCCCGGCCGAGAAAATGAGGCTCGGCCGAGACCTGTATAAAAGTGGCTCGGCCGAGATTTTGTGGCTCGGCCGAGATTTTTGTCCAGCAAAATTCCCCTGTTTTTGGCCGGATTGAGTCTCGGCCGAGAAAATGCAGCTCGGCCGAGCAAACTTACCAGTTTCGATTTTTCGTCTGTTTGACCCCCTGTTCCGTGCTTTATCCCTTGAATTTTATGGTTTGGTGCCTTCTGGTCCAGCTAGTTCCTAAAGACTCAAAAACAAATAATAGTAAACCCATACAAAAAGCAATAATTCTAAAGAAACGAAATGCGAAAAAAAATAAAACGGGTAAATGTCGGGTTGCCTCCCGACAAGCGCCTTTGTTTTACGTCGTTGGCTCGACGGGTGTTACGTTCAATTGAGTGGCGGGTCCGCAAGTTGTATGATTTCTTCGGGCAGCTGTTTGAATGTCTCGAAGTAAGGTTTGAGCCGATGCCCATTGACTTTGAGTATCTTCCCCGTTTGTTCACTTTTTATCTCAACTGCGCCATGAGGAAATACATTATAGACAACAAATGGACCTATCCAACGGGAACGCAACTTACCGGGGAATAGCTTGAGGCGAGAGTGATAGAGAAGCACTTTATCACCCACAACAAAAGTCTTCCTGTGTAGACGAGAGTCATGGAAGGCTTTCGTCTTTTCTTTGTATATCAGTGCATTCTCAAATGCCTCATTCCGGATTTCTTCGAGTTCTTGCAGTTGAAGTTTCCGGTGAGTGCCAGCTTCATCGTAATCCATGTTGCACCGTTTAATTGCCCAGTAGGCGCGGTGCTCAAGCTCGACTGGCAGGTGGCAAGGTTTCCCATAAACCAAGCGGTATGGTGACATGCCGATGGGTGTTTTGTACGCTGTTCTGTAAGCCCATAAAGCATCGTCAAGTCGCACGCTCCAATCCTTCCGGTTTGGCTGTACCGTCTTTTCCAAAATGGATTTGATCTCGCGGTTGGATGTTTCGGCTTGTCCACTTGTTTGGGGATGGTATGCTGTTGAAACTTTGTGCAAAACATGGTATTTTCGCAGCAAGGCCTCTACAGTGCGGTTACAAAAGTGCGTTCCCCTGTCGCTAATGATCGCTTTTGGAATCCCGAACCTAGAGAAAATGTTAGACTTAACAAAATCTGCAACAACTCGAGAATCGTTAGTCCGAGTGGCCTTGGCCTCCACCCATTTGGAAACATAATCTACAGCAAGTAAGATATACAAATTTCCATAAGATGAAGGAAATGGTCCCATAAAGTCCATGCCCCAAGTATCGAAAATTTCACAAATCATTATGGGTTGTTGGGGCATCTCATTCCTTTGGGAATTATTACCGGTTCTTTGACAGCTATCACAAGTTTTACAAAATAAATGTGTATCTCTAAACAAAGTTGGCCAGTAAAATCCACTCTCTAATACTTTATGTGCCGTTCTCTTAGATCCAAAATGACCCCCACATGCATAAGAGTGACAAAACGATAGGATGGAATGAAATTCAGATTCAACTACGCATCTCCTAATTATTTGGTCAGTACAATGTTTCCACAAATACGGGTCATCCCATACATAGTATTTAGCCTCACTCCTTAATCTATCTCGCTGTGCTTTAGACATTTCTTTAGGAAAGACATTTGCAACAAGGAAATTAACTAAATCGGCATACCATGGTGGTGTTAGGTCGACGTGTTGTGTTACCTCGAACAGTTGTTCGTCGGGAAAGCTCTCCTGTAGGGGTAGGTCGTTCTCTTCAAGGGTCAACCGGCTCAAGTGGTCTGCGACCGAATTCTCAGTTCCTTTTTTGTCTTTGATCTCTAAATCAAACTCTTGGAGGAGGAGGATCCACCGTATTAACCTCGGCTTAGCCTCTTTTTTCGACAAAAGGTACCTAAGTGCTGCATGGTCAGAGTGAACAATAATTTTTGTACCCAATAAATAAGAACGAAATTTTTCCAAAGCAAAAACAATAGCTAGAAGCTCTTTCTCAGTTGTGGTGTAATTTGCTTGGGCTGGGTTCAAGGTTCTTGATGCATAATAGATAACATGCGTCACTTTCCCTTTTTGCTGTCCCAACACAGCTCCGACCGCATAGTCACTGGCATCGCACATGATCTCGAATGGCAAACTCCAATCCGGCGGTTGTATGATGGGTGGTGTCGTCAACCTTTCTTTTAGCGTGTCAAAAGCGATTTTGCACTCAGGCGTCATCTCAAACTCCACATCCTTCTGTAACAGTTTGCACAAAGGGGCTGAAATCTTGGAGAAATCTTTGATGAATCGCCTATAGAAACCTGCATGACCAAGAAAAGAACGAACTTCCCGCACACTCGCGGGGTAAGGCAAAGCAGTTATGATATCTATTTTTGACTTATCTACCTCGATCCCTTTAGCTGAGACAATGTGGCCTAATACTATCCCTTGTTCAACCATAAAATGACATTTTTCCCAGTTTAGTACAAGGTTAGTGTCAGCACATCTTTTCAAGATTAAGACTAGGTTATCTAAGCACTTTTCAAATGACTCCCCATAAACACTAAAATCATCCATAAATACCTCTATGATATGACCTACGTATTCAGAGAAAATACTTACCATACACCTTTGGAATGTTGCTGGAGCATTGCAAAGTCCGAACGGCATTCTTCGCCAGGCGAATGTCCCAAAAGGACAAGTAAATGTCGTCTTTTCTTGATCCTCTGGTGCAATGGCTATCTGAAAATATCCTGAGAAACCATCTAAAAGCAATAAAAAGAATGCCCAGCTAAGCGCTCAAGCATTTGATCAATAAAAGGTAAAGGGAAATGGTCTTTGCGAGTCATAGAATTTAGCTTACGATAATCCATACATACTCGCCACCCAGTCTGGAGACGGGTGGGAACCAACTCACCTGCTTGATTTTCCACAACTGTGACCCCCGATTTTTTTGGAACTACTTGAGTAGGGCTGACATACTTACTATCTGAGATGGGGTAGATGATGCCGACGTCTAACAACTTGATTACCTCTTTTTTCACAACCTCCATCATCGGCGGATTCAGGCGCCTTTGAGGCTCTCGACTGGGTTTGGCGTCTTCTTTAAGGTGGATCCTATGCATACAGAGCGAAGGGCTAATCCCCTCAATGTCGGCTATGGTCCACCCAATTGCCTTTTTATGCTCCTTGAGCACGGCTATCAGTGAACTTTCTTGGTAGGACGTGAGCTTGGATGAGATGATGACTGGCAGCGTCTCACTTATCCCCAAATATGCATACTTCAGGTGTTCAGGAAGGGATTTAAGCTCGAGAGTAGGGGCTTGTACCGTGGATGGGAGCATCTTAGTATTAGACTCGGGTAATGGGATGAATCCCTGATCGCGCTTCTGCCTTGCAAACTGTGGTGTTTGAAGTGTTGCCACTAATTCCACCAATTCCTTACACGTTTCCCAAATCTCATCTGGTCCATTCTTCAATCGTGTGGTCAAGAATATTTATGTTGGGTCCCTGCACAAATGAAAAACTTCCTCGACGAGAGGGTCAATGACACTAATCGAAAAAACAGAGTGAGCATCCTCCGGGAATTTCATGGCATCGTAAATATTAAATTTAACAATACTCCCATCAAACTCCATTGTGAGGTTTCCCTCACGGACGTCTATCTTTGTTTGGGAGGTATTCAAAAATGGCCTCCCTAACAAAATAGGCGTAGAAGTAGATGTATCCCCATTCATATCCAAAACATAAAAGTCTGCAGGGAACACTAAGTCGCCTATTTCCACTAGAACATCCTCTACTAGTCCGTCGGGATATGAAGTACTACGATCAGCTAACTGAATAACTATCCTAGTTTCTTTTAATGGTCCGGGTTTTAATGCATGAAATATGGAACGAGGCATGACGTTTATAGATGCACCTAAATCGAGCATAGCTCGTTCTATGATGTGTTCATTTATTGTAACTGGAATTACGAACATACCTGGGTCCTTGCACTTCGGAGGTATCTTCTTCTGGAAGATGGCGGACACATTTTCTCCCATTATGATTTTCTCATCCCCCTTCAACCTGCGTTTGTTAGTGCATAAATCTTTAAGAAATTTTGCATACCTCGGAATTTGTCTGATTGCGTCGATTAGCGGAATGTTTATCTCGACTTTCTTGAATACATCCAAGATCTCTTTTTCCTTGGTATTCTTCACTCTAGGTGCGAGTCGACTCGGAAATGGCAATGGTTGGGTCGGAATAGATGTCGCAGGAGTCTGCTTCTGCTGGAGCTGTGTCTCGGCCGAGACAGATGATTCTCGGCCGAGCTCGACTGCCACCTCATCACTTTCTCGGCCGAGACAGATTTTCTCGGCCGAGACCTGCTGTTCGTCAGTTTCTTCAGTTTTTTCTCCGTTTTCGCCAATATCCTCGTCTGAACTTTGCCCGGGCTTCTTAGGCTCTCCAAGCTCCGTTCCACTCCTAAGTGTAATTGCACTAACGTTCCTTGGATTAATCTCAGGCTGAGCGGGTAGTTTGCCGCTGTTCGCACTCTCCAATCGACTCACCGCGGTAGCTAGTTGACTCATTTGAGTCTCAAGAGTTCTGATGCTCGACTGGGTGTCTTTTTGGAACTGCAATGTGTTATTGGCCAGATTCTTGACAATGTCCTCTAACGAGGAGCTGGGTGCTTGTTCAACCGCCTGTTTTTGTTGGTACATACCCCGCGGAAAGCGGTTTGGTTCTCCCGATTGCTGCGGCTGATTCTGCTGTGGCTGATTTCCATACCTCAAATTTGGATGATCCCTCCACCCCGGATTATAGGATTGGGAGTAGGGGTCATACTTCCTTTGTCGAAAATTATCCGAGCCTACGGCGTTGGCATGGGCCTCCAACTCATTCCCTAGAACCTGGCACTCGTCGGTCGAGTGCTCCAATGTCTCACAAATACGGCACGGCTTGATGACAGCTTTGCCTTCAGAGGCAACCTTTCTTACTAAAGTTGTCAATGCTTCCAATTTGTCTTCTATGGCTGAATCATTCATCTCCCTTACTGGCCTAAGTGGTGCGTCCCTATACCCAAATTGTTGTGCATTCGCAGCCATCTTGGATATTAGTTCCCTTGCTGCTCTTGGAGTCTTCTCAACTAGAACTCCCACTAGCTGAGTCTATCATATTCCGATCTGCTGTTGACAACCCTTCATAAAAGTACTGGATAAGTAGCTGGTCGGTGATCTGGTGTTGTGGACAGCTTGTCTCCAGCTTCTTGAACCGTTCCCAATATTCATATAAATTCTCCCCCTGCAGTTGTCTAGCTCCACTAATCTCTTTTCGGAGGTTCGTAGCTCTAGAGGCGGGGAAGTACTTTTCCAAAAACTGTCTCTCCATTTTGTACCCACGTGGTAATGGACGAAGGGGGCAAGTAGTAGAGCCAATCTTTGGCCAAGTCCTTTAAAGAAAAGGGGAAAGCTCGCAGCTTGATTGCCTCTTCAGTAACAGTGACGGGCTTCATACTCGAGCAGACGGTGTGAAACTCCTTTAAGTGCTTGTGGGGATCCTCACCGGAAAGGCCATGGAATGAGGGCAAAAGATGGATCAGCCCCGATTTGAGTTCTAATGTAGTGTTTTCGCCCAAGGTCGGGAAAGTAATGCACAAGGGCTGATGCGTGACTCCAGCGTTGGCCAGTTCCTTCATGGACTTTTCTTGTGCCATTTCCTCTTGCTCAATTTCTGACTCAAACAGGGTTTCAGTAGTGTATGGTAAAGCTTCGACTTGCTCTCGATGTTCTCTCGCCTTCTTCCTCAAAACTCGATCTCTTCGAGTAATCTCAGGATCAAAGTGTAGCTCTTTGTCACCACGTGAACGCGTGATCATTCACTGTTGTAATGAGATGCAAGGTATATCGTAAGTAACTAAAAACTATATCTTAAAAATGAAGAACGAAACGTAAACAAATAATGGTCAATACTAAAATTTAATTAATTTCAACCGTTCCCCGGCAACGGCGCCAAAATTTGACCGCACTGTCGGGTGCAGTCAAATAAGATGTTTTATTTCCTAACTATTCCTAACAGTAGCTAGAGCAAGTCAGGGTCGATCCCACAGAGAACAGGAATTAACTAAATAATTGTACTAACCAATTCTAAATAATTACTAATAATATAATATAATAAGGGGGAGTTTTGATTTGATTTAATTAACTAACGCAAATAACTAAAAATGATTAAACTAGTGAATAAAGAGTATCCCGCCTTTAACCCAGTATCCCCCTAGCCTGAATATTCATGTAACTAATGCAACTACTTAACTAATTAGTTCTGAGACCCCTACTCCAAGAATTAACAGGTACGCTTAGCTAACCCTTGTTACCCCTTAAGTATAATTAATCCTAAGAACTTAGCAATTAATCCTATCCAATTAAGTAGTTCTAGGAGACGCTCGCTAGAACTATCGTAACTAGACGCATAGGGAATTAAGACAACGGAGTAGGTACGGTGTTATACTCACGAACGTGGTACAAGTGACCGCGACTTTGTGTTATCCTAGCGAGTAACCACTTTTTGCTACTTTTGGGCACAAACGCATAACAATTACGGATTATGAATTTATGACCTAGCGACAGCTATATGCCTATTACTAGGGTGATCAGTCCACATAATAAACATATAAAAGATAGAGTAATCCAATAACACAATGTAATCTCAGAACATAATTAAATTAAGCAATTACCGAATTAATTACCTAAATAACAGTCTAGGGTTCAACATAGTTAAAGACGGGAAAATAAAGCTTAGCCGATCATAGCGATCGCTAAGAATAAACTATGAAAGAAAAACATTAAAACTATAAAAACTCTAAAACCCGAGTGCTGAATCTTGAGTCTTCGTGTTCTTCCGAATTTCCAAGTCCGCGCTCTTGAATTAGTGCCCCCCCCCCAAAGTGATTTTCGGACTTTTGGATCTTCTATTTATAGTCGAGGATGAATTAGGCTCAATTTGGGCCAGAAAAGGGCTAATCCGCGCGTCTTGGGCTGGGCCATCGCCTGTCTCGGCCGAGAATTCCTGGCTCGGCCGAGCTCTCTATAAAAGTGGCTCGGCCGAGAAATTCTGGCTCGGCCGAGAATCTTCAACAGCCAATTTTTGGCATCTTCGCTGACCTTCAAGCTCGGCCGAGCTCCTTTGGCTCGGCCGAGACCAATTCCCAGCAACTTGGATCAATTTTCGCTCGGTTTTTGACATGCGACACTTGTTCTCGCATCCAGTTTAAGTCGAGTTCGACTTTTTGGTCTAATTTCACCTTAATGCTTCAAAACAAGTCAAACAACATCAATTTGTCCAATAATACCAATACGAGCAATACACGACTAATTATGCATGCAAATGTTCCTAACTAGACATTTTAATCGACCTATTATGCACGCATAATTAGGTGTACCAATACATTAGATAAGTCGATATTACGGATGTCTTTTCATAAGATGGGAGGTATATTTATCAATACAAGTGTTATTGTTTAGGCTGAATTTCAGCAACTCCATCAAATTATTAACATTTTTTATATAAATAATTAAACTTTTTCTTGGGCGCCGGTGTTCCAGACTTTTTTTTGTCCAAATAGTTTTTTTACTAGATAGTGGAACTATTCATCTTCAACAATAAAGGTTTTAGATTTTGGAGAAAGAATTGTTGGCGATTCAAATGAATTGCTAGGGAAAGAAATGTGTGGAGGAATTTTACACTTTTAGCCAACTAAAAAGGTTGTTTGGACAAAAAAAATCCCTCCATAGTTTATCACGAGCAAGTCGCATGCGGAATTCCGACAAAAAATGGCCGAAAAATAAGTTTGGTGATTTATCTGTCAAAACCATAGAGTTTGTATGTATCGATGCCAAAAAAATAAAAGTTCGTGGTTTATGTGCAAAAATGCTGATAGTTTGGTAGGATTACTGCAATTAACCCTATTTATTATGAAAAATGTTACTTTGAGTGTTAGCTTTTATACAAAAGCAACAATTTCAAGATTATAAAAAAGATTTATGATAAAACTAACATATTTTATGTCAAAATTAATATTTTTTATGATAAAAGTAACTTTCATCTTACGAAAGGTGATCCTACACAATTGCTACTCATATTATATATTCCCTCCATCTCATAAAAACAATCATATTTGAAAAAATAACATTTTATTATTATCCCAGAATAAGAGTTCTATTTGAAAAATCAATGTCTCGTTTTACTAGTTTAAGTAAACAATAAAAAAATTAATTTATCAAATTAGTTAGATATGATTGAATAAGTTAAATATAAAATTAAAATAAGTTATAATCGTAGGCACGTGTCAAATCAAATGTTGACATGCTGACGTCATATTAAACATCAATTTAAATTTTCTATTTGTATTGGATTCTATTTTCTAAAGTAAAAAGAGTTAAATAATTGATATTTTAATATATATCTTTTATAGATAAATTTGATATTGTCAAGTATACATATCTTTATTTTATTGAAACTAGGATAAATTCTTGCGGATATGGGAGTAATGTATTATCAATATTTGGCAATAAAATAAAATCAAATCATATATCCTATTGAAGGAATGATGTGGCATTTAATCATAAATTAATGATAAGGTAAAAAATCACATCCTACATCTATATAAAGAGTCATTGGTGTTCTAAGACATTCAAATGTGTTCTTACTAAAAGTACTTTAAAAACAACATTCGATCCGAGATCAAAATGTGGAACATCTTCAATTGACGTTTATCCAAGTTAACTACGACGTTCTTCGCAAATTTATCTAACATTCTGTTCTTCGTGAAGGTCTCTAAGATAAAACATTCGAATTAACGTTATAAAAGTCAAATCCAAGTGCGGAGAAGATTTAGATATCAACTCCTTCAACAAATACCTAAATCAACCGAAGAGAAAGATCGGAGGAATATAGAGATTGTGTCACGATATTTGAACTTAATCCAAATTCACTTTTTACACCTTTTTCGTGTTTTATTAATTTAATATACGAAATTTGTAATTATGATAGTAAGAGCTAGGGGTGTTCATTATTCGGATTCATCCGAATTATCTGAAAATTCATCCGGACCATTTAGTTATATGGATTACTAATTCGGATAATTCGGATTCGGATCGGATAAATTGGTTCACCCGAATTATTAAATGGATAAATGGATCGGATTCGGATCTTAATTTTTTATTCGGATTTTATCCTAAACCCGAATAAGAATATATATATATATATATATATATATATATATAATATTATTTTTATTTCATTAGGATTATTTTATATAAAATATTTACACTCATTTTCAGCTTAGGCGCAAAAAGACAACTCATAAATTAAACCCTTATAATTTCAAAAGCAATCGGGCCCAAAAGACTTGAATTGGCAGATTACCTCAAATTAAAGTAGCCCAAATGCCCAATTACTTAAACAAGCTTGGTGTATTTGGAAATATAAATATGTTTTGTTAATTGTTATTGTAGGCTTGGGTATTTCGGATAATTTGGTATCCGATCCTATTAACCCAAATATCCGAAGTCTTTCGGATCGGATTACGGATAAGTTTTTAAAATCTTCAAACCCGACTAACCTGAACCCGAATAATCCGAAACCCGATTATCCATCCGAATAAACACCCCTAGTAAGAGCATATTGATGACTTTTGCAGAGTTGTAGTTTCATCGAATTGATAAAAATTACAAAGTACTTTTTTATGAAGATTCTTTTTATAGAATGAGGATTATAAAATACTAATATGAGGAAAAAAATTATATAGAGATGATAAATATTACACTCAATATATTTCATGTAATTTATTATTTATTTATATTTTTATATATTGAGTGTAAACTCTAAATTAAACACTCAATATATTTCATATAATTAAATCAAGAGTGAGGGGACGAAGTTGGATAACTCAAGTGGTAGAGTATCCACTACATAAATCTTTGATGTTGGGTTCGAATTATCATAGAAAGAAATGAGAGGATTTTTTGTTTGTTGATAAATTTGGAGAAGAAAAAAATAAAAATGAAGCGTGAGAGCATTGGACAATTGTTGGTAATTGTAGATGTACAGTAATTAATATAGTTGTTGGATGGAATCAACAATCAACAATAATTATTAATAATTGAACAATGTGGCAGTGTTGTTGAATCAATTTATTAAGCCTGTTTAGTGATGTAGAAAAAGAAAAGGATAAGAATCTAACAATTATTGAGCAAAAGAGAGAGATTCTTAGTTTAATACTCTTCCTCAATATCTGCTAAGGAATCCGATGAAACACACTCTACCAATGCCACTTTCAACTTATAAAATTCATGTCCCTGCACATTCATTTTTTTCTCATTTTCAACTTTACTTAATTCTAGAAAACAACTCTAAAAACTAATTCTTTAAAATCATATCCCTAAAATTATCTTTCATTATTTCATAAAACCTTAATTTTTTTGTTTCGATATAAAAATAATTTGAAAAATCATAAGATTATTTTGTAACATTATCTTAAAACACTAAAATTCATTTTAAACCCGAAATTGGGTGACTATTTTAATAAAAAATGCTTTAGGTACGCACTAAGAGAAAACACTTCAAGTTACAATTTAACATTAACCCTACACTCTTTCTTCTTTTTATAGAAAACCCTATCCTTTACTATTTGACTTTTTGACAAGATTATGTAAACTTAGACATATTTGCTAAAAAAATTAAAAGATATACACATAAAATGATTGCTAATCAAACAATTTCTGATGTATGAGCAATTTTTACCTGACACTATGTGCATTGATTTGATTTTATACACATATACGCATCCACAATGTGTACGTGATATACAAGTCATGAATTCATTTTTATTATTGGATTCATTTAGGAACCAATTTCCTTTTTTAATGATTTAAAATTATATTTTTAAAGTTTGCGAAAAAATATGTTTTGTCCTGTAGCATAAGATTTGTCTAGAAAAAAATCTTTTGAGTTACATAAATTTAATTTTAATCCCGTACCTTGCATATAATGACCAATTTGAGGACATCAGTCACCGTATTCTGGCGGAAATTTAATACGTGCGCCACGCGTTACCCATTAATTTGAAAATCCCGGTAGAGAGTCAGATGTTGCATTTCTGGTGTCTTAGAGACACGAATGACTGCACACAGATCATAAGGGCACACTGTGCATCACACCTAGTAGCAGCCCGACCCATAGGACACCTAAGATCTGAGAAACCTTTGCTCATTTGCATAGTTTAGGAGATGGATTTCTGGTATTCTTACAAACGAGCTTTTTGGATAATTTGGAGGATAGAATTGTAGGGTTAAATATGTTGTTTAAAGTGACATGCACGTTTTATTTTATTGCTCTTCTCGTTTTTCAATTTGGAACACCTGGGCAATGAAATGTCACGTCAACCTCTCTGCCGGAAAGCCCTAAATTAATGGGGCACGTGTGGTGCACATGTCAAATTTCGGCAGAATCAATGACCGATAATGATAAATGTCCACAAATTGACCATTTTTTATAATATACGGGACTCAAATTAAATTTATGTAGCATAAAAGATTTTTTCTAGACATTCCCTGTCATACGGGACCAAAAAGAATTTTTTCTTCCAAGTTAGCTCTTAAAGATATGATTGAAAATAGACAATAACAAACGACGAAGACCATTAATTTACTTAACTACTCATATATATGTTTTTTTTTTTTCCTTTTTTAAGGGGTACCCTATATGTTTTGATCACACAAATCTAAGGGATATTTGCAACTGATTATATTTTTTTTAAAATGATTTGGAAATCAAAAAAAGTTTTGTAATTTGAAAGTTGTGTGTTGGTAAAATAATTTCACTAATTCATTGAAAGAACTCTAAAATCATTTGTAATAATTTTGAAGGTCTTTAGGTGCTTCTCAAAATCAGCTTACTATTAATTCTCATAATCATGTTTTAGTGATTACAAACACTTTAAAATTATTCTTGTGTCAAAATAAGTGATTATATGCCCCAAAAGGATTTCCATCCAATCACCCTCTAAAAATTAAGGATTGATAATTTCGATTTGACCTGACTTGACTCGAGATGTATGGATCGTCCCATCCTATGCTCTATGGTAGGATGGGGCAGATATGGGTCATGCAACTGCCCATCATGCCCCGCCTTGTCTGTCTTGCGACAATATGTATTAATAATACTTAAAAAGGATAGCATACAACGAGAAAATTATTAGCTAAGTTTAGGTGCAAAAAAATAGATATTACAGAATAGTATTGTAAATGTATTTTAAGCATTTACTACTTTTTCTATATTTTTTATTTTTTGATTTTTTTAAAATAATATTTGTACATAATGTATTAAGTTAACATTTATTTGAAATTATAACAACTTAAAATTCATTTATTTTTTGAGAAAAATGAATCAACCTGAGTTGTCTCGACTTGTAACACATATGGCTCGTTTACTTTGGGTGTTTTATTTTCCCAACAAATTCCAGTTTAAAGGATCAAGAATCCTAATTCAAATGACTAAATCAGTCCTGGGGGAGGTGGGTTCAGTAATCAGCCCAATAATTCTAAATTATACCATAATCCCAAATATGTGGGATTGACCCATTTTGAGAAATCAAGAAAGTAAACATTGGTTTATGTGAGATAAATAATCTCAATCACACATAATTTACCACAGTAAACATTCTCGAAAAATGAAGAGGACCTGGGTATTCAAGTGCCCGTCCATCCTGGCCATTATCATCCCTACTAAGAATGGTTGAAGCATCTGGCAAAGTGAAGAGCTCAGCTTTTCTTAATTAGCTTTGTTTGAGCAATGATGATGTTGTTTAGAGGAGTACTAAGGAGTCTTTACAAACCTCAGTTTAACTTTCACTAATCACCTTTTTTGTTATCAAAAAACAAGAAACAAACAAAAAAATTCCTGCCTACTCCACCACCAAGAATGTGTGGGGCTCGTTATAACTACCAATTATTTATGAGTCAAACTTCGGTGTCATTGTGGTACTGATAACACTGTGAGAAAAGAATATATATGTGTATAAATATAAGAGACCCATTAAATTATTTTATTTTATTTTTCTCTCGGTACCACTGTGATACCATAGAATCACCCATTATTTATTAAGGTTTATCGTTGATAGAGAAGATAAATTAATTTAATTATTTTATTGTGTTGTCATATTAAGTAGATTCTAAAAAGGGTTTGGTATTAGATTTGTAGTATAAATAAGAGCTCCTTATTATTTTAGATGGTAGTTGTTGATTTATGAAATGAGAAAATTAAACGGGTTTCTCTCAAATAATCAATTCTAGCCACCACTTATAACGAATCAACGGTTCTTGTTTGTGTAGATGCTTACGTTGTGTCTCTAATTCAACTATTACTTATCAATTTATATATATATAAAAGTAAAATGGAGGTTAATTTAGTAATTTTAGTTTTTCCGCCTAAACTTTAAGACTATAGTTGGTAAGTTTTTATTAGTATTGGTAAGTTCATAATTTTCTTATAGATTTCTTAATTATAAATAATTTTTTCATTTCTAATCCTTTTTTCAGACATAATATATCAAATTATTCAACTTTTTATGATCTTTAATTTGACATGGAGATCACATATATTAAAAAAAATACTTGATAACAGATTATTTATTGGTTAATTATTATATTACCTTTGCGTGTTTATCATGAATTGGGCTATAATATTGAGGTTAAGTTGCAATTAAAAATGCGTAAAATAATTCCTTGATTAAAAAAAAAAAAATTGATTGATTTTTTTATAAAAATACATCTAATAAGTTTATTTTATTCGACATGAACTTTCAAAAATTTTCTTTATTTAAATTACTCTAGGAGAAAAATCATTCTTTAAATAATGAAACTCCTAATTTATTAAATTAAAGGTAAAAAGTTAATATTTTAATTTTATAATCAGTATATTAAATTATTATATCTGCTTATATGTTTTTATAATAACAATGTTTGTTTGATTAGTCGTGGAAATACGCGAGCTTTGAGCATGTACTTTTTTTTATATAACAATGTCTTTTCATTTCATAACTGTAATAAAAAATATTTTTATTACTTATTCATATTTTTATATAATGTAAAATTTTTTTTAAAAAAAAACTACAATTTGCAATTTAAATTATCACATCAACTTGCTAGATTTTGCAATTTTATTTTTATTTTTTTATATAACGAACCTCAACTATATATTTTTTACACTTTGCAACCAATACAATATTTGTTGCACTAACTAACCTCAATTATGTCTTTTTAAATCTAATAAAAAAAATTATATTTAAATAAATATACCATTTAACAAAAATATAAATTTTATTTGAATAAATTACAACATCAAATAAAATTTAACAATATTCAAATATTTTGAAGAACTCACAGATCTTAATTTCTTATCCAATTATTGAATACCTTTTGGATTTTGTTTTTTTAATGTTTGAATTTATTTAAAAATAAGAATTATTTGAGTATATTTGAAATCATCAAGTGAAATGTTAAAATTGCAAATGAGAATCTAATTTTCCAAGACAAAAATTATTTTTTTACGTTATAAGTTAGATTTTTGTTTAGATAAACGAAAAATCTCTGTGTGTGTGTGCGCGCGCACTATAAGAAGGTTAATTTCGTAATTTTAATTTTTTCGGCTAAATTTTGGATCATAATTCTGTAATTAAGTTTAATTTTGGAAAGTTTAAACTATTTTTCAAAAAAAAAAAAATAATAATAACTTTTTTTATTCATTTCTAACCCATTTTTATGTAGTGTATATATATATACATATATATATATCATTTTAATGGTCTTTTCACGAACTTTAATTTAATATTCATGTCGCACATATTATAATGAAACATTCAATATGAAAAGTCATATTATTTTTTGGTTGATTATTTGTATTAAATGTTAGTATTTGTTGGTCTGTAAACTAAGATTAGTTAAATAGTTTTTTCTATAAAAATATTAATTTATTTATTTATAAAAATACAATCAATTGGTTTGTTTCATTTTACATAAAATAAATTAATATTCGATCACCTGCTTCAGTTATATACATAAAAATAATAAGGAGAGAATTTCTGTAAATATATTTTTCCACTATTCTTTTATAGAAGTTTTGTCAACTTTCCATTTTTTTTAAGAGTTCTCTTCAAAATTTTAGAATATAAATAATCTTTTTTTTTTTCCAATTCATTCTTACATATAATATATCAAATTAATTTTTTTTTATGATTTTTAGTTGAACATACATATCAGATATATAAACTAAGATATTATATTTAAATAATGAAACCGATTGTTGTTATCGATTTTGGATTAAATTTGATATTAATTGTGGTTAAATTATTTGTATAGGGTTTGTATAAAAAAATAAAAGAAGTTAGCTAAAAAAATCGTACAAGTATAATAGATTATTTTATTAAAAATGTATAATTGATCAATTATATTATTAAATTTCTTATCTCAAATTTGTTGAAAAAAATAAAGAGAAACTATTTTGAGCGACCTCATCATCAACATAAAAAATGGGCTATACACGTTTTACTAAAGTCTGTATTTTCTGTGCAATTACTAAACTGAAATAGATGCTAAAAACTATTATAAGTATTTTTCATTTTTTCTGCTATCTATTGAATCTGCACATCACTTTACTTTTATTCATATATTGATTCTAAAAGTATGTTTATGAGGTTACCATTCTATTAGTTTTATATATATATATATATAAATAATTTTCTATTACTTTGCGATCCTCAATTTGAACCATAAATTCCATATATTAAAAGTGATACACCGATCACATGTGTGAGTTTCAAACAAGATTGAATAAATTACAAAAATAGATTTTACGTTTAATATTTATCTTAATTTTATTATGCAAAATAATTTATCTAATGCTTATAATGTTTACAATTGTCTAATGTCTAATTCAAAATGTTCAAATAATTATTTGATTAAAACTTGGTTACAATTTAGATGACTGGATCACATAATATATATTTTATTAAAAATATTACTATATAAATAGAATTCCGTGCGTCGCACGGGATATATACTAGTTATTATAAAAGAATCAACTCTTGTCCTTAAAATCGTGTTGACTAACACAATAATGTAATTTAGGGATTAAATTTTTACATGTCAATAATTTGCACATTAATTTGTATCTATTGTAGTAGGGGGAACATTTTCGTATAGCAGTGAAATGGACGGTTTTCTCTAATCCCATCAATGTAAATCCCAAAGATAAAATCTCTACGTTGTGTCTTAATTTTCTTTTCTTTTTTTGCATTGTCCTTGGTGGTGGTAAAATTAGCTAGAGTCAAATGACCGGCTTAGTCCATTTAACATTTTAGGTGGATTGATCACAGGAATTTTAGCCTGGAATATTATCGATTTTAACAGGTCCAACCTGATCATGAGTCAATCGCTTAATGGCCCAACTCAAGAAATTTAATATATTTTAAGAGGATGTGCTGAGCTCTTCAATTTTTTGTCCGAAAAAGTTTCAGACTAACCCCACGATATATGATATTTGCTTCATGGCCTTCGACCATAATACACTGGACGACCCAAATTGTCACCTCTAATTGTCACAATTTAGCGTCCGAAAGATAGATTGAAACAAAAACAAGATATCCTATCTTTCATTTAAGAAAAGAAAGAACTAGTCCCTCTAATCATTTTGAAAAATTCTGACCAACCAATAAATTGGTAGAACAAAAAGTAAAATGAGCTAATCCATGCGCAATAAAGTTACATTTTTGCGACATATAAGCAAGACTTAAGATACCATCATGAATAAGTAAACTCGGGATCTCCACTACTAAAATTTTATTATTATCCAACAAATGTTCTTGATCCGTAACTGCGTACGCAGTGATTAAAAGATTTGAATAGATCTAAATATTAGTGAACTCACACTCCACAAAAAAGAACTAGTAGAACTCTCCATGGTCTTAACTCGACGCCCAACCCATTGACACCGTGCAACCAATAATTCGCATTGTGTCACATATATATATATGTAGATCACAACCAACCAAAATTATAGCTTCCTTCGACTGTATCATAACCCCATTGCACATCAAGTTTGCATTCCCCCAACCTGTAGCATTACCCAACATCGAACAACACAAGATTAATTGTAGTTTTAATGGGGTTGAACCCTTTGTAATTGATATAAGTGATTAGAGATCACATTCCACCAAACTCCTCCCTCGCCAATTAAGATATGTACTCAAAAAATCGGTCTAAGCCTCATATTTTGAAATTATTGATATTGTTAAAATGTCTTGAACCCTGTTGTGAGTTGGTCGTCTCGCTGGACGTGGCTAATACATTGCTAGTGACCCAGGTAAATTCTGTTATTGCAAAGTGATGGTATTCTGTAAAATAAAATAAAAGAGAAGGAAAGAAACTGGAACAGAATTTCAAATCAAGTCGTGGAAGCCCACTGTCATTAGGACAAAATACTTCCCGGCTAGTGCTCACGGACTGAAGTATTTGACCCCAAAGATAAAACGATTTTGTCCTTCTCTAAAGTAGCACCACTATCAGAAAAGACACCGGCGAATTAAGGACGTTCGTCTAAAATAGAGCTTTATGCAGAGAAATGAGAAATGCTTTTCAGGCGAACTAAGAACGTTCGTCTAAACTGGAGCTTTATGCAAAGAAATGAGAAATGCTTTTCAGGTGTAAAATTGATGTATTCTATGCATGCAGGAGACAACCTTATATAGGCCTGCCTGCCTGCAAAGAAATGAGAAATGATTTTCATGTAAAATTGATGTGTTGTATGCATAAGAAATGAGAAATGATTTTCAGGTGTAAAATTGATGTGTTGTATGTGTTGATACGCAAATTTCGTATCCAATTAAAATGCGCCACGTAATAAAATATATGTTGAATATCAATTTTATATTGATTATTTTTATGTTATGAATTAATTAAATATAATTCCTAAGTTAAATAATCAATTTAATTGATGATTTACCTTATATTTTGTTGACCAATGGGAAGTCACCACATGTCAAGATGATGCAGATATTACTAAATTAAATTAAATTAATTTAGTAATTATCCAAGAAGATGAAGATAAACATCAAGTCATGGTATACCAATCAGAATGTTCCATGTGTCAAGTTGTTGCAATAATTATTAAATTAAATACAATTAATTTAATAATTATCTTATGGATAATGATATTATGAAGGACCAATTATATCGCTCCATTCAGACCCAAGCCCATTAGGTTTTCCCATCCTACAACTATAAATAGGGCCTCATTCTCCACCAAAATCACAACAATACAAGTCAAGAAGTGAATACACAAGTTGAGAGCTTCAAGAATTGGAAGAACTCCAAGAAATCCAGAAGACTCAAAGTTCTTCATCAAATTCATCAAGAAGTATCGTTCTTCATCAAATTCATCAAGAAGTAGCGTTCAATCCGGAATCAAGTTGTTCGGCCTTTGGACAACGTTATTGAAGAACAACTTAAGCGGCGGAGGAGGTCAAGAAGAAGATTTTCACTTCAAATCATCAAATTCAAAGAAAACATTCGAAGAGAAGAATCAGAGGATTGAAGAATAGAGATTGTAACCTACAAAGTTCTTCATTTGATACAATTTGGATTTAATTTGTACAATTTTTGTGTTTGTTAATTCAATACACGAAAATTATTATTACAAATTTGGCC
This sequence comes from Ajuga chamaepitys, assembly GCA_958295605.1. Classification (NCBI taxonomy): domain Eukaryota; kingdom Viridiplantae; phylum Streptophyta; class Magnoliopsida; order Lamiales; family Lamiaceae; genus Ajuga; species Ajuga chamaepitys. Next base: position 26,671,299 of record OY282495.1, on the reverse strand, counting down.
CGCCGGGTGGGACAATCTCTACCTCTCATCTCTCTCTTTGACAAAGACCCTCGAAGCTTTGCAATGGCCACTCAAAAGGCTCTGACGATCAAGATAAATTCCTCCAAGTCTTCAAGTGCTCCAAGTGCAAGTGTTGGGGTCATCACAGGAAGCATGTCCAAGGCACTGCAATCACAATGGTCATCTCTTGAAGCTGTCGAGAAGGATCTGAAGCAGCTTGCCACTAACACCGCAAATGAGGAAGACGACCATGCGTGCTCTACTCCTCATTCCTCATCAAGTTCAGAAGTAGCTCAAGTCATGAGAACACTTCAAATCTTGAAGAACAACTTGCAAGTTTGACTAAGGCCATTGGAGAACTTACAAGACATGTCCAAGAACAAGATTCTAAGATTGAAAAGTTGATGAGCAAAATTGACCATGCTGATGCAAGTCGTGCTCCTGAGAAAGAATCAACTGAAGATGAAGGCGAAGTCGAAACATCTGAAAGGCGGGACTCTATTCACAAAGAAAGGTCTTTAAAAGAGATCCAAGTGGCTGCTGAAGGTTTGATCCTCATTGACCAACTGAAGGAGCTCATTAGGGGAACCATCAAGGAGAAGTTAGATGGAAACTCGAAGTCCTCTTTCACCTATATAAAGCCATATACGCAACGAATTGACAGTTTGAAGATGTCAATGGATTATCAGCCACCTAATTACTAACAGTTTGATGGCAAGGGCAATCCCAAACAACATGTGGCACACTTCATTGAGACGTGCAATGATGCTGGAACTTATGGTGACCACTTAATGAAGCAGTTTGTTAGCTCACTCAAAGGCAACGCGTTCGATTGGTACACTGATCTGGCTAGCTCAATTGATAGTTGGGATCAACTAGAGCAAGAGTTCTTCAATCGCTTCTACAGCACTCGGAGAACAGTCAGCATGATTGAACTGACCAACACGCGCCAATGGCAAGAGGAGGCCGTAGTTGACTACATTAACCGATGGAGGAATTTGAGCCTCAATTGCAAAGATCGTCTGCCTGAAGCTTCCGCAATTGAGATGTGCATACAATGGATGCAGTGGGGTCTTCGTTATATTCTCCAAGGAATTCAACCGCACACATTCGAAGAATTAGCTACTCGAGCCCACGACATGGAGCTAAGCATGATTGCAAGTGGAGCAGAAGGGCCACCAATTCAAGAGCCCCATGAGTTCAGCAATAGACAAGATTAGAATAGAGGGGGCAAACCCTTTACCACACCTGCAAACCAAGAGTCCACGCCCATCAAGTTTGGCCGAAAAGAAGACAATAAGACTGGCAAAGGGAAAGGCATCTCTCATGATCGAGGGCAAAGAAAGTTCACTCTGAAAGAGATGCAATTAAAACAATACCCATTCTTGGACTCGAATGTCTCTGGGATATTCGATGACTTGACGGAAACAAATCTCATTGAATTACCTGAAATGAAGCGACCCGAAGAAGCTAGGTGGACTGATGGCCCAAAGTATTGCAAGTATCATCGGTTGGTGGGGCATTCAATAGTAGGCTGCTTCATATTCAAGGACAAGATCATGCAGTTAGCCCGACAAGGGAAAATAGTGTTAGATGAAGGCAATGCAACAACAAATCTTACAACTATCTTGGAAGATAATGGCCTTGGTGACACCTCATACTACATGACGGACAAACAAGGAAGCAAATACAAATATAGACATGTAGGAGAGGAAGATGTTGAAAAGACCCTACTTGAACTTGAACATGGTGTACGAATTGGTCCCTTAAACGGGGAGTTCTTGAAGTTCACTTGAGCCTGATGCGCAAAAGAGAGAAAAAAAAAAAAAAAAAAAAAAAAAAAAAGAACTCCTGGCCCGCATGAGGATAAACTGTGCACGGCGACCACCAAAGGTAAAGTATGTGTTAAAATGCTAACTTACCCCACTTTGGCAAAAGTGGTTAAAGAATAGTTACTCCTGGCTCGCATGAGTATAAACTGTGCACGACACCCCCCAAAAAAAACAAAATACAAAGTGAAAATTTGAATTATGTTATAACTTGATCCCTCTTACCGGGGTACGTAGGCAGCTTAGAAATATTCTAAGTTCAGTCTAAATTGTGTTTCCCTCTCCGAAGTTGCTCCAAATTTAGAGATTCCAAGCTCCAAGTCTGTCAAGTTATTTGATTTCGTCAAATTGGATTGTCAAGTTCAACCTCAGATAAATCCACATTTCCAAGTCAAATATGTCAAATCCGTCCAAGCCCACAATGTTGAAGATTCAACTTCCAAATTCAAAAACCCAGTGGTATGAGTATAAACTACCAACAAGTTTCAAATTCAAGTTCGAGGCTCCTTGGCACGAGCTTAAAAGGTCTACAAATCCAAATCCAAATCCAAATCCAAATCCAAGTCCAAATCAAGAACTCCTTGATACGAGTATAAACTATCTACAAATCCAAATTCAAATCCAAGTGAAGAACTCCTTAATACGAGTATAAACTATCTACAAATACAAATCCAAATCCAAGTGAAGAACTCCTTGATACGAGTATAAATTATCTACAAATCCAAGTCCAAATCAAGAACTCTTTGATACAAGTGTAAACTATCTATGAATTCAAATTCAAGTCCAAATGAAGAACTCCTTGATATGAGTATAAACTATCGACAAATCCAAATTCAAGTCCAAATGAAGAACTCCTTGATACGTGTATAAACTATCTACGAATCCAAATTCAAGTCCAAATGAAGAACTCCTTGATACGAGTATAAACTATCTACAAGTCCAAATCCAAGTCCGAATTCAAGAACTCTTTAATGCGAGTATAAAAATATCAATATGTCCGGAGAAATTCCGAAAGTCAGTTCGAGACTTATCAAAGTCCTAATTCAAGAACTCTTTGATGCGAGTATAAAAATATCAATATGTCCGGAGAAATTCCGAAAGTCAGTTCGAGACTTATCCACTCCAAGACACGTCGTTCGTGAATAAGTCTCGAGGGGGCATTTGTTGATACGCAACTTTCGTATCCAATCAAAATGCGTCACGTAATAAAATATATGTTGAATATCAATTTTATATTGATTATTTTTATGTTAGGAATTAATTAAATATAATTCCTAAGTTAAATAATCAATTTAATTGGTGATTTACTTTATATTTTATTGACCAATGGGAAGTCACCACATGTCAAGATGATGCAGATATTACTAAATTAAATTAAATTAATTTGGTAATTATCCAAGAAGATGAAGATAAACATCAAGTCATGGTATACCAATCAGAATGTTCCATGTGTCAAGTTGTTGCAGTAATTATTAAATTAAATACAATTAATTTAATAATTATCTTATGGATAATGATATTATGAAGGACCAATTATATCGCTCCATTCAGACCCAAGCCCATTAGGTTTTCCCATCCTACAACTATAAATAGGGCCTCATTCTCCACCAAAATCACAACAACAAGTCAAGAAGTGAAGACACAAGTTGAGAGCTTCAAGAATTGGAAGAACTCCAAGAAATCCAGAAGACTCAAAGTTTTTCATCAAATTCATCAAGAAGTAGCGTTCAATCCGGAATCAAACCGTTCGGCCTTCGGACAACGTTATTGAAGAACAACTTAAGCGGCGGAGGAGGTCAAGAAGAAGATTTCACTTCAAATCATCAAATTCAAAGAAAACATTCGAAGAGAAAAATCAGATGATTGAAGAGTAGAGATTGTAACCTACAAAATTCTTTTAAGATTTAATTTGTACAATTTTTGTGTTTGTTAATTCAATACACGAAATTTGTTATTACAGTATGCATGCAGGAGACAGCTTTATATAGGCTGCAAAACTGATGTGTTGTATGCATGCAGGAGATAGCCAGCCGAATTAAATATCATTATTTTTGTCATTATATTGACTGTTACAGAGCCAACTGAATTAAATATCATTATTTCAGTCATTATATTGACTGTTACAGGCTGAGTAACAGCCCATATAAATCCCTCATTAAACAACCCATTACTGTGGCTCACACGGCAAGCCCAATAATTTGGCCCAAAGCCCATGGGCCTCGGCCGAGGTATTCCCAAAGACCAAAGCCTGAGGCGAGGCGTGGCATGGCCACGCTGAGTGCGTGTGGGTTTCCAATTGGACTCCCTCACAAGCATACTTGATATGCCTTTATATGATGAGCTTTTATATTTATAGTTGAAATTAAGGAGCTCTAATTTCAATGTGAGATAATAACTTATTCTAGTTATTTAATCCTAAATTAATACATAAAAAATTAATACATAACTAAGTGGTAATTTTATGTATTAATTTCTCACTCACCAAAATTCAATTTTGAGAAATTAAAAAACCTACGACTATCTACTCTGTGCGTAGATTAATCGTGTGAAGTTTAATTCCTACAAAATTAAAATTCCGACCACTTAATTATCCCATTAAAGTGCCTTATCCATACTTTAATTTATTACTAATTCTAACAAATTATGTGTTCGTTTATTTCTCGTTTATTTATCTTTCTTGTATTCCGTTATAACATATATATTTGTGTCCTAATATTCTTCATATAGTTTTGAAATTTCTGTACAGTAACCTCATGGTGAGCATTTTAAGGACCTGTCATTCAAAACTGAAAAACATTTTAAGGACCATTTTTTTCTTTAACTACATAAGTCTCCAAACCCAAATACACATAAAAAAAAAAAAGAGAAAATGTAGAAAACAAAAGGAATAAAAATAAAAAAATACAATGGCTGATTTGGTGAAACCACAATCTCCATTGACCGATTAATACTTTGACCATTTGGCCAATTTTCAAGTAAATTTAATTAAGTGTTGTACTGTTCACAACAACATTAATATTATAAGTGAAAATTTTATTTATTTACCAAATTAGGTGAACTCGCCTGTGCCACAGACGAGTTCAGTGGAATCTGACACTACCGTTCAATGTCGCCCCTGCCAGGGCCGGCGACTTCAATTAAAACTTTTTCTTTTTTTATTTTAGATGACGCCTATGCTATAGGCGATTTCAACTTTTTTTTTTGTTTCTAGTTACAAGTTTGATAATAATAATAAACACGTAACAATTAGAGATGTGCACGGTACAATGTGAATCGGATATTTGAAAATATCTAAATCCATATCAAATTTCGGCTATTTAAAATTTGAGTATCTATCACCGATCCAAAAAATGGGAAGGTGCGGTGCGATTATTTATTTTTTTCGGGACAGTTCGGTTCAGAAATTTCGGACCTAATGGAACGGTTAACTGAACCGAAATTTCTGAACCGTTAGGTCCGAAATTTCTGAACCGAATTGTCCCGAAAAAAATAAATAATCGCACTGTACCGTTCCGATTTTTTGGATCGGTGATAGATACTCAAATTTTAAATAGCCGAAATTTAATATGAATTTAGATATTTTCAAATATCCAATTCACATCATACCGTGCACACCCCTAATTGTTACGTGTTTATTATTATTATTATTATTATTATTATTATTATTATTATTATTATTATTATTATTATTATTATTATTATTATTATTATTATTATTATTATTATTGTTGTTGTTGTTGTTGTTGTTGTTGTTGTTGTTGTTGTTGTTATCAAACTTGTAACTAAAAACACAAAAAAAAAAAAAAAAAAGTTGAAATCGCCTATAGCATAGGCGTCATCTAAAAAAAAAAAAAATTAATTGAAGTCGCCCCTGGCAGGGGCGACATTGCATAGTACTGTCAGATTCCCACTGAACTTGTCTGTGGCACAGACGAGTTCACTTAATTTGATAAATAAATAAAATTCTCACTTATAATATTAATGTTGTTGTGAACAGTACAACACTTAATTAAATTTGCCCAATTTTCACAATACTATTTAGTACTATATTTGTATGGATGACACTCCATTTCCAAGGTCTCTATATTCAATATTGTTATGTGTAGTTTTCTTTACATTAACTGTATATATTTTAAATTAGTGTTTATGTTGAAAGTCATTATGCTGAAAATATATTAATATTTATATATTAGAGGATATTACTTTATTTATTCTATAGAAAGGTAAATATCTTTAAATATAAATAATAATATTTTTTTATTTTTTCTCACATGATCCATATTGTACAAATTTAAAATCCGTGCACTTAATATACGTGACAATTGATGTATTCCTATATATTATATTAGTTTCATAAAGGCTATAGCAAATGACATGCCAAATATAATATAAATATATTTGTATATATATAAATTTATAAATTAATCTTAATTGGGAAATTTTAAAAATTGCCTAGTAAGTAAGGAGGTGGACACTCACGCCCAACACTTTTTTGAAGCATAATTTATGTCTTATGTGTAGCGTCTCTGTTCAATTTATGTCCAAAATTGATTGGGAAATACTAAAAGGCATGTGAAAATGCATGTGCCGGTAATTTAAGTGAATTCCGGCCAATGAAGCTGATGTTGCATCCCACGTGTTATCAAATTCGCCCTGTACGTAAGGATGGTGGCAATTTACGTGGAGCATTTTTTCGAACCGCAATTTATGCCCAAAATTGATTACGTGTCTTGTTCAGTTTATATTGTTTATCAATTTTTGATTATTGGACATGTTTCTGCCTCTACGTGTTGTTTCTTATTGTTTTTTTCCTAATCGATGGCTTTATCAATCCAGGGTACGAGTTATGCATCTATATATGAAAATTGTACAGTAGTTTTGTGCAATTTGTTCAAGTAAACAGGGGAATCAAGACAAACCATTTGAATGCACAACATCTAGAATTTAGGGCCCGCTTGGTTGCAAATCATCAATGACAATGGCAATGAGTATGAATGAGGGGTCAATCATATTGTGGAATGAAATGAGAGAAATTGTTAATAAAATGGGGTATTGATTAACTTATTTATTATGTACCAAGCACCATAAATGAGAATGAGTCTTCATTCATTCTCATTCCTTACCCCTAAACCCCCAACTAAACGGACCCTTAATATACCAAAAGTCAAATGTCTACTTCTTTAGATCACAAAATCAACCATAATTCCATTATTACACATCTAGATGAATAAAATGGTTATTTCCAACATAACAAAAATTCAAATCAAAGCACCTACTCTAAACTAAACAATCATGTTATTTTTCCCTTCCACAATGAAAAACTTCACATTCCTGTAAAATGTCATTGCCACCAACATCAACACAACACCTAGGGTAATCTTTTTTAAGCGAAGATGTAGATTCTTCATCTCATTGTTCCTCCAGCGCAATACTCGATTTTCTGCTAGATTTGGTTCATCCTCGCATCAAGCAAGGTATTATCACCCTCGCCCTTTGGCATAATGGAGGGTCTTCCCAAATAATTTTGCACTTCAAGGTGCTCAAGCGAGGAACCTAGAGAATAATTGAGACTCCCACTTCTTTTCGTAGGTTAGGGTTCTTACAAACTGGGGGATGAAATTTCTATTTTATTTTTTTTTGCAATTTATAACCATCCCAATTTTTTTAGTTTTTGCATAAACACGTCCAAAAATCTCAAAAGCTAATAAACAACAAAAACTGAACATGTCCAAACATTTAATAAGAAATAAAATACAAAGGCGATAACATGTCCAAAAATCAAAAGTTGATAAACAACATAAACCGAACGAGACACATAACCAATTTTGGTTATAAATTGATTATAGGTGCTACATGTAGGGGATAAAATTGTGCTTAAAAAAAAGTTTGGGCATAAATTGCAACCCTCTTTACTTAATGGGCACATTTGATAACACGTTGGATGTCACATTAACTTCAGTGGTTGAAATTTCCTTAAGTTATCGGCACGTGCAATGTCACGTGACTTTTTTAGTATTTTCTAACCAATTTTGGACATAAATTGAACAGAGGCGATATACGTAAGGCGTAAATTGTGCTTAAAAAAAGCGCTGATATAAATGTCCACTCCCTATTTACTGGGTAACTGTTGCAATAAATGGATACATTACAAATCAATATTATTTTTAAATAATGACAAATTAGTATTACTGTGATATATTATCCAAGTTATAAACAAATTAACAAGGATAACTCGTCCTTGCCATAACCCCCGATTCACCTTTCCCACCGCACTTGTCCCGATTAGAGGTGGTAATTTTGGCCGATCAATCTATTTTAATTTCGTTGAGCCAATGTTAGATGACAAGTTAGATTAGATTGGTCCAAAATTTCATTTTGCTGAAATCAGTGAGTTAACTCTAGTCCATTTCAACTCACTTAAAATGTGAAATGAGCTCGGTGAATTTTGTCAACCTTTGATCTCGATCCTTTATCGAGCGGTGGCAGCAACGCCAAAAGTTGGGGGTGCTTTGGTATATTGTACCGAAATTTTCGATCTATAAAAAATACATATCGTTATTGTACCAAAAAATTCGGTACGCTATCGATAAATATCAATATCATATCGAAATTTCAGTATACTGAATTTTGTGTCAGTATGGTTATGCACTGTTGATTTTAGTATACCAACCGAAATTTCTCGGTATATCGACATAAAATTTGGTATATCAAAATACTGAACTATCAAAATATTAGAAAAGATTCGATATGTCGTTATATATGGAAATATCAAAAATTTTAAATTCTGATACTGTTATGATATTAAAAATCTAAAATATATATTTAATATGACAAGTATAGTATTTTGGTTTTGTTTCCAGCATAGTTGAGAGTTGGAAGTGAATGAGTTTTTGTTTTAGAAGAATTAATTGAAAGAAAAATAGTGGTGAATTGAAAGTTATGGACTAGATTAGGATATGGGCTTTAATTATTATTAGGTTATACTAATTAATTAATTAAAGCAAGCCAGAATATTAGGCCCATATACCTAGGGTATATGCGCTATATATATGTCTATTCCCTATTGTAGGGATTAATTAATCTTGTCAGACAAAACACCATATTGTTCAATAAGGGATTTCCTAGCGATCATTATTGAACAATTGTACCGAGGATAGTTCCTGCGGCGGACGATATATACGCGTGGATACCTGAAGTGGTGAATCGCTCGCGCAATACAGTCCGATCAATTACGCAACAAGTAAGTTGTTTCAACTTTAGCGTTATTTATGCTCAACGTTTGAATCAGTTATAAATCACGATCTTAATTCTCGATTTATTATTCCGCTGCGTACATTAGATGTAGTCGAGAATAACTAACAGTGGTATCAGAGCACGGGGCTCGATTTATAATTGTATTTGATCAAATTTTATGTGGATTAAAATATGTGAAATTAATTTTGTAATTGGTTTGTTTAATTGATTTTGAAAATCGTTTGTATATGAAAACTGCCACATTGACCGGTGGCACCGGCGAAGGCAGTTTTTGGTGGCAAATCTGATGTCAGCCGACTGGACTGACGGTGCCTCGTCGCGGCCCGACGCGAACCGACTTAGACCAACAATCCCGACCAAATTGCGAGCTCGGCTCGGCTGCGCGTCCCCGGCCTGTTACTGCTCGAAGCCCGTCGCGGGCGTCGACGGTGGCGTGGGTCTGCTATTGCTGCTGCGTTTCGACGGCGGAGGCGGCGGCGGCGCTGATGCTCTGCTGCTGCGACGCGATAACGACGGCAACAAAAGCGTCGGCGGACTACGCGGTCGATCTTGTTTCGCCGGAGTTGCTCGCTGGACAAGCAGCGACGGAGGCAGCGACTGCCAAGGGTAAGCGGCGGAGGCCAATACTCAGCCCAAATCAGACAGAAAATGGGTTGGGCCTGCTCCAATCCTGGTCTGCTGCTGGCGCGGGCTGGGCCGCGAAACAAACCTAGGCTGGAGGGAATTGGGCCTGACAAGGGTTGGACCTGTTAAGATCTGGGCAGCGGGTTTTGGGCTCCTGAACTGCTGAACAGATTTTAAATGGGCTTGATTAAATATATAATTAGGCCTGTTGTAATTAATTGTGGGGTGTTTCTAATTAAAAAAAAAAATGATTTAATTTAATTAATTAAATTAGATTTATTAATTAGATTAATTCGAAATCCCAATTACAATATTAATTTGTTAATTAGATTAATAAATCTTATTATTATTGTTTTGAAATAATAATAATAGACTTATATTTTATGTTAATTTGGAATTAATATATTAATCTAATTGACTAATATTAATTTATTGATTAGATTAATAAATTATAGTAGTATTATTAGTTTTGAAAGAATAATACTAGACTTATATATTTATGTTAATTTAGAATTAATATAAAATGTACATTTATATTAATTTGGAATTAATATATATATATATTTTAATCCACATTTAATTAAAGAATAAAATTTTGATTGGATTAGTAATTTTATTCGTTGAGCCTTTTATTTGATATCTTATGTGATAAACAATTATTTGATTTTATGCTTATTTCATTTACTATAGTAGTTAAGTCCGCGTTATGTATGGGTAGGCGGCGCCCAATATGTGTGGTCCGCATTTCTTATGCCTGGGTAGGCGGCGCCCAGTAATTGCGTTTAATTTAATATTAGATATTAAATTTAACAATTAATATCACATATAAAATCCCCACTAAAATCAAGTCTTGTTTAGAAACAAAATGCGTCGTCCATCATAATTGGTTGAGATTCCTAATCTTTTCGACCACGAGTTTTACACCAAAGTGTTTACTCTAAATCAACAAGACTGGGGCTCATTCATAGATGTATGGTAGACATCGTGTGATGGAATTGACTTGCTTAAATTATTTTGAGACGCCAAAGCGACCAAAATAGTTTGAGGACGCAATATTAATTGGATTAATAAACCAAGAATTGCAAATTGTTGTTGCAATTGGCTTAGAGGCCTACCTAGTGATATTATTGAGTCATCAGCCAAAGCAGAGGCTGCAGTAATATAGACTTGGATCTTGGACCACTAAGATTTATAATTGTTATAAATCCGTATTTTGTGTTTGGGGGTGCAAAATATGTTAAAATTAGTGGGAGCTAATCATTACAATAAACTCTTGTTTTGATTAGTGATACGAATGTGATCTTTGTTTACTTTATTCTAATTTATTTTCCCATTTATTATTTTTCGTTAGAAAAAAATGTCGTTTTGGCTTATAAATGTTTCATGGAAACAAACAAGTTGACTAGGTTAAATTTTACGGATTGACTCCGTTGTTTGCGATTGGTGCTAAGGCAAGACGAGATTGAGTATGTCTTGGACAAACCAATCAGTGTCATCCCTGATAAGAATTCTCCTGAGTACGCTACGTTAGACGAAGAAGCTCATAAGAAACGTGTTGAGGATGCCACATCGGCTCAATGCTTAATGTTGTCCTCTATGAGTATTGAACTGCATAGGCAACATTGGAGCATGTTCCCTTATGAGATGCTGAAACACTTGGAGAGTCTGTACGCTTTAGAAGTTCAGACCATGGAGTATGAGATACTCAGAGATCTCTTCAAGTGTAAGATTCATGATGGGAGCCAGGTTTTTTAACATATATTGAAGATGATCGGATTGATTGAGAGGTTAGAATCGATTGGAACGAAGCTACCCTCAAGTGTCTCAATAAATCTGATTTTGCAGTCTCTTCCAAGTTCATTTGAAAATTTCATAGTGAATTTCAACATGAGCAACACGAAGGTAACACTGCCAGAGCTTCACAACATGCTCAAGACCTACGAATCATCTACTTCTAAAGGCAATTATGTGCTCATGGTGAGCTCTTCTGTGAGATCTTCCAAACAGAAGTATAAGCAGAAGAAGAGGAAGAAAGCATCTAAGGATGCGGCCTTGATGCCTAAGAGTGGAGGGGTTCAAAAGAAGCCGAGAATACCAAAGGATGAGTGTCTGTTCTGCATTGAGAAGGGGCACTGTAAGAGAGACTGCCCGAAGTTCAAAGCACATGGTGCATTGGATGAGAGCTTAAGTAGTTTATTTTGTACGTTGAAAGTAGATTAGATTAGATCTTCCTTCGGGATATAAATTAGATTTATATAATTGATATTTTGTTCTTTAGATTTCAAAGAATATTATTTCCATTCGAATATTAGACATTTATGACTTTTTCTTTCTATTTTGCAAACAGTAGATGCTTGTTTTGCTTAATGGATTGTTTTAAGGAAGTGTCTTACTTTTGAATGGAAAATATATACTTGAATGTGAACAAAATATTCTCAATGTACAAGAACAAACAGCCTGAGCTAAGTAATACGAATAATAAAACCTACCTGTGGCACTGTAGACTTGGTTATATCAATGAGAAAAGAATAACAAGATTGAGAAAGTTAGACTATCTCACATCATTTGATTTCGAATCATATGGTGCTTGCGAATCTTGTCTCAAAGGAAAGATGACAAGTTAACCACTTTCTGGGAAAAGGGTTACGTGCCAAGGTTGTGCTCGAGTTGGTCCGCACAGCGGTGTGCGGACCGTTCCAACTTAAGCAATAGGCGAATATTCGTACTTCATAACTTTCACTGATGATTTTTCAAGGTATGGATATGTGTATCTAATGAAACACAAATCTGAGGCCTTCGAGAAATTTAAGGAGTTTAAGTTAGAAGTTGAGAAACAACTTGGAAAAGTATTAAGACTCTCCGATCAGATCGAGGAGGGGAATACTTAAGCCGAGATTTTCTTGATTACTTGAAATCACATGGAATCCGGTCAGACTGGACACCTCCGAGTACACCACAGATGAATGGAGTATCCGAAAGGAGAAATCGAACTTCATTAGATATGGTTTGATCCATGATGAGTTTCACCAGTCTTTCCTTATTCCTTTGGGGTTATGTCTTACTAACCGATGGTTATGTTCTGAATAGATTTCCTCTTGAATCGGTCACGCAAATACCATAAAAGTTATGGTATGGCAAGAAGTCGAGTCTTAACCATATGTGGACCTGGGGTTGTCCTGTTTTGTTAAGAAGATGACGACTGATAAATTGGAGACTAAAAGTGAGAAATGTTATTTTGTGGATATCCTCAGGAAACTATGGATATGAATTCTACTGCCTTGAAGATCACCAGGTGATAGTTCCAAGAATGTGGCGTTTCTTGAAGATATTTATATCTTCGAGGAACAAGGTCACAACAAGGTAGATCTTGAAAAGATTCAAGAACCACAAAAATAACATAGAGGATGAGATCTTGTCCAATGGAGTGGACAAGAACTCAGTGGGAGTTTTCGATGATCTATTGGGAGGGGAAATGACTCTTAGAGGGTCACCTCAAGACAATGAGATGCATCAAAACAAGATATTGTATCAAACCCGCAAGATAACATAGAGAATGAGGTCTTGTCCAATGGAGTGGACAAGAACTCAGTGGGAGTTATGATGATCTATTGGGAGGGGAAACAACTCTTAGAGGGTCACTTCAAGACAATAAGATGTATCAAAGACAAGATATTGTATCAGTCCCACCTCAAGAGAATCATAGTGCAATTCTTGAGAATATTCTAAAATGTTGAAAACCAACTCACGATCAGAATAAACCGAATGAACCAACGCAAAACCAACTCAATAGGCCTCAAAGGAATCGTCGTGCACCTGAAAGACTAAATCTATTGGTTAAGAACCAAGATGATGAAGTTGATTCAGAAGACGACGAATCTAAGACCTATATCGAAGCGGTGTCGGGCACCGTTTCGAAGATGTGGCTGGCTGCCTTAACATCTAAAATGGACTCGATGTACCTCAACTAGTGCGGGAACTAGTTGATTTGCCAGTTGGGGCTCGTCCCATAGACTGCAAATGGATCTTCAAGAAGAAGAGAGATGCAGGTGGCAAGGTACAAACCTACAAGGCTAGGTTGGTGGCAAAGGGTTATAGTCAACGCGAAGGCATTGATTATGATGAAACCTTTTCGTCAGTCGCTAAGATCAAGTCCATTAGGATATTACTTGCAATAGCTGCATACTATGACTTTGACATTTGGCAAATGGATGTTAAAACCGTGTTTCTCAATGGAGAACTCGAAGGCACTGTGTATATGTCACAACCTGAAGGTTTTATATCTAAAGAAAAGCCGAATGGAGTATGCAAGTTAAAGAAGTTCATTTATGGACTCAAGCAAGCATCTAGGAGTTGGAATATTTGCTTTGACAGAGCTATTAAATTGTTTGATTTCGTCAGAAGCAAAGAGGATCCATGTGTTTATAGTAAACGTAGGAATGAAATGTTGTCTTCCTTATCATATATGTCGACGATATACTGATAATGGGGAGCAATCATTCCATGTTGCAATCCGTGAAAGAGCAGATTTCAGCAAAATCTCGGTAAGGAATACTGGAGAACTGTCAAGACTATTCTTAAGTACCTTAGAAGGACTAAAGAATATTTCTTAAAGTCTATGGTGGGCAGCTAGAGTCATCAGTTACTGGGTATACTGATGTTGGCTTCCAACGGACCATGATGACTTCAAGTCTTTGTCTGGATATGTTTTCGTTCTAAATGGTGGTGCAGTGAATCGGAATAGTTCCAAACAAAGTAGAACTGTCGATTCCAGCACTAAAGCCGAGTATATTGCTAAATCTAAAGCTGCCAAAAAGGGGTTGTTGCTTTGTTAAAGTTCGTAAAAGAACTAGGTGTCGTTCCACGTGCCAGCAGTGCAATACCGTTGTATTGTGACAACGGTAAGTGCGGTTGCTCTAGCAAAAGGAACCGAGAGCCACGAACATGAATAAGCATATTCCCAGTAGATATAATCTGATTGGAGAATAATAGATAGGGAGATGTGAAGTTAGATAGAGTATCCACTGATGATAACTTGGTTAATCCTTCAACCAAACAGTTGTGTATAGCAAGGCACAACAAGCACTTTGAGAGCTTGTCACATTGGTAGTTGGCTTTGATTCAGTGGGAGTTTATAGTTTGCATGTCTTAGAAACCTTACGTTTGAGACATTCATTCTCGATCACATTCTATGACATTTTGATTGTCTTTTGAGTTTATGCATTTATTAGAATAATTATTTTGATGGTTTGTTGTTATTCTTATAACTGTTCCCTTGAATCATGACTGTTATTTATGGTGTGAGACATAAATGATATAGTATGATTCTAAAATTGCCATAACCAATGGTCATCAAGAATGGGATATTGATGACACGCGATAGGTTAGCATGTGGTCTGCATCACATTCTCAGAGAATGTAGTAGGTCTCACGACTACGAGATATTAGATATCCGTGATGGACACATGGGTACTTTGGAGAGTATTGGTATACCCTACTATCAAACCGTTTGTTTCCAGTGTCTACGGTTTATTAGTGTGTGGAGTATGTAATGATCCTTTGACCTGAGGTCAATACTCATTTTGTTTGTTAAGTGATGAACTTTGACCAAGTACAACGCTTGCCTCCCAAAGGAGGATGAGACACGTCTTGTGTTGGGTTCATCATGAGGCAAATGGAAATGGTAGTTGAGCCAAGAATGGGATTCATTCCTCGATTGAAACTCGAGAGAACACTCATATTTCTCTATATTATTTGACAATAAAGTCATTGGCCAATGCAAAGATATATTCAATTAAAGTAATTGAATATGATCGAATGTGTCATATAATAAAGATGAGAAAAATGATTGAGCTATTTGGATAGACACATGGCAGATCCTAGGCTCAATCGGGTGGGTCGTGAATGAAGGGATATTACATAAACTTCATATAAAGGTTGTTTACTAGATTCACGTAAACGTCCTTCATATATCGAGTTCGCTGCACAACGCAGTCTAGGAGTTTTGTGCAGACTTTAATTAGATTATCGTCGATAATGGGGGCCTGAAGGGTCACACTTTATGTGTATTGTTGTTCTGCTTAAGGGTACAATGTTGGTGTTAAGAATTATATCTAATGCTAGTCCAAGTGGGAGATTGAAAGTTATGGACTAGATTAGGATATGGGCTTTAATTATTATTAGGTTATACTAATTAATTAATTAAAGCAGGCCAGAATATTAGGCCCATATACCTAGGGTATATGCGCTATATATATGTCTATTCCCTATTGTAGGGATTAATTAATCTTGTCAGACAAAACACCATATTGTTCAATAAGGGATTTCCTAGTGATCATTATTGAACAATTGTACCTAGGATAGTTCCTGCGGCGGACGATATATACGCGTGGATACCTGAAGTGGTGAATCGCTCGCGCAATACAGTCCGATCAATTACGCAACAAGTAAGTTGTTTCAACTTTAGCGTTATTTATGCTCAACGTTTGAATCAGTTATAAATCACGATCTTAATTCTCGATTTATTATTCCGCTGCGTACATTAGATGTAGTCGAGAATAACTAACATGAATGATGTGGGGTTGGGTAGTAAAGAGGGGAGGGAGGGGGGCCTAGAAGTGATAAACCCCTCACATAGGATTCTCAAATTAACACGCTCAATTATGCAACTGTTTGTCCTTTTTAATACATCCCTTGGAGCATTACGAGGGCCCTGCCACTCTCTCCTCCTGCCACATGGCCCCACCAACCATATTCTTTTTTCTTTTCTTTTACCAAACCTCATCCTCTATTTTCATTTTTCTATTTTTAAAATAAGGATCACACTTTTTACATATAAACTGCCACCTATACATTTTAGGAAATAACTTTCAAATTTATTTTTCCATTATTTTCTGTTGGAATATCGTATAAACTTTTAAGAATTTTTTTGTCCAAATATGCTTTAAGTAGATAGAGGAGCCGTTCATTTTCAACAGTGAATGTTCAAGATATTGGGGGATAGCCGTTGGTGAAAACTTTTGACATACTAGAAAGATTGTTTGGATAAAAATAAACCATTAAAGTTCTTTTATGGTGAAAGTCACATGCAGAATTCCGACAAAAATGATCGAAAAATAAGTTTAGAGCTTTATCCATCAAAATCCGTATAGTTTATATGCATCTGTGTCAAAAAGAAATTGTGATTTATGTGTAAAAATGCTGATAGTTCAATAGGGTTGTAATTAATTCTTAAAATAATTACCAAACAATATGTATTAATTAATAATATTAGTAAACTTATGGTGATTATTTTTATACAATTAGGGATGGAGAAAAACACCAAAATACGGCATTTACTGCATTACCGGAAATACAATAATTTTGTGCTAAAAAAATTCGGTACGGTATAATATAAGAATTCAAAGAGTTTGGTATTTTTTATATATTGATGTATTTTTTCGATGTTTTGATAGTTTGATATACCAAAATTCTAACAGTATATAAAAAAGTTCCAAAAAATATCAATATACAAAATAATACTAGTAAATAATAATATATACTGATACAAATACAAAATTCAGAAAACCAAAATTCCAATACAGTATTGGTATTAAATTATTAGTATATCAATTTTTTTTATACGATAAAGAGCATTAAATTTTGATATATCATTTTTTTTTGGATACATAGACATAATAGAAAATGAAGGATGAGATTTGGGGGGCATTTGAGACGATGAAAGAGAGATTTATACTTTTACTTTTAGACTTTAGAGGTTGCTTTCTTTGATTGCTCTTTTGTTTGCATTCCCATCCTATGCACGGCCCATGCACGTGCGTCTTCTCAACGTCTACCATTGCACCAATATGTAATGTTTACTACTTTCAATCATCATATACAAAGCTTTTGTCAATTTTCTGATAAAATTGGGGCAACTGGGTTTTAGAGGCGATATGCATGGCAGAGGACTGCAAATAGAATATAGTTAAAAATGTTGGTCAACGAGAGTAGAAGATTGTTGCAAATTACACTAGTATTGTTGTGTTTATACATGACATTATTACTACCAAACTACTAAACACTGGATTAAACTTAAACTTTCTAACCTCCTAAATTTCTACCCACAAACTCCTACCTTAACAAACAAAACTAAATTATTAAAAAAGAACACAACAAAAACCACGCTTCAGATACCATAGTCGGAACAGGGGATGCGATACAACTTCAATTAGCTCTGCCAGCGTGGCACATAAATACAGATTCCAAGTCCGGCGGATTAAAGAACTCTCTCACTCCATGGCAACTTGAAGCGGGTCGGCGCTTCCTCGGCGGCGGCGGGCAGGCCAACTTTTCCGGTATCCTTGACTCACGCGCCGTCGGGGTTGTGGCACGCGCGTCCTCTTCGTTGTCTCTACCGTTTGTAATTATCGGTTTTAATGGAGCCCTAATTGCAATTCCAGCAATTACCCATTTCTTGCCTTCTGATTCTTTACTTATTTCCTTCTTTGAAAAACCCATATGGAAAAGATTGAGAGAAAAGGGAATTTTTTGCTGGAGATCAAGAAGCTTAAAGGAGAAAAGGGATTCTTGTATTTATGATATGATTCTTGAAATTTGAAGGGGGGGTTTTTGGAGGAATTTTGAAGAGGGAAGAAGGCGGCAAAATGGAGAGGTTTTTTAGAGAGAGAAAGGGAAAAGTGTTAAGACCTAAATTTTGTATGGAAAAATGGAAAATTGGAGTTTATTAATATGGGGTGATGATTGGGTGTGACTGCGGATTCTGGGAAGAGGGGTTTGGTTTGGGGGCAGCCAAATATTTGGGATTCAGGTTTTGGCGCCATTTTCGGGGACTTTGGAGAACAACGGCTCTCCTTCCCGCCCTCTTTTTGTGCTTTTCCTATTTTGACCCTGTCTGGGTGATATGGGCTGGGCTTCGTAAATTTATAATTCCTGGGCTTAGCATCCGGTAACATCTCTCTTAATAAAACAAAAGCTGTTCTTGTGTATTTATTTTAGTTTCAAAACTTTTTTTTTCCATAAAATAAAACAATTCTAAATAAGGGACATACATAGGTTTATAAGAGGGTCGAGTAGAGCAGTTTGTTACTGTTCAAACTGGTTTCAAATTTATTTCAACTCTATATTTTGTTTGAATGAGCTTAATTGAGCCAAACATCAATCGAACTTGAGTACTTTGATATTTTTTCAGTTATTTTGATCAATTTTACTATCGAACTCGAACTGAACTTTAGATCGTATCAGATATAAAATTATATCTAAGCTTGTCTAATTCTTTTAATGATAGAGTTCAAATAAACTTTTAACCAACAATTTTAAATTGAACATTAAGTAGTTTGATTTGATTTTTTATCAAATTATTGAATAACTGAAAATGAACACAAAAGAACACATAAAATAATAATATGTTCACATTTTTAGATATATAGTATGTGGCGTCTAAGCACGTTAAAACATGTATAAATATATGTGGTAGGTTCTTATTTTTTAGTTTTTATGTTTTAATTCCATGTATTATTTTTCAATACTACCTCCATTTGTTTTTAGTTATCTTGAATAAGAAAATTAAGAGATAGAAATGGATAAATAAACCATTCAATTATATTTTGTCTATTACCTTAAATTCCTTGATTTTTTACTATTTTTTTTTTTATTATTTTTGCAGTATCAGAATGTAGAAAAAAATAGATATGGTATGTGATAATTAGAGTAGATGACAACTATTTTAAAAAACTAAATAAATTGAAATGACAACAAATAAACGGAGGCAGTATATGTGATTTATAGATTTTATAATGATGTTGATATTGAAAATCAGATAGTCCAAATCTACTCTCCAGCAAGAGTCACGCCCCCATCAATTTAGAATTCCTAGAGTTTTAAATAGAAAAATAAACCCCTTTTTGTCATCTTATTACACCGTAGCGACTTTTATTACATATGAATTTGTCGAAACCATCATATATCCACTATCTATTCTTAATTTGTCGCTACCACATCGTAAATACAAAGTGTAAGGCGTAACATCTATAACTTTATTTTTCAATTTATTACATTTACTTATAATAATGAAAGACGGTGGTCGATATAAGACAATATTGCTAGTGCTCATTTAATATAAGAGGTGACACCACAAATAGATATACGATTGATTTTGTAATTAAACAAATAACACTTAATAACAAACATTGACAAGTACATTGAATATGTACACCTTTTTATTTTTATTAATTTAATAAAGATACAATTCTCTAATAATCATCATTTTTTACTTACACAACTTATTTTATTTTTTTATTTAACATTTTCAATTATATATAAGTATTTCGTGAAATAAAAAAAAAAAAAAATTCTTGCTTGAACTAGAAAAACATGGTATTGATATTTGAAAGAGAAGTTTTATTTTTTATTTTTTAGATTAGAAACATAATTCTTTCGGATAAAGTGTTAGTGATATTACAATTAGAAATTGGACCTAAAGATCGTAATATTTTGTTAACTCAAATATATATATATAGATATGGAGAGGTGCGAAGGAAGCGGGGTGACGGTGGAGGGGCGGCGTCGGATGGGCCATCAACATTTACGGTGAGTGGGCATCTAGTATGGTAGTGGGTTAGATTCTTTGAACATAACATCTCATATGGGCCCTATTAAGATGGCCCACTTTCATTTTTTATTCAACTCTGCTGGTGCATATCCAATATTATTCATTACAGTTTACGGATTTTATATCTTTCCTACTACAATTATGTATTATTTCTGTATACTCCTCCAATTTTGCAATGGGACTTCTATTTTTAAATATATAACTTTTATTCTTTGTCAATTTTATAACAATCGATTCTGTTAGTGAAAGTATGATTAATGACGAAGGATTAATAAAAAGTAGTTTGTAGTTTTTAATGATTGAATTGATTAAATAACGATTTAGGTAGTTTTTGTAATTTTTAAGATATTTTGGTGAAATAGAAAGAAATGCAAAAATAAAAGAATAAAGAGAGAAAATTGCAGGTGGGTGTAGTTTTTTGAGAGGAGAGATTGTAGAGTTGGATCTACCTAAATCAATTTTTTATATTATAGAACAATCGTAAGAATGGATCACCACCGCCCCTTTCATGTAGTCGATTTATAAATAAATGTAACCTTTGTTATTTTGGCTATGATTTTTAGCTATAATTAAGATAAGAATATAAAATTCACCAACTTTTAATTTTTAACATGTCACATTAATATGTACATATATGTATGTTTTATATAACATTATAGAAGATAAAATGGATTGGATTTCGACGACCCCAATTAATCCACTTCATATCATACTCTATTGCAGCTACACTTGATAATATAAACCTACGTAAATAGTATGACTTGAAAGATGAAAATCTTAACGACGAAGTTGGATAGCTTAAGTGGCAGAGCATCTACTACTTAGACTTTTGGTCCTGGGTTCAAGTCATCTTGGGGGGGAAGGAGAGGGTTTTTTCTTTGTTCTTAGATTAGGAGAAAAAAATTAAAAAAAAAAAAAAAATAAAACCTTAACCATCAAAATCAAATTAATCTTTTTGATATTTTATTATACATGTCTGCTAATAATAACTATTGGAATTCATTTTATGCATGTAGGATTCAACCAATCAATCATATTGAAAAGCAGGGACGGATCTAGGAATTTCCTTCAAGGGGCGCGAAAATTTTCAAACTACAACGTTATATTACAGATTTACATAAGTAGCTCTTTTACATACCCAAAGTGTCATACAATAGAGTTCAAGAAAAAAGGATCAAACTTTAATACTATACTAGTAAATCACCCGTGCGATGCACGATTATAATGTATTTTATAAATATAGCGGAAAAATAATATCATCATTTTAATATTTGTAAGTACTTTTGTTTGATAAATGTATAATTTTTTATTTATATAAAATGTAAAAAATGATATAATTTAAAAAGTAACTCTATTTGTTCGGGCCCTCCAATAATTACAAATGGATCAAAGTAGAGAAATAAAAATTTGAAAGTTTTAATCAAGTAAAATATAAAACACAATTTAAAAAAACAAAAAAAAAAAAAAAAGAACTGAAAATAGTGTACACTTATACTGGAATAATAAAAAATTTATAAATTCCTAACACTTCCATATAAACAACATTAATTGTTTTATTAGAACTTTTATTTTCCTGATCACAAATCAACGTCTTCAACCCTTTTTCGGTTTGTGACCCTTTAAATTGCTACATAAAGTTGGTCATGGCTGAAGACTGACGTTTTCAAGTACAAACCAACGTGAGATAGCGATTGCCCTTGAGTTTTATTGGTTGTCATTGCACGAAACAATTATAGAAAACTGTCTCCATGGAATTTAAAAGATAGCATGGGATCGGATGGTGTAAGAGACATTCTCGGAATCAATACCAAATGGCCAACGTTACTCCCAGTTAAAAATTTTCCTTCTAGAACATGAAAACCCAATTTTGTAATGATCCAATAGAAATATCTATATTCCTCAAAAGCATGATTGGTGTCCCCACCTTCAAAGTCAACTCATGATTCGGAGTTCCAGAACTTAGGATTTTGTTCAAGAATTCGGTGTGTGAACCTCACCCATCACGTTTCCATTGGAGTCGGATTTGCAAGCACTGTTAGAGCTGTAATACATTCTTGCGTCATTAGCATTTTTTTTAATCAACATGTCAAGCGTATGATATAAAATAACTCTCTCTTGTAAATACTTAGTATCATCCAATCTATTGCAAAAGTCAGGATATGAGCTATGAATAATAGTTTCGACTTTGTGATCATGAAAATTCAACAAAATATCACTAGGAATCTCAATGTCAGTATTTCCATTATTTAACCCCCCTATAGTACCATCACCTACACTCGCAATCCAATCAGAAAATTCTTTAAGCTCATCAGTGTCACAGCTTGTTGCAGATCTCATAAGCCTCATATGTTTTTTTTAATCTCAAGATAGTACAATGGTCTCATATTTCAAAAAAATTAATTATGGCACAAACGAAATCTTGTCAAGTTCCTTTGGGAATAACTTGTAATATTGGTCTAAAACCACTGCCAAAACAAAAGTTTTCCCACCAAAAGGAGTTACCTTGTTACATGAATCCCTCAATTGCATGATATCCTTCAATGATTTGTCAAGTGCTTCAAAGCAATTTTTGTTCATTGGTGCTTCATCCCAAATTATTAATTTGCTCATGACAATCAACCTTGTAAATGCAAACACATTGTTGTAAGATCGGATATTCTCAAGAAAATATTTGTTCTTTCTACAGCCACAAGAAATTAGTTCCAGCAAACCTTGAGGTAGTGTCTTTATTTTAGGTAACTGATCTTTACCTTTCATACAGTAGAGGGAGAGATTAGGTTGCTTTGATCTATAATTAGATCGCAAACGTTCATCATACCAAAACATTGGACCACACCATTGTCACTTAAATCGCGCATCTCCACCATCCGAATACCCCACTAAAAAAAATGATAATTTCACAAACAGGGAATTTTAAATTTTGCTTAGGGACATATTATAAAAAATTTCAAGGTTAAATAGGAAAAAAAACAATGAGACTTACAAAATGTAATGTAAATTTCTCCCTGCAGGTTTCATCAAACTCATCATACAGGTCTTCATCGGAATCAACATCAACGTCATTATCATTTCCCCTAATGGGCTTTTTCTAGCCAGATCAATTAACTTATCAACATTCTATTAATTGGACCAGTCAAATCAATTATCTCATTCACATTATATTCATCAAAGAAATATTGATTAGCAGACGACGAACTTGGTGAGTAGTATTATTTGACAAAATTTTCCTTTTAAGATTGCCGTAAAAGCCACTACTAAGTCCGATGACTAAAAAAATAAATTATATTTCAACAGCCGAAGAATTCATAACGAAGAAAAAATCACTAATATATGTAGCATTAGTGACATCACTAAGAGGACTAATCTGATGAATGATTTTGAAATGGATTGCTAAACATGTGATGAACTCGTGTGTTGCTGTTTTCGATAGAAACTATCCGATCGATAGAAACTCTCCGATGAATTGGTTCCGAGAGTTCTAGTAAGTAATTTTTTTGTAAGAATATGTTAGTACATTTGAAGGGATATTTACAAACCACGAACAATATACAATTAGATAACATAGAGACATAATTGCCGCATAAATTTAGAAACAATCCTATAAATTTTCTTTAATTAAAATTTAAACTAAATAAGGTTATCAAACAATAAGGTTACTAAACTAATTATTTATCATAAAAGGTTGCTTTTACTTTTTTTATCCTTTTATGTTATTATTGTAACTACACCCAAAAGATATATTTAACATATCAAACCAATTTGGGTGGACCGAACGAACCAGGCCGGCCTTCCCTTTTGACCTAATGAAATATCCCATCGTGTGTTGGTCGTTTCGAGATGTCACTACAACAAATAAGGGAATTAGGGACGATTTATTTTGAGACGATTTTGAAATCGTCTCAAATAGGTTGCTTTTTGGGACGTTTTGCACATATTGTCCCAAATAAATTATTGTGTGACATTTTTTTTAAAACGTCTCAAAAGGATATATATTGGTGACCTTTTTTTAGAAACGTCTCAAAATGAGACATTATTTTGTGACATTTTTGTAAATACGTCCCAAAATAGTGTATATTAGTGACGTTTTTCTTAAATGTCTCAAAATGTTGCATTATTTTGTGACATTTCTCAAGAACGTCTCAAAAGGATATATATTAGTGACCTTTTTTTAGAAACGTCTCAAAATAAGACATTATTTTGTGACATTTTTGTAAATACGTCCCAAAATGGTGTATATTAGTGACGTTTTTCTTAAATGTCTAAAAATGTTACATTATTTTGTGACATTTCTCAAGAACGTCTCAAAAGGATATATATTAGTGACCTTTTTTTAGAAACGTCTCAAAATGAGACATTATTTTGTGACATTTTTGTAAATACGTCCCAAAATAGTGTATATTAGTGACGTTTTTCTTAAATGTCTCAAAATGTTACATTATTTTGTAACATTTCTCAAGAACGTCTCAAAAGGATATATATTAGTGACCTTTTTTTAGAAACATCTCAAAATAAGACATTATTTTGTGACATTTTTCTAAATACGTCCCAAAATGGTGTATATTAGTGACGTTTTTCTTAAATGTCTAAAAATGTTACATTATTTTGTGACATTTATCAAGAACGTCTCAAAAGGATATATATTAGTGACCTTTTTTTTAGAAACGTCTCAAAATGAGACATTATTTTGTGACATTTTTCTAAATACGTCTGACACGTCGGTTTCTAACCTAATGTTCTGCAAGTGTACGGATGTAGGTGTAGTAATATTGTCAAGGTCGATCCCACAAGGAATAGTTTTAGGTAGTTCGATGTTCTTCTAGGTAGAATAATGTAATTGATGTTCTTCTATCATTTATTGATCCCCCCTTTTTCCTAGAGCTTGGGGTCCTTTTTATAGAGTTAGATAATCCCTCTTGAATTAAGAAATCAAATCTTCACTTAAAACAGAATTTTAACAATTCGACAAGCTTCTTGACACGGCCGTGTTGCTTTAGATGACACGGCCGTGTTGCTTGCAACTTTCCCTTTTCCAGCAACAATATGACACGGCCGTGTTGCTTTGTGACACGGCCGTGTTGCGTTGTGACACGGCCGTGTTCTATTCCAGAACCAACAGCGCGTTGCAGGCCACTTTTGACACGGCCGTGTTGCTTTAGATGACACGGCCGTGTTGCTTGCAACTTTCCCTTTTCCAGCAACAATATGACACGGCCGTGTTGCTTTGTGACACGGCCGTGTTCTATTCCAGAACCAACAGCGCGTTGCAGGCCACTTTTGACACGGCCGTGTTGCTTTATATGACACGGCCGTGTTGCTTGCAACTTTCCCTTTTCCAGCAACAATATGACACGGCCGTGTTGCTTTGTGACACGGCCGTGTTCTATTCCAGAACCAACAGCGCGTTGCAGGCCACTTTGGACACGGCCGTGTTGCTTTGTGACGCGGCCGTGTCGGTTCTTGCTTCGTTTTGCTCCTGGACCGGTTCAATCCGGTTCGGACCGGTTCACTCTTATCTCTCTCTTAGTTAATTATTTAGAACTCCAAATATAATCAATTTCCCCAAATTATTTCAGATTCTCTCAAATTATAACAATTTCAGCTCCCAGCTCCCAGCTCGTTCACACTCCCTGCAGCTCATTCATCTCCTTCGCGCGAGATTTCCCGGCAGCTCGACGACGATCGCGCCCGAGCTCCGTTCTCTCTCTTCTTCGATCGCGAGCCGTCATTCATCGTCGTACAGCAGGAGCTTTCTCTCTCTCTCTCCCCCTCCCCTCTCGTAGATCTGCTTGATTCATTTTCTAAATCTACAAATTTCTCAAATAGATTCAGTATAGATTGATGTTTGATTTTTATTTTGGTTTCTTGTTGGGTAGAGATTTGGACCAGCAGTAGAACCACCAACTCCACACCGACGCCAATCATCGTTCTACGCCTCTCTCTCCTCTACCGTTCTTCTTCCATCAGCTGAAGTTCTTAGTTCGTAAGTTCTTCTTCTGATTCTCATTTTTCATTATACCTGGAAATGGCACCTGCTTTTTATGCAGAAGATAGTATTGATTGAAAAATTGTGCTTCCATTTTATGATTTGTTGATGAATTAATCTGGTTTTCCGTGGAAAGTGAAACTTGTGAGCTTCAATAACCTACGGATGGGGTATAGTATAGATATCCCCTCAATTAGGCAAGTTTGATATTTGCTGGTTGGAATTAGATTGAGTATTTCGTAAGCAATGTTTTATAAGCAATGGTTTAGATGATAGGCCCTAGTTGGGTGTGTGTGTATGTGTTTTGTGACATATGGGTTCATTGAGGTGGTGATGGTGATTATTGTATAGTAAAATGGTGATCAATGTAGATTCTAGGTCTTGAAATCAAGCCAATTTTGGGGGCGCTTCTG
This sequence comes from Ajuga chamaepitys, assembly GCA_958295605.1. Taxonomy (NCBI): domain Eukaryota; kingdom Viridiplantae; phylum Streptophyta; class Magnoliopsida; order Lamiales; family Lamiaceae; genus Ajuga; species Ajuga chamaepitys. The sequence continues at coordinate 26,644,590 of OY282495.1, read as the reverse complement.
CCTCAACTAGGGACTCTTGAGTTTATTTTTATTATTCTTCTTTATATTCTTGTGGGAGGGGAGGGAGGATCTGGACATCTGTCTCCATGCTCTGTTAGTGAAGATGAGGGTGTGCTGAGCAATCTGTAATCCTACTAAAATTGGATTATGTGGGCCATTTTTGTTTAAATTATGACTCATATGGTTCAAGTGGAACTTGTAGTTACAATTTTGATGTTAAATCATTACATGCATTAGTAGGTTGAACATTAAACTCAGTACTAACAGATTATTTTCTGTTTTCAAGATGCTTGGGTATGTTTTGACTTAAGTTTCTTTTTCATGTACTAATTTTCTGTCTTCTATAATCATATGTGAATTTTGAGAAGTTCCTCTTTCTAGCGTTTATAATTGTGGCAGGATTTTCGGGTTTTGACTTCGTAGTTACAAAATTCTCATGTATTGGGAGTGTTGAGAATAATAAAAAGTGTGACTTGCCACCTGAATTTTCATTTGTTTTCTGAAATAGAGTTTTGCCCTGAATTTTTTTTAAGTGATTGTGTCGTTGCTTGGCCTGAAACAACGCTGGGTAATTTTGATCCAAACAAAAGGAAAAATGAAGGTGTTACTATATATCTTAAAGTTATAGCACCCAGAAAAGTCGAGTTAAAACTGATGGTTTTCAAGTAAATTATAAAGAACAAGAAAGTGAGAATATTCTGATTGATCAGGTATAGAAGAAAAGCAGCCATTAGTAACAAGTTTTATCTTCTGCTCAAGCCGTTCTAGTCTCATCATTGTTTTTCGAATTCATTCTGCAGGGCAGCAAGCTTCTCTGTATTCTTGGGCCTCATTGTTTAAATTATATCATCAGGAAAAAGAAAATAAGTCAGTGATTTCTATTGAAAAAAATTACAACCAAACAAAAATAGTACAACCCCCTTCCTTTCACACACCAAAAAAAAAAGACATTTCTTTTGTTCCATAACTCTAAACAAATAGATACACTTTATGTAGGAAACACAAGGAAGAGCTTAGGGATAAAGGACACTTTAATATTGAAGAACGGCATAAAAGTACTTTTGCTTGTTGGTTTAGGCAGCATGTGAGTTATTTATGTACAAATTTATCACTCTTTTATGCTTGTTACATGAATCTAGTTAACTTTTAAATTCACCTTTTATTTTGTAGATGATACAACTTTTCAATTCTAAAATGCCGGAAGCAACGGAGGCATTATATTCACTTTCTTGTGGACCTCATATATGTGCTAAGAAATACACAGGATGCATCATTAATGGAGTGCGGTTTCACACAGAGAATCGTGATGGTCGCCTTAGAACTCAAAATAGTGGAATTGTTGTTGAAGGCAATCACAAAGATGTGGTTATGGACTTTTATGGTGTTCTAAGTGATATTATTGAGTTGGATTATGTTAGAGGCAGAAGAATTGTTATCTTCAAGTGCAAATGGTTTGATTCGAGTGATAGAAGAAGGGGCATTCGTAGAGATGGCAATGTTACTAGCATTAATGTGAGCAAATTTTGGTATGAAAATGACCCTTTTATATTAGCTCATCAAGCAAAACAAGTAATCTATCTTGATGACAAAATTCTGGGAACCAATTGGAGAGTTGTCCAAAAATTTCAGCACAGACACATTTTTGATGTTAGAAAATTGGACGATGAGCAAGATCCTAGTGATGATGCATATGAGGAGGTGGGCTTAGATATACCTGATTTTGTTGTTGATATTCAGGAGAAAGAGGTTGAGCAATTGCAAAGAGATGATTCGATTCCTAATGTTGTTGATGGAGACGTAGTGCAGAACTTGAGGAATGAGCAAGTAGCTGATTTTCTCGCAGATGGTGATTTTGTTGAAGATGATATGTTAGATGAGTATTGGACTGACGAAGATGATGCACTTGACATTGATACTAATCTACATAATGATTGTGATGAGGAGGATGACTACTATTAGTTTGTTTTTAGGGACTTCTAGCTGAAGCTTATTTTTTTCTTCCATACGCTTTGTTTGATTGTTCATTGTGCTACTTGTCTCTGAGTTTATGTTTCCTATTGGATGAGAATAATCTTTTTACGTACCTATACATGTTGAGTTTGAACACTAATATATTCGAATTGAGCTGTCTCATTTATGTGTCTATGTGGAATATAACCTGTTTTTGTAGGCTAAGTAAGCATGGCTCCAGGGATAAAAAGGAAATTACTAGCTTCACAAGTTCAGCAGGCAAGTAGTGTTCAGAATTCCTCAACTTCGGGGCAGCCTAATGGATCTTCTGGTGCATCCTCAAATCAACCAACTTCAGAAATTATCAGTGAAAGTAACTCAGGTTAGTTGCTAACCTTTCTATTTGTCTTTGGTGTAAAGTAGATGAGGTCCCATTAATCCATTATAGAGTTGGACATGGTACATCTGACTAAAATAATGTGTTTGTGATCATTTTATTGAAATGATTTATTTTATTCTATTCTTTTAGATGATGTTTCTTTCTTTTGTTTTAATGTGAATGAGGCTTCCATATGTTCAAAAGGGTAGTTTAGTTTTGATTAAGTCGTGGTTGAGGTAATTAAAAACTGAAATTTGAGGTGATGTAATACCTATGACCTAACATAATTAGTTGATGTTAGCTGACGAAGTGTGAAACAGTTTAATGAAGAGTGTGATGCAATATTGTATAGTCATATCTGTTGAGACTTGTTCACATATATGGCATTGAATCCAAGGATCTTGTACCACATGGTTATATTTTCATAAGATAACAGAGTGCGGATACAACAATTATGCTACACCTAGTTAGCATCTATAAAACAGTGCGGATAATTGTTTAGAGTTAGGTTGTGAAAGTTGTTGGTAAATACACTTTGAGCTTTAGTTTCCTAGAACATGTCTTGATGTTTTTTTCAACCTATATTAGTATTTTGTTGATGACATTAAGTATTGGATCCCTATCACTCTCAGTGGCCCAAAGCGACCTCGCTACATCTACTTTAAAGAAAAGAGGAAGAGGTCCCACAAGAGGCAAAGAGTTGCAAAGAATTAATGATGCAAGTAAGAAAAAGCTTGAAGTTTGCATTGATCCTATTCAAGGCAGGCCTCTAAACAAAGTGCAGTCAGCAAAACTTTCCAGTGAAATTGGGATAGTATCTCGAGAATTTATGCTATGCCCAGTATCATTTCCTAAATTCAATAAAGATGACAGAAATGTTGCATATGACCAGATCAATGTAAGTCTTATATTGTGGAAATCGAACTGCTTAATAGCTCTAAAAATATTGTATTTGCTGATCTGTTTATCCCTTTAGATGAGATTGAATGTTCCAGGTTTGGGTGAGGAACCAAGAGTTACAGAAACTGTGAATTGGCTTCTAGCCACCCGGTTCAGAAATCGAAGATACAAGTTACACAATCACTACAAGAAATTTGGCCGTGAAAGTCGACCAGAGAAAGTAACTGAGCAACAATGGAGTGACTTGTGTGATTACTGGTCTAAACCACATGTTCAAGTATGAATTTCTTTTAACTTTCTATAATTGAAAAAAAAATTGAAACTAATATATATTTACATGAGCCTTAATTCTTAGCAATTATTGTAGGAGAAGTGCAAGAAAGCTGCCGAGAGTAGATTACAAATGAAGACTCCACACAACCAAGGGACAAGGGCATTTGTGGTTGTTCGACATGAGCTAGTATGTACTCTAACTGCTTAGCTTCTATAATTTTTTTGTGCAAGAAGAAATAATGGATTGTGCAATGTGTTTTATAGAGCAAGACATTAAATAATGGCGAAGAGTGTGATAGAATCACTTTCTATTATCACACTCACTTCATTGCAGCTACCGGGAAATGGACTTCTCCCGAGGCGAAGGAAAACTATGTAAGAAAAATGACTTAATCATTAGCTCATGATTATATTCTAATGTTAATTGCAAACTTAATTCTTTTAATTTTATAGGAGCGTATGCAAATGTTATTGAGAAAGTACACTGAAGAAGGCATTCCATTTAATATCGATGATATATGCGATGAAGTGTTGGGGACAAGGTCCGGCTGTATTAAAGGGTTGGGGTATGGTCCTAAACCTACTCGAACAATCTCAGCTACACATTCAGCCATCAACGAACTCAAAGAAAAGTTGAGACAATCTCAAGCTGAAAATGAGGAATTGAAGGAGAAACTAGAAGATGAGATTAACAAGGGAAAAAGAAGGGAGAAAATATTAGCAAAGCATGAAATGTTGTTTCGTCGACTCCTAGGGGCGGAATATGAGGATGATATGAATGAGGAAGATGAGTAAGTTAAATAATTTTATTTTTATTTTATTTTATCAAATATTTCATTTTTTTGTGTTATTAATAAAACATTTCTTCATATATAGGGATGATATTGAGGCTTAAGCAAGTAACTGGATCCATCCCTAGAAAGATAGTGCTTATGGTACGTATTTATTATATTTAGAAGTTTTACATCTTTGAGCAAATGATGTTAATAAACCAACACATTTGTTTGTCTTGTTTTGAATGGGATTCATAACTATATTTTTGTTTCCTATTTCTTTTTAAGTACCACAAATATGATTGATTTGCATATTGCTTCCATATCTAACTTTGCATCTATGACTTTCTGATATGAGGAACTAAATATGATTGAGTTCTAATTTGGTATTGCTCTCCCTTGATTACAGGATCGGGACAGGCCATTTTTTCGTTCTTGTGAGCTCGACCTGAGGATAGAAAACATTTTATAATAATAATTGTCGTTTTATTAGCCTTTTGTTGACGAGTTGCTAGCTTACGATTTATTCATTCCTACTGAATCACATATGCAAATGGGTAATTGTATTGTATTTTGAATGAAATTGCTTTGTTTTTAGATGGATTAAGTTCAGAACAATCGTCATTTACATGCAAATTATTATTGAAGATTCACTTGTGTGTGGATTATTGTTCTCTCTCTTATTATGTTGTTCTGTTATTAAAGGTACTATCAGGTATTGTAATATATAATATTGAGGCAATATAATTTATGCGTTACCACAAAATATATTTTGAGACAAATAAAGAAAACGTCACTAAAAAAGGTCTTTTAAACTATTAAAAAAAAACGTCGCAAAAGATATTTTTTTAAGACAATTACAAAAAAAAGTCACTAAAAGTGATCTTTTGTGACAATAAAAGAATGTCACTAAAAGAACTCTTTTTGAGACAATTAAAAAAATCGTCACTAAAAGAACTCTATTGAGACAATAAAAAAAGTGTGGCTAAATGAACTATTTTGAGACAATTAATAAAAACGTCACTAAAAAAACTCTTTTGAGACAATTAAAAAAGCGTCACTAAAAGAATTTTTCTTGAGACAATTAATAAAAACGTCACTAAAAAAACTCTTTTGAGACAAATATAAAACGTCACTAAACAAAATCTTTTGAGACAATTAAAAAAACGTCACTAAAAATAATTTTTTGAGACAATTAAGAAACGTCACTAAAAAAATGTTTTAGAGACGTTTTGAAAAATTCGTCTCTAAATACTATTAGCGACTAGGATATTGTGACGTTTGATGTGACGAAATAATTTCGTCCCACATAACTATTAGTGACATTTTCATCACTTTTAGTGACGTTTTCCATTCGTCCCTAATTCCCTTATTTGTTGTAGTGTGTGATCAGGCAAAAATTAGAAAATTAAACCACAATCCATATAATATATTAATATTTTTGGACCAGTACACAACCTGTCGGGACATTCATTTTGTTCGGGCATATTATGCAATCTACAAATTATTTTATAAAGATTAAATTAATAAAAACTTTTTAATCTTTATGTATTTACAAATAATTATCATTTTTCAAAAAAAATTTCCTTTAAATATATATATTTAAATGATCGTTTCGAAACCATTTTTTCATTTTTTGTAATAAATACTAACCTTACTCGTTCTACATTGTGTGCATTTTTTTTTGCACATAATATATTAATTTATGACATCAAAGCGGTATAAATTAATTTTATGTGAAGTTTTAATATATATATATTTTTTTTATTTTATTTTTTTAAAAAAAAATTGAATGTAGATCTTATACATGGAGGTGCTAATTTGAGCGGTCCAGCTTGTCAGGCCAACACAATATTTTGGGTGAGGACAAAGTTTGATCATACCTAAAATTAGTCAGCTCAGTCCAGCCTATTCTCCTATAATACAATTAAATTATTGAGCTAGTCTGCTGCCCATCAGGCCAGGCATGTTGGGCTAAATAGTATTTCTGACCAAAATTCCTATGACCCAACTCATTTAAAATATTAGCCCAATCGGGTCGGCGCATCGGGCCGGGTTGATTTTGTTACCTTTATATATAAATACATCAACATTAACTCCTAGAATTAAAAGAAAAAGTATAAAACAAAACGGAATCTATTAACATCATGAATTAAAATGAAATCGTATAACTATAGCAACAGTAACTTGTAGAATTAAAAAAAAAAAAAAAAAAAAGACACGAACTACAATAAAAAAAAAAAATGGTAGAATACTCAATCTTCTACTGCTCGCAGTTTCATAAAGGAAAAGGAAAGGAAAAAGGGTGTCATTCCCAATTTTAGTATACAGGCACACCAACAGTTTCTATCTCCATCTTCTATTGCTCAAAGATACTCAATAACCATGGTTTGAATTTAATCCACCCAAAAAAAAGAAAAAAAATCATGGATCCGAGGTTCAATGGGTAGAACCAATGAGAATTCCGGTGGTCGCCGGTGAAGCAAATCTATCCAGAATTCACCAGAATTGCCGAAGTAAATTGGCCAAGAATCCTAATCTCCCCTAACCCACTTCATGCCCATCAACCAAGACCCACCCATCTTTCCTTTATCGGCGAATCCGTCCATCCTCCTACCGCTTTGCAATCATCTTGCCTTGATTAACCGACGACGACCCAGCATCAACATTAGATGTACGACTAATCATTATGGATAAGAAGTCAAATAAAGCACAAAAATAAAAGATTATACAACTAATCGAAAAATAAAAAGATGGAAAAACGTTATTATTTTTCTATTACAATAAGCTCTGCATGCTTTGACCAATTATATACAAAGAAAAACTCTAGAGCATCAAATTGATACGGATCCCACTTCACAAAAAAACTTCTAGGACTTCAACAAATACAGACATGCCGAGATCTGATTCCACTTCCTCTATATGAATATACTATATGTTCAAATGCGAGCTGTGAACGGGAAATTGAATATACCAAAGAAAGTGGACTCAGATTTAAATACATTGAGAATACAATACGGTTGAATACATGCATACATTTAATGTATTATATATTCTCATGGTGTAACGACCCGATTTTAGATTACAAAATCTCTAAGTTTCTTTGAATTTAACTCCAAGACCCCAAAAACACCAAAAGACCTCCAATCGAAAAAAAAAGTTCGACTTAAACAATGATCATGTTCCCTAGCAGCGGAAAATAAGTTTTTGATAATCAAGGAATCCATCATCCATAAAATAAATCCAAAAATGTTCAAGTAACCTAAGTAATCATCCAACAACCCTAATCAATTACCAAAATAGTTCCAAAACCCATAATAATATGCGAGATAACCTTAAACAAATAATCTAAATCAATTAAGCATAAATAACTCTAAGAACTCATATGCTTGACTGCCCACTCTACTTCCACCACGCTCTCCAAGTCAACCTGAGGATCAAATAAGGTTGGGGTGAGCTTCCTTCAGCTCGTGGAGATTATACAAGTTAAAATCAAATATATAGTTGAAGCATCATATGAAATAACCATTAACTTAAAACTTAGCATATCATACGCGTGCACAGGTTTCCCCGGATCACAGCAACTTATAGGATTGATCAATCAACTTATAAATGCAACTTATGCATTTCATATCATAATAATTAATCACATAAACAGCTCAAACAAATATAATTAATAAAAACAAGTATAAATCCCCACCTTAAAGCAATTGAATAAACCTTGAAATCTACACAAGAGTCTAAACACCGTGTTCTTGATCAGAGAACCCTACATTTAAAGGAATAACGTATTTTAAGAATTATCTTATAGCAATTCATTATGAGAAAGAACAGGATGAATAATATCCAATCTAATTAATGGCTAAACTTATTATCGGAGTAGGCTTACTAATTTGTAGTAGGGAAATAATTAATGGCAGTTTAGTAAATAACACCCTACTTTTCTTTGGTAAGTCAACTTCCATTCTTACTCCTTATCTCACCAGTACAAGATTCCAAGACATTACCCACACTAAGAAATAATAATAATTTAATAACATACACCTCCTCCCTCCACATTACATTTCCAACTCCCTTAATCCTTTTCATCTCTCATCCCACGTACACCCCCATAATTTTCCTCTATTTCTCTCAATTAATTATAACTTTCTCCCTCATCTACTTCACACACACAAACGACACACACCTGCAACACACACAACACACAGATTCATGCACAGACACCCACTAATTCACGCATAAACACATACCAAACACTCTCACGAACCCCCACACCTACACGTCTCCTCATCTATTTCCACAAACCAGGATGTACTGTTTACGAAATAATCTGCTGTAATGGAATTTGACAAGAAAATAAAAGATCTACTTTTTGTGAAAAGTGAATTTCATTCTTAAATCGAAGGGGACTCCTAACCAAGAAGAATATGCAGGAGTGAGGGGGCAGACGGTTCGTTCAACAAATCCCGTCGGATATGGCTAAAGTTTGACAATTAACTGAAATTCTAGGCTTACTCAACATAATTAAACAGACAGCCTGGTACAAGAATTGAGGATGGATTTAGAAAAATACCTGTTGTAACAAAACCACGCTAGGCGAAAAATAGGAAATGACTGCCTTGAGAAGAACGTGAATTATTCCGGCGTGTATTTTACTTTTATCTTTCTTTTACGGCTGTATACGTATTCTAGGATGTATAAATAGTTAAAACCGCCTAAACACCAATTAGGGTTAGGATTTAAGGAATTCTGATCAAGACCCACTGTAATTAAGAACTTTGCAGTTAAAGTAAATAAAATAGTGTTCTGGGCCAACTAACGGGCCACCTTAAAAACCTTTAAACAGTTTTAGGCCAAAATAAATTATATAAGAGGCCTAAAATAATTAATGATGCACGGAATGGCTAATTTATATGGGCATCAATATAGAAAAATATAATATTGAAATAAATCACATAATAAGTATACTTAGTACAAATATTAATACGGCGCATGAAATTAAGTAAAATATTGGACGAAAAAGTCGGGCGTTACACATGGTTTTAATGGAATCTATTATTATCGTTGATTCTATTATATTCTCTTAATTTGAATTGAATCTATTATTATAGATTATTAAATCACTTGCCTAATTAATTGCAGTAACATGATGGTTTGACAAAGTATAATTGGCTATTGGGTAGCTGGATTGGCGATTGATTCTGTTAATTGTTATGTATATAAGGAGTAACGGAATTTAAGGTTGATATTGCTAATATAAAATAGTTTAGGAACGATTATCTACATTAGATATAACATATAAAGATCATTGATATCAATCAGCACAACATATTCCTTACTCGCTGTATTTATTTGGATAAGTAATTATATCAATCAACATACAGAAGAATCTGCTTAAATCAAACGCGCGATATACTTGTCGGAATTAAAAAAAAAATTGCCAGAATAATCATGAAAAAAACACCTAGAAGCGTGAATACAACATTTAGATGGTGGATTTGGGGGTGGGGGGGGGGGAGGGGGGAACAGCACTTGCTACTTAGAGAGGGTTCCCCTATATTATTAAGTAAGATTATGTGCATAAGGAGCTCTTTGACATACTAGATGAGTCAAGCGTTAGACAAAAAGATACAATAAATATAGACTATCATCTTATTTTCTTAATTCCAACATCCTTAATGGTACTCGTCGAGTTTTCAAGAGATCAAAGTCATCAATGAGAGAGTCCGTTGAGAATTTTCGAGCTACCTCTCTCTCTCTCTCTCTCTCTCTCTCTCTCTCTCTCTCACTATATATATATATATATATGTCACCAAATAATTCGAAAGAAAATCACCCTCCATTTTGTTCCAAAGTCGTGTCTTCACAATCTTCATAGTAGAGAATGCTCGTTCTGTTGTTGCAGTCGACACATGAAGAGTTAGCATAGACGACTAATTCCATCAAGAAGAGGATAAATTTGTACTTCCCTGTCTTTGCCAATACTTGACATAATTCTGCAATTGATGATACTTTTTGCAATTCCAATTTTTTATGAGCATCAATTTCAAAATGCTCTAGCTGGATTCTCAAGTGCTCTTTTTCTTGTACTGTAAAATCAGCGGGATAAAAGGTATTTGCAAATTTGCACATATCTGCGACCTGAAAAGATTTATAATCATCTCGTGGATCTAAAGTTGAGCTAAGGACAAGTAGCTATACCATATCATCCTTAAAGTGAAAATCCATTTCCTGCGATAATTTGTCTAAAACAGAGGTGAATCTATCAAACCGATAATGTTGCTCAAATGTTGGGTTCTCCTTTTGAAGGTGGGATCAACGACCTCATCCAACTTTGTATTGAGCACTCAAATTGGGATCTCTATTAGGCATTTTTCACAAAACAATTTCATTTTCTCAAGTAACGGACCCCATCTACATTCTCTATATTTTTTTAAGAAGTGCTTTTGTTGATGGCACAAGTTGCATCGCATTGAGTATGTCTTGAGATTTATGTTGCAAAGCTTGACATAAATCATCAACAATTAAAGCACCTCAATCATAAAGTGCAAGATGAATACAAACTCAAAGGATGTCATTACATCATACATTCCATCAGCCTCAGATTCCTACTTTCAATAATGTCTTCCAATACCTTACGGATTGAATCAAACATCCTCATCAAACCGCGAGGGGGAGTTAAATGATAACCCCATCAAGTATCTCATGGTCGTTGAAGAGTGCCAACCTGATTTTTCCCCTTACCTATTTCAATTTCACCAGTGTTGATCAATTCAACGATATATAATGCTTCAATATCCTATAGTTCATCATGCCTTTTGCTCTACCTCGCAACCAAATATGAAAATAATTGGCTTATCGGATTGACCTCCTTACATGTAGCAACCAAAGTTAGTTGAAGTCGATGGGAAAGACAATGAACATCGTATGCAAATGGACATTTTTTTAGCAATTAAAGCTTGCAATCCACTCTAGTCACCATGCATATTACTTGCCTCATCATAGCCTTGACCTAAGATATCCTTCACATTGAGACAGTGACATGAAAGAACATCATAAATTGCTTCCTCCAAAGCTAATGATGTGGTCTCCTTTACATGAACTATATCAAAGAATCTTTCACGTATAAAACCTTCTCCATCAACAGATCACAATATAATTGACATTTGCTCTTTTTTTTTATACTTCACGAGATTCGTCTACTATTATGCAAAACTTTGACTCACTAATCTCTTCCCAAATATATTTTTGAATTTTAGTTGCCAAAATAAAGAGGATCTCCTTTTGAATCGTTGGACAAACATATGTTGCATTTTTAGGGGTATTCTTTAAGACAATTGCACCGATGCTCTCATTGTAAGATGCTACAAGCTTTATTAGTTCGACATTTCCTTGATTTCTTGAAGTCTTTGTTTCATCTCTCTCCCTGAATGCACAACCTTGAAATGTGAGCCACGTAACAACATCTATTGACACCTTGAGTTGTAACCGATATCTTGCAACATGTTCTGAGTTTTGCTTCTCCATAACTCTCTCAATATGCTGCAAAGAATTTGAAGATCAACACAATATTTGACAACATTCTTATGCGAAGAATTAGCATCTTTGCCTACATGAGCAACAAAATGGCATTCTGATCCTCCAACTTTTCTCCATGACCAGAATCCGTCAACTGTATAAGATCTTCCATGATGACCGAATGGCTTGTTGAACATAAAAACAAGGTAAGCAAGCCGCATTCTTGTTTAATAAAACTCAAGCCAATTCGGGAATGATTTGTACCATGATTGAAGAAACCGGTGCCCATTCTTATCAACATACTCTGGAGACCTTGGAGGGTAGGTTGGTATGGACCGAACATTATATAAGCTCGGCGAACTTCATCTTGTTGATTAGGGAGATACTCTCAAATTGATTTACGAAGTCCCGGATAAAGCTCCATGGAAGAAATTCGAAAAGTATCCTTTCGAATCTATGAGACTTACATGGATGCTCACACACTTGCAAAGGATCAACATCAGGGGTTTCAACACTAACATTAATAGTAGAAGATGGTGGAATTGGAGCTGGAGGGTTATTGTTATTTTTGGGACCTGTTTTTTTGTAAAAAGATTCAAGAGTTTTGTTGACCATAATTTAAGAACTTAGAATAAGATAGAGAAACACTTATAAGAAAAGATATCTAATACACAAGCTAGAGTTTTGCAGTCGAAATGAAAATTGTTAGATAATCAGAGTTCATTTATATGCTTACTTCAGTTTTTGTAATAAAAATTATAAATGCTCCACAAACAAACTATATAATTAAAAAAATCATTCTATAACAAGAAGAACTCTAACCTTCTCCTTGCAGTAGGCATGCGGAGAGAGGTCAAAGTTGCTGGTGATTCTCGAAGGCAATGGTGGGTTTTGACTTCGTTGATCGGTTCATGCCTTGAAGGTTGAAGGTAAGATAAATTGGAAAACAATTGGGGATGTTTCTCTATTTGATGGTCAAGGGATAGATTTTTAAGTTTTGGGGATCAAAGATTGAATAGAAGTGCAATTCGGCGGGGGATTTGGAGGCCTCCATGGTTTTGTTGTGCCTAATAATAATAATAATAATAATAATAATAATAATAATAATAATAATAATAATAATAATATAAGTTCAAAATAAAGTGAAAATGATGTTATGTTTTTACTGTATCTTAGTATCTATATATGAGTGTGTGTGTATATATACATATAAATTCTATTCCATTTATGTTTAAATCTATGATCTTTTAATAACTGAGTATAGCACATGTATAATTGTATTGGTAAGAGTTGTAAAACATTAAATTTAATTTTCATTATATATATTATATATTTAAAAAATATATATACACACACATATACATATACATATACATATACATATAAATATATATATTATCTTAGAGCAAGGGGGGCTAAGTTTTATGAAGCAAGGGGGACAAATCTTATATACGAAGATTTTTTAGTACATACTCCCTCCGTCCCGAGATAATTTGCACACTTTCCTTTTCAGGGTGTCCCATGATAATTTGCACGCCCTTAAAAAGAAAATTTTTCTTACAATCTCCACTCTTAAAATCTCTACCTTCAATCTCCACCTTTGAAAAAAATCAACTAAAAAGTAAAAAGCAACTTTTTCTTATTCTACGTGCCGAAAGGAGTGTGCAAATTATCTCGGGACGGAGGGGGTATATAGTAATTTTTTTTAAACCTAAGGGGAGCACCACCACCCCCTAGATCACCCCTGTAATGAAAAGTGTAGATGTTGCAGTAGTGGAAGTGATCTGCAACCAAATTTCGGTCTAACACTCTGTGTTACTTTAGATCAGGCTTAGATGGAGTTTGGCTAAGCTTATAAGCTCCTCAAAATATCTTATAGAAGCTTTTAAGCTCTTGAAATGTGTAGCAAAATAAGATGTTACATAACTTGTAAGATGCAAAAATAAGCCCTTTGAGCTTATAAGCTCCAAAAAAAAATAAGTCCCTCTACCCCCATCTTATTTTTAAAATCTTATAAGTTACACTAAATTTCACATACTGCACACTATACACACATTTCACACACGTCATACGTTTCACATACTATACACATTTTACAATTTGTTTTCACACGCGCTACACGTATTTCACACACACCACACACATTTCATATACTAATCAAAATGTGTGTTTGATATTAATTTTCATATTAGACCCTAGATTTATGGCAAAGTCTCATGTCCACCAATCGCACGGTGCAATCTAGGGTGAGTATCACGATTTATGCTTAAAGGTATAACTTGTTGTGGGTAAATGTATTATAAAATATTTATTCAGAACAAGTGATACACTTAAGCATAAATATTAATACCTTTTCACCATGATACCTTTATCCAAAGCATGTAATACCTTTAGTCATAAATAATAATACATTTTAACCGATGACCTAGATCACATGAATCTAAGATCCATGCAACTGGTGCACAAGAGACCTCTTTAAAAAATAATTCAATTGCAAGCTTATAAGCTCTTTTATTCAAACACTTTATTAGCTTATAAGCTCTTAAAAATTACATCTTATAAACTCTTCAAAAAACTTTGGAACTTATAAGATGTTTGAAATAAGTTTAGTCTAACACCCTCTTAGATACTTGAAGTTTGTCTAATTTTCGCAACCCAATTACTGTGAAGTGTATGTGCAACTGCGTTTATATGCTTTGATAGAGTAATGTTTTGTTTTTCTTTCTAGCAAAAAAAAAAAAAAAAATTAATGAGTGAATATATTAACCCTCTATAATTATCACCAAATAACTTAAATATACAACATAACAATTCTATTTTACTCGGTCGGTTTGTATTTGGTTGGATCGAAAATAATATGTTTATTTTGTCGTGCTCCCCTCCCACAAGAAAGCTTGAAAACCTTTTTTTTTCTTTTTTTCTACAAGGTCAGTTTTATCCTCTCTTTTTTCCTGGATATGTTGATCAACATTTAAGAAATCTATCTGAGAGGACTTTTGTGGTAGCCTACTGGTCGTATAGTATGCTAGAGCTTCAACTAAACAAAATAATAATATGATGAACTAAGATAACATGTTAATAGTATGAAAGAAGATGTCAAAGGAGAAGGGTAACTGCATGCGTTCCACGTCAACAGCTAAATGATGTCACATTCACATGCAACCACATGAAGTTCACGTGAAGTCTCCACGTCAGCTGAAGGATGATTAGGATAACCATTTTCTGTTATTTCCCCTGCTTCAAGAACAGTCTATTAGTTGTCTATAAATAGCAGTGTCCATTCCTCTTGTAAAGGATGATTTTAAATTCAATACAAAATATCTTTCTCTCCCTTTGATCCTTATACTCTATTCAACATGGTATCTAGACCCCGTTGAAGATTTATGTAGAAATTATTTTCAAATTGTAAGAAATTTCAGATGGCGAGCAACAATCTGCCAACAATGGCTACTCTCACCATCAGAAAAGAAGAACTCTTCCTATTGGAGGTCACAAGTGTTGGCCACAACAACTACGCATAGATTGGATAGCTTACTTCTTGGTCATGATCCAGCACCAAAGTAGTTTCTTCCAGACGAGAAAGACAGCACAAAGTCGACATCGGATATGTTGTTCCTCGCATGGCTTAGGAAGGATCAGTACTTGTATAGCTGGTTAATGAACTCCATAACTGAAAGCATGCTAGGCCACATTCAAAGGTGCACTACTTTGGCTGAGATCTAGATTTCTTTAGAAACAATGTTTCGTTATTCATTGAAGGCTAGAGCACTTCATCTCAATGGATTGATACAAACTACAAAAAAAGGAGATCAAACTATCGAGGCTTATATTTTGAAAATGAGGGGTATTGTTGATGACATACAGTTACTAGGAATGACAGTGGAAGATGAAGATCTAGTTCTCTATGTGCTGAATAGACTAGGACTATAGTATGAGTCCATTATAGTGTCTATCACGAGTCAAGCTACTGTGTCAGAGGTCTCAGAAGTTCAGTTTTTCCTCCAGACGCATGAAATGAGACTCAAGCAATTCCATGGACATGATGCTCATTCGAGCGTCAACTTCGTTCGCAAAAAAATTGTCAAGTTTGTTGATAATAAAGCTCCTAGAGGTGGCTTTGGAGGGTAGAAACGTATGATTTGCTGGTCGAGGGCGAACTAGAGGTAGAGGAGGCAAAATACTTTGCCAAATTTGTGGCAGAAACAACTTTTGATGAAAACTACCCTTGTTTGGAGCCTCAAGTGATTCAAGCACATACGCTTATGGTTCAACAACCCAGCCTAGAAATGTGTCTAATATGGTTCCATCAAATTCCATCCCCAACATAAACACTCAACCCTCACAGCCAAACAATACATATTCTAACTTTAATGCATATTCTAATCCTTCTCCTAGAACCATATTCGGAGCCTTTCCTCTCGAATTCTCGATCCGACCCCTTCACGGATTTTGTTCACGACTCGACGAAATTTAATTTGAGCTCTTGTTAGGTCTGATTCGGGTTCATTTGGGCCTCGATTTGCGGGCTAGAACGTGGCATATGCGCTATCGACCTCTTCTTTCTCCAATTTGAGGCATTTTCATCCATTTTCTCGACCCGAATCCTTCACGATTTTTACTCGTGAGTTGATGTTCTTCAGTTTGGTCCTGATCCCGACCCATTTTAGGCTCATTTAGGGCTCGAGATGTGGGTCGGATTGTGAAAATGGACTCGAAAAATCTTCTAAATTCCTCCGAGTTTCCTAACCTTCAAATAAGACTAAAAAACACCCAAAAGTGCATCAAATCATATTAAAAAGGAAATTAAACTTGGAAATGCAATAAAGTTCAAAAATCGCACGTGAACATATTAATTACATGAAATTCTTCACAGAATATGAACGTGAAAAATACAAAAAAAAAAAAAAAAAAAAAAAACGGTAATTTTTACGTTCATCAACGGGCCTATCATGAGACCCAAATATATTTTTCTATTGAGGCCATGTTTAGTATATTGTTACTATAATTTTGGGCCTAATCAAATTATTATACCTTTGGACTTGAATAAATTGGTCAGCAAAGACAACAATATGTCAGAGGGACATGTTGAAGTTAGAAGAACTTCAAATGAAGCCAACTGAAAAATTGGGCTTGATTCAAGTTTGAGTGCCTGAATAAATTTTAGGACTCGGCTTAATTCAAGTCCGAGGGCCTGAATAAATTTTAAGACTCGGCCTAAATGAAGTATGAGGACCTAAATATTTTTTGGTCTCATATTATTGAACATTTATTAAGTGAGACGCGAATATGCTAGAACGTAGATAGACACCTAAGTTAACCAGATGGTGGGAATTATCATATAAATAAAGACCGAGTATGCTGAACGAGTTGGAATTTTGGTGATACTTTATTTTAGGAGAAAATTTTGGTTGAGATAGAAAACTAAAATCCTACATCGGTTAGACAAAGGGATGGTCGTGCATTTATGTGTGGAAAAATCTCCACCACCACGAGATGATTTGGGGCAAACCCAAATTGCATAACGATACGGCTTGAAGAATCCCAAAGAGGATAATATCCTACTTGACTAAATGGATGTCCACATGGAGTCCAAAAATGTTATTGTCCTTGAAGAGAACATATGCCCAACTAGATGGATGCAAGTCCATTGGGCTAAATTTGGACATGGATTTGAGCCCAACTAAAATAGATGTAAGTCCAATGGGCTAAATCATTGGTAGTTGAAGGAATAGCTACATAGTTTTCAGACTACAAATAAGTAATTCAATTATGAAGTGAATATTTAAGGTATGGTCTAGACACCCCAATATAGAAATTAAGTTTCCATGTGAATCTCAAGTTGTGAAGAGATGAAGTCTTTATGCATGAGTTTTTAACTGTAGGGAGATACGATCTTCCCACATAAGTGTTCAAATGTGGGGGTGTTCAACTAAGGTAAAACGTACCCAAAGCTAGAAATGGAGGCCATAAGACAGTTGATCTCCTATATAATACGGATCCATGAATGAAAATATTAAAGGGAGATCAACTACACTGCATGTCTAAGGGGAATGAGTTCAGAAAAACCCACACACCGAGACCGGGCATGATGGTAACTCAACCATTATGAGTGGAGATTCCATGAACTTGGTTCAATAAGACAACTAAGCAGTGAATTGGTCGTTCAGGCACTTTTAACTCAAATGTGTTCAGTCTAAACACTCGAAACTCATTCAAACTCATTCCCAGAGACAACAAAGTGCTTTCCTAATGACGTGTGTTAAGATTAAGCAAATTTACTTTTAATGACTTCTATACCAAATGTGGTGGGGTATTTCAGGCTACCCCTGGATTAAGCTCTAAAAGATAGCCTATATAAGTGAGAAGTGAGGCCGTTTTACAATGAACACTTATGAATCCATGATATGGTCCACGGCCCTTAACGGACTCATCGTGAGAATCGAAAGATATTAGAATTTCCATTATGTGAATGTTATTGTCTTGGTGTACACAAAAAGTTGTCAGTTCAAGATATTGCGTTTACTGAGCTGAGAGTACATCCTATAGTATCTTACTAGGGAAGATTCAAAGTCGAAAGTCATCTATCTCAATGAAATGATGGTTCATTGGGACTTTCTTGTATGTGTCAGTCTAGAATACATGCATTAATTGTCATTCATGTGGGGATTGTTATAATATGGCTTTGGAAGGTTGGTGTTGACCAATCTTTGAGTTATTCTAATGTTGTATTCGTTATCGAAAATTTCTTTCATTCATGTGAGGATTGTTGGAATTTCGGAGTGTGAATGGAAAAATGTCTTTTGGACAAAAATGTGTCACGAATAGTTGCGACTATTCAAGTGGAATAGGGGTGAACAAAAGGTCATGAACGTTCAAAAAATGATGCAATCTAACCATTAGATTGCGAACTTCGGTGAAGAGGTATGATCTAATGGTCATGATTGATCAAATTCAAAGGATGCAACTGTTCATGAAATAATGCCTAGAAGCCTATAAATAGGCCTTATCATTTACATCTCCAATCAACTCGTAAAATTCGTCGTATACAACGAGAATCACTACAGTCTGCATTTATCATATTTTGCAAATTGTGGTCTTTGTGTCTTTTTTAGTCTACAAAATATCCTGAGTATTAAGTAGTTCACCAAAAGCTTTGATTTTGTTGTGCAACGATCCAGAAGCTAAAAGTCATTGTATCTTAGGGACAATTGTCGAAGACCGCGAGCACTTGGATGCGGGCAATATCATCTTACAAACAACGAGTCAAACTCATACCTCGACTTTGCTAGTCCTGTTTTTAGAGTCATTTTTAAATACACCACATTGTATAATTTTCCCAACACACACATGCTCAAAATGGTATTGATGAAAGAAAGCACAAACATATCTTAGAGACAGGTCAGACCTTCCTTGCTCATGCAAAAATTCCTTCCAAATTCTGGTGGTGTGCCTTTTCAAATGGTGTTTATCTAATAAACAAACTTCCTAGCTCTGCACTTGGCTTCATTACCCCTCTCACCAAACTCACACAACAACCACTTGATTACAAGTTCATGAAAGTGTTTGCGTGTGCATGTTTCTCTTTTCTCAGACCATACACTCTTTCCAAACTCCAATATAGAAGATTATTTTTTTCTGGGGTATAATGCCACTCATGAAGGGTATAGATGCATCACCAAAGAGGTCAGAATCTATGTTGCAAGGACTGTGGAATTCAATGAATCTATTTTTCCTTATCATGAATTATTTCCTGATATAGAAAGTATTACTTGTACTCCTTTTGTGGTTGCTCAACTTCCTCTTCTCATTCCATTCAGCTTATTCTCATAAGTCCCCCATCCTCCTTATCAGATTCGCATCTAGCCAGACACAAAAAATTAACTCTTTCCAACTCTTAAAGTGTCAATCCTCTCCTGTTGTTGATAACTCTCTTCATCCTCCTCTGATCACAAGAAGAAAAGTTGGAGTCGCAAAACCCAAAGCTCTCATTCTCCACTCTTCCATAACATAACCTATCTCAGTTGCTTAAGCACTTTCTGATCCATCTTGGAAACAAGCAATATAAACTGAGTATTCTGCCCTTATTCAGAATAACACTTAGACTTTGGTACCTTATTCCGAACATATGAAACTTATAACATGGAAATGGCTCTTTAAAACTAAACATCTCCCTGATGGTTCTATAGAAAGACTCAAAGCTGGGTGGTAGCACGAGGATTCTAACAGAATGCTGGGATTGACTACTTTGACACATTCAGCCCTGTGGTTAAGCCTCTCACAGTCAGAATCATGTTCACATTGGCAGCATTAAGGGGTTGGCCTGTCCATCAAGTGGATGTGAACAATGTTTTATGTCTTCATGTAGTAGCCTAAGGGATATGTGGATTCCAACAAGCCCACACATGTCTGCAAATTGAAAAAGTCCTTGTATGGGCTTAAGCAGGCCCCAGAGGCTTGGCATGAGAAGCTCAAATCGTTTCTTCTCAGTCACACCTTTATCACTTCAGTAGCTGATACATCTTTATTCTACAGAAATCTTCAAGGGAGTTTATTGCGTATTCTTGTATGTGATGATGATATATTGGTGACTGGGGACAACAAGACTAGAATTACCGAAATCATACAACACCTGGATCACCATTTCTCTTTAAAGGATTTGGGAGCAGTCAGTTATATTATGGGTATAGAAGTGCAGCGAACTACTGAGGGTGGATTTTTCTATGCCAAAGCAAGTACATCATGGATTTGCTACAAAAGACTGGCTTGCAGGGAGCTAAACTGTGTCTCTTACCTTATATTCCAAGCAAGAAGATGGTCTTGAAAGATATTTCAGAATTTGATCAGTCAACTTTGTTTAGAAGTATAGTAGGGGGCTCTCCAATACATGAGCATGATAAGGCCTGCCATATTTTTTTATAGTCAACAAGCTCAGTCAATTTATGCATCAATCAACCGCCAATCATTGACAGACCTACAAGCGAGTGTTGCGGTATTTGATTGGTTCTAATCATGGGATCACTCTTCTACTTGTCCACAAGTTTAGACTTGAAGGATTCTGAGATGCGGATGGGGCGAGTTCCTTGGACGACAGAAAGTCCACCAGTGGTTATTCCATTTTCCTTAGCAAAAATCTGGTAGCATGGATCTCTCAAAAACAGAATGTGGTGGCTCATAACACCATTAAATGAGAGTACATGTCTATTGCTCTTGCGAATACTGAGTTAGCGTGGATCACAGGTTTACTTCGAGAGCTGGGGACAACAGTTGCCACACCTTCCCTACTTTGATGTGATAATATAGGAGCTCTGAGTCTTGCTAGCAACCCAGTGTTTCACCAGCAGATGAACCACATCGAGATAGATGTGCATTACATTCGAAGTCATATTCAAAAGAAAGAAACCGAAGTTCCTTTTTTTCCTTCGGAAGATCAATTAGGTGATCTTCTCACAAAGCCTTTGTCCATCACTCAGTTTCAGAGGTTGTCTCACCAACTGTGTTACAAGCTGGAAAAACAAGGTGTTGGTAATCAGAGGGAGCATGTTAAGAGTATGAAAAAAGATATCAAAGGAGAAGGATAACTGCATGCGTTCCACGTTAGCAATCCAAATCAGCTAAATGATGTCACATTCACATGCAACCACATGAAGTTCACGTGAAGTCTCCACGTCAGCTGAAGGATGATTAGAATAACCGTTTTCTGTTATTTCCCCTGCTTCTAGAACAGTCTATTATTTGTCTATAAATAACAGTGTTATTCCTCTTGTAAATGATGATTTAAATTCAATACAAAATATCTTTCTCTATTCGATCCTTATACTCTATTCAACATAACCTAAAGCCAAAAAAAAACATTGATATATATATATAGATAGATAGATAGATAGATAGATAGATAGATAGATAGATAGATAAATAGATTTCATACATATATAATTTTTTTATCACATTTTCTGATTGGAGTTAGATTGGTGGGAATTGATCCCCTAACCAATTGTCTAGGAGGAAAATACAATTTTAGTCCTTTATGTTTGGGCAATTGCATTTGTGGTCCTCTCCGATAGCCTTTTGCAATTTTAGTCATTTAATATATAGTTTTTCGCCATATAAAAACTTTCTTCGCCGGAGATTTTAAAGTCGTCGGAATTTGTCACATGACTCTCGCATAGGGTACTAATTTGGGCATCATCGTTCATTGAAACCACGTGGTGATATCTTAGCCATTCAACTAAACGAACGTTGATGCCTAAATTAGTACCCCATGCAAGAGTCACGGGGGTCTAAAACTAAATGTCAGAGGACTAACATTACAAAAGGCTAATAAAGAGGACAAAAAATACAACTAGCCCAAACATAAGGATCTGAATTCGTATTTTTCCCATTGTATGGGCAAGATACTCTACCAATTGAGTTATAATCAATTCTCAACTTCATACATATATATGATATATGAAAACAAAAGATTATATCTCGATTTATTTCAGTTATATTGGTAATATAATTCTGAAAATTAAATCAAATTGAATTAACTAAATTATAAAAAATGAAAATTGAACCATCATTTTAAAAACTGGTCCAACTAATAAATGCCGATTTAGATAAATCAGTTAATTCAATTTAAATCGATTTTTACCACCCTCAACTATGCCCAAAGGAATTTATTTGAAAATAGTCGAGAAATTGGGTCAAAAACTCAATGTTCGAATTTGATCGCAGACCGTCACCACAAGATTGTGGCAACGTGAGACTCCGGGATCCACGGTGATTTCCTTTGGATTTGAATACTCTAAAATATTTTATCGTAAATATCAGAGGGAAGGTGACACATCTTATATATGAATAAAAAATAAAAATATGGAATCAATAAAAATTATGTTGCTTTCCCTCTGAAATTCGCGATGAAGTATTTTAGAGGCATTCAAAACTTTTTTTAAGGAATTCAAATTTAAAGCTTCAAATCGTCATAATTCCTTATTTTAGCAAACAAGTTTCATAAAATATGTGAATTTGTATTTTTCAATTTCATCAACCCCAAAATAAATATTGAAACTTGATAGTCTCATTTAGGTTGAAATAATTCCAAATGACCATTGAATAAATCTAGCTCCCCACCTGTTTATTTTTCCTTTAAGAAATAAGAATCACATTATTTATAAATACTACCTTCAAGCATGAATGCAAAAATCTTAACTATATTTTCAAATTATAAATACTAATTTGGCGTATGTACCTCTAGTCCGTCCAAATATGTTTTTGTTTCACAAATAATCATGTACAATTCGCAAAATAAAAATTAATGTTAACATAAGAAAAATAGATTTATATGAAATGGTAAACGAAATACACTGAAACCAATATTATAATCGCTATATATATGAATTAGAATTGTGAGCTCATCTCAAACCACAAATTAATTTTCCCTAGCGTTAGGGTTGAAATCAAACTACTCAATTCGAGATATTTTATTAAAAGTTCATTAACTAAAATTATCTAAGTTTAAATATATTTTTACGTTTGAGCTCAAGCTCGATAAAAAAAAAAAACATTAAAACAAGTATAAAAGTGTTGTGCAACTCAATTAAAACTGGTTGAAATTTAATTAGATTAATAATTAAACAAGGTGGAAGCTTAATAATATTTAAAATAAACTTAAAATCATTTACAACTCTATCTAGAGAGTGGAGTTCCATTTTTGAGATAGTAGTAGCCTTATTGATGATTGAATCATGCATGATGCATATACTGGATAAAATGTAGATTACTAAAAAGGTATAATCCACAGAAGCTGGGGGGGGGGGGGGGGGCACAGGATGACAATAATTCTTTTGTAGTGGTCGGTTTTGATTTTGATTGTTGCTTTTCTGATAATACTATATATATAGATAAAAGTGGACCTATTGCATTTAATTAACATTAATATATAAAACGCAGACATTTTCCTAACTCATATATATATATATACAGTAGAAGTTGAAGTTGAAGTTGAAGAATTGCAAATGGCTAAGTATTCAAATCAACATCTGATGTGTGCTTATGTTGAATTCCGTCATACCCACCTAGGCATATGCGAGACTCTTTCTTCCGTACCTTTTTAAATAATACACGGGTTATATACCACTGAACTGATATGTATACAAATAATATTAATCATATTGCATCTACATACCGATTTCATAGTGTATAAAATATTCTGAGCATTATCCACCCTGCTTTCTCGTTTTCTTATTTTCATAATTTTTCTTACAAAGAAACACTAGTTCTTTCTTTAGTGACTTCACTTAATTAGGCTTTAAATAAATATTTTTTTCACCAAACACAATTTGTAGTATTTATGATAAAATGATATATATATATTACTATAATATTATTAATTATAACGTAGATTATATATTCGTGCAGGGACAAAACAATGTAAGATGCCTTCCGCTCAAAAAAAGAAAAAAGCAACGTAAGTTGTCTCTAATAATTATCAATAACAAATCACACTAAATTAACTGCGTAGACATCCACAATTATACTTACTCCCCGAAGCGTAACGGAATTGGATTGTGATATTATATAGTATTCAGGAAAATATAATAAAATTTTGGGCTTGTGGTTTTTGTAGATAACATATTTTTTTCTTTATATAAAATATATAAAAAAGTAACAACCAAATAATCTTGACAAATACATTATTTTTCTAATAAAGTGTAAAGTCAACAAATTTTTGTCATTTTTTCTTCACAACTAAATAATCCCAACAATAAAAAATTGTTAACATTAAAGATTGTGAAGATATAAAAACGTAGAGTGAATAATGTTATGTCAGGTCTGCCTAATTTGAAATTCAATCCGATTGAAATTGATAAGTCCACTCCATTCTCATAACATATATTAAGATTGTGTAGACATGCTTGTTTGATTCAATGATATTGCAAACTAAGATTCCTATGACTAAGTCCCTCCGGAGATTAAGACTCCCAATTTTCCTCTTTGGTTGACTCCAGCCACATGGAGGGATTTATAACTCGTGAGCTATGTCTTGTATTTGAACTTTTAAGTATTTTTATAATTTATCATTTGAAAAGAAAAAATATTATCGATCGGACAGGCTAATTTTAGCACCTCTGCTATTAGGCACTAAAAAAAATCTAAAGAAAGTAGCAGAGCTGCAAATCTCACCACACACTACACTTGATAAAAAAGCAAGATTCCATTAAACTTGATAACATGTGTTGTTACCTAATAAACAAGTCTTAATCATCATTATCATCCTACAATATAAGTTTTGGCTTCATCTGAGATATTAGCTGGATTAACTCAACCATGTGTGAGTTGAGTTGCTACCTCACTAAATGAATTCTCCCCCAAAAGGGATTATATCTCTTAATTTATTTGTTTCTAGCTGTATAAAACTTTATAAGCATCAATTTGATGCAAGGTTTGTTTTCTTCAGCAACTAATATAAAACTATCATATGCTATTCATCATATAACCAAGAACCAGTGTAAAAGCTAGGGTTTTGGTAGAAATCAGTGAAAATACATGATTTATGGGGTGGTTTGGTATGGTAACGTACATAAACATTTACGGTTTGCTTAAAATTAAGGAGTGCTGGGTTAAATCTGATTGAGGGAGTTAATGAGTGTGCTTTATTGAAATTCGATCCTCTAAATCAACTGAGTCCAATCTTAAGCAAACGGACCCTTATAGTATCCAAGTGTTTGAATGGACAACTTCATACCATTATCGCACCGAATGTTCGGTACGATAAAAATACATATACCGAGATTTCAGTATATAAAATTTTGTATGGCATCGGTATATTACCATTACTATTGATTTTAGCATAACAAAATTTGGTCTTCAACATCTTAGTATGTACGAATAGGGATGGCAATACATCGGGTTGAAACCCGAGCCCGCATCAAACCCATTTCAAATGGAACGGGTAAAAACCCAGTCAAACAGGTTACGGGACGGGTTCAAACCCGATCAAACAGGTATTATCGGGTTTGAAGCGGGTTGTGGTCTTTGTTAAACCCGCTTCGAAACACCCCCTTATATATTATATACATTTTTAATATTTTTAATTTAATATTGTTGTATATAATTATATACTTCCTCCGTCCCACTTAAATTTGCATACTTTCATTTTCGGTCCGTCCCACTTAACTTTGCACACCCTTAAAAATGAAATTTCTCTCACAATCTCCACCCTCAATCTCCATCTTTAAAAAAGTCAAAGATTTCCCAAAATTTGTTTTTTCTTAACATCCGTGTCTTGTCAACCGCGCAAAATAAGCTGGGACGGAGGGAGTATAATTTATATTCAAGTTACCACTACTTCTCACATTAACTTTTAACCCTAAAGTGTCTCTCTCACCCTCGTTCAGTTTATAATCACTCTTTATATTATATTTTAATTTTGGAATCATTTTATTGTAGAATAGTGGCAAGTCCCAAGTAGCAATAATGTTGAATGTGTAAAAATTAGTAGGACTGGTCGAGTAAACCCGACGGGCTGACAGGACGGGGCGGAGCGGGTCGGGTTTTTTAAGATTATCGGATTGAAGCGGGTTACGGATCTGAATCTTTGCATGTGTGGCGGGTCCCGCCCCATTGCCATCCCTATGTACGAAATACCAAAAATTAAATTCTTATACCATTACTGTACCGAAAATCTCGATATATATAAAACTTTAGTGTTTTCAGTATTCTTTCGATATGATAAGTGTGGTATAATATCTAGTATATAGGTATTCTGGTATTTGACCCCACCCCTAAATTGATTCATAATAATAATGGAAAAAGAAGGAATATTGTGCACATATGTGTTATGAAATAATTGTTATAATGATGAGAAAAATAGAATGAATTATTGTGAGAAGGTGGCATTTTGTTATTGTTTACAGCATAAACACTTAAACAGTGAGCATGGAAAATAATTGTAGGTGTTTGAGAAGAGCAATTTCATCAAGTTGGGCATGTGAGCAGGCCCATTGTCAATTTCTAGCCAACTCAAAAATTATAGTAATGGCACAAGTGAAGTGGCATTTTTTGTCAGCTTTTGCCAACTTTAGGAATGTTTCAATCAAAACATTATTGCATACATCTACCTTTACGTATATGCTCATAACTTTTTATATATACCTTTGATTATGAGAAAATAATCATCATAATAACTACATATTAAGAAGCACTTACCACTAAAATTAAAATCTGTTTGCTTGCAGATTCCAAGTGGCGCACCGGAGATGGCAACGGATGCAGATATTGTAGCACCAATATGTCAAACAGTAAGTAACATCACTTGTTCCTCAATATTAAAGATCTGAATAATCTATAGAGCAT
This sequence comes from Ajuga chamaepitys, assembly GCA_958295605.1. NCBI lineage: Eukaryota > Viridiplantae > Streptophyta > Magnoliopsida > Lamiales > Lamiaceae > Ajuga > Ajuga chamaepitys. The sequence continues at coordinate 26,617,464 of OY282495.1, read as the reverse complement.
CAATACATGAAGTAAAAGTATGATCTTTGAGATGATTGTGTGTGATCACTGTGCTGCAGAAGCTGATAACTTCTTACACCATGAATTTACTACATGATTTCTTCTGCTATACGGTTCTTACAAGAACGAGATTCGTTTACTGTACAAAGATCAAAGTTTCATCATATAGAACATTTAACACATCTTTAATACCATTAGGAATCTTAGTAGGAGAATAGTGGTGAATATAACTACTGGATCCTGGTATATAACTTTCAACCAAATAGCTCATTCCTTTTTACTTCTCACAATCGGTTCGAGAAAACTAGTTAGATCATTCAGCTTATAAATACTTGACAACCAAAAACACGTGGATTTAAACAAGTATTGAATTCCTCTTAAGATATAAAAAAGGAATATGAGTGATTCACAGAAAAAAAAAAAAAAAAATTCAATTGCTTAGAGAGTATGGTTGTGAAAATAAGTTGCTATTTTTTTAGCAAGTAACTGATAGACTCTGTAGTCAAGCAATTAACTTGATTCCCTTTTTCATATCCAATAGTGAGCATGCACCAATTTTATGCATCTTCATATTAAAATTTTATAACTTATAATCTTGTATTATGAACTATAATGGCAGAGAGCGGAGCAAGGCAGCCACCTAATCGATCAAGCTATCAACATCTCCTTCAGTAAACATCAGTCCCAACCCGACATTCACAATGCACTTCTTACAGTGGAGGGGGAGAATTTTTTAACACCATCCTCGATTGTAGAGGCGCATTGTGAAGGAAATAACAATGCATCAGATGTCAGCAATGTGTCTGAAGGAGAATGTGAGCAACATAAGATGAGCTCAAAACAAGAGGGATTGAATGATAGAGATCAAACTCCGGATGGGAATCTGCATGAAAACACAGACGAAAAGCCAATTGATGTGGTTGAGATGCAGAAAGAAATTGTTGAGGTAATTTACAGTATATATTCAGTTCTTAGGAATAGGACAGTTATGTATTCACTTGCTAATTCTTCTGATGTCTATTATGATCCTATGAAGAAATTGTCACGAACCAATTATTTATGGGATTCAATCCAGATAATATGATTAGCTGCTGTGTCATTATATTTTGCCAAAGCAGCATGAGTAAACATTAAGCCATCTTTAGTACCATTATGAAAGGAGAAAAGTTGAATATAGAAAATTTTTGGATAAGCTTGGTGGAAAGTTAGAGCATTAAGAACTAAAAACACAATAAGGGAAACACGAAATAACCCAAATCGTTGAGAGTCCCCAAACAATTGAGGATACAGAAAAGAAACATAAAAAGTGAATCCTAGAAAAATTTCACTTAGAGACTTGCTTCCTTATTCAAGATTGTAAAAACGAACTCTATAAATATTAAAACCAATAAATAATGGTGTCTAATGCAGCAAATGAGTTGGTATATCTATATATACACAATTTAACAATCAAATGCTACTGTTCAAATGCGAGCACCTTGCAGATGGAAGAATCTGAAGAGTCCCTGCGTGTAGCCCCTGAAAATATTGAAGCATCTGAGTTAGGCGAAAAGAACAACGCAAAATGTTCACAAGAGGACCAAAGCACAAATGCATCTGCGCATGAAGTCATGGAAGGCGATGCAAAGCAAAAAACAATTGATACAGTTGAAACCGAGAAGGATATTCACGAGGTAAAGATAAGAATAATACGGCACTTTACTTTTTGTCTTTCCCTGAAGGGCAATAGCTTCATTCCTATCACAGTGATTATTTAAATTTTGTTAACTCATACATCATGTTGCAGAATTTTCCAACAATTGTTCCAAATGAGAAGATGGAAGAGACTTCAGTCATCCAAGCTGACTGCCCAAAAATGGAAAATGAGGATCATCAGGAAATTGTGACTGAGCTACCATACTTGGAACAAGATTCCACGGAGAATGTTGTGAAGAATGAGGACCCAAGAAGGGCAGAACTGTTTGAAGAGAAAATTGCAGAAAATGATTTACTGCAGGAAGAAATCCAGACCGAGAAGCCTGTCGAATCCTTGCAAGCCCTTGGCGATATTAAAGCATCTAATTTGGGTCAACACATAGAAAGGCAATCGCTAGCAGAAACTTCAACGGAGGTTGCTAAGGATGATGTGTCAATGATTTTGCTTGAACCCGAAAGTGGTAATGAGTGTCCTAGAAAAGCTGAACTAGAAAACGAAGGAAATGCAAATAGAATGTTAGTGAAGGAAGAAGCAGTTGTGGAGAATCCTATTGACTCCATGCAAGTAGCACCTGAGGATATCAATGCACCAAATACAAATCATGACAAAAACAGTTTTATCAAGGAAAAAATCATAACTACATATCCACATGAAATCTCAAGTGAGAAAATAGAGGAAAAACCTATTGAGGCAACCAACTCGAATGAGGATAGTCATGAGGTAAAGGAGAAAACAATATACTAGTTTAACTTCTGAACATTAAATAACCTGGGGCACATATTTGCACATTACATTCAAACAAAAAGCAAAATGAAGAACAATATTTCTTTCTGCTACAGGATATTGGCGATGAAGACAACTCACCAATTGAAGAAAATAGCTCAGAGAACTCATCTTTGGCAGAAGCTACAACCAAGAAAAGCAAAGATGATAAGTTGAAAGTTGCACATGAGGCAAGTCCTGTCGAGGAGAAAATCCTAAATGCCGATCCACAAGAAATTTCACCCGGCAGAAAAGAAGACGAAACTATGACTGTTGCTTGCTCCAAGAAGGAAAATCTTGAGGTACATGTGAGAATCATAGTCTCAATTCAACATTATAATCTTGAGCTAATTTAACACAAACAAATAATAAGTGGCTAGGTACTTTAATAAAAGAAAATGGAAAATAATTGCTCTTTTTGAGCTGAGTAAAGTTACTTTCTCTACAGGGTGTTGTAATAAATGTCCCAAGTGGGGATGATGAAGATAACTCACCAATTGAAGTAGATGACTCTAGAAAGCCATCCTTTGAAGAAGCTTCGATAGGGTACACCAGAAATGATGAGTCAACTATTATAAATGAGTCGAATTTTGCAGATGAAAACATTGCAAAAGCTGACTTGTTTGAAAATGAGACAAAAATTGGATGTGCTGATGAGTCCACGGATATCCATGAACTCAACGATAAGGGAATAGACACCATAAAAGTTGAATCCGAAAATGAGGAAAATACAGAAAGTAATTCTGTGAAAGAAGAAGCACAAGTGGAGAAGCCTACTGACTCCTTGCAACTAGATTTTGCCGAGATTAAAGCATGCGATTCAAGTCAAGACCTAAACTTTTCAATTAAGGAAGGAATCTTAACTGCATATCCACAAGAAATCTCAAGTGACAAAACAGAGAAAGAATCTATTGATGCAGCTAACAAGAGTGAGGAAAGTCTTGAGGTAAAGGTTTAAACAATAGTATTAGTTTAACTTCTCATCATTAGCTTCTTTGCTGCACATAAATTCACTACAAATGGCTAGACTTAAACAAAGAGGAAAACTGAAAGGCAAAACCTTTTTTCCTACGGAATAGCATTTGTAACATTCTCATTCTTGACACAGGGTATTGCAGCAAATGTTCAAGTTAATGACAAAGAAGACAATTCCCCAGTTGAAGAAGATGACTCACAAAAACCATCTTTAAAAGAAGTTGATGGGAACAAGAATGAAGAGGAGTCTACAGTTACGCCAGAGGCAAGCTTTGTGCGTCAAAATGAGAAGAAAACTGAATGTCTTTTGGTAGAGCAAGAAGAATCTATTGAATCACCAACACTAGCTGCTCAGGGCAAAGAAACAATTTCTCCCGAGGAGCAAAGCCTAACAACAAATCCTCAAGGAGTCATTGATAATACAAAGGAGGACAATAACAGTGATGCAACTGGTGTAGAAGAAGAAACTTCGGAGGATAAGGTAAGAATCATACTAGTACATTAGTGTGTTCATCACAAGAGTATACGAATTCTATGATTTGCTATATTATGCAAAAGAAAACAAAAAATTATTTTCAATGTTCGATCTACCAATTGAATAGATTTAATGATCTCTTTTTTGTGTAACAGAATATTGCAAAAACTACTTCATATGGGCAAATAGGAGAGAATTTTGTCGTCCAAGTAGATCGCTCAGGTCTGGAACAAAATGAAGTATTGGAAAGCGACAGTGAGAAGACATCTTTAACAGAAGCTCTGTTAGTTGACACCACAGAAAGTACAGTGGTTAAGGAAGAAGTACAGGTGGAGGATCATCAGATTGAGTCATTGCAAGAAGCCAATGAGGATACTAAAACATCTGCTTCATGTGAAGAAGCAAGTTCTGCTGAGGAACAAATCTTAAGTGCTGATTTACAAGAAACCTCGTGTGAAGAAGCAGAGAAAAAAACTATTGATTCAGCTTACACAGAAAAAGAAAGCTTTGAGGTACAGGTGAAAATCTTACTCTCAGTTTAAACACAATAAATTTAGTTAACTCATTCGTCATGTTGCAGAATGTTCCAAATGAGAAGAAGGAAGACACTTCGGTCCTCCAAGTTGATTGCCCGGAAATGGAAAATGAGGAACATTTGGGAAAGGACATTGAGCTACCACACTTGGTAGAAGTTTCCATAGAAAATGTTGTGAAGGATGAGGAGCCAAGTAGGGCAGACCTGTTTGAAGAGAAAAATGCAGAAAATGCTTTACTGAAGGAAGAAATGCAGACTGAGGATATTAATGCGCCTGCTCCAAATCAAGACACAAACAGTTCTACTGAGGAAACAATCATAACTACACATCCACGTGAGGTAAAGGCGAAAACAGTGTACTAGTTTAACTTCTGGACGTTAAATAATCGGCATATAAGTGCACATTAAATGTGTACAGTCAAACAAAAAGCAAAATGAAGAACAATATTTTTTCTGCTACAGGATATTGACGACGAAGATAATTCACCAATTGAAGAAAATAGCTCAGAGAACCCATCTCTGGTAGAAGCTACAACCAAGAAATGCGAAGATGATGAGTTGGCAGTTGTACATGAGGCAAAACTTGTGGGAGAAAATGAGGAAGAAACTCCTAAGGATAAGGTTAGAATTATACTTGTAAAATAGCGAGGTTTGATTAACTCAAACTTTATTTATACATTGTATGAATTGCTATGTTCCGAAAATTAAGTTATTATCGATCTCCTTTGCATACTTTGAAAACATTCAATGACTGCTCTGTTCGTGCCACAGGATATTGCTAAGACTACTCCATATGAGGACATTGAAAAGAACTTGCTAGTCCAGGAAGATTGCTCACAAGTGGAAGAGAGCGACGACTTGGAAAAGGACAGTGAAATCACATCTTTGTCAGAATGTTTGACAGTGAACACCGAAAGTACTCTGGATAAAGAACCACGAGTGGAGAAGCCTATTGACTCACTACAAGTAGTCCCTGAGGATGTTAAAACATTTGCTTCATGTCAAGAAGCAAGTTCTGTCGAGGAGAAATTTATGCCTGCCAATCCACAGGAAATTTCATCCGACAGAACAGAGGACAAAACTAATAATACCGCTTGCACTAAGAACTCAGTTACACAAGCAGATTCCTTAGAAACGGAACACAAGGAATATTTGGAGAAGGATAGCGAAAACTCATTTTTGACCGAAGCTTCAGCAGAGAAAAACAATGCTGATAAGTCAAAAGATATCCACGAACTCAACAATAAGGGAATAGACTTGATAAAAGCTGGATCGGAAAATGAGGAAAATACAGAAAGTACTTCTGTGAAGGAAGAAGCACAAGGGGAGAAGCCTATTGACTCCTTGCAACCAGATTATGAGGAGATTAGAGCACCTGATTCAAGTCAAGACCTAAACATTTCAACTGATGAAGTAATCTCAACTGCATATCCACAAGAAGTCTCAATTGTCAAAACAGAGAAAGAATCTATTGATGCAGCTAACATGAGTGAGGAAAGTCTTGAGGTAAAGGTTAAAACCATAGTATTAGTTTAACGTCTCATCATTAGCTTCTTTGCTGCACATAAGTTCACAATAGCTAGACTTAAACAAAGAGGAAAACTGAAAGGCAAAACCTTTTTTCCTACGGAATAGCATTTGTAACATTCTCATTCTTGACACAGGGTATTGCAGCAAATGTTCAAGGTAATAACAAAGAAAACAATTGCCCCGTTGAAGAAGATGACTCACAAAAGCCATCTTTGAAAGAAGTTACTGGGAACAACAATGAAGAGGAGTCTACAGTTACGCCAGAGGCAAGATTTGCGGGTCAAAATGAGAAAGAAACTGCATGTATTTTGGTAGAGGAAGAAGAATCTTTTGAGTCATCACAACTAGTTGCTCAGGATATTAACACATCAGGTTTTGGTCAAGATAAAGAGACAATGTCTCTGGAGGAGCAAAGCCTAATAACAAATCATCAAGTAGTCATAGATGATACGAAGGAGGACAAAACCAGTGATGCAACTGGTGTAGAAGAAGTAACTTCTGAGGATAAGGTAAGTATCATACTTGCACGTTAGTGTGTTCATTACAAGCCTAGTGTATGAATTCTATGATTGCTATATTATGCAAAAGAAAAAAGAAGATATTCTCAATGTCTGTTCTACAAATTGAACAGATTTAACGAGCTTTTCTTTGTGCAGCAGAATATTGCAGAAACTACTTCATATGAGGAAATAGGAGAACACTTGGTGGTCCAAGTAGATCGTTCAGGCCTGGAACAGAATGAAGCTTTGGAAAGCGACAGTGAAAAGACATCTTTAACAGAAGCTCCAACTGTGGACACCAAAGAAAATATGTTGGTTAAGGAAGAAGTACAGGTGAAGGATCATCATATCGAGTCATTTCAAGAAGCCAATGAGGATACTATAACATCTGCTTCATGTAAAGCAGCAAGTTCTACTGAGGAGCAAATCCTAACTGCTGATTCACAAGAAATCTCACATGGCAAAGCAGAGGAAGAAACTTCTGATTCAGCTTACACAGAAAAAGAAAGTTTTGAGGTACATGTGGAAACCTTACTCCCAGTCCAACATTATTACTGTTAGCTCATTTAACACATACATTATAAATAAATTTATGTCCTGAAAGAAAACAAAACAAGATAAATTCCTGTTTCTTAAGCTGAACAAAGTCCTCATTTTCGTATATCTTGTGAAGGATAATGAAGACAATTTACCAATCGAAGGAGATGGCTCAGAAAAGTCATCTTTGAGAGAAGCTTCGACAGGGGACCACAATGATGATGAGCCAACTATTACGCAGGAGGCCAAACATGAAGATGAAAACATTGTTAAAGCCCACTTGTTACAGAATGAGAAAAACATAGAATGTAATCTAGTGAAGGAAGAAGTATCTGGTAAACCCTTGGAGGTAGAAAATGAGGATATTAAAGCAACGGCTTCAAGTCAAGATAGAGAAGCAAGTCATCTAACGGAGCAATGCCTAGTTCAAAATCCTCAAGGAATCAAGGGTGACGACAAAGAGGATAAAACATTTGATGTAGATGAGCTTAAGGAAGAAATTCTTGAGAATAAGGTGAGAACCATAGTAGTAGATGAACTTAACTTATTAACACAAATTCAGTATGCACATGCTTAAAGATTGAATTGCTATGTCATACAAGGAAAAATTATCAATGATCTTCTTTCTACAGAATGAATATTCGGAAAAGGATGGTGAAAACACATCTTTAACAGACGCTCGGGTAGTAGAAACCACAACAAGTACTTTGGTTAAAGATGAAGCACAAGTGGAGGATTGTATGGAGTCCTTTGAAGTAACCAGTAAGGATATTGAAGCAATTATTCCAGAAGATATTATCTCAAGAAACAATACAGTTGAAAAGACTGAAGTTGAGGTGAAATCATACTATCAATTGAACTCTACTTCTTTTGCTTATTTGGCAACATAAATGTAGATAGGTAGGTTAAATAAGAAAAAGGGAAAAAAAGAAAAAGATATGGAAAATGTTCTATAACCTGAAGATTTTATAATGCTTATCTGTTCCTAATACAGAATACTGCAGAAGATGTCCTGCTAGGAGATAATGAAGATAACGCACCAACTGAAGAGGATGGCTCGCAGAAGCCATCTTTGGAAGAAGCTTCGACTGAGGATGCTCATGACCACGAATCAGCAACTATGCAAGAGACTGACTTTGTAGAAGAAAGTTTAAAAAGAGCTGACTTGTTTGAAAAGGAGAAAACTACAGAAGGTTCATTATCTATTGAGTCACCGGAAGTACCAGCTGAGGACATAAACGCATCTAGTTCAAGTGAAGATAGAGCAATAGTTACTCAAGAGGATCAAATCCCAAAAATAAATCCTGGGGGACTCTCGAGTGAGGACAAAACAGCTGATCAGATGGACATGCAGAAAGAAACTCCTAAGGATGAGGTAGGTGCTAATCAATCAGCATTATTATCACAGTTTTGAAGACTGAATTGCTATGTTATAACAAATAAATTATTGTTGTTATAAAAAGGGGTAACTGGTACATGTTTTAAGACCAAAATCTGTATCTACCACCACAGCAGAATAGTTGGCTATTTTAGAACTAATAAATTAGCATTATTGTCACAACCTTAGTGTGAACATTCTTGAAGAATGAATTACCATGTTTTAGCAAACTCTGCACACCTTACAAGTACAGAAGACCAAAAAGCTTCCCAAATGAAAAGTTAAACCTCTTAGGCCCTAATAATTGGATTAAATTATTTTAAATTGACAAGGATGTTAAAGTCTCAGGAAATCAGCCGACACATAGCCCCCGATTATCTAATTTCATCACTAACTGCCTAATAGAACCCAAAAGAAAGGAAAATAAATTAAAAGTAGATAAAATAATATTGCCATCACTATTTCACCTTTAGTGGGATCTACAGGTGCCCATAGAGAATGAAAATACCATTACTGAAGCAAAACATATAGAGCCCAAGGATGAAGAATGTTACATCAATGCTCCTCAAATGACAAGTGCAGAAAATATAGCAGCTCATCCTGTAAGTACTTTACAAATCTTTCAAGCAGTAGGGTACGCTTGATCATGCTTCCTTTTATGAAATTTATTTGAAAAACTCTCTTTCAAACAGGAAAAAGAAGCCAATCCAGTAGCGGCAGAAATTCCTTATACAGAAGAATTCAATGTGGCGGGGCATCATGCTGAAGAACATAAAATGACAAGCAATGATAAAGTTCCGGAAGTTAGCAGCTTAGCCTCTGAAGCATCAGAGCAGAATGATGACCATAAAGTTGTTGAAGAAGCAACCACGTGTGCCGGCAAGACAGACATGGAGGAAATAGGAGCGCAAGATGATGGCTTCATCGTGATACCAACAAAAGAGACTCTAGAAGAAACAGATGCAAGAGGAAGCACGGAGGCAGAAGTCCAAGTTCCAGATGGAGAAAAAGAACCAGAATTAGTGCAAAAAGACCCTGAGACAGAAACTGACCAGAGGAACATAGACGGAGAGCTGCTTGCTGAAGCTTCAGGGGATGTCTCAGATCCGGAGGGGGTGAATGATGAAGAAGAGAAAACAAAATCAGATAACTATAAAAAGGAAACTGAAATTATGGAGGATGCTATCAGAAACAATGAACAAGATAACAAAACACAAAGCTTGTTGGATATTAAAAAAGCTACTGAAAGAGACCAAGAGGAAATAGCATCCGAACAAGAAAAAGAAACTCCAGACGGAAATGTAGAAACCACAGAGTCTACAGCAGCTGCAATAGCTAATGACTTCACTCCAATATCTCCAAGTGAATCCTACACAGCAGATCATTCCATTATAGAAAGAAAGGTGGCCCAAGATGGAGAAAAGCTGCATATAGGAAAAAGTACACTTGAGAATGAGCCGAATACTTCATGTGAGCAAATAGGAGAGAACTTGGTGGTCCAAGTAGATCGCTCAGGACTGGAACAGAATGAAATTTTGGAAAGCGACAACGAAAAGATATCTTTAACAGAAGCTTCAACAGTGGACGCCACAGAAAATATTTTGGATAGGGAAGAAGTACAGGTGAAGGATCATCACATCGAGTCATTGCAAGAAGCCAATAAGGATAATAAAACATCTGCTTCATGTAAAGAAACAAGTTCTACTGGAGAGCAAATCCTAACTGCTGATTCACAAGAAATCTCATACGACAAAGCAGAGGGAAAAACTACTGATTCAGCTTACACAGAAAAAGAAAGTTTTGAGGTACATGGAGAAATCTTACCCCCAGATAAACTTTATTATTGTTAATACATGAATTATAAATTTCTATGTCCTGAAAGAAAACAATATGAAATATTCCTCTTTCGTAAGCTAGACAAAGTCCTCAAGGTTTTTATTTTATATCTTGTGAAGGATAACAAAGTGGTCAAAACATTTGAGGTAGATGACCTTAAGAAAGAAACACCTGAGAATAAGGTGAGCATCATAGTAGCATATTAAATTATCACAAATTGAGTGTGCACATGCTTGAAGATTGAATTGCTATGTCAGACAAGAACAAATTATTAACAATATTATTTCTACAGAATGAACATTCCGGAAAGGATGGCGAAAACACACCTTTAACAGAAGCTCCGATAGTTGACACCACAACAAGCATTTTGGTTAATGAAGAAGCACTGGTGGAGGATTGCATGGAGTCCTCAGAAGTAGCTGCTGAGGATATTAAAATGATTGCTGCATGTCAAGAAACAGAATCAGGCTCTGCTGAGGAGCGAGTCTTAGTTGTAGATACAGCAGATACCTCAAGAAACAACACAGTTGAAAAGACTGAAGCTGAGGTAAAATTATACTATCAATTGAACTATGCTTCTTTTGCTTATTCAGCAACATATATATATATATATAGATGGCTAGGTTAAAGAAGTAAAAAGGGGGAAAAGGAAAAAAAAAGAAAAAGGTATGAAGAATTTTCTCTGAAGAGTTTATAATCCTTCTGTTCCTATAATAGGATGTTGCAGAAGATGTCCCGGGAGGAGATAATGAAGATAACTCACCAACCGAAGAGGACAGCTCGCTGAAGCCATCTTTGGAAAAAGCTTCAACTGAGGATGATGCTAATGGCCACGAATCAGCAACTACGCAAGACGCTGAATTTGTAGAAGAAAGCTTAAAAAGAGCTGACTTGGTTGAAAAGGAGAAACTTACCGAAGGTAAATTCGTAAACGAAGATATATCTATTGAGTTACCGAAAGTAGCAGCAGGGGATATAGAAGCATCTAGTTCAAGTGAAGATAGAGAAACATTCACTCAAGAGGAGCAAATCCCACATGCAAATCCTGGAGGACTCACGACCGAGGACAAAAGAATCGATCCAACTGACATGCAGAAAGGAACTCCTAAGGATGAGGTAGGTACTAATAATTTGAACATTTATTATTACAAAAGTTTACACATTGTTGAAGAAAGAATTGTCATTTTTAGTTGTATAGTTATCAGAAATATTTCTTAGACTAGCAAACCTTCTAGGCCCAAATAGCTTCCCAAATAGAAACCTAAACCTTTCAGGGCCTAACGATTGGATTGAATTATTTAAAAATGACAATTATGGATGTTGATTTGATTGAAGCAATCAGCCGACAGATAGCCCCCAATTATGTAATTTCATGACTAAATACCTACAGAACTCAAAAGAAAGGAAAACAAACAAAAAGTGTAAACAAATAATACTGCCATCACTAAACCTTTAATGGGATCTACAGGTGGCCAAAGAGATTGAAACTACCTACAGTGAAGCAACAAATATAGAGCCCGAGGAGGAAGAATGTTACCTCAATGCTCCTCAGATGACAACTGCAGTCAATATAGCAGCTCATGACGTAAGTATTTGATCTCGAGCAACTTCTCAAATCTTTCAAGCAGTAAAGCATGCTTGACCATGCTTCTTTTTTAAAATTTATTTGAAAAACTCTCTTTTCAAACAGGAAAAGGATTCAAATTCAATAGCCGTAAAGATTCCCTGTACAAATGTTGATGAAGATGTGGTGGTCCATCTTGCTGAAGAGCATACAATGACAAGTAATGAGAAAGTTTCGGACATAACCAGCTTAGCATCTGAAGCATCAGAGCAGAATAATGATCATAAAGTTGTTGAAGATGAGAACACGTGCGGCGACAATGATGGCTTCGTCGTGATACCACCAAATGAGACTCTAGCAGAACGAGAACCAACAGGAATCAGAGATGCAGAAGTCCAAGTTCAAGATGGAGAAAAACAACCAGAATTAGAGCAAAAAGACCCTGAGAGAGAAACTGGCCAGAGGAACATAGACGAAGAGCTGCTTGTTGATGCCCCGCCAGAAGTCTCTGAATCGGAGGGGTTGAATGGTGAAGAAGAGAAAACAAAATCAGATAACTGCAAAGAGGTATCAGGCAGCTCCGACGCTGTGGAGTTGGATGAAGGCTCATCGCCGGATGTGGCATTAGAGGGAGACTCGACATTCAACTCTTTTCAGGAATCCAAAAGAGAAACAAGAGAAGAGGCTGAAAAAAAAACTTTAGCCGAAGATGTAGAAACCACAGAGCCTACGTCAGCTGCAGTAGCTAATGACTTCATTCCAATATCTCCAAGTAAATCCTACAACACAGATAATTCCATTACAGAATTCCAGGTGGCCCAAGATAGAGAAGAGCTGCAAATAGGAAAAGCAACATTTGAGAATGAGGAGAAAAAAATTAACAAAACCAAAGATGAATCAAGCGAACAGAAAATGACAGACTTCAGTCCTGCAACTCCTGACATCACGGAGGCAAGAAACAAAGATGTTGCCTTATTGATGTCTGAAGCACAAGAGGAAATCTTTACTGGAAAGTTCACAAAAGAAGCTGATGACAAGACAATTGACACGACAGAAGGAAAAGTGATGAAAGAAAGCACAAGTTTGGAAGGCGTTGTCAATAACAGGTCTGTTATAGATCTTGAAAGTAAAATTGATGATGAAGCTCCAGAAATCATAGAGACAACTCTCACTGCTAAAGAAGGTCAAGATGCTGAAATAGCCTGTGAAACTGGAGAACAAAATAGTGAATACAAGTCCAAAACTCAACTACTTGAATCCATTGCCCACGTTGAAAGTTGTGAAACAGTTTCAGAAGTAGAAGAGACAAAAGCAGAAGAAAAGAATCTTCAAGCAGCAGCAGAAATAAAATCTGGTGAACAATATGAAATGACATACATAAAAGAAAACATGGAGGACAACATTCCACGAGAGAAGGTACAATTACGAAGAGTAAGCTTTTTAAGTCGACTGCATGTTTACAAGCATATTATCCTTTTCATATCTGTTGGATGCTCGTTAGAAACTAACGGAAGAACAGAAAATGCAGAACAAGGAAGACGATGAAGATGTAGAAGATTGCGGTCGAGGTTCTTGTGAAGAAGAGGTAAAGCAAGAAGAAGGGATAAATCAACATTAACCACAGATATCTGAAGTCATTAAAATTGAAAAGGAAAACACAAATGCCAACCTTCCTTTATAAAACCTTCTCATTATTTTCACACATATATATACATATATATTTTGCATTTTGTGAAATTGAAATGTCGTTCATCATGCAGGTGCCAAAATTTACCGAAGAGGATAATAACAAGGCTCCAAAAGATCCAGAAGAGAACATTCTGATAAATGAAGCAATCATTGAAGGCCTAGAGGAAAAAGAGCAGGTGAAGAGCGTTGAGGAGGCTATGACTAGCATAGAGATTGAAGAGGCCCATGGGTTAGACATTACTTATGTGGAAACAGGACCTCAGGATTCAAATGAAGAGGTAGAGTTGTATACTTCACGTTTCTCAACATTGTACAACATAAAGTTTTACACTCATAACACATAGGAAAACTTTGTATTCTCATGAGATATTTCTGAAACGTTCTCACTTTTTCCTTGTGGATAATGATCAATATTGTATTACACAGATAAACAGATCTACTGTAGCATTTTCGGAGGACAAAAGCAACAGAACACGAGCTGATGACACTGATCATGAAATGGTAAGGAATGAAGGGACAACCTATCAAAATCCAAATGTTCCTGAGATAGAGGCAGCTGCAAGAGAACTGCCTAAGGGACTTGATGAAAATATAATATGTGAAGCTCCTCCCACAAATACAGTCCATGAAACTATCGAGGATTCTGAAACTAAGAAAGAAAATTCAAGTACAATTATGCTGCAGCAACAAGAAGAGGATAGCACAAGCAAGCGTGAAATGCCACCAATCCCTCAATTGGCACAAGGAAAAGAAAGCAATAAACAGAATCAAACAGAGGAATTCTGTAGATCAGATGAAGTGCAAGCAAAAGTTGAGGTAAAATTGCACACTTATATTCACTAGTAATGACTTGATGTATTCAGATGCAACATGTTCTAACTGAGCATCTATTCTACAGGAAAACATGATGCTTTCAGCAAGAAAAAATGAGGAGGAAAATAAAGCTGTTACCTGGAGCAAGCCAAATGAAGAAGATGATGCCCAGGATTTCGCAGAAGACAATGAAAACTCTGCAAGTAAGAATAAGTCTCCTGAAGAAGAATGTACAGAATCCCAAACATCGACCTTTAGCACTGAAATTGAACTAAAAGAACAATCCTCAGAAGCTACCGGAGTCGCTGCTGAACTCCAGGAACCAAAGGCTGTAACTGATTCAGGGTCTGGTATTCCAAATGCCACTGCAGTAGCAAGCCAACAAGTGGAAGAATCATATGATGAATGCAGAGTGAAGGCAGAGAGCAAACTTCAAGGCCTGCCCCAAGAATTAAATACGAGGGACAACCAAGACAAAATGGTCGAGAAAGATGATCCAGTGAGTCTTCAAAATGCCATGGAAATAAGTGAAACAGTTGAAGTATCAAACACTGAGAATCCGAAGGAGGCTAATGCAGATAAAAATACAGAGACAAATAATCTATCTTTACTCTCAGACCTTTTGCAGGTATCCAAGGGAGAAAATCCACAGATAAAACATTTTTCGGCCACGGAAAAAGAGCCGACTACCCACACGGAAGATCTGCAGGCAGAAAAACTGAAGGAGGCTGCGCATGGAGATGCAGAAAAAGATGATGAAGAGGAAACGAATGAAGAAAAAGGATCAGAACTTATTTCTGAAGCGCCAGTGATGGTAAATATGGGAGATGCAGATGTCAAAGTTCCTCACAAGAAACCGCACAACATACTTTCAGGAGTTGGATCAAAAGTGAAGCACTCAATTGCCAAAGTAAAGAAAGCCATTACTGGAAAATCCTCTCATCCAAAGCCACCATCTCCGAAAAAAGTGATTACTTCTGAAAAGTAAATACATATTGCTTTAAATCTTCTATAATTTTCAATTTTTGAGATTGCTGTCAAAGGTTTGTACATCTATTCTTATGTTTGTTTACATATGCAATTGGTTATGTGAAGGGTTTGTACATTTATATCAATTATGAAATTTGGATGATTCTTATAGAACATGCAACGTCAAGTTTCTGGTCCTCATATAAAGGTGTTTCTGTTGTGCAATTTCTATATATGAACGTATGATATGCTGAACAATTTTTACTGGTAATATTTAATCTTCCTCGGGAATTTTGAAAAAAGAAAAAGACGATCTGCTAGTTGTCGTGTCCACGGTAAACGCTTGGTAGCCATGTGGGAAGCAACTTATGAGTTACCGGCTCATTCTTCAACCCGCACACGGTCACAGCCCTGACTCCTCCCACTGCTTGGGAGCTTACGGTCTCATATTCTATTCACTCCCGGATGGAATGCCGCAGCCATGACAGTACTGGAAATCGAATAAACATTGCTTCTATGAATGCAAAAATTCTGTAATAGAGTAAAAACAAATATAAATGAAAATTTGTAAAAGGGTATAAGGAGTTATGGCCAATAATGAACATCACAGCATTCGGGAATAGTTTGTATAATCAACGATATGGACAAAGAGTAACCAAACCTGATTTCATTGATAATGTTATCATCGACATTTTTACAAACAGCTAGTGGGCAGAGAAGGAACAGAACAGAGACATACAAGTTACTACCTCAACCAGAGCCCGTCCAATATTTTAAAAGGGCACGTGCGAAACAAATTTTTGGCCCCTATGTTCTTCAAAATTAATTTTTCATATGAATGAAATCAAATAAGATATTACGGCGGCTAATGCCACCACAAATATCTCTAAGTACATCACAATTTTGTATAGGACAAAAATAATCTTAGATCAAATGACTAAATTATCCTTTCTAAATATCAAAATAAATAAAAACACCGCAAAATATTTTAAGTACACCACATTATTTAATTCTTATTCAAATATATATCAAAATGTTTTCCTGTTACTAAGTCACCGATACAAGGAAAACTTGGGGTCATCAACTCTCTTTCTCCCAACAAACCAGTAACAACAATCTTAGTGAAGATATCGTCGTACAACAAATGTGGCTTGCCTAATTGCGACGTTCGCTTTTGCCATTAAGATAGGCAAACAAATTGTGTCTCCAATGATGAAAAATATGAAGTGTTTGGAGAAGAACGAGGTAGCAGCAAAGGTGAGAAGATTAGTTCCGCCGTCAATGGTCGTGAAGAGGCTAGTGTCGCCTTTGAAGAGCAGGAGAACTGTAGAGAATATTATGTGGAAGAAATTGTTAGGAATCGAACCGTGGTCCTGGTTCGAGTATGGCTCAGAAAGTCCTTGAGCCCGTTTCCGATCGAATAGTGACAGCAGCGAATTTGGAGCCCAAAGGGTGATTTCCACACAAAGTAGAAATCCCAACCCTTAACCCCGGTAACTCCCACACTCTTCTCTAACACTCAACCCACCCGACCCACAAAAGGGAACAAGGAAGACGTAGACGAAGAAAGGGACGTTAATGGTGGCAGAGAGACTCTCACACACACAAAAGTGTATCACTCTATATCTGCTACACACTTCACAAAGAAGAGTGTGCTCCATTCTTATAGAGAAGAATGGAGCAGAAAACCAGGAGAAGAATTGATTGATATTACGTGAATCAAAGGGACAAAGACCAAGAGGAGGGAATGAATCTGCAGGAAAGAATGTAAAGGGGTGGGGCTGCCATTGGGTTGGGCTTGGGGATAAATTGGGCTATCAGAATTGGGCCTAATAAACCAACAATCTCCACCTTGGGCCCAATTCACTTACGCTGTCGATCGATCACGGAAACGGAGGAATCATCATCGCCAAACTCCTGTACACAAAGTACAGGAGATAACATGCACAAAACATGTTATTTTTCACCAAGGGAAAACACACAGTCAAAGCAAGAAGTAGACACAAAGTCTAACTTAAGAACGTCACAAACAGAATGATCTAATCATTAGGATCCAAGTTCAGGGTTCTCATGCATGAATGAAATTTCTCAACAGATAAGCATTTAGTTCCCATATCAGCGGGATTGAATTGAGAAGCAATTTTCTCAAGGCACACAATTCCCTTCTCAACAATGTCACGAATGAAGTGAAATCTAACATCAATATGCTTAGTTCTGTCATGAAACACAGGATTTTTGCACAACTGAATCCCCGACTGACTATCAGAATATACTACTACATTATCGTCCAGAAAACCAATTTCAGACAATAGGCCTTTCAGCCAAACAGCCTCTTTCAAGGCTTCAGTAATAGCAATATATTCTGATTCAGTAGTCGACAGTGCAACAACATGTTGTAACTGAGATTTCCAACTTATGCAAGACCCACACAAAGTGAACACATAGGAGGTAGTGGACTTCCTATTATCTCTATCATTTGCATAATTGGAATCAACATAGCCAACCAAATTTACACCTCTAGCAGACCTAGCAAATTTCAGGCTAATATCAGAGGACCCTCTAAGGTATCTAAGTAACCCTTTCACAGCATCCCAATGAGGCATACCAGGGTTAGACATGTACCTACTCAAACAACTAACTGTGTATGCAATGTCAGGTCTAGTACTAATCATCAAATACATCACAGAACCAATCGCATTAGAGTAGGGCACCTTAGACATTCCAGCAATTTCAGAATCAGTCTTTGGGGACTGATCCTTACTTAGCACACAATGAGCAGCAAGAGGCACAGAAGCAGGCTTAGCATTGGACATCGCAAATTTACTCAAAATCTTCTCCACATAGGAAATCTGATTTAAAAGTAAAGTTCGATTCTTCCTATCTCTTTCTATGTTCATCCCTAGGATTCTTTTAGCATCACCAAGATACTTCATTTCAAAATTATCACTAAGGCATTTCTGAACATGTTCAATCGATTTCAGACAAGGACTCACCAAAAGCATGTCATCGACATAAATGAGCAAGAAGATGGGCATGGATGCATTTTCTTTAAAGTATAAACAATGATCATACATGCTTTTCTTAAACTTTAAAGACATCATGCATTCATCAAATTTCTTATTCCACTGTCTTGGTGATTGCTTCAAGCCATACAAGGATTTTTTCAACAAACATACATGATCAGATTTTTTAGGATCAACAAAACCATCAGGTTGTCTCATGTATATCTTTTTATCAAGGTCACCATGCAAGAAAGTAGTTTTTACATCCAACTGTTTCAATTCCCAATCAAAATGAGCAACTAATGCAAGCATGATGCGCACAGTGACAAACTTGACAACAGGAGCAAAGATTTCCGTATAATCTATCCCCTCTTTTTGAGTAAAACCCTTAGCGACAAGTCTAGCTTTAAATCTAACTCTCTCACCCTCATCCTTGATTTTATAAAGCCATTTACAATCAACAACAGAACAATGTTCAGGTTTAGGCACAAGGGTCCAGGTTTGGTTAACATGCAGTGAGTTCATTTCTTCTTTCATAGCATTTAACCAATTTTTAGAGTTTTCAGATTTCAAAGCTTCCTTATATGTCTTAGGTTCACAATCATCAACAGATTCAAAGACATTGAAAGCATGAGTATCAATATGGAAGTCATCAAATCTAGCAGGTGTCCTAATGTTTCTTCTAGGCCTATCCCTAGCAAGTTGATAATCAGCATCATCAGGCACATTAGACACATCTTCCACATTCTCATTTTCAACAGGTAGGTTAACACTTGAATCATGCATATCAGAATCAGATAAGTCTGATTGCTCCACCTCAGAAGGAGCAGTGTCAGAGGCAGGCAAAACCACAGAGGTAGATAAACATGGAAAGTCAGATTCGTTAAAAACGACATCTCTACTTATTAATACTTTAAAACCAGGTTCATCTTTTAGCCACAACCTATAACCCTTCACACCATCAGGGTATCCTAGAAAAACACATTTCCTAGACCTAGGTTCAAGTTTATCACCTTTCTGGTGAGCAAAAGCAGCACAACCAAAAATTCGCAAATTAGAAAAGTCAATTGATTTTCCGGACCAAACAGATTCAGGACACTTACCATCTAAAGGCACAGATGGGGACCTATTGATTAGATAGGCAGCAGTACAGACTGCTTCACCCCAGAACTCTTTTGAAAGTCCAGAGGAAGCCAACAAGCTCCTCACCCTTTCAAGTAGAGTTCGGTTCATCCTTTCAGCCACACCGTTTTGCTGAGGTGTGTAGGGAACCGTTTTATGCCTCCTAATTCCAGATTTTACACATAACTCATTCAAAGAATTATTGCAAAACTCTAGACCATTATCAGTCCTAAGATTTCTAATCTTTTTTCCTGTTTGATTTTCAATTAAGACTTTCCAATTTTTAAAATTCTCAAAAACATCAGATTTTTGTTTCAAAAGCAAAACCCATACTTTTCTTGAGAAATCATCCACAATAGAAAGGAAATACATCTTTCCGCCATGTGTGGGAACACTGGCAGGTCCCCACACATCAGCATGCAAGTAATCAAGTATGCCAGTACATTTAGATCTATTGGGAGAAGGGGAAACAGGGAAGCTAACTCTATGTTGTTTTCCTTTTACACACGACTCACAGAAGGGCATGCACGAGAGCTTATCATTTCCAAATGACCCAGCTTTCTGCAGAATTTCCAGCCCTTTACTACTCATGTGACCAAGTCTACGGTGCCATAGTTCAGTTTTGTCCTCCTTGACAAAATTGACAGAACTAGGTGCAGACTTAGCAAAACAAACATACAAGTTATTTCGCTTTTCAGCTTTTAGGACCACCAACGATCCCCTCATGATTTTCATCATGCCCCTTCCCCATTTTCCCTCCAACCCATCATCTTCTAATGCAGCACAGGAAATCAGATTATTGCACAAATCAGGCACATATCTAACATTTTTAAGTGTTATGCCAAAACCAGATGCACATGCTAATGTAATGTCCCCAATCCCAAAGATTTTACATTTCTTTTCTTTAGCCAAAGACACAAACCCATCACTAACTTCTCCATATGAGCAAAACAAGTCCTTAAAAGGTGACATGCGGAAAGTACAACCAGAATCAATGAGCCATTCATTTTCACACAAAGTGTCAGAATGCACAGAATTCACACGAGACACATCACATGACCCAGTTACCATAAAGACATCACCAGTTTTCTCATCTCCAGAAGCTTTATTGGCTTGTTCTTTTTGTTTCTTAGGACATTCTTTAACAAAATGACCAGTTTCACCACAGTTAAAACATTTTTTAAGCTTGGGCCTAGACTTAGACCTACTGCGGTTATCTTTCTTCTTCTTATCATGATTGTCCTGGTTATTGTTTGGTTGACTATTCCTGTTCTTAGCCCTCCCTCTCACAAACATAACCTCACCATGATTTTTCTTACTCGGATTGGCTCTTAAATCCATTTCTTTGCTTTTTAAACCACTTATTACAGTTTCAAGGTTCACCTGATCTCTACCATATTTTATTGCAGATTTTACATCATTATAGGAATCAGGAATGGCATTTAAGAGCACAATCGGGGTATAGTCATCAATGTTTTTATCTCCCGTTTTCTTAAAATCTTGAATCAGTTTTGTAAAAACATCAAGATTCTCTTCTATGTCTTTATTCAAATCAAGTTTGAACCGGAAAAATTTTTCAAGCAAAAACATTTTACTAGGCAATGAAGTCTCAGTATATAATTCTTGCAATTTTTCCCACAACCCTTTGGCAGAATCCTGATCACTCACCTTTCTTAACACCGAGTCAGAAAGGTTAAGGATAATGGATGAGTATGCCAGCTCATCCATTTCAGCCTTTTTCTCGTCAGAATCAGATTCAGAAAATTGCAGACTGATACACTTGTACACACGCTGTTGTACAAGAATACCCTTCATTTTCTGTTGCCAAATACCAAAGTCTGAACGTCCGTCAAATGGAGCCAGACTGTACCCCGACATAGAACCCATCACAAAAACACACAAGTTTTTACGGAGAATATAACAATCAAGGATTTCCCAGTTCTCAACACTGATTTATCAGTGGAGCAGGGGGTCACTTGACAATCTCCAGGAAGAAAACAAGAGAATGCGAACACACAAAGTGCAAAGAAAGATCACAATCAGAAAGAAAGCGGAAGCAATTAATCACAAAGATAATCCTAAGCTACCAGCACGTAAAGTCAATCCTATCCGTTCACAAACGGCAGCTACGAAAGCAGTAAAAGACCTATCCGTTCCCAAACGGTAGCTAAGGGATCAAGCCAATTTACCCGAGCGGGTCCTCACTGGGAGGAGAACCCGACTTACCTGTACTGGAGAGGGACTCGGCTCACGTCGGGCAAAGGCGCGACGGGAGGACAGCCAAGGGGGCTGGGTAGCTGGATTTTGGGTTCTGGACCTCGGCCAGCTGATCTCGGCCGAGAAGAGAAGGAGTCTCGGCCGAGAAAAGTTTACAGACGATTCTGTAACTGGACCCGGGAGACACGTCTCGGCCGAGAAGAGGAAGGTGTCTCGGCCGAGATTAATTGACAGAAAAAATCTCAACTTCGCTGCAAGCCCGTCTCGGCCGAGAATGAGAAAGAATCTCGGCCGAGATTGTTTCTCTGTTACGAGAGCTGAAAACTCTGGACGCCCGTTTCGGCCGAGAAATTGGTGAGTCTCGGCCGAGAATGAATCTCCGTCAGAAATTCGAACAGACTTCGAAAAAATTCGCCGGAAAAAATCCTCCAATCCCACGACTGGGATTCACACACCGAAGAGACCACGGTTTGACAACCGTGGCTCTGATACCACTGTTAGGAATCGAACCATGGTCCTGGTTCGAGTATGGCTCAGAAAGTCCTTGAGCCCGTTTCCGATCGAATAGTGACAGCAGCGAATTTGGAGCCCAAAGGGTGATTTCCACACAAAGTAGAAATCCCAACCCTTAACCCCGGTAACTCCCACACTCTTCTCTAACACTCAACCCACCCGACCCACAAAAGGGAACAAGGAAGACGTAGACGAAGAAAGGGACGTTAATGGTGGCAGAGAGACTCTCACACACACAAAAGTGTATCACTCTATATCTGCTACACACTTCACAAAGAAGAGTGTGCTCCATTCTTATAGAGAAGAATGGAGCAGAAAACCAGGAGGAGAATTGATTGATATTACGTGAATCAAAGGGACAAAGACCAAGAGGGGGGAATGAATCTGCAGGAAAGAATGTAAAGGGGTGGGGCTGCCATTGGGTTGGGCTTGGGGATAAATTGGGCTATCAGAATTGGGCCTAATAAACCAACAGAAATAATTTTTGAGACATTCGGAAAGACATTTGCGAACAGATTGTTTGTTGTTCGTTATGATATATTTTTCAAACAATGTGATCTTAGAAAAAAAGGGTTCCGAGCGGAAGAATTTCAATAATCAAATCTCAAATTAATGGAAAAACTAGTTAATCTTCGTCCCAACTATCATAATAATCAATAAGCACACAACAATTGAAAAGATCGAACAACAATCACTCACTCAACCAACCCTAATTTATTAGAATGTAGTCAAAATAGCAAAAAATAGGGCATGCTTGTTGCTCTAGGGACACTTGGATTCCGAGGTTGCATTTTTTTATCGAAATTTTTTTGTGGGAAAACCATATTGATGTACGCAGATCTTGTTGTATAGAGAATAGGTCGAAATTTGCAGGTTTATTTTGTGTTTAATTTTCTGCTTCTTCTTGTTTGTTTTAGTCTTTTCTTTTGATTCTTGTTGTTTTGCGTTTACGTTTGAGTTCTTTTATTTTGCTTTACTACTTTTTTTATTTATTTTATATTATTATTATTATTAATATTAGTAATATTAATTGTAGTACTTAATGGTAATATAAAAAAAATTAATGTGGTGTCTTAAGAAAATAGGAGGAACTAAATTATTTTAATGTGGTGTCTTTAATAAAAGTGGTGTACTTAGAAGTATTTGTGGTGGCATTAGCCACCGCCATAAGATATTCTCGCTTATCGTTTCAAAATAAGATATATAATTAAAGATT
This sequence comes from Ajuga chamaepitys, assembly GCA_958295605.1. Classification (NCBI taxonomy): domain Eukaryota; kingdom Viridiplantae; phylum Streptophyta; class Magnoliopsida; order Lamiales; family Lamiaceae; genus Ajuga; species Ajuga chamaepitys. Next base: position 26,594,135 of record OY282495.1, on the reverse strand, counting down.
AAATCAGAGGGGTAACGATAAGTGAACAATTTTTTTCAGAAGAGTGATAAAGTTTTACGTATTAGAGTTAATAGTATTTATTTCTAATAAAAATTAATTTTATTGATTTAATATAAACTAATCTAAGGAAGTTGGACGGGGATGAAAACTGGTCTAGACCAACGCATGGATACGTGTAGCTCAATTTTGATGCGTCTATTTATGCGGATAAGTTGCAAGCACCGAGGCCTAAAAACATGTATTTGGATATGTAATGAAGTAATTAGACATATAAGTGAAATCTTACAAAAATGTTTGGGCATCATTCTTTAGCACCTTGTGTTTTAATAATTATTGATTAAATTAAAGAAGGTAGCAGATTGAATCGAAGATATATGGTACTTACTGATACAATAATATTTTTGACTTTTGAAATATATGATTGGATACCTAGACCAAAACAGGTTGCGTGTAGGATTTTGTATTGTCTCAAGGTTTCATATACGAGCCCCACTATTGTCAGTGATGCAGGCAGAGTCCATTAGATCAGGGTGACTTGGAGCATCTGAGGAGTAGGTAATGTTGGGGTACGTAGATTGGAATTAGGAGGAGTAGAGAAATGGCAACACCCTTGAAGCTGGATCAAGAAAATTATGCTGCAGGTGATTAGCTGTCCGAGGAATTTCCCTCCATCTGCAGCAATTGTCTACGTATGTTGAATAAAAGTTAAACTTTACTCTATCATTGAACTTTTATTCTATAATGGATTTTTGGGAGGATTGGTGATTTATCATTTGTTGTGGGCTTGTCTATTTTAAATGATGCAAAATTCCTTTTTGTTTGTGATACGTAGGACCAACTAGTCCATATTTCTATGAAGAAAATAGATTATCGTGTTACTTTATAACCAAACGAGTTGTTCACGCTTGGAACATGTACGTTGAATGTCTTAGAGTTGGGTTTAGTTAGAGATCATCCATGGGAGAAGTGGTGTAAGGAAAATGGTGCACCACAAGCGAGATAAGTGTTTTCTGTGGCGACACGTAGTCTCCTGGATCATTATTTGATTCTTTAGTTTGCTTTCTTCGATAATACTTTTTCTTTTTCTTATGTGTGTGAAAATAAAATGTTTGGATATACATGGACATAAGTTTAGTTGTAGCGTATTGACAAGACCTGGCACTAAGATTGATGTTCTGCAATTGGAACACCTTAGTGTTGCTACGTACATCTGTTGAGACAAAGTTGTCCCCTCCTAGAACAACCTTACCATTGTTTAGATGCAGCTTTTGAGGTAGGTTAGTCTCATCGTACGGTCACTATGTTTTCATTAATTTATAGTGTCTCATAGCTATTGCTGATACTTGTGTTTAAAGATTGTATGTTTCAAACTCGTGCTATATCGGGCTACTCATTAACACGTACTTTATACGTGGTTGCTATATAATAAGTTACATGTTGGTTTAATGTTTAAGCTACCAATTAATTTGTATGCTAATGTCGGCTCCCTTAGGAACAATCAACTTGCGGCTTGAGAAATTGATATTATTACACTCATGTTATAGTATAGTTTATTATTCTTTGTAGTATAAGTTTAATTCCAATAATGTATAGTTTTGTATAAGTATTTTTGAACACCTTTATTTATATATTTTGTTATTCTGATTTTCACATTTTCTTATTCATAGTAGCATAGTTTCTGATTCGTTATAGTATAAGTTTAATCGCATTAGAGTATAATTTTAAATATTCATAATTGTGTTTGACCATTGATATTTTGTACACTTGTGTTCTAGTATAGTTTGTTAGTATTTGCAGTATAAGTTCAGTTTCAACGAAGTACAGTTTTATATAAGCATAGTTCTAAACACCTTATTAATATATTTTGTTATTGTTACTCTCACCAGTTTCTTATTCGTAGTGGTATAGTTTCTGATTCTTTATAGTATACGTTTATTTTAACTATAATATAGTTTAAATATTCATAATTGTGTTTGACCATTGATATTTAGTACACTTAGGGCCCTTTTGGTTGCATTGATAGGGCTGTATAAGGATAGGAAAAACATGAACAGTTCCGGCTTGTACCGGCTAATAAGCTGTTTGGTACACGGAAATGCTTGTCCCCTCAACCTAGCATTATTGTCCAGCCCGACTCTAAATCATTGTTCCTCAGTGTATTGTTAATACCTTCACTTTTGGAGGTATAACTCATACCCCATTCAACGATGATGTATATAATGAGGTGAATTACCGAATAATCCCTCAAACATTTACCAAACGTTAGATTTTTGTTGAATTTCATTCACTCACGACAATTCTTTCTCCACAACCAAGGACGCCGCCATCAATGAATTTGAAGAAGTTGTTGTCTTCCTTTTGCTTCGGTAACATCGACGGCGTCTTTCCGTAGTTCAAATCGGTAAGAAAGTTCCTTAAAAAATCTCTAGCAAGGGTCTGTCAATTGCATTAATTTAATTCCCCATTGTTATTAGGGCACACCATCTAACGTTCTTGAAGGGTTAGAAAGACGCGTGCCATATTGAAGCGACCAAACCCGTTCTAAGTTGTTCTGTATTTATCTCAAGTAGTAAATCAATACAGTATTTACTTCATGTTTAAACCCTAAAATTTTGTGTCTCTTTGAGAAATAATTTTCAAGGAATATAATTTCAAATTTATTAGTTGTAGCACCCCAGAGTGATGCATGTTGTGTATTGTCGTTTATTTTTTTTGTATTATCAAAAAATTATTCTTCGCACTTTGTTATGGTTATTAAGCACAATCCGAGAAGTGGAAGTAAAATCGCCAATCAGATTCGCATATCTTAATTTACACTATCTAAGCGTGTTGTATGCTTTATTAGGGCTAAGGGTTGTATGATTCTGAAATTTACTATTAGTTTGCAGTCACTTATCTTGTTTGCCAACCTGAAACTTGTTATTGCATATTTGAGATTAAGGCATTCATGACCTAGATTAAGGTAAGCCCATTACGGCATCTGTGAATGTTTGTAGCTGATTATGGATAGTGTGTGTAGCTTGCGTCATAATCGAAATTTACTCACATTTTAGAAGCAGTAGTTCCTATTTCTAGGAATGTTATTATTGTATGAGCTTGTTACAATACACAGCCTTTTTTGAAATCCGATTATATACTTCTGCCTCGTAATTGTATACTATGTACGTACGTTATGGACCATGAATTTAGCTACGTAGGGCACATCACGTAGAGCAAAGGGTGGCCGCCAGAGGGTATGGTCTGACGAAGAAGACAAGATGTTGGGTGTTTGCATGAAGGACTTGATGGCTAACAATTTGAAATGTGAGAATGTCTTTAGACTGGGGTACCTTAATGTGGTCGAGCTAAATATGCACAAGTTTTTTCCCGGGTCTGACTTACGTAGCCCTACATCAAATCCAAACAACATGTTTGGAAGCAACAGTATGTCATATTGGATGATATAATGGGTCATAACCTTGTACTTTTAATTTGAGTTGATCATAAGACATTTATTCACGAAGTACTTTTTTCTGTGTTGTATTTATATTACTAATGAATTTGTATAGTAATCTTGATTATCATGGACCGCTAGGAACATGCAGCGTCTATGAATCATTTTGACACGGTTAATGGTTTGAATATTATGAGATCAATTTATGTACTCCATTTAAACATGTTTTTTTTAACTTTTATTTGTCCCTTCTATTAGATTCGCCAATAGCACTGTGCATTTCATATTTCGTACGCATGTGTAGTTCTTTTGCAAGTTGTTTATTGGACAAATAATTCAATATCAATTACATAAACAACCACAACAGTCTGTATGAGTACGATTATGTTGACGAAATGTTATAGGTTAATTGAACCTTCAGTTATGAAGATGAGTCTTAATAACAGATTCATATGGGTTTTGAATAAGTTCAAACACAACCTTTAACCAACAACTCTTATAATGCACAACCATCTCTATCATAGACTAGTGAGTCTTCAACTACATGAACTGTAATGAGCCTACCGAGCATTCTACACGACACAAACATACTGTTTCATTTAGCAAGCACCAGGGATAATATAATTAATCGGCGAACGTACCAATGAAACTAAGCAATGACCCAAATAAAAAATACACAAGAAAATGATTCAATTGATATTAATTCAACCAACAAACCAATCGAACTAATTTAATGATCCAAAGTGAAAGTAAACATTGATATTTTTCAACAAACGATCACTTTAGAGGCACCTTTTTTTTGTTGCAAGTTGTAAACCTCTCTTGTTACACTATGCTCAATGTTGGGACGCAATATTAAGCATATGTAGGTACACTTGTGAAAATTTTCTTGCAATTATAAATTTGGTAAAAATACCAGTATTAGCAGTATTAGAGGAGAAAGGAGAAGTAGTAAAGTTGGCAAAAATACAACTTAGGGCCCGCTTGGTTGAGGGGTTTAGGGGTAAGGAATGAGAATAAATGATAACTCATTCTCATTTATGGTGCTTGATACATAATAAATAAGTTAATCATTACCACCTTTTATTAACAATTTCCCCCATTTCATTCCATAATATGATTGACCCATCATTCATACCCATTATCATTGTCATTGATGATTTGCAACCAAACAGAGCCTTACATAAGAACCTAACGGGAATTCTACACAAATAATACTTAGTGATATTACACTTTGTCAATGCTACCAAACACCATTACTAACAGTACCGATTCATAATATAGGTCACTAAACGTTGTATTGTTATTAGCCATTCCACGCCATCATGGCTTATACCTTGCTTTAGTACTAACCTAATATAATACCTTCAATTCCATACTCCCAACCAAAATAGCCCTTGTGTTATAGTATAGTTTGTTATTCTTTGCAGTATAAGTTAGTTTCAGCAAAATCCAGCTTTATATAGGCATAGTTCTGAACACCTTATTAGTACATTTTGTTATTCTGACTTTCACCAGTTTTTTTTCGTAGTAGTATATTTTCCGATTCTTTATAGTATACGTTTATTTTAAGTATAATATAGTTTTAAATATTAATAATTGTGCTTGACTATTGATATTTTGTACACTTGTATTATTGTATAGTTTGTTATTCTTTATAGTATAAGTTCAGTTTCGATAAAGTATAATTTTATATAAACATAGTTCTGAGCAGCTTTGTTAATATATTTCGTTATTAAGACTTTCACAATTTCGTAGTCGTAGCAGTATAATTTATGATTCATTATAATATAACTTTATTTTTAGTGTAGTATAGTTTAAATATTCATAATTGTGCTCTGACAATTTTATTTTCATTTGTGTAGGTTCTTCAATGAAGTGAGGGCTGATGTGCTTGGAGATGTATACAAATTATACAAGAATAGACCTTCTTTGAAGAATAAAATTATTGAAGAGAAGATAACAACTGTTGTTGAAAAGTTGAAGTTGCTATTGAGAAATGTCGTCAACAAAATGAACAGAGGAAGAAGAAAAAGCATTCTGGTGTTGATGTTTAGAAAAAGTAGTCTAGTTTATCGCAGTTTATAAGAAACAATTTTGATAAAATTTGTTTATTTTGTAGTTTGTTTTGTTGAACACATTGTTATCTTTTGTGAATAGGTTATGATACAATTTTGGATTTTTGAGACACATTGTTAATTTTTGTGAAATCGATCTGAAATTTAAAATGATATATTCTCATACTGTTAAACAACACGATCTACATTGTTAAACAACATGACTTATATTGTTTACCTGTTTCTTAAAAACGAATAACAAGTAAAAGATATATATTACTATACTGAATGCATAAATTATAGTTTATGTACTGAATTTCTAACTATTGTACATCTAACGCCATATATCTAATTTGCAACAAAAAACATTAGACATTACAAGAGAAAAAATAGTGAAAGGGAGAATGCAAAATTTGAACATCTAACTCATCAATCAAATTCTTTCTGGCAAAGTAAGATGCCTATGTTGCTCCGCTAAATTATTTACACTTCTCGTATTCCACCAATTCACCCTAATATCGACCAGGTTCTTCTCATTTTCCTTTCCGTCTTTATCCTTTTCAACCTGAGCTTCACTGTTGAACCAATGATTTTAAGTAAGAAACTATATGTACCCAATCACACACAACCAATCTACATTAGAAGCAAACTAGAATTCCTAAATCCCCCCGGATTTTTCTTCTGTAGATTAGTTGTAGAAAAAATATGTTAGGCTCGGAGGAATTCAAAGAGCAAATAGAAGTTGCTGACAGCTCCATGCCATCAACACCGAAGGAAGAGGATGTTATAAAGAATAAATGTGTCAGACTATTGGGGAAGAAACCACTATTGATTTCTAAGGATTTTGAACGTGCTTATTTTGACTCTACTTATTGGGCTCTGGGAAAGCAAGGTGTAGAGAAGCCTAAAGGACAACTGGAGGTTAAATTCAAATCTTAATCCAATAAGAAACTATATGTATTACTTCTGATCTAGAGAGCACCAACAACAGAAAACCCATGTATCACAATGGTACGATTAGTCCCTATCTGTGCTTTTTACCCCCAACAAAACAATTTATAGAGGCAAAATGAAACTTCTCATCCATACAACAAATTGAACATGCAACATGTAACTCAAGCGAGAGAAATTACAGTTATGAAATAACAGTATGAAGACGTTGAGTTTGATGCACATAAGTTGATAGACGAATTTTGGAGAACAACGGGATTTTTAGAAAGAGGGTCGGAGTAGTGAGAGAAAAGGAGGTGAGAGAAACACAAGTTAGAGAATGGAGCTGTGAGAAGCGTGTAACTGTTCATTAGTGTTTTTTTTTTTTTTTACCTGATGGGTTAAAATAATTGTGTTTTAGGCCATGTAAACAGTGGGTTGTGCCAAGTGCACAATAAGAGTATTGTGCACTTGATGCACATGAGACCCACTTGACTATGAATAGCTGGACCAATATAGTCCTATTATTTCAATATATACATTAAGATTTTATATTTCAATGGAAGTTTGGTAACTTTAGTATATACTGATTTTAACAAATTTATATTAATCAAATCTATGATATTAAAAATAATGAGACAAATATATAGGAAAATCAATATCTCAAATCCAATCTAAAGGAATAACCAACAAAAAAATTGCATTTTTCGATCAGAATCTTCTGTTAATAGAAATAATTATTAGGTTTTGAGTAATAGAAATAGTTACCAGGTACAAATGTTCATTTAAGAAAAATCGATTTACAAATCATTTTGACTAATGTACCTATTATTCTCGATCAACATTACTGTAAATCCTAATGTATTTTATTTATATCAATTTCTCTTGATAACAAAATACCAACAGTTCAAACTTGTTAAGATACCAAAAGTAAATGTAACCTACAATGAAAATATTCTTCTTGAATAATCTAACATTTTTATTTACATGCTAATATACAAAGTAATTGACCAAATAAAAATGATTGTTCATTTAAAAATTAATGTTTCATATATATATATATTTATTTATTTATATTATATGCAATTACCATGACAAATTCAGAATAAATTGGCTAAGAAACAAATTAATTAACACTTTCTCTAGACCAATTGGAATTCATCACATATATATGTAATACTCTCTCCGTCCCGCTCAATTTTGTACATTTTTCGTTTCGATTCGTCCCATTCAGTTTTGCACACTCTTAAAAAGGAATTTTCTCTTACAATCTTCACATTTGAAAAAGTCAACAAAAAAAACAAAAAAGATTTTTTTCTTAATTTACGTGTCCATCCCTACGTGCAAAACTGAGTGAGACGGAGGGAGTATATTTTTTTATATCTCTTGATTATTGTGGTTGGTGCTGATTTATATTTACGGCGGAAATCAACTGAACTATGTAAGTATGTATGCACTATTTATTGCTATTAATATACAAGTAAAAATAACTTAAATACATATTTATTTGAATTTAACACACAATTTATTGTTAGATGATCCTTTAGGTGGGGAACTATAATATTTTTATTTGTAGAAGGTTGTATTTTATTATGTAGTAAGATATAGTAAAATTTATTTATTTATAATTAAAATATATCGGTTTGGATTTGATTCTATGGCCTTTTAACCAAATCAAATATTCGAGTTATAAAATATATAATCCATATTTATTCAAATATAAACTACGGTTCTGGGTTTGGATTGATTTATATGGTTTCTTATTTTCTTAATTCATTCATATCTATTTATAAATTAATATAAACTGTGGTTATATGACTGAGTTGGATTGATTCAAAAAGCCCAACCAGTGACGGATCTATAAGGTACTATGTCGTACAACTGTACCCCAAAATGATTGAAATACAGTATATTTGTTTCTGTTTAAATGTTCGGAAAAGATCCTAATTCTGTTATCCAGTATCCCGAGTTTGACTCCTAATGCCATAATTTTGTTTTACTTCGATTTTGGTTTATAGTGAGTTTCGAATTGAGGTTGATGTAATAATTAAACATGCCAATTATCATGTAGGCTTGGAAAAAATATATATAATTATTATACTTATATCTATATTATATAATTGATGTAATGAAATTATTTCTATTTCCACGTATCTTTGAGTTCTAATGATCATATTATTTATTTATTTAATTGACTAATCTTAAAATTTGTTGTGGAGAGTTCTTTTTTGCTTGATGATTTAAATCAAAGCTAATTCATTTTGTGTTGGTCAAACCATTTACATAATTCTTGTAATAAAATTTCCAAAAAGAAAGGGAGCAAAAATAAAAAGTTACCCACTATCTTTTATTTGTAATTTAAATTAGTATATATATATATACACTTCCATTTCAAAATTCGAATACGTCAATGATCCGAACCGTGATTCTCGGATTGAGTTTGATTATCGGATTTAGTTAGATTGGTTTGAAGAGCCCTGATGTTAGGGTTGAAATTAGGAATCGCAGTCGGGCGGGTTTTAATGGGTACCCGCCATCCAAACCCGATTGAAGAGGGTTTGGAAAAAATTTAAATGGGTTTGGGTAGGTTTGGGATTTATTTTAAATACCATTAGTAATTGGTTAGGGTTCGGGTTTTAGTGTAAGGGTACCCGCACTACCCGAACCCGCTATATTTTATAAAAAAAATCAATAAAAATTATATATAAATATGTATTTTGTAAGAGTCGAACCCTCAACCTCGCATTTTATAAAATAAAGAACATACCGCTGTGTTTTGGTCTTTTTTTATTTTTTATTTTTACATTTCATCTCTCATTTGTTTTTATCTCATGTTTAATTTATATTGATGGTTAGCGTATTGGTTTACTATTCGTTTAGATGATTCGTGAAATATAATATTTTTAAAATTTTAAATACATATTGGGTGGGTTAGGGTACCCGATGGGTTTTAGGAAATGAGTTTGGGTGAGGTTGGGTATTATAAGTATCTTTTTAAATGGGTTTGAGATAGGTTTGGTAATATAAATTTTAAATGGTTAGGTTTTGGGTTACCTTAATTTCGTGGGTACCCACCCAGCTGTCATCCCTAGTTGAAATACTATGTGGTATATATCAAATACGACTAGATAATCCGGCTTATAATAAAAATTTGTCTTTCTCATGCTTGACTTAATTTTTTTTTTAAAAAAAGTTAATATTTTCAGATTTTGAAATTCAAATTTGAAAGAGAATTGATTCCCCTCTTTCTTCTCCTATGTATTTACTTTTTTATCTTCTCTTCTTACTTTCTCTCATTTTTTCTACTCAACTCTCTCAATTCTCCATTTATCTTCTTCTTTTTTTTCATAATTTTATCATCATTCATGTTCGGATTATTTTTGTAGGTGGGTGTTTGTTTTTATTTTCTTTCATAACATGCTTTATTTTGCTTCTCATCTATACCATTATGTTTTTTTTAAAGATTTAAGGTAATGATTATTTACTTATATGATAGTTTTCTTTTTCATTATTCAAGTTGTGCAAATAATATGGTAGATTTGTACAAAAAACGACTGAGTTGTTTAAAACAACATGGTTGTTTTGTGTTTAAACAACCGAGTTGTTCTGGTTGTTTAAAACACTGAAGTTGTTTTTTAATCAAATAACCTAGTTGAACAACTCGGTAGTTGTTTAAATAACTCGGTAAACAACTGGGTTATTTAATATGTCAAAATATGAGTTTTTTTTAAAAAAAGTGGCTATTTTTAATTGTCTAGAATAAGTAAGGCCATTCTTGATAGGTCATACTTTGACTAGACCATTTATGAAAATACTCTTTTAGGCTATGTTTATTGGTGACCTCCAAAAGGAGGTCATGAGATAAGACAAAAAGAAAAACAGAAAAAAATATTGAAAATGAAAGTAATTGCTATGACCGGTTGTGGGGTCGGGTTGGTCCACAACCCAAATCATCCCTACAACCTGCCACGTGTCATTTTTTAATTCGTTGTACCAATTTTTTTTATTGTATATAGTTTAAATGATAAATTCGATCCCGATAATTAAATATATAACTTGTATTTTTTATATTTACATTAGTATTTCAGACATGTATTTATAGCTTAATTCTTTTTTTACAATTTCGTGATTCAACTTTTGTAATTTTAATTTAGTTATTATATATGTTAGTTGTTATTTTAAGTGCATGGAAAAAAAATCGTCTTATTTAATTGTGGAATTAAATTTTATTATTTGAAATATATTAGAAAAAACACTAAAAATAATATGCAATTATTAAATCGTAGCAAACATATTAGTTTTTATTGGGAAATAAGTTATGTATTTGGATAAAAGAAATTTATATTTATTAAAATATTGGGTTGTGTTAGGTTATTGATAAAGTGTGAAAATATATTTTTTAAATTATGAAGTAGGTTATATATGCCAGAAAAAAAAAAAAAAATTTATTCATAGATTTGATTGTGAGGGGTTGTTGATAAACATTGGCTATGTTTACTTACACTTGGCTCAATAAATTTAAGGGTTCAAATCTCGATAAAGCACACTCATTAACTTTCTCAGCCAAATTTGGCCCAGCAACCTCCAGCCCTAAGTAAACATGGCTATTGTCTTACTGTTCGCAAGTTGCTCCAAAGAGAGCCCAAACCGAAGAACAAATTATAACTGGAGGGTGAAGCCGCTGCATCACGTGATGTTCACGTGCTCTCCGTATCCCGTATAAGTACCTTCCAGCAATCGGGCGGGAATTTCACAAACATTTCCCTCCACCACCACCATGAGTGCCACCGGTAACACAAGGAAACGGCCGCCGCCGCCATCCGCGACTCCATCTCCTCAACTGAAACAACAAGCGATAATGGAAGAAGAGGAGTTTGACGAGGACGTATTTCTAGAGGAAACCCTACTCCAGTATGAGGAGGAAGAGTTGCAGCACCGTGCCCTAGCAGAGCGGCTGACCAAGTGGAAGCGTCCGCCGCTTTCGGATGCCTATCAGTCACAATTTCAGAATATCGGTATACATCTAAATTCAAGCTCAAAGCGTTGCTACCGCTGCTGCACTTTGCCGCAATTTTTTTAATAAATTAGTTTCATTTTGATAATTTTGACAAAGACGATGGGGCATTTCTATATGATGCTACATCTGCATTATACTTAACATTTTTCATCAGTTCAAATTTGCTATTGACTTTTTAAAATCATTGTCAAGTACTGCACACCAGTCTCTATTAGTGCTTAATCTCGGTTTCAGAACGTAGTTTTGGTTAGGAGTAGTGGATTACTTAAAAAAGGTGACGAATCTGTTACTGACACCCAATTGTTGCAGTATTTCAACAGTTGGAGATCGATTATATTATTGGAGAGAGCCAGAAGGAACTTATGCCAAGTTCAACGGGACCTGCTGCAATCATAAGGATCTTTGGCGTGACCAAAGAAGGTAATTTCTGACTAATCTCTATGGAAGCTTAGTGCATCCTTAAAAAAAGATGTTACGGATTTAATAAAGAGAATAGCAAAATATAAGTAGTGTAGAGTGTGATTCGGCTGTAATAAGATTTCCAAAGCATCACGTTATATTTTGTGTCTCAATCCTTGTATGGTAAAGAAAGCAAAACTTTCTCTAAATTAAACACATACCATGTTTTCTGATGGTGCTTTGATGCAAAAGAATATTGAATAATTGGAGTGGTTACTGAAATTTCTTGCTAGAGTCGATATAAATCTGAAAATGGTTGTCTACGAAGAAACATTGATTATTCATGAATATAATCATATTATAAGATGGTTAGAAGTAATCATCGACGTCGCTCCTGGAAAATTAGTAATCAAATAAACAATTCAAATGAAGAAACCTCATCCTAAATTTTCTGAAGTTGTAACCTTTAAAACATACATCAAATCAAAAGCTTATTGTCTTAAGTAATTTGATTTTCATCAAGTTTGATATGATAAGAATGATTTTGCCTTCTATATATAAAAGCTAGCTTAAAAAAAATTGGAACATCATTCACGTACATAATTCTCAGGTAAGAGCATGGGTTGCTTTAAATGGTTCAAAGTTAACAAAAAAAATCTAAATCACAACTTGGTTATGATTTATTTCTGGACTTCAAGCATTTATAGCAGTTTCCCTTGTTATATGAGAAAAAACTTTTTTGAATTATGCTTCAAGTCTTTTCCTAGTAGTAAATGTTGAAAAAACACAAATCTCCCGTATCATGTCATGTCAAACTCTATGGAACTTAATAAACTGAGACCTGACACTTTAAATTTAACGTAGGCTGTGAAAATGTTGGAACTTGCAAATATTGAATTAACGCCACTTGCTTTTAGTGTTAATGTTGGTTAGTAATTTGGCCATGCAATTCTCAAAGCCAATGCTTGGATTTGATCATGTAGAGTTGGGTTTTTAACATATAGTTAGATATGGTGTTTTGCGACTTAGCCTGACTGCTGTATCAGCAATCAATAGCTTCTGCTTTCACATAAAATTGAATGAACAAGAGGAATTCCTTTTCAATTAATGACAAAATCATATTTGTTTTTACTGCTAAGTGCTTCTTCTTGTTCAGGGCATAGCGTTTGCTGTAATGTACATGGATTTGAACCATACTTCTATATCAGCTGCCCTCCAGGAATGGGTCCTGATGATATCTCTCATTTCCATCAAATTCTTGAGGTAGTCTTTGTCACACTTTCAGGTGCTTTCATCTGTCATGAAGAATCATAATTTTATCAATTCTCAGGATCAATTTCATGGAACACTTTGCTTTTGGTTACCATATTAACTTTGTTGGTCTCGACAGGCAAGAATGAGAGAGGCAAATCGAAATAGTAAGGTACCAAAATTTGTTCGTCGCATCGAACTTGTTCAGAGAAGAAGCATTATGTATTACCAACAACAGAGTTCTCAGCCATTTCTTAAAATTGTAGTGGCACTGCCAACAATGGTGACCAGCTGCCGTGGTATGAAGTATTATTTTTGTGCTATTCAAATATAATCTGTTAAGCCTGCGTGGTAAAGTATTCTTTAAGGGCATGTATCGGCAGCTCTAAGTTTCTTAGAAATTATGACATTTAAATTGATGATATCAGACTGCTAACTTGATATATGATTCTTATTTTCAAGATTTCCATTCATCTATTGTGAAAATTTGACAGGTATCCTTGATAGAGGAATACAAATTGATGGACTGGGCATGAAGAGTTTTATGACGTATGAGAGTAATGTTCTCTTTGCTCTCCGGTTCATGATTGATTGCAATGTAGTCGGGGGAAATTGGATTGAAATTCCTGGTGGAAAATATAAGAAGACAGCAAGGAATCATTCCTATTGCCAGTTGGAGTTTGATTGCCTGTATCCTCATGCATAGTATAAGCTTTCTTTTCCACATATTTTATTGTGTTTAAATGATTTTCCTTTACAATATGCTGTTAGTTATACAGATATGATCAGTCATGCTCCTGAAGGGGAATTCTCGAAAATGGCTCCATTTCGTGTATTAAGTTTTGATATTGAATGTGCTGGAAGGAAAGGCCATTTCCCAGAGCCTACTCAGGATCCTGTTATCCAGGTATATTAACAATTATTCTAGATTTATGTATGTTGGTTATGTGGTATGCTGCTTTACTCCAACCCTATTTTCTGATGTTTGCTTGTTTGTTTTTATTCTCTGTTGTTTTCCAGATTGCCAACCTGGTAACCTTACAGGGAGAAGATCAGCCATTTATTCGCAATGTAATGACCCTTAAGTCTTGCTCACCAATTGTTGGAGTTGATGTTATGTCATTTGACACAGAAAAGGAGGTTCTATTAGCTTGGAGGGTAATGTTCTTGGATAAATCTTAACAACAGTATTATCATTTCAACAGTGTCCGAAAAGGAGCCAAGATTTTTTCCCCCTGTGTGTGTGTGTGTTTTGTGGGAGGGGTTGCATTTATACTTTCATCTCCTCTACTGCTCTAGAACACACTGTTTTTGAAGTTGGGATAACATGAAACTATTTATATTGGTCAACAGTTATTTTGTTACTTTTAAATTGCTTTCACTTTCTCGATTACTTCTATACTATGCTATGTGATACATAAGACCTGTAGGATAGTGAGGGCGCGAGGTGTATAGAGGTGCATTTCCTGATTTAGTGCCTGAGGTGCATGCCTCTTGGACATAGGCAATAAAACCTTAAAACTGAATAATAACTAAAGAGACAAACGTTCAATATTAGGCTAAGGCTGATTGCACGCAGCAGCGGCCGACCTTCAGCCATTTTGGCTGATGGAGAGCTCCAGTGGTCGTACGGTGGTCTGGGTGAAGCAAGTGCGGAGCAGAGCACAACCTCCCCCCTTTTACTGACTTGTTTCAAACCCTAACTCTTTCTGAATTTTTTGGCTAAAAAATACGAGCATTGGCAGAAAATACAAGAACACGCTTCTTTCCTTTATAAAAACATTTATGACTAAAAATCCATTTCAACAATTGATGTGAAGGCTGGGGAAGAGAGCCGTGCCCAGACTCTTGAGAGGAGGCACCAGAGCTGGAACAAGGCGCATATTTATGTACTGCCTACGCCTCTTTCATGTAAGGGCATAAAACTTGTCAATCATGCTCCTCGTGCCTCAGGCGTTCCTCTAATAACTATGTCGTAATCTCACTTTGATCTTCTGTAGCCAATAGGTTCTCTTTGTGTATTTTGTCTTCTCTTTTTTCGCAATATTTAACTGCCCAAACACCAGCCAGGATTGAATTCGACATCTTAATTGCTTGCAGAAATGCTAATTGTTAAGATTGATGAGGGATACATTTGAAAAAGGTTTTAGGACAAGTAATTGAAGAATGCTGTTTGTAATGGGAATTGTTTCGTTGAGAGCCCGTCATTGTTTTCATTCTTGAACAGCACTTATTCCATGCTATTCTACCTTATATTACAAAATCCCTTATTTTTTCTCTTACATTTGTCCTCTAACTGCAGGACTTCATTCGTGAAGTGGACCCTGATATTATAATTGGCTATAACATCTGCAAATTTGATTTGCCATACCTCATTCAGGTGGATAACTTTGTCTTTACTTCACCTTATCTCAATGCATAAACAATCTTTTGTCTTTCTGGCTGCTCTGCGGAAGACAGAAGAATGGTAGTGTGTTCAACTAATGAATGATAATGTACTAAGTGTTTCTTTTCGTCTTATTCCTGGACAGAGAGCTGAGGTGTTGGGGATGGCTGAATTTCCAATACTTGGACGTATACGGAACAGCAGAGTCCGTATCAAAGATACAACTTTTTCGTCAAGGTCATTGGCTGATTTCTCCTTTCTGTTTTTGGACTACAACCACCAAAAGAGAAATCTGCTGCCTGGAATATACAGTCACCAAAATATCTTTTGGGTCATTTAGTTCCTGTAGCCTTGGGTTAATTTAAGTCTTTTGCTTAGAGCACTAGATCTATATCTGACTAAAGTTTCATTTGGGCTGTTTTCATCTCAATAATGCTAACTTGCAAGCCTTACATTGAAGACTAGTAGTACTACAGGACTCTAATCTTTTAGATGAAGTTTTTTGCTTAGAGCACTAGATCTATATCTGGCTAAAGTTTCATTTGGGCTGTTTTCATCTCAATAATACTACCTTGCAAGCCTTACATTGAAGACTAGTAGCACTACAGGACTCTAATCTTTTAGATGAAGTTTTTGGGATAATCTTAATTGCCTGAAACTCAGTTCTAAGTCAACTTATTAAAGCTTCTTGAGTTGCAGACAACTTGGGACCAGGGAGAGTAAAGAAGTTGCAATTGAGGGGAGAGTTCAATTTGATTTGATACAGGTTATTTTTCGTCACCACATGGAACTGTCTCATAGAATCTTTTCGTATAAGAATGAACAAACAGTATTTTGTTAAAAGTTTTACCATGCATTTACATTCTTACATAGGTTTCCTCTTTCTGTTTCTCTTTTGTGTAGGCTGTGCAAAGGGATTACAAGTTAAGTTCATATTCACTAAATTCTGTTTCTGCACACTTTCTTAACGAGCAGGTGGGCATTTATTTGTATTTTTTCTTTCAAAAAATTGTCCACACTTATATTCCTGGTATAATTTGAAATCTGTATAAGTTGATCATGTCTAACATTATATATTCTGATATATTAATTATCTCAGATAGCTACTGCATTATAGTTTCTTCCTATGAGAATTTGAACGTGCCGGAATACTGTGAAATTTATTTTTGTGCCCATGGTGCGATTTGATAGAAATGGATAAAGCTGATAATTTTGTCCTTCCTTTACTCTATGACATTTTTTTGTACTCGTTGAGTGTATCTTGTGCCTGACTTGTAAGATCATGCTGACTCAAGGCTTCTACTGAACCAATACGATCATTTATATATATATATATATATATATATAGTTGGTCTGTAATTACATCTTGTGATTTTTATGGGACTTACTTGGGGAGGAAAGATACCGTTTCACCACTGCTCTAAATTTGTGTTAGTTGTAATTCAATTTAAATAATCTTTCTCACAACTTCGATCTGATTCAGTTGTAACCATAATAATTTACATCCAACATAATAACCTCAAACAGTTCTTTTTCAAAATAGCACAATGTTCTTGAGGGCATCAACTTTCTCATCTCTTTTAGCCTAAGCTTGTAAATGGAGTGCCCTAATAGTATGGATACAATAACATGGTGAATTTAACAAATACTTCTGAAGAATCTTTAACTTTTCTACACCTCAAATACAAATGATAACCCATAAACCATTCTTGTTAGGAAGGTATAACTCTCTAATCATAATATCTGCATTTGAAATTATGATCCTATAAAATGATGTGTTCTATCCTTTGCATTTTCCATATCTCATAAAAAATGCTTATAATAATAATAATATGAAATCCTGATCTTTTGATCCTAATCTTTTTTGTTTAAATTCCTGAATTCAACTATTTCTTCAGAAACTGTTAGTTACAATTACATTTGAGTTATGCTGTTTATATTCTATTTTATGTATGCATTCCGTAGTTTTTTTGCCTTCAAACGTTTAGCACATGTGCAGAAAGAGGACGTCCATCATTCAATCATATCTGACCTTCAGAACGGGAATTCAGAAACCAGGAGGCGGCTTGCTGTTTATTGTCTGAAGGTGAATGATATTTATAGGTTCAAGTATTGCTTGGGCTAGTGTTTCTTTGTGCTGTATTATGCTGTGAGCTTATCAAATATTTTGTTGCTTCTTGTGGCATGCGCAAATAACTTTATGTAGGCTATGCATCTGATAGGGTACTAGTGCAGACCCCGCCGTACTGTAATCTGTTTCACTAGGACTAATTTCCCTTTCCCTCTTTGCTTCTTGGTCTTTCATGGGAGTGACATCCTTCATACTTTCGAGTCAAACTTCCTATTTTCTGAAGAAAGGGTGGACTTGATAGTTAATGCACCCTTTGTCTACCTTTTATTTTACTGTTTTCTTCCCTGCCAACAACTGTAAGGGAATAAAGCAGATACGGAACCTTGTTTTTGCCATTAAAATTTCCTTGGTTCTTTTGAATAAAATTTCTTCTTAGTTATAATGAAGAGAGGGTGGCTTCGGAGGAAGAGAGCTAAACCAAAATTCTAGCTAGCTCATTATATTCTCATTCACAAGATTATAATATGTGCATATAAAATATACACGTGTATGTACATACATGTAACCAAATTCTGTTGCTTATAAAAGATGTGTATATAAAGTATACCCGTGTATGTACATACATGCAACCCTACATGTGTATATGCATGCTTACATATGTATGTATATAGTGTCTGTAGGCTAGAATTGAAATTCTAGCCAGCTCATTATCTGTCATTCTTAAGATTATGATATCTGTGATGTATAAATTTATATGCATCTACATTTATATATATATACATGTATCTATATGCACGTGCACACATATATAATATATTTATATAAATTTATATCAAGTGAGACAGATTGCCATACTAGCTAGCTTGCTATCTTTCTCATTCTTAAGATTGTGAATATGATTGATCACATTAGGTGTTTATAGCATAGCTATTTCATTTCTTGTTTGTTTCTTAGGGTATGACCAGAATTTTTTCCTTAGTTATCTTATTGACTAAGTCACTGGGGCCATTATTTCTCATATATGGATATACCAATGAAACGCATGAACTTTGTCCATGTCATATACTAACCACCATATGATTGCGAGGCTTTAAATGGTTTGTCATTAAGGTTTATCACTTTAATGATGAAAAAGTGTATGAACTTGTTGAGTTGGTATTCAATCTACTGGCAAGGCTGTTTATGTTTCTGAATAGTTGGTGGTCATATTAACTGTGATTTGATATTTTACTAACTATTGAATCTCAGCGGTTTCTGATCTGAATTAGTTGGCTGTAATTCCTAGTATTTTTCTTCTCTGTTTACCATTGCTGAAAGGCTAAATTGATACAGGACGCGTACCTTCCACAACGCCTTTTGGATAAGCTGATGTTCATTTATAATTATGTGGAGATGGCTCGAGTAACTGGTGTTCCCATCTCGTTTCTACTTTCCAGAGGACAGAGCATTAAGGTTACACTAAAGATCCATCCCTTTTTGAGCAGTGGATGGTTACAAGGTCTGTTGGCGGATGAACTGCTGATCTAATATCCTTTATTTTCAGGTGCTGTCTCAGCTTCTAAGGAAAGCAAAACAGAAGAATATGGTTATTCCAAATGCGAAACAGGCTGGATCTGAACAGGGAACATATGAGGGTGCAACTGTAAGTGTTTTTGTTTTAATCACATGGACTTGCAATTATGTCAATTAACAAGGATATTTGTACAAAAAGTTACTCCCATGTAGCCTCATTTGCAGATAAAACTTTAGACTGGCTAAGTTGTATATCGCCACAGGTTTTACACTATTTTCAAGAGCTGAAACATATTCTCGATGATAGTAGCCATCCTCTTTCATCAAGAAGGAGGATGCTAGCACTGATTTTTTCTGCAGATGTTTTGGGTCACATACCATATGTAATTGCTTGGCATTTTTTAAACATCTAGCATTTTTGAAAGATGCACTAGTCATTTACTTGTAAATTCTTACCCCTTATTCCAGATATTAGATCTATTAAATTTTACGAAACATTCAACATATTGCACAAACTGGTGATGGATAGGCAGCTTATCACTAGTACTTGAATGGTGATTATAGCCTAGTTGGAGATTGAGAACTTTTGGATCTATTGGGCTTAAAAAACTTCTACTGAAGGTCTAAGATGTAAACGGTAACCTATTTGGTCTCTGTATGTAGGTGATATTCTTTCTCTATTTCTCTCTGTTTTTAGCTCCCCCACCCTTGCTCCGTTTGCCCCTCTGCAGCGGGATTGTAGCCCCATCTATGTATGTAAATAATGTCTTACAGGAAGGGATCTTGTATGCAGGTTCTGGAAGCCAGAGCAGGGTTCTATGAGAAGCCTATTGCAACACTTGATTTTGCATCTCTGTATCCATCGATTATGATGGCATATAACTTGTGTTATTGTACATTGGTAAGCATATTCTTGTACCTTCTTGGTTCTCTTTCTTTTTCTTATACAAGCTGAACTTTCATTCTACAGAGCCGATGAATGAAACCAAAGGAGTTTAATTATCTCATGTACCAATTCTGTATCTCTGTTTCTCCATAATTATTAATAGGTCACTTCGGAAGATGCTCGGAAACTTAATTTGCCGCCAGAATGTGTCAACAAAACTCCATCTGGTGAAACATTTGTCAAGTCGAATTTACAGAAGGTTTATTGTTAACATTCTTTGTCTCTTGTTCTATACTTTGTAACCTCAACTTTATTAATAAAAGTTGTAGTGTTCTGTCAAAAATGAAAATGTTAGCATTCTTACAGTAATGTTTTATGCCTTCATTTTGCTGTGTAGATATTGGCGCAATCTAATGCATGAATTTCATTTTTAGTACTTTCTTATTGAATAAGTTTTATTTCAGGGAATACTACCAGAAATTCTTGAAGAACTTTTGGCTGCTCGTAGAAGGGCCAAAGCAGATTTGAAGGTTCTTAAGTCATTTATGCTAAACTCTTTCCTCTCTGTAGAATTGCTTCCTTTTGAAAATGAAGCATATTGTTGTAGTCATAAACCATACCTCGCTGTGCAACATGTTTACAATGTTGATAAATACTTTGATTGGGACTGAAGCACATTAACTCTTGGATTTATAGTCCATACTTTTTCATATGAATCATTTCATGTGATGCAAAAGTACAGAAAAGGGGATACTTATTGATGCCATATAAACTAAAATGTTCAAAAACAGTAAGTACATCGGTGCAAAAGATGAATCAATTCTATCTTGCTTTCTTGTGTGGGTATAGAAGTTGGCGTCACAATTCGTGCATTTATTTTTGAGCTTCTCTTTAACATCAGGAAGTTACTATAAACCTATTATAATAGTCTTAAGTATTTTATTTCATCTGGTATGTACTGATATTATATACTTGTACTAAGACATGTTTAGCATTAGTTATCACATCATCTTTTAGAAACGATCACTCTTCAAGAAAAAAATCAATGTGTATATCTTTTAGATAAGGCAGTTCACTGGATGTTGATTGATACATAAGGTCTTGCTTTTTAAGTATCAGTAAATGAGTGGATATGGCTGTGATTAGTAGAACGTGCTCTTGGGTCTTATTAGTAGTAGACTGATCAAGTTCATCGGAATTATCTTCCTGGGAATTCAGACTGCTCTGGGATTACTGTGTATCTAGTTAATATTTTCATAAATTGCAATTTATTAGTGTTAAATACTTCGTACCTTATTCTTTATGATTCTCAAACCCTTGTGATTTGAAAAACTCTTCTAAAGAGTTGTGATCCAATTCCAGGAAGCGAAGGATCCTCTTGTGAAAGCTGTATTAGATGGTCGGCAACTGGCTTTGAAGGTAACTGTATCATCTTTACGCCTTTAATTAGTTCTGTGTTACACATTATCCTATGCCAACTGGAGACTACTGCATTTGTTAGAATATTTTAATTGCTTAGTGATTTGTCCTCTCTTCCAGATAAGTGCAAATTCTGTGTATGGTTTTACTGGTGCAACAGTTGGTCAATTACCTTGTTTGGAGATATCTTCCAGTGTTACAAGCTATGGTAATAAATCTTAGACACATTGAAGTATGACTGTTCACTTAATTAATACAGTTGACATTTATCTTTGAATGTCATTTTGACCTCATTTTTTCCTTGTTCTGAAGGTCGACAAATGATTGAACACACAAAAAAACTTGTAGAAGGAAAATTCACTGTGCTTGGGGGCTATGAGCACAATGCTGAGGTATACCTTTTATAATTATTCTTGAGATGAGGCTTTTATTTTGCTGATGAAACATGCATTAGTGAAATATGTACTTCCGTTGCTGCTATATTGCACTTGATATGATCATCATTTTCTATTATAGTTGATGTTTGACTTGTTATCTTGCTGGTATATACTTTAGTGTGCTTAAAAATAGAAATATCCTATACCGACACATTGTCGCTTTACGAAACAGAATATGTGATAGTTGGCTTTACTATGAGTTCTAGATGACCATAGCTGAGATTAATCAGTAATTTATTTTTTGTTACTTCCGTTGTCTGAGATTGTTCTAGAAAGTGCTATTTCTTTGTAAGTAAGGCTCTTGATGAGCCTGAAGAAAAGGGTACACTCACGGAAATATCTTCTAGAAAAATAGTCTTTCAAAAGGCAAGATATGTTTTTGCATGTATGTTTATTCTGGGTTGTACCGGTTACATTTTGAAGACTTTCTCATATATCATAATACATATGGAAGAAAAACTTATGTGAATATTTGACCCTCTTTATCAGGTGTCTACAATTACAAAAATTACCTGGATTCTGTTTTCCGCATCACATTGTTGTAAAGCAAAATGAATGTGTACTATAAACGATTCATCTTTTTATTTTTCCTTCTCTCTCTTCTAGCTGTGGCATATTCCCTCCTTGGCCGCATGATGCATTTTGGATAAGAAGCATTCTTTTCTTTGATTTTTTGTTGATGATTAAATTCTCTTCTTGGTCCATCATTGCATTGTCTCTTCTTGCTTGCTGATGAGTATATTCTCGTCTCATTTTATTTTCTTCTTCCGTCGATGAGAATATTTCTATCTATGCTTGCTAGTATTTGTTGTTGAGCATATTATCTTTTTATTCTCCTTTCTTCTTTCCGTTGATCAGTATATTCTTTCTTGCTTGTGGAAGTATCTGTCGTTGATCATATTATCTTCTTGGTCAATCTCCTGTGTTGTCTCTTCTTGCTTGCTGAAGTATTTATTGATGATTGTTTTCTTCTTGGTTATTCACTGCATTATCTGATACATTGGATAGTAAACTTTCATATACTGCTTGTGATCAGTAGTTCTTCAAAATGTCTTTACATTTCATGGTAGAATCATATTTGATTAAATAATAATATCTTGATGTCAGGTCATATACGGAGATACAGATTCAGTTATGGTGCAATTCGGTGTGTCCTCAGTAGAAGCAGCTATGGAATTGGGTAGGGAAGCTGCGGATCATATTAGCGGCACATTCATCAGAGTAAGGCTTATACTGCTTCTATGTCGGATTTTCATTCATCACTTTGATCCATAACCATACAGCAAATTAAGAATTTGGATAAAGTGAGTGGGAGCCATATGCGCTCTACTTCGCAGAGACTGTTGCAATTTTTCACTTCTCAGTGATTATAATGTTTTCGTGCTATTTATTTGATCTTCTTTGATTTCAGTTATAAATTAAGGAATTCAGGTCATGTCTTCCCCTTCCATTTTTTTTTTTCCTTTTTAATAGTTCTCTCCAATGTCCTCAGCATTACTAATTCCAAATCTTTTCCTATTTCCATTATATACATGTAGCTTCTGCATTTTCTTCTGTTTGTGAGGCTCCATCACTGACTATGAATTTATATATAAGTTGTCGGCTACTGCTTAGTGCAGTAATTAGCTTTCTGGGTACATGATGCTTGATTCTACTCTTTGACACTCTATGCAACTGAACCTTGCTTCTTGTAGATCAATTTGCTCCCTAACTCTCTGTCCATCCTATTGAGCTTCTTGTTTTTCTCAAGACTGAAGACTGCTATTAAGCTAACCAATTTTCAATTTGATTTGCATTGTAGATCGGGTCTTATGTATTTATTTATTAGATTTCACATTTTTCATCTTCATGTTTATTGTTTCTGTAGAAAGATAGTGGGAGTAGAGATGATGGAATATGAGCAACACCCCTAAGATGGTCTGAACATGTGTGTAGGAGACCATTTAGATGCCTTGGTGCAACATGTAAAAATAGAGCATCATCAACTCAAATAGAAAGGGGAAAGAGAAATCCTAAAAAGAATTGAACAGAAACTATTCAAAATACACGACCTAAAGAAATCTTTAAGAGACTTAGTGAAAAAACGTTAAATGTAAATAAGAACATGTGTCTTAACTGTAAGATGATGAAATATGATCCTTATGACGACCTGACATACTGGCATAAAGTCTTAGTTGTCTGTTATATCAATATTCCTCTTCTCTTTCTTCTAGACCCCTTGCTTTTCGCTTGCTCCATTCTTCTAATTTTTTTTTCTGTGTTACTATGATGGTGTTTTTCTTGTTGGCAGCCCATAAAGCTGGAGTTTGAGAAGGTTTACTATCCATATCTGCTGATTAGTAAGAAAAGATATGCAGGGCTTTATTGGACAAACCCAAATAAATTTGACAAGATGGACACAAAAGGTGAGTTGAGCCTGCTCATTTTGTTTTTTTTTTCTTTTTTCTTTTTTCTTTTTCATGTTTATACCATCTCATCATATTGCTATTTCCTTCAATTTGTTGATATTGTTATTACCATCTCACCCTAATTCTATTTCCTTCAATTTGTTCGTTTTGATATTATTATACCATGCATCATATTATCAAAGTTTCTCACTTATCACTTCTTGTTCTATCCCCAGGGATTGAAACTGTTCGAAGGGATAATTGTTTGCTGGTCAAGAACCTGATCAGTGAATGCCTCAATAAAATACTTATAGACAGAGATATTCCTGGCGCTGTTCAATATGTCAAGAACACAATCTCAGATCTGCTTATGAATCGCATGGATTTATCCCTTTTAGTTATCACCAAGGTGAAAAATACTAAGCGGATTAATTTACATGGGAATTTTTTTTCTTCATGTTATTAATGTTGTAAGCCTCTCTGGTTTGTGTTATTATGACTTGACTTCTTGTACTAACATTTCCTTTTCAATAGGGTCTGACAAAAACAGGTGATGACTATGAAGTTAAAGCAGCACATGTTGAGCTTGCAGAACGAATGCGTAAGGTGATAATATTTCATTGCTTGA
This sequence comes from Ajuga chamaepitys, assembly GCA_958295605.1. Classification (NCBI taxonomy): domain Eukaryota; kingdom Viridiplantae; phylum Streptophyta; class Magnoliopsida; order Lamiales; family Lamiaceae; genus Ajuga; species Ajuga chamaepitys. The sequence continues at coordinate 26,569,322 of OY282495.1, read as the reverse complement.
TCAGAACTTGTCTTATAATCATACCAAAAAAACTTTTTTGCGCTATAAATAACACTTATTGAGTACATTTTGAATTTCCCAAATGTTCAGCTTATCCTACACTTGCTTAAATTGTATTTGCTAAGGTAAAACTGTTTGATACATCAACACAATGTTTGTTGCGACATTTGTAAGAGCCTAAGAGGTATAACAGTGAGCATTGGATTTGGTTTGACTCCTCATTCTAGTACGTTGATGTTCTTACCATATTTTGTGCCACATTCTTGGCACATTGGAGCTTCCTTTTTACAGTAGTCAATCCTGAATCTAAACGCCTTTTTACTGAAACCGTAATACAGTGCACCTTTTGTTTTTCTCTCTTTAATACACAAATGAAAACAAGATGAAATTTGTTCATGAGAAAGAACTTTACTTTCAGACTCTATTTGCTGATACTCTATAAAATTTGGTTTCCTTGAGATGTCTAGGGATATCTGTCCCTTGGCGGTTTATTCAATTCTCTACTGGCCACCTGCAAACGACATTTTTATCTTTTCAGATTTCTGTCATTTTTTCAGCACATTAGTACAGAATTCTGAGGTTGATAAAAGAAATGATCCATTCAACCATTGGCATAAGCCCGATTTCATTATTGATTTGACCTTTCCATTAGTAGCATAATTTGTTTTATCTATTAATATCAATGTTCTTGGGGTAAACATCTTGTCTTTTGCGTTAGTTTCTTCAGTATTCAAAAGTCAAATTCTCTGGATCTTATTGTTGGACATCTCTTTATTTCAAGTAGATTGTTGTTAATGAACCTTTTGCCATTTCCATTAGCATTTTTAACATGATAGCTGTTTTATTTACTTTCTAACAGAGAGATGCTGCTACCGCTCCAAATGTTGGGGATCGAGTGCCTTATGTCATTATTAAAGCAGCAAAAGGTGCCAAGGTAAGTTTGCCATTGGCCTTTACCTGTTAACTTACTAAGGTGATGGACAAAACCTGACATGCTTACTGTACACAGGCTTACGAAAGATCAGAGGACCCTATCTATGTGTTAGAAAACAACATTCCCATAGATTCTCATTACTATCTTGAAAATCAAATTAGCAAGGTCAGTAAGCCAATTGAATGATTTTTAGTTCGCTGTTACTTGTGAATTTCTAATCAATGTTTGCTTGCAGCCGCTGTTGAGGATCTTCGAACCCATATTGAAGAATGCTAGTAAAGAGCTTCTTCAAGGAAGTCATACGAGATCCATTTCCATCTCTACCCCTTCAAACAGTGGCATTATGAAGTTCGCTAAAAAACAACTAACTTGCATTGGATGCAAGGCTTTGATTAGGTAACTTAGATGCTGTTTCTTCCCTTTTTCTCTCATGACGATTATAAGAAGGCAAACATATCATTTGCGAAAAGAACATATTATTTGCATTTACCATGTCATTTGCCAAAGCAAAACATATTTTTTAAGTTTTACCATGTGGTTTCTCAAATTCCAACATCTTCCCCCCACCCAAAAAAATAATATATAAAAAATAAAATAAAAAATAAAACCTTTGTGTTCATATTAACTTTCTCGAGTGAACAACTAGAGACAGCACCCATATTCTTCTTCAGACTTGCTAACTTCATGATGCTTTTCATGATTAACATTTCAAATATAAAATTTCTTTGTAACGAGTATAAGCTAGATACTAGTCTTGGCAAACATTTTTCTGAAGGATGAGTTTTGTTAATTAGCTTGTTACATAGGATTGGATGCCTAAACAAACATTAGCTTGATTATTATTTTGAAGCAACAATGGTAAGTCTGCGATACTGAAATTATAATGCATATCATAATAGAATGATAAATTTGAGAATGAAACTTAATTAATTTCCTCAATTTTGGTTCAAAGAAGAAGCGATTCATATTTTTTGGTGATAGAGATCCTTAGATGCAGAGTCTGTTCCTTGCGTACTTGGGAGCCCATATCCAAGATTCATTAACATTTCACTGCACTTATCTGGAATTTAAATTTATTTACTTTTTCTCTAACAGATTATGTTATGAAGGTGGCCCAGTGAAGGTTGATTGTTGAAATATAGGGTAGCGATCATACTAAGGAGATCGGATACATGCTATGTCTACAAGATCTATTTGTTCTTACTGTTTTGCTCTCTTGTGGGCTCAGCCATATCCATCATAACATTTCATTGAACTTATCACTCTGCACACGTACTGCCTGGAATTTAAATTCGTTTACTTTCTCTAACGGAACATGTTATAAAGGTGGTCCAGTGAATGTTGATTATTGAAATATAGGATAGCTATCATACTGAGGAGATCTGTTACATCCTATGCCTACAAGATCTATTTGTTCTTTCTGTTTTGCTCTCTCTGTTACATCCTATGCCTACAAGATCTATTTGTTCTTTCTGTTTTGCTCTCTTGCGGGCTCTGACCTATCCCATTATATTTCTTCACCTGTAAGTTGTAACCTAAGTAACAAAAACTTTTATGTGCTTATGTTGTCTCTTCGGCCTAGTTGTTTCTAAAATTTCCTTTCTAGTGATCCATGCTAGGAACAATAGGGACTTCTTTTGGGTTTAATTCGGGGTTCATTCGTGTGTGTTTAGCACCTTTTTCAAGGAAACATAAAATTGGACATGAAAGTTTCCTTCCATCCATGAATATCAGTATATTTAATGGCTTTCTTTTATGTGCTTATGTTGTCTCTTCGGCCTAGCTTTTCCTAGAATTTCCTTTCTAGCGATCCATGCAAGGAACAACAGGGATTTCTTTTTGGGTTCATTCATGACTTCATTCCTGTGTGTTTAGCACCACCTTCAAGGAATTATAAAACTGGACACGGGAGTTTCCTTTCATCCATGAAAATCAGTACATTTAATGGCAGAATGAGTATATAAGGCCCTAAAAGATTTGAAGTATGTCATCAAAGGGTCTATAAACATTGTACTGATAACTTTTCATTTCTCTCTGCTATTCAATGCCATTTTATATGCATGTTAACTTTGTATGAACTGTGCCCTGTAATTTTTTCTGCATGAATCCTTAGCAAATCTCGAACTCATGCAAGCAATCTTTTAGCTGAAAAGGAACATAACAAATGGAGAGAAAATTACAAGGACAGTGTTATAATATCGGCTGTTGTACCATGCCATAAGTCATAATTAACCATTTCTTTTCCATATCCAGTAATTCAGATCAAACTTTATGCTCACACTGCAAGGGAAGAGAAGCTGAGCTTTATTGCAAGTCTGTGGCTAATGGTATGCCAAAACCTTTGTTTTTACTTCCTGTTATTACTTCTTGAGATCATACAAAAGAAATGTGTTTCTTTCTTCAGTGGCCGACTTAGAGGAGCTTTTTGGTAGATTATGGACACAATGTCAGGAGTGCCAGGGCTCTCTTCATCAAGATGTGCTTTGCACTAGGTTAGATATATGACCCGTTCTAATCTTTTATTCCCCCTTTAATGGGATTGCTGGTAGGATGTTGCTTCCAGATTGCCAAGTTTTCAATTGCTTTATTTATGTTGATAGCTATTGGTTATGTGGTCTCTAATAAGTGTATATTTGGTCAGTCGAGATTGTCCAATATTTTACCGGAGAAAAAAAGCTCAGAAGGACATGGCAGAAGCCAAGCTACAATTAGACCGGTGGAAATTCTGATCTTTGAAGAAGGTTTTACCTTTCAAAGAACTTGAATAGATTCAGCTGTTCCTATGAACTTATTTGTACTCACTAAATGGAAGTTGGCGAAGCATCATTTGTATGTACATGTGTACGCTCTTCTTCAAATAGGTTATCTAACAAGAAAAAATGACAATTGCAAATGAAAGGTCGGGTGAATCTTGACGCAGCTTTCTGGTAAGACTAGTTCCTTCACGTCATCTTGTAAAGATTGTTACTGGTTTGGGCTGAGTTCCATATGCGTCTGCAGCAGAAGAGAAGCAATCAATGGGAGGTATTGTGATGATGTTTGTCTTTTGTCAATCTTTGTAGATTAAAATGTAGTTACGTTCTGATACTCTCTAGGGGATATTATCTCGCTTCACGGTCATCTCTTGTAGTGCTTTATTTTTTGCAATATCTAGGCAAACGATGTCTTGGATTTAGGTGGATATTGGTCTGTGTATACATACGATTGCCGTGTGCGAGAGCTAAAACCAGGAATGTTTCTTCCTTAAATATTATCTAAAGATTACATGAAGCTTTCCATGCTAGTCCAATGACATTGTCTTACTATAATATAATGTTGACTTCAAGCCCCCATAAAACAGATAAATAAAGATTGTATGGAGCTTTAGTAGAGCCTTTTAGTTACATTCTCATTTGCGCTATTCAAATAAAATAAGTATGAATATTTATTTATTGCTCAATAAAATTTTAGCCACTTTCCTGAGAAGAAGATTCAATATTCTTTAAAATGAACTTATGCATCTCAATGGTGATGACTATTGAACATATATTTCAATAGTTATCATCGTAGAGAGATACATACATCTTGAAGGTGATCATTATAAAAATATATCTGGTGTAGAAATGAACATATACCTGTGAATGCGATCGCAATCAAGATAATATATAATTATAACCATCGGTGAATTTACATTTTTCCCAAATAAAAATATTAAATAGATAATAAAACTGTAATACAAGAGTAAGCTTCGTAGCTTCAGTTTCCTCTGCGATGAAAAAAGCATATGCATATATAGTGGGAAAAAAACGCCTCTTATCCATCTGGTTCATTTCCCATTTTTCCAACAGAAAAATCCAAGACTAGATTTCTATATAGGGAAGATTTATGCACGCAATTAAGAATCTGTACGATGCATTAGTTTTGTAAAGAATAATTTGAAGACTGTTGTCCCCGTTGTCGGTCGCAATGGACATATTCACAAAAATATGCACAAGGTGAAGTGTGTATCTGGATATTCCGGGTGGCCAGTCTCTTTCAACCATAAAGTCGTATTCGAGTAGTTATAGGCTTCCGGCATAAGGGACACGAAGATAATGATGCACCACAGTCCTTACACGTCTGCAAACAAGTAGACACAAAATCCAGCATTTTAGTGATATGATGAGACACAATTAATTAAAAAAATGCAACACCTGGGATTGTAGTGAAGTTTTCAATGCTTACCAGATGACCACAACCAAAAGCCATGTCCTTTTGATTTGTCAAGCAGATCGGGCATACCTTCGTACCAAAAAGGAAACAAAAATAAAATTACAAGCACTCAGAAAACAAAATATTTGGTTACAATGTGGGTGTTACATACTTGTTCAGCTGACGCTCCTGATTCAGCTGGATCTTCTCTACTGCTTATACGTGCAAGTGACTTTGTAGCCTTATCTTGGTCATGATCGATTACTGCACGCGGAGGAGGAAGAGCTCGTCTCCCTGGACCTGTATCATATTTTCTGAAACACAAGTGTCACAACCTTGTTTCAATATTACGACGGAGATGCAAACATTACAAAAAGTGACTGAAACTATGGCCACAAAAGCATCACAAATAAACCTGAAAACTACAAGAAATTTGCATATTATATACGATTTTCTGTCACTAAATAAGAACGAAATGTCATAAAAACTTTTTGCACCATTAGTGCCTGATAGCAACCAAATATTAGAGACAAACGTTATCCGTCTCTATTTCTATAGGTAATTTGCCGTCGTATTTCATTTTAAGAACGGAATATAAATTTTAGCAACCAACATTTTAGTGACGAAAATTTCATCTCAAATGAGATTGCTTTAATTTAGACACAAACATTATGTGACTAGAGACGCATTTTTCCCTCTCCAATTTGATTTTTCTTTTAGTGGGAAGGCATATCTGAAGAAAGATGCTTGCTATCCCACGTGAAATTTATGAGAAAAGAAGACCACGAGTAATGAACCATTTCAAGAGACATTTAATTCGCCTTCATATTCGATAAGTTAGTTTAGATATTCAACCGTAAAGTTTCTGGCCTTACTCTTTGTATTGCAGTGTCAATGTTGCTTTGAACTGAAGTGGGATTTCCATGAGAGCAGCCAAGGCAAACGATGATTCCTTTTTAGCTGTATCCGTTTGCGCCGACATTATTTGTGTGAAGTTGACAAACTGTGCAACCATTCGTGCAATGTTAGATAATTAACTGAAGATACAGGTCTACATAGAACATTCAGAAACTGTACCGTCACAGTTAATGATAAATAAAGGGAGAAAAAATACTATGAAATCAGAGTTACAGAAGTTTTAGCTGGAAAGCGAAAAGTTCGTCATTAGCAAGGACAGCTTGTTCGTATACCGAGCAAACAAGAATTATAAGTTACTATAATCTACATGATTATAAAAAAGGAAAACGACTGGATCAATATTTGGCAGTTCATGCAGGTCAACTTCAATAAAGAAGTCATAAAGCACTGTTTTGCAACTCCCAGTTTAAAGGATGCCTGGCTATCATTGTTTTGAAGGTCTTATATGTTCTTGTGAGATGTTCTATAAGGATGTTTTTGAAGTTTATAAGGCACTATTATATTAGTACTTGGATAAAATAAGATATGAGCTTCTAAGATGTAGGTGAAGACAATTTAATTTTAATGACCAATATTAGAAGAGTATGTAAGATCTTAAAATAAGTTAGTTTCGACCCCTAAAAAAATAATAATGTGGGATTCATAAAATCTTTTCTAAAGAAAATTACCACTGTATACCATGTTTAGCTAATTATTATCATAATTTTGACAAGACCATACATCAATCAAGAATTTAACATAAATACAATACCTGGAAATTGTCAAATGAGCGCTGAGGAATGTTATCGTCGAATTCTTTCATGGCATCCCATGGTCCGTCCCCAACACCAACAAGAATGATTGAGAGAGGATAATCACTGTACTTTATACGCCGCAGATTTTATAAGGGAAGAGCATGACATTTACCACTGTTGAAGTCACTAAACATGTGATAATGGTTTACCTTGCAGCAACTATAGAATTCATTGTTGCTTGTTCTTGAGGACTCAACTTTCCAGGTAATGTGTCGGGACTTCTAGTGACCTGATTGATTCCACATCGAATAATTAAAATTTCCAGGTTCACTGAATTGCTTTATGGTGAAATGCTGACCTGTCCATCTGCAATGATGACAAGGACGTGATACTGAAAATTGCTCTTTTCGACTATATCAACTGCAGCATCAATTACTGGTGCAAATGAGGTTGGCCCTGTATGTCAAATAGATACATACAACAACACAATGTTAATCAGCATCTCACCAAATATGGAAACATCAATTACAGCGATTAAGCACTCTTTAATTAAAATTGGTATGAAATTGTCAAAGCTAATAAATTGATAAATAAAATATAATTGATGAGCTTCAATTGACTATATATGCCATATAATCAAAGACAATTTAACAAAAAAAAAAAAAATTCAGTCAAACAACAAATCAATGATGCACGAGAAAGAATAATATTTTGGAATGAACATTTATCTTGCAGAAAATGCCGTTTTTATTTTAACTGACGGATGTAGACATTTCTTGTCAGGAAAGGAACATAAAATTTGTCCCTGTTTTGAAAACCACAAAAAAGGAAAAGGAAAAAAATCCCCTGTTTCTTATGTAGTTGCAGTTATGAGCAAAGTCATATGAATTTCAAAGATGACCTGAGGTATAACTTATACGGGTGTCTATTATTAGCACCTAATAAAGTAAATAAATTTCAGTGACAATTTTTTAATGGATGTCCCCTCATAGTAGCTTTAACTTATTATCTTCTTGCTTACTGTGGACAAACTTCCATATCAATCAGTAATTCCATCTTTGATCAACAGTGCCAATCAAAACAACATTGGAGTACGCAACTTTTGGCATCAAAGATTAACAACACTGATTAACTGTCAAAAGAGAAATCATAACCTAGAATTTCAAATTACAAAAAATCTAACTCAATAGGTAAAAATATCAGTTATATTTAGGGGATATCTATAATGCAGTGGTATAAAATAGGGAAAATTTTCTGCATATATGAGTTTAGATCTTTTACAGAAGCTGACTAAACAGTATGATTAATTGCATCAAGTTTCCACTGTGGATAACTAATTCAAAGAAAATACACAACAAAAAACAACCCAGATTAAAGTGAACAATTACCCGATAAATTCAAATATGGAAGAATTTCTTTATATCGTGAAAGAGCTTCCTCAAATCCATTACAAGGTCGATGATCAGGGTAAAAGCTGAACACATACTGATCATGTGTTGTTGCTGAAAAGAGATTGAATCCATCAGCTTCACTTAAAACAAAATAAAATCAGAAAAAAAGAAAGGAAAAAGAAAACTGACCATCGCCAAATCCGAAACATGGTATCAGATTGTCTTCATCAAACGGGGACAAAGTTCTTCCAATAATAGAAATGGCTTGCTCGTAGGGGTTAGGTGAGCTACTACCAATTGCATGGAGGCTTTTCCTGTGGAAAGACTTCTTCCCTACAATTACACGATTAAGTCAGTTGGTCCTCTCAACACTTAAAACATATGGAATGAGTTTTATCTAAATGAATAATCCACCTGTCCATTCATTACTCTTGGTAAAATCAATCCCGAGGATTAAATTTGACGATTCTAGGCCAGCTTCTCTTAATGCATTAATAACCTGTAAACATCGAAACCAACTTCCAAATTTAGCATGCTTCTAAAGTACCGAGAGAAAGGGGGGGGGGGGGGGGAGGAGGAGGAGAGTTTACCTCATCCAACGAATCGAAGTTGTCGGCTATGTATGATGGGTGTTGTTTCTTCCTATAGCTATTGTTTACTGAAGTTGGGGGAAGTGGTGGGGCGTGACTGTGATGGTGATGATGATGATTAGTGTGCATCGAACTTGTAGAATGTTCTGGAGATTGAGTTCGGTAGCCACTATCAACCGAGTATCCCCCATATGAAGCTGGTTGACGTGAAAAGTTCTCATATGCATCATCAAGTGACGATTCACCGTTTCCCATAATGTAGATGCTTATGCCGATTTAGTAGCACAAAACTCTGCATAAACAAAATTGAGAGCATATGAGCCACTCGATAGATGCCCCAATCAACCCAACGTAACAAACATTTGATCTAAATATACAAAAGCTTATGTACATAAAAACTTATTGTCATAGCAGCCGTTGGAGGTGTTTGCAACTTGCAAGTACTTTTGTACACTTGAAATCACAACTTTTCTCGAATCAATTTTAAGCTGATTCTCGGAAGCTGCTTGTTGGCTGCTTCAAACTGATTAAAAAATGATTCTTGAGGTTTTTATACAATAAAAAAAATTACCCGAAAAGTGATTATTTAAGTATCACTTTCTTTAATTTGTGATATTATGTCCAAAATCACTTCTTTCTAAAACGCTAAGGATTAAATGAAGTGTGTATAATTCGAATTTCTGCTACCCTTCTTTGATGAAAGCACAAGCCAGATTGAAACTCAAATTATCTAAAAGAAGAGATCTCTACAAAACACAAATTGTGGAGCACATCCCAAAAAACAGGAAACTAATAAATTGCATCCAGAAATTCAAATACAAAAAACCCTTAATACCTTTCAATTTGAAACAATTACAATTATGCAAACGAATAAATCAACATAGGCAGATAAAAGAAGACAAGAATTGAGAGAGAGAGGAACCTGAAGCTTGACGAAAGGATTAGCAACAGCTGAGACGTAATATCTAAGGACTTGTTTCAATCTGGTCATAAAAAGTGTGTAAAAGAGTAAGAAAAAGTGGTTAAAACAAAAAAAGTCAATGGCTGACAATTTTATTGCAGAGGCTGCTGATGACTTTCTGTTAAAAATAATTGAATGCGTACACATCTTTCCCTCCATTTTCTAATCTTTCTTCCTTCCTTCCGACCACTACGCAAGAATTATATTATTATACCACATGCGCACTATTACTATACTTTATTTTAGGCCTTCTCCAGAAATTTTTTTTTTTTTTTTTAACGTAGTGCGTTCCTAAAGACATCTTACTTTTACTTTAAAAATTAATGAATTTTCTCGATACATCCCATTCCGATGTAGGCATATTTTGGGTATGACTCGTAACGAAACGTGGAATTTTAAGTTAGTATGGTGCTCTCATCCGAACGAAATTTGAGACGGTATATTATTTGCCTAAATCGAAGGGGGGCCCTGCGTTTTTTCTTTTTTTTTCCAATTCTGCATGACTTTTCAACTTCATGGCTGTTAAACACTCCACGTTTTTCACCTTAAGTAGTTGAATATTAATTCAGAAGTAGTGACTCAACCAACAGTCAGTTTGAGTATATTTGTAGTGGCTCTTTCCAGTCCATTTGATACAGCTTAAAAAATACCATATATTGTTTGGTGATACAGTTCAGACATCTATTTCAGTTCGCTGTAGAACCGAAATTATATGCTATGGTTTCTATTAAACCCGTTGTATCCTGGATACTAACGTCATGTTGTTTTCTCTTAGCACCAGTGAAGAGAGGACGAATTAGTTTTAAGGTAACTGTGTTAATCACAGGCTTCAGTTTGTAACCATCACCTTATTTTCGACCTACAAGCTTAAAACTAGCTCTTACGATGACTTCAAACAATTTAACGCCGCCCTCACTGCCGGCATCTGCCTCCACCAACCGTTACCCCTCCCACTGTCCCTCCTACCCACATGCCTCCTACTGTGAATGTTCCAATTAATCATGCGGATAAACCGGAGAAGTTCAATGGTTTGAACTTCAAGAGAGCAAAAGATGTATTGTTGGTGTCCATCTTGTCTAGGAACATCAGCTAGTTGTTAGGACATAACTCGGGAGATTTGTGTTAAAGAGCTTGTAAGTGCAGTAAAATGGATTCCCTAGACAACATCCGGCTAGGGGACCAGAGGCTGGACAAGTAGTTAGGGGGAGTGCGTATAGGATTGGCTACTTAGGAGGGAGTCCTAAAGTTTTGTAGTCTAAATTGTACTTGTGGACAACACTTCATTAACGAAAGAGGTCTGAGAGGAAGAGAGATTCTTCCTCATAAATTTATTCATATTCTTGATACTATTGTATTATCTTTGTTACTTCTTAAGAACATTGTACGTTTATATTATTATTATCTTATGTTCATACTTCATGAGAATATTTCACATGCGCATAAATTTTGATATTACAATTGGTACAAGAGCAGGTTTCAGTTTGTTTAAACAAGTAGATTTAGGGATCTGCGATGGCATCTGATCTTAGCTTGCTGCACATTCCATTTCTTGATGGAGCAAACTACTCCTACTGGAAGTCCATGATGATGGTAGATTTACGATCAAGAAGATGCTGGGATACTGTTGAGAATTGTTGGAAATGGCCTGAAATGCATAATGAAAAGAAAGAGGTTGTCCCGAAGCCAAAAAAATCGTTCATTGATAATGATCGAAAAGAAGAAGAGGCAAATTTCACTGCTTTATATGCCATCTTAAATTCAGTTGATCAGACACGAAATAAGCTGATTGTTAAATGCACGCCAGTAAAACAAGCATGAAAGATCCTACAGACCCAGTCTGATGGTAATGCATATGCATCGGTAAAATCTTTAAAACTTCAAAGGTGGGAATTATGTTCTTACAGGAGCAAGATCGAATAATTGCTACATGTTGGAACATGATCTTGAACATAATTTTAATTCTTTAAGTAAAACTGAATTTGACATTCTAAACCCAGATAATTCAAGAAATTATGTCCATCATTCGCATGAAGATATTCAATTTATCTTTACTCGTGGATTTATAGTAGATGGGATTGTTATTAGAACATTTTCCTACACAAGACCAATTGGTAGATATGTTAACCAAATCTCTTGATGCCCAAAGATCTTTAACTCTACGGAAATCCTAAGGGACTCACATTGTTTGAATGCATTTGATTATCTGGTAGTGTTCTAAAAAAAATGATGTTCTTGCATGCATATCATATAGGGTTCATTTCCTTAAGTTATTTTAGGCATAACTTTCATTCTCATTCATTACACCTCAATGTTTGCATTTTAACTGATTGGTGTTGACATTTTATAATCATTTTTGGCTTAAAATCTATATTCTAACTTTTGTGACACTTTATTTATCATCACTGTCAGAAAGAGCTACCTTCAGTAAATGATGCAATGTGTAACCATCCAAAATGGAATAAGGGTCTCATGCACAGAAAATAACTGAGTGAGTGAAAGCTACTGACATGCATCATACTCCTTACTAAAATGGAATAACTTTCTGAAGAGATGTGATGTTCAATTTTTTGTTGGTGATATAAGGGAATTTATTTGTTATTGAATTCATATAAATTGCTCTTAAGTTTTATCTTCGTACATCATATGTCACAAAGTAGTGGGGTGGCATTCTGGTGAAAATTCATGTTGCTCTAAGTGAAAAGTGATATATAGTTGCATCATGAAGTAGCGGGGTAGCATTTGGGCGAGAACTTTGATAGCTCTAAGTGAAAAGTGATGCACGAGTAGTTCATGTCATGTTGTGGTGGGGTAGCTTTCGAGCGAAAGTTCCGATAGCTCTAAGCTAAAAATGAAATGAATGCTGATTTTGAATTGATAAACTGTCTCTAAGTGAAATCTGGGTTCTTGTACGATGGATAAAAAAAACTGGAATTATAAAGGTTTATTATTTTTTTTTGTGTCACTATGAAATGGAAAATCAGGGCCATACATAACTCAGAAGGGTTAATTATCTTAACTATGTTATTTTTGCATTAGATGAGCTATAGGCTTAGACCACTATTTTCATTCTTGTTAGGCATATGCATTTGATTTCGTTCTAAAATCTGGGGCTTAAGAGATTTGGTTCCTCTTTAAAAAGGTACACCGGTCATGACGGTTTAGTGGAAAAATCTCTTATCCAAAATAACTGCTCATATGGTTCTTACTTTCAAAGGACGAGAATCGGATAAGAATTTATTTTCTTTGTTGTCTTCATCTCTAAGTTTCTGTCTACTCTCTAACACACCTGCACTCCTGTCTTTGTGTTTAGATGCCAAAGACCCCTTAGATTCTAGATAAAAAAGGGGGGAGAACAAAGAATCTATGGGTACTCTCTCCATTCATTTCGCCCCTGCTTTAAGTAAGGGGGAGTTCTGATTAAGTATGTGACATAGTGTACTCGGAGATTCTTAGTGATACAATATGTCATGTTAGACGCACATTCTTTTGATGTTCTTCATCTGAGGAACATAAATCGGTTTGACTTTTTTCGATCAAAATACTAAGGGGGAGTTTCCTTTATTTCTTGTATTTAATCGAAAACATTAATTGGAAATGTGGATATCTTCTAACTTTGTGGCATTCATTGAAAAATACCTTTTTTGGAGTTTACTTTGGTTGACATGTTTTGATGATTGGTGCAACTATGGGAATTTGACTAAAAGAATCCTTAAGGAGATCATGCAATCAAAGACTTTCCATCTTTAAGAGCAAATACATCCCTTAAGTGAAGGAAATGTAATTCAAACTTACCACTTTGATGACTGGTGCAACTATAGGAAGATTTACTAGAAGAATCCTTAAGGAGATCATGCAATCAAATACTTTCCATCTTGAAGAGCAAACACATCCCTTAAGTCAAGGAAAGACAATTCAACCTTACCACTTTGACTCATGAACCATCAAAGGCAAATGGAAAGATAATTGCAAACAAGAGACGACCAAAGGGAATTCGCACACTATTTAGAGCTGTTCAACAATGATGTTCGGGATTGAGTCTTTCTTCTGTATTTTGTATTCAACCAATATAAGTTGTACTATTGGTGTTCATCCTTCCTAGAAATATCAACTAGTTGTTAGGACATAATTTGGGAGATTTGTGTCAAACAAGTTCGGGAGAGCTTGTAAGTGCAGTAAGAGGGATTCACTGCACAAAATCCGATTGGGGGACCAGGAGGCCGCGCAAGTAGTTAGGAGCAGTGCATATAGGATTGACTACTTGTGAGGGAGTCTTGAAGTTTTGTAAGTCCAAACTGTACTTGTGGACAACACTTCATTAATGAAAAAGATCTGAGAGGAAGAGGGATTCTTCTTTTTAAATTTATTCATATTCTTGATACTACTGTCTTATCTTTGTTCTTACTTCTTCAGAACATTGTACATTTATGTTATTGTTCTTTTTATGATCATACTTCATAAGAACATCGCATACATGCACGAATTTTGATATTACAGGTAGGCAGCTTTTGAATAGGAAGTGATGGATGCCCCTGGAATATTGAGATGCCACAAGGCTTTGCAAACTGGGTTAGGATGAGAACTGAACCACGACACTGTTGTATGAAGTGGAAAATCTGGAAAACTACGTATACATGGGTAAGCCACCTTAGTTGTTAATTTGCCATTAGTGACGTAGTGACACACCTAGCTATCGACAGAGTGCACGTTTTGGAGAGGGATCCCAAGTATAAGTTGTGCTTAGTCCTCTGGGAAAATGGATGGTACCAGATCAACATCCCAAGCATGAGTCTATAAATGAGTCAACCATGGCAGACAAAGGAAGGAGAGTGCAGGGACTTTGGACCATAAAGGTGGGGAACAAGGCAACCATCCGTCTTTCCAAATTGAGGTCACAACACCTGAACAAACAAGCCTTTGACATCCTTGTAGCACCACTTGATGACATGCAAGTCTACAAGAGAAAGATAGGTGTGAGCCCAATGATAAATATAACTTTGTCATAAAAGAAGAAAATTTGGTGACCCTAAGTGTTGTCACCGTTTATTGTAAAATTATCATAAAAATGTTTCCCTCCAAATATTTGATGCAAAATTTACCTTCAAAACTTATTGTGATGCATATCTTATTATTTTCATGATATATGCAAATTAGTGACTATATAGATGATTAATGATGACAAAAAATAAAAATTGTAACAAAACTAAATAATTTAGTGATGAAAATTAAGTTCGTCAACATTAGGCAACAAAAATGACAACTTTTCTGCGTCATAAAAAAATATCATTATAAAATGTACAATTTGTTGTAGTGACTTTCTGTGTACCTCTTTCCAATTTTTGTCCTGAGTTGCCCACATTCTGTCTGTGCTTTTGGAGGAACTAGTTATCAAGAACTGCATTGTCCTCTCAGAACTTACTATGTTTGTTTGATTTTTTTTCCTACAATATCTATCGACTTCGTGTAGGACATCCATTTCTGTTGAGGTTCTATGATCTATATTGAAGAAATTATATCTTTGGTCAATAACGAGTTCGATTTATGTCCACAAATTAGACAAGTAGTTGACAATGAATCAATTTTATTTTCTAGGTAAAGTCTGTACCTCTCTTACCTTATAAAATGCTGATTACATTTTTATTTTTATATGATAATACTTTCACAACTAATAGTAATGTTTGATGGAACTTGCTTCTAGTTGTCAATTTTTTTTTTTTTTTTTTTTTTGTAATATCATCCATCTTTTATTTTTAAGTTTGTAGTTTATCTAATTAAGTTAATTACAAAATAAAACTTGTACTATGCATATTTTTTTACTTTAACACCTAAACTGATTTTATTTTCTAATCACAACCTATATTACACGTTTTTTTTTTTTTTAAAAAATTTCAGCCTTCGGCTATAATTCCGGCTTGTATATGCCACATGTTATTTCTTCATTACGTTTATTACTATTTTATTCCTTAAATTTTAAGACCCCAACAGTAATACTGAAATAGAAGGCTTGCAATTTCACTCCATTTGCTTCGTTTTGCTTTTTCAAATAGCTTCAAAGGAGAGAGATGGATCTCCATTGCACTTGTAGTGTTGCTTCTATTGAACGAACACCATGGATGGACCTTAATCCAGGCCGCGACTATGTCTGTTGCCAAAGATTCTGGGTGTAATTTTGAAATCCTAATATCTAATTCTTTATGTTTTGTTCAATTTCAAAAGGGTTTCATTTTGGGGCAATTGATTTGCTGAATTTGATACATAACCTCAAATGAGTGCGATTTATTCTTCTGGCTAGACCCGCCAATGGGTGATAGAGCTACACAGATAATTCATGGTCTATTGTGCCACATGAATCATGTTCAAGGTGATGTATGCAGAGTGAACTACAATAAAAATGAAATCTGTAAAATCTCCATGGTTGAAGAAGAGCTTGTTTAAGTGGAAAAAGAAAAAGAGAAAAATGGCTGTGGGTTGTAGTGGTTTTTTGTATTTGATGTATCTGTTCAAGGCTTAGATAAGGGTTGTCTAAGTAGTTGCACTAGGTAGATGTTTAAGGCTTAGATAAGGGTATTTTCATTTTGATTTCCCACCATTCCAATTTGTAGCTTTTTGTGGAATTTGCACATAGTGAATCTAATTAGGTTTGGTGATGTTTTGTTCAACTTGTTTCATGTAATCATTTGTCAGTGGAGGTTGTCATTACTACTCATTTAAGACATCTAATGTATTGACATTACTCTTCTAGTTACTTACTATGATTTTGTTTTTCCTCTTGGTGCTCTTCGTTTATAATGGTGAATCTTGGAGTACTCAGTTATACCTATAGTTGGACATTGTCAATCTTAGAGATCTTGGTTTTGGTTTCTAATAGTTGCAATAAATTGTTGTACTCTTGGATGTTGTTTATGTGCACAATGAACATGTGTATACAATAGCATACAACATTAAACTTTAGCACAACATAAACCACCAAATGAATAACTAACAATATAATATTACACTGAAGGGGAGCATTGAAATGATAAATACTCTTGATAAACCATAAAACTGGAATTTCTTTCAAGATTGTTTACAATAGACCACAAAAGATGCTATATGTTTGACTTTTGACAACTACAAAACATATGTGGCAAAAATCTCCACAGAAAGAGGCTCACAGACCTCAAACCAACCAAAGCAAAGGTTCAAAATCCTCAAGGGAATCAAAATAAGAGGCACACAGTCCTCATAGTATCAGATGATAAGGGGATATACATTTTCAGCACTATAACACAATTACTGCCCTCCTATTTTTTTGTGCAAAAGGTAGTTAGTTACCAAACCACAATCATTACTAAAGTGCCCTACATTTGTCTACAATCAGGTGGTGCATTAGAGAATATGTACATTTACTGGCATGAAGTCTCTTGTGAAGTCTTGGAGAATATGGCTTCACTTGTTATAGTACTTGCTCCTGTTGGTATATGAGGTTTAATGAAATTCCTTAGGTTTGGCTTGTCAATCACATTTGATGGGCCAACTAAAGGATCCCTGGGAGTCATAGCTTTCCTTACCTATCATGACACTACCATAAAAGTTAAACATTAAATCTAAAAAGAAATTCATGTTTCAATCAATACCTGCAACTTCCTTCTCACTGGTGGTTATTTTTCAGAACAACGGTGTTAGACCCTTGTGTGCACTTTGGAGCATCTGCAGTCCTCTTCTTGGTAGTTCTACTGGGTGTCTAACCGTGATAGAGGACACCCTTTCTGCTGCAACACCACTTCTCAATCTAGTTGAGGATGCAACTCTCTCACTCTAGGAAGTTTGACTTTGTCTTATAGCTTTATCAACTATGGATACTAGTCTACTTCTTGTAACCCTTGATTGGGTCACTTGTGCCTTGGATGAATCATATAAAGTGAAATCCCATGCATCGATATTCTAACTGAGTTCGTTGAGCTGTATAAAAATAACTGTCTAAGGATAAATACCTAAGTCAATTGTGATGCCTGCTAAGGTGAAATTATATTCCACCATTGATCGACACATATGATAGTGGGTCCAAGCCATCATTTTCCTCAACATTTGATGTCTGCTTTGGTATGGGTCCCTTCAATAAAGTATAACAATTAAATACATGGGCAACATTTTATTGGCATTGATAATTATTGTGAATATCTCATAGCTAAATGGTTTTTAAACCTTTTTTGATGTATTTTTTCATCTTTTTTGCTTTCGATGGAGCACCATGGCCTTCATCTTCAACACCAACTGAGGTTTTTCCTTTCTTTCTTGTTTGCTTCCATATGACTAGAGTCTCCTGGTATTGCTCTTGATCAACAACTGATTCCTTTGTCTTTTTTGCCTTGAATAATTTCAAATTGAGATTGACATATTAGTAAAAGTCTGGAATTATATTTTTGATTCAATTACTGGGGATGGAAATGAGAAGCAATCACCATTTTCCTAGGTTTTGGTATGCATTCTTCATTTGGTGTTGGAATATCCAGTACTCCTTAACTCTCAAAACTTTCAGATGGAGGTGTTGGCTTTTGGGGTAGCTTCTGGCATTGTGATTTAGCTGGTGGCACAAGGGACAAGTTATCACAATACCTTTCCTTGTCAGCTTTACAGGTTTGTCAGCTGCTTGACCTCTCCTACTTGATTTTGATTGTGAAGCAACATTGCCATCTTGTCCTAGCCGAAGCTTTCTCTCATACAATTTGGGCCTCCTAGCATCTTTTTAGCAAGTGGGGCATAACAGGTGGTCAATTTGTCTTTAGCTACATTTCAGAGCTATCCATATCTCCCATAAAATGGCTATGAGTCTTCAGAAATGTCTCCTTGTTGTAACACTTGTCCACATAGGTTTCTGGCTTCCGGTCCAAGTAGTAGATAACAGATGCTACATGAGCACATGGTAGCCTAGTGAGCTCCCACCTCCTGCAACTACAAGCCTTCTCACGCAAACAAATTAACTCTAAATCTAGAACCATATGAGCGCTCTACTTTAAACCGATTCTAACCATTCCAATGTGCTTGGTAATCCATGGAATTCTTTTTTAATTCCTCAAGTATTTTTCCAATTATAAGGAATATTTCACCATGATATGCTCTCACCTTATCTCTCCTTATGTGCATTCTTTTCATCAAAGTAACTCTTATATTTCCAAACACTAAAAATTATGGGATTTGCCCTCACCTTTAAGATCATGACATTAAAGCTCTCTGATAAGTTATTTTCCAGCTTATCACACACACACACTATAAGACCTAAAATGTGACCTAGACTAGTGGGCTGGTGGTTTAGATGCCAACCACTGGAATGCTACAATGTCCACGTTCTTAATCTCCCTTATAACTTTGTCAAAATCTACCCCTCTAGTTGCCCGGGCAGCTTTCCATCGTAGGTTTTTCAGATTTAACCCTTTGTGGAACTACTTGAAATTTTGGTATAAATGGGTGCCACAAAACCTGTGTTTATACCTTAGCATAGGTGCATAATGGCATCAATGAGCCCCTTATGCTTATCTGCCATTATGGACCACCTGCTATGGTTTTGACTCCCTTGATCTTCTAACAACTTAATAAACCAGCTCCATGTTTTTCTCTTTTCTTTTTCAACTACCGCACAAGCACAGGGGTACACCTCATTGTTCCCATCTATCCCAACTGCACCCAACGTTATCCCACTAGCAGCAATTTTAAGATGACACCGATCAAGGAAATTGGTTGGCCTCAAACCTTCTAAAAATCCCTTCTTCAAAGCCGCCCAACTGATGTACATTCTTTTAAATCCGAGCCCTTCCAAAATTTGTTTGCACTTTATTTTTATAGTTTTTCCTGGCTTAGTTTGGTAAATCTCTTGTACATAAGATCACATTCCTCACTCTCACACATTCTACACTGTCTCAAGACTATGTACTTAGCCCTCTAATTCACCATCCTATTGACTATGACCTTTAATCCTTGTGGACCCAACTTATCATTGAATCCACCGACCAGTTGGGGCCAATATATATTTTTTTCTCTATAGATCTCACCTATTA
This sequence comes from Ajuga chamaepitys, assembly GCA_958295605.1. Lineage (NCBI taxonomy): Eukaryota > Viridiplantae > Streptophyta > Magnoliopsida > Lamiales > Lamiaceae > Ajuga > Ajuga chamaepitys. Next base: position 26,549,596 of record OY282495.1, on the reverse strand, counting down.
ACTTAGCATTTGCATGACTAACTCTATGGACCCTTGGATTTTGTGCTCGTCACAGAATGTCTTCACCTAAATGATTTTTTCATCTTCAATACTGAAGCAAAGATCAACCAAGGGCAATGAGATGATTACACTTGTCTTGAACTTTGTCAACATTATTGATGGCAAGACCGACTCCCTCCAATATACAATAGAATGGATTCTTATAGCTCTCATGAATGAGGTAGTATCCTCAAACCATTGAGACACAAAGAATTCAAGATTACTAATCCCCTCCCTGGCATGTAAACAGGGTAAAGGTTATGTGATTGTTTGCCCTTAGAGACCACTAGAGGTAGCACCCCTTGACTTAGTGTTTCCTTGTGCAGACCCTCCACTCTACCTCATCATTAATATTTCATCAAATATAAGGTCATCATAATCCTCTAAATTCGACTCACTATCAACAAACTTCTCAGCTATGTCAGTATCTGATCCTACATATTACACATTATTACTTTCACCACGAAGAGTGACATCAACAAATTCATTGTTTGAGAAATCTGCAAGTTCAATTTGTTTACTATCACCCTTACCTGCGCACAACAATCTGACTTTCATTTTTATTTTTGTTTGCATTCATATCCTTACCTCTTCCTTCACCCTCCATATTCCCAGAATCTTGAACATGACTTACATACATCCCAACCATCCTAGTACTATCTTTGAAGCACCCCCAAATTTATTGCATCCATGTCATTTTCTAATTCAAATTGTGCTCTGCAGTTGTTGACACCATACCTATTGTAATACATCTTATCTATTTTTTCTAGCCCTAATTCACTGACCATCTCATGCACCTCTAACATGGACATTTCATTAGGGTCACAATAGGTAATGTGTGCTACATTACCACCTACATTACACAACAACCGTAGACTATGAAATGTCCCAGAATGGAACATTTTGATTGTAAATTTTTTAGAGGAATTACCTGGATTAAAAGATAGAAAACCAACATTAAAAGAAAAACACATAACAAGAACTATAAACTAAAATTAACAACATGAAACTAAACAACACAGAACATGTACTATAACGCATAATTAAGTATAATTTAAGAACTATGCTGCTATAAATAATACAAGAACTATAAAGCTTTCAAACCCTAATTACGAATAATAATTCAAGAAACATAAACTTATCATAAAAGAACAAGGTCAAAAGTTTCCCTAATGCAATTATAGATTTAAAACTCACAATTTGTAATTTCAAATTAGGGCAAATAGTTTCCCCTAATTTGAAATCCATAATTAGGGCATATTAGAATGCCCCAATTTGAAATTTCAAATTAGGGAAGATTGAAAATCTCTAATTAGGGCATATTGAAAGCCTCCAATTTAAAATCCCTAATTAGGGCTTCATAAAACCCCCCATTTGAAAATCCTAATTAGGGATACAATCAAATCCTAATTTAGAATTAAACAATTACCTAATCCTTAATTTGGGCATTCGCAAACCCTCATAGACATTAGGGTTTATATGTAAACACCAATCGGGGATTATAAATGATTACAGACAAGAAGCCCTAAAATAAAATTAAAAAGATTATGTTTGCTATCGACTGACCTAACAGGCAATCTGCAAGATAATACTAAAATAACATTTCATCTACGTGTTACCCACTAACCTAACAAACACCAAACATAATCAAACCCCAACCATAAGTTCTGGAAAAAAAAACGTACCATAATTAGGATATCGAGCTCTCGCGGATAATTTGTTCCATTTCTCATCTTGATTCTCCACCCTATTGTTAAGCCTTCGTCTTTGTAGAATAATCTTGTTTCAATCTTTGCTTCGGTTCTAGTTTTGATTGAGGATTGCTAGTGGATTATGGATTTCGAATATGGTTACGTTTGAGATTGCGGATTAGGGTTGTCGTCTCTATGAATGAATTACTCAATTTGTTTTAGAGAAATGAATTACACATTTTTTGTTAATTGTGTTAATAAATAGAAAATACGATGTTAACACTAAAATAAGACATGTGATGAGCACATGACTTATATAGGCAGGAATATATCGCCGGATAGTGAAAAAAAATATGTAATACAAGTTGGGTCAAAAAAAATATTAGTTTAGGTTGTAAAGTGAAAACGCACACAGTACATGTTGCATTAAAAATTAACCCTTTATTCTCAATCATCAACTTACCATAGCTAATTTAATGCTATTTTTGTATCAATATCTAGGTGGAATGTCGCAACCTATTTCTTAGCAAATAGACACCAAAAGGGGGATTTTGCATTCATCGCCGCCTAGGCGACCTATTCGGTCCTAGTCATTTTCTATATTTTTTTTAATTCTTAAAAATTATGTCGCATCTGGACTTTTAGTTGATAAAATTAAAAAATAAAGCTGAATTGAAGAAAACAAAACCCTCACACTCCCATACTTTAAGTTCAACCCCGTCCCCCTCTCTTCCCCATGCTGGTTACCACCATTGTAGTTGCCCTCACCGTACTCTCTCACTGCTTGGAGGTAAATATTTTCTGCCCAATTCATTTTCTTCTAATGTTTTGAATCTTAATGTTTAATATTTAATTCTTGAATGTTACTTGTTCTTTAATGTTAAATGTTAAGTATTTGATTCTTGAATATTTAAAAATTTGATTCGTGAAAATGTTTCGTGATGCTTGATGTTAAATGTTAAATATTTGATTCTTGAATTCTCCAATTTCTGCAGATTGCCAATTTCTGACAACCGAATGATTCTTGCTTCTTGAAATTTAATTCTTGAATGATAAAATAATTACTTAAATGTTTTCTTAAGAATTGCATTAGAAAACAAGCTTGTTAATTGAGAATTAAGATTCAGTAGTTGATATCTAATAAGAAAGTAAAAAGACAAACATAGAGCCATTAGGATATCCAATAAATGCTTTCACGTTTCTAATTAGCAATTGCTAAATGGCTTCGGCTTTAAAATTGATAAATGCTTCCTAATTTATAATTTTTAAATGCTTTCTGATTTTATATCTAGTAAATGATTTCTAGATTATAAGTGGCAATTGCTCAATGCTTTCTGCTTTAAGCTTTTACTAAAGTTTAATTAGTTAAATGTTTTTTGACTAATCACAGATCTTTGACATCTAAATTAATGATATTGTAAAATGGTTTTCTTGTTTTGTGTTTTGCTTGTAGATGATAGCTTCTTCGACTTTTGTGACATACACAAGTCAGTCACCTAAACGATATCAGATGATGTGGGATGGGAGCTAGTGGATCCGTGTCATTTGGGTAAAGTGAAATGCCTCCTATGTGGCAAAATTTTAAGAGGCAGGGGAGGGAGTTACGGAACAAAGCAACACATTACCGACATTAGAGAGACCGGTCGTGCATGTGATAAGTCTACAAGAGATGGTTAACTTAAGTGTAGGAATGTAATTAACGAGGGAAATAAGAAGAAGGATGGAAAGAAAGAGAAGGAGGAAGAGATGAGATCATATGTGAACATTGACAGTGGGGTTTCATGGTTATTGATGAGGATGGTGACTTTTCATTGGAAGAGTCCACAAGGTTTGAATCTAGCAGTTCTATTGGCCCTATAGATAAGTTTGCCTCTTAAATCAACCCCGAGGATGTTTTGAACAACACGAAGAATATGTGGGACCAGAATATCAAGGAGGCAATTTGCAAAGAGAAACTTGACTAGGTAAAATAATATGTTTGCAAATTTACCTATGAAGCATGACTTCCTAATAATATCTTCGAGCTACATAATTGTGAAAGAATGTTCGAGACTATTGGCAATATGGAACAAGGTGTAGACCTCCTTCAAGATATGAGATATTTCTGAAAATAGAGGTTGAGAGAATAAAAAAATACGGAAGCCACATGAAGAAGAGGGGGAAGATAATGAATGATTGATTGTAACTGATGCTTGGAGTGATAGAAAAAAAGAGGAGCATCATGAACTTGTGCATGATTCCAGATTAGACACCGTATTTGTTTCCTCTAAGGATTTTTTTGACATTTCACATATATGCCAAGTTATCCACGACTATGTTGAAAAATGCATTCAAGAGGTTAGTTAATTTCTTGTACATTTCTTTTATTGAAATATCCAGTGCTCATTTATGCACATCGTGTATTAAAATTTGTAATTTTTGATAGGTTGGTCCAGAGAATGTTGTTCAAATTGTGATGGACAATACCTCAAACAATATGGCAGATGCAAAATTGTTGAAGGAGAAAATGCCTCAAATCTTCTAGACCTCTTGTGCTGCGAATTCAATGAACCTCACACTTGAAAGTATTGAAAACCTCCAAAGTTCAAGAAGACAATTGATCAAAGGTAAAGACATTGACCATCTTCATCTATGCACATCACAAAATCTTAGCTATGATGAGAACACACACAAAGAAGATGGACATAGTACGATCAGGAGTGACTAGATTTGCCTCATCGTTTCTATCTGTTCAAAGCATATATGAGAATAGGGCTCAGTAGAGTCATATTTACGAGTCTTGACTAAGAGCAATACAAATTTACAAAGACTACCGAAGGGAAAGGAGCTTACACCAAAGTCTTAAGTATGTGATTTTGGAATGGCGTTTCATCGTGCTTGGAGTTTTGAGGTATTGGTGAGGGTGCTTTGGCTTGTTAATGGAGATACAAAGCCATCTATGGGCTTTGTGTACAGAGCTTATGCGAGCGAAAGAGTAGGTGAGAGCAGCCCAGAACAACATTGTTAAGAACTACCAACCAATCATTGACATCTATAATGAAAAGATGAAAGATTGACTCAATATGCCACTACATTTGGGCTTACCCGTTGAATTCATTTTACCATGATAGGAATCCCCTCACTGATCATGATGTTTCAGTTGTGGTAATTGACTGATTAGACGTTCTCTTTCCAAGGAACCTTGTGATGCATAATAAGATTATGAACGATGAGCTACAAAAGTATAAGGACAATGTGGAATTTTTTGAAGAGATGTGGCGGTTGTAGTATGCACGGAGGAAAAAGACACTAAAAAGTTCAATCCAGGTAACTCAATCCATCAAAGTTAAACAACCAAAATTTTTAAGCTTGGATAACTAACTGATATTATATTATATTACGTTAATGTTGCTTTTATTTTGATATTTTTTATTTGTGTAGTGGATTGGTGGTCAAATTATGGTTCAATAACTCCTAACTTGCAAATGCTAGCTATCAAAATCCTCTACTTGACTACTAGTTCATCAGGGTGCGAAAGGAATTGGAGTGCATTTGAGGGGGGTCAAATAAGCTCTCTTTCTATTGATTACATGATTAATCAAATATTACTTAAGCTTAAGATTAAACTGATTTACTACAAATTACTTTATGTTTCCAACTTTATAGATACATACAAAGAGAAATAAGCTTTTGGCAGAATGATTAAACAATCTTGTGTACATAAAATTCAATGAAAAGTTGATTAAAAATTAAAAAAAAGCTAAAAGAGAGAAATGTGGAAGTGCTACTAGCAAAAGATGATGTAAGTATTGCCCAATAATAGATTGTTGTTTGTGCTAGATCGGTTGATAAAGGTTTGTAGAGAGAGATCATGGCTCTGGGGTGACTTCTCTTAGCGATGATATAGAAGGAGGAGGCGATGACCCATTGATGCCCCAAATAAGTGCTAGACTTAGAGAACTTGATGAGGATGATTTTTCTCCGAAGATGAAAAAGTAGATGCCAAGATCGAGTTTGCGTCTGATGATGAAGAGTGTGTGCATAAAAATGTGCAATCTCGACCTTATCAAGGTCCTCCTTAAGGCTCAAACAACCAAGTTACTTAATTTGCTTGAAATCATAAATATGAACTTGGTGTACTTTTTTTATTGTTTATCGGATAAAAAATTATGTCATTTAATTTATTATATATTTATATTATGTCTTGTCGACATGGTCGTTTTGGACATTGATAGTTGGAGACTTGGAGTTATGCAGTTGTGTTGCTATGTTAATTTGAACTTTAAAATGCTTGAATATGCTTTATTGCAATATATGTATATGTATGTGTATGTGTGTGTGTGTGTGTGCGTGTGTTTGTTGATTCTGTTGAATAGGCTTCAGGAGCTAGCCTACTAGGGAGACTGCTAACATTTTGTTGAAGACCTTGCGTAAGCTATGAGCTACATATGCATAAATATTAAATAGATGGAATGAATTCATTGAATCAACATTTAAGCCTTTTCATATGTCAAAAATACTGAATCAGATATATAAAATAAAAAAATGATTCTCTAGGCAGTGCCTAGGTGGCCTAGGCGCTAGGTGGATAAAAAACCGCCCACTCACCGATTTTCAATTTCTGCAACCTTGATATATATATATATGTGTGTGTGTGTGTGTAAATATATGATATTACTTTTTGATTTGATATTCAATGTTAAATACGGTTAAATGTGGCAAGAGCTCTGTAAATTTGAGATTTCAATCTTTAACAATCATCAAGTTGAATCTAATATAGAAGCTAAAACTAATTATTCAGTCAAATTAAGTCGCAAGATGTATCAATTCATGCCTTATTTCATCATTTCCTTTTCTCTTTGCTTGAATGTGTTTTTTTACAGTTCATATGTTAGATTTACATTGTTACATCTTGTGTCCAGTTAGCATCATTTATCAATAAATAAAAGAGTCTTAATCTAAGAGCAAGTGTGACAAATAAAAATTATGCCTCTAAGGCATATTGGGAGGAGTGGCAATAAACTAGATGCAATGAGAATGATTATCTATTGTTGAAAAATGATGAATATTTAGGATGGCAACTAAAGTTCTCATTAGTTGTTTGGTCTTTTACAGTAGTAAGATATTAATATGTTTGTGATTATGCATAATGTTTCTACTCTTTTCTTGTGGATTCGCTTTTATATTTTTTTCTTTTGATTGATATATTGTGAATATGTAAACTGACTTCAAATTTCAATTGATTAAGTTTCTAGGTTAACTCTTGTTGATGAAGAAAGAAGCGAGCTCCACCCAGTGCCTCAAGAAATTCTGGAGCAGCCAATCGTTCCCGTAGAAACTAACAACACCAGCATTGGTTGTATTATTAGTGCATTCATACATAGATTGTTTTTTTCGTTATATGATGATTTCCCTTAGTGTGCTATCCAGCTTGACCTTTGGAAATTGCTAATATTTATGGCTTTGGTTTAGGGACATCTTCACAAAAAATTCGTGGTGTTACCAAAGGCCTTTCAGTTCAAAACAAAAGGCGTTGGAGTGAAAAGCTAGACATAGTAATTCATCCAAAACGAAATCGGATCGTTGGCCCGAATGCGATGGATTTCAAAACTGAAGCATGTGTGATCATTAAACAACACTCACCCCTTCAACATGCTCACTGGAAGAACATTCCTTTAGATAATAAAAGGAAGATGTGGCTTGGAATGAAGGTATATCCCTATTATTATTCCTTATAAATCAAATTTTAACAATATTATTCTTATTTTTTATTTTATTGACTATACTGCAGCAAAAGTTTAATCTTGCCAAAGATGTTCGAGTTAAGAAAATTGTTTTTCAACAATTAAATCGCCAATACAGGAGCTATCGACATAAGTTACACATGCATTACCTTGAGAATAAAGATACTGATGAAGTTTTGGACAAACTTCCTATTGGAGTGAGCCGAGAAGATTGGGAGATGCTGATTGAGCATTTTGAAAGTTCCGCTTTCAAGGTACTGAAATAAAATTTGATACATTATGTGATACTATTATGCCCGCCGTCACCGGCAAGTCGTGCGCATGTGTAAGTGAGATGTTGTCTTTGCAGTTGTGTGATATATTTATGTCATATGGCAGTGGGGAAGAAAGGATTGTGTGTTGGTAACGAGTTTATGTTTTTTTTAATTGGAGTTAGCTAGTAATTTGATTCTTTTTAGAAGATGCAATAAGGGAACTTATGCACAAGAACTATTCTAGGAAAAAATTCTAGTACTATGTTTATCATGTGTGATACTATAATCTACCATGATATGAGGTTGCTGAAGAACCTATTTTGAAATAGATTTCATGTTGCTTGCCTGGTACATATTTGTACAACATTTAGTTGATTTTTCTTTGAAAGCAAACCTGTTATCCATGACCCTTAAAAAAACCTATTATCTATATGCAGTAAAAATGACTTCATTTTTATGTTGATATAAATGTTTGTTATTTTCGTTTCACCTATTTTATTGCAAATCTATACAATAATTAATTGCATGATTCTTTCCTTGCTATAATCTGATTTGTCATTTGTTGTCTATCCATTTATCTAAAAAAGCAGTGGTAAGATCTCAAATAATTACCATCAAACACTTGTTTGCTTTAATATGTAGGAAGCCAGTGATCGGAATAAGAAAAATAGGAAGAAGTTGAAGATGGCCCATGCATGTGGAACAAAATCAATTGCGCAAGCTTGCTATGAAGATGTAAGTCGCTGCAAATACATTTTCATCAAGCAACCTGATATTACTTATAATTCTTATATATTTTAATGGCAGTGTGATCTTGTGACTGGGGAAGAGCCTTCACGAACAACTGCATGGAGAAAAAGTCGATATAATAATAAAACGCAGAGATGGGTTGATGACACTTCACGAAAAGCTTATGTGAGTTCATCAATTTCTTAGTTCTACATATGAACTTCCTTACATAAACAAAAAATTGTATGCAGGATGAAATTATTAAATTGCAAAGTGAACCAATTCAAGATGGTGAAGAGCCCATGAGTGAGGAAGAAGCTTTTGAAAAAGTACTAGGGGAAGAGAAGCCTAATCGTCTACGTGGTTGCGGGGATGGCTTGAAACCACCTTCTAAAAGAGGCGAAAGAGTTAACCTTGAACTACAAAAAGAGAATGAAGATCTTAGGAAGAAAAACGAAGATATGGTGCCAAGGTTGGAGTCCCTAGAAGCTCAACTCAGTAACCAAGTGCAAAGTCAAGTTGAAGCTATTCTCAAAGTTCAACTTCCAACACCTTCAAAGTTTAAGCCAAACTAATCAGCCCCCATCTTCCGATGTGAGTATATTTACATATTACATATGAATGTTTTGATGTTAAATGATTTTTGGGCTGACAGCACTATTGTGGATACAAGATGCGAGCATTATTTATTGTAACAACCATAATATCATAGAAAATAGAAAGTGTTGATGCTCTTAGGAAGGCATTGCTTTATGTTTTGTCCATTATATGCTTTTTCTAGTGAAAGCTTTCTTGGATGTGTTTTTGCAGGTCTAAGTTGTCCAAGATGAATATGGCTATTAAGGAAAAGATGGAGTTTGCAATAGTTCTAGTGGTCTCACGATGAAATGTTCTTTTTCAACGTATTGTCATCTTTTCATTTAGTTAAATTTGGTTTGTTGGTGATTTTGGTTTTGAACTATTGTAGATTTCCTTTAAACTATTGTGCTTTCAAGACTATTGTGGGTTTTCTTTGAACTTTTGTGCTTTTAATTTCGATTCTAGATATATTGCACTAGAGAGATTATTTCATTTATTTGTCAAAAGAATGATGTTTATTTCTACATGCTTTACAAGAAAATTATTTTTGCATAAGTACATATCCTTAAGAAACCAAAAACAAAAAATATACAATGTTAGTGAACATGAAACAATTTATTATAATTGGATAATTCGTAAGAAATTAATTGTATAAATTTAAATATTTTCTTATATAAGTTTGACAATATATATTGTGACAAAATTTTACATATTAGTGGCAAAATAATATGTAGTGGTATTTGCTAATTTGTGACAACTTATTAAAATTTTTAGCCATAAATATTTAATGTGGCTAATTATCAACTTTTGTGATAATCAACGATTGTGACTAATTTATTTTTTGTGACAAAATCTATTTTGTTGCTATAATATTGTTTTTAGTAACAATAGTTCAATGTGACTAAATGAAAATTAGTGACAAAGATCATATGTTGCTAAAAGATATGATTTTATTTGTCAATAAAGTCGTATATTTTAGTGGCAAAAATTGCATGTCACTATATCATAGAGCTCTAGTGACAAATATTATATGTGACGAAAGCTAAGGGTTTTAGTGACAATATTTACATGTGACTATATCATTGAATTATAGTGACAAAATATATATGTGACTAATACTTTGGGAATTAGTGACAACATTTGCGTGTGACTAAAGGTGGGGGTTATTGTGACGACTAGTAGGTGGTCATCACTAAAACCTTTAGTGTCACGACTTATAGCCACAACTTAGTGACAACATATTTTTTTGTTACTAACACCTTTTAGTGACGACCTTTGTATATACAGTGACAAAAAAAATCGCCACTAAAATACGTTATTCTTGTAGTGGCATTATTTTATTTTTTTTTCCTGATTTTTTTCACATTCATATAAATAGTATCTATACTGATCAATACAATCTGGGGACGAAAATACAACTTGGAAGTATAGCTATGTCTTATGCGCGGCCATTTTATTTATTTGATTAATAGATAATAGGTACTTAAATTTGAACTATGCATTTTCAATCATTTGAAACATTCTGTTGTAAAAATGGCATAAGTTGGATTCAATCATTGATCAATCTGTCTGGGGGTTTTTTAAGAGAAAACTCGAGCTACAGAACAGAGTCAATGGGCTTTCACATGATTCCCCAGGTTAGTGGTTTCTTAAGAGCGATCGCGCGATTTACGGAACATAGCAAGCATTAATCACCAAGCAGACAACAATTCTTAATTGATATTTCAGTAGTATGATGTATAGGAGCATCAAAGGTATGGAATAGAAAAGTTGCAGACTTAAAAGCTTATCATTTTTCATTATCATATAAGCCCCTAGTAAACAGAAGATGGCAATCAATCGAGAATCTTCATGCCTATTATGACACTTTGATTTTCATATAACCAACATGATCATGAATTATAAATAGCAACGTATATCATCAACATCATCATCATGAATTATAGAAATAGATATTGAAGGGTACTTGAGCAATTCCTACTGCGGGTTGCCATACTTAGCTGAGAGCAATAACGCTGGCCCCTTTCTTCTTCTCCCAGAGCATAAGTAGATCAGAGAAATTGAGTTTGAATCTATAAAAGTGGTAGAGGTGAAGAAATTACGTGGAAAAAACTGCCTCTAGGCGCGGGATTTCCCCAGCCACATTATTTGGCCTTTAATATCTTTCAACTATATTTATCAGCAACTATTATTATTATTATTATTAATAGAAAAGTTTTCTGAGTAATGAAAATATATGAAGAATAAATCATAATGCCTTTAAAAAAAAATCATAATGCCCCTGTTTGTTTATATCAAGCCACCAAAAAAAGCCCACCAAATAAATGAAACTAAAATCGTTCAAAACTAAATTAACTTAATCCAGTTTATTTACCCTACATATTGATAGAACAAACGGAAATATGGAAAACAATAAAAAATAATAACTAAAATATGGAAAACAATTTCTTTTTCTTTATAAGAAGATAAAAAAGCGATTTTTTTATTTCAAAATTACTTTTATGTACAGATGTTAAACATACACAAGATTTCATCGATTGACATAAGAATATAAATGATACTAATTAACTCGTATATATTGGAGCTATATTACAAAAAATTAACACCGAATTATAAATAGTTGTGAATTTTTTACTTCTCCGTTTTGATGTACCACCGATTTACAAAATTCGCTGCTGTGAGCAGATCTGGAAACATGTACACTGATTGAAGTGAAATAGACATTCTTTTTACAAGAAGTCATATTTTATCCTCAGACATTAACCCAGCTACCCAACTCCATTGTTGTTGGGTGTAAGCTGACCACTTTTCAGCATAGAGAGAGACAACAATGGTTTAGCAGCCATAGAAGGATGGAAGAATTTTGTGTGTAAGACAAGAGGACGGAGATAACTACTGCAGAAAGACATAGAGAGAGAGAGTGGATGACTTTGGCAGCTCACAAATGGTGGAAGAGAGAGAGAGATACGGCGCCCACAGTTTACCTTACCCTTGAATTTCTTTTTATACTGTGGCCCATTAGACCACTTAATATCTGATTGAGTAATTCCTCAGTTCACATATTGATCCAAATAATTAGTTACTCCTATATTATATTTTATTACTCCCTCTCTTTCATAAAAAAATATCATTTTAGCTATTTTTGAAAAAATAAAGGATTGATATTTAATTGGTATGTTTTGTGATAAATAATAAACTAAATTAAGTAGGTTGTTTAAGTTAATATTGGAAGAATTGTAGTTTTTATGATAAAGTGACATTTATTGTGAAATTTTTCAAAGTGTCTAAAATGACATTCTTTAACGGAGGGAGTATATAGTTTCCTTTTTTTATTAGTTACTACCTCCATTTTTTTTAGTTGTCATTTTAACTTATTTGTTTTGTTTGTAAATAGTTGTCATTCTAACTTTTTTACCACTTTTTTTACAATACTAACCTTATAGTTATGAAAAATGTTAATAATATATATAAATGATTAAAAAAACAAAGGAATTTAAGAAAATTAGTTGAGGATTGATTTGTCAACTCCTTAAATCTCTTAATTTTCTTATTCAAAATTAGAATGACAACTAAAAAAACGAAGGTAGTATTATATAGTTCCAATGTCCTAAGTTATTATAAAAAGTGTAACAGTAAATCTTTACGTAACTAATTGAGATCATCCTTATGTTATTTTTAATAGTTAAAGCTCTTTGTACAGATTGTTTGTTTAAATTGATGTTTGATTTATATCTTATAACCTTAAAGAAGTTTACATGGTTAGTTTTGTAAAATAATATCTAGAGTTAATTATAGTATTCAATTATTTGTTGATATATTTTATAATTTCAACTTATTTTGTGACTTGTACAGTTGTATCGTGATTTTATACAAATATTTTATACTCGTACATACCAAAAGATTTATAGGGTCTTTAAAATAGTTGGTAATTTGGGTTAGCCCAACCTGGTCTAGTCTGTTTGGACAAACCTATATGTTGGACAGGGGCGGGCCGACTCAAGTTTTCATAAGGTCGACAAATGGTGAACTTAGCTCAGTCCTCCCCCCAAAATATACTAACACTTTTGGATCGACCTGCAACTCATAGGGATTAGCCCATTGGGGTTGGACCTACTAGACTCAATGGTACTTCAAATCAAGATTCATATATCATAGTTTATCTAAAATATCAGGCGAGTTGGACCAGTTATTACATAATTTAGTTATATAATGGATCGTTCATGATGAATAAAGAATGCATATATGTATCATATTTTTTGTAATATATAATGAAATACTATATTTTATATGTTTGGTATATTACACATATAATATACATATACTTTTTATATAAGTAAATTCTAAGTAGGTCGGAGTGTTGTGAGAGAGAGGTGCCTACTGATTTAGCTTACCATACTAACGGTGGTCTGTTGTCAATCTGGATCCTCTTTTACAGTAGGTGTTTCAGTCTCTATTATACTTAATTTACTTCGTGACACATGTTAATTCGTGACATCATCCAATATACATGTCGATTGGTGAATATAGTGAAATATAAGATGAAACAAATGTAGCAGATAGTCTCATGGTGTCTCTTGTAGTACATTCTAGAACAATTAGCAACATGGGCATATGGCCTTTAAAGAATCTATTTTTTGTGCGGCCACTAGTTGAGACTTGAGACCCTTATATTAATTAAGGACATGTTTGGTTATATTTTCATTTTTAGTTTTTAGTTTTTACTGTTTTCAGTGTTGTTTACGAGATTATATTTGATATGATTTGAAAAATGAGATTGATATTTAATTAGATGTGACTAATTATTGAATAATATGTTTGAATAAGATATTTTATTAAAAGATAGTAGTAAATGTTATGTGATATGACAAAAAAATGATTAATTAAGATTGACATATATTGTATTATATTAGATGAATTGATAGTGATATGACACAAATATAAATATTTAATTTAAATGTAATGATTTATTTAGAAAAAATATATGGATGAAAATGATAAAACAAACATGATTTATGTTTTAGCATACTAAAACGTGAAAAAGATACTTGTGAAAATATAAACAAACATTTCCTAATATTTTTTACTAGTTACAAGGCCTTTGTACTAACTTTTCTCTTTGTGTGAATCGATTTTGAATTATATGATATCACCTCAGAAGTATACAAGGTTTATTTTGTAAAAATAATATTCACAATTAATTATAGTATTCAATTATGTGTTGATATATTTTATAGCTTCACTTATTTTGTTACTTGTATAGTTATATCATAGTTTATACAAATATTATTTACTCATACAAACAAATTGATTTTTAGGATCCTTAATAGAGTTGCCAATTTGGCCTAAAAAATAGTTGGTAATTTGGACGGTCCTATCGGCTCAGCTTGTCTGGACAAAAGTTATATATATGTTGGTTAGGGCCGGGTCGGCCCAAATTTTCATTAGGCCGAAAATTAGTGAACTTAGCTCAACTCATTCCCCTAATATAATATAAAGATATTTGGTACGACCAGCAACATGTTGGGCTATTGGCCCATTTCGGTAAGGCCTACAGGACTCAATGATACTTCAAATCAAGATTCATGGCGCAGTCCGTCTAAAATATCAGGCGGGTCGGACTGGCCAATCGATCTGGGCAGATTTTGCCACTTATAGCCTTTAATCCAATTTAGAATTTGTCTTTTTAATATTTTTTTGCTATAATTTTCGACTTTCCATCTAAAAAATTAGATATGTATTGAATTTAATTTGATTGTAATCAATTTTTACATTAGTCCAGTTCAGGTTGTGAGTGACCCAGATGGGTCGTGATCGAGAAACGAGTGTTGACCCAAATAGTTAAACATGTTGTGTTTGAGTTCATGTAATTAATGCTATGATCGGGTATCAACTGGACCCGTTTGATACTTCTAGTTCTATGTTATATTTCTTTTTATCCACTTTGTAGGTTTGCCTAAAACAAAAGATCGTTGATTGAATGAAGCTCTAGAACTATTTATGTGATATGATATACGGTGTATATTCATATATTATATATAACCTATATAAAATAAATATATATTTAAGGGCCTCATGGTCAGTCCTACCCTAACCCAGGTCAATCCCTAGTAGGCTCGAGGGCCAAGAAGGTCAGGCTAAATGGATTAATTCTACCCTACCCTCTTGGGCATTACCCCCATATAGTACACATAATTGGATTAGTGTATATATGTAAGATGGAAAATTAATATTATTTTCATCTTGCATCTGTCAAAAGATGATTAATGTGATATAGTATACATAATAAATATATTAGAAATGAAAAAAAGATATTTGCAACTTTAGAAAGTAAATAAATTTTGATTCATACCAAATGTGACAACAACTTACCTATCACAGTCTATAATTTTAGGTTGGAAAATGTTACTTACAGAATTGTCACTACTGTGTTATATATATAGATATTTTTAATTTATAAAATAATTTTTAAACTCTAACTATAAATAATTAAAAATAACCATAGAATATATAATAAAAGGAACAATGATATTTTATTTGGATCATATATATGTAATGTAAAGTTTAATACTTTTCTCATTATCCCTGCTTTTATTTTATATTTAACTTTTAATTTATCTAAATAAACTTTCAAGTTCTAATTATACATATTTATTTTTTTCTTTATAACATTGAATTTTCATTTGCAACTTTTAACATTTCATTTGGTGATTTCAAACATACTTAAATAATTTTATTTAATAAAATCTTATTTTAACAAAATAGAATTCAAAATTTATTTATTGATTTGAATAAAAAATTAAAGTCTTTGATTTTTTCAAAATATTTGAATATTTTCTTATTTTAGTATTGTAAATTATTTATATAAATGTTATATCCTTCTCATAAATAATTTATTTATTTGAAGATAAAAATTGATTAATGTGAACAAATTTATTTAGACTGTTAAGAGTAAAAAAGGCATTCGATGTTAATTTGTGCGACCAAGTGTTATTTAGCTTAGAAAGTGGAAAAACGTATAATTGAAGTTTTAGTAAAAGTAAAAAATTTAAAAGATTGCCAAAAGTAATAAAAGTCATAATTTAGGCTACAAAGAGTAAATTTCCTTAAAAGAGTAATTTTAACAAAATACTCATTATTAAAAATATAAATAGGCAATTGAAAATAATTTCAGTAACTATTTTAATACATAATTATATATATGCTCAAAGTAAGAAGATATTTTAGCAGATTTGATGATTTAATAAGCTGATGATAAAATAGATATTGTTATTTTAGCTTTTGATTTAATAAAGTAGGACTTTCATTATTTAAACAATGAGTTTTCTCCCTGACTTAAATAAAAGAAATATTGAAAAATTCATGTCAAATAAAATAAATTGATTAGTTGTATTTTTATAAAAAAAAAATACTCATATTTTTTTTATAAAGAAATTATTTTACAAATTCTAGTTGCAACTAAAACCAAAATATTATAGTTCAATTCACAATAAACATCAATTCTAGCACAAATAATTAACCCACAAACAATTTGTTTATTCAAATCAAATATCTCAATATAATATATGTGATATGGATGTCGAATCAAAGATCGTGGAAATATGACTAATTTGGTATATTATGCATAAAAATCGGATTAAAAATGAAAAAGTTATTTGTGTTTTAGAAAAGTAAAAGAAAGTTATGAAATAAGAAAAAAGTTACCAAGTTTAGTCTAAATTTTTTGGAGGAAAAGTTAAAATTACATTAATGCCCTCCATTTTGCTTTTATATATATATAGATATAGATGACAGATATAAATTGCCACCCCTAATTAAATTAATGGTTATAACACGCCACATCCCTAAACATGATGGCAAGTTTTGCACTCTTTCCACTATAGATTCATTTTGCAAAACCGGATTGAAACCGAACTCAAAAAATAATGGACATCATGTATGGTCTAATATGTGAACATAATAAAATAGTAACTGATGATATAAAAACATCATTCTCTCCCAATGGGTTTTCAGTGTCGCAGTTTAGTTTATTTTTCTTCTTCTTTGGGATTTTTGGTTTATGACTATTCTCATCTTCACATGTTGATACACAACTGAAGAGCTTCAATGGTAGTTTTGAAACTGAAAGTTGTGATGTGAGATCGGGGAACAAAAGTTGAAAGTAGTGGATGTAACAAAACAGATCCAGTAAACTTAACCTAGTATAGGCTTGCAATTTGAGGGCTACAGTTCATCAATAGTAGCCACGGGCTCATCTCCAAACGCAAAATCTGACCTTCCAACTTTGTTTTTTTCAGTTGTGAATTGTTCCTGGTGAATATTAATTATTTAAATTATAAAATAAAACATTTAGAAAGTTATCTTAATATCTTTAATTTGATGGCACGTGCCCTTACTAAATCATAAAAAGTATAGAGATCGAGAAGGCTACTACATCCATGATCTCTTGGAAACTTTAGCCTGCAAGCCATGCTTGACGGTGAGCAGAGCAGAAACACTTGGACTAATGCTTTGCCCCTCCAAAACCTCTACACGAAAGTTGTGCAAAATAGTAGCCACAACAGCTTTCATTCTTGTGAACGCCAATTCTCTTCCCGGACAAGCCCAAGGCCCCGACCCGAATGCCAGAAAGCTATTTGAACCCACATGTTTTACTCCTCCTTTTTCCGATATCCATCTCTCCGGCTTAAATTCGCTGCAGTCTTCTCCCCATATCGCCGGCGTGCGCCCCATTGCGTATGCGCACAGAATGATTTTTGTATTCTTGCCAACTTTATGCCCACTAGGAAGCACATCTTCTTGGATCGGGTCCCGTATAATTACGGGGGCGGTCGGAAAAAGCCTTAGGCTCTCAGTTAAAGCACAGTGTAGATAAACTAGCTTCCCTAATTCTTCTACATCAGAAAAAATGTGTTTCTGGCTGGGGCAATTTCGTCTTATTTCCTCTAAAATCTTGTTTTCTACTTTAGGGTTGGTAGAAATAAGGTAGAAAAACCAGGTTAAAAGTGCAGCAGATGTGTCCCGTCCTGCAAATAAAAGGGTCATTATATTGGCAGCTAGGAAGGCCTTTTCTCTATGTTTTGACGTAGCAACATCCGCCATATAAAACTTGAGCACGTCGAAATCGCCCCCCGTTTCGCCTAATTCATGCTTCTCAGCTACAAAATCTGCCAACGTTCGATTGAGGACTGCACATGCTTCCGCCATTTTCTTCTCCTTCCCAACCCCCATCCATTTCTGCAGCTTCCAAACTTTTTCCGGCAATACATTCCGCCAAAACACGGCCTCCCCCATGTCATCCATGGCATCAAGAAGCGGGCAAACGGGTAACCCCACCCGGAGGGATCCCAAGTCGAACCCGGTAGCCATGACGCATGTGGCATCAAGCATGTACCTGCTGAACAGATCTTGCAGGTCGAAACCCTGATTTTGCTTGGACATGTGATCAAGAACTGGGATTAGACCTTTCTCCTGTGTGTGAAGAATTGTCTTTGGTATTGACAGCTGGAACTGGGTCTCCTTGTAGAATGCGTGGGTGAATTTCTTCCCTTCTTTCCATTCATCAAGATCTTTAATGAAAACGGCGTCGCCTAGGAAATCTAAGGCTTTTCTGAACTGTGATCCCCTCTGGTAGATGGAGAACTTTGAGTTCATAACATGCTGCACATTGGCTGCATCACTTGTCACCAGAATATCAACATTTGTGTACCATGAGGTTTTGCACAAAATGGTGCCATTGTTTTCTGCTAACACTTGTGTCAGTTTGTCGTACAATTCGTGGCTTTTAAGGTACGCCGTGGGCAGCAGTTTCATCAGAGGGCTGTTTCTGGGAAATAGAAAGATTACAAGGAGAGCCAAAAATATAATTGCTACAAGGATTTGTAGATAACTCATTTTCGTTTTCTAAATCTGATGGTTTCAAGATGAAATGCCCAAAGTATGAATATTTATAAGCGAAATAAGGTAATAAAAATAGTTGACTTTAAGGGAATATTTGTTTAATGTCTCAATCCGCATATGGCATGGTTAATCTTCAACGTATTTCACTTTACACCGGATGATTCATCCCTCTACATCAACATCCTATTGCCTACATTATCTTTTACAATTTTCAGCACACCTTTTACAATTTTCAATACAACTTTTACGAATTTCAATATACATTTTATCCTATTATACCTTAAACTAAAATATATATTTTTTAAATGTCTCCTTCGTGGATGTGTCCATCGAACGTGCCACATGTCACTACATCCCAAATAAGTATCCAAAAGCGTGTGTATGTCGTCGCATTTAAGAGCAAGAAGTCATTTGCTTTTTGAATATTAAATGTAAATGGCAATGGAAGGATAGTTATGACCGCTACCTGTACGCGAAGTCTCAATTCAAATAATTAAAGTCAAATGAACAATTAACACAAATATAATATGATTAATGAGTTGTGGGGGAATCAAAAGAATAAGTCAGACGGTTGAACCCTACTCAACCTAATTGTTTAGTGGCTTATCAATTTTCACTAGTTGCTCATTTCTAAGACTTGTACTGGATGATTTATAAGAAGGAGCAGCAGCAGTATGGGGTTCGACTCTCCCACATATTTTGTACTCTGATTCACAAAGATAATTTACATGTCATCTTTCGACCATTTCAAAACATAGTTTTCTTTTAGGTAAAAATTTAGGTGCATAACATGCACCATAGTGTTATTGTACACCTTGTGGGGCCCACAGATTCAGCCAAAAGAAATCGTGAACCGGTCTGAACCTGTCAATTATTATTATATTAATATTGTTTTGCGCGCGCATGTTATATACTTAATGGCCTGTTTGTTAAACACTAAAAGCAAGTGGTCTGGTGGTATTTAATGCAGTCTTAAATATTTCAACCTTGAGGTCAAGGGTTCAATTTTATTTGCATCTTTTTTCCTTCTTCCTTCAATTTTTTTTCCTTTTCCTTCTTCTTTCTTTTCTTTTTGCCCTTTAATTTTTTTATCTTTTAGCCTGTGAGTCTGGAAAAAATTATAAATTATATTATTAAGTTTCTTTATAATGCAACAATAATTGTATTGTAAGTTCGAAACATAAATATTGTACAATATACAAGAAACATTAATTTAACAAAAGCTATACTGTCATACATCATAATATACACCGTATCGAAATATTAAATATACTGTGAGTATTGTAAGTTGGAAAAACTAAATATTTCGCAGTACGAAACAAAAATTAACTAAAACAACATATACTGTATCGAAATATTAAATATACTATGAGTATTGTAAGTTGGAAAAAAAAAAAATCGCAGTATAAAACAAAAATTAACTAAAACAACATATACTGTCAGGTATCATAACGTATACTGTATCGAAATATTAAATATACTGTGAGTATTGTAAGTTGGAAAAAATAAATATTTCGCAGTATAAAACAAAACTTAACTAAAACAACGTATACTACATAGAAATATTAAATATACTGTTAGACATCATAACATATACTATGCTCGAAATTTGAATATACTGCTGGTGAAAAATAAAAAGGAACAACGTATATTGTCATGCAACATAACGTATACTACATCGAAATATTAAATATACTAATATTAAATATACTGTTAGGCATCATAACATATACTATGCTGGAAATACTGTTGGTGAAAAATAAAAAGGTGTTGTTAAAATTCGAACCCGCTCACTGAAGTGTACAATGCCGCGCCTTTACCAACTAAGCCAGCGCCTATTTTGTGATTCGAAACACACCTTAATATATATATATATATATATATATATATATATATCATGCGCGCGAAAATCATAAGTGAACCCCAAAAAATGTACAGTAACACTAATGTGCATCTTATGCACGTGAGTGTCACTCTTTCTTTTATTTTGTAATATACAAAATTATTGATATAGTCATTTAACTATAGACTGATTGCAATTTCATTCTCAAATAAATAAAATTTTTATAATTACGTCACGTGACATTGTAATTTTGCAGGTTTGGTACAATTTTGAGGGGGAAAACTTAAAATTTACATCACCTGAGCTCTATTTCTAGTTAAACCAAAATTGATACATATGCGGCTTACTCACATCACCTGAGCTCTATTTCTAGTTAAACCAATTAGCATGATGTGCGACTCACTGTCCAACTAATGGGTCACAATTTTTTATTACCTTTTATGTGACTTAAAATTTGCAACTTCTGCATACTAAAGGCGGGAACTGAAATCATGCGATGAGCAAGCGCTGCACATATCAATATATAGATAAAATTTCCTATTTTCCCGTAAAAATGGATTAGATATCCAAATTTGAAATTATTACGGGATTTGATTGCAAATTTTAATTTGTGTAACGATCAATTGTTAGGGGACTAGTTTTGTAATTTTCTTTATATAAACATGTGTCGGTAAATATTTTTTTTCTTAGAGTACCCCTATTAATTGATATGTTCTTTCAAAATATTAACCTTAGTTACCATGTTTTAATTAATAATAGGGTAAAATACTTAAATCAGCATGTACTTCCGAGTTTTTACACTTCAGTACCGAAAATTTATTTTTTGACCGACTGCAACCTGAAGTCCACGAATTGTACAAGTTGCAATCTTCGTCGAATTTTTCCAGCTAAATATAAAAAACGTGACGATCACATGCCAAATTAAGGGGTTTTCACTATTTTTATGATCTTTCGAGGCGGATTCACAATTCAAGGGAGATTGCAACTTGGCAATAGCAAAGTGATTGTCACGTGTTTGACACGTGAATCTGCCTCAACAAATCATAGAAATAGTAAAAATCCTCCCAGTATTGACATGTGATTGTCACGCGTATGATATTTGGCTTGAAAAAATCGATGGAGGTTGCAACTTCTATAATTTGTACACTTCAGGTTGCAATATGTCAAAAATCAAAGTTTAGGTACTAAAGTGTAAAGCCTCGAAAATCATCCATGGTATTTCTTCCCTGCCGACTATCTCTCAAAATCATCTTCTTGCAATATACAAGTATGCTACTGTAAAATAAGGAGGTCAAGATCTATGCAATCCAGGTCATGGGCAAAAATGTATTAGTATTATGTCTAAGGAAAAAATCGAAACTAGTCATGTATGTTAAGCCTTGTACGAAATTGGTCATGTATGTTATATAATTTTAATTTTAGTCCTGCGTCTTATTTGCATTGTCCAATTTAAGGACATATTCAATATTCGATCACTTAAGTCGCCGAAGATGTGCACGTGTTAGTCACGTGATGATCAAATTTGGGGGAATCGCTACTAGGTTAGTAAAGGGTTGGCGAGTTTGTATTGATTATAGGAAATTGAATGCAGTCACTCGTAAGGACAACTTTTCCCTTCCCTTTTTGGATCAAATGCTTGATAGGTTAGCAGAGTATGAGTACTACTATTTTTTTATGGTTATTTGGGATAAAATCAAATGAACAGAAGACCCTAAAAATGGTTTTGAAGTTAGACCTGAAAACTCGCCTGGGCATACAGAGTGCGATCGCGACAAACCCTGCGCGGCCACGATAAATTCACTTGTTTTAAGCATTTTTTAGGTTAGGTTCAACGAGACCACGCCATGCATGCACACGATCGTGTTTCCTTGTCAATTTTGATGTCCAAACCTAATCTAAAGAGAATTTTAGCCCGATATCTCCCAAGATTTGTCCCCAAATCTATAAAAAGGACCCCAAGCTCGAGTTTTAATACAAGATCATACACTTTCATATTCTAAGCACTCCACAATGCTTGAAAAGCAAAGATCGAAGATCGAGGAGCTAACAACGAAGATCGGAGAGCCGAAGATTTTGGGTTTATTTGCTCTTTTTTTTGTATGATGTTTGTTTACAAATATTATATGGATTTGAATTTAGTTATGAGTAGCTAAATATTTTGTGTTCTAGGGTTAGAAAGTAGGTTACTTATGACGATGTTATGATTTAATTCTTTAATTATAGACTCCAGTTACTTGTTCATCTATGTGTTTGTTTGCTTCTTATTATTAAACTTGAATTGATCACTTAAGTTAAATCTACATGTTTAGTAGGTCCGGTCTGGGAGGAGGGAATTTTTAATAGACGGTTAGCATACAGCACGGTTGTCTATAATTGTGTAGGCTTTGGTCTAGGATCTTTTGGAAATAGATTTAGTCGACTTGGAAGGGTGATTAAGTCTAGTAGATCAACAACCTAATCGCTTCGGGAGGAGCGTTAGATTTACTAAAATGCCATCTAATAAAAATTATAACTGGTTTAAAAGTCTACAATTTTAGGTTAATCATACATCGGAGTTGTAACTGAAATATGTGCCCTAGAATACGTTTCTCTCCATCTCAGTTTTCCTACAATATTAAACCCCTTGTTTTCTAAGTTATTCGTTAGTTATTCATTAATTTCTTACAAATTAGGTTTAGAATTAATACCAACCTTTATTAATTTAGAGTCTAGTTAGGAGAATCTTATATTACTTGGAGTATCGAACTACGTATTAGAGTCAGTCTCTGTGGGATCGACCTTGACTACCGCTACCTTCACCTACACCGTACACTTGCGGAATACTAGGGTTAGAAGAACATCTGTCAATTTTGTGACGCCATTGCTGGGGACTGGTTATTGCGTCTTAGTTTCTATTCTAATAAATAGGACAACACTAGACTAGATATTAATTTTCTGCACTTTAATTTCAGTTAATTATTTATGTTTTATTTTTAGTTATTTTAACGTCAAGTTCTTTTTGTCTTTGTTTTCAGGTAGTGCATTCAAACAAGAGCAAAAAGGAAAGTGCATCTTGTTCCCTTTGATCCGTAAATTGAAGCAACTACCAGAAGAAACAAAGTAAAGAAGAAGTTAACATACGAGATGGGTGACCTACCACAAGACTTGACTCTAGATCAAGTGATTCAGGGACCGGTCGAGATGATGACAACTTTGGATAACAAAATGACTATTATACAGAACCAGCTTCCACAGCAGTAGTAGCCGCATCACCAGCAACATTTGTCGGGTCAAGATGATCTTGACGAAGACATAACACGGATAAGTGATTGCCTTCGATCTTTATCCAACCAGACCATTGGAGGATTCCAACCACCATCGTTGAATGCTAATAGCTTCGAACTAAAGCCAACCCTGATTAACATAGTACAGCAGAACCAGTTTGGTGGAGGAGCACAAGAGGATCCGAATGTTTACCTGAATAAATTTCACAGACTATCTGAGACGATAAAGATCAATCATGTGCCGCATGAGCAGGTCAAATGGAGGTTCAACTCATTGGAGGATGTTACTGAGTGGGAGGATTTGAGCACGAGACTTTTATTAAAGTATTTCCCACCAAGTAAGATGTTAGAGCTGCAGAATAAGATCAACCAGTTCAAGCAGCAAGATGGGAAAATTTTGGTGAGGCTTGGGAGCGATTCCGAGATCTTCTCCGGAGTTGCCCTCAACATAGGTTTTCGAAGAAGCAACATGCTTGTAATTCTATAACGGGTTACTTGCAGCCGCAAGAGACCAAGTAGATGCAGCAGCAGGGGGTAGTTTAATGGAGAATAGCGTACGTACTGCATTTTCTATTTTGGATTCAATGGCCAGGATGATTTATCAATGGCCTAACAAGAGAAATCAACCTAGAAAAGGGGCAAGCATTACAGACTCTGAGCCAAACGATATGATTACTTCTCAACTGACAGCTTTAACAAATCAAGTGAGCTTGTTAATTAATCTGACACTAGCCCAACAAGAAGGATTCAACGAAGTCAATTTTGTCAATCAAAGAAACTTCAACAACTTCCAAGGAAATCAGCAGCGATACAATCAGTATTCACAAGGTAATCAGAATCATCTAAACTTTTCTTATGCCAATCCCAATAGTTCACTTCAACCACCACCAGGATTTGCCGTCACCATTGGCATGATTCATGATGGAAAAAACCCAAATCCAGAGGAGTTAATACAGTCACATCTCTCCAAGTATGACAATAAGTTAGTTCAATTAGACAGAAAGATGGAAAGAAAAATCAGGTGCTAGTCAAGGGGCGGATATCAAGGAGGTTGCAGTCAATGTGAGTCAATTGATAGCAGGGGAAATTTCTTAATGACACTATAGTCAATCCATGGGAAAAGTGTAGTGTTGTATATTCAACAGATAAGACTGAACATGAGAGCCAAAAGCCACTGGCATCCGAAAGTGGGATTGAGTAAAACCAAGAGGAAACCATCTTTGAGTTTGCATCGCCAAAAAGGATCATAATCGAGGATGGCCCCAAATACATACCTCTTATTCCTTTTCCTATAGCACTCTGTAGAAGGAAGAAATGAACAAATCCGCATCGAACATGCTAAGAATTTTGAGGAATGTGAAGCAAAGAAAAAGTTAGCAAAAGAGGAATGTGCAACAAAGAAAAGTTAGCAAAAGAGGAATGTGCAACAAAGAAAATGAGGAAGTCAGCGCTATCAGAGATAGGAAAAATTTGCCTTCTTTTGTTGATGACTCATCTGAATTGTGCTTACATGATATAATCATTTACCGGTGTCATGTCTTCGTCAGGATCATCCTGAGCTGGCAGTTAATGTTGCTGATGCGGTTGTTGTTGTTGTGGAAGATGGTTTTGTATACCAGTGATTTTATTATCCAAAGCTATCATCATCTCGACTAGTCTCTGAATCACCTTATCTGGATTCAAGTCTTATGGTTATGTATACCAGTCATTTTGATTCTTCTGGCAGTTGTTTCAACTTTCGGATCAAAGGGAACTAGATGTTTATTCCCTTTTGCTCTAGTTTGCATGCACGGTATAGGTAGCGGTAGTCAAGGTCGATCCCACAGAGAGAGACTGTGATACGTAGTTCGATACTCTGATTAATCTAAGACTCTCTTAACTAGACTCTAAATTAATAAAGGTTGGTATTAATACTAAACCTAATTTGCATGAAATTGATGAATAAATAACAAATAACTTAGAGAAAAAAGGCGTTGAATATTGAAGGAAAACTTAGATGGAGAGAAACGTATTCCAGGCATAGATTTCAATTAAGACTCTGATGCATAATTAACCTAAAATTATAGATTTTTAAACCAGTTATAATGGTTATTGGATGGCACTTTAAGAAACCCAACCCTCCTCCTAAAGCGATTAGGTTGTTGATAGACTTAGTCACCCTTCCAAGTCGACTGAACCTAAAGACACCCAAAAGATAACCATTGCCTACACGATCATAGACAATCACATTATGTGTTAACCGCTATTAATAGTTCCCTCCTCCCGGAGTGGAACTAATAAACATGTAGATTTAACTTAAGTGATCAATTCAAGTTTAATCACTAAGAATAAAATAAACACAAAGATAAACACACAAATTGGAGTCTAGAATTAAACAGTTAAAGTTAATACATTATTCTTTGTAACCTACTTTCTACCCCTAGAACACAAGCGTGTTTAGCTACTCATAATAATATTTAAATCAAATAAACATTCATAGGCAAACGTCATTCACAACTAAATACAAAAGAAGAACAAACTAAACTCGAATGTTCAATCGTTGATCTTCGTTGTGTTGCTCCTTGATCTTCGATTCTTGTTTCTAAGTTGTTCCAAGTACATAAGTATATGTGATTGCATGTAAAACTCGAGCTTGGAGTCCTTTTTATAAAGTTTGGGACGAATCTTAGGGAGATATGGTCAAAATCCTACTTGAATTAGGAATCTTCTTCAAAATCGGCCTTCTGTCGCGGCCGCATGCAATATTTGTCGCGATCGCGACATGCTTCTCCAAATCAGCTTAAAACAATCATTTTTGTCACAACCGCGAGCAAGCTTTGTCGCGGTCGCGATACATGTCCAGCTTCAAATTTCACTTTCTAAGCATCTTTTGTCGCGGCCATGAGACATCTTTATCGCGGTCGCGACGGTTTATTCCGGCTCAGCCTTGTTTTAGACCAGTTCAAACTGGTATTTTCCCTTCTTAACTTGTTCCTTTGTTCAATAATCGTAAAATACGACTTTTCAACCTAAAAACACTTACAAACCTTCAAAATAAGTTAAAACACGTTAAATTGCCCAATATGACAAATATAAACACATCTCGACCGAATATGCACGTAATTGATATAAAATATGTTCCTAAACGACATAAATATATGCATAATTAACATGTATCAACATGTTTGCTAATAAGCAGTTTCAATATGATTAGATTTTTTTTATTTAGTCCCCAACTACATGTGATGGGGAGTTTAGTAATTGTATGCCTAGGAAGTTGAGCATTTTGACGGCCTAATTTAAGAATAGACACATATATGTAAAAATAAAAATTCACCTGATTTTGATTATTTCTATTTTAATTTATGAAATTTGAGTCATTGATATTCACTTATGTTTTACCTTTGTGATTTCATTTAATTGTTTAATTTTTTTTGTTGCTTAATTTAATCCAGCGTTGGAATTCGACCATCC
The DNA here is from genome assembly GCA_958295605.1 of Ajuga chamaepitys. NCBI lineage: Eukaryota > Viridiplantae > Streptophyta > Magnoliopsida > Lamiales > Lamiaceae > Ajuga > Ajuga chamaepitys. The sequence continues at coordinate 26,522,125 of OY282495.1, read as the reverse complement.
AGGTAGAATTAGTCTGCGGAATTAAGTAATTAGTTATCAACTTAGTCCTTATGAAAACTATACTCTTGATAAAAGAGTCATGAAGTTATCGCCCGACATCTTAAATGCGGCCACCCGAGCAAAATCCTAACCCAGTAAGGTTGGTAGTCTTATTTCCTTGCCTCTGAGGACGTTTAACTTCGTACTCGTCCCCAACGCTGATGGGATCGATGACCTAGCACCTACCGCGGTCTAGAGGCTAGCCCGTGACCACTGAAGCATAGAAATATGTTGAGGAGGCACCACGTTGTGAGCTATGGATCCAGAAGCTCACACTTGTTGTTCGTGAGTGAGCCCTTAAGTGGGAGACCTTGTAGCTGCAGATGCAGTTCCACCGGAAAGCCCCCTTGGCTTGCTCAGACACACTCCAGATCTTGCGATGTTTTTGCCCCCGCGAAGTGACCTGCTGAAGAGGAACTGTCCTTATGGGATCCTCGGGGCAGGGGAATCTCTTTGAACTTGATGAGCCATGGCTTTGGAAGTGATGGCTACAACAAGTCACGAAGACTTCATTAAAAAAAGATGAGAAAATAAGTTGCAAATGCTTATGATGTAGTGGAGGATAAGTTCTATGTGGAGCGATGTGGATGCCACACTCCGCGGGTAGTTTTGAAGTAATTAGCTCCTTGTCGCTATAGAAATTGGGCTTGTCCTCTCACCATATTTGGATGTTCTCTAAAAACAAGTCGCAAACAGGATACTGACCACCTTGATCTGCAAAAATAAAGATGATTAAAATTATAAAAATATCAATTCGTTCAAAAGTAATACTATACTTACCATGAGTGAATGCGTAATCGGTGGGCACTTGGACGCAAGCCAGGGTATCATTCCTTGTATGCGGGGCTGGAGACATCTAGTGTCCACACACAAAAACTATTTTTTTCCAGTCAGGGATAGACTAAGGAAAGTATGTCACTAGCTCCCCCACGCCTACCCTCACATCCAGACTTCACACCGTCCCTTAAGGTGAGCTGATACATATATAACAACTCGATGGGTCTAGGCACCGAGTTGCTCTTTTAGAGCAGTATGGTACCAATTATTGTGTACCACCTAATTGGGGTGTTTGGCTAGGCGCAATACCCAAAATCCCAGATAGGCGCTTATGAGTCTTGAAAGGGGGAAGTGTCACTTAGCTTTCACATTCTAGTAGTTGATCTCCACACAACCCTCGGGAGGTTGGTCAGCTCGCTCATTGGGGTTGGGGAAATGAAATTGATGACTCCCCGGGATCTTGTACATTTTTCGCCACCTAGTGAGCTCCTCTAGTGTGAGAATATTGGCCTACTTCTCGTTGCTCGGTCCAAAATCAGTGGGATCGTGCCGAACGTAAGGTTGTTGAACATAGTTCACTTTGAGATTTAGCTTGAAGTAGATGCAACGTAGTCGAGGATGGCCAACTCTTGTGGATAACGCACGAAGGGATCTTCCGACATAGAGCCGTTAAGATCTACCTCGATGTCAATGGTGCTCCCATCGTACAACAAAGATACCCCCTCTTGGGAATGTTAGGACCTGCGGCACAACAAGGTCTCCCTTGCACTTGTATTTCCTCATTCAACTGAAGAGAGAAATTTGTCACCTTCTCGTCCAAATTCGTATTTTCACTAGAGTCAGTATCCTTATAACACCATATTTTTTTATCTGGTTTATAGACATATATTTATGGCTAAAATAGTGAAAAAATACATAAAATAGTATTTCATAACCCCCGTTTTCATATGTTTGGGGAATTTCACTTGTTTGTTGATTTTATAGTGTTTTAAGATAAAATAGCGCGTATTTGGAGTAAATGTGAAATCTCGGTGCCAAACGAGTAAAAAAAAAAAGGCTTGAATTGGAAGAATACAAGGAATTAGGCTCAATAGAGACATTGGATCGGCCCAAGATGGAGTTAGATATGCCTAGAAGGAAGAGCTAAAAAGAGTTTAAATGACGATAGAATTTGCTCGACTGGGCACTAATATTGCCCGATAGTTCTAACGTGCCAGTGGAAATTTTGTGCTGCTAAGGAGCATTTGCTCGACCGAGTAGAAAAGCTTACTCGGTCGTGTAAAATGTTGTCATCCCTTAAGAAAAGACGCATGGAACGGGTTTTATCCTATTTGATCCATAGTTTAACCTATTATTGTGCATTATAAATACCTAGTCTTTGTTATTAGTCATATGCATTATCATAGAGAGCTTTAGAGAGTGTTTCCGAGCACTAGTTATAGAGTCGAGGAAGAAGGAGACTTATCACATCGTCTTCATTGGTGAACTGTAGTATTTCTTCTTTTATTTCGTATATTGTTATAAACATGCTTTCGTTTATAATAATAGTTGCCTTTGTTGATTCGCGAATGGAGTAGTCTTATTTTTTTTATGGTTTAGAAAGTAGGTTTCAATTACAATGTAGATGTTTATATGTTACTATAATTTGCATGTGTTCTATTATTATTTGTTGTGTTGCGATATGATTGATCTATGTTAGCCTAATCACCTAGTCTAGTACTCCACGAATCATATACCTAATATATTGACAGGTGACGGTGATGGTAAAAAGAAACACAACATAATATGTTTGAGAAATCAAAAGAGTAAGGATATATTACAGGGGTAATTTATAGGCACTTTTAGGAGTCTTAAACACTTCTTCTGGGAGGTTGGTCTGTTGTGTATGATTCACAACTCAAGCACTCCAAAAGAGGGCTTGAGATGCCAAATCGAGAAGCATCATAACAATAGGAATTTATTGTGGGTAAGTATACATGTTTGCATGTACGGATGTCTATGATTGCACGGTAGTTGATTCTATAATCAAACATCCAAATATAGCTTTTATATTATTGAATTTTGTGTTAGTTAATCATTTTCAATTAGTTATTAATATGTTATTCTATTATTATTGTCTTAGGGTCTTGACTTTAGTAATTAAGATAATCACCCAATCAATCGATATCTGATCTGCCTAGATATATAGTATTAACATATTTGTAGTAATATGATTAGATCATCTTCACTATCTCAAAAAAAAGGATCATCTTCACTCGTCTATGTAGAGTACAACCTTGCTTGTCCCTAGCTTCTACCAGTGGCATATCCATGATTTCGAGATTGGGGGTATGAAAAGTTATTAAAGAATATTTAAGAAGAGTATTATTTGATATTATATATTATGTGTATATATATATATACAACAAAAACTTTATAATAGAAAATAGTGGAAAACATTTTTTTAATTTATTTCCCTTCTTTTCAAGCTCTTATTTATAGCAAGAACTATTATGACGTCACTCAAAGAAATGGTAAATGAATTGGGATTTGTTTTTTAGAAATGAATTAGCATTATATATTTTTAAATATTATGGGACTAAAAAATAATAATTCAACACAATAATATCTATAATTCTGTAAACAACTCAATAAATATTCTTCTTCTTAGAACTCAAGGATGTTCCATTATAAGAATCTATAATATAAATGAAACGAAAATATAATATTTCATTATAAAGATATATGATATAAATGAAAGAAAATATAATAGTTTTATTATATATAAAAATAATAGAAAAAGAATATTTTCGTTATAGAAATCTATAATGATATGGAAGAAAATGATAATATTTCACTATAAAAAGTAAAAATATGAATATAATATAAGCTAGGACTACAATTTGTAGCCAAATTGGTAAGTAATTTATTAATATATATTGGCTCAACCAAATTTAAATCTTGTCATAGCAAATTTCACTTGGAATTTTTCGAAGTAGCATTTAAAAAAAATAAAAAAAAAATACTACCACCAAGAGTCGAACTCTAGTGCTCTTAAGACCAACAGTCAATTTCCATCCACTAAAGCGCGTTCATATTTAGTCTTGTTAACACCTATTACCTATATTTGAAGGCAAAAACTTGCGTGCATATGATGCACCATAGGCTTATTATATACCAGCTCATATTGAGATCCGCGCGCGATCCGTTGCTGTTGGCCTGACCCGCGCGCGATATTCTATTTTTTTTTTTTCTTACAATAGACTTATTATGTTCTTGTAGTATAGTAATTTTGTGTTTAGAGTAGACTTATTGTGTTCTTCAGTAAACTTATCGTGTTCTTGTAGTATTAATTATTTTTTGTTCAAAGTAGACTTATTGTGTTCTTACAGTAAAATTTTTGTGTTCTTGTAATATATTAATTTTGTGTTTAGAGTCTTATAATATAGTAATTTTGTGTTTAGAGTAGACTTATCGTGTTCTTGCAGTATAATTGTTTTGTGTTTAGAGTATACTTTTTGTGTTCTTACACTAGACTTATTGCGTTCTTGCAGTAGAATTTTTTTAAAAAGAAGGCGCGACCCGCGCGCTGACCCAGTTCGCGGACACGAATTTTTTATAAATTATATTTCAGCGATTTTTTGGAGTCCATGTGTTAAATTGTAGTGATGTACAATAAGCCTATTGTACATCACATGCACACAAGTGTTACTCATATTTGAAATGATTTTGGGGGTACAGTGGTACCCCACCTTTCAATGTAGCTCCTCCACTGAGTTTTACTATATCATGCACTTGCGATTTAATTGGTAGAAATTAGAGCGATCATATCCCCTAAGCTCGCGTCCCTCAAAACCCCATCTATTGCTTCTAGGCTGCCTCAGAAACAGAAAATTCGAAAACAGAAGAAGATTCAGAAGTAGAAGAAGACTTTGAAATTTACCTGGTGGAAAAGTAAGAACGTGATGTGGATCTGGTAATAAAATCCCAGAGAGCGCTCTCTCTCTCTCTCTGATCTAAAGATTTCCTCTCTCTAGAAAAAGTAACAGTAGAAAATGAAAGAGGTATTTATTGACAGAGGTGTTAACGGTTAAAACTCAATCAATGATTAAAATTAAAGATATTCAACAAATTAGATGAAGCCTTAGAATAAAAACCGTCCTGCTGCATCTATACCCTATCACGTGCTGACACGTGGTAGCGACCGTACATCGTAAGCAGTTGAAAAACATCGCGCCCGTATAATGTTTGAATATACACACGTAGAACTAGTAGCATTAAACCTGACACGTGGCAAGCTTCGTTAACATGTTTCGCCAAAATTTTAACATTTAAAATTTAAATTATTTGTTTTTTCGCTCATCAACACAGATTTAAACTCGCACGTCGATTTCCTCGGAGACACACGAGCTCAGGGGCAATTGTGGATAGTCACATCACAATGTATTAGGCCGTGGCATTGCAAAGCTAAGTTAAGATCAATAAACACAGTTAACTAGGTCGTGCCTGTTGGGAAACTACGAACAATACAAATAATAACAAACGATAAACGAGAACCATCGACAAAGTCAAAACAAAGACACCAAATTTAACGTGGTTCACTAACAACTTGTTAGCTACGTCCACGGCCAAACGAGAGGAACCAATCAGATTCAACAGAGTGCTTACAACATAGTGTTATAAGTTGGTATGTGAATGTATAGACGAAGATGTAGAATACAGACAAAGTCGAGGCTAGAGTTTGACTCTATATCCGTAAGACGAAATTGCCACGTACTCAGGTGCAATACATTTAGTAGCAAATCGCCTCCAAGATACAACGACTTTAAAACTTCAGACTGCTGCACTATGAGTCGGAAGTTATCGGCGAACGTACTCGGATATTCGGAACTTTCGGACTCTACTAATGCAGAATTTAGAATGCTTTTTGAATCATAAAGAACTTGTGAATTCGAATGAATGAAATGAAATGTGAAGGGGCCTATTTATATATGTTGAAGAGTTGTGGTGCCCTTTTGGAAAGGCACCTCTTCACCCCTTGGTTGCACCCTTTGGACTGGACCCACCTGTTCGCTGGGCGGTCGCACTGGTTCGCTGGCGGGTCGGTCCGACCCACTGCCCCGGTCCGGTTCGACCGGTGATCCAGTCCGGTTCGACCCGGTTCTTGACCGGAGCGGTCCACATCACCGCACCGCCTGACTCGAACCGCCATGAACCCGTGAGCCATCCGTCTGGACCACCTGGACAAAACTTTAAGGCTCCTCGCGACAACGCGTACGTGCGAAGTGCGCCTCTAAAGCGACTCAATGCGACATGTGCGTTTCGCACCATCCTCGGGTCCATTTTAGCCAAAGGCTAAAATTTCACTAGGATCCACCATAGGGGAGCACACTTGATAACTACTTATCAAGTGCTCTACTAAATAAGGAGTATCCACTTACTCCAATTTTTCTATGTGGGACAAGTTCCCATATATTTACTTCATAAACTCTTCAACTTCCATGTTTAAGTTGCAACCTTTGACAATTAATATCTCATTCACCCGAAATTGGTTTTGAGCATATTAATACATTAAATTCATCTACTCGAAGTGTAGATTATGAATTTGCAACTTGTTTCCATTTTTAACAAATGGATTGAATTAATTAAATTGGTCAATTTTGAGTCAAAACCCAAAATTCCAAACCAATTTCCAACACATAGTACAAAGACAAACTTGACCCTAGGTCAACTATCCAACTCTTCATCCTAACAAATGGAGACAAACGCGAGTATCAATCAAGTGATACTCGACCAAAACAACTCCCACACTCTATAACCAAACGACTCTAAACCCGAAAATAGAGTCCCAAATCAAACTTGATATTTTAGACCAAAAGAGTACTACGTACTCACAAATACCAAATTCCAGCATACCCCAAATCAATAGACAACCTCTCTCTTGTCTCTCAAATCAAATTCAACGACTGATCAATCAACTAATTGACCAATACAAATTCCAAAGACAATAGGCCTATTTATAAGCCCCAAAACCTAATCCTAGACAAAGAAAGGAATCCAATTGGGCCTAATTCGCGTAGGCCCAAAAAACTGCTCGCCTGACTCGTCTAGGCCGAGATGCAAAACTGTCTAGGCCGAGATACTCTTCCAGCAGCAATTTCGCCAAAAGCTGACTCGACGTCACGGCCGAGATCTATCATCCGTCTCGGCCTAGACGTCTTTCCAGCGAGAATCTTCAATTTCTTGTCACATATGGTCGCGACCGCTACCTCCCGTTGCGGCCGTGTCCTTCGACGCGCCCAATTCCAACGACGTCCATATCCAAGTCTCCACCTCGATGTGAACGTCGATTCAAACCAAACTAGATTCAAGGCACAAATTCCTAACAGTGCCGACATGATGAAGCGTTGAGATCAATGTTCAATATACAAATGAACCATCACTTAACCGACCGCTAGGTTGCACTAGGCAGGCAAATCATGTGACGCGTGCACAAGGCCACCACATCGAACAAGAATGATAACACCATATGTCAACAACCTCCTGGCACGCATCCGGCACCTGACGGACATGTGTCCCTTTAATTAGTCAACCAAACTAGTATAATACTCTCCCCACAACAAAATCATAAACACCTAATGCAACTTTGAGAGACAAGAGTAGAAAAAGAGAATTATAAAAAAAAAAAATTGTAATTAAAAAAGTTTGCTAATTCAGGAACTTATTAATACTAGTAAATCTCTCGTGCGATGCACGATTATGAAATATTTTATAGATCATAAATGCATGACATTAATAATGGATGGACTAAGAATTAGAAAATAGTCGAATTATGATTTAATTTATTTAGAGATACGTAAATGAACATAAACCCCAACATCAGCACGTGTAATAATAAAAATTGAAATATAATCCTTAACGAATAACTAAAATATATAAAATGTATAGACCATCTGTAGTCGCTCAACACTTATGAAACATGGACACCTGGAATGTTGAGGGTGTAAAATACTTAAATCTAATGGAATCACCCTGCCGAATATTTGAGACGTCGATAAAATGAGACCAAACCGTCTACAATGTAGTAAAACATTTCATGGAGGATCACTCGAACATCATGCGACATACCCTGTGACATATCAAGCTTGAATTGTGTAGGAACTCCCTTAGAAAAGTTTAAGTAGAACTCTTCAGTAACAACCTACACTTATGGATAAGAAAACAGTGAAAATCGATAGACAAAAATTATTAGATTAAATAAATAAAAAAAATAGTTTTTATTTTTTTATTACAATACACTTCACATGCTTCTTCGTGTTGTATACCACATATAACTCCAAGAGGACAAGTCGATATGGATCTCACTTAACAAAATATCCATCGAGGACTTCAACTAATACATACATATCCAATTTTGATCCTATTTTATCTGTATGCGTCTATTATTTGATAAACACATATTGTATAATCGATTCAAATATGATAGTTATAGTATCATCTGATTTGTTTGATTTGCTTAATTAACTCGTTTGATAAATGTCAGAGAGTTTGATTGATAAACCCGACGTTAGGAGTACGGCGGATGTTTATAGGTAGAAAGTTCGTCATTTTTCCCTCAATTTTTTACCGAGTAATTTTGCATGTTTTGAACTCTCCCAAAATAAATGACAGATTGTTGCATTTTCATTTATAGGTAATATGTAATTGGAAGTATACAAATGAAAACAATAATAATAATAATTTATTAAGATGTATGATTTGAATTCTCGCAAAATAAATGTCACCAACATATATAGTTAGAATTTGGTCGAATATCGTTACAAATCTTACTTACTAATGATTGAAGATTTTCCTTCAATCTGGGAGTAGATTTTAACAAATTATGGCGAGTCACTTTTATATGATTGGAGACCTTTCCTAAATATGACCAAGTAATTATTGACAGAATATCATTACAAATATGTCTAATATATGATTGGAGTATATCATTGCAAATATTACTAATATATGATTGGGATTTTCCTTAAATATGAGAGTAATTTTTGGCAGTTTATGATCAGTTTTGGCAGAATATAATTTAAATGTAGCTAATATATGATTGGAGATTTTTCGCTCATTTTAAAAGATTTTACGATAAATTTAATATTTCTAGATTTAGCAATAGCGTTTGGGCGGGAAAACCAATTATTTCTACTTATAGAGGGTTCCCCTTTATTGTTAAGTAAGATATAAGCTAGCTTAGTGGAGCTCGTTACTTGTCTTTAAAGCTTTATATTCCAACATCTAAATTCCAAGTGTGGAGCACATGTGGTAATTACAATCCAAATACAACCAAATCACCTTAATTATTAAAAATTAATAATCAATTATATTACACATATTCACAGTAATGAAGTTAGACGCTGCACATAAATAACTTGTAATATACTTGTCAATTAAAAATCTTAATCTTAAATTATAATAAAAGAGAATCATCTCTAAAAGAAAATCATCATATCCTCTCACCCATTTTAATTTCTAAAAGTAGTATGCTTAAATGATAACTAAAAATATAAGAGATTTTTATACATATGATAAAAAAAATTATATATATGATAAAACATCCCCAAAATGACTTCCAAATTCAAATTGTGTTGACAATTTGATATATTAAGAAAATATAAGTAACAATTATTAATTGATTCGTGGTATGATAAAAATAAAAATTAATTAAAAACTAAGTAATTTGTGGTTCATTTTCCTTTTTAAGGACAAATATGGCAGATTGATTTTATTTTATGAATTTTAATTTGATGTCTAAATTGCATATCATAAAATAAGTTACATTAAAAAACTACAATTGTTTGTCGATAATATAGGATCGATTTGTTTCTGTAATATGAATTGAATTATTTGATTCGGTCTAAGATACAAAAAAATTAAATAAATATTACTTATTAATTATTTTTTAAAAATATTAGTTAATTTTTTATATTTTATAACCTTATTCTTTTGGACAAATTCATATGTGTATATTTCATACAATATTACAACTGTTCAAAAATAATAAAAACTATCTACTTTCAGTTTTCAGATTCAGCGATAATATTTGATTTTTTCTAAAGAGAAATAACGGAGGAGCACAATTGCCCACGTTAGGGATGGAAAGAATTTAGGGATCTGCTTTATTTTTTGTAACTCTCTCTCTCTCTTTCTCCAATATGATTTGATTTTTCCAACATCATAAAGGCACTAATAATTTTTTTAATACATTTCTTTTAGTTGCAATAGATAAAAAACAAACATATTTTCTTAGAATATAATCTGATGCTGATATTGAATATTTTGATATAATATATTAAATATAAAATAAACAATTGTTTGTTCGTTGACTATTGTGCTTAAAGTATTTATTGTGAGTTGGACTATTTACATTGGGTATGAGTTGCAAATAATACAACAAAAAATAAAAATTTTCAATTATTTTGTTCGATTAATAAACTTTGTTTTTATATTATGAACAAATTCATGTATGTATATTTCCTACAATATTAAAATTGTTCAGAAATAAAACTAACTATTTTTAGTTTCCAGATTCACAGATAATATTTGAGTTTTTACAAAGAAAATAAAGAAATAATGGGGAAACACATGTGCCCACGTTAGGGATGGAAAGAATTAGAGATATGCTTTATATTTTGCATCTCTCTCTCCCTCTCCCTCTCAAATGGTTTTTATTTTTCCAACATTCTAAAGGTACTAATATTTTTCTAAAACATTTCTTTTATTTGCAATATATAATAGACATATTTTATTAGTATTTAATCTGTGTACTGATATTTAATATTTTTATATAATATACTAAATATAAAATAAATAATTATTTGTTGGTTTGATCTTAAATTTGAGTATTTATTGTAATTTGAATTATTTATATTGAATATGAGTAGCAAATAATATATATTAAATATTAATTAGTGATTAAATTAAAAGTTTGTATTCTTTAATTTAATAAAAAGAATATGTTATTCAATTATTTAATTTTAATTTTTATAAATAAATATATTTGATAGCATGCATGAAATTATAGTTAGTTGAATATTTCCATGTTTTATACCTACTTATGAAAGTCAACCGGACTTATGAATTCAGCGTCATCAGATGAACGTATTGTTTTGTTATCCAAACGGGTCAACTTTGGACATCCTTATTTCAAAACTCTGACCACAGACCAACTTGCTTCTATTTCACTATTTCAACGTCATTTTCAATATAAATTCAATTTCATAACATAATAAAATATTTGCCATACCTACACCTATTCATATAATTCCCTTACTTTTCATTTTCCAATAGTATTATTTCATTTACGAACAATTATAATAAATTACTTTCACCATCATCCAATAAATAATAATACATCTATCTATAATATTCCAACACCAATGTGAAATCTACAGTAAAATTTTATCTAATACAATCTCAAAACAAACATACTAATTAATTTTATTTCTCAATTCCAAGAATTCAAAGGTAGATCTCCCGATACCCGAGTAAGCCTAAATTAGCAACACATCCAAAGTTTAAGTTTCACCTAGTACCTTCCCCAATGGAAGGTTTTTTGCTAAGGTGGAAAAAGGTGAAATACCAAAAAATGGGGTATTTACCAATGGAGAGGGTTTTTGGGGTTGGGAGGGTGAAACCCGGGTAGCAAAAACGCTACCCAGGTATTTGGCTGCTGCTGAGAGTGGGGGAGGGCCGCAGGGGAGGAGGACGCGCGCAGAATTTGGGGGCAGGGCAGGCGCGTGGGCCCCGCGGTCTGCAGCCTGTCCCCCACCTATTTATTTTTTTTTGTCGTTTTTTTAATTAATTTCATTTTGTTTGATTATTTAATGTTAATTGTTTAGGAATGTGGCTCTTTATTTGTTTATTTGCATTAATTTCAGTTTGTTCAGCATTTATTTGTTTTGTTTGCATTCATTAATTTCGTTATTTTTTTTATTTGAATTTATTTGTTTAGGTTTCAGGGTATGTATATTTAATATGCCTATGCATTTATTTGCATTTAATAGCCGTTTGCAACGGCTCCAAATATTTATTAAAACAATCGAAATATTTAATTATGTATTAGTTATCCGAAAATGAAATAATTATAATATAAATGATAAATTAAAATATAAAGGGATAAATATAATATTGAGGTGGGTCCCCAAAACTACCTACTTTTTGGGATATTGTTGGGGAGGAGTTTTGTTTTGGAGGTATATGTATTTTTGTTTTTGAAGTGGCGTTGATGTGGTAGCAAAATACCTGTTTTTTTGGTATTATGATTGAGGAAGGCCTAAGCTAGTAACGTGTATAACCCAATGGATTAAACCCTTTGGTACTGAGTTAGAATTAGGAATTTTATAATTGAAGATCAAAGGGGTCTTATTTTGTATATTTAGGTTAGAATACAATTAAATTAACTTTGGTTACTATATAAATATCCCTTGAGTGGGTTATTGTTTTCCAACAATAAAAATAAATAACCACATAATTCATGAGGTTGAGTCTCCTTGATAATGCTGGTGCTCATTATCGATAAGATTTTCTCCTACATATAATGCTACATTTACTATAATTATACAAGTATAGGACACATAAATTATGTTGCTACATCTACTACAACAATCATACGAACACATATGAATTAGTGATTTATTTATTAAAATGCTTTATAATTTCTACACATTTCGTGTAATAGTATAACTAACAAAAAATATAGAATTATTTGTAGTCGGAGATGCCACTAACGATTTCCAACAGGAATACTTGACCTTCAACTATGGACAACAAATCAATAGCTGGAATGTGAAACGGAATACAGTTTTGACTTTGTTATTGAAACACAATATATAGTAAATCTTGATTACAACTAATAAAAATAAAAATGTAACTTCTCATGTGTTACTAGGTGTACGTGTACTCATCTAATATCTATGCAATTCGGGTCGTGGCTTGACTTGTAGTTTGTGTGTGTTTTTTTTTCTATAAAAATGTATTATTATTTTATATTAAAAAATCCTGTTTTAAGATAAAATATATTACCTTTAAACCTGAACAAATAATGTCACTTTTTAACATACATTATATCTCTTTTAAAAACGTAATATATTTCAGTATAAATAAAAATTTGGATCTGCTCATAATCCAAATTGGGTGTAGAAGAGAAGTATACGAAATAAACATTAAAGTTGGTCAAAAACTTTATTTTGGGTGGTTGGACCTTTGAAAATGATGCCTCAGCCTATTATTTACGCAAGAATGTTGTCGGTCTATGCTGATTGCGTTTCAAGCTATAAATTCAGGCTCAAGTTGAAAGTTTTTTGTATACTCTCTTTGCAATTAATTAATTTGATAGTATTGAACTTCATCAATGTTGGTAAGTCGTGCAAGTTGAATTATTATCGAGCCAGTTTAATTAGGTTCAAATTCATAAGGGTTTACTCGGACCTGCCTATTAAGTTTATTGGATTGAGAATCTCATCTCGAAACTAAATCAATTAAAACTTGATGTTTCAATCCGACCCGATAAACCTGTTAATACTTACATACATGGTTATGTCTTATTATCTTTGTTCAGACTCAGTAAATATATTACTATTATTGATTTTTGTAAAAGTACGGAAATTTAGACATTCAAATAATTAGTGTACATATTCTATGAATAATCTCTATTCACATAATAGATAAATAGAAAAAGAAAACGTTACATATAACATAAGAAATAACCATTAAATAGAATTCTTTCAAATTTTCTTATCAATATTTTCCCTTAGGCAGCTAGGCGTCTTTAAACTCTTCTTCAAGTAACTTTCTTCCACTAAATCAATCAAGAACAACCTTACCAAATAAATATCATTAATTAAAAGTTTCAAAACATTATTAATAAAAAATTTAAGCATCATGATTGGCGAATTTACTTATCTGTGAGGTTGTGGAAGCGTTATTTATATTAGATTCATCAATTGAGTAAAACTGCAATGAGGTGTTTGAGCACTAAAATCCTGTCATTGTTAAAAAATTTGAATTCAAAGAATGATGCAATATTATTAGTTACTAGTAAATGCTCTCGTGCGATGCACGGACTATTTTTTTTTAAGAGTAAATCAATATTAATATGAACAATACTTTTGATTAAAAATGCATTTTTATTTGATAATATATAACAAAAAAAGAAATGGTTAAAATTTGTTACAAAGAAAACTTTTGTGTTTTTTTGAAGTGTTATTCATTCCTTGTCTCTTACTCCAGAAAATCAGTTTTTTCCACTAATAAAAATACATTTTAATTTTTTCACGAATTTCTTCCTCATATCTTATTCCAAATTTTTTTTGAATAGATCACACTGATTGATAAAAATAAATAAAGTGAACATACATAATCCATAATCCGATATCATTGAACAGATTGAGAAACAAAAAGTTTCAAATCTAATATCAGTTAATAGGATTGAGAAACAAATAATCTTAAGGATTATTCTTATATAAAATATTTTATTAGTTTACGTACAAAACATCTTCTATTAGAAAAAAAAAATAAAAAAAATTAAGGATTATTCTTATATAAAATATTTTATTAGTTTACCAATAAAATATCCTCTATTAGAATTTTTTTTTAAAGAAAGACATAAAATACAATTTTATTTTAGGATGAACTGAATCTTTATAGTCCATATGATGAGCTCATTCATATAAATAGAGTTGGATTTTGATTTAGAATTTTAAAAGACATAGATGACCTCAAATCTTAATTTTTTATTCAATAATCTCCTATATCCATAGGATGAGCTCATTAATACAAATAAAGTTGGATTTTGATTTAGATACTTAACAGACATAAAGAAAAATTAATGAGCTAAACTAATAAAATACTTTATATAAGAATAATCATTAAGAAAATATACTTTTTTCTCAATCTTATTAAATTGTATTGCAATTCTGGATTGTATATCTTCGTTGTTTGTTTATTATTGTTAATCAGTATGACCTATTCCAAAATTTATTATAATTTAATATTAAGATTTTGGAAGAGAGGTGAGAGAAGAAAAAAAGAATGAAATTAAGTATTTTCGGAAAAAAATCTGTCATAGTGAATTTTTTTATTTTTCTAGAGAGTAGAAATAAAACGGATAAAATAATAATATATTTTATAGTGGAAAAAAAACTAAAAAAACTAATTTTGTGGAATAAGAGGCGAGGAACGAATAAAAAATATATATAGCGTGTTTTTTTTGGTGGAGTGTGTTAGCTGGCCATATAAAAAAATAGCCCATGCATCCTGCAAACGATTGTACATATTACAAAAGTTATAATCTTCATAATTGTATCCGTAGACATAGTAGAAAACGGAAAATTGATTGATTTTTCTGAATAATTGTTAGGTGGATGGCGATTTTATAGGCAGATTAAAAAATCAGAAATCATATCTAAAAGATTTGGAATGATTTGTCAATTATGTAATAGATATATTCAATTGAACATTACATATTATTGTATATCAAAAGATTGATAAAAGATTTTTTTTTTTGGTAAAATGTTGATTCTTATATTAATATACACATCATAATTATAATTCATTTTCCTATAATTTTAAAATCACGTTATTTCGAGTTTTGATTTTGCCGATCATTCAAAATATATATTAGGCCAAATTTATATGTGATTTCATTTGTGGAATAGATCAATATATTATAATATATTATATAATTTTTTTTGCAATAGATGAAATAATCAATTTAACCTTATATCATGATATTAGGTATATGGGGCATTTCTTCTTAAATATACTGCATATAGTAAATGTTGTTGCCTGAGTTTAGTCAACGTCATTTTATTGTAAACATATATTGTAATAACAGAAAAAAAAAAGGGGGGAACAAAATTAGAATTTCAATTGAAGCTGTTACATAAAGTGTTTTGTATAGAAAATAAAAAATTGAGTTCTACTACAATAAAATCAGAGTTATTCTTCGATCTCGGTTGAACCTCGAATGAGTTGATTATCTCTAATCTTTTTCCAGTATTGTAAACGGATTGACTGTATTCATGTTATAAACAAAATGAAAAGTTTAGCACAATATATGAACAATAATATAGATAATCCACATAACAGAAATTAAAAAAATAAAATTTGTTTTGATGATTAAATATTACCGTAGAAAACGATGATGGTAGATAGATTTGAATTCTACAATCATCAAAGTTCTTTTTGCTAGAATTAAGATTCAGTGTTGCTGATTTTTTCTTATTCTGATTTGCAGTAGTCCTTTTGGAGCATCCATTGTGAAGTACCTATCAAAGTTGACACTGAATGAAAGATGGATGAAGGAATATGAATAATAGAAATTCGAATCAACAAATGTGAATAGAAACAGTGAAAATAATTGCAAATAAAGTTATTGCAAAATAAATAAGAAATAGAAAATACCTGGCTGCAAACGTGATTCTCATTTACTGAAGACTTTGTGAATTTATAGGAGAATTTATGTAATTGGATAAGTTTTTTTTTTTTTAAATTCAAATTTCAAAATTTTAAAAAATATGTAACAAATTCAGTTATAAATATATCTACAGATTTATTGTTACTGAATTTTAGATGTAAAAAAATAATTCGAAATTTTAATCACACTAATAAAATCGAATTTTTCAAAATTCAAATTTCAAATTCACGTCTATTTAAAGCAACTAAAAAATGGGCGGGAAAATTTTCAACTTACTATTTCCGGATGACTTGGCTTATTATATAAACTAGTAAATGCTCCCGTGCGATGCACGGGCTATTTTTTTAAAAATAAATTAATATTAACATGAACAATACTTTTTATTGAAAACACATTTTTATTTGATAATATATAACAAAAAAAAGAAATGGTTAAAAAATTTTCAAAGAAAACTTTTGTGTTCTTTTGCAGTGTTATTCATTCCTTGCCCCTTACTCCGAAAAATTAGTAATTTCCACTAATAAAAATACATTTTAATTTTTTCACGAATTTCTTACTCGTATCTTATTCCAATTTTTTTTTTTTTTTTTATCTTGTCTCTATCAAAACATTCATATTAAATTATGATAAATTTTGAATAGATTACACTGATTGATAATAATAATAAATAAAGTGAACATACATAATCCAGAATTCGATATCAGTTAATAGAATTGAGAAACAAATAATCTAAAGGATTATTCTTATATAAAATATTTTATTAGTTTACGTACAAAACATCTTCTATTGGAAACAAAAATAAATTTTTTTAAGGATTATTCTTATATAAAATATTTTATTAGTTTACCTACAAAATATCCTCGATTGAAAATAAATTTTAAGAAAGACATAGAAAATATAATTTTATTTTAGGATGAACTGAATCTTCATAGTCCATATCATGAACTCATTCATATAAATAGAGTTGGATTTGGATTTAGAATTTTAAAAGACATAGATGACCTTAAATCTTTCAATTTTTTTATCAAATAATCTCCTATATCCATAAGATGAGCTCATTAATATAAATAAAGTTGTATTTTGATTTAGAAAATTAGTGAACTAAACTAATAAAATACTTTATATAAGAATAATCATTAAGAAAATATATTCTTTTCTCAATCTTATTAAATTGTATTGCAAATCTGGATTGTATGCGTCGTTGTTTGTTTATTATTATTAATCAGTATGATCTATTTCAAAATTTATTATAATTTAATATTAAGATTTTGGAAGAGAGATGAGAGAAGAAAAAACCAAATGAAATTATTTTCGAGAGAAGAAACAAAACGGATAAAATAATTTATAGATAAAATAATTTTGGGAAAAAAAAATATTGTACATTGAAAAAATACTAAAAAAACTGATTTTGTGGAATAAGAGGCGAGGAAGAAATAAAAAATATATTTAGCGTGTGTTTTTGGTGGAGTGTGTTAGCTGGCCGAACAAATTATGGGTGGGCTCTATAAGAAAACTCACTGGTGGTTCCATATCATTATTGATATACAATAATCTATATATAGTTTGATACATTGATTTTTACAATTTAGAAATTCTTGAGATGGAGCATCCATTGTGAAATACCTATCAAAGTTGACCCATAATAATCAAGGAATGAGGGAATTACAGAAATTTACAGTAAAAAATGTAAACTGTGAAATGAACTATCAAAGTTGACACATAATAATCAAGGAATGCAGGAATTATAGAAATATTCCAGTAAAAAATTTAAATTGCGAAATGAAAAAGAAATAGGAATATCCAATTGTAAACGTGAGTCTCCACTAATGTGAATGAAATAAACTGAAATAATTGCGAAATAAAGAAATTGCGAAATGAATAAGAAATAGAAATACCAGCTACAAACGTGATTCTCATTTACTGAAGACTTTATGTATTTATAGAAACAATAATGTTATTGGATAAATATTTTTTTTAAATTCAAATTTTAAAATTTTAAAAAATGTGCAACAAATTCTGTTATACATATATGTACAGATTTGTTATTGCTGAATTTTAAACGAAAAAAATATTCGAAAATTTGAATCTAATATCATCGGATTTTTAAAATTTCAAAATTCAAATTCACATCTATTTATGGTAACTATTAAAAAGGGCGGGAAAAGTTTCAACTTACTAATTTCGGATGACTTGGCTTATTATATATATATATATAGATATATAGATATATATATATATATATATAGATTACTAATAAGTAATAACTAAAAAAAGTTATCGGGCCATTATCGTGTTTATCGTGTTGGCCCGATATGACCCGAATATTATCATATCTTATCGGGTTGACCCGATATACCTTGGCCCAAATCCGAAATTTATCTTATCGGGTTGACCCGATATACCTCAGCCCAAATCCGAAATTATCGTACAAGATTGTGTTGTACTATTGAATTGTGTCGAGTTTTATCACCTCTATACTTCAGTTATGATGGCTAATAATTCAGAGACTTCCGTGTAAATTTAAATGCATATGACGCAGGCTTAATACTCCCTCCGTATTAAAATGAGAAATGTTTTAGCTTGTTAATGATTTTCAAATTAAGTGTAGTTTTAGATATTTTTCACGATTTTTTTTAATTTTAATCTTGTCACTATCCTAAAATATCTTTTACTAGTATTTTTGTATCGAACAGAGATAAAATTATTGGAACGTAATTTTAGGATTAATGGGTGAGAGAAAGAGATAGAGTATAATTATTGGAACGTAATTTTAGGATTAATAGGTGAGTGAAAGAGAATTAGTTAAAGGATATATTTGTCAAGTTATTTAATTCTTAATTATTTCCTTTCATCCTAAAACTTACTTATTTTGAAACGAATGGGGTAATATTATGTCTGATTAGACAAATTAAAATAATAAATTACCATAAATTGAAAAAATATTTGTACGTCAAAGATTCCATATGAGTAAAAAAAATTGATTAGTAGACTACCAAAAAAAAGGATTGGGACACAATAAAAAGTGGTTTCAAATAATGAATTAATATTTGTTACAACTTATAAATATTTGTCACAACTTTATTATTAGAAATAAAATATCGTCATTAATTAGTCGTCTTAATAACCCGAATGCAAATAATATATTTATGACGATAAATGTGGTTTCAAATGCGTCTCAAATATTTTGTGCACCAACTAGTGGTCTCTAAAAAATAGTCTAATATGGTCTCAAATAATTTGTAGAAAGATTTGTGACAACAAGGGATTGCAAATAATATATTATTAGTGTTCGCAATTATGGTGTTAAATAATATTATAAAAAAGAACTCTTTTGTTGTAGTGATAATTGTGTAACTATATAATAAATTATGATATTTAATTATTTACAAACTAGATGTAAACGCAGATAATATAATAAATTTTATTAACATAATAATACAAGTGTTATCTAGAATTAACCATGTGAACGAATTTCAACGAAATTACATGTCATCTGCAACTAATTTCCTAACATTCCAACAAATTAATGAAATAGAAGGATTGAATGATGAATAACATTTAAATTCAACAAAGATTGCAACGGTTACTTAAATATAAACATAGATCTAATTCCGTCCACTAACAATGAAGACCGATCGAGAACAAGCATACATTCAAAATCAAATCAAATGAGTAAGTTGTTATCTATTGAATTCTCGATTAACCATATAAGCTTTGATTTTTCAGCTAGGTCAAACTATATATTTAGGAGTTGCCTCAACTTTATTGGATAATGTTCAACTTGCATATTTGACCCGGTTCAACCAAGAATTACAACTGAATCATGGATACATACAAAAACACATAACATGCATACACAAATTTTACATCATAGAAAAATTGTGAATTTTTTAGTCCTGTATGTTACGGCTTGTCCACAAAAAAATCTTGTATGTTTTGAAATTTCAATTTTAATCCACTATATTTAAAAAAAAAAATGTCTGATTTAAGGGCACCAGATGCTGGCGCCCCCAGAATATGCGTACGTGACCCAATAAATAAGGGATTTCAGATCAAAAAGTTAATGTGACAGTTATGAATCCAAGTTCACATGCCAAGACCAAGTAATTAAATCAACACACCAATTCATAAATACAAAATCGAAAGGCAAAAACTTGGGTGCATAAGATGCACCATAGTGCTATTGTACACCTTGTGGGCCCCACTGGTTCAGCCCAAATAAGTCGCGCGGTTTAGATCGGTCTGAACCGCGCCAATTATTATTATATTATTATTGTTTGCGCGCACATGTTATATATTTAATGGTCTGTTTGTTGAACACTAAAAGCAAGTGGTTTGGTGGCATTTAATATAGTCTTAAATATCTCAACCTTGAGGTCAAGAGTTCAATTCTGTTTGCATCTTTTTTCCTTCTTCCTTCATTTTTTTTTGTCATACATCATAATATACACCATATCGAAATATTATATATGCTGTGAGAATTGTAAGTTGGAAAAAATAAATATTTCGCAGTATGAAACAAAAATTAACTAAAACAACATATACTGTCAGACATCACAACGTATACTGTATCGAAATATTAAATATACTGTGAGTATTGTAAGTTGGAAAAAAAAATCGCAGTATAAAATAAAAATTAATTAAAACAACGTATACTGTCAGGCATCATAACGTGTATCGAAATATTAAATGTACTGTGAGTATTGTAAGTTGGAAAAAATAAAATATTTCGCAGTATAAAATAAAACTTAACTAAAACAACGTATGCTGTCATGCAACATAACGCATACTACATCGAAATATTAAATATACTGTTAGGCATCATAATATATGCTATGCTCGAAATTTGAATATACTGCTGGTGAAAAATAAAAAGGAACAACGTATACTGAATGCAATATAACGTATACTACATCGAAATATTAAATATACTGTTAGGCATCATAACATATACTATGCTTGGTGAAAAATAAAAAGGTGTTGTTAAGATTCAAATCCGCGCACTGAAGGGTACAATGCCGCGCCTTTATCAACTAAGTCAGCACCTATTTTGTGATTCCAAACACACCTTAATATATATATATCACGCGCGCGAAAATCATAGGTGGGCCCCACAAGGTGTACAATAACACTGATGTGCATCTTATGCACATGAGTGTCACTCAAATCTAAATCCACATCAGTGTTAGACTTCTTGGAGGGAAATAACTCGTGGTTTTGGGTTTATTTAATTTAAGTACATATACACTTGGATTCATAACTGTCACATTAATCATTTGACGGAAAATCCACAATTTTATAGGTCACATGCAGCACAATTAGTGGTTGCCGACGTCTGGTGTCCTTAAATTGGACATTTTTCGAAATATAGTGGACTGAAATTGAAATTTTGAAACATATAGGATTTTTCTGGACAAGCTCTAACATACATGACTAAAAATGATTTTTTCCCTAGCTACATAAGCCATACACTTGTATTCAGTGACGGAGCCAGGAATTGAACTCAAGGGAGCCAAACTATTAATAGTCAAAGTAGCCAAAAAAATCTTGTATTTAATTAAATAATATGATAATTATATATATATATATATATAATAATAATAATTATATAAGAACAATCATTAAGTATTGTACTTATTTTCATGTTCCCAACTTGTAACATATAGCTTTGTTCTATTTAAATTTCATTTTGCAAACATGAACGAAAAATATAGTTTTTCTTCATTTTTTGCCCATTCAATAAATATATTTTCTATATGCTTTCCTAAAAAAAAATGCAAATTGTATTTTTAGAGAAAAAAAAAGACAAACTATATAATAATCTCAATTTTCTTTTAATTGAGCAAAAAAACTGTAATGGACCATTTATAGATTAGTCTCCAAAAATATTATATAGATATATACAACTTCAAAAATATTATATAGATATGTACAAATATAATGAGCTTAAAATTATACAATGTTATAAGAAAAAGAAGAAAAAAAGGGACACCAAAAAAAATTGGGCTATTATGGCCTTTTGGGGACTCGATCTTAACTAATTACCGTCCACTGAGGCAACAACATTTTCATGTTACAGTTAGGGGACAAAAATATATATATGAATTTTTGAAAAATTCCAGAGGGGCTCAATGCCCCCCTTGGACCTAGAGTGGCTCTATCATTGCTTGTATGTATGCAAGTGAAAATGAACTATGTTGTAAAAATCGTTTTTTTTAATAATGACATTTTTGTTGAAAAACACTATTGATTAGTAGGTTCTTGATGATTGAAAGCTGTAAAATGAAAGGGAACAAAGTGGAATCTTTTGGAAATCAAGATGATGAACAAATTTCCCATTTGAAGGAATCAATCAACAACTTTGCCAAACAAGGAAAGTCAACATCTTCCTCAAATGATCTCAATTATACCCAAATTCCATAAATGAAGAGATTGAAGGGCTATAAGAAAACAGTATAACGTATGAAGAGATAACACATAAGATGATTGTGTCTTTTGAGTTTGTATGGTGTACATTTCGTCAAATAACTTGTAACAGGATTACTGTTGTTCATACTTTGTAAGATCTTCACCAACTTTGACATTTCATATGTCAATACCACAAACTGATAACGAATCAATGGATATATTCCTTTCAATTTCAGATACTTGAAAATGCAAAAAATGACAAAAAACAAACCTTTTGCAAGGAGAATAGAAGAGGCTAGTGTGAGAATAAGACTCCTTCTGCAATAACAGTAACTGAACGTTAGCTCTGGTCAAGAACTCATCTACCATGCCTGGTTTGATGTTGCAGCTAAAGAAGGAACAAGATCAAAATAACATCAAAACCAGCAGACCTCAGCTTAGTTAAATAATAATAAGAGAGAAGTTGCAGCTTTACCTCTCACCAAAAGACAATAAAGTCTAGAACTCCAAATTGAATCGCTCACATCAACATTGAATTCCTCCAACGCCACTTGCATAGAAATACAAAAAACTTATGAAACTAATATAACAAAATTTATAAATTACAAGTAACTTTTTTTCTACATTGCAAATTCTCCAATGTTTTGGAATTACCCAATCCTGATATGGGAAGGTAGTGCAATAAATAATAATACCAAGCTCGTCGAGTCTGATAATTAGAATGAGTACAACATAAATTCCTTAACAGAGGATCCATTGGAGAACAAGTCGGGTGCCACCAACCACGATAATTCCAGCTCCAATAATGTATATTTAAGTTGTTGCAGTTAAAAAACTCGTAGTTCGACTTTGGATTGGGTCGGCCATGATGAGATATCTTATTTTAGTCCACATATATTATTTATTTTGATATCATATCTTTTGAGATATGTATGAATATTCTAGAATAGATTAAGTTTGGTAGTTTTGACATTTGCAAGATATATATGTATACTCATGCGTATCAATGAAAACACATCTTTAACGCGTAATTCTTTTTTTCTGCTACCGGTGCCGATCTTAACATGGCACCAGAGCAGGTTCGTGTTATAGCTTTCGCATAATCCATATCAAGTCTTGCAACCATGGTCAAAGATAGGGATGACAAAATAGGTGGCGAAAAGGCAGGAGGTTCCAACGCCATAGATGTTATGTCTCCCTACTTCATATTGCCCTCGGACAATCCAGGCAACTTCACGTAAATGAAATCTTACATGAAAGCAACTATGTCGATTGGGTAGAGGAGATGAGTAATGCCCTCTAAGCCAAAAACAAAATTAGATTCCTAGATGGCTCCATTCTCGCCCCGGAGGAGAATTCATCGGAGTTGCCCTTATGGAAAATGTTTAATGCAATGGTTAAGGGATGGTTAACCATCGTGATGGATAAAGAGATACGCAATAGCATGAAATACGCAAAGACGACTCATGAAATATGGGAAGACCTAGAAGAGAGTTCGGGAAAGAAAGTGCCCCAAGAGCCTATGAATTGAAATAGACTCTTGTTCTAACTCGTCAAAACAAGCAATCTGTCTCGTCCTCTTTCACAAAATTAAAATTTGGGATGAGATTTAGTCGGCTTCACCCACCCCGAGGTGCATGTGCGGCATGTGTACGTGTGACGCAAAGCTGGTCCAATCTTGCGAAGGTTCCGTTGTGGAAAATAAAATTGACCCTTTACAATATTGATATTATTATTTTTAAATAATATTAATCAATTAAAAATGAGCCTCGGACTATGCTTCGATGTGCCTCAAAGTGACAGGTTCATCACATACATCATTTAATACACAAAATATTAATTTTTACTTGCACTAAGGGAGATTCGATCCTGCGTCCTACCACCTCTCTAATCTTTTCAGATTAGAAACTAGACAATTGAGCTACGTCAATTTATGTTATGTTTAGCATATGTTAAATTTATTTACTAAAATACAGATTTATACATAAAATAGAAAAAAAAAAAAAAATATGAGGCCCTCGCTGGCGGGGGACCTGGAGCAGCGGTGTCGGCCTGCCCCGCCAAAGGCCGGCTCTAGTGCAACCTCACAAAACAGTTGCCAACGATATGTGATAAGGAGCATCTTTATGAATTTCTCACGGGTTTAGACAAAATATTTAATACCGTTAAAACCCAAATCTTGAGCATGAATCCAACACCGAGTATTAGGGCCACGTACCACCTCATAGTTGAAGACAAGCAGCGAAGATTAATCACGATAGCGAGAAAGCCTTCAGTTGAAGCCGCCGTCTTCCAAACTCAATCGGTCCTTCGTGGTGGAGAGGAGAGAAAAACCGGAGATCAGCGTAGGGTTCCCGCCGCTATACCCACTGCCAGCGGCCTGAACATTCAATTGAAGAGTGCTGGGAGGCTAATGGGCGTCAATGTACTTATTGCCAATGATTTGGGCACATTATTGAAGAGTGTTGGGAGATTCACGGCGTGCCAGAGCTTATATTAAAAAAGCGACAGGAGAAAACAACTATGAGTCAGAAGGCAAACCTTAGAGTTGCATAAGTTAAATCCGTTGCAAGTCCTATATCGGGTATTTCGAACGAGCAGTTTGCCAAAATTGATGAATATTTTGGAGCGGGAGGCAATGCGACAAAGTCGATACAGTCTCCTAAAGCAAATATGGCTGCTAATGTTTTTTTTTTTATTTTTATTATTTTATTTTATTTTTCTTTTTTTTTTCTTTTTTTTTTTTTTTTTTTTTGGTAGGGTACGCCAGGCCCATGCAATAGTATAAGACATGGGCGATGTGTGAAAGCCCCAAGTAGCAAGCTACTTGTATGGCCCATCCCCTTTAAAAAATAAATTTAATATCCTGTGGGCCAATGACCCACATATCAGATATTAAACTGATAAGAACAGATACTACACTTGATCTCAGCCAAAAGGCCGAGAAAGGTATATATGGCTGCTAATGTTTTTTTAATTTTTTTTTTCTCCTAATCTAAGAAAGAAAGAAAAAACCCTCCCCCCCTCCCCCACGATGACTCGAACCCAAGACCAAATGCCTAGGTAGTAGATGCTCTGCCACTTGAGCTATCCAACTTCGTCATATGGCTGCTAATGTTTCTAATCCTAACAAATCTCCAGTTATCAACTTAGGGGCTTCCGGAATGACTTTCATTGATGGTAAGAATTTGGAATGTCGAGATGATTTGGGAATTGAGAATTTTGTCAAGATTCCTAATGGGTATATTATTCATGTGGAGGGAGTTGGAAAATTGAGTTTTCCCAATTGATCAAAAGTGAACCGTGTTTTGCATGTTCCAAATTTCCAGTGTAATTTCTTATCTATCAGCCAGCTGACTTACCAGAGACCAGAATTGTGTCTTAACCTTCTTTCTGGATTTTTTTGTGATACGGGACTTGGCCTCGAGGAACTTGATTGGGCTAGGTAAACAATGCGATGGTCTATACTATTTGGAATCAGTTGGAATGGAACGAAAAGTGAGCTATTGTGGATCCAGAAATTTGGCACAAAGGATTGGGTCATGCCTCTAAAGTAAAGCTTCAACATGTTAATTCCTTGAATAATGTTTTTAATGACTATTGTGATCTTGCATGAGAGCAAAACAAACTAGATTACCTTTTCTTATCAGCTCTATTCGAACAAATAGTTGTTTTGATCCAATACATTATCATATTTAGGGGAGTTATAGAACATCGTATTTTACAGGAGCTCATTATTTTTTGTCGATTGTTGATGATTACAGTAGGGGTGTCTCATGCGTTTTAAGTCTGAGGTTAGCAAACATTTGACCATGTTCGCAATTTGGTCAAACCACAATTTGGAAGATCGGTTAAGCGAATTAGAACTGATAATGGTACCAAGTTTCAATCATAGTATATGTTGGATTATTATGCTGAAATGGTATCATGTTTGAAACTTCTTGCACGGACACACCACAGAAAAACGGTGTAGTATAGCATAAGCACAAACACATTTTACAAGTTGCAAGAGCACTGAGATTTCAAGCAGAATTACCTATAAAATTTTAGAGGGAATGTGTGTTGACAGCCACGCACATAATAAATAGGTTGCCCTCTAAGCTGCTCAAAAATAAAACTCCCTGTGAAATTTTGTTGTATAAAACACCTAATTATGATCATATGCGAGTTTTTGGGTATTTGGCGTTTGCTCGGGATACGAAGAAAGAGGGAGATAAATTTGACGAGAGGGGGAGATGTTGCATATTTGTAGGGTATCCTAATGGTAAAAAAGGATATAGATTTTATGATTTCATGTTGGATAAAATATATACATCCGAAGATGTAAAGTTCTTCGAGAATATCTTTTCGTAGCGCATAAATTGAGACAGCTTCTAAGCGTCGTTCTAAAGATTAGAACATGGATTTTGAATTGGTTGTGTAGCAAATGGAGATGCATGGCTCAAATGAGCCTAATCCAGCACCGAGTGGCACGATGCTAGCCCATGATGATTCTGTTGTTACGCCTGAAAGTGTCAGTGTACCTGCGGCTCCAGAAGAAATGGGACAGAATAAACGGCCTTGGCGACAACCAAAACATCTAAATAATTATGAGGTTCGTCAGCCAGCATCTATAGACCATTCTCAAGCCCAGCCTGACACAGGAACTCGATGGTACATCCCATGTCCAATTATGTTTCTTATGAAAAAATTTCTCATGCACACAAATGTTTTCTCGTGGCCATCACCTTGCGGGATGAGCCTCAATATTTTTTTCAGGCTGTCAAGAATCCCCTGTGGCGTGAAGCAATGAAACAAGAGATCAATGCCTTGGAGGCCAATGGTATGTGGACGTTGGAGCACTTACCTCCGGCAAAACGTGTAATAGACTCAAAGTGGGTCTTCAAAATCATATACAGATCGAATGGCAAGGTGAAAAGGTATATGGTGTGACTCGTTCCGAAAGGTTTCACAAAAACAGAAGGGATCTATTTTCATAAAAATTTTGCACTAGTTGCCAATATTGACACTGTCATAAGTATCTTGGCCATTGGTGTCAAACGAAATCGAATTGTTCACCAGCTTGACGCCAATAACGCCTTTTTGCATGGTGACTTACGCAAGGAAGTATACATGAAAATTCCTTAAGGCTTTTTGAAATATGGTGATACGCGTGTTTGTAAGTTACATAAGTCTTTGTATGGTTTACGTCAAGCATCACGAAACTGGTATTATAAGCTTGCTCAAGCTTCTTGGAGAGTTAGATTTCGTCAATCAAAGGCTGACCATTCACTTTACATATATCGTCAAGGATCTACATTTGTTGGTCTACTAGTTTATGTAGATGATGTCATCCTTGTAGGAAATAGTGAGGGCAAGTTAATAGTGTGAAAGAGTTTCTTGATGGTGAATTTAGCATCAAAGATCTTGGGCCATTGCAGTATTTTTTGGGGATCGAGGTTGGTCGTTCTTCTCAAGGCATGGTTCCGAGTCAAAGAAAATACACCTTGGACATTCTGGAGGAAACTGGTCTTCAAGGTTGCCGCCCTAGCTCATTTCCTATGGAGCAAAATGTCTAACTGAGCCTTAACGATGATAGCCCACCGGTAGATGCATCACGCTATCGATGTCTTATTCGGCGATTGCTCTATTTAATTGTCACTAGGCTCGATATACAATATGATACTAACATTCTGAGTCGGTTCCTTTCTTCACCTCGCTAGAGCCACATAGAAGTTGCCATTCGTGTATTGCGCTACTTGAAGAGCATGCATGGCCAGGGAATTTTGCTACCAGCAGACAATTGCTTGTTATTGAAGGCCTTTTGTGACTCTGATTGGAGGGTATGCCCCATGACTCGATGATCCAGAATTGGTTATTACATTTCTCTAGGAGGTGCGTCGGTCTCTTGACGGACCAAGAAGCACTCTTTTGTTTCTCGTTCTTCGGCAGAAGTGGAGTATCAGGCTGTGGCCACTACAGTCAGTGAGGTACTTTGGTTACAATGGTTATTGAAGGAGCTTGGTGCACCCCAAACAGGAGCAACACCACTACATTGTGATAATCAAGCAGTGAGACATATCACAAACAATCCAGTCTTTCATGAACGAACAAAGCACATGGAGATGGATTATTATTTTATCCTGGAAAGATTTGAGTGTGGTGAAATTATACCAAAGCAGATATCCACATCCGTACAAGTAGCTGACATGGTCACTAAGGCGCTCGAGTCAGATCGATTCCGGTTACTCGTTGCCAAGTTGGGCGTTTACAATCTTCACGGTCCAACTTGAGGGGGAGTGATGAGATATTTTAATTTAGTCCACATATAGTATATGTTTTCATATCATATCTTTTGAGACATATTTTCATTTTAATATTCTAGAATATGTAAAGTTTGGTAATTTTGACCTTTGCAAGATATATATGTATGCTCATGCATATCAATGAAAGCACATCTTTTGCGGCTAATTCTTTTCTTCTACTACCGTTGCCGATCTTAATAGGCCAGGCCATCTTTGGTGCACACCTATCATCTCATCCCTTCATTTGATGATGTGCTCCTGGTTTTAACTAGTCGAGTTGTGCCCCTGACCCTGTCACTTTGAAGGAATAAAGTGCTCAAAGCAAGCCAACATTCCGGATACATTAACATGGTATCAGAGCGGGCTCCATGCTCAAGCCAGATGGGTTATTGATGCGGGGGAACATGGGTCATCCTGTTCGAATTAATAGACATAATGGATTAATGAATGACTCACATGTGAGGGGACATGTTTGAATATTGAATGAAGAGGTTTCATACGTGAATTGTCCCACATTGATAAACTAGTAAAAGATAGGACACCTTATAAGCGTAGTGAGTTGCTCCTCCTATAACCAATTGATTTTAGGATGAAAGTCATTTGGTGGCTAGATGACCCTCCTTTTATTAACACTGTTTAATGTGTAGGACCGTGTTGGACGCCCTGAATTTAACACAAGGGAGCGTCCAATTGTTTGTATGTGATTATAAGATATAAAGAGGCACATGATGTTTCTTATTGAGATTGAATGATCAACTCACACCATCCTAGTCTTAACTCATCGTCCTTTACTCTTATAAAATTCATATTACTAACATACCCAATTACAACTATCTTAGTTATATCCTCCAAAAAATTTAAACAACTATAGAATGGACTTGCATTTCACAATGTGCGAACGATTTAATAAAAAAAGTTATTTCTACTATATACATTCAAAAATTACTTTAACACATCAATCCTAACGTTGATGTAGATGACCGACTATTGTTCGAAAAGAATTTGCCATTGGCTATAGTTGCTAAGAGAGCTTGATATTTTTCTGTATACTCCAGGGTAATTCTATAACTTGCATCACGACTTGTTATTTTTCCATATATATCTGCCGGGGCAACTCATGTACAGTTCATGCACACATATCCGTGCTTATCCGGTCCTATTACCTTTTCAAACGTGTCACCTAATTCATGAGTGTAATCAATTTTACTCAAACTCGTTGAATTTTGTTCTTCAAGTCTTCCTGTTTGCTTCTATAACAGGTGTTATGATATTACACAATATTATGAGCTATTATTGAATTAGGTTTTTAAATGATAGCTAATATGGAGCATTTTTAGGATATCTGCCAAACTTCTTCTTCTAGACATATATAAGACAATAAAGTATACAATTTTCTAAATAATGAAAATATGTATGCATACATCTTTTTAAAAACTAAAAGAAAACTTACGAAGATTTCTTTTACTAGTGCATAGTTTTTTCTTCCCCATGCGATGACATATTTGCAATTGAGCACGAGCCTGTTTCTTCTTTTAACTGATTTCCTAGGTTAATAAAAACTAAACAAAATATTATTCTAGCCTATGTGATCACTCCATATTTTACATGATCTTTAGGTACTAAATCATAGCTAAAACAGTGCAACAGTACGTGAGTTGATGCGTCTTAGCGCTCTTTTTTATGTTTGGTGAATTTCACTTGTTTTTTTTTTTAATTTTTGTAGCATGTTGGGTACAGAAATGGATGTATTGGAAGTACTTATGAAATCCCATGAAAGACAGGATAAAAGAGAGCTTAAAAAGAATATTGGAAGTGCTTGAACTCAAGAAGGACTTGAGTCGACCTAAAATAAAGTCAGACTGGCCTAAAATAGCGAGAAAAAGACGCACAGGGGAAAGAATAAATTGTCCAGCCGAGCAAATGAGTAAGGCAAAAGGAGATGTAAAGTCAGAAACATTCACCCGGTCATGCAAGACTTTGTCTGGCTGAGCAAATTAGCGATGCCGAAAAATTGCCTAGTGGGGACAAGCAAAAGTCCATACCATTGAACGTGTCTTATGTGTGATTCGACCCATACCTAAATTTCTCTCTACTTTAACCTTGTTGGGCAAGACTTTGTGCGGTCAAGCAAAAGCATATATCAGTGTACGAGTCTTATGTGTTATTCGACCCATATCTAGTTTCTTCCTATTTTTACTTTGTTTTTTGTACTCTTATAAAACTTTTATTATCAAAAAAATCAGATACACTAGACATTTACTTTACACAATTTTTAGATAATATTTCAGAGAGCCAAGAATGAGAAGTCATGCACATATGAATCAATATCCAAAATCCAGGAGGTGATGTTATTGCTGATCAAACAACATGTAACATATTATTTGAAAGATCGAAAGAATGGAGAATAATATGGAGGTATTTCCTACGTATTGTTATGAGTTGTATAAACGGGCTACTATAGTATTTTTGGTAGAATTTCCTCACTAGTCTCTATGGAATACAACTTTGTTTGCCACTAAGCTATTAATTACACTGTGCACTTGCTCTATAGCTGGTGGAAATAAAGCGATCAAGTTTTTTGTGCCGTTGTTAGGGACTTCTTTAGGTATTACTTAGATATTACAGCATCGAGTCAGGTGTAATCTAGGCCTTATTTATCCGTTCTTTTTTTTCTTTTGTTTTTTTTTTAATTTTATTATTAAACTGAAAATTTTAATCTTTCAAAATATTTAGAGTCTGAAATATTTTTAATT
This sequence comes from Ajuga chamaepitys, assembly GCA_958295605.1. Classification (NCBI taxonomy): domain Eukaryota; kingdom Viridiplantae; phylum Streptophyta; class Magnoliopsida; order Lamiales; family Lamiaceae; genus Ajuga; species Ajuga chamaepitys. The sequence continues at coordinate 26,490,422 of OY282495.1, read as the reverse complement.
CGAAAAAAAAAATCAAAAAATTTATTTATAAAGAATCTCATACACAGTTTGTATTACATTTTTTTTCTAGTTAGTTTTTGTCTTTGACTTGATTTTGGTTGTATTTTATCGATTTTGTGTGCATTTGTGTAGAATAACAAGGTTCGAGTAAGGAGAGCTCGTACCGATTGACGCTGAAACTAAAGCTATTCGTTCAAAGCATAACGCCAGTGAATTATACGTAAATTTTTTTCCAGTGGCAGAAGAACAAAATAGACCACCGGTGTATGATCAGAACGGTGAACCACAAGAAGAAATCCAGCCGCCGATTGGGGACCTCTTCAGGCTGATAATTCAGGCCAACAAGTATCCACTATTTGAAGTATCGATTTAATAAGTATCCACTACTGGACTCAATTGACTTGTCGAGTCAACAAGTATCCACTATTCGACCTGAATCAGATTATCGAATCAATAAGTACCCACTATTTCATCCTATTCGGCTTATCATATCACTAGTACCCATTATTTGATCCTATTTAATATTTGGCCCATTTCGGCTTAACAGTTCAATAAGTATCCAATATTGGAGACGATTGGCTTATCGAGTCAATAAATATCTACTATTTGACCATATTCAGCCTATCGGATCAACAAGTACCCACTTTTTTACCTGTTTCAGCAACAATTATCTACTATTGGACCCTATTAGCTTTCCAGTGAACAAGTATCAACCATTTGACATGTTTCGACCTATCGCCGCAATAATTACCCATGATTTGACCCAACTCGACTTAACGGACCACTAATACCCATTATTCGACCGAATTAGGCCTATTGGATAAATTAATACCAACTATTTGACACGTTTTGTTTATTAGCTCAAAAAAGGATTCGCTACTGAAGGCGATTGACTTATCGAGTCAACAAGTATCCACAATTTGACCCTATTCGGCCTATTAGATCAACAAGTACCCAATATTTGACTTGTTTCAGCTTATCGGCTCATCAAGTGTCCAATACTGGACCTGATTGGCTTATCGAGTCAATAATTATCCACTATTTGACTCTTTTCGGCCTATTGGATCAATAGGTACCCACTTTTTGATCCGTTTCAGCTGTTCAGATTAACAAGCATCCATTATTAGACACGGTTGGCTTATCAAGTCAACAAGTATCTACTATTTTTCCCTATTCGGCCTATCAGATCAACGAGTATCACTATTTGACCCGTTTCGGCTTATTGGTTCAACAAGTATCCACTATTTGATCTGCTTGGCTTATCGAGTCAACAAGTATCCGCTATTCGACCTGATTCGGCATGTTGAATCAAAAAGTACTCATTATTAGATCCAATTCGGCTTATTGGATCAACAAATATCCATTAGTAGACCTTACTAGATTATCGAGTCAACAAGTATCCACTATTTAACCCGATACGGTATATTGGATCAACAAGTACCCACTTTTTGACTCATTCCGGCCTATCAGTTCAACAAGTATCCACTATTGGTAATCAAAATCTTAATATAGAAATTATAAGATCATTAGACGTGTAAGGGCTCTAGCAATAATAATAGGGTATGTGTTACTATCTATTTCGATATTCTAAAAGAAAAAAAAAAAATCACTTTCAATAAAGGGAAACTGAAAAAAAAAAAAAACAAAAAAGTTACAATAAATTACATTCAATACCTACAAAATTCTATTATTTAATTTGTAAATTACTTTGTAAGTTAGTAAATTAGTATAAATAACATATTTCAACTTCTTTACTTTTAAAAAATCTTTTTAAAGCATGAAAGCTTTGATCGACTTATCTCATTCTTTATAGAAGTCATTTCTTATTCTATGCGTCTTATCCATTCTTTTTCGAATTTTTCCATACTCATTTTCTCTATTCCTTATCCTACCTATCTATGATAAAAAGAAGTATATTGAAAGAAGATTTAATTTGTAAGCTCTTCATTTATAGTGAGATTTTTTTTGTAAAGTAAATATTAAGGATTGTTAAAAATGTAAAACAACTTTTATACCCTCATTTATTATAAGTTTCTTTTTGCTTGAAATACTAATCACATTATTTAATAAAGCTCAATAATCAATCTCCTCATTTATTAAGAGCATTCTGTGTAAAGTGAAATATTAATTATGTATTTGATGTTTCGCATCAATCAAGGTGTACAGTGGCGTATCCAGGATTTTGAAATTGGGGGTACGATATGTATCGGAAAAAAAATACACATAAATATTGTTTACTATTTAAATTTACACAACCCAAAGTATGAAAAGAAAAACAAAGAGAGATATACATAATAATTGAATAAAAACTACAATCCCACTTTATTTCGATGAGTCCGCATTTTTTGAAACCGGTCTGCAATTTCATCATCAGTAATGTGTAGAAACACATCCTTCTCAATGAAAGTGACCAAACAATCATCTAATAATTGATCACCCATGCTATTCCACAACTTGTTTTTAACATAGGTCATTCCGGAGAACACTCTCTCCACACTTGCAGTGGCAACTGGAAGAATCAACATCAACTTGATAAGTAAATAAATACTTGGATAAGTCAAATGCTTCTTCATTTTGACAACATCAAAAGGGGGCCAAGATCATGCAACTTCCTAAACCTATCATCTCTTTACATATCTTAGTGAATATATCAAGTTGACATTCAAGAGTCATCAAATCAATATTTGAGAACTCGGAGAGATGGAATGTGGCAAGTTTAAGAACTCTTTCCTTGTGAAAAGAAGCGAAACCATTCTTAGGACATAAACAAGCCATGCATATAAGCAACACTGTATTGGCCTCATCAAATCGATCATTGAGTTCTCTAAGTTGCAAATCAATCACTTCTACAAAACAATCAAAGCGAAAAATGATGGATGTTTGTCACCTGTGGAACAAAATGCCTCGACCTTCCCTGTGGAATATAAGGAGCATCCATATCAAGAACTACAATGCCATTCTTAGTGCAAAATGAAGTGACCTTAGTCAAGAGAGTCTCCCATCCATAGTCCCTTGTTTTTTGCAATAGATCTTTAGAACAAGAGACATGGCATTAACAATATCTTGATATTTCCTTTGCAAAGCAAGACACAAATCATTAGTGTATCCAAAAATGGTCAACATCAAGTGCGCCATGAAAGCAAAATCGAATGATTCTAATGAAAATAAAATGGCTTGGGCCTTTACCCTATCTTTTGATATTGAAGCATTCTTCCCAATGATCTCAAGCACCTTAACAATTGTAGGTAACAAACGGATAACATTCAAAAGAGTTTTATAATGAGACCCCCAACGAGTATCACCGGGCCTCTTCAAACCAAGCTCTTGATTCAAACCCGTTCCACTCTCTAGTTCACCCATTTCCAAAGCTTTAGCAATTTCTTGGGCTTGACTTTCTCGGATAATTTCTCTCCGCTTACAAGAAACTCCAACCACATTTAACAAATTCGCAATAGTCTCAAAAAGCCAACAACAATCACTATTTTTCTGAGAAACAGCAACAAGTGTTAATTGGAGTTGATGAGCAAAACAATGAACATAATAGGCACATGGAGTATCCTTCATAATTAAAGTCTTAAGACCGCTTATCTCACCCTTCATGTTGCTAGTCCCATCATATCCTTGCCCTCGAATCTTTGATGGGCTCAACGAATGTTCCACAAGCAAAGACATAATTGCACTTTTAAGTGACAAAGCAGTTATATCACCAACACGTATAAGTCCAAGAAATCGATCCACTACCTTCCCTTTTTTACCATCAACATAACGAAAACAAAGAGCTAACTGTTCTTTTTGGGACACATCACTTGACTCGTCAGCCAATATACCAAAGTAGTCATCACCAAGCTCCTCTATAATCCACTTAGTTGTTTCTTTAGCACAACAATTGATGAGATCTTTCTTAATTAGGGGAGATGTCATTTGATTATTACCTGGAGCATTTTCAAGACTGGCTCTTTTCACAATCTCATTATGTCCGGCTAGCCATGTCAAAAGCTCACGAAAATTTCCCTTATTAATTGATTCCTTCATCGTGTCCACAAAATACCAAACCTTGGCCCAAACAAAATTTCAAACAAGAAAGTGAAGCTTTCAAACGAGTTTCATACTCACATTGAATCACATCACTTGCATTATCAAAAACATGTACAATAGATTTTTTTTTTTTTTTTTAATCTCTTAAATTCACATATTTCTCATAACCAAGATTATGAGCACTTTTAACTCCACCAATGTGCTTCTCTAACCTATCTGTTTTATTCCATGATCTAAATCCTCCGTTAACAAATGCATCTCCCCCAACATTAGTTTCAACTTAATTTTTGAACAAGAAACAAACAAAACAAAATGCCGCATCTTTGTCAATACTATATTCAAGCCAATCATGTTTTTTGAACCAAGAGACACTAAATCTACGCATACCTCCAATGTCTCTTTGAGGGAAGTCGTGGAATTTCGGTTGACAAGGCTTTTTGAGGATATATGCTCTCCTCACGGCATCTCGTTGTTTTTGGAAGATAATCCATAATGTTTATTCTTTTCCCCGGATCATGGGGAAGAAGTTCAACATCATATAGAAATTCTTCCTCCTCTTGTTGTAAACTACTAGCACTTGATGGAGATGAAAGAGAGTCGCTATCACGGGAAGAGCCTCATTATCTTTTCTCAAAGAGTAAGAAGTTCCATGAGATCTCATTTTCTTAAACATAAATTCCCAAAGATCGGGTTGCTTTGTCATTACCTTGACTTTATTTGATTTAGATGCATCATTCACCATTTCCTAATTTAATCAATAGAAAACAATAAGAATACAACCATTTACAACAATTATAATCTAATTTATAAGATAAATCACATCACATTTGCAATAATAACTTAACCCACAATAATTGAAAGCATTAGTAGTTCAAACAATTAAATGATAACAAATTAATTGAACAAAGTAAATTTGATGAAACCAACAATCTTTATTCCCAAATTAATAAATCTCAATTAAAGAATAAATACATTCAATAAATCCCACTTAGCCTACAAAACAATTATAATTAAACAAAACGATAAAATAAAATATAAAAACATTGAAATTACAATTCCCCAACCATTGCCACTGCCGCCCCCACCCCCAGGTCCCCTACCCCCACTCCACCAAAATATTAAATGGAGTTCAAATTCACATATAATCTCCACTTTCCACACAAATCCCCTGTGACCCACCATCTGTCCATCTCCTCTCCCAACTTTTCAATTTTTTTCCAACAAAGAACATATACACACAGAGCCCACGGCCACAAGTTAGTTTATATATATATACACACACACACACACACATAATATCAGAATTTATCCCTTTTTCATGTTAAAATTTCACACACAATTAAATATTAAACTTCAAAATCAACTTCAAGGTGAAGGTCGTAGACCGTAGACAAGAGATAGAGAGCAAACGAGAAGAATAACGGAGGAGCAGGGGAGCGGATGCTCAAGTCGGTCTGCTCGATTTCAAAGATTTTGCGGCAAAAACGTGAGGAATTTATGATACAATAGTTTTAATTTTCGTTTTTTCTTTTTCGGTGTCGATGGGTTTGCTTGTTCAGTGGAGCCCCAAAGTAAGGGATTGAAGAGAAGGAATTTTGATTTATTATCTAAAATATTGTTGGTAATGTGTAAATAAGTGATAATTTGGGGGTACAAATTTATATTTAGTTTTAAAAAGGTATTTCTATTTTTATTTTATTTTTAAATTGGGGATACAGTTGTACCCCCTTGCACCAAATTGGTTCCGCCACTGAAGGTGTATGTAGTACATTTAATAAGTCTCGAGAATCAATAATCCTACTAAAATGACAAACAAACATGGAATCATTAATTTCAGATTCCTTTAAATTTAATTCAAAACCTTAAAAAAATGAGACATCTTCATGGTAACCTACATGTCATCAGGTTACACATTTTTCTAAACATTAAATGTGTATTTAGGGCATGCAAATGAATTGATTGGAGCGTGACAAATTGAGGTGTGACAAAATATCTGTAGGGACCCATCCATCTTGGGACCTGAGGTTATTGGGCAGGGGATTCCCCGGTGATAACAGGGATGTCAGCGGGTATGGGGATTCCCCGCTTTATTTAATTGGGGTTGGGATCCATGCTCCCTGCCCCTTCCCCGTTCCCACATTATCCCTGCTTAATTAAAGTGGAAGTTTTTCATTTTTCAGTTACTAATTATTTATTTAGCATTTGTCATTTTGTAATATGTGTAATATGTACACATATTTAAGAACATGGAAATCCTAGCAAATACATTTTTTACTTCTCTTCTATCAACAAACTACTTTTCATGTACAATAATTCTTCTCTACTTTTGTATAAAAATCAAACACATTTCTAATTTTAAAATAAATTAAAAAAACATATAAGGTGTGTGTTATTGATTTATTTTAAGTAATACTTGATTCAACATGTTTATAACGTTAATAGAAATTGGTATTTTATAAAAAAATTATATAAAAAATAAAGTTTAAGCTGAAGAAAAAAATGTAAGGAACCAAACTCCCTGCAGAGGACCAGTTCCCCGAGCGCGGACCCATCCCCCACCCAAATTTTTAAGTGAAGAATTTTGCGAGGATGATATTTGAATGTGAAATAGGGATGGAGATGCGATAATACCAGCCCCGAACTTGCTCATTACCACCCGTAGGCCGTGCAAATCCTAGGACTTGTAAATCCAAATGATGGTGTAAATCTTGTATTATTTTAGGATAGAATATAATAGAATTTGTAAAAGGTGCAATCATTATGCTAGAAAAATAATTTAAAAAAAAAGTACAAAAAAAGTTGTTTGTAATGATTGCATAGATTAAGAAATAGAGTATAATAGACTTGAATTGAAATGGACTATGGGATCCTAATTTCTAGTCCCAGCCTAAACGCAAATCTGAATCGACTCATCCCCCATCCAAACAAGCAAACCCATAAACAAATACACCCCTATGGATCTGGTATATATATATATATATATATATATATATATATACTAGAATATCTTTTAAGTTTTCGAACTTACTTAGAACTTGTACTTTTTCTTAAGAAAAAAACAAACCAACTATATATTCGAATATGAATATTCAAATTATTAAATATTTTAGCGAACCAAACATGAATCAGATATAATATTCGAAGACAATTCGAGTCAAAATACAAATGCTTTTTAAAATTTACGAATACAAATCACATATATTGGTATTCAATTCGATTCACTTCATATGCAACCCTACAAACAATATCCCCTTACTTAAAAATAATAATTTAACCCTATTAAGATAAAATGAACAATTGTGTTGTATCATACTACCACCTTCCAAAATGCAAATGTGTCCAGATATTCTATGCTACCCATCTAGGCAGTGTATCTATATAAAATGGGGCAAGTTTTATACTATCTCATGAAGTAATACATTAATACATTGGATGTGTACTACATGGCACGTGGATAAAAAATTTAATGACTACATTTTTCTTGATTTCAACTATTTTACCACATGTTCATACATCTAATGGGATTAAGGTACTGCCTCATGGGGTATCATGGAATTAGTGAGATATTCTATGCTACCCATATAGGTAGTGCATTATTGTTATTAGGCAAAAACTTGGGTGCATAAGATGCACCATAGTGTTATTGTACACCTTGTGTGGCCCACCGGTTCAGCCCCAAAAATTCGCGCAGTTCGGACCGGTTCAGACCGGCCAATTATTATTATATTAATATTTTTCCGCGCGCACATGTTATATACTTAGTGGGCTATTTGTTGAACACTAACAAGTGGTTTGGTGGTATTTAATGCAGTCTTAAATATCTCAACCTTGAGGTCAAGGGTTCAATTCTGTTTGCATCTTTTTTCCTTCTTCCTTCAGTTTTTTTCCTTTTCCTTCTTCTTTCTTTCTTTTTTGCCCTTTAATTTTTTTTATCTTTCAGCCTGTGAGTCTGGAAAAAATTATAAATTGTATTATTAAGTTTTTTTATAACGCAACAATAATTGTATTATAAGTTCGAAACATAAATATTGTACAATATACAAGAAAAATTAATCTAACCAAACCTATAATGTCATACATCATAATATACACCGTATCGAAATATTAAATATGCTGTGAGTATTGTAAGTTGAAAAAAATAAATATTTCGCAGTATGAAACAAAAATTAACTAAAACAACATATACTGTCAGGCATCACAACGTATACTGCATCGAAATATTAAATATACTGTGAGTATTGTAAGTTGGAAAAAATAAATTCGCAGTATAAAACAAAAATTAACTAAAATAACGTATACTGTCAGGCATCATAACGTATGCTGTATCGAAATATTAAATATACTGTGAGTATTGTAAGTTGGAAAAAACAAATATTTCGTAGTATAAAACAAAACTTAACTAAAACAACGTATACTCTCATGCAACATAACATATACTACATCGAAATATTAAATATATTGTTAGGCATCATAACATATATTATGCTCGAAATTTGAATATACTACTGGTGAAAAATAAAAAGGAACAACGTATACTGTCATGCAACATAACGTATATTACATTGAAATATTAAATATACTGTCAGGCTTTATAACATATACTATGCTCGGAATTTGAATATACTGTTGGTGAAAAATAAAAAGGTGCTGTTAAAATTCGAATCTGCGCACTGAAAGGTACAATGTCGCGCTTTTACCAACTAAGCCAGCGCATGTTTTGTGATTTCAAACACACCTTAATATATATATATATATATATATATATATATATATATATATATATATATATATCACGCGCGCGAAAATCATAAGTGGACCCCACAAGGTGTACAATAACACTAATGTGCATCTTATGCACATGAGTGTCACTCTTGTTATTATTATTTTTTTAGGAGTGCATCTATATTTGCACTAGGTGTGATATGCGACACATCTGAAAAGAAAAAATTAATTGATGAGTTTGTTTCTAACTTCTTTAAGATGTAGCATATTGGAAGCATGGAATTCCTCCCAAGGGAGGGAGATGTCAAACCGCAAAAGTTTTCCAAAGCACAATTGGAAGAAATTACACTTTCTAGTCATCCCCGTATGGACGGCACAGACTTTGAATAAGATGTGAAATTAGCCATTCGAACCTTTGTCCTGTCACAATACAGGCACAAGTATCTAACTATTATAAAATTCCCATGTCACTACCTTTTACTCACCATTTCGAGAGAGAGACACATTTTGCATTAGCATGATCGGAAGATCAAGCGATTTCGATTTCGAATTCTTGGGAAAAACGTTACCAATTCAAAGTCATGTTGAAGATCAAATCGGAGCCATGTCTCCTACATTCGGGACAAGAGCATCAGACAATTTCAGACAAGAAAAATCAAGTTTGCTGCCACCCAACCGTCACTACAGCTGTCCATCTCTGACATGCAGATTAAGGGCAATCATGGATGGAAGAAGGGAGCTGATGGAGATGATCAACAACATGCCTGAATCTTCACACGAACTGTCATTGAAAGATATAGTTGATAATCAGCAACAGATGAAAGAGGTACCAGAGAAGGAAGCAGTATTAGCAGTAGAGAATCAAATTCCACAGAGGAATAGAAAAACTCAAAAAAGCAGGACTGAAAGCATGGGGAGTGAAGTGTTCCTATTAAAGATGTTCTTACCTATACCTCTTAGTTCCAAGAAGAAAGCCAGGACGAAAAGTCACTCGAAACAGTCATCCAAGAGATCTGAGAAACCACCAAACAAAGATTGGTGGAAGAGTATCTTTCTAGCTATAAAATATAACCAGAAGAGCACAAGTATCAGGAGAAGTACGAGTGACATCAGTAGCAACCAAACCAGGTATGGCTTCAGTAATCTACTCTCTCAAAAGTGAGTCATAATATTTATGAGAATAGTTATTAAATTATTGACTCCAAAAAAGAAAAAAAAAAAAAAAGAAAAGATCAAGAAATAACTCAACACCTTGTCATTGCTCTTTCAGCGAGAAAAAATGCAAATCCAGAGTGCAAAGGGGGTGCCTGTTCTGAACAACAGACTTTCAAGCGAAAGATGATCAAGCTAAATCAATCAAAATATGAGATACTATGCATGCAAATCGTTATAAAAGCGTTATATTTCAAAAGTACTGATAAGACGGGATTCAAGATGATGAAATTCCAGATTTTCCAGGTAGTGATTCTTCCATTTCTAACAATAAAACAATATCACAAGAATCTGTACAAGCAGTTATAGTTTACACATCTGAAGATACGCCAGATCTTACCAATTTCCAAATTGAAATTTTTCATGAAAGTGCTACAGGCTCGGAATTTGACCCTAATTTTAGCACTACCAATTTCCGAGTTGTGAACTGTATGAACAACACGGTACAAGCTAAATAATTCTCAATACTCTCCTATAGAATGCAAAAAAGGAGTAGGACTCCTTGGTTTTATGCATCATCTTCAGTGTCACCTAAAACAGCTCCTCTTACTTTAGACCTGTCAAAAAGATATCCTTGTGACCAAACTAAATTTTATGCAAACTGATTAAACAATACAGAGATAAGTAGTAACCTGCGAAATGCTGGTACTACACGGTTGGTTCCTTTTCTTGAGTTTGCATTTTGAGCAGCTTGCTTCTCTGCAGGTAGAGATCAGGTGGAAGATATTTTAAAAGTAGAATGCAACTTAAGCAATAACTAAGCATACGAGAGCATAAATTACTGTGTTTAACTAGTAAGTTTAGAGCAACATTGTTGAACACACACGTATGCGCACGCAAACCCAGCAATCCAAAAGGTTGGCCTTTGCAACATAGGCTGAGTCTAATAAATCAACACAGCTAATATCTCTAAGCAGATGTCCTGGTATCCATTGTGCAACGCTGATCTCATTTCTCAACTTGATGCTTCATTGGAACACAGTCTGGCCTTATTTAAAAATATAATCTGGTTGCTGCCACTAAATCTCTCGAAAAACACACAAGAGGTCGCTGATTACCAGATCTGTTACTGACACGCCCACAAATATTTTTGTGTTCTACCCCCTAGAGAAATGAATAGAATTGGTGTTGGGTGCAGGGATCATTCAGATATTTCTTCTGATGTGCTTGGGCAAAGGGATCGGTAACTGTTCTCGTCCTCTCACCTCTAATTTTCAGTAACATAATAATCACACAAGCTAGCTAAAACGTTAGGAGCCATCCAAGTCAAAGAAACCAGCCTATGTATTAAAAATGTGTTGAACAAAGTTCCCATCAACGTGAACTTTCTCTTTTGAAATAGAATACCTGGTGAATCTTGTGAAACCATGACAGATGTAGAATCTGAATCTATTTTGTCATTTATTTTCTGTGACTTGTTCTTTCTTGGATACAGCATCGTGTCTAACTGCTTCTGGAGAGTGACATTCTTCTCCTGATACACATTTCAGGCCAAAGAACATTTGAAAAGCAAACTCATAATCTCCAATGTGACAAAAGATAAGCAGATATTATTTCATTAGTAAGCAGTTTAGTCCTTTCTTCTTCCCTTTCCCTTTCTATTTTTTTTTCTTTGGTGTGGGGGGGGGGGGGGGGGGTGAGGGGGTTGTTATTTATCCAGAGCCTGCCCGCAATTAATCCAAATAATTACTGTTTCGAGTCACCCTGAGTCTCAATAACAGACATAATATGTTGTTTGAAAGTAATATGAAGCGACAAAAATGAGGAAAAAATTATTTAATAAACCACGATAGCAAAGAAATAATATAGGCCCAGCAATCAGATCACAAAGACTGATATCCGTCAGGACTAGAAAATTAAGTGCCAACTTAACACAATAACTCACAGTCAATTACAGGTAGAGGCCGTTTCTTGTTTGTGTCAAAAACCAGTAGAAACGCTATGTTTCCCATTCCGTGATTGATAAGCTCTGTTGAGAAACCTTATTCCAGTCCCAATAGGTCAGAAGGATTTCCTAACTCACAAGAACTAGGGGTGAGTACGGGTCTAGAGATAATCCGAACCGCATCGAACTCCAAACCGAGAGCACCCCAATCGATAATATCCGTTGTCTATTTTCTCCGAACCGAATAATCCAGACTTTTCTTATTGTTGGACCGATCCATTCCGAACCGAAGCACCGAAATAGAACCGGTAGAACCGAATTGCAAAGAATTAACTATAGAATTTTTATGTATCATTTAATTTATTTTTCTATATTATATTATTGAATTAATTATAAATTTTAGTGAATGTTATCAGTATATAATACTACAACTATTTTAGGACTAAATAAAAGAATCTAGTAATTAATAAAAGAGAAAAATATTTATAATGAATAATTTTCAGAGCAATCATAAATCTATTACCTATAGATATCTTAATCGGTTAATATATTTATAATTTATATAAAGTATACACAATTAACATAATATGTTTAAGTTCAACTCTATATTTTTTTAATCCAACCAATAAAATTTATTATTATATCTAAAGTTTATATTTAGAGGTAGAAATCCTAGACCTAAATTCTACCACACGATACTATCCTATACCTGGATTCTATCCTATACCTAGATTTTACAGCACTCAAATACTAGTAGGGGCTCGTTGCTCGTTCTTCTTCTTTGATTCACTATCTTTCCCGTGAAATCTCATTTTTCTCTTGAAGTCGTTTTTTATTTAACTTTTATATAGTCATATTAATATAGTCTTTGCTTTCATAGTTTATCTTCCTCATATTGTTTGCATTTATAACTATAGAAGATGAAATCCCGTGTATGAGGGAAATCTTAGTGATAAAAATTTATACGAATAGAGCTTTATAGATGAAAGTTTGAAGAAAGAACGATAAAAGGTCTACCGAGGTGTATCCGAAGCTGATAACTTTATAATTTAGTGCTACTCACTTTTAGACGAGTCACCTACTTTAGTAACTTGTAAAGTTCACTTATATATGTTATAATTGGAGACTTGTTTTAATATATAACTTATGAGTTGTTTAAATTTCAATATTGCAAATTTTTTTAGAGAATATGAAATCATCTTAAACACTGCACATAATTCTTTCGTTCATTTGTTTGATAAAATATTTGTTTTTAATTTAAGATTAAATGAAAAAGCTCCGAAAAGTTCCGGGTACCCCAACACAACCGAATAGATCCAATCTCCGGAAGGAACTGAACTGAAACACAGAGCGATTCTGGAGATTTTTTTTTTGAATTCTCCAAATATCTCCGAACTTTGGTTCGATTATGGAGATTTCCGAATCTCCGGACCGTGTTCGCTCTTGCTCACAACAGTTCTTCGTACCAACTTAGCGACTCACAGGCGAATAATGGCATAACCAAAACAGACATTCTAAAGTCTGTGTTCTTATACTATGTTGGACTGCCTGATTCTGAAAACCAAATCCTAATGATTTCACCATCCTTAAGGCAGATGGAATAGGAAAAAATGGCATTTGGGGTTAGGTGGTTGACATTCAGGATTCACCTGCCGCTGTCAATGAGAGCAATAGCTAGCAAGAATCTGAAAATTTTGAAAACCATGCAACACACTCAAGTATCAGCAGCACAAGTAGGTTGAACACCATAATAGAAACAACCAGTCATTACAAGACGCAAAGATTACTGGCATCAACAAGTATAAATTATTAATTGCAATTAAAAAGATTGAGAGAAGTTTAATGCATATCAGAAGAGTTGAATACAAGATACCTGAAAACAGATTTTTCTCAGTTTCGCAATGGATGATGGGACTAACTAGGTTACCTCGGTGAATGCAGACATTTTTATTAATCAATACCAGAACGGTATCGAAAAACTTACTACAATATACAGGTTAGATAAGCGCCAACAAAAGATACAGATAGCTTTATATCTTCATACAGGCACCATTAAATCCAACATCAGCAAAAGGAGCATACCTGTTCAGCAGCTACAACTTTTGTCAGCTGAGATTTGCTCTCTTGCTCTGCAGGCAAAAACACAGAGAGAAATTTTCAGCATTTGAGAACCAAAAGGAAAAAAATTGAGAAAAATTCCATTAAACAAATTTAATACCAATAGAGAAGGCATAAAGTTCATGCCATGTAATTAACATATAAGTCCATCTCTTAAATGATAACAATATTAAGAGGACCTAATTAAAATTCCTTCATGTCATGATTTAGAAATTATTTGACAGTTATTTATGATCCCTGAATCTGTCTTCTCCCTTGCATGGAAGGAAAAACTACTGACCTATATGCATATTGTATTAAAGTTTACTACATTAGTACTCTAAGTCAACCAATAGACATAAAATGTTAAGAGGAAAGGTAAAAATAGTTTCGGCATGTATTGTAAGGAAGAACAAATGCTGCAGACTTGTAAACGTACCACAACCTATGAAGATTCATTTGCTCTTTATAGCACCAAAAAATAGTGACATCATGAATAAAATGGAAAATCCAAATATATCTACTATAAGAACTGTCCAACTACAGTGTCTTATAAACTTGAGCGACTGAGTAAAAAAGTAATATTTTCGTGTCCAGTAACGCAGTAGCAAGGATCAGCTACTTGTCCTCACAGCCAACAGTAATTGTAATTTTCTAACACTATATGGTTTCGTGCGGTGAGGACATCTGCATCCAAGGCAAAGGATCAGGGAACACATTATGTTTAGTAAGCTCGCGCTCATGACCTATTCAGAAAATCAATAAGTGAAAGCAGACAGAAGTTTCTGAACCACCAAGGAAGAACTTTGAAATACATTTTATTCAAAAAAAGTAGAAACACGGAAGAGTAGATAGAATACAAAACTGGAAGCAGGAAACTAAGTTAGGAGAGGCGGGAGATGAAAATTAAACTACCCTGAGTGAGGGATACTTAGCAATTTACAGGATACAATACCTTGTGTTAGCGAATTCTGCACGTCCTTAAATTCTTTGTATAGATCCAACGAAAGATTGGCCTTTGCCTCACTAGCATCATCACCAACAAGTTTAGCAAGGGAAAACACGATCCGTGGCATTCCTTTTGCTTTCTGAGCAATTAATTTTGCACAAGAAGCACCTAAAAATCATAAAGGACATGATATTAATTCGATGCATGTACATGCAAAAGCTCAAATACAAAATTCATGAGCTATGGTGTCATTCTTCTATATTATCATGATAACCATTTTCTTATGTGTAGAATGTGCGAGTGATAACCACAATGTAATATGTCACAGATAATCACCACATCACTAGCTTTCTTACCAGCATAACAATGGAAAATACCAATGGTCTAAAAAGTGCTAGACGCTACGCAGGCAACAAGCTGGTCCTACTTATAAAATAAAATATAAATAAATTCGGTCATAGTAACATAATAAGTATAAAGTTCAACATCCCAAACAACACGACATCACCATCATCATACGTTAAACATAGATATACAAACTATTATCATAACTACTATGTCCATAATTTTATCACTCATAAATAGAAGAGGTAATCAATTGGAAACACCTAAATTAGGCAAAAGTAATAGAAAACGAAAAGAGCAACATCATGTAAGAGGTCATGTTTTAGAAGATATAAAATATAAGTTCATTTCTTACTAAACAAGATGTGTTAAAAAAATATAAGGCGCCCAGGCCTCTTGGGGCAGCCTAGGTGGAGATTAATTGGCTACAACAAAAGAACATCTCGAAGTGGGGATTAGTCAAAAAACTGGCTGCTAGCTCGAAAAACTGCTTTGGCGGGCCTAGTGGCTGCTAGGCAGGATTTTTAGGACACTAGAAACTACTAAAAACAACTAGCAAGACGTGAAAATTTGATTCTCAATAAAAGTCTGGTAAATCAAATCAAGCCAATTGGAGAATAATCTTATTAGTATCTACTGAAAGCAATCTTCCCCAATTAGAATGTCCCATAAAGTAGAAAACCGTTGGGCAGCCACCCTCGTTCGTAAATAGTAACGAGCGTGCCCTTGAGATAATGATCATGTGTTTCGCATTGAAACCATCGTGAACATATCTGGACTTATTATTTTCATTAAAACAACAAATACATAAAAATCAAATTACAAAATCCGGTTTTAAGGAAATAATACCATTCATTTATCTACTCGATCCTGAACAATACAAACTAAAATATCCAAAAGTACTCTTTGTGCCAATAGAATATATAAAAATGTTTATTAGTTCCATTTTCGAAGTTAAATAAATATGAAAGAGCAAGTTCATTTGTAGGAAGTGCCCTACGCTTGAGTTGCGAAACAATTTAATAACTAAAATTGTTTGTGCTCGTAGTTTTCAGAAATAAAATAACCGCATACCACCTAGACAGCCACAAACACTTCACCAAACTTGTAGAACCATTTTCTTTCGGGGGTGGGAATGGAGGTCTAAAGAAGGAGAGTGTTTAACGTTACATTCTTTTTTATTTTCCTAATTCAGAATATAACTAAAATGAAATAATGTTTATTTTCAGATAACACATTATATGGAAGATAGAAAATCACCAATCTGTTCTCATGTTCATGTTTCCAGTATCATGAGTGTTATAAATGTTATTACTAGTTTTCATGTAGAATAAAAGTATATGTGGATTAATTATATTCAACGTAGTACAAAGGTTTGAGAATAAGATGAACAAGCTTTATGGTACACTCTGCATGAAAATTCATGAAATGTTGATAGGTTCAAAAAATATTACCTCCTAATCCCGAAACACCATCGATAACAAGTTTTACATCTCCTGATTTCAGGGAGGTCGTGACATAGTCTACAAATTCAGACCACGAACCACCAATCCCAATATCATCCCTCTATTTACCAAAAATAAACAACTAATGATCAGTTACATCAAATGGAAATAAGGACGCAACATTATAAAGAAAACATATCAGCAAACTTGAATGCCTGTTGAATAAAACTCAGTTTCAATCACATTATTCATCTGAAATTTACTAAATAGCATCTAAAATATTTTTGCGAAATTTCCTTGTAGTTACATCATTTTCTAACGATCCCATATAGTTGCATACATATCACTCCCTGTCCCTCATAGCTTCTTAAAATTATAAAACTCTTGACCACATGGTAACTTTTAAGGGCAAGAGCTATCCAATCCTTTTTCTTTTTCAAATGAGACACAAAAGACATCCTATGAAAATTATCTTGGACCAAAGAGGCAATCAAATTATATTTTCTCTGCCCTGAGATGAATGATCAAACACGATACAGAAGGATTCCTTGAATCGAAATTACTCAATGGGATGAAAACACCAAAAGCGAAGCTCTCACAATATATTCCTCAGTTATATCAGCCGAAAGGTGGTTCCTGTGATATTTTCTTCCAGAATCGGCAATGATGTTACATTTTTTACTCTTCCATAAAATAAACTTCCTTCCAGTAAACATGCCACTAACTTGTGCATTTCCTCCTATAACATAATGCAAATAATAGTGACCAACTTCCATCAGTTGCTCTATTTTACAGGATTACCCAGTAATACATGCAACTGCAAGAGGAAGTAAAAACTATCTATTGGTTACCATCAGCAAAAGAAATATTTTGTTTCTTTATTAGGTAGCAATAAAAGGATACAATTCTCCGACCTATACAAAATAGCGATATACTACCCAGATGCTCCACCAAGTCTTACTCATGAAATTCTAGTCCTTGTAGTTGAATCAACAGTAGCAGCTAATATGAAATAACATATATTGTTTTTTGGGTACGATAAAAGATAATGAAACGTAGGGAACTAAATATATTGTAATTGAAAGTGAGATTAAAGAAATTAATCCAACTTCTATATTCCCCACGTTTTCGTCCATTATTACAACAATTTGATCAACATTGCCAATGATAAATGATCAGAAAAAACATGCCATACCAAAATTCTTTTCATTTAGTAATGGTGTAATTTTTTAAAATCGTAAAAAGGAACAATTTGAAAATAATTTGCATAGTGAATCCATTGCACTCAATTTACCAAGACGCAAGCAATAACAACAGAAGGGACTGTTAATAGCATTTCTATAAATATATATATATATATATATATATAAACACACACACACACACGCAGCAAAATCCAATTCTACTTCTGAATAAAATAGCGCACTTCAGTACCGTACTGCTCAAAACTTGTAATTCATCAGTTATTGAAAAAATAATTATTATTATTGTTGTTATTATTTATGGAATTTAGCAGCGGAATATGAAAATTTGAGGCAAAAGAGCGACTGACCAAGTCTTCGAGCTGCTGGCGGGATTTTATGACCTTAAATGTATCGGAATGGAAGTCGGTGGCGATGACTCGAATAGCCGAACAGTCACTATAGTTCACGTAGAACAGAAACGCCGCCGATGAGGCGGTTCGCGGCGGCGGTGATGACCATTCAGCCACCACTCTCCCGAATATCGGTTGCATTTCGTCAAAACTCGTTTCTTTCTTTCTTTGTTTTTTTAAATTTATTTCTCAAGTTTTCAATTAGGCCAATTCTATTGACACCACAAAATCCTCTCTCCACACTACTATTTCTTTTTACACCATATCACATATTCATTTTTTATATTTTTTACTTTCTATACCACATTTTGAGACATTTGTACCCTTAGTAATTAAAAACTAAAATCAATTAAATAAAAACATGTTGAAAGACAAAAAGCAGCACATCAACGTTTACTCTCTCATTTCTCAGAATT
This sequence comes from Ajuga chamaepitys, assembly GCA_958295605.1. Lineage (NCBI taxonomy): Eukaryota > Viridiplantae > Streptophyta > Magnoliopsida > Lamiales > Lamiaceae > Ajuga > Ajuga chamaepitys. The sequence goes on along the minus strand of OY282495.1, from coordinate 26,471,722 downwards.
CAGCACAACAACGTTTACTCTCTCATTTCTCAGAATTCTTATGAGCTTTTCATCTCCCATTTCAGTCTTCAAAAGTCCATTTCAGAATTCTTACAATCATTCGCTTATAAGTCATCGTGATTTTATTATAAACTATAGTCGTTACTAACTAAAATTATTACAATGGTTCAACAGATATCCACCGAATTAACACGTGACTCATATACGAAAACCGCCGATAATTCTAACAATTTTTTTTTATAATAGTTCGGTCAGCAATGGCCAAACAAGATAATATAGTTCGGCAGGTAATGGACAAACTTTTTACTATAGTTTGGTCATAAGCCGCCGTATAAATTTACTATACACTATGGTCGTTACTGACCGAAATTAATACAATGGATCAACGGATAAACACCGAATTAACACGCTGCTAACGTACGAAAACCGCGCACAATTCTAACAAATTTTTTATAACAGTTCGTCCAGCAATGGCTGAACAAGATAATATAGTTCGGCAGGTAATGACCAAACTTCTTACAAGCATTCGGTCATAAGCCACCATATAAGCGTTGTACAATGATCGTAACTGGCCGAAATTGTTACAATGGTTCGGCAGATATCCTACGAATTAATACGTGTCTCATGTACGAAAATCACCGAAAATTCTAACATTTTTTTTTATAATAGGTCGGTCAGCAATGACCAAACAAGTTAATTTAATTTGGCAAGTAATGACCAAACTGCTTACAACCGTTCGATCATAATCTGCCGTGTTAGTTTTTAAACTATGGTCACTACTGAGCGAAATTGTTACGATGGTTCGGCATGTATCCACCGAATTAACGCGTAAGGAGGTACGAAACCTAACGATAATTCCGACCTCTCGTTTATTACATGATGAGTACTAACTAAATTTTTTACAATAGTTCGGCCAGTAATGACCAAACAAGATAATATAGATCGGCAAGTAGCAGACATAATTCTTACAACCATTCGGTCACAACCCGCCGTATAAATTTATACATCATGATCACGCAATTCAAAATTCAAATCTCGAAAAAAAATTGCTTTTTACAAAGTAAACTTAAATTTTTACAACCGTTCAGTCATTACTGACCGAATAAGGTAATATGGTTAGGCAAGTATCAGCCAGAATTCTTCCAATCGTTTGGTCATAACCCACCATATGCATTTATATATCATGATGAACGCAAGTCATAATTTTCATCTCGAAAAACGCTGCGTTTTACAAACAATCGTGAACTAAAGAAGATGAAAATATAGTTACGACTTACCTCGGTCATATCATTATGTTTCTCTTCATCCATGATTGATTTCTTCTTGGAATTATAAGTTTGTATGTAATTTGGTGTAATTAATTGATGAATTAGGGTTTCAATAAACATTATTTATTATTTATTTAAGATTTAAATTGTATGGGGAGAAGTTTAACTTATTTTTCTACATAAATTATTTTTAATAAAAAAATTGAGATAAAAAAAGGACATTTTAGTCTATTTATTAATGACTATTTTTGTCCAGAAAAAAAAGGTGGTGTGAAGAGATGATTTAGTGGTGTGAATAGAATCCCCCTTTCAATTATCAGGTTGTTCTTTTATTTGATTGACTATTGATTAGTGACTAGGTTGTCCATGGAGCTTTACGTAATCGGATTGAAATTCGGATCGACGGAATGAATTCCTTCGAAAAAGTTTGTTGATCATTTAATTTTTTTTTGAATTGAATTGAATTGATTATTATCTTTTTAATATGAATTTAAATATTTCTTAATTTTTCAAACTAAAAATCGTATTCAACACGTACCGAATCATATCAAATTGTACTGAACCGAATAATCGAATAAAATAACAAATTATAAATTTAAAAATATATTATCACTAAAAGAATAATTTAATTAAAAATTAAAAATTAAATTATCTATAATTTTGTAGTTAGTTATATTTTAACATAAATAATTAAAAAAATATATTTAATTATTATATATTTTTCAAAACACAAGTTAGTAAATTGGAAGAAATTTGTTGTAACAAAATTATTGATATTAGTTAGACGCCAATATATTTTATTCAAATTGAATCTCTTATTCAAATGATAAAATTCTCCAGTTCGGAGAACTAAACCTAATCGAACTTAATCGTTCCGTTAGATACAAAATTCTGAATAGAATTGTCAAAAAAAATCTTACTGTACCGTCCCAAATTTTTTGATTGATTTTGGATACTTATTTTTTAAATAACCAAAGTTTGGTATGGATCTGGATAATTCTAAATATCCGATCCACACCTAGGCATGTCATAATTGATCCGCCCCGCCCCGATCCGGTCCGATCCGAGGCCTTTGGGGCAGGGCAAAATCCGCCTCGATAAAGAATGGGGCGCGTCCCGCCCCGCCCCGCCCCGTCCCTATGTATGTATAATTTTTTTAAAATATATATTATGTATTATTATATAGATATGTATATATATACAAAGAAATATAAAATATATATATGTATTTATAATATAAAATTTTATATATAATATGTTATATATATGTCTAGCTAATATACTAGATTATGACTAGATCTAGTAAATTTAAATAATTAAATTCTATTTTTTAATAATTAAATTTTTAAAAGAAATTAAAAATATTGAAACAAAGCTAATGTAAACCTAAAAATTAAAATTCTATTGACTTTAACAAAAAAACTAATTTTTTTATTAAAAAAAAAAGGGGGCGGGGCGGGGCAGACCCGCCTCGTGCGGGGCAGATCACGGGACGAAATTTTTTGCCCCGCGGCGGGTCGCGGGGCGGGGCAGGGCGGAGCGGGTCAGAAAATCCAGAAATCCGACTGGACCCGCCCTGTTGACATACCTATCCACACCACACCACATACACCTCTAGGTTAGGGGTGGCAAAACTCGGCACGACCCGATAGCATGATACGAACATACACGATAATTTCGGGTTTGAGCTGATGTTTATTGGGTTTGGGTTATTATAGGGTCAACCCTATAAGGCACGATAAAATTTGGGTCATTTTGAACTAACCCGATAAAATCCGCTAATGGTCTGATAATTTATTATATCATTATTTATTATTATTACTACTATTATTATTACTGTAAATTTTTATTTGAAAATATTGGAGTTGATTGATCTAGTGCTAGAAAACTATTTGAAGAAGAGTTTGATGACATAAGGTCTTGCCGCCTAGAATGGAAATTTTGATTAGAGAATTTGAAAGAATTTTGTTCAATAACTATGTTTAATGTTCTAGAAGTTTGTTGTGATTTTTTTATTTCTTTATTTTTTTATCTTTTGTATTTTTTTGTCCATCTATTATAAGAATGGAAGTAAATATTGGCGTGCTGCTTAATTTGAATGTTAAAATTTATTTTGTACTTTTTTACAAAAATAATAGCAGTAATACGTGCAATGAGATTAATGGGTTGAATTATAAAAATTGTCATTAAGTCATCTCTAAAACCGTCAACCATTTGTTTTTAAAACAATTATCAAAGAGGTAAATAAATAAAAAAATTAGGCGATAAACAATAAAGCAATATCACAACGGTAAAAAATAACCGTTGTTGTTCTGGGAATTTATTCGCTAAACCACAACGATTTCAGGGTACAACAACGGTTATCCCTAATAGACAACAATTTTAATCTAAACCGTTGTCTTAGGGACGTTGTTGTTTTGTATTTTTCTTGTAGTGGTTGCACATAGTCACAGACTTAGCAATTAGTTGTTGTGTACATCTCCCTCCGATTTGACCTTTTAGCGGCATGGATGCAGCTATCCTTCATCGTAAATAAGTTAGAATGAATTAAAATGACAGGAATAAATGTGCAGTTGAATGATATATCGACTCAGAGACATGGGTTGCATTTATTTAGGGTTAGGTCAATCCGTTGTGGATTGTGCCCAACCCAACATGCGTTTGTTTATGGGTTTAGGGCAAGGGTGCTGCTAAACAGGCACATTGTGCCTGTGTAGACCCAATTTATTTTTTTGTTTAAATTGAAAATTGTGACCCCCTTTCTCCTACTACCCCTATACTTTTGACTCCAAAATACTTTAATTTTTATCATCCAACAATACTAGGTTATTGCTTTTGTCGTACTTGTTGAATTCTGTATGCTCGATTATATGGGTAATTGCACTTAAGGTGGTAATTCGAGTGGTCCGACGCGATTAGGCCAACGTTATATTTTGGGTCGGGTTGGGTCAAAATATGATCAGGCCCAAAATTAGTTGTCTCAGCCCGAAATATTTTTCTATGATATACTAAGATTATCCGGTCGGATCGATTTTGGCACCTCTAATTACACTAGAGTAAATTGGCTTCTCTATCCATTTAAACTGGTAAAGGCATTTTTCTTTTTTTTTTGGCTTATCGTTCCATAAATATTTGTGTGTTGTTCGTACATGCAAATTATATTTCTCGGCTCTAGTTTTTATTTGGAAAAGCATAAAGGGCTGTTAATTTAATCTGTATGGAAATTTTCAAAATATTTTATATTTTCCTTACTTGATTATATATAAAAAAAAGTTATTTTATATTTTAAAATCTTTTTTAGAAACTACCGACTTAAATTATTCTTCTTCTACACTTTCAACACTTTGAATTTTGAAATGAAATTAGTTACATTTTAAAATAGATTTAAAGACCCAATCAAAAAAACAGAAAATTTAAAGATTTTTCCATGATATGTTATTTGCATATACTTTTAAAAAATTGTCCTAGATAATAAGATAATGTGTTTATATGGTATAATGGAAAATTTGAATTTATTGGAGATATTCAATCTTATTTATAATTATCATATTTTTACAATCACAACTTTTTTATAAAATAAAGATAAATTTTATAGTATAATCTTAAAAAAATTATAATGTATACGTTTAATTTTTACCATTTATATTTGACCAAGTTGTTATGTGTACTCTCCCCTCCGATCTATTTTGCGACCCCGTCTAGACCCGCCAACTTTTCACAGGGTTTGATTTTAATTTTATATATATACACTAATAATACTAATTAAAAAAAAAAAAAAGACGCTTGGAATGGTTGGAGGTGGAAGGAGGATTTTTCCTGTGGCTGCAAATGAGAGGGGTTTGGACAAAGGGTAAAAATCAATTTTGGTAAAGGTAGAGAGATAAAAAAAAAAAAAAAAAAAAAAGTGAGTATAATTTGAATTCAAATTCAAATTCAATTTCAAGATATAGGTCAAGAATTTCATTTTTCTACACTAACACTCAGAAAAGTATAGGGGTATACCAGTCATTTTCTAATAGCATTTGTTTTTTCATTTAACTTTTTCAGTTTGTGCACATGCACATTGTGCCTCTTTAGCATTACCCTTCCTAAGGGCAATATATTGTCCCGAGCCCTCTTACACGTCATCAACTCAAAAACAATTCACAATACAACTTTAATTAATAACCAATCATTTCTTAACTACCTCTTACATACATCATCAATCAAACTCAATTCTCAATACATCTTTTTTCCATAATCAATCTATCATTAACTACCTCTTACACACATCATGAATCAAACTCAATTCTCAATACAACTTTAATCACTAACCAATCATTCATTAACTACATCTTGCACACATCAAATCATCTTCACCAAACCAACTCCAACCCAATCTCCAACCAACATAAAAAACACTCATTTATTTACTTCAACCTACTAATTCCATTTTATTCCCCACAGCCTACAGTACTCCAACCACCCACAACAAAAAACAAACGCAACAATGCAAAAAGTTGAGGTGTGAACAGTACAATTTATAGGTAGTAGAGTTGAATTCCATACATTATCCCTAGCTATTTTTAGTACAGATTGATAAGTAATAAATAATAAATAATTTCTTGCTAATTTATATGCAGGTGTATAGAAATGATTTTTGTACAGTTAAATCTAGACATTATGATTGATTAGTCTCAAAATGCTGACACTTAGTTCAGGTATTATTTGTGTCATTCACTACAACAATTATGGCAATGGACAACACATGATAAACAACAAATTTTTATGATATTGTTGTCATTTTTAGTTTTTAACTACGGTTCTTTAACTAATATGTTGTTTATTTACGAAAAGAAACGCTAATATACAACACATATACAACGGATTTGTCATATTGTTATTTATTAACGCATTTTAATGCTAATAGACAACAACTTTACCAGCAGTTTATGGAATCCGTTGTTAAAAGTAATTGAAATTTTACTAGTTTTTTTTATATATTAAATATTAATAACATCAAGTTCTCTCCCAAAATATTATCTCTCCCACTGTCGTCTCTCTCCACCCACACTTCCTCTCTCAGATCCCCATGCCGACCACCATCTTCGACAAACACCATCTCTCTCTCTCTCTCTCTCTCTCTCTCTCTCTCTCTCTCTCTATCTCTATCTCTCTCTCTCTCTCTCCACCCCCTACACAAACACACGCGCTAGACTTATAAAGGTGAACACGACGTGAATTTTCCATATCCCAGATCTCTTAATATCTCGCCAGAGACACGCGATGGTGCTCGACTCCATTCGCGGTGCTGATTTGTCTGATATTTCCGGGGAGAGGGAGGTTGTCTAGCGGATAACTCTAAATTCTTGTTTTCCATTGATACTCATTCGTTTTCATTTAGTAATCACTCATTCATCATCATCCTTAATTGGTAGCAATCAATCAATGGCGCCCTGATCTGGATAACCGTTCGGTGAATATCCAACCTAGCTAAGCCCTCCTCTATCAATGGCCATCTAATTCTCAAGAAGGTGAGTAGTTGTTTTTATAGCGTTCTCAATAATGAAGTTTCTCTGTAAATCCACTTTCCATAGGTAAGCTCTGGAACCCTAAAATGTCAATTCTGAACAAGGAATGTTCCCTCGGTCCATTTATAGTAAAAACCCTAAATTCACATTCACCAAATTGATGAGTCTGCCACAATTAATTACTAGGATAGAGCACTATTACTGAAGAAACCTCTGCTTTGAAGAATTTTCCTTACTTAAAACCCTTGCGAGTTGGTGAAATTATCTTAATTTTGTTTTTGTTCGTATAACTTCTTCTGTAATCATTGTTTTGAAGTTCATCAGCATTTAGTAGTACGCATTTGTTGTTTTTCATGATAAGCATATAAGTTGTGAAGTTTTGGTGTGTATTGCCGGATACCTTGGACTAAGATGTAGTTTGTGTTTATTGATTTGATCTTAAGTGGCTTGATTTTTTATGCTATTGCTTATGAATTTCTTTTTGTTGTTATTATTTCTATTTATTCCCCCTTCCAATTTGCAGATTGAGCCTCTACCCAAGTGAAAATCTGCCTTTTGGGTGTGATTCAAGTACATGCTGCAGCGTGCGAGTGCTTCATGTGTTCTTCTTCAATTATGTTTTTTTTTATCTTTCTTCTTTGTTGCATTAAGTGCTTAACTTGCATTTTCATATGAATCTGTTAATATCTTTTTGTTATGGAAATGTTCAGTAGAAGTTTTTGCACCGAATTTAGAATTCATTTGTTGTTCTTAAATTACTTAATTTATGGTGATAATAGCTAGTCTGTCTCTGTAGATATTTCTTGTAGAATTTTCTTATACACGTTTTTTAAGTTGAAATCTCAACTTCAAGGCGTCTCTCTCAGAATTCAGGTACGTCACAAATATTTGATTACCTGAACGTTACTTTGGGACCTGTTAAGCTTTAGCATTATATTTGTTCTTTGAGCTAGTTTTTTAGTCCTATGACCATGTCACCACATGAGTCGGAATTGTTTATATCATTTAATTTTAAAAATATATATTTGTTGATTTGGATCCATGGAATCAGGGATTTTCAAATTGAAAGAGAATTTTAGAGTGGTTTCATATATGGTGCAGTTCATCCCTCATATGTTGAGCTTCAAGCGTCATTTTTATCAGTCGTTTTACTGTCCTATTGTCGGTTGGGATAGTATGGGCATATGCAACACTTTTATGGTAGCTAGTGCATACCGTAATAGGCCCTTAAATACTGAGTTAAGTTTCCATGTGGACTGCTCTGGACTTGTAAGTAGATCATCATGGTATGTATCCAATGTTGTAGCCATCTCCAATCTTTTCTAAAATTTTAGATTGCTACCTATTCAAATCAGGTGATGTTAGTTGACCCGGGTTAATGGGCCCGGTCCAAGGTTATCAAGGTGGGCTGACTCGATTAATGAGAGTGGATAATTATAGGAAGCTCATCTCTCATAATATAGGTCCACTTCCCCCACCACTTGTATTACTAAGTGTACCGGGCGCACAAGTGAAATAGTTTCTCACTAGCTTGAGAAAAAAATTGAGAGAAACCAAAACCCTAGCGTGTTCTTCTTCATAGGCGGAGATGGCTCTTGGGTTGTGGCAAGCGGTGGATTTCCACATGTGATTTCCACCCCGACCAAGAGTACGAAATCATCGAGAAGAGACCATGGTTTGACCCATATACAATACGGGGATCAATTTTGTTGCAGATCAAGGTACCCCCGACTAAATCTCTACAATATCAAAGCCACAAAGGTTAGAATTCTGTCTCAATTGGCTTTCAATGATTTTTGGTGTTGTTTTGTTGAGATTGAAATCGCGCAGTCCCTTTCTACCCCATTTTCGTTGATTTATTTTTCAATTTAAGGCATGCTATTGGTATGATCTAAAAATACTTGTTTTGTAGCTTCAACTTCAAATTTGAATCACCTAATTTAGTTAAGATACGGATTTTATATGATTTTTTTAATTTGGGTATGTAAATCTGAAATAATTTCTAACAAAAATAGTTTTTTAGTCTATTTCTGGTGAAATTTTCGTCCTGTTATCATTCTGTTTTTTGCATTTAATTTATGTTTTTAAATTCTATGTTGAATGAGCTTTCATAGACATATTATGCGCATTTTTTTCGTTGCGTAACGAATGAGATATGAGCTTTTATAGATTGTACAAAAATTCTGAATTTCTAGAAATTTTCCGGAAACTTGAAGATGTTCATGGTTTTTAAAAACCTGATTTAAGCATGTTATAATCTGAACTGACACATGTATGTGGTAAGTATGTGTTGCTTATTGGATATGCTCTAATTTGATATATTATATGTGTTAATCGGACCTGTATTATATGAGATAACGTGTTTCGAAGATTAGAATTGGATCAAGTTATGTTCTTGAGATGTTCTTGATGAAGAACATGAAGAACAAGGTTCTTCACTCTCAAAGAACACACTTTCTGATCCAAACACGCAGTCACAGTATTGGATCTAGAAACCGATTGCACCGTCGAACTCATAATGGTCGAGAATGGGGTGTAGCCGGAGCGCCGCCGGTCGAAAATGCTGGAAAAGCAACGCGTGTAGTTCACTCTCTGGTTAGTGAGAATGGGCCTTGCTTGGTTAAAGGGATGACACACCAGTGCCTCGTGTGCACATGTGGACCAAATGAGATCGTGTCACATACGCCATGTCATCACCCAGTCAGCTGCCATGCGAAAGCACTGTTACCGCCACGTAGGGCACGTCACCGCATGTGGGCGAATAACAACGCGCTACGTGTGAAACGTAAGCGCCGACTCAGTGGCCACATATGAGACCACGTGGCGACACATCAGCATCTATTAACCAGTGTCGAGCTGACTCGTGGTATAAGTGCGATGTTAGCTGAACCCGGATAAGGCTAGTTCAGCTGCTGGTCCATCATCGGTTGAACCGAGTAGCCATCGGTTCACGTCGGTCCATCGCCGCTCCGCCAGTTTCCGGACCACTGCTGGCCGATAACCGAGCAGGTGAAGACGCGTATGGTATATATTTTCCATGTATGTGAACGTGTTCACATGTGGAGTGGGTGTAGGGGCATGTGTCTATACCTGTGAGCATGTGAAGGTGAGTGTTGATGCACAATGGAAGCGTGGTGTTGCATGTCGGAGCATGTGCTGCTTCTGGATGTGCGTAAGGTGCCCAACTTCATCAATTTTACTTGAAGTGGTGGGCAAAAAGGATATGACAATTTCCAATCCTTTCTATAATTGCAAAGGAGATTCTAGCTTGCCCCGCTTCAACCGTCTCCGCCGAGCATGCGTTTAGTATAGGAGGGTATACTTTGGACGATCGAAGATCTAGATTGACCGTCGAAAATCTAGAAAATCAACTATTGCTTGAAGATTGAATAAATGCCGAAAAAAAGAACAAGAACCCGACTTCGAAGAGGATGAAGAGGGTGATCTCCTTTCCTATGATTGCTCAACCGATGAATCCGGGGCAACCGATGTCGACAATCTAGATGATTGGTCAATACTCCAAGCAAACAAATCAACCTCAATTCCCAAAGGTAAGCAAGGTAAGAGAACTACGTGGGCTTTGATTCATTCATCCTAACACTGAAGAGAGGGTGAATGATACGTAGGCAATTTTATTTTTTAAGTTAAAAATTAATTTAGAATAAAACTCAAGCCCTTTCTTTTTTTCCCTTTTCCTTTTCCAATGTTTAATATATTACTTATGTATGTTGAACATATAATTTTGTAACATAGTCAATTTTAATGTTTAATTGTAACTTAGTCAATTTTAATTGTTTTAATTTTTAGTAGTGTAAGTCATATTTTTAGTTTCTAGTTTAAGTGTTTAGTAGTGTAATTTGTATTTTTAGATGAAGTAATTGTAAATATAATGTTTAAATCCCTCAATAAATGAAGATTTATATTTTGCATCCTTACATTTTGGTTAAATTCTTACTACATCCTTACATTTTAGTTAAATTCTTAATTTGTAAGTTTTTGTAACACATTTCTAGTTTAAATTTTTAGTAATGAAAGTGTATAATTCATATTTTTAGTTTTTAGTGATATTTTTTTGGTAATGTAATAATGTAATTTGTATTTTTATATGAAGCAAGGGTAAATTGTTATTTTAAAAAAAAATGAAGATTCATCTTTTACATCCTCACATTTTAGTTAAATTATTAATTTACAACTCTAAATTCTCAATGTATCACTATAACTTACAACAATCATTTTTTTTAAACTAAAAAAATCTGAAAATGAAGACAAAATAAAAATGAAAAAAAAAAAAGGCAGAACGGACTGGAAGCGCTGGTTAAGAACCGAAACCGGTGGTCCACCCCACGGTTCCAAATCGGAACAGGAACCGCCATATTAGGCGGTTCGGTTCCGATTCCCCCCTCCCCGGTGTCTCGTGTTAAGGTGCTACGAGAGACTTTCGTAAAATTATCATCGGCAAAATTGAAGGGTAGATGTTTGAGACAAACAAATTTAGCCATTTGGCGATGGAGGATTGCTTCACTATATATAAAGAGTGAGTTAGAATCCGTACCTTGCGAGGACCCGGATGGACCAGACATATATCCTCGCATTTGAGTTTGGTTCGTTTTGATTCTCATTTTTTCGGGGTGGTGTCCATTAACGTGATTGGTGTAGGTGTCGTATCCACCACCTTGTTGCATTTTGTACTTCTTCGGGCAATAGTTGCGCTGAATCACATAAAGTTTTGGGTCCTTCGAACCCTCAATGTAAGTTCTCGTGACGTGAAATTTAAATATTGCACTCTTGGATTCAAAATCGTAGGACGGTAATTTCGGAGCTCTACCACCACGCCTAGTAGTAGTAGTAGTAGTAGTGGGTTTCGCTAGGAATGCTATCTTGAGATGGACAGTCATCGCCGAATTGTTTGGCGAAGACGGCGGCGGTATTAACACCTTCAAATATTAATACACATTAATATTAATAATTAGAAAAAAATTGTAACATAACGTCTAGGAAGATAAAAATATACTAAACATGTGGAACTTGACTTATAAAATAAAAGAACTAAACTTGACCCAAATTAGAAAATGACTTATGATTGTTGAATAAAAATTCAACGAAATTATAAATTAAATCTAAGAAAATAATGAAAAATATACCTAAAGCATCGGCTAGGTCCAAATCAATTGGAAGGTGGTCTAAGTTGATCGGTTCCTCCTCATCTAGGTTGAAGAAGCTCGGTGGTGGAGGTGGATTAGACGAACCACCAACGTCCATCCTCCCTATATGATCGGAGCTCCGACGAGAAGAGTTGGATCCAACTTTACCACTCGATATATATATATATATATATATATATATATATATATATATATATATTTTTTTTTTTTTTTTGGGGAGGGGGGTGGATTTTCGAAGGGTTAAACAACTAAAAATTGATCTAGAAACTTGAAGTAGAAAAAAATATAAATTGAGGTATTGAACTAAAATTTGAAGTAAGAACAAATTTCACAATTGAAAATAATAAGAATGCTAATTGCTAGATTGCAAGAGAGATTGAGACTTTGAGACTTGAGAGCAGAGAGAAAGATGAAAGATTGGTGTGGAAAAAAATTTGAGTGAAAATGGTTATTTATAGAGGTTATTTAGGTAATACAAAAAAGATATTAAAAACAGCCCCCCCCCCCCCCCCCCCCCCTCAAACGGTCAAATGATCGTGGCCGTTGATTTTCAATGGCCATTTGATCTTGACTGTCTGTTTTAAAAAAATAAAAAATTATGTTGGAACTGGCGGTTCCAGTTCCAGTGCAACAAATCTATGATCCGGACCATCCATCTCCAACGGCTACCCCATCGCGGCCATACACGTGGCCATTTCAATTTTTTCTAAAAAAAAAATTAATAAATCGCGGGCGGTTCGCGGTTCCGCCATTACACAAACCTGAATCGCACCGACCCATCTCCTGGGGCCGGTGCGATTTGAAACCGGGAACCGGAGTCAACGATTTTGACACCGTTGATCGCCGGTTCGGTTCGGGCCAGTTCGCCGGTTCTCGATTCTTTTGGACACCTCTACACATAACTCAGTTTCTTTTCTTTTCTTGCTACTATGACTAGTTTCCAATGGAAAACTCTTCTTACTTACAATTTTTTTTTAACTTCATAAATTTATTACATATTTTTACTTTCTAAATTTATTTAGTTTTAGATTTTTGAGGACTTGCTATATGTTTTACTTCTTTTCTTCTTCCTACTCTTACTAGTTTCCCGTGGAAAACTCCTCTTCTTGCTTACATATATAATTTTTCAACTTTATAAGGTTATTACATATTTTGACTTTCTAAGGGTCCGCTTGGTTGCAAATCATCAATAGCAATAATAATGGGTATGAATGAGGGGTCAATCATATTATGGATGAAATGGGGAGAATTGTTAATAAAATGGGTAATGATTAACTTATTTATTATGTAACAAGCACCATAAATAAAAAAATGAGTCATCATTCATTCTCATTCCTTACCCCTAAACCCCCAACCAAACGTGCTCTAAATTTATTTATTTTTAGATTTTTGAGAACTTGCTCTCTGTTTTACTCTCTCTCTCTCTCTCTCTCTCTCTCTCTCTTTTTTTTTTTCCGCCTTCTTTTTAAATAGCTCTGTGATTAGTTATATTTAAGTAATTAATATAAAATTGATAGAAACATGATGAAAGTTTTTCTTTAATATTATTAATTATTTAATTTATTTATGTTTACTGTAAATTGTATGGTAAAAAATAGGGATTTATTTATTTTAGACTCAACTCAGATTACTAATATGATAGGATCCGCCCTGAATATTTCCTGTAGAATTTTCTTAGTGGACTGTTTCATTGACTTCAAAAAATTTGGAAAACCACACGAGTTTGATATTGTATTAATATTATTTTATGGTGTTATATTAAAGCGTTAGGAATCATATGATCACAAATTTATACAATAATTAGTTGTTTCATTATAAGAATAAATTCTCCAGACATGCATGTGTCAATTTTTCCATATTTTTAAGTTATGTTTTATAACATGTAAACCATTATTTAAGTTATTACTACAATTATTGTATACACGCGTGTAAGACATTCCTTCTATGAATAATTGTCTTAAATGTCTTTGTGATAATTATGTTCATGGAAGGCAAGCAAATTTAAAGATCTACTTTTATTAAAATTTCATTTAAATATTTTATATTTGTAAACCTCCATTTTTTTCATTCCCTAGTGAAAACAACTATTGATTCTATGCCAAGAGTGTTGATTGTGTACCTATATATTTATTAAGTACTATCTCGTGATATGGTTAAAATTTGCAATACAACAAGCTCTTACCCATGCCAAGTTTAAGAATTTTTTTTTTTAAGATTTGACTTATGTTGAGAGTAATTTATTTTCACAAATACATATAATCTATATTTATTTTTAAAATAAAATATATATTAGTTTGTTTTGCACAATATCGTGTATTGTACATATTTTGCACTAATACATGTATATAAAATGCAAATACACACATAAAATGCATCAAAATTTTACATATATAATTAGTGATGAAAATTTCGTCGCTAAATCTGTACAAAATTCTTGACTGATTTTCCGTCGTTAACTAACAAGAGAAAATTCTATCACAAAAAACTAATAAAACGACAACTTTTTTTATTAGTGACAGGAATACTCCCTTGTTAATTAAGGATGAAATTATTTCCGTCACCAAATTCTGTTGCTAAATTTGTGGGAATTATACCTCTTGAAATATTGAGGGATTCCCGACCGAAATAAAATTGTCGATAAATTCCATCATTATTTCGTTAGTAATAATTTTATTTATTTATTTTTCATACATCCATTTCGATAGTTAATCACTCGCTAATTACGGACGACATATTTTCCGTCGGTAAATCCTCGCTAAATAATGTTTTCTTCATAATGAAGGTTGAGTAAGCAAGCAAGTCAAGAGTGCACCTCTCACCTGCACTATGAGTAATTTGATATTACTATATAATTGTTTATTATAAATGTATACTATATGATCTTTTTAAATTCAGATGTTGTTTAATTATAATTACACGCTAGAGTTGTTAAGTCTATATATGTTCTGTGATGTTAGTAATTAAGCATCTAATACACATAAACACATATATAGGGAATCGATGTATACCTCAATTCGGTGCAGCGGAAATAGAATTGATCGATTCACCTAACGTTGATCGTACTTTGATTGTCTATAAGCCCGTCCTGACGAACACTACCAGAGTGTCCGCCATTTACTACACACTTTAAACTCTTGGAGAACTATGATGATACTCCAAGAATTAGAATGAGAGAGAAAAGGGAGAAATTGTATTTTCTGTGTATGATTTTTCGTACCTCACGAATATCAGATATATCCGTATATATACTGGTGTATGAGAGATCTCTCTCCTATTATGGATAGGATCTCCATCTCTATCGGAAATATATCTAATAAGATATCAAATATCTAGTCAGATATATATCCCAGATATATTGGGATCCATCAGATATGGATGCAACTAACATCTCCCACTCATATAAATCTGATCCGACTTATTCGAATCAAAGACTCCGCAATTCTCATCATCACACCTCTTCTTTCATACAGAGACTAAGGCGTGCGACCAAGCGAGAACATAATGGAACAAAGTGAGTAGAGTTATATTAAGTTATCACCCAACTAACATAACTCATCAACTCGGGAGACTCGCTGTGTACCCCAAACTATGTGGCTGCACTAGACCAAACATCTATGACCCCTCTTATGCATATAGAGCACGTTTGACCCCTAAATTGTATCTATGCTCATGACTATGTCAAAACTATTTCGACTTAGTTGACCGGCCTATGAGCCATAGTACACAAGTGCATTACCAGCTTAGTTTTTCCTTGGCCTCTTTTGCCAATCTGCTTGGACTTGACAGCTTTCTTAGTCATGCTCCAACAGACCATATGAATCATGGCCATTGAACACATGCTAAAGTAGCCTCATCAAGCTTACACTTCATCACAAAGTCCAAAATCACAAAGGGCACACAAAACACTATAAGAGCTCACGCAGTGACGAAGCAGGGATCTATTCGGTCATTCCTCTTACTAAGGTTGTCATTAAGCACATGTAGTATGAATACATGTTATGATGGAGCTCCCACTCAAATTTGGGCATGTCACACTCTAAACATCATGCGAGTCTTAGTCCAGTCGCTCTTCTAGCGTCTGACCTGCATATCACTAGAAATTTATCTCCAACACAACTTTTGATGATTCGCACACTCGATCATTAAGAGGCTTTTATGAAGTTAGGACATTCTTCATAATCGATCAAGTATGATCTCATCCTGGCCTCTTGCCAAGGCGACTATGGGCAACAATCTTTCGTGTTGTTCCTTTCACGAAGGTGATCACTTGCAAGTAATGTGTTTGATTAGCTAGTCTCATCCTGCTTGCTCACCAAAGCGCTAGGGCGATTTCTCGTGTGAGCGAGACAATCCAAGCCTTGTTACATATCACATATAATAGACACAGTACTTCTAATATATAATAAGGGCACATTTCATTGAAAAATAAAATTGTTCATACAGGCTAAAAAAATTTAAATTGTATGAAGTCCCATACTCTTAACATGTCTTTGAAATACATCTTTACTCAAAGGCTTGGTGAAAAGATCAGCTATCATTTCACCAGTGGGAACGTGCCCCTAAACCACTTGCCCCTGCGCAATATTATCTCGGATGAAATGGTATCTGGTGTCAATATGCTTGGTCCTCCCATGATACTTGGGGTCCTTAGCATATGCTAGTGCAACTATGTTGTCAAAAGGACAACTACTGCATCATCTACGTGCGCCGTAATGCGCAAAGTCTGAAGAAATCTTTTCAACTAGATAGCCTCTTGAACTGCAGATATACAAGCGATGTACTCTGCGTCCATAGTGGATAAAGATATACAAGACTGCTTCTTGCTACACCAAGTGATAGCAGCGCCACCCAACAAGAATGCATATCCCGATGTGGATTTGCGTTCATCTCTATCTGCTGATCCATCAGCATCGTTGTAACCAAGTAGCTTCAGACTGCCACAGTGATAGCACAAAGCTAAATCACTTGTCCCTGTGAGTTGGAGTCAATTTCATCAAGTGTGTGTGGAGTTAATTAATAAGGAGCGTTGGAAATCAAGAACCGGATATAGAACCGTGTGAACCGGATTAAAGAACCGAGTTTCAGAGTAAACAGGTGGATGATGTAGGCTGAACCGGGTTTGAGTAAAACTAGTGGTTTAGGTTGGTTATGCAACGGTTTTTACGTGTCTTTGACAACGGTTTTCATAACCGTTTTTCTGTTGGAACTTGCAGCGAGGTTACAACGGATTGCTGGTGATTGGTTGAGTTCAATTCTTATAGTTAACTTCAGGAACAACTTGTTGCATATCTAATTCATTCATTTTCCCTCTGTAAACATTATTGTACAGAGAGAATTAGGTAATTAGGGTTCTTGACCTAATTTGGTGTTCAGAATTAGGGGTTTACTGATTTCTGTATAATCTTGTAATCTCCAGTTGTTATTAGTGAATTGGGGTGTGAGGAGCCTCCGTGGATATAGAACTTCATAATTCGAACCATGTAAATGTGTTATGATTCATTGTTCATTCTAGTTTTGCGTTTGTGTGTGTTTGGCCAGTTTTCAATCTCATTTGTCCGAACAGAGTCTGTGATTTCTTGTGATTATCCTTGTGGTTGATTCCTGCACAATAGTCCCGTTAAAAATCTAAGTGTCCTTTTGACTGCAGCCCAATGAGCGCGTCCGGGATTACTTTGATACCTACTCACCATCCCAACTACAAAGCACAAGTCTGGTCGAGTACACATCATTGCGTACATCAAACTCTCTACTATGCTTGCATAAGGAACTTTAGCCATGCTTTCCTTTTCATCATCTATCTCTGGGCATAGATCTTTGCTAAGAACACAATTTCTTTTCCATAGGCGTGTCAATGGGTCTAGCATTATGCATACGAAATCGCTCTAGAACCCTCTTATATAAGTCTCTTGAGACAAAGTTAAGAGTCTCTTTGAGCAATCTAGGTGTATCTTAACACCAAGTATGTATTCTGCTTCTCCCATGTCTTTCCTCTTAAAAGTAGATGATAGCCATTGCTGAATGGCGACAATCATCTCCGTATAATTACCAGCCAATAAAATGTCATCCACATACAATGAAAGAGTTGTGAATTTTTTATCATCCCTTTTGACATATACACAGTGATCTTCCTCAATCATTGTAAAGCCGATCGAAGTGATAGCTCGATGAAATCGAAGGTACCACTGTCTGGATGATTGTTTCAGTTCATAAATGGAATGCTTTAAGCGGCACACTTTTCGCTCTTGCCCCTTTACTTGAAAACCCTTAGGTTGATCCATATAGATCTCATCACCCAGTTCTCCATTGAGAAATGCTATCTTTACATCCATTTGGAACAGTTCCAAATCAAGGTGGGCGACAATTGCTAAAATGAGACGGATCGAGGCAAACCTCACCACTGGGGAGAATGTCTCTTCATAGTCCACACCTTATTTTTGGGTAAAGCCTTTCGCCACCAGGCGAGCTTTGTACTTGTCTATCGAGTCATCTTCTTTTCGCTTGACTTTGAGTATCCACTTGTTCCCAATTGTCTTACGTTCAGACGGTAGATCGACTAGCTCCTAAACTAGGTTCTTAGCCATTGAACTCATCTCTTCCTCCATATAGCACTTATCCACTCTTTAGCATTCGGAAAAGTTACAGCCTCTTCATAAGTGGCTAGCTCATCAACATCCATAGTTGCGCACATGAAAGATTGCCCCTCGAGTTCAAAATGTCTTCGGGGCACCGTTCTACGCTTGCTCCGACGCAACTCTAGATCTTCAGAGTCTTCATGCAATGGATTTCTCCCACTGACTCTAAGATCGCTCTCATTATTCCCGTCAATTGCTGGATTTGGTTGTGAAACCACATTCTAACCAGGAATACCAACGTTTCTTCGGGATCTTGTAACTCATATAGTTTAAGATCTCCTTTAACTTCTCCAATTGTTGGAAATTCCTCCTCGAGGTAATTGACATCACGTGACGTGACTCAATTTCTGTCATTCCTCTGTCCGGGTGTTCACCATACATCACATAGCCTTTTGAGTGGTCACGGTATCTTATAAAGATATCTTTGATTACTCTAGGACCAAGTTTCCCATGCTTATGAGAAGTATTATGAGCAAACTCAGCAGACCCTCAAGGGCGCAAGCCTTCTAAGCTAGGCTTTCTTTCATGCCACAACTCATATGGCGTCGAAGGAACTGACTTAGATGGCACACAGTTCAATATGTAGGCAACAGTTAAAATTTCATCTCCCCAAAAGGATATTGGAAGATTTTCTTGCGCCATCATTGATCTGGCTATGTCCAGAAGTGTCCTATTCCACCTCTTTGCAACACCATTTTGATGCGGAGTGTATGAAATTGACAGTTGTCTTATGATCCCTTTTTCCTCACAGTATTATCTGAAATGATCAGACAAGTATTTTTGCCCTCTATCAGTGCGCAAAGTTTTAAGTTTCCTATTTCTTTGGTTCTTAACCTCTGCTAAGAATCGCTTAAAGCAATCAAGTGCTTCTGAGCTGTGAGATAGGAGATATAATGAACCGTAGCGCGAATAATCATCAATAAATGTGAGGAAATAGGATGCACCGTGTCGTGCCTTCATATTTACGGGTCCGCATATGTCCGAGTGAACTAACTCTAGAGGTTGAGTAGCTCTCTTTGCCTTTCCAAAAGGCTTCCGGCAGGCTTTTCCTGCCAGACATGTTTCGCACACACGAAGGTTGACTTTAGCCAGATTGCCTAAAAGGCCCTCTCGTGCTAACCTAGTCATCCTTTCACGTCCAATGTGTCCTAACCTTGCATGCCGTTTTGTAGAATCATTCAAAACATCAACAGAAGAAGAAACAAAAGAAGTGCATGCAATAGATAAATCTAACATGAAAAATCCATTGTTCATATGACCTATGCCATAAAGGTTGTTGCCGAGAAAAATGGATAACATAGCCTTTTCAAACAGGAAAGAAAAATCTTGACACAAAAGTGCTGAAACTGAAAGTAAATTACACCGAATACTAGGCGCATAAAGCACATCACTAAGGAGCAGCTCGCGCCTAGTGCTAAGTTTGAGCTGGTATGACCTAACTCTCACAACCTCTTCTTGAACGCCATTTTCCATAGCAATGTAGTGGCTGCCCGCTGGTACTCGATGATAATCTAGAAATCTTGCTCTATCTCTTGTCACATGTTTGGTTTCTCCCGAGTCTACAATCCAACCATGGAGAGAGTTAGCAACGAACACATGTGAGCAAACAAATGAATTAGAAGAGCTAGGAGCAGGTCTTACCTTCTTTGGCTCAGTACAAATATGAGCAAAGTGACCCGACTTTCCACTGTTGTCTTACTGCCCCTTTTACCACGGTGACGCTTTTTGGCCTTTTCACCTTGCGGGCCCAAGTTTTGATTTTTGGCGTTGCTTTGTCCTGCATCTTTTTGCTTTTCCCAATGGTTGCCTTTGTTAGGCTTGCGTTGCCCAACATGTGTGACGAAAGCAGCTGCTTGTGCTCTTTCCGCCTCTTGACGGTCAGCCTCAAGTCTGAAATAACTGGCGACGTTGTCAAAGGTCTGGATTTTCTCGTTGTGTGTGAGCACAAGTTTAACCTATCCCCAACTCTGCTCAGGCAGCGACCTTAGGACTGCCAAAACTTGTTTTTCATCGGTGAGTTCATTTCCAGCGTTTTGAAGCTCTCGAATCATGTCTTTCATGACATCAAGATGCTGGCTCATAGAGTGCTTTGGGTCAAGTACATACTGGTTAAACTTAAGGGTTAAAGCCCTTAGTCTCGTTGCCAAGGTAGTGCCGTATATGACCTTTAAGACGTCCCACAACTCTTTAGCTGTAGGAAACGTCTCGAACTCACGAATCAGATGATCATGCATGCAACTCAGCATAGTATAGCACGCAGAATGATCTTGATTCGCCCACTTATTATACGCGTCCAAATCGCGACGATATTGGGCAATTTGTCCGTTCTCTGGCTCAACCGGCATAGCCATAGTATTGGTGAGATGATCAAGGAAATTTTTATTGTGTAGCAGAAACTGGATCTTATGGTGCCATATGGCATAGTTCTAGCCATCTAATTTGCCAAAGCTGTAAAGATCAGAAAAAGCTACTTGGGCATCCATTTCTGTTAATATTAAGCACAATATGTTAGAAGCTTGTCTATTTAATATTTTTATTCGGGTCCAAATAAAATTTTATTATTTCTCACAAGTGAATGAGATAAAAAAATTTGCCACATAGGCTCATAATAATCTCCCACTCAATTGAAGATGATAATAAAAAATTAAATGATAGCGAATAAAAAAAAAAAGTCCATTTAATAAACATCCATATAAAAATATAGTGAGATGTCAATGGCCTATGGTGGTAAATACGAAACAACAAAAAATTACATGGCCTTAAAAAATGAGCCCTCTAATACATGTGCCCAAGTGAGAAACGAAAAAATAAATAAAAAAAAAAATTCATTCCTACTACATGATTATATAAAAGAAAATTATATCGGGACATCGTATAATCATCATCTTCATCAACTATCTCACACATACATCAATCAACATCACATCAAGTAATAAAAAATGAATACAATTAAATTAAGTGATATAATGCACGTAAAAAATTAAGCAGGCAAGCCAAAAAAAAAAAAAAGGGTAGCCACATTTGGATTATTGAGTGGAGCACCTAGTATAAAAGCCCAGCTTTCCCGTGAATAAGGCCCATCCATTTTTTTAAAAAATATCAGTCCAATGCCCAAAAATGTTCAGCCCAAATTTTTTTTTTTTTTAAAAGTCCAGGTTGTCCCGAATTATTAGGCCCCATAACTAGTCCGGCCTAGCAGAAGACCAAGCCCAATATTAAATTGGCCCAACAAGCCCAATCAATTTCAGCCCTAGTCCTTAACCCTAACCCCGCCGCCGCCGCCGTCGCAAGCGCCGCAACCGCCGCCGACGTTGTAACATCCGTAGGATAGCAAAGTAGCAGCGCAGCATCAGAACCGCAACCACCGGTGTCACAAGTGTTTCGCAAAATAAGCAACGCAGTAGCACGTCGCCGTTGCAGCCACCGGAGTCGCGTAGAAGGAGCAGCTGCACGTCGCCGCTGCCGCCGCGGTCGCGCATGTCCGCCGTCATCACAGGGCAGCAGCACGCAGCGAACGCCGCAGTGTAGCAGTGCAGCAGCCGTCACGCATCATCGCGCCCCGTCAAGCCTCGCTCGAACCCATCACCACCTCGCGCTGCAGCAACACAGCAGCAGCGAGCGCCGCCGCCATGGCTGACGGACAGGGCAAGACGAGAGCAGGCTTAAAAAAAAGTCCAGTTTTGTTTTGGGAATTTTTTTTCTTTATGATCTTGATTGAAAAAAAGTATTCAACAACGATAGGTTTGCATCTGTTCTCTCATTCAATTGCTGTATGAAAACAGAACATCCAATTGAATGCCAGGGAGAAGTTTAAAAAATAATCTTTCCCAATGGAATAAAAAAACGACACGGGAAATTAACTCTATAATACAGGCTAGAACGAATCAATACTCGCTCGGATCCCACTGTTAGTAATTAAGCATCTAATACACATAAACACGTATATAGGGAATCGATGTATACCTCAATTCGGTGCAGCAGAAATAGAATTAATCGATTCACCTAACGTTGATCGTACTTTGATTGTCTACAAGTCCGTCCCGACGAACACTACCAGAGCGTCCGCCGTTTACTATACACCTTAGACTCTTGGAGGACTCTGGTGATTGATACACGTTAATTATGCTTGTAATTAGGTCGAGTTATGATATTATTTTATGGGAATTATATGCATAGATGGTCAAGAATTGGATGAAATGTTATATAAGTGACCAATTAACGTACTCGGCTTGTTTTAAGGTGTTTTTGAGCTTTTTCAGGATTAAAGGTTGTGATTTACGACCACCGGACGAGGAAACAAGTTGGAAAAGAGTGAAAACCGGTCCAAACCGTCTAAGAACCGGTCCAAACCGGTCCGAACCGACCTGAACCGGCCTGAACCGGTCCAGGAGCAAAACGGGGCAAGAACCGACACGGCCGCGTCAAACCTTCAACACGGCCGTGTCAAAAGTGGTGCTCAAGGTTCAAAACAGCTCTGGAACAGAACACGGCCGCGTCATAATTGCAACACGGCCGTGTCAAATGTTGCGCAGAAATTGAAGTTTACAAAGCAACACGACCGTGTCACTTAAGCAACACGGCCGTGTCAAAAAGGCCGCCGATAAGAGAGATCCTGTTTAATAGGGGATTTGATTTCCTAATAGGATTTTGAGTCTATCTTCTCAAAGATTCGTCCCCAACTCTATAAAAAGGACCTCAAGCTCTAGGAAAAAGGAGGAATCACGGAAGAACATCAATTACATTATTCTACCTAGAAGAAATCTCGAAGGACAAAGAAGACGAAGATCATCGAGACGGAGTCATCCGGGTTTAATTATTCGTTTCTAGTTTAATTCTTTACAATGTTTTTATTAGAATTTTGTATTGGATTATTGCTAGGCATGAGTAGCTAAGCTATTCGTGTCCTAGGGTTAGAAAGTAGGAATTTTTATGACAATGATTTGATAATGATTTAATCTATTTATTCCTTTCTTTATATGTTTATCTCTATGTTTGTGCTTACAACTAGATTTAGCTTGATCACCTAGATTTAGTAATTTAGTTTAGAAATTCCGCTTCGAGAGGAGGGAATTGTTATCAGACTTAGAACATAGAGCGCAGTTGTCTATGACTGTGTAGGCCGTGGCTTAGGATTGTTTGGGAGTTATTAGGTTTAATTGACTCGAGAGGGTAATTAGCTTAATTAATCAACGGTTTAATCGCTTCGAGAGAAGGATTAGATTATTGGCGTGCCGCCTAATAAACATTAGAATTGGTAAATTTATAGGTTAATTATATTCAACATTGAAATAATATCCTGAAATCGAAGCCCTAGGATACCCTTTCTCAGTAATTTTAGTTCTCTTTGTTTACCAATTATTAGTTAAATTCCTCAGTTTTTATTGAAATTAATCTTTTACAACTTAGTATATAGTTAGGACATTCCTAGAGTATTGAGGTATCAAACTACCTAAAACTATTCCTTGTGGGATCGACCTTGACAATAGTACTACACCTACATCCGTACACTTGCGGAACACTAGGTTAGAAACCGACGTGTTAAGTTTTTGGCGCCGTTGCCGGGGAATAGGATTTAGCGCTTAGTTTTTATCTTGAAAAATAGGAGGAAACTAGACTAGATTTTATTTTTTTTCGTAATTTTAATTTTCGTTTTTATTTTTGGGTTAATTTTTGTATTACGCGGTAGTTCTTGTTTTTGGTGTTTTCAGGCTTCGTATGCTCACCAGATCAAAAGGGAAAGAAACCCTTCTTCCTTTCGATCCAGAAATTGAAGCGACAGCTCGCAGACACCGAACTAGAGGAAACTTCGCATCTGAGATGGAGAACCCACCACAGCATCCGAATCAGGATGACACACTTAACAGAGTACTGACAGCTCTGGCACGTTTGGATGATCGAGTCACGAATATACAGCAACAGCTACCTCCACAAGGGCCACAACTACAACAGCAGTACTGCCCAATTCAGATAGACCCAGCTGCAGGCGATGAAGATGACACTCCCATCAGTGACTGCCTGAAGCCCAGTCCAAATCAGCAGGCAGGAGGAGTACAACCTCCACCACTCAATGCCAACAATTTCGAGCTGAAGCCTGCACTAATTAACATAGTGCAGCAAAACCAGTATGGGGGAAGTGCTTTGGGGGATCCGAATGCACATCTGATCAAGTTTCGCAGACTGGCCGACACAATCAAGATCAATCATGTGCCGCACGAGCAGGTCAAGATGAGACTGTTCCCTTTCTCACTGAGGGACAGAGCACTACAGTGGTTCAATTCGCTGGAAGATATCAGGGATTAGGAAGACTTAAGTACTTCTTTTCTGTTGAAGTACTTTCCACCAAGCAAGATGCTCGACCTACAGAACCAGATCAACTAGTTCAAGCAATTGGACCAAGAACCATTCGGAGAGGCTTGGGAGCGATTCCGGGATCTTATCCGGAGTTGCCCTCAACATGGGTTCACCAAGAAGCAGCAAGTGTGCAAGTTCTACAATGGTTTACTTGCACCGACTAGAAATCAAGTGGATGCAGCTGCGGGTGGAAGTTTGATGAAGAAGTCAGTAAAGATGGCATTCTCAATCCTGGACGCTATGGCGAGAACGAGCTACCAATGGTCAAATGAGAGAAACATGCCAAAGAGGGTAGCAAGTGTCCAAAAAGTCGAGCCCGTCAATAATGAGCCAATTGAAAAGCTCACAGCACAAGTAACAGCATTGACGAGCCAGGTGAATTTGCTAACTAATCTGACGTTAGCACAACAGCCAGGGGGTCCGGAAGAAGTTGAAGAGGTAAAATTTGTGAATCAACGAAACTTCAACAATTTCCTGAACAATCAGCCTCGGTACAATCAGTACCCCCAGAATCAGAATCATCAGAACTTCTCGTATGGGAACGCACAAAATACACTTAATCCGCCACCCGAATTTGTTGTTACAAATGGCATGATCCATGACGGTAAGAAGCCACCACAAGAAGAAATTGTGCAATCACAATTTGAAAAGTATGATGAAAAGTTAGCTCAGTTGGAGAAGAAAGTGGATGGGAAATTCATGGAGCTAAACAAGCATATCACTGGGCAAGGGGCAGACATCAAGAGGCTCGAGAACACATTGGTGCAGACTCAAGCTAGCATTGGTGAATTATCATCAAACATGAGCCAACTGATAAAGATAGTAGGAGCTCAACACAAGCAAGGCCAATATCCGAGTGATACAGTGGTTAATCCGAAGGAGCACTGCAATATTGTGAAGCTAGAGGAGCATGAGGAAAGCATGAAGGACCATGAAGCGAAGAAATCAACCAAGGAAGTCAAAAACATTGAGACGAAGGAGGTCAATACAATCATAGATAAGAAAATTCCATATCCTATTCTTGATGAGTCTTTTGATTTTTGTTTTAAAAATTCATTCTTCGCTAACCTTGATCCTTTAGAGCAATCTAGTGCTGAAGTTGTGAAACAGGAACCACTAAAGGAGAGAATCCAAGAGAAAGAGGAAACCAAGAAGAGGAAGGATGAAAAAGAGACGACGAAGAAACCGAGCAGGCCCAAAAAGAACGCAACCACAAGCATGAAACCGAGAAGAGCAACAAAAGCAAAAGATCCAGGGAGTATTACTATTTCTTGCTCAATTGGTAGTCATGAGTTTCATAATGTCATGTGTGATTTAGGGTCTAGCATAAATTTGATGTCTCTTAAGCAGTATAAATAATTAGGATTAAGGGAAATTAAACGATCCTTTACTACTATCCAATTGGCTGATGGATCGTCATTAACGCCGTTGGGAGTAGCAGAGGATGTAGTGGTGAGAGTGCTAAATTTTGAATTCCCTAGTGATTTCTTAGTTGTCGATATGAAAGGGAACGATGAATTTCCTTTTATCTTAGGAAGACCCTTCTTGGCGACTAGCCAAGCACTAATAGATGTACCTAAAGGGGAGTTGATTTTTTGGGTTCAAAATGAAACAATCACACTCAAAATACATAAGTCGGGTCTAAGGGGTAGGCACAATTGTAGCATTGTTTACACTACCCAAGCTGCTGTAGAAAATCCTCATGTACTCTTTAATTGGTCAGAAAACATCCGACTCCGGGTGGCTAGAAAATGGTTGATAGGAAAAGGACGTCTGGCTGATGACGTAAAACAAAGCGCTTGTCGGGAGGCAACCCGATGTTTATCGTTTTATTTTTTTTATTATTTCGTTAATTTTATGTTTTTACTTGTATTTTAGTGTTTTATGTTTTTAGGAATCAACATGGACGAGTGTGCATGAAACGGGGGTCGAAAAGACGAAAAATCGCATGAAGAAGGAAATCAGAGTAACACGGCCGTGTCAACCTACAACACGGCCGCGTCAAAACTGGCGTCAAACGTGTGGAATCGTCTGGAAAGCAACACGGCCGTGTCACCAATTCAACATGGCCGCGTCCGATTCAGCTCAAATGCAACACGGCCGTGTCACAAAAACGACACGGTCGCGTCAAAATCATGCTTAGAAACCAATTTTTTTGGTTCAACAGCAACACGGCCACGTCAGCCTAGTAACATGGCCGCGTCAAAAATCAAGCTCCAAACACAAATCCGCACTGGAATGCAACACGGCCGTGTCACACAAACGACACGGCCGCGTCAAAAGTGCCCTAGAAAATCAACTTTGGCTCAAATGTGACACGGCCGTGTCAAATTTTTCAACACGGCCGCATCAGTACCTCAGCACCTTAAAAATGCAAGACTCAGGGCTTAATGCGGAGACGGTCGAAACAGAGTCAGTAGGAGGCAATGGCACGACTTCGGAGCTAGTAGGGTTTCAAAACGCCGCCGTCGTTGCAAAGATTTGTAAGTTAGCACCAAGGCGTACCACGTTTTTCCTCCAAACATTGGCTTTCAGCCAAGTTTGGGGGAGGGGGTGGACCGTGGGACGTCTTGGCAGCTATATTTCTAGTTTTGATTTATATTGTTTCGATAGTGTTATCGGGTCTGTGACCCCATTTATCTGATTTATTGGTGTTGTTGGGTCTGTGAGCCCGAGTTTGATTGCATATCGTTCCATGTTGAGTTTTAGGAGTTTAGAGTTTAGAGTCTTATTAGTGTTTTTAGTTTTTAGAGTCATAAGAAGGATAAAACCCGGAAAAATGTAACAAGTGAAAAGGAAAATAAAAAAGAGAAAATTAGGGAGAGATGGATGATGAATAGTTAATGATGAGATGATTTTGAGAAGTAGATGAAAAAATGGCACATAATAGAGCATGAGAGGTGTTTTGAGACGAAATTGAGCTTGAACTTAGAATATTCAATCAAAATTAACCTTGTGAGAATTTGAGCCTAATTATACTCCAATTTTTTGGAGTAATATATTTTCTTTCGGTGTGAATTTGATTGAATATATGTACTAGTCTCTAGAACTTGCCTTGAGTCTTTACTGTGAATGTGTCAAGTATATGTTGTGATTTAGGAAATGATCTTAGGCAATTTTTTTGTTTAAGCCTATTTATTTGAGCCGTAAAAATTACCCTTTGTACCAAAAGTTCACGTTTTGTCCCTAGTTAGCCCACTTGAGCCTTATAACCTTATTTATTCATAACGTAACAATATCAGCAAAAACCTTTTGATTTAACTCTTTTGGCCCTAATTGGATTAATCAAGTTAGAGGGAGGAGAATTGGAAGGAAGTTTGGGTAAACAATTTGTGGGAAGAAATGAGAAAACTAGTGGATATTCCAAAGATGAAGGACAAAAAAAAGGGGATAGGTGAAAAACAAGGAAGGATAGCCTCTCTTAATGGGAAAAAAAAAAAAAAAAGAAAAGAAAAATGTGGAAAAAGAAAAAGTTGTGTTTGGTTAGTATTTTGTGAAGAGGCTATAAAATAAAGTGCTTAAAGTGTGAATTTGATTAGAACAGTCGGGTAGTCCCAAAGATGTGGTACCCACAAAAATGAAAAGCACTTAAGTTGTACGGACTTTTGAAGGTGAAGAACTCACTTTGCGGGGTGATTTGCTGAGATTTGAAGAGTGATTGTATTGAGGGGTAGTCGGGTTAGACGTAACTTGATTAGTCCAATGAATAGTCACTTATATCCAAATGTATCCCACCTTACCTTAAGCCCACATTACAACCAAAAGAAAGACCTTTTTGATCCTTTGTCACACGTATCAAGTACGAGGTCTAGTTTAGACGATTGACAAGCATATGGTAGGCTTTGCATATAATTCAATATGAGTGAAAATTATTTTAGCCTAAACACTTGAGAGAAGAGTGAAACACTTATCCGGTGAGGATTGAATGCTTCGAAAGTTCAAAGTCTCGAGATTAGTTGATTTTCGCGTTATCACATATGCTCAAGTGATTTGTGTTGCCTAGTTGTTTTAAGAAAAATCAGACTGAAACTAAATTCATCATCTAGTCGCCCTAAACAAATGCATAATCACTTGTATTCTTTGTGTCTTTTTGATGTTCGGGACGAGCAACAGTTTAAGTTTGGGGGGTTTTGATACACGTTAATTATGCTTGTAATTAGGTCGAGTTATGATATTATTTTATAGGAATTATGTGCATACATGGTCAAGAATTGGATGAAATGTTATATAAGTGACCAATTAACGTACTCGGCTTGTTTTAAGGTGTTTTTGAGCTTTTTCAGGATTAAAGGTTGTGATTTACGACCACCGGACGAGGAAACAAGTTGGAAAAGAGTGAAAACCGGTCCAAACTGTCCAAGAACCGGTCCAAACCGGTCCGAACCGGTCCAGGAGCAAAACGGGGCAAGAACCGACACGGCCGCGTCAAACCTTCAACCCGGCCGTGTCAAAAGTGGTGCTCAAGGTTCAAAACAGCTCTGGAACAGAACACGGCCGCGTCATAATTGCAACACGGCCGTGTCAAATGTTGCGCAGAAATTGAAGTTTACAAAGCAACACGGCCGTGTCACTTAAGCAACACGGCCGTGTCAAAAAGGCCGCCGATAAGAGAGATCCTGTTTAATAGGGGATTTGATTTCCTAATAGGATTTTGAGTCTATCTTCTCAAAGATTCGTCCCCAACTCTATAAAAAGGACCTCAAGCTCTAGGAAAAAGGAGGAATCACGGAAGAACATCAATTACATTATTCTACCTAGAAGAAATCTCGAAGGACAAAGAAGACGAAGATCATCGAGACGGAGTCATCCGGGTTTAATTATTCTTTTCTAGTTTAATTCTTTACAATGTTTTTATTAGAATTTTGTATTGGATTATTGCTAGGCATGAGTAGCTAAGCTATTCGTGTCCTAGGGTTAGAAAGTAGAGATTTTTATGACAATGGTTTGATTATGATTTAATCTATTTATTCCTTTCTTTATGTGTTTATCTCTATGTTTGTGCTTACAACTAGATTTAGATTGATCATCTAGATTTAGTAATTTAGTTTAGCAATTCCGCTTCGAGAGGAGGGAATTGTTATCAAACTTAGAACATAGAGCGCAGTTGTCTATGACTATGTAGGCCGTGGCTTAGGATCGTTTGGGAGTTATTAGGTTTAATTGACTCGAGAGGGTAATTAGCTTAATTAATCAACAGTTTAATCGCTTCGAGAGAAGGATTAGATTATTGTCGTGCCGCCTAATAAACATTAGAATTGGTAAATTTATAGGTTAATTATATTCAACATTGAAATATTATCCTGAAATCGAAGCCCTAGGATACCCTTTCTCAGTAATTTTAGTTCTCTTTGTTTACCAATTATTAGTTAAATTCCTCAGTTTTTATTGAAATTAATCTTTTACAACTTAGTATCTAGTTAGGACATTCCTAGAGTATTGAGGTATCAAACTACCTAAAACTATTCCTTGTGGGATCGACCTTGACAATAGTACTACACCTACATCCGTACACTTGCGGAACACTAGGTTAGAAATCGACGTGTCAGTGATACTCCAAGAATTAGAATGAGAGAGAAAAGGGAGAAATTGTATTTTTTGTGTATGATTTTCCGTACCTTACGAATATCAGATATATCCGTATATATACTGGTATGGGAGATATCTCTCTCCTATTATGGATAGGATTTCCATCCCTATCGGAAATATATCTGATAAGATATCAAATATCTAGTCAAATATATATCCCAGATATATTGGGATCCATCGGATATGGATGCAACCAACATGTGAGATACTAGCTCATCTAGTCTTATGCAAAGTAAAAGAGTTTCTCTAATGGGACTAGTAGCATGGTTCCTAAACTGCGCACGAAGAGATTTTAGGTAACTAGACCACGCATCTATGAGTAAGGACTCCTAGACCACCCTCTTAGCTTCAATTGCTCCAATATAATTCAGTGATTAGCTATCGTGGGTTCTATTGAAATTGGGCGCACTTGTATCATATTCGGAGTTAATGATACAAGATTATTTTAGCAACTCGAAGCTCCGAGCTGCGATGACTCAAATGATGAGGATAAATATTTGGGATGATCCAATTTTTCTATTTTCTCTTTTCTTGATTTTTGTAATAATTTAGCTATTTCTTGATTAAGGGTAATCTTGTCCTTTTAAAATTATATTTTAATTAAATTAAAGGATTGTATTAAGAAATTTGGTGGGTTACAAAGAGTCTATGGCATTTATTTATATATATATAAAATTTCTAGTATTTGAGCTTAAAGAAAATGTTTAATGAGATAGATGTACTAAGCATTCGTTCATAGTTACCTCATATTGCAGATAAAGACAAGTTATATAGATGTGTTGCTAGAAAAGAGAAAGATTGATACGAAAATAGTATAGTGGTGGTAGATCCTTGGAATTTGTTTAAGGATTTAATGAGCATTTTCAGTTAAATTTGCTAGAACTATTTTCTGATGTTTTAACATAAATTGAAGATTATTTCAAATTTTAGAGCAAAATGTACTTCCAAATATGAATAAAAATTCTATAGAGATTCTTGTATAAAGCTATGTTTAAAATAAATACACATTGATTTGCTAGTACTTGAAGTACTATGTTACAAAAATCATTGCAAACAAATTGTAAATAAATAAAAAAAGAGCCACGAACGTTCTCGTGATTACTATTTATTTATGAATTGTGGAAAATGTTTACCATATAGTTAAAATAATATCCCGCTAGTAGGGTGTTATATTATCTCATTCTATCATTGATTGGACTCAAATATCACACATTTCCCCAAGTTTAAACCTCATATTTTATAACAAAATCCAAATCTAAAAGAGAATACCAAAATGTCTTTCTATTTTAATTTGAAAAGAAAATGGAAACATAATTTTCCTTGAATATGAAATGTAGAAGGGTATTAGATTACTTCCCTCACCACACAACTATATAAAGATCACCTGTATGAGTGCAACTCCAACACCATAAGTTAAACATTTGTAAATTTTGGTAAAAAGAGATGGGTATGAAAGGTAAGCTTGTTTCACAAATAAGAATCAAGACGAACACTGACATGTTCAAACTATACCCAATCATCTTACAAAAATCGCTCCTTGACTGATTCGAAATGTTACTTTGCTCGCTGGACACATGGGAAACGCTGGTTCAGTCATCTACATTAACTACGATCAAGGTAATAAACATGTTCAGCACGATATTTAATCTTGTATTTCAACATTACATTATAATATTATCATATGTTTGTATATTGATATTTTTTATAGACGACATTGCTTATTTCAAGGGAATAACTAGAAAATAAATCAGACATTATTCTATGTGCAAATTATGGAAAAAAAAACACGATCTTTGGTTTAATGTTTAATTGCAACACGACTTTAGATTGTATAATGTTAATAACCATTCAATTACAACATAGGACATATTTCTGAACATCTAAAATTGAGTTGCCACCACCTTCATTTGTTGCACCTTGACGAGACCGTCCTATATCCACCACCTATTTTACTATTCATTAATTATTAAAATTGTAGTGAAACCAAAATTTAAATTATGATTGTCATGTCTTAATTCTTGATTCACGGCAGTGGCAACAGTAAATTGTGAAATTCATTGGGGGATATATGAAAGTCTCGTCAATGCATATCTAGTTAAATACAGTGGTGGTGGTGGTAGGTAGATGACAAAGAATATGGTCAATGTTGTAACTAAAAAAATATAGTTAGTTACTAACATTGATAAGTTTTAAAAGTCATGTTACAAGGAAAATTGAACCAAATATCATAAGTTTTTTATTTATATTTTTGTAATTAACCCCTTATTCTATATGCTACTTAATACACATGGCAAACTTAAGTGTGTAACGACCCAATTTTTATAAAATCTGTTTTAGAGCACTTTAAAGAGACAAATATTCCTATTAATGAAAATCCTTTATTTTAATATAAGACTATTCTTAAATCAAGTCGTTAGAATTTAAGCATAATAAATATACAAAATAATCATATTTTCTTATACGCAAAACATAATATACAATCCTATTCCATAAATCATAACTTGTAGCAGCGGAAAATAATAGAAACAATTTTCTAGCTAAACCCATTGAGATTCATCCCAACTTAAATATAAATCTTATTCCCTAGCAGCGGAAAAATAATAATTTTCTAACTAATTAATAACTAAAATCTCCATAAGTTTCACAAGTAGGATCATACAAATTAAAGTATAAACACTTTTCATATATTCCTAATCAACTATTAAGATCATTCATAATCCAAAAATAAACATAGCTAAAAATATCCATTAACTCCATAAAATCAAAAAGTAAGATCATATGTATCAAAGCATAAACAATTATCAAATAATCATAATATAAAATGCAATAAAGATATCAGTTCAACTATAGATAAATAAATCCTAACTAGTCATATGCTTATCAGCCCGCCTCGACTCTCATCACGCAACTCCGAGTCAACCTAAAAATGTTAGTTGTGGGGGTAAGCTACACTAGCCTCTTACAAGTCCATATTAAAAATATATGGTTGAAACATTAACATGAATAACAATGAACTTACACATATAACATGAATAACAATGAACTTACACATAACATATGTGCACAGGTTGCCCCGGATCACACCAACTTATAGGGATTGATCAATCAAACATATAAATGCAACTTAGGTCTTACATTTCTTAAACATATAATGCAACGTAGGTCTTGCATTTCATAAGATAACAATTAATCCACATAGACGAATCAAGCAAATACAATTAATAAAGACGAGTAAGAATCCCCACCTTAAATAGAGTAGTTGAGTAAAAATCTTGAACTTTCACGCAAGTGTCTAATCACCGTATTCTTGATCAGAGGATCCTACATTATAAATAATGTATCCTAATTAATCAATTATTATTACTTAAAAAGATTATATATAATAAAACAAAGAAGTAATAAAGGAATGGGTTAATGAATAAAATGTGATCAATATAGGTTTGGGTTTGTTCTGGAAATTCTGAAAATTAAGGGTACTTGGCTTTTGAGAAAAAGTTGAATAGGAAATTGATGAAATCACCTATTAGCCCCCACCTGCAGAACCTACACTCCATATCTAAGTTTCATTTTCTTTTACCATTCTAACAACAATAGTGGGCTCCACCCCTCTTCTCTACCCTCCTTCTTCATATACACACACTAACACACATCCAAACAGACACCTGCACACGCACATACACACGCATAAACAAACCTGCAACACAGACCCACACACACACGGTGCAACACACACATACACACACATACATACGCATAAACACACACACACACCTGCAACACAGACGCACACACACATAAACACACACAGTGCAACACACACATACACACACACCCAGTACGACACACACATGCACCTGCATTTGCACACACTTTTATACATACATATATCAACACAAAAATATATACACACTCAGATCACAGTCACACACAATATGTATTTATATGCTTATACTCTTGCACACGCAATCGACCTAAATTTCACCCCGCACATACCGACCCCTTCCCCCTTGTCCGGTGCTGCTGTGCGTCGTGGCTCGTACGACACAGCGACGACCAGATATCGTCTAGACTGACTTTATTTAAAGATTAGAGAAACTGAAAAGATCGATTTAGAACGACTGAAAAGGCGAAAACTTTTAGAGATAAATATGTGCGGACTACCTCTTACTGCTACTGCTGCTGTTGTGGGAAGGAAGAGGAAGAACACCTCCTCCTTGAGAAGAACGTGAATTGATACGGCGTATTCTCCTCTTTTTTGTTTTTTTTTAGTTCTACGGCTGCCTATGTATGAGGGTGTTTTTATAGATAGGGTTAAATCTCATATTAGGGTTAGATTTGTGGATTTGCATGTCTAAAAGATTAGGATTAATATATCTGATCAAGGAACACCGTGATATAAGACACTTTACGGATATGCAGTTGGGAAAATAATTCATGTTTTGGGCCAACTAATGGGCCATGCTCATAAAATTAAAATTAATGACTTTAGGCCCAAATAAATTAAATAAGAAATTAAGTCTGAAGTAAATAATGATACATGAAATGGATTAATTAATATAAAACATGAACATAAAAATAATATCGTACATATTGGGCTTAATCATAAATTCAAGATATAATTTTTTGAATTACAATTGACTTGATAATATTATTTTGGGCCTAAAAATACAATTATAATTCATAGTCCAAAACTTGGAAAAATTAATTAAAATATGTCAAATAAATTATATACATATATAGTAAAATATTAATATGGCACATAAATATAAATAAATAATAGACAAAAAAGCCGGGCGTTACATCCTACCCTCGTTGAACAAATTTTCATCCTCGAAAATTGCCATAAACATACCTGATTTAGTACCGGGCCCCTTTTCCATCTCTTTCTCTGCTCCTACCATCCCAAAAGCACGAGCTCTTCCACCAGTTCCCTGATGCATGACTTTCCTCTCTGATCTTTCAGTTCTCTTAGGACAGTCTGAAAGCATATGACCCTCCTCGTGACAGTAATAACAACGATTCTTTCCCCGCATACATTCACCCCTATGCTTCTTGTTACATGTGTTGCATGTAGGAAAATCTATCCCCCTAGGCTCAATTGGTTGATCGTCCTTCCCTCTCTTATTGTTGTTGTTTCTTCCATCCTCCGGTTCAGTCCACTTCCTCTTATTTGACTGCTCAGTCACAGGTGCTCGAGACTTATCTAGGTCCATCCCAGTGTTGCTGGCTCGTGTGACAGCTTCTGCGTATGACATAGATCCATGGCTAGATAGAAGGTAACGGATCTCTAATCGGAGTCCATCAATAAACTTCTGAGCTTTCATATCCTCTGTGCTGACTAGATGTGGAGCAAAACGACTCATACTGTTGAACTTGCGCTCGTAATCGACGACTATCATTCCTCCTTGTTTGAGATCACTGAACTCTCGTACCATTTGCTGCTGGTAAACACATGGAAAGTATTGCCCCATAACATGACCCTTAAATCCATCCCATGTCAAGGCTTCACATTCACCTCCCTCCCGAAGCCTCCAATGGCTGTTCCACCACTTTCTTGTGTCCTCCTTGAGTTGAAACACCGCACATGATATATTCTGCCTATCATCACAGGCCATGTATTCAAAAATATCTTCCAGTGTAGAGATCCATTCCTCTACAGCAGAGGGTCCTTCATGCCCATTGAAAACAGGTGGCTTGAAACTGTTGAATTGGTTTATTATTCGAGCTTGGACTTGTTCCTCAGTTGCAGGCGGCATAATGGTAGCTCCTTGCAGTAGTGCAGCCAAGCCACATATCCTTAACAATTGAAAATTCTACACATCACATATATATATATGAATCTTATGGCTACAATAAGAATCTCTACAAAATAATGTACTTTGATTAAAAGAAGACGACTTAAAATGTCACGTTTAATGTCATGTTATGGTGATTTATAATTTTCAAAAATACTATATATATAATAAATATTATATATTAATATACCCGATTTAAATCATTGGACTAGATGTTCTTTATCTCAACTATTGGATCAATAATCATGGATAGCTAGTTGGATGTTGTAACGACCCGATTTTCATAAAATATTTTAAAGTAATTTAAATTAAGAATAGTCAATTTCGTATATATATTTTTCTTTTATATATACAAAAGACCATTACTAAATAAGCCGTTAAAAGAACCGAATGAACATGCCTCTAAAGTTAATTTTCAAGTAATATTGAATTCAAAATTTAAACCCTGATTAATAACCTATGTCCATTAACATCACTTTGCACTTGAAAATTATAGCACTTCATAGTATGTATAACAACAAAATAAATAAATAATTACTAGTCAAACTCATATTGTTATTTAACAAATAAGTGATCATGAAAATCTAATTGAAACAAAAACAATAAAATAGAATTATTCTTAAACATTTTCCTAACAAATCAACTTCACATAGTTATTATGATTTTACCTATGGCACATTTCACAATATTAACTATTCAAGAATATTCGAAGAATTACTAGTAACATCTAGGACGTAAATACATCAATATCATTGGTCAAACAATCAACAATTAAATAATATTCTAGCAACACTTTAATACTAAAATCACTTTGAACTTTAGATAACTCAAATAATACAATCAAGTGCAATTTCACATTAAAGGCTACCAACAAAATAATTCAGGAAACTTATACTATTCCTAAGCCTATTTTTAATGAGGGGTTATTTAATATTATACATTGACATGCTTATAACAAATAAATTTTGAACATATATAAACTTATATCACAATTTTTCTATAATTTATAACCTAAATAAATTCAAATATAAATCATGCTTAACAACGGGTACACAAGTCATAAGTAATTAAATAAGTACCTACACAATCTAGACTGTACCAAAAAGTGAAGACATGTAACAACAGAGATACAAGTGAAGTTTATAATTAGAGCATGCTTGGGATTTCGCAAATCAGCAACTATGTTATCACGAAATAATTTATTTAGTAGTTAAATTACAGGATCATAATATTAATAAACATATTACTAATAAAATTATTAAGGTAAACTTATAATACTTGTATAGCACCTCCAACAAAAATATAAATCAATCATCACATCTAATCATGCTTATAATATAATTAATTAACAACACATAAGTTCCAAAATTTCAAATATATAGAAATTCCGTTAATCACTTTATGAAATAAATATGAATGAATTAACAATAACAATGACAATATGAAAGGAGACCCACATAAATGTACCTATTAATCTAGTCACGGCAAGCTATTTCAATATGTCAACATAATTTCAAATAGCTACATATAAATGGTAAATTATTTACTAAAATTTTAGTGACTATCATATGCTCTGAGCCTCGCCTCAACTCCACCGACCCACACCGAGGCAACCTGAAAGGATCAATATTGGGTTGGGGGTGAGCTTCCTTTAGCTCGTGAATGATTACAATTTATCACAATAATTACAAATACAAGAGGCATATAATGTAACAATTACCATAATGTGCGCTTGTATTGGCAAGACACATAGAGCTAACTTGTATTAGCAAGTAGCATACTGGTAACGGACTAAACTTGTATTGGCAAGTAACATAATGACAATGAGCTAAACTTGTATTGGCAAGTAGCAAATTGAATAGTCACTTGTATTGGCAAGTAACAACTTGTAAATAAAAGCACACATATACAATCAAGTAAATATAATTAAAGCGATAAACAATAAAACCCCCCACCTGTAATTTGTTATTTGTTGTAGTATAAAATTAAGAGAATGTGATGCAATTGAAATATTCGGGATCCATGATCTTTGCAACCTACAATTATCAAGACGTGTCTTAATATAATTGTTATTAAAACTTAATTATTCAAATAAAAGAAATGATATGGTAATATAAAATAGGTCCAGGTTGCTTGTAGGCATTGTATGAGGATATGGAATAAAATAATAGCTTTATATTGTGAATTCATTTATTCCCTCCCAGTATTCCACTCACTCACGCACACACACAACTTTCACCCTCTATCATATTCTTTCCTCCCAGTATATCCATAGAACACTTACACATACAAACACTAAACTCTCATACAAACACCCACAAATTACAGACAAACCCTAGCTCACATATAAATACACATACTGATACACACTGCCACACGCATAGACACACACTAGTTCACGTACATGAGCACACCCAATCTAACACGGACACCGAAACACGCACGCACGTACAACACACTTGCACACACAATCACACCTGCATAATTGTACTCTCACACACACTAATTGAACCAATACACACATGAAGCACACACACCATCACTCTGAAACACGCACTAATGCACAAACAAACACTATTTCATGCACACAACCCCACACACTAAATCTCGTCTAATTTCCATCTTGGAAACACAAATAATGAAAGAGTGGCACAACAGTTGGGTTTGTCGGAATGAATCGAGTTTGGATCATTTTGGGCATGGGCTGAGAATATTTTCACGAAGCTGGTGAACGATTGGCAAAAACAACCTCCGACCGAAACTAGGGGAAAAAGAAGATGATTACCTTTTCTTGATTTCTCGTTGGTTTGGAGATCAGACAAAAGGATGGCCAGTTCGGCTGGTTTCGATGTTGGCACCGTCGCAGCCATGCCCGCGGTGCCGGTATTGCGGAATGACAGTGGTGGGACAAAAAGGTTTACCGTTGCGATTTGACGGTTTATGTATGGTGGTTCAATGGTGGTTGTTGATGATATGTTGATGTGGTTTCGGGTGATTTATTTGTTGGCCTGGTTTCGGTGATAGTTTGCTGCTAACTTTCGGGAGTGACCTAGCATTAGGACTGCTAAGTTTAACCACGAATAGTCGGCGGCCATGGCCGATATGAGAATGACGACTAAGAGGTTTGTAATTAGGGTTTGTATGTGGCTTTGTATTTATGTTATTGCACATGTATTATGTATAATTAGGGTTGATCTTGGAGTTGGTACAAGACTAGGTCTCCTTATTGATAGGATCTGTTAGTGTTAATATAACTTCAAGTCGCTTGAGTGTATTATGAAGTTGCAAAAAACATATTTACCGTATCTTTCAAATATGTAGGACTATGAATTGATTTGGG
Source organism: Ajuga chamaepitys (assembly GCA_958295605.1). Classification (NCBI taxonomy): domain Eukaryota; kingdom Viridiplantae; phylum Streptophyta; class Magnoliopsida; order Lamiales; family Lamiaceae; genus Ajuga; species Ajuga chamaepitys. Next base: position 26,432,078 of record OY282495.1, on the reverse strand, counting down.
CTAGAAATGGGCCCTTGCACATTAGCAAATTGGACTTTAGTCTTGTGCTCAAAGAAATGGGCTTTAATCAAGACGAGGGCCAAATATATATCTAAATTTTATAACTAGCCTGGGATCAAAATATTATAAGTAAGATATTTGGCTAAATTTACATATTAATATTTTTGTTTCACTTTTGTGTTACAAATAAATATCAAAGAACAAATTTAGAAAGACGTAATAAATTATATTGTATCTAATTATTTATACGAGTACGTAAAATAAGATTTTAGAATTAAATAATAACTAAAACTTTGGGATATTACAGATGTTAATGTGGTTATGATATGTAAACAAGTAAAAGCTAGGGGCAAAATGGATGCATGTACAAGTCCTTTAACTATTGGTAAATATTTGTATAGGTCTCTTAATTATCGAAATATTTGTCCAGGTCCTTGAACTATAAAAATTCGATTTGTTCAAGTCTCTATGCGACTGAAGGTAAGGGAAAGTGGTTGAATCTATTGATTTTGCCATCCAAAGTTTGCGTGTCAGCTATTTGTTTGAAGAAAAATATATTAGAATATGTTAATAGATTCGACCACTTCCATTTCCTCCAGTCACTTAGGGACTTGAAAACAATGATTGTAAATAGTTTAGGGACTTGAACACACATTTTGATTATTGAGGGACCTATATAAACATTTATCAATAGGTTAAACAAACATTTCAATATTTTGTAGAGTTGGCAAAACAGGCCCGACCCAATAGCTCGGCCCGTTTAGCCCGAAATGTAGAGTGGATTGGGCTGCAATATTAGAGGCCCGAAAAAATTCGGGCTTTTTTGGCTCGCGCGGACAAACTTTTTTTTGTGGGCCGAGGACGGGCTGGCCCGATATAACTAAATTTTTTATAGCTAATTAGCTAATTGTTGGTGTATGTTACCAAATTAACCGGACCAAGTTACACCTACAAATTGCTACGATGAAACAGGAGCACATAAGATGCAATTCTTTAGCATATCTATTTCTTGATACATAAGTGTTTTTGGGAGCTTATTAGTATTAAAGACAAACTATGAGTTTTTGGTAAACTTTCATGTCGTTGTTCTTATATTTTTCTGTGCTGAATGGGCCACTTTGTAATGTGAATACTTCTGCAACAAATTTTCTTTGGGCGAGTCTATCTATGATTACTCATCCTCTTTGCCTCCGTTTATTTTGGTAGATAATTTAGGATAGTGACATTTTATCTTGTTTTATATAGCGTTTACCTTGGTGAAAATAAAAAGTCGGGTTGTTCTTCCGACCCAGAATAAAATGTTGAAATTCAGAAAAAAAACTTTAGATAATAATCTAGGCTCCCCCCTTAGGGTAGATAAAATTAAACTAAACTATTCTCATTAGGCTTTTTCTTAAGAGAATTAAATTGAAGTTCGCCTCAATATATAATTCTTCTTCATGGTTAGAGTAACGAAAAGGAAAGGAAAAAATTCATTTGTGGACTTTTTTGACCCAATGACCCGAGGTCTGTCGGGCTGGGCCTAGCATTTCTAGGCCAAAAATAAATTAAACCAGACCCGAACCAATCCGAACCTACCCCTTGGCCCGGATGGCCGGGTCGGGCCTCCCGAATGGCTAGCTCTAATAATTTGGAAACTTATACAAACATTTGCCTATAAATGACCTACACATACATCTTCCCAAGTTAAAAGCAGCAGAAGAAATTACATACCCAGCCCATGAGATTGATTGATGCTCCTCCTAAAGATATAGCAACTCACCCAAGTAGTGCACTATTTATAAACCAAACATAGCATCCTTTATATAATAAAAGAGAAGCTATTTTTTTTTTTTTTTTTAAAAGTTGCATTCTCTCGATCTATTCAATTTCTTTAATTTTTTGTAACAAAACTATCTTAAAAGTATTTAAATATTCAACAATTTGAATTCCTTAATCTTGACAGTAATTTTCCTCCCGTTTCTTGGACTAATTTGTTGTGGAATGTTTGCTATAATCACATATTATAAATACCACATCTTACAATCTCTTTCCATCATTTCTCCACCGATTCAATATTTATTGTGTTATTCAATATTTTGTGTTGCATATATTTTTTTTAGTATGTTTGCTGAAAATCATGCGCATTGCTCATTGTAATCTTTTTTTTTTATATATACCATTGAATTATTGATCTTGCTCTTGCTTTCGGCTCAACAAATGTATTTCAATTAAACTCCATCATTGCTAACTAATACATCTTACAACTCTCCAATATTATAATCTTATACTTAAAACTAAAATTCTCACAAAAAAGAAAACTAAAAATATTCCATGTCTCATAGTGAAAGCCATGTTTAAACATTATTCTTGTCGTAAAATAAGTGTTCTGTTTTAATAGTCAATGTCTCGTTTAATTAGTCCAATGAAAAAACACAAAAAAAAAAAAAAAAAAAAAAAAATTGACAAATTATTTACATATTGTTGAATAAGTCAAATAAAAAAAGAAATCGTACAGTATAGGTTTTCATTGATGGTTTATAAAGAGTTGTACCTTTATCAATTTGATAAAAAATAACATCGTCATTATGAGACGGAGAGAGTATATTAGTAACTTCTCACTATTTCATTGTGAGAAAAAAAAAAAAGTTTAAATATAATAGAGAAGATATACTTAAATAATTGATTGTTATAATTATGCACAATTAATTGAGTGTAAAAATAGGATAGATATTTTATACTTATCTTGGAAAGTATTCTGTTGTAAATTTCCCTTGATTTACTCATCAATCTGTTGTAATCTTTACAATAAATAGTGGAAACCCGATCACCATATTCACGGTGAATCAAATAACTATTCTCACATGGTATCAGCAGAAAACACAAAAAATCTTATTATTTAATCTCCACCATTGTTGTTCATTTCTCTGCCTTCATCTCTTTCTCTTTCTCCATCCCCTCTGTCTTTCTTTCATGGCTGACAGCATCGCTCTTCCCCTCAACACCATGCTTCATCTCATCAACATTCGTTTATCTTCTTCGAATTGTCTTCTCTGGTGTGAACAGGTTCATGCCATGCTCAAATGTGATGGATTGCACGTCTTCCTCGATGGTTCACAACCCGAACCACCTGCTGTTCTTCCCGCTGCACCTTCTGCTGGCGCCACTCCTCCCACCGAACCATCAATCGGCGTCACTCCACCAGCCGCTGCTCAACCGACTGACCAACCAAATCCAGAACACACTGCATGGGTTCGTCGCCACGATCATGTGCTAAGCATCCTCTTCTCTTCCCTCTCGGAAGAGGCCATGTCTGAGGTCATTGGCCTCCGTTCTGCACCGGAATTTTGGGCTGACTTAGAAGCGGCTTTCAGCCTGAATACCCCATCTCGCGCGAATCAATTGCGCGATGAGTTACAATTTCTTCAATGCGGTTCGCAATCCGTCACCGACTTCAGTCATCGGTTCAAGTCATTATGTCATCAACTGGCTGCTATCGGACATCCCGTAACTGACAATGATAAATGACGGTGGTTCCTTCGCGATCTCGTTCCCAAGTTCTGTTCCTTTGTTGATCTCAGATTAGATCTACCCGTCTCCCTCAGTTTCAATGATCTCATCAGTCAGGCGTGTGACCAAGAACTTTGCAACAAAGCTCACTCCGCCGCCGATGTTGTTCCTTCTCCCGCCGCCTTTCTCTCTTTTTCTGGTGGAAATTCTTCAGGCTGCGGTGGCGGTCAATCCAGCTGCGGGGGTGATTCTGGTCGCAGAGCTGAAGGCCGAGGCTTCTTCACCTCTTGCCACAGCCATAGCAATGGTGGCCATGGTCCTTCTCCAGGTTCTCAAGGCTGTGGTGGTTTCAAAAATTCCCCCGGCCCTCATGGTGGTTCCGAAAACGGTGGCTTCCGTCGTCCCTCTCGGTGCCGAATCTGTCAAGGTCCGGACTACGCCAATCACTGTCCTAATCGTTACTCTCGCCCCTTCTCCGACAGTGTAAATATGGCTCAAGCTTTTGGCGCTCAGTGTTCAGTCAACTCTTCTCCTTCCGACTGGTACATTGATACCGGCGCTACTGCACATATGACAGCCTCTACCGTGACCTTAATATTTTTTAACCCTACTCAGGTACCTCCACAATCACCGTTGGTAATGGTGACTCACTTTCTATTTCCCATTCCGGTTCTCGTTTACTTAATCCTGGTTTACCTTTATTAGATGTCTTAGTTGTTCCTCATATTACTAAGAATCTTTTATCCATTAGCAAACTAACCACGGATCTTCCTGTTTTTGTTACTTTTTCTGACAACTCTTTTGTTGTTCAGAATCGGGACACAAAGGAAATTCTGGCAAAGGGACGGTGCAAGGATGGTCTTTACATTCTAGACCGTGGCTCAAGTGCTTTTGTTGCTGCTTTAAATTCTCGCAATTTACATTCTTCATTTGAGTTGTGGCATTTGCGTTAGGACATACCTCTACTTCTGTTATTACTTTATTGAATAGGCTAGGCCATTTAGCTGTTAACTCTATTTGACCTAAACCTAATTTATGTTCGTCTTGTCAATTGGCTAAAAGAAAACACGTTCCCTTTTCTTTAAATGATAAATGTGCTTCTCGTGTTTTAGATCTTATTCATTGTGATCTGTGGGGTCCCGCTCCTATTGCTACGCCTGCTGGTTTCAGATATTACGCTGTTTTTGTCGATGATTCGCGTTTTTCGTGGTTGTTTCCTTTACGTGCTAAATTAGGTTTCTTTGATGTTTCACAACATTTCCTGTATCTTGTTCATAATCAATTTAACACAACCATTAAATTTTTTCAAAGTGACGGCGGCACAGAATTCGTGAACAAATGTGTTTCTCAATTTTTTGCTTCGCATTACATAATTCATCGTCTTTCTTGTCCTTATACTCCTCAGTAAAATGGTAGGGCTGAACATAAACATAGACATATTACTGAAACTGGTCTTTCTTTACTTTTTCATGCCCAAGTTCCTACTGTTTTTTGGCTTGATGCTTTCTTCACTGCTATTTATATTATTAATCGGTTACCTAGTGCTCTTTTTGCCAATAAATCTCCTTTTGAGTTTTTGTTTAATCATGTTCTTAACTATTGTTTGTTTAAAGTTTTTGGGTGTCGTGTTTTTCCCTATCTTCGCAATTACACTGCACACAAGTTGTCACCTCATAGTATTCCCTGTATTTTCTTAGGCTATAGTAGCTCTCATAAGGGTTTTCGGTGTTATGATCCTGTCACCTGTCAAATTTCATTACACGTCATGCTCAATTTGATGAGTCAGTTTTTCCTTTTTTTAATAATAATAATAATAATTCATCTACATTGTCTACTAATCTCGATTTTTCGAGTTTTCTTGATTTTCAGGACTCGTTCTTGCCTTCGACCTCGCCTCCAGATTTACGTCCCCCTCCAAGCCCACATTCATCTGTTGGGTCGTTCCCCTCCAAGCCCACATCTTCGAATGTCTCTGTTGGGTGATCCTTCATGTCAACCTCTTTCAATTCGCCTGTTGGGCCATTCAACTCCCAGCCTAACACTGATGCCTTTCAACCAGCCCAACGCATCTCCTCGCCATCTGTCCCACTACCTCCAACCTCTCGGCCAATTGTGTCTCAGCTTGCTACCTCTCGGCCCAGCATTTTTGGCCACCGTTCCCCCTGCACATTATGTCCATCCGATCATCCCTTAAATCCTCCGACCCTAATTTTACCGTCTGAACCGCCCTTCCCGATTTCGCCCGCCACTGAACCGCCTGCTGACCCACATTCTCCGATCGCGGCAGCTGGACCGCCTTGGCCACTTCCGCTTGTGCCCTCATCCTCTCTGCCTGTTCCGGCATCTACTCATCCAATGCAAACCCGTACAAAGTCTGGTATTTTTTAAACTCGTCATTTCATAGATATTGCCTCTACTGCTCTTCTTGTTGCACTAACCTCCTCTACAGAATCTAAAGGCTTTAAATCTGCTATGAAGCTTCCTCATTGGTTAAGTGTGATGCATGACGAAATGCATGCCTTGCATTCCAATGATAAATGGGAACTTATTCCTCACCCTCTTCAGGAAAATATCGTTGGTTCGAAATGGGTCTTCCGCACAAAATTCCACTCTGATGGTTCCGTTGAGCATCATAAATCCCGTCTGGTCGCCCAGGGCTTCACTCAGATACCTGGCTTCGATTTTTTACATACTTTCAGCCTTGTTGTTTGTGCAGCTACTGTTCGCGTTACTCTATCACTTGCCACTCAACGCTCCTGGCCTCTGCACCAGCTTGATGTTAAAAACGCTTTTCTACATGGTGTTCTTGACAAACCAGTCTTTATGGCTCAACCTCCAGGTTTCATCGATCCCCGTTTCTCTGATCATGTGTGTAAACTGAAAAAGACTCTGTACGGTCTTCATCAGGCCCCTCGTGCATGGTTTGAGCGTTTTAATTCCTTTCTTCTATCTTTGGGATTTATTCGTAGTCGCTCTGACACCTTTCTTTTCTTTATTCATCGTCCACACTTTACTATATTTTTATTATTATACGTTGATCATATTATTGTTACAGGTAGCAATCCCGCTGTCCTCCATTGCTTCATTGATCGTGTAAGCTCTGAGTTCGCGATCAAAGACCTTGGTCAACTCAATTACTTCTTGGGCTTGGAAATATCTCATACACCCACTGGCCTGTTCTTGGGCCAAGCCAAATATGCCTATGACATTTTATCTCGGGCTCAACTTCTTGATTCAAAGCCAGTTTCCACTCTGTTAGCTGCTGGTGAATCTTTGCTCAGCTCCGGTGATCCCTATCATGATCCCACTCTCTTTCGGTCCCTTGTTGGTGCGTTGCAATATTTGACGATTACTCGTCCAGATATCTCTTATGCTGTCAATCATGTCAGCCAGTTTCTACGGCATCCTATGAATGATCATTTTTCAGCTGTCAAACACATCCTCCGCTATGTCAAGGGCACCATTCATTATGGTTTATCCTTCACTCGATCTTCGGATTCCGCTATACTGGCCTATTCTGATGCTGAATGGGGCCGCTGTGTTGAAACTTGTCGTTCTACCTACAATTACTCGATCTTTTTTTGTGGTAACTTGTTTCTTGAAGTGCTAAGAAGCAACCTACTGTTGCCCGCTCCAGCTGTGAATCTAAATACCGTGCACTTGCTTATATAGCTCAAGAAATGGTTTGACTATGTAATCTCCTCTCCGAGCTTTGTGCACTACCATCTTCTCGCCCGCTTTTACTCTACAATAACAAGAGTGTACTATTTCTCAGTCAAAATCCAATTGCCCACAAACGTGCAAAATATATTGACATTGATTGTCATTTTATTCGTGAGCTGGTTGCTGCGAAAAAGTTGGAGACTCGCTTTGTTCCTTCCCATCTTCAGCAAGTGGACATTTTCACCAAAAACTTACCTCGTCCCTCATTTGAGCTTCTTCGTTCCAAGCTCTGTGTTGATCTCAATCCCACACTTCGCTTGAGGGGAGGTAATAGAGAAGATATACTTAAATAATTGATTGTTGTAATTATGTAGAATTAATTGAGTGTAAAAATAGTATAGATATTTTATACTTATCTTGGGAAATATTTTGTTGTAAATTTCCCTTGATTTACTCATCAATCTGTTGTAATCTTTACAATAAATAGTGGAGACCCGTCACCATATTCACGGTGAATCAAATAACTATTCTCACAAAATAGAACCATTAAAATTTCCACAGATACTTGTACTAGTTGATATCTGATAAGAATCGGAAAACTATAAAAGTACAAGAAAAATGATAATAATACACAGTAAATTATTTACATTAAAGCATAATTTTATGATTATGAACATAATAAGATATGAAAAATAATAATGGTTTGCTGCAAAAAAAAAAAAATAATAATAATAATAGTAGTAATAATAATAATAATAATAATAATAATAATAATAATAATAATAATAATAATAATAATAATAATAATAATAGAAGTACAAAATTACAATTTTTGGATCGTCATCAACTTTATAACCATTATTAAACTTAATCTCAAAATGCATTGTGGTTAAAGATATTTGAGTAACTTTGTATTAAAGGAGTTTTTAAGTTTTCTTTGTGTTTTTTTTTTTTTTTAAGATAATATTTTGACACAGGTTATAGAAAGCGGAATTTATACCACTAAAAACTAGTTACTATAGGGCGTGTTTGCTTAAGTTGGGGAATACTTATCAAATTTGACTGAGAAGTTAGTAAGCGTACTTTATTGAGATTTGATCTCCTAAATTTATTGATGGAAACAATTAGTAAACACACCTAATTATTATGTATCGTTTCTAAGTTATTAGTATCCTTTTTTTGTTTTTGTTATAAATCTAAGAAAGAGAAAGAAAATCCTTTCGCACCTCGATGTTCGCTCGAAACCTGATAAAGCGCAATCCGGTAATCCTATGAACTCGAAGTCAAATTCAACCTGTAACGCCGCCTAAATACAAGAAAATTAAAGAACACAAGATGTACGTTGTTCGATCCGGAGATCTACGTCCACGGGCCAAAAATATCACCTGCCGGGGTGTTTTCCACTATCTTTCTTTCAACCTTACACGTTGCAGTTTAGGAGTACAAAGTGCTAACCCTAAATCTGAGTACAATTCTGCCATTTATACTACTCAATTCAAACCCTAACTAAATCCCTACAATTATACCCACCATATCTGCATGGGAGTTGGAAGGAGATCGTGGGGATCTCACTTTCCAAATATGCGATTGGGCTGCTCCAGGCCCGTGTGCGCTTCTGGGCTGGCTTGGTTGCTGGGCTCGTTCTTCTGGGCTCAGTTGCTTCGGGTCGGGTTGATCCTTTTTTCCCGCTCTCTATAACTTGCAAATCGCAAACGAGAAAGATGAAGTTTACTGTGCAAACATTCTATATATATACTCTTGCATCAACGGCTCAGATCTGGCCTTTTAAAATTTTGCATCTCAGAATCGCGCGTGGTGGTCACGCGCGTTACAGTTACCAAGGCGCGTGGGAGACACGCGCCTTGGAAATCTCAAACGCGTCACTTCACATCCCTCTTTCTAATGATGGCGCCGCCAATCACATCAACCTCATTCTTCCCCAGGAGGTTTTGGGCCTCGCTCCGGTGTTCCCTTCACCTCGGGCGAATTTAGTTCGATCTCGCTTAACCTTATTACCCTGGGGGTACTATAGTTCGGGCCCGGTCGGCCCTATCGCCCCGGAGTTACTTCAGTCCGGATCATGTCGACCCCGTGACCGCGGAATACTTCAGTTCGGTTAAGTTTGGTCTTCGCAGAGCCCATCACTCCGGGTATATCTCATCTCGACTCCGGTCGATTCTCGGACCCTAGGAATACTTCGGCTCGACAAAGGCAGCATCCCCTCTCGCTCGCCACGTTGTCGCATCGCTTAACCTTGGCACCTGTTATACCTAGCCTTACTTTAACCGCAACTCCTACCTCGCTCCGGCTGGTGGGGGGGCATCTGATAGGTATGGCCCAATAACTTCGGGTCGGATTAACTCGACCCGAAGCAACTGAGCCCAGAAGAACGAGCCCAGCAACCAAGCCGGCCCAGAAGCGCACACGGGCCTGGAGCAGCCCAATCGCGACATATTTGGAAAGTGAGATCCCCACGATCTCCTTCCAACTCCCATGCAGATATGGTGGACGTAATTGTAGGGATTTAGTTAGGGTTTGAATTGAGTAGTATAAATGGCAGAATTGTACTCAGATTTAGGGTTCACACTTTGTACTCCTAAACTGCAACGTGTAAGGTTGAAAGAAAGATAGTGGAAAACACCCCGGCAGGTGATATTTTTGGCCCGTGGACGTAGATCTCCGGATCGAACCATGTACATCTTGTGTTCTTTAATTTTCTTGTATTTAGGCGGCGTTATAAGTTAAATTTGACTTCGAGTTCATAGGATTACCGGATTGCGCTTTATCAAAACCAAAATCGCAGGTTTCAGATGATTGATGCTCACTGCTTGAGCCAATCTCCTTCATCGTTTTCTCTCTCTTCTCTCAAAAGGTACATTAAAATTACATAAGGTGTGTATGATATAATAGTGGGATTGAAAAATCCAAAAAATTAAACTTTAATATGGGAGAATTATTAGTACCCACCCAAAACCAAAACAGCAAATTTGTTTCTTGACCAAAATAGTTCTCTACCCGTAAAGCTTGTGTTAGGACTAAACTGCCCTTTAATGGCAACTTTTTTTTCTTTTTCATTTTTCTAGCTAATTCATCCCAATATTATATCCGCACGATTTTACAAGGGCAAAAAAAAAAAGGAAAGAGAATCTGGATTGACACAATTGTGCATTCAAATGACTGTATTAAAAAGTTTACACCAGTCGGGAGGGCCCAGAGTAGTGCGGAGCCCATAGTAAAATGGATCTTTTATACATTTTTTTACTTAAAAGATGGATATTTTATGTGTTGATTTGTGGGTATATATAGTAAAGAGTTCTTTAGGAAAAAAAGACCCACTATTAGTTACAGTAAAATGTGCCATTCATATAATCAACATTTTTCAATAAACTAATGAATAATCTCCTACCAGTTAGAGTAATCAAATAAAAAAATATTGGGTGTTTCTAGACACACCACACTTATCAATTTTCCCACCACAAATATTATCTACACCACACCCAAATAAATTTAATAGTAAATAACGGTTACATAAATTATAAAGAGGATATCACAATTATAGAAAATACTAAAATAAAATTATATAATTCAAAATGGAAAAAAATGGTAAAAATGACTTTCACTAAATTCACCAATAAAATTTGACAAAAACTTGTGTGCACAAGGTGCACAATAGGCTTGTTGTACACAAGGTGCACAATATTGTATGAGCAAATCAATCATACTTTATGAGTCAGTAAATCAACCATATTGTATGAGTAAATCAATCATACTGATAGTGGTATACTGTATGAGTAAATCAACCATACCTTAAATGCACGAAAAAATATTATATAAGTGGTGCATCATAGTACTATTGTGCAAAAAATGATCAACAAACTTATATTAAGGGTCAGACCCAGAACATATGATTATAGAGACCAACAAAAACAAAAAATCATTGAGCAACATTATATTGTGATATATATATTTTTTAGATGTTAAAACAAAATAATATAGCTTAAAGTATTATGGTATACATATGTAATTAATTTGGAAAGAAAAGGGAATCCACCTGCATACCCTTTTGTTCTGTCAATCCGCCGCAGATTCATAGTTGCATTACTTATAGCTTCCTTGTGACTCAACACACCATGTTATTTTTGGGCCATTCTTCTGTGTAATTACCAATGCAATCATGGAGTATTATTATCTTTTTACATGTTTTATTGGACTTACTTATTTTTTAATTATTTTCTGTAAATCATTAGTAAAAAGTGGAATGATTAGTGCAACCTTAGTTTGTCCATGAGTTTCTATTTTTTGTGCGATTGTACGATTAATTCATTACCCGAAGCAATGTTGAGGAAGGAAAATAGATTGAATTTGGATAATTGAAGGTCATTGTGGGGCACTGGGGTTGAAGTAAGCAGTCCCATTTTTGTCTTAAATTCAGCCGATTTGCTATAAATATTTGCGGTGAAGTGGCGACAGAAGCGGCGGTGCCCATTTGGACATGAAATTTTGTTCGTCTTTGATCGGAAGTCGCTGCTATGCTCTTACTTCAACGATGGGTGAACTAGATTACGCCTCTTCGACTCTTCTACAGTCTGTCTTCAATAACTAACAAAAAAACCAAAAAAAATGACGAAGAGAAGAGGATGGGGGGAGAGCCAGAAAGTTATTGGAGAATGAGGAACAATGAAGAAATGGTGGTTTTCAAAGAGGGATTAAGAGACGGGAAACAGTGGTTTAGAAAATAAAATAACCTTCTAACTTGAGATACTTTAGAAAAAGCGATAAGAGTGCAATGTCATTAGAGTCCTTTATAGTTTTTTAAAGGAAAATAAATGATAAATGACTAGGATGGGGTTTAAAGGATTCAAAGGCTAAAAATGATTGATTGCACCAATGCAATTATTGCAAAGAAGTAGCACTCATCATTTTCATCACAAAATATCAGCAAATTTCTCTATTTTGAACACTGCAAGTCTGCTACTGCTTGGCGGTATTGATTGGACTATGTTACTGTTTACTTATTGCGTGTAATTGTGGGGAGTTAGTTGAGGAGGCTTGGGTGGGTGGGGGACGTAAGTTGTGAACGAGAGGGGCCATCAGACCTCGACGTTCCGTTGCGCCTGCCAAAACCAAAACACATACCATCACCACCACACACATGCATGCTCTCATCTTCTTTTAAGACTTACGAATTGGCGTAGCCGTCGCCGGGGTGACATTCAACCGTTATTGTTCATCTCATCTTGTTTCTCTTTTATTTCTTATTTTTCTGTTTTCTTTCAAATCTTTCCGGATTGGGTGGGACTGGGACTGAGGGTTGCGTCAAGCTTATGGTCCTTGGCATGTGGTTTCAATTCGGGCAGGAAGATAATAGGAAGGAGATTGAAAAAAACTTGTGTTTTTTTTTTAATTATTTAAATAGAGGTAGTTTTATCATTTTAATCATGACTATTTCTGTAAAAAACAAAAACTAGTGTAAAGAAAGAAAATAGTGGTGTGTTTAGATATACCCTAGAATACGATGTATGCAAAAATAAAAAGATATACGTTCCTAGTATCGTTAAAACATGGCGTGACAATTTCTCCATGTTACATTTTCACATCTATGACGAAAAAATGTCCTAATACAATTTTCCTAGTCCAATAGCCACACAGGGGCAAAATAATCAACTATACTTTCTAAATATTAACAACAAATTATTATTATTATTAAAAATAACAATCTTAATAATAGTAACCTAGTTGACTTATCATAAGAGCTCAGTCTGGTATCATGAGCCTTGCTGATGGAGCTAACTTAGACAGCTATCTCAATTGTTTCTGACTTGATAACTGAAATCATAGAGTTATAAACAGGAGCTACAGTTGTGCACACAGAAGCTCATTCCATGTATCGGGAATGCCAGGTAAGCACCAATGCAAGCAGTCGTTTATACCTTCCGACGCCTTTATACTATAGTGCGATATATGCCCTTCGTCTCTCAATTCAGACAATGCCGTTATATCCAAAATCTTCACCTTCGTACCCCTCACAGCACCCTCCACCACGGGATCACTTGACTCATCTTCACCGACCTCACTCCCCTTCAACAACGGAGTCAAATTATCACATCTACCCCCCGTATTCCAATCTCCGTTAGAGAAATGCCTAGGTGATATCGTTCGTAGAAAGACCTTCAGATTTGGGCGCAAAGAAATCTGCGAATCAAGCCACCTGCTTATACTATACAGAGTGTAGTTTTTAGCATTTCCCATCTCCGCCAGCTTTCTATCCATGACTGGCTGTCCTTTTGCATACATCACCCACCTGTTTGCGTTGAGTTTCCCTCGGTTCCAGTGGTGGCCTGTGTTGAGGACCACCACGTCAAACTGGGGGAGGTAGTGCTTGAGGAAGGCGGGTGGGCGATCCAGATGCATGGCGAATTCCGTGGCTGGGTCAGTTGTGTTGATCGGCTCGATGCCACATAGACTTGCTGACCAGTAATATAAGATGGTGGTGTTGGTGTTTGGAAACCGAAATGCCCAGCCATCTGGACGAATGGCTCCTCGCGGTTTGATAAGGCCGTATTTTCTTTCCAGGTTTTCGACTTCGGGCCTCTCCTCGCCACCAGAAACCATACACATGAGAGACTGGAACTGCTGTCTGCCTAGTGAATCTCCTATGAATGCTATAGTCTTGTTCTGCATTCTGAAATGTCGGAAGTTAAGGGCAGAAAAGTCATTCTGGTAACTTCACCTATAAAGTAATGGATCTTGCAAAATGTGAAAAGGTAAAATGGCTAAAAGGAGAATACATACCTTCTCAAAAATTCTGTACCCTCAAACTCGGGCATCTCACAATTGTTTGGCTGCCAACGATAACCTTCATATGAAAAATCAGTTCGCTGGGTAAGTCGACAAGCCCACATATCAGATAACCACTGCTTGCAGCCAAACCCAGAATACAACGGTCTTCGACTGTCTGCCACCCATCTCCCTTTAGCATAATTACAAGCTGTTGAAAAACATAAATGTGTTATGACAACATACTTGGACACTATAGTGTGGCATCTCAATAATAGCGTGGATGGAATTTGTTTAGGTTCTCGCAAGGCATCCTACTGCAACTTTTAGCATGAACTACACCCACCTTGGGAAAAAGATAAGAGACTAAAGTTCCTCTGAAGTATAGCATTAAACAATTTTGCATTTGGCAATCACTTAGGATGGGCCAAACCCAATTACAGTGGCTGTTAACCTAGTAAGATAATGCTCTCATTGCCAGAGAACAAAAATAACTTTTCCCAAGGGGAAAGAAAATACTAAGCCCAGAAACAGCCAAAGAATTCATCTTCAGGCAGTATTGTTAGAAAATACAAATACCATTTGATTCTAGTGCTAGCCATAAAACGATATAAATCATGTCACACTGCCGGATGTCAATATCATGAGTATCCATGCCCTTATATATTTGAAAACAAAATGTACTTTATATCGTATGGAATTTCACCACACATAACAGAGGAATCGTCCCTTAGATGCTAGCCAGTTTTTTGTTAGCCCTATGTCTATAACCAATATTCGTAGCAACAGATACCTTGGCCTTGTCAAAGCAGTAAATAACGGAGGTCTGAGATACAGATTTCCATCGGTGCTGAAGATAAAAAGAAGAGAGCCAATATACCTTGCTTTTTGATTGAAGAGTCTGAAACCCCAGTCTGATCCTCCGTTTCGGTGTCTGTCTTGTCATCTTCCGTACCTTTTGGAAGTTGTGACACTGAATTTCCTTCCTGTTGTGCAAAATGATCTAATATCATCGAAGAATCAGCAGAACTATCAACAGTAAAATCTGCATTTGGAAATAGACTTCACGTGAGTACCCCTCTAATGGATTGCTTTATAAACTGACATGTCACTGTGTCAAATGTGATAAGAAGCGTTCCAAATAATAGGGAGAAAGAAAAGAGTGCTAACTTCTGGTACTTAGCAATATAAAAGGAGAAACCATTACTTCTTACTTCAATGACTGAACCAAGATTATTAATTTACTTGTACAAACACTATCCATTGTGGTTTAATGCCAGCACCATCTAATCATATTTGAAGACAACCACATATTGTTCAAAGAACTGGCTTATTGAAACAGTCAATGCCAAAAAATATTTATTTGTCATAAAAAAAGAAAGAGACTGAAAATAATAACTATATCGATGTAATTGGATGCCAACACTATCTAATCATACTTGGAGAACATGCACATATTGTTTTCACAGAAATGGCTCTTGGATGTACATTGCTAAAGATATGTATTCATAAAAGGACTTGTAATTGATCACAGAAGGAACTTTTCTTTTATCCCTGGAAGGAAGCATGTTTGTTCTTTCTTCTTACAAATCAATTTCATTTTTCTTATAAAATAATAAATAAAAATCGAGTCCACCGTACATCAGCCCCATAACGTTATACAACTATACTCTTAAAATTAGATATGCCATCTCCCTTTTTGATTAATGTACACCACATAATATAAGACTAATGTAACACAATTAACCAAACCCAAAGCCTAACAGATTTCTGAAGTCAACAACATCTCTCTGGGAACAGAACAAAGCATTATGTTTAAGTAAAAGTTCTGTCCTCCAAAACATTTTAGTCAAATACTTTTTACCAAAATTCAAAATGAAAACAAACATTCCCTTAACTTCATGGATATTTTTATCTCTCGGTCTTCAGAATAAGTTATGCTGATCTTTGTGAACTGCCAAATAGCAATTCCTTGTTTAACCTGGAGGCTGGACCTATAAACTATACCCCATGCAATAAGACAAACTTATCAGCCTAAACAAATTTACAATGGATGAGTATAATTTAACAAAATTAACTATAAATGCAATAGGAATATTTAAAAGTAAATGATACTTTTATTTGTTCCAACTTTTTAGAACAGGAAACATGAATAACAACATTATCTATAAGAATAGATAGATGTAAGTTAGATAACTTAGAGTTATAATTACATCAATGAAGGTAAAATATACTTGTATTTTACTAGGAAAGCAAGCGTCATTTAGATATCTTGAAACTTTAAATACCTCTAAAAATTAAGGTTCATTAGAATCTCCAAGTACTCCGATGAGCTTAGATTTACTCAAATCCGAGGAGCTAAATGTAATTCTCGCCACAATAACGACTTTGACATTTAAAGGTGATATAATACTAAGTGAAGGGCTAGTGTAAAATTTTGTTTATACCTTCCTCCAATTTGTACTTATACAACAAAAAGTGAAAGTTCTTTAATCAACTGCGGATGTGGTAATTAATCCGTAGATGTTCCATACATTTTTACCACTAGACAAATAATATTAAGCAGTCAATTCACTTCCATGCAAATTACTACGCAAGTTGGCACACATCAGCCACAGCTATTTTTTGAATCAGTTGTTAAGATTAGTTCATCCCACAGATCCCTCATGGTGATTGGTTCCTATCACTTAGCAACTCTTTTTTTAACAATCTAGTTAAAAGCAACTTTACAGTTGTTTACTCAAAAAAAACTTTAGAATTGCATATTAAGATTGTCTCATGAAAACATTGATTAGTTTATGTTACCCATTGAGGTGATGCAACCTAAGCACAAATGATTGAAGTACAAGACGAGAAACTACCTGATGTGTGCATTATGAATTGCTCTTGTGCTGACAATAGACTGATAAGAAGTGGGTTATTCTCCCAAGACCAAAAAAATATGGTGGTGAGAAATAGAGCAGCCACAGTAAAAGTAGACTGCCGTCCCCAATGTCTACCAGATTGTCCACCCTTCATTTCTGTATCTACTCTCCTCAGGACCAGATATTCCTACACAAACTTCAGTGGCAACTGTCTGTGGGGAACTTGAGCATATCGACTGTAACTGATTGTTCATAAAAGGTGCTTCTTTTATATTTTGATAACCTAGAAGCAAAAAAGAGTATTCATTTGAAAATGAACAGATTTTCCGTGCCTACGTCATGAGTGCATATTCTACAATGGGTACCATAGCGTTCAAAAGAAAGAGTATTCATTTGAAAATGTCTGTCTTGTATCTTTGCAATTCCATCGACAGCTTAGAACTTTGTTTTCTTATCAAATGATCCAAGTCAACACATTTCAATATCACAAGTTTAGCAAATAGGATTTACATAGAAACCTTATAGATAACAAAGGTCAGTAGTAGTCTAATCAATATATAGACAGAAAGTCTAGATCTTTGCAATTCAATCGACATAAGACAGCTTAGAACTTCGTGATCTTATCAGTAATCCAAGTTAACAAGTCTCAGTGTCAAAAGTTTAGCATAATCGATTTACATAGAAAACTTATAGACAACAAAGGTCTAGTAGTCTAATCAATAAATAAACGAAAACCAAATGTCAATCTCAACAACACATCTAAGCTACCAATATGATGTTTAATCAATAAGTCGATTCTGTATGGTCCAATGAAGCTCCTGTAAGACAGGACTAAACTCTTAGATATTCGCTCTTCTAACCCAAAAAAACAAACTGTATATTTAACCAGAAAAATAAATGAAGAAGAAGTAGAACAGGGAGAACTACATTATCAATACATGAAAGTTTCCTTAATTGAAATCAGTAACTACAAATTTATCTTTACATGAATATAATCCAGAAGTAACATTATTTCCAATGACAGGAGAAAATTTATGAGCAATGCTGAAATCTCTGCACAAATAATAAATCCAACTAGAAGCTGCAGCTTTGCAAAACATAAATGGGGAATAAAACCAAACATGATATGTGCAAAATAACAGCATTCCTCGTTGTGTATAGTAAAAGAATACATGTATGCATATTCACCTTGGTTTGCCCAATGCTGAGAGATCTGTCAAAATCCTTCGCAATTTCTTTTTCTTTTTCCCCCTTTTTTTTCTGAGTTAAGGAAAATGACAGATCCAAATACGTATATATACACATGGGTCGGTTGGTATTCGGGTTGGGCTGTGAGCCTGTGACGGACCGGGAGCAGCCAGCCAATAGGCACTTAACAATGGACAAGGATGATTTAGTAATTTAGGATTAGTATGTATGATTTGCAATGAATTTCTCATTAACACAGAACGCTGCACTGCTCCAACCGAAGAAAATGAAAACATATAATCATACAGAAGAGAGTTGTGGAGTTAAAAGATGAGGATCGACATATGCACTATATAATTGTTTACATGTGCAGCATCCAAATATTCTATAACTAGTTAATGATTGTTGAAAACAATAACCTATTTACTTAAAAAATAAAATTAAAAAAATTATCAAATAAAAACAGGTGTATCATTTTATAAAATTACCGACCCACCCAGTCGAGCCCTTAATGGAGGGAAGCCCCTGCCATTGTTCTATAGTTGTTATCCATGTAAGGATATCATTTGCTTACTTTCATTTTCAACTTTCTCATCCTAATTGCATAGGTACTCCTTCCTAGAAGAGTAAATTAAGTTTAAGTAAGGCTCGTGCGATGTACTTAAAAATTCAAAACTCAACATTTTTTTTAAGTCATTAACATGTTATATGCTTATATCAATATATCAATGCAGTTTATGTATAGTAACAGAATCATAATAATATAATCTAAATCTATATATATATATATATATAATAACAAAATGCATTGTTACCGCTTTTGGAAAAAGTTGATTTTCCCGCCCAAAATGGTTACTATATTTGGTAATAAAAAATATTTTTTTAATTAAAAAAAACACAATATATGCCTAAAAAATCTCCGAATCTGGTACATATATATAATATATGCAATGGTAATGTTTTCGCAAAATTAGGGATGTTTTTGCTGAATTTATTGGAATAAGTTTTTTGTCCCTAAATATAAGTAATAATTAGTTGTATCCAGATTTACTTTACAAAATTATCAAATCGTAAGATACAAATCAATCTTTAACCATAATTTTTTTTTAAAACTTTTTACCAATATTATATATGTTACAATATCCAAATAAATTAGCTATTTTTTTTTTTTTTATCGAAATTACTATGCAAACGAATCTACAAATTTATTTTATAGTAAAAAATTAGGATAAAAAATACTAATTACAAACCCTATATTCCAACTATCTAAAAAATGAATTATTTTTGTATCTGGGAATAAATCATTTTATCCCCCCCCCCCCCCCCTCCCCCCACTCCCCCCCCCCCCCCCCCCCCAATTTATATACTTATTTGGGAAACAAAAAAATATTTTATTTTATTATTTGGCTGTAAATTTTAATTTATGGCTGGCCCACTAACCTACCATTGTTTACTCCGACAAATTAGGAAAACAGTTTCTTTAACTAACTAGTTTGGTAAAATTGATCAAATCACATTTTTTTGTGGAAGTTATGATATCTCTCCCTAAAAATAAAGAATAAATAAGCATATAGATTTAATTTACAAAATAAAATGCTTTAACTTTAGCAACTGAATATCTTTCAGGATTTGACTGAATACATAATCCATTTTAATTAATTGATGAATCTATTAATATATTCACTTCGTTTCGAAATTCTTATCTTATCTTACTTAATAATAAGACATCTACCCTATTTTTTTAGAAATTTGATATTAAAATCATTTATAAATTATTCAATTTTTTTTAAAAAAATTGAAATTCTTAATTTGTGGTGATAAAAATCGACAGATTTTAAAACTCCTATATTTTAGATTATTATGTTATGAATTTTTTACCTAATAATATAGTATAAATGTCACATATTCACACTTCATTTCATAAAAAAATCACCATTCAACAAAAGCATCCTCTCACTTATTTTCCAAGCTGGTATATTCATAATCCTCTTGAATTTATCATTCTCATTATCCAAGATTTATTTGACAGCCTTACATCAATGACAATCTTGAGGAATGGCTCCGTGGAGCTATGGTGCATCTCGGGCACATCCCGTGGAAGGAGCATATGAAGATTTTGTTTGGCACTGCCAAGGGATGAGTCTTTGTTGTCGTTATTTCGACTTGCTTGAGGGCATCTGTTCCTGTCTTAATTGTTCATCTCTAAATATGTTTTTATGTCTTTGCGTTGTTTTATTTGGCATATGATTAATTAAATCAGTGTGATTCTCAATAAATAACTTACAAGTAGCGAGACAGATGTTGTTACTATTGATTATTTTAGGGCATTTGTTTCTGATTCAGTAGGTTCTCTTCTTAGAGTGACATCATGTGTTATTGAAGTTAATGTTGCCGGTTGGGTTGTGCTCGAAATGTAGGTTGTATGAGACAAACTGAGAATAGTTGCAAATTGTAAGATTAAGTATAAGATTTAATACTTACATGTTTTCTAACTCTTCGTCAAGTAAATTTCTTCAACTAGATCAATCAACTCCAATATTTCCAAATAAATTATTGCTCATGAGTTATAATTAGAATATTAAAGTTCTAGGATAATTATTTGATTTGCCCGACCAAAATTTTATCATTGATCCAAATTTTATTGTTTCTTATCAGGTTGACCCTATAACGACCCAGGCCTGATAGACATTCACCCAAACTCAAAATTATCATACGAGCTTGTGTTTTGGTAACGGGTCATGCCGAGATTTTCCACATCTAATTTCTTAACATTAAACAAAATGACATTGTTGTATATAAAATAGAATTATTTAAGGTCTTTCCCGTGCATCGCAGGGGGAGACATACTAGTATATATAATAACAAAATGTATTATTACCACTTTTGGAAAAAGCTGATTTTCCCGCCTAAACTGCTTACTTTATTTGGTAATAAAAAAATATTTTTTTAATTAAAAAAAAAGAACGCAATATATGCCTAAAATATCTCCGAATCTGGTACATATATATATGTAATGGTAATGTTTTCGCAAAATTAAGGAAGTAATTGCTGAATTTATTGGAATGAGTTTTTTGTCCCTAAATATAAGTAATAATTAGTTGTATCCTGATTTACTTTACAAAATTATCAAATCGTTAGATACAAATCAATCTTTAAACATAATTTTTTAGAATGAATCTTTACCAATATTATTTACGTCACAATACCCAAATAAATCAGCTATTTTTTTTTAATCGAAATTACTATGTAGACAAATCTACAAATTTATTTTATCACGGAAATTTATGTAAAAAATACTAATTACAAACCCTATATTCCAATTATCTAAAAAATGTATTATTTTTGTATCTGGAAATAAAACATTTCATCCCCCCCCCCCCTTCCCCAATTTATATACTTATTTGGGAAATAAAAAATTATTTTATTTTATTATTTGGCTGTAAATTTTAATTTATGGCTGACCCACTGACCTACCATTTTTTACTCCGATAAATTAGAAAAACGGTTTCCTTAACTAACTAATTTGGTAAAAAAATTAAATCGAATCACATTTTTTCTGGAAGTTATGATATCCCTCCCTAAAAATAAAGAAGAAATAAACATATAGATTTAATTTACAAAATAAAATCCCTTAACTTTAGCAACTGACAGTATTTGACTGAACACATAATCCATTTTAATTAATTGATGAATCTGTTAATATATTCACTTCGTTTCGAAAATTGAAATATATCAATCTTATCTTATCTTACTTAATAATAAGACATCCACCATTAATCTATTTTTTTTAGAAATTTGATATTAAAATCATTTATAAATTATTCAAATTTTTTTAAGAAAAAAGTTGAAATCCTTAATTTGTGGTGATAAAAATCGACAGATTTTAAAATTCCTATATTTTAGATTATTATGTTATGAGATTTTTGACCTAACAAGATATTATAAATATCACATCTTCACACTGCATTTCATAAAAAAATCATCATTCAACAAAAACATCCTCTCACTTATTATCCAAGGTATATTCATAATCCTCTTGAATTTATCATTCTCATTATCCAAGGTTTACTTGACAACCTTACATCAATGACAATCTTGAGGAATGGTTCCATGGAGCTATGGCGCATCTCAGGCATCTCCTGTGGGAGGGGCGTATGAAGATTTTGTTTGGCACTACCAAGGGGTGAATCTTTGTTGTCGGTATTTCGACTCGCTTGAGGGCATTTGTTCCTGTATTAACCGTTCATCTCTGAATATGTTTTTGTGTCTTTGCTTTATTTTATTTGGCATATGATTAATTAAATCAGTGTGATTCTTGATAAATAACTTACAAGTAGCGAGACAGATGTTGTTACTATTGATTAGTTTAGGGCATTTGATTCTGATTCGGTAGGTTCTCTTCTTAGAATGATATCAATGTGTTATTGAAGCTAATGCTGCAGGTTTGGCTGTGTTCGAAATACGGGTTGTATGAGACAAACTGAGAATGGTTGCAAATTGTAAGATTAGGTATCAGATTTAATACTTACAGGTTTTCAAACTCTTCGTCAAATAAATTTCTTCTACTAGATCAATCAACTCCAATATTTCCAAATAAATTATTACTCATAAGTGATAATTAGAATATTAAAATTATAGGACAATTATTTGATTTGCCCGACCAAAATTTTATCGTTGATCCAAATTTTATCATTTCTTATCAGGTTGATCCTTTAACGACCCAGGTCCGATAGACATCCACCCGAACTCAAAATTATTATACGAGTTTGTGTCTTGGTAACGGGTCGTGCCGAATTTTTCTACCTCTAATTTCTTAACATTAAACAAAATGACATTATCGTATATAAAATAGAATTATTTAAGGTCTTTCCCGTGCATCGCACGGGAGGACATACTAGTTATATATAAAAGTTAAATGAAGGGTATTTATGCAATTTTATTTTTTCCGCCTAAATATTCATACCTTGGTAACTTTTTGTCACTTATGATTAGTTAGATCACTTTCTTTCATTTTTCTAAAATGCGAATAACTTTTTCATTTGTAATCCGTTTTTAATATATCAAATCATCTTTTAACGATCTTCATTTGACATCCATATCATACACACACACACACACACACACACATATATATATATATATATATATATATATATATAAACAAGATGAATTTTTACTACATTTGGAAATAAGTACATTTTCCTGCCCATTTGTACATACTATTTCAAGAAAGAAAAATGGTAAAAAAAATTATCACTGAGATATGCTTATGAGACTTTTGCTTCAAAAAAATCTCTTAATTTTGGAAGTTTGTTACAGTTATTGAGGCTACAATGAAAATTAATCAATCTTCCACACAAAAATTATGTAGTTCACACTTTTACTCTTGAAACATATCTAAAAAATCAATTTGTTCATTAGTTAATTAATTTACTGCATTTGGCAACGCAAATTGTGGTAAAAAAATATGCATTTATTTATTTTAACACAATTATAGGGATCTTGATACTGAAATTGAAACCCTAATATATCATCTATAAATACATCAATATTCACTAAATCATGCATTTCATCCTGCAGAGACAGACGTGTATTGAGCATACACTTACTGCTGTAAGTTTGAATCTCTCTTACTCTTTTACTACTCATCACGAATCACAATGTATTGCACTACTCCATATTGATTACAATCGTATTACATGCATGTATGTTTCAGACACAAAGGTTCTTCTTTTGACTTCGTCTCATGCTGGATTTACTGAAAAATAACAAAACTTTATCAGATACATATATTTATGTATAGTAACAGAATCATAATAATATAATTTATATTTATATATCTATATATATATAAAAGCAAAATGGAGGGCATTCATGTAATTTTTGCTTTCCCTCTAAAAATTTTAGACAAAAATTGGTAATTTTTTCTTATTTTTGGTAAGTTCATAACTTTCTTTTACTTTTCTAAACTACAAATAACATTTTTCACGACCTTCGATTCGACATCTATATCACATATATTATAATGAGATATTTGATTTGAATAAATAAATTTTTTGTTGGTTAATTATTTGTGCTAGAATTAATGTTTTATTGTGAATTGGACTATAATATTTTAGTTTTAGTTGCAACTAAAATTAGTAAAATAATTTCTTTATAAAAAATTTGAGTATTTTTTTTTTTAAATACAACTAATCAATTTATTTTATTTGACATGAATTTTTCAATATTTTTTTATTTAAGTCAGGGAGAAAACCCATTGTTTAAATAATGAAAGTCCTACTTTATCAAATCAAAGGTAAAAACAACAATATCTATTTTATAATCAACTTATTAAATCGTCAAATTCGCTAAAATATGTTCTTATCACGACTTTGAGCATATATATAATTATGTATTAAAATAGTTACTGAAATTATTTTTAATTACCTATTTATATTTTTAATAACGAGTATTTTGTTAATATTACTCTTTGTGGGAATACCACTGCAGGCCCATTCAGAAAGTTCAAATGATCTTTTTTGCCACTTTAACTTCTATGATGCAAAAATACCCAATTTACCAAAACTGCCCTCTCTTTTGGGTGAGGTAACCTAATCTAACCTGCCTGTCACCTTTATCCCTCTGATTTCGTGAATCATTCCCACTTTACTTTCGTGTATCATTCTCACTCCTTGGTCGTGATTTCGTGAATCATTCCCTCTTTACGGTCATGTATAATTCTTCCTCCTTGGTCGTGTATCATTCCCCCTCACTTCTCGTGTATTACTTTCGTATATCATGGCCGCCGCCGTCCCCGACGCCGTAGCCGCCGCCGTACCCGCCGCCGAACCCGACCCCGTAACCCCTATACCCGACGCCGACCTCGCCGTCAAATCGTCCGACGACCTCACCGTCGGTGGGAGAGGTTAGGAATAATCTCCATTTATTTCGTGTATTTCGTCATTCATATATGTCAAATTTGAAAAGGGGAGAAGATGAACAGTAAATTTTTTGAATTTTTGGGGAAGATGAACAGTTCTTACTGAATGAACATTATGCACGATTTGCACGACCATATAATTTAGCTTGATACACGACCATATTATTATACTAAATACACGACCATATTATTATGCTTGATGCACGACTAAGTTTTATGCATGATGCTCGACCAAACGTATTATACTAGATGCACGACCCGAGTTATTATGCTTGATGCACGACCGAGCCTTGATACACGACCTTATTATTTTGTTTGATGCACGATCGCTTTATTTTGTTTGATGCACGACCGCGGCTTGATACACGACCTTATTATTTTGTTTGATGCACGACCGATTTATTTTGTTTGATGCACGATCGCGGCTTGATACACGACCTTATTTTTTTGTTTCATGCACGACCGTATTATTTTGTTTGATGCACGACCTTTGTATTATACAAGATGCACGACCTTTGTATATACTTGATGCACGACCTTTGGACGGTACATGATGCACGACCTTTGATTGATGCACGACCAATCCTTGATGCACGACCATATTAGATGCACGACTAAGTTTTATGCGTGATGCTCGACCAACGTATTATACTAGTTGCACGACCCGAGTTATTATGCTTGATGCACGACCGAGCCTTGATGCACGACCGAATAATTATGTTTGATGCACGACCGAATTATTTTGTTTGATGCACGACCTTTGTATTATACATGATGCACGACCTTTGTATTATACTTGATGCACGACCTTTGGACGGTAGATGGTGCACGACCTTTGTATTTTGTTTGATGCATGACCATATTATTTGTTTGATGCACGACCATTGTATTATGCTTGATGCACCACTTTGTTAATTTATATGCATGACTATGATGTTCATTATGTAGAACGTTTGGCCTTGGAAAAGGCCGGATATACGTGATCGTACGGCCACCATTAATACGTATGTCCGGCTAAAGATTTTCGATGAGGTTAGGAGTCAATTGGAGATGGCCGGCGGCGAGGCGGTGGAAAATTTCCGTGCAGGATGTTTTGGTCACTTCCTTGACTGTAGGTCATCCACATCGCTGCCCCAAAAGGGAATTCATTCATTAATTTTGAGGGAGGTTATAAATCCAGATGCCGGTGATTATGAGTTCTGGTTTCGAGTTGGGAGTAAGCATATTAGATTTTCACACGTTGAGTACGCAATCGTGACAGGCTTGAACTTTATGGATAATGATTTCGATATTGAAGATGCGCATGAACTGGCAGAAGAGGGTTTTTACAATACCGTTATAAAGCCGCTTGGAGTGAATAAGGTGGATGATCTTCACGCCGCTTTTGTCGGTGGGTCTTTCCGAAACAGTTTGCATGCTGTTGTTATTGTTGCTAAGTTGCTGGTCCTCTATTATATATTGTTGTGCCCTGACGGGCGGAAGGCCTCGATCGAGGATTGGATGTGGGCTTTGGTGGATCAGCCGGAAAAGTTTGAGTCGTTTCCTTGGGGGAAATACACATTCTAGAAGCTAGCCCATTACCTAGATAACCTCCCCCAAACAGTTGCCTCCTGATCCGGTGGGGAAGAACAAACTTGCTTCATATCACTTTTACGGGTCCGAGATGGCCTTTGCGGTATGAATTTACTCTTTTAGAAAGAATTCTTATTTTAAATTAAATATAAATGAGATTATATAAAGTTTTGTTTCTTTGCCAGTTCTTAGCCACTAAACAATATTTTGTGTAACAGACCTGGGCGATGGAAGCCATTCCGGCGTTTGGGAAGAAGTTTGGTCGTCGTCTACCACCTCCACTACCCCAGCGGCCGAGACTTCTTCGTTGGACAATGAGTGGGGGACAGAGGGATAATGTGCTGCAGTTTTTTAATTCAGATGTTAGTTTGTTTTAAGCAAAACTTATTTCGTATATTATTGTTGTTAAGAGTAATTGAATGTCTTGAGTTACATTGATGCGGACCTCTGAATTGTAGATGGAATGTTACGAAACTCTTATTCCATCGCCAGAAGAGGCAGAGTCCCAGTACCTCAGGCATGTTGATGCTGATGTGGACCTCCGCATTGGCCAGGCGGAGGGGATTGACAACATACGCCCAGCGCCGAGTGATGCACCAGCAGGGGTACCTCCTGCCGATATGGGCCTTGATCGAGCCAATGAACAACCCGGTTGTTCGAGAGTACGTGGTAGAGGGCGTACAAGAGGACGAGGTAGAGGTCCTGGTAGAGGAGTGATGGCAGGGTTAAACAGGGAAGAGGCTCTTCATCGTTCGGACCCCCACATCGAGGATATCGCTCGTCCTACAAAGTGTGCTAGATGCCGGTTCGACCAAGCAGGTATGTCTCCCGTACCGGAAGATGCTCCGGAAGATGTAGCGAACCGAATGGGTACGGAGCATGTGTTTGGGAGTACCTCAGCTGGAGTGATTCCTGATACCCCGGGATGTAGCACGGGTCGGGCGGAAGGTGAAGATTCGGGGCCTACTGTAAGTGACCTTAAGACATTACATGAGGAGCTTCGAAAGGACATGAAAGGTTACTTTGATGACTTGAAGAGTCATATTGACAAGAAATTTGAAGCAGTTGAAGACCTCAAGAAGTATGTGGACCAAAAATTTGAGGCATTCAGGACGGATCTCCCGAAGCTTGTGCGGGATATGTTCTTCCAGGCAAATGACCCCACTGAAGAAGGCCTGTCAGCTTTCATGGCTGACGTCCCAGATGTCGATATTGTACGTTCTAGATTGAACCCGAGCCGAGACAGTCATCGTCGAGGGGATGGCAATCCTCTTCCCAGTACATCTGCGCCTTGCGAGACACCACTCGCCAGAGATTTGGGTCCCAACTTCGAGGGAGCACGGGTACCCTCTCCATCCGTTGATCCGACTCTAGAATCAATTCAAGAGGTAGTGGAGAGTGTCTTCGCGGAGACCCCCACAGATCCGATCCCTCCTCGGCAGGGATGTACAATACGAGAGCATGACTCGGATGTCAGAATAGTTCGAGCAAGAAGGCCAGGTCCATCACTACGTAGTCCATTCAAGCCCGGCGATACCAGACCTGCTAACGCAGACGTCGTCCAATTTATGGATTACCTGACCAACCCAGATGGCTTGTAAGTTGAAATTCCTATCTAGATGTAAATATTTAAACTCGTAGCCACTCTAGATAATTAATTATAACTAATATTGCGTGGCCATCTGAAATAGGCGAAACGTCGGTATCGGAAGTGGGGTCACCCCCGATTGGTTCAGGACAATGATTGATGTCACCTCTGAGATTACAGCAGATGTATGTTATTATTTTATTTTGTTGCAACTACACATTTCTGCTCAATTGAACTGACATCATACATAACAATTGCTTGTTTGTACTTGTAGCATATCTCAGCTTACCTGTCCCTTTTGCAAAGCCGACCAGACTTGGCTG
Organism: Ajuga chamaepitys; assembly: GCA_958295605.1. Classification (NCBI taxonomy): domain Eukaryota; kingdom Viridiplantae; phylum Streptophyta; class Magnoliopsida; order Lamiales; family Lamiaceae; genus Ajuga; species Ajuga chamaepitys. The sequence continues at coordinate 26,403,692 of OY282495.1, read as the reverse complement.
GCGTGACAGTGAATCGGGACTGGGATGGTTGTGTAGGGATTATCGATCCTACCTTATTTGTAAGTGTTACCTATCAAATTTAAATTAAATGATATAATTACAGTGTATTTAATTTGAAATATAATTTAATAATTGTTTTTCCTCAATCTGTTGCAGATTGGTTTGATGGCGATATGGGACAACCTCCACGAGGCCGATCCCCCCTCCGTTGTGTATAGTGAAACGGAACCTGAGGATGTGCCGTATTTATCCATGGAGCCTTTGTTGGAGTATGTATATGGGGGGCTCCCTGCTTGGGCAAACGTGAGGCCTTGGGTGGAGTTGGATGCGGTAAGTATTTAATTACTTATTTTTTATTTTCCTAATACGCCATATCGTAGTCTAACACATGATAGTATTGTCGTAAATCTGGTCATAGGTTATTAGCGTTTGGCAGATGGACGATCATTTGGTGGTTGTTAGGCTAGACTTCGAAAAATGTCGTTTCGTCTTATATGATTCTAGGGTGCATCGTCTATCTAACGTCAGCTTGGATTATCTTCAGCATGCCACTTTGCCCTTGCGCCGCATGATTGGGGCACTTTGTTCGATGTCTGGATATATCAGCAGCGCCCGCAATATTTTGCTCTGTCTGTGTGGGAAATAACTTATGCACCCGCTAGATTTGTGTACCAGGAGGACACCGGTTGTAATCTGGCTCCTTTGGTCTTGAAGCAGGTTAAGAGCTTACTTCAGAGGTCGATCAATCCGGGGGCTGTTTGCAAGGACTTGGCAGCAACTAGGCGAGAAATGGCCTTATCCCTTTATAGATTTAGCACGGGTGAGGACACCCTAGATCAGTAGATCTTCTTTTTGTACTGTGATCGCAATCTTGATTTTAAACTGGAATTTGGGACCGTTTTATCAATGTTTATTGATTTATGGTTTTTTTTTTAATATTAATATACGTTTTGTTCACATATTTATTCAACATCTCCTGTTCTGAGCTTATATCATGCTCATTTTTTGGGTGAGATCCCCTTATTTGTAAAAAATATTGCAAAATTTAATTACTAAAAAAATAAATAATGAAAAGATGAAAAGTGTATTATTTATCGTCTTGCAATTCCTGATGTTACCGTAAAATACGTTGAGTGCAGCACTACATTAATACGTCTAGAAAATGAGGATCGTGCGGATAAAGCTTGTGCACTTGGAATACGAGTGACCCGTAGTCCCTGCACTCAACGTAAAACAATAATGTGTCCCCGACAGATAGTCCATTATCAGCAATGAACTGGCCCCAACCAATATTACAAAATCTTGGGTTGATATGATCTCCCCGATATTTAATTTACCACTCATTGCTGCGAAACAAGAGAGTTGCTTCTGATGTAGCCCTTTGTAGTTGCCTTACCATGTATTTTTGAAAGACCTGCTTAGAATCATTTCGAATTCAACAGAGAAATGAGCAGATAATCACCAAATCCACTCCAGAAGTCTATATTATAAGATATAAAATTGTATATTTTTTACCATTAGATTCTGTGGTGAGACATTTTCATCATCCAGGGACATCGAAAAAAATGGCTTCAGATCTTCGGAATTCATACTCTCTTCTTCGTCACTCATTCTTTCAATTTTGTGTAAATGTTTCTTAACCATTTTTACCTTAAATAGGCCTTTAGAAGTGGGACCGGCACAATATCCGATAAAAGATTATTAATATTTCCCTTCCCAATGTATTCTCTGAACCTTACTTTATACAGCTACAAATTTTTTTTTTTCACGAAAATGACGTATCAAGTTAAAGGGATCATTGTGTAATATTATTTTCGATTAATTTTGAAGCCGGTGATGACACGAAACATAAATTACAAATACAGTAAATGGCTAATGCCTTCTTTGACAACTGGTACACATAATAGACGACATAACATGAACAAAGTAAACCGGCTACCTCCTTCAGTACAGACTTCCACAATTCCTTACATCTAGCTCCTTCAATACAGACGTAAGCATTCTAGGGGTATGTACGTTCAGGATATCCAATTGAAGTGCCACCCGGGGGAGGTGGAGTGTAGTTGTGACGCTTCGCCATGTAACGAAGGACGTCTTTATCTGGTATCGGTAACAGAAACACCTTAAAATAAATGGAGTGATCTGATATTTGGGCAGCTTCAAAATTCAGTGTCATATCACGCCTGATGTTGTTATCCTCGACAAACCTCCCCCATCCGGCTTTTTCAAACATAGGGGTCTCATGATCACCTACATATTCCACAACCCACTCACGTTTCTCGTAGCGTAGCGTGGCATCAACTTTCTTACGTGGTACCAGAGGCACCATGTCAGTAGGTATTTTCTATACAGTTGCAGCAAGAACAAAGTAATTAGAATTGCCACAAAATTTTTAATAAAAATTGATATCTATTGATGAGCATAAATCTTACAAATAGGTAGTGTGGTGACAATTGTAAATCCCAAATGTATGCATCAAACCAGGGACCATGCGAACTACCAGTTAGCTTGAAAAATTCATCGTCACTCATGGTGGGAGGGAGATTGTGTATTGTAGTATTTGTGAATTTGTGAACGCAGAAAAACACGTACTTATAATGGAAAAGATTGTCATTTGTGATTTTAAATAATTTCTAAAAAGGGAGGGGACATATAAAAGATTGAAATGACAACTCTACAAACAAAAAGCCAAGAGTAGTGGGTCCCTTTATTTGTGAATTTAGTAGTGGGTCCCTTAATTTTTCCTCCTGCCAAACTATTGCAATAAATTGCCTGCAACATATAGACACTAAGCCAAAAAATAAAGTTGTGGGTCCCTTTATTTGTCAATTTAGTTTCACCAAATTCACACGTAGTAATAATGTAAAAGTAAGTCACATGTGATTTTATATAAAATATAAAGAAGGAGTAGACATATGAAAGATTGAAATGACAACTCTACAACCAAAAAAAGCCAAAATAAATGGGGTTACATGTGCATTTTTTTTTTCCTGCATACAAGCTATTACCATAAAGTCCTTTTTACATTACACCAATATGCTAGACACCCATAATACTAATGATATTATTATTGAATAATTTTAATTGTAATGATATTGCTATAAATATAACCCTTCCGACACTTATGTTGCTTCACCAAAGAGATAGTTCGACAATTACTTTCTAAACATACACACTCACCCACCAAAAAAATGTCTTCTTATCCCTTGACCATTCAAAACATATATTTCTACGAAGAAAGCAACTGGACACCTGATATGGATGACTGTCTTTTGCAATACTTGAAACGGGAAAGAGATTTTGGTTATTGGTTGGTTGGGCCAAATAACCACAATCACATGAGTATCGCCGGTGCTGTTTGTGTTGTCCGCGAGAAATTTAATGCTGCAAGAAATTTCACTGTACAAGATGTACAATTGAGGGTGGAGTCCCTCAGTCGTAGGTACATGTTGTTTCGCAGAATTCTGGATACAGTGGGTGTTACATGGGACGAAGCGTCTAACAAGGTTTCAGCCACACAGGAACAGTGGGATGAGTGGTTTCAAGAGGAGGGCGACGTTATCTATGCTTACCAGGATGAAGGAGAACCAGTATACAAAGATCTTCAGGTCCTTTTTAGCGAAGACGCTCCTAATTAGGCTTGTGCCCATATACTCTCCTTTGTCACGATTACTCGTGAACCTATGTTTTTTTTACTTGTATTTGTTTAAATTGCAGGTTGATCTCTTTCCAAACGAGTCCATTTTATGTTTACTGAGTAATTAAATGATGCGCTATAAAAAAATGAATAATTTAAAAAAAATATATATAGAGCATAGCATAATGGAAAAACCTACAAATAAACAACAATCTTTGAGGACCTTATGTTCTACATCTTAAGCAACACACCAACTTCCTTGAGGTACAGCTATTAAGGCAATATGGCAGCTTTCGGGAGCCGATTCTTGGAGAATCCAAAACCATAATTCGAACGTGGACCTGCAAATAACCGGTAATTTACAAATTAAATGAAGCACCAATAAGGGTTTCCTTGGACACGTCGACATATAAACCATATACCTCACAATTCGGAAGTCGGATGGTTAAGATCGATTACACTTGCACCGCGTAATGATTTCAAGTAAGTAGGACATCTTGGTCTAATATGACCCTTTTCTCTACAAACGCTGCATTTTCTTTCCTTCTTTGATATCACCCCCGAATCAACTGCCTCGCTCGAAAAGTCTGGTTCTACAGGGAAAACACATTTACTTATGTTATGCCCCGGCTGTTTGCATCGGCCACACACCTGAGGCTTACGTCTAGAAGTAGACGACTCTGCCCCAGACTGATATCTCTTTTCCTTTGGGCGCCCTGCTTGTCTCGGATTTTCTGGTGGGAGACACAATTCGCCTTTAACTTTATCGAGGGGGCTCCACTCGTTTGGATCCAACACTGGATGGACAGTGCCGGACCATATCTGCCGTAGGGTATCCACTTTGTAACATGGGTGCACATAAGCGTGCTGATCATGCTTGATCTTCCTATTCAATGCAATTAATAGAATTCACCAGTTAAACTTAATACACATCAGTACTCAATTAAGTACATAATTATTTTTAAAATTAGCAATTCTACTAACCTTATGGCTGTTGTTGCATGTGAACAAGGGAACATTTGTTGTTGAAAGTATTGGCAAGAGCATGAATTTTGCTGAAGATTAACTACATAAGCTTTCGACTCTCCTTCGACCCTGAATATCATAGGGTTAACTTGCTCAGCAGTAAATCTCGATCCAGCTTGGACATTCTTAAGCAGTGTTGCAGCAACATTGTCCGTTAAAGGACCAAGCATTGTAGCAGCTGCGGCTTTCCTGGTAACGAACCACTGGCCAATAATCCCTCTTATCATCTCAAGTACGGAGCACACAGGCAGCTCTCTAGCCCTCAGAATTCTGCTATTGAAACTTTCAACAATATTAGAACTCATTATATCGTACCTTCTAACGGGACACAAAGACCTCGCTCACCGCTTAGGAATCTTGCCAGTCAAAGCATCATGGGCTTTTGGGGAGGCATGTCTTATGGCATTGAAGGCCTTCTCGAACTCTCCTTCGGTATATGCGTACGACGCTTTTTCAAACAAACCCACGACATGCCGCCCGAAAGTGGCCAAATTCTTTCTAATGTGATAACAACACAACCCATGCGCCGCCGTTGGAAACACTGTCTTTATAGCAGCACTTATGCTAGGATGCCCATCTGATACAATAAGTAATTGTGGGTGGCATCCATACGCCTTTCTAACTCTACTCAAAAACCACTCCCATGACTCCTCCGCTTCAACTGCGCCAATTCCAACGGCCAACGGAAAAATTTGATTGTTAGCGTCTTTGCAAACAGCAACAAACACTATACCCTTGTAAGGGCCCTTCAAGTGTGTTTCGTCAACCACAATAACAGGCCGTCAAAATGCATACCCGGTTCTGGAGGGCCCAAGTGCATAGAACACATATTGGAACCGCCCTTCGGCATCAGATACACATTTTGCTTTAGTACCGGGATTTCTTTTCTTCAAATAATGAACGTATCCTGGCAACATCATAAATGACTCAATGGCATCTCCAAACTTCGTGGCGTAGGCCACATTCCTACCCCTCAGTGCCGAGTCATAACTTACTTCTACAGCATGGTCCCTACGCAACTGAGCTATCATCTGCCGTGAAATTAGTTTGGACCGCTCAGTCATTAAATCCTTTTTAAAGTAACTACCAAGAAGCTTAGCCGAAATTTTACGAGGGGCACTGAGGTTAGGATCTTGAACACAATCGTGATCAGTTAATTGCCAAACCCTCCAAACCCCTCCTTTCCCATCAGCATTCAAAGTAAACGAACACTTATCTATTTTGCAAATTGCAGCGTACCGTGCCTTGCACGATCGAGTAACACGGAACTCAGCTGAATTGTGCAAATGGTACATCCCCACTGCCGTCACAAACTCACTCTTAGAATCATAAATGGAGCCCTCCATTAAGCCTTTCGATGATGCAATAGAAGGTTCATCGTTCAACGTCTGCGCGTCCTCTTCATCAATGACTGGAATTTCCCAAAATTTTACAGGCTGGGGCGCTTAACCATTACTCTCCCGATAAATTTCTTCTCCGTTTGTGTCAATTTCCGGATCTGCAATTGAATCCCCCGATTCACTCACGCCAACAAATTGTTCGTAATTCGCCTGCTCATTGCAACGACGAAAACCACAATAATCACTAAATGATTGAGAAACACAATGACCTTCGACCCCGCTAAAACCTTTTTCATTATTTCTTTGTTCCCCGTCCACTCCTACATTCATTGGAAAATTGAAGCAATCTGGATCTCCTAGATTGACGGCAAATTCTTGGCTTCCTAAGGCAGTATTTGGTCTAACAATGCTACCAGAACGACACACATCGTCTACGTGGTTAGTGCGTAGTTGTTGAGTGAAGTAAGGAAGCCCATCTCCATATCGAGAAATCCCGACTGATTCAAACAAACCCGAGGTCGGGAGCGGTTTTAGTGTAACAAATACCACGGGTTCCTCATTCGCATGCAACAGATAGCCGACGTCCGTGTCATTCTTAACAATCCACTTGACCACTCTACTCCCACTAGCATCAAGTGAGTACAGTGTCGGACACGAATTGATCGAATTTGCTGGGAGAATGGACATTATGTTTTGTACCAACTGCGAATATGTTAGACCATCCGAAGAAACTAGCAACATCCCTAAATCACCCCCAAATACTCGAGGTTCTCCCAGTGTCCTCCGAAATGAACAAAAAGCTTCTTCCAACCCATCTGCAAATTCGATGTAACGTATAAAAAAAACGGGACCATTGTTAGTGGATTATTATTATTATATATTACGTGATCTTTTAATAACTATAGCATCATTATCATTAAAAAATCAAACAAGTAAAACGTGCATCATGTCAAATGCTCGGTCGTGCATCATGTCAAATACTCGGTCGTGCATCACGTCTAATATAAGTTCGTAAAAAATAAGTTGAATTATAGTCGTGCATCAACTATGGTCGTGCATCAAGTCTAGGGGGCCGTGCATCAAGTCTACAATTAGGGGTCGTGCATCTAGTCTAAGTAATAGTCGTGCATGAAGCCTATTATATGAGAAGGTCGTGCATCAAGTCAACATTACATTCGTGCATCAAGCCTAATTTCGGTTTGGCGTACATCAAGTCTACAAATAAGGGTCGTGCATCTAGTCTAAGTAATAGTCGTGAATCAAGTTTACGTAATAGTCGTGCATGTAGCCTAATATATGTGATGGTCGTGCATCAAGTCAACATTATAGTCGTGCATCAAGCCTAATATATGTGATGGTCGTGCATCAAGTCAACATTATAGTCGTGCATCAAGCCTAATATATGAGATGGTCGTGCATCAAGTCAACATTAAAATCGTGCATCAAGCCTAATATATGAGATGGTCGTGCATCAAGTCAACATTAAAATCGTGCATCAAGCCTTATATATGAGATGGTCGTGCATCAAGTCAACATTAAAATCGTGCATCAAGCCTTATATATGAGATGGTCTTGCATCAAGTCAACATTAAAATCGTGCATCAAGCCTAATTTTAGGTCGAGCATGAAGTCTAATTATGGTACCATATGTCTAAGATATCGTGCATCAAGCCTTATATATGAGATGGTCGTGCATCAAGTCAACATTAAAATCGTGCATCAAGCCTAATTTTAGGTCGTGCATTAAGGATTATGTCGTACATCGGTCTAATTGATACACGAAAATGGATCAAAATTACCAGACCTATTAACATTTACGAAATAAAAGCATCAAAATTTTAAAATTGTTATACAAGAGTTATGACCTGGAAATGTGCTGGTAATGTGATTCGGAGTCGGTCGGAATGTCCCAGCCAATGTGGTAATGTGATTCGGGGTCAGTCGGAATGTGCTCGTAATGTGATTCGAAAATGTAGAATTGATGAAGATTACCCGCCGGCGAAGAACAATGAAGGTTTTAATCTGTAAATTCTGAATGTCCCAGACGAATTGTTTTGTTATTATTGATTGTAGTAGGGTGAGGGAGAAGGTGGGTGAGAGTGAAATAAATGAAGGGTAGTTTAGGACATTCACTTCAAAAGTGGGTATTTTTGCATTTGAAAAGTTAAAGTGGCAGGATTCATGTTTGATCTTTCTGACTGGCTACAGTCACTTTTCCCCCCTTACTCTTTTAAGGAAATTTACTCTTTGTAACCTAAATTACGACTTTTATCACATTTGGCAATATTTTTAATTTTTCACTTTTACTAAAACTTCAATTATATGTTTTTACACTTTTTAAGCTAAATAATACTTGGTCGCACAAATTAACATCAAATGCCTCTTTTACTCTTAACAATCTAAATAAATTTGTTCGCATTAATCAATTTTTATCTTCAAATAAATAGACTATTTATAAGAAGACTATAACATTTACATAAATAATTTACAACACCAAATAAAATACGAAAATATTCAAATATTTTGAAGAAATCAAAGACTTTAATTTGTTGTTCGAATCATTAGATAAATTTTGAATTTTATTTTGCTAGAATAAGATTTTACTAAATAAAAATTATTTAAGTATGTTTGAAATCACCAAATGAAATGTTAAAAGTCGCAAATGAAAATTCAACGTTATAAATAAAAAATTAAATATTTATAGTTAGAACTTGAAAGTTTATTTAGATAAAGTAAAAGTTAAATATAAAATAAAAGCATGGACATAATGAGAAAAGTATTAAACTTTACATTACATATGATCCAAATAAAATAACATTGTTCCTTTTATTATATATTTTATGGTTAATTATTTATAGTTAGAATTTAAAAATTATTTTATAAATTAAAAAAATCTCTCTCTCTCTCTCTCTCTCTCTCTCTCTCTCTCTCTATATATATATATATATATATATATATATAAAAAAGCCACAGTAGGTGTTACTTTCCAGCCTAAAATTTTAGACTGTGATTGGTAAGGTGTTGTCACATCGGGTACGAATCAAAATTTATTTACTTTCGAAAATTGCAAATATCTTTTTTTCATTTCTAATCTATTTATTATGTATACTATATCAAATTAATCATCTTTTGACGATGTTTGATTTGACATACATATGATATATATAATAATAAGATATTCTATTTAAAATATTATATTTTTTGTTCGTAGATTATTTACGTAAGGTTTCAGTGTTTAATGTGGGTTGTACAAAAAATATAGTATTGGTTTAGAATACAATTAAAATTCATTCAAATAATTCTCTTTTACAAATTATTTTACTTGATTATTTCATTAAAGCCACAACTAATCAGTTTATTTTATCTGACATGAATTGTATCACGTTAATATTTGATTTATAATCAGCTTATTGAGTTATTGAATTTGCTAATGCTTATTTGATATAATAATTATTTATGTTGATAAATAACAAAATTATGATTTTCGCTCATATATATAACTTTATATATGATAATTAATCTTAGAATTTTTTTTATTAATTTTTTATATTTAGATATTTTAATGTTATTTTTCTATAAATAATTACAATTTGAAATCTATACTATGATATTATACAAGTTGCAACTAAACTTCTTTTAAATAAGAAAAATTAATCAACTAGAATATATGTTTTTTAGACTTGGCAACCTAAACAATACTGAGTCACATTAACCCATCTCAATTATGTCTTCTTTTCTTATCTTTTTTCAAATTTTGCAACCTAAGCAATTTCTTTCTTTTTTTTTTCCTTTTTTTTTTTTATAACTTTAACCAATGTATATCTTTAAATGAATCTACTATTGACAATATAAATTTATAATTTAATTAAAACTTTTGGACATATATATGAAAGCATTAAGAAATATTAGAGCACTCATATGTTTTATTTTGTTGTTCCAACTATTGAATTATTTTTTTATTCAAACTATTGAATAACTTTTGAATTTTATTTTGTTAATTTGGTATTCTTTGTATATTGAAAATACAAAGTAAAGTACTAAAACTTGCAAATAAGATTTTTTAAAAGGAGATAGTTATAGTTAGACCTTAAAACTTTATCTAGATAACTTTAAATATTTAAAGTAAAACTGAAAGAATTAAAGAAAAATAAATTTCTTATAATATTATCCAATTTATTTTATTTAATAATATGAGTTGATAGTTAGATATTTATGTTTGTTTTAACATTCATAATTAATTAAGATATTATGCACATAGGTGAAGAATGATGCAGACGCACTAAATGTGTGTTTGAATTTCAAAGATAAGAAATGATCATTTTGAAAAAGATATCTTTTTCTTATATTGAATATTTATCTTAATGTTAATCTATAAATAAATATTTATATATATGTGTATATATATATATAAAGTAAGTTATATTAAATTCATATATGACTCCCGAGAAACTTATATTTACATTACCTATAATTTTATTTATGTCTTATCTTATATTTTAAAAAATATATTTTTTATTATGATAAAACGATCACATATTTAAATATTAGATTATATCATATTTAGTTTTATTAAAATCATTACTTCTTAACTATAACTTCCTTGCATCGCACGGGAATATTACTAGTATATATAATAACAAAAGGGAAAAATTCGTTCTTAGTCCGCTAACTTAGGGCAAGTCCAAAACTGGTCTACTAACTACAATATTATCAATTTAGTCCAGTAACTTAGGACCGAATCCAATTTGAGGACAAATTTCGCCGAAATTGACTAAGTTGGCCGGAATTACTCACGTGCAAGGCACGTGGTCATTCAATTTGGGGCTTTCCGGCGATTTGTTCTCATATTGGACTCAGCCCTAAGTTATTGGACTAAAATTGATAATATTGTAGTTAGTGGACCGGTTTTGGACTCGCCCTAAATTAGCGGACCAAAAACTGAATTTCCCCTTGTTTGGTCCCAAAATTCAAATTTAACAGAATACATTGGTTCTTTATCATTTTATTTTTACCTAGATTCAAATGGTTATTGCCTTGATTCAAATCGTCAGAGATGTTTTAAGATACTTATATAGAAACCCAAAAATGGCAATCTTTTTTGTTACTCCAACACAAACTAGTGAGGATCCACTGTTCGATTCTTTAATATAAAGTTGGAGATTCAGTCGAACCACGCCTCTTCTTGGTTTTGCGCGATTAGATCTTCTTCCAAATCAGCCTCATCGGAATTGTTCATCAGACACTTCCTATATTTTGCATTGTGATCCACACCACCACATTTTCTACACTTACTCACGTGCAAGGTACGTACGTGGTCGTTCAATTTGGGGCTTTCTGATTCAGGTGTTGAGATGAACTCAAATTATGGTGGTGTGGGTTACAACGCAAAATCGAGGAAGTGTCTGATGAAAAATTCCAATGAGGCTGATTTGGAAGAAGATCAAACCACACAAAACCAAGACGAGGTGTGGTTTGACTGAAAATTTTGTTTTTGGTCTGCTAACTTATGGCGAGTCCAAAACTGGTCCACTATCTACAATATTATAAATTTTAGTCCAGTAACTTAGGGCCGAGTCAATATGAGGACAAATCACCGGAAAAGTCCCAAATTGAACGACCACGTGCCTTGCACGTGAGTAATTCCGGCCAACATAATCAATTCCGGCGAAATTTGTCCTCAAATTGGACTCAGCCCTAAGTTACCCGACTAAAATTGATAATACTGTAGATACTGGACCAGTTTTGGACTCTCCCTATGTTAGCGGACCAAAAATGGATTTTTCCCAATAACAAAATGTATTGTTACCACTTTTGGAAAAAGTTAATTTTCCCGCCCAAACTGCTTACTATATTTGGTAATAAAAAATATTTTTTTAATTAAAGAAAAGAACTCAATATATGCCTAAAATATCTCCGAATCTGGTACATATATATGTAATGGTAATGTTTTCGCAAAATTAGGGAAGTTGTTGCTGAATTTATTGGAATGAGTTTTTTGTCCCTAAATATAAGTAATAATTAGTTGTATCCAGATTTACTTTACAAAATTATCAAATCGTAAGATACAAATCAATCTTTAACCATAATTTTTTAGAATGAATCTTTACCAATATTATTTATGTCACAATAGCCAAATAAATCAGCTGTTTTTTTTTTAATCGAATTATTATGTAGACAAATCTACAAATTTATTTTATCGCAGAAAATTAGGGTAAAAAATGCTAATTACAAACCCTATATTCCAACTATCTAAAAAATGTATTATTTTTGTATCTGGAAATAAAACAATTCATCCCCTCCCCTCCTCCCCCAATTTATATACTTATTTGGGAAATAAAAAATTATTTTATTTTATTATTTGGCTGTAAATTTTAATTTATGGTTGACCCACTGACCTACCATTTTTTACTCCGATAAATTAGGAAAACGGCTTCCTTAATTAACTAATTTGGTAAAAAAATTAAATCGAATCACATTTTTTCTGGAAGCTATGATATCCCTCCCTAAAAATAAAGAATAAATAAGCATATAGATTTAATTTACAAAATAAAATCCCTTAACTTTAGCAACTGACAGTATTTGACTGAACACATAATCCATTAATTAATTGATGAATCTATTAATATATTCACTTCGTTTTGAAAATTGAAATATATCAATCTTATCTTATCTTACTAAATAATAAGACATCCACCATTAATCTATTTTTTTTAGAAATTTGATATCAAAATCATTTATAAATTATTCAAATTTAAAAAAATAAATTGAAATCCTTAATTTGTGGTGATAAAAATCGACAGATTTTAAAACTCCTATATTTTAGATTATTATGTTATGGGATTTTTGACCTAACAAGATATTATAAATATCACATCTTCACACTGCATTTCATAAAAAAATCACCATTCAACAAAAGCATCCTCTCACTTATTTTCCAAGGTATATTCATAATCCTCTTGAATTTATCATTCTCATTATCCAAGGTTTACTTGACAGCCTTACATCAATGACAATCTTGAGGAATGGCTCCATGGAGCTATGGCGCATCTCGGGCACCTCCTGTGGGAGGGGCGTATGAAGATTTTGCTTGGAACTGCCAAGGGGTGAGTCTTTGTTGTCTGTATTTTGACTCGTTTGAGGGCATTTGTTCCTGTATTAACTGTTCACCTCTGAATATGTTTTTGTGCCTTTGCTTTATTTTATTTGGCTTATGATTAATTAAATCAGTGTGATTCTTGATAAATAACTTACAAGTAGCGAGACAGATTTTGTTACTATTGATTAGTTTAGGGCATTTGTTTCTGATACAGTAGGTTCTCTTCTTAGAATGACATCAATATGTTATTGAAGCTAATGCTGCGGGTTGGGCTGTGTTCGAAATACGGGTTGTATGAGATAAATTGAGAATAGTTGCAAATTGTAAGATTATGTATCATATTTAATACTTACAGGTTTTCAAACTCTTCGCCAAATAAATTTCTTCTACTAGATCAATCAACTCCAATATTTTTAAATAAATTATTACTTATAAGTGATAATTAGAATATTAAAGTTATAGGACAATTATTTGATTTGCCTGACCAAAATTTTATCGTTGATCCAAATTTTATCATTTCTTATCAGGTTGATCCTATAACGACCCAGGTCCGATAGACATCCACCTGAACTCAAAATTATTATACGAGTATGTGTCTTGGTAAAGGGTCGTGCCGAATTTTCCACCTCTAATTTCTTAACATTAAACAAAATGACATTATTGTATATAAAAGGAATTATTTAAGGTCTTTCTCGTGCATCGCACGGGGGGACATACTAGTTATATATAAAAGTGAAATGAAGGGTATTTATGCAATTTTATTTTTTTCGCCTAAATATTCATACCATAATAGGTAACTTTTTGTCACATATGATTAGTTGATTATTTTCTTTCATTTTTCTAAAATGCGAATAACTTTTTTATTTGTAATCCATTTTTAATATATCAAATCATCTTTTAAAGATCTTCATTTGACATCCATATCACACACACACACACATACATATATATATATATATATATATATATAAACAAAATGGATTTTTACTTCATCTGGAAATAAGTATATTTTTCTGCCCATTTGTACATACTATTTCAAGAAAGAAAAATGGTAAAAAAAATTATCATCGAGATATTCTTGTGAGACATTTGCTTCGAAAAACTCTCTTAATTTTGGAAGTTTGTAACAGTTATTGAGGCTACAATGAAAACTAAAACAATCTTCTACACAAAAATTATGTAGTTCACATTTTTACTCTTGAAACATATCTAAAAAATCAATTTGTTCATTAGTTAATTAATTTAATGCATTTGGCAACACAAATTGTGGTAAAAAAAATATGCATATATTTATTTTAACACAATTATAGGGTTCTTGATACTAAAATTGAAACCCTAATATATCATCTGTAAATACATCAATATTTCACAACACTAAATCATGCATTTCATCCTGCAGAGACAGACGTGTATTGAGCATACACTTACTGCTGTAAGTTTGAATCTCTCTTACTTTTTTACTACTCATCTCGAATCACAATGTATTGCTCTACTCCATATTGATTACAATCGTACTACATGCATGTATGTTTCAGACACAAAGGTTCTTCTTTTGACTTCGTCTCATGCTGGATTTACTGAAAAATAACAAAACTTTATCAGATACATATATTTTGATGCTTTTTTGATGCATTATTATGGTTATGAATTACAATAATTGAGCTGACTGTAATTTTGATAATTGAGGCGGTCTGTTTATTTGCATGGGTTGAATAATGAATGCATACATAACAAAAATAATGTTAATTACGATAGATTTTGGAAATGATACACATTTTTTTTTTTATTATTTAACTCAGGATTACATTAGTAATTTATTGAAATCTGTTTTGTGCAGTTCTTTAAAGTCATATATATACTTTTAATAACTTTTACCTTGACATGATGCATATTTATTGTGTAGGAGAGGTCTCCAATCTTTTCAAAGATTAACGAGGTTAATGCTGCGAGATCAGTCTGGGCTCTCCAACTGAGATTGGTTCCCGCCAACAATATGCCTGTTTTCAGAAATCATGATCAAATGTGTTTTTAGGGATAGTGAGGTATATCTTGACATCTCAAATTAATTTTTTTAAATTATGTTTCAAGATTTGTTTATTAAACAAAATATTAAATATTTTCATCATTAAGCTAATAAACCAACTCAAAAAATATGTTTATGAATGGCTTTTGACTATGAATACCAAAAACCTATTCAATCACTATTGCTATATACTATTACCCGAAATAAAATAAATGTATTCTTATGGTGAACAATTTACCTTAAAATTGATAGGGTTCCACTATCTGAGGTTCGCACGAGCTCCGCATATGGAAAATGTTCGAGCAAAGCTGGGAGAAGGAAACCTTTACATAATTAGCAAATTTATGGTTTCGAAAGATGAACTTCGTTACAAGAAATCAACTCATACACACAAGTTTTCATGTTATGGGAAGACTATCATAAGAAAGATTCGAGATCAATCTTTCCCAAATAATCGGTTTATATTCAACCAGTTTGATTAGATTGCAAATTTGAAAGAAGCAGACAAGAACCTACTTTTTGGTAAACTGATTATTTGACCTCAATTTGTGACCATTTATGTTTTACCTTTTTATCATGCACTTTATCTAAATACCAAAATGATTAGTATTCAGCAGTATATGAACTATGAATTTTATACATATTCTTGAATATAACTTATGTAAATGAGTTTCAAAATTTAGACGGGATTGGAAGATTGGTGGAAATGCACCCTCCTAGAAACATGCCCACAAGAGAGGGCAATAAGTTGCTTATGGAGATTGAGCTTGAGGATATTGGTATTCTTTGAATTAATAATTATAAGAGCAATATCTCCTGTCTGTTTTTTTTATCAAATAGCAATGTTAGTTTAGTTTGGTTTACATTCTCAATGTCTCAATATCTTCCTCTATAGTGAACATCGTTTGACAATAACGCTATGGGAGGAGTTTGTGGATAAGATTATGCCTCGCTATAATCAACCTAAGTTAATTCGAGCCGGTGATGGTAGCCATGCAGTTTTGCAGACCGAAGGTGTTTAGGGGTAATATGAATGTTAAACTATCTCTAATTAATCATCTATATATCTTATATATCACATTAACTTTACAAATTCAGACTGTAATGTCGGTTTTCAATGCACTATGCAGATAATGTGAAGGTATCTAACACTTACAATTGTACTCAAATGTTTGTGAATATTAATGTTTGGGAGATTGCTGAATACAAGAAAATGCAATTCATCTTTGTGCAACTTGTCCTCTTAAAAATAATAAATGTAAATTTAATAAAACGCTATTGTTTTACTTATCTTTTTTGAAGCCTTGCTGCTTTGGCCACTGTGTCGAGGCCAGTTGCAATCACCGCAATCTTCGGGAACTGGGCAGTCATCCGAAAGTGAATTTTTTTCGGGTCGAGCGGTTGTGAGGAACCTGCAAGAAATTTGTGAAGGAGAGGTATTTATATAATTATTTGATTAATGTAGAATAGTTGTTAATTTGAATGATTCATAATGAAAGTTTGTACGCACAAATAGGTTGGATCGTTTTGGGTTTACTGCACCATTGTAGAACTTGAAAATCCAAAGGATATATGGTACATGTCATGTGTTACTTGCCATCGAAAATTGACTTTGGTTGAAGATAAATGGAATTGCAGACAATGTTGGGACGTGGAAGCAAATACTAATTTCAGGTTTTCTGACAAAATTTTGTGCTAAATTATTTCTTTCATATGTTTCATTTTGTGAAGTCTAACATTATAACGTTAATGAAGGTTCAAGCTCGAAGTCAGAGTCATCGACGAGACTTACAACACATTGTTCATTGTATGGGATTCTGAAGGACAAGTTATTTTCAAGAAGACAACTTATGAGCTAAAGACTGAGGATGTGAGTCATGTGACCCTTATATTTACAACAAGACATCATTATAATTTTGTACTATAAAAACAAAATAAAAGTAACTTATTGTGAGTGTGTGACTTATGTTGTAGGATGCGGAGCCAGGTGTCCTTGACTACTTTATCAGTCGATTGGTGGATTGCACTGTTCTATTTAAGGTTTCTAGGAAGACTAATACTGCGAGGGGTGCAAAGGTTACATATTCTGTTACTAAGGCAACAGATGACCCTGAGCTTTTAGCCAGATTTTGCAGATCTTATGTGCATAGTCAGGTAAAAAAAACTGAAATTCGTGCGTGTTTCATAATCTAATTCAAAATTGTTATAATATTTTGTTGTTTGTTTATGCAATGACATTTAAACATAAAAGGATTCGGATCTAATGTCCAAGTTGGGCAGCAAGACAGAAGGGCGCGATGACGGTTCGTCTGAAGATGAAGTCACTACATTAGATAAAAAGATGAAGGCAACTATGTAGTTAAAGAACCTAATGGAAAAGGCCCGGTGGATGAGGCTAAGTTAGATGAGCCTGAGCATGATGTAGATCCGAAAGTCAAATGCAAGCTGCTTGATGAGCTAGATAAAAGTTCGACCAATCGCAAGACAATAAAGCAAGTAAAAAAATGATTTATCGATCTTATGCATTCTATTTTGGTTTAAGGAAGAAGATTCTGCAAATTTTTTTAAGGTATTTTCCATTGAGACCCAAGCTTCAACGTCTTTTCATGTCTTCAAAAACATCTAAAAAAATGATGTGGCATAAAGAAAAACGCATTGATGATGATTATATGAGGCATCCGGCCGATTCCCAAGCGTGGAAAGACTTTGATGAATTCCCTTGTTTTACAAGTGATCCACGGAATGTTAGACTAGCATTAGCAACAGATGGTTTTAATCCATTTGGACACTTAAGCACCAGTTACAACATGTGGCCTATAATTTTAGCCCCATTGAATCTGCCCCCTTGGAATTGTATGAAGGAACCATTTCTAATGTTATCTTTGCTAATACCAGGAAAGAAGTCACCTGGAAAGGATATTGATGTGTACTTACAACCATTAGTTGAAGAGTTGAAGCAAATATAGGTTGAAGGGGTAGAAACCTTTGATGTTTCTTGTAGAAAGAATTTTCAGCTACATGCTACTGTTTTATGGACATAAACGTCTTTCTAGCATATGGTGATCTTTCTAGGTAGAGTACTAAAGGTTTACATGGCATGTCCAGTTTGTAATGTGCAAACTTGTTCTGTGGGGCTACGTAGCAAGATTTGTTACATGGGACACCGACGCTATTTACCGAAAGATCATGCTTGGGGGAGAAGTAAGAAGTTCAATGGAAAAAGAGAAGCTAGAGAAGTGCCTAAAGAATTAACTGGGAAGGAAGTACTAGAGCAGCTGGAAAGATTAGAAGAAAGGACACCGGGGAAGTATGCAAGTAAAAAGAGAAAATGCAAGCTCGTGGAGTTGAATTGGACGAGACGCAGTATTCTTTTTTATTTGCCGTACTGGAGTAAGTTAAAATTAAGACATAATTTAGATATAATGCATATTGAAAAAAATATTTGTGATAGTATATTAGGAACTTTGATGAGTGTAGATTGGAAAACAAAAGATACTGTAAAGACAAGGCAACACTTAGAAGACATGAAGATCCGTAAGGAGTTGCACTTGATTAAGAGAAGTGATGGGAAATATGTGATGCCTCCTGCTAAATTTGAAATAAGCAATTGTTTGTTAGTTAATTATTGGATTTAGATTTGAATATTTATTGTGGGTTGAACTATTCAATCTATATGTATTGGATTTAAGTTGTAAATAAAAACATTTAAATAATTTATTTTATGAAATAAAAAATTACATTAGATAATTTAATATTATATATAAATAAAAAAAATATTTAATTAATTTTATTCGATTATTTAATCCTAATTTTTTCTTTTAAAATAAATATATATTTTAAATCTTGCATCGCAAGATAAGTGATTCTAGTTATTTATTAATCTTAACAAAGTATTCATTTTTCTTTTTTCCCATTTCTATTGACAATGTACGACAAAACTAATTAACTATCTATGTTAGAAAGGATAACAAATAGTATATTATATACTAATAAATAAAATAATACAAGGACAAGTATATTCTGTAGGAAACAAGCAATTTAGAAATTGGATAGGTAACCTCCCAACTTAATGTTTCCCTGAACTTGAACGCCGACCCCATCTCCCAGCCGCCACCGCGCCCCCACCCCAACTTCCTACCTCCACCTCTACCCCACCTCCACTCTCTCTATGATTACGGGCCTTAACTCTCTCTACGATTACGGGCAGTCTCTACGACTACGGGCAGATTTAGGAAAGAATTAGCCCTAGATTTGCAAATTTAATTGTATTTTCAG
Source organism: Ajuga chamaepitys (assembly GCA_958295605.1). NCBI lineage: Eukaryota > Viridiplantae > Streptophyta > Magnoliopsida > Lamiales > Lamiaceae > Ajuga > Ajuga chamaepitys. The sequence continues at coordinate 26,384,295 of OY282495.1, read as the reverse complement.
ATTGGAGATTCTACATACTTATCCATATCCATCAAGATCGTCAGCTCGCGCAATCGGTTGTTATACACCAACCAAATAGTTATCTTACAAATAAGTCATGTTCAAATTTTCTATATTCTTACCCTTTTATTCAGTAATTCGAGTGCGTTTGTAGATATTTTTTGATAATTTTGAATTATTTGGCAATTTAGTATCCTGTGCAGGAATTATTATAGAGGATTTATTTTTTTTAAAAGGAAAATTAGATTTGAAATTTATACAGAGAGTAATTAGCGACTCCTAAAAAATACTCCCTCCGTCCCGGATTAACTTGCCTACTTTGACCAGGCACGGAGGTTAAGAAAAAGCAGATTTCGTGGCATCTTTGACTTTTTTAAAGGTGGAGATTGAGGGTGGAGATTTTGAGGGTAGAGATTGTGAGGATAGTTTTCCATTTATGGACTGACAAGTTAAGTTCAGACAAATCGAAAAAGAAAGTAGGCAAGTTAGAGCGGGACGGAGGTAGTATCTTTCTATTTTTCATTATTTTTTCTTTTAGGTTTTAGATGCGGCGGGATCTCAATAATGAAACCGGGAAATCCAAATTTCACCCATTCTTATAATTTAGGTTAAGAATACATATTTTTCCATCCCTCTCAAAATTCCGTTCAAGAAAAAAAAAGTTACGATACCGACTGTTGCGTTCTCCTATTCTAATGTTTTCTTTTTTCTTGTTAGAATTTTTTTTAATCATGGTAATGCTATTCTATTATTTGTGATACAATTGGCTTTGTTAGGTTACGGCGCTTTATTTATTTATTTATTTTTTTTTTTTTTGTGGATGTCATTATTTAATAATCAAGTGATTAAAAAATATTATGCCTCGATTTACATGTCTGTGTGTTTTTATTTCTATGTCTTTTTGCGATATATTATACAAGTAGGAATTTTAGTGATTGCATATCTTCTTGTGTATAACCGATGTTTGTATAGAATAATATTGGAGTTAGTAAATTGCGTTTGTGTGCAACAATATTGAGTTAGCACTACTAGGAAACAAGGGGGACAAGGATATTTCCACTTGCTAATATCTCACATCTGGATATGCATATTCCATAACTTATGAATTGTTAATGATTGGTTATACTTGGAAAAACTCGGATGATACGAAGAGGGTGTTTAAAAATTCAATGGCAAGAATCAATTTAAAAAAAATAATTTTAATTTGAAGAGGTGTTTGCAATCTTATATTTGGGGTCTCAAATCACTTCTCAAAAGTTCTTTTGAGAATCCTCAAAACCTTAAATTTTGGTAGCTTTTTTAACTTTTTTCAAATAAATGTAACCATTGTTTATTTGCTTTTATTTTTTATTTTTTATTTGTTTAGAATCACTTTTTTCCCAAACGCTAACAAATTCTAATTTTATCACAAAATCAATTTAAATTACTTTTCTAGAAACACTATTGTTTGCAAACACCCACAAAATACTAAGTCATGGTGATATAAAAAGAAACACAGTAGTGGGTCTTGGGTAGTTGCCAAAATTGTACGAGGAAGAAATTTGGTAGGAACCATGGTGTACTTTCCCAACTGAAGGTGATTAGTTTGGGTTTTGGACATCTGTATTCTTGTCCTCAATAGCATTATTTCATGGGGTTTACCTAGTTCTAACTATGTATATGTGATTTTTCACAATTCTACTATTTACTACTTTTTATATTAATTTAATGCCTTTATTGTTCTTTTTTTTTTTTTTTCTAAAAATGAAAAGATATCATAATTTTTTAAATAATTACTCACAAACATGACCATTCCGTCACTTTGTTATGTCTCTTTGTTACAAATCAAAATTTCAAATCCATTTGTAACTATTTTCAGCATATACATGGACTCTGACGGTGCACGTATGCCTTTGACCAGAAAACTGAACTGATGATTTTGAAAAGAAAGTGATGGACATTTAATAGATATGGAAACATATGTGCTAAATTGTAAAAAAATATTTCCTCAATCCCATAAAAAGAGTCCTATTTGAAAAAATAAAAAGAAATGATTTTTACAAATTGAATGTATTGAATAACCGATAAAAGCATACACTGCTTGATATTCTTGCAGTTTTGAGGTTAGATAGGACATTTTCTTTTATCAGTGTTGTCATAATCGAACCAGAAGGTTCAACTGGTTCGAATAGAAACCAGTCACTTGTCCATCATCGATATATGTCGAGTGTGTGCAAGAGAGCAAAAAGAAATAAAAAGGAGCGCAGATCTATATCTCTAAACTGTTTGTTTGAAATGTTTGCTTGAGGGATAGGAGGGGCATAAACATAGTTTCTTCCTTTTCTTCTTCTTTTCTGTACAGTGAGAGAGAGATTAAAAAATGGTCGTGGAGAGTGTAGACTAAAGAGGGTTATTGAATGGCGTAAAAATCTAAGATGAAATAAAGTTGATTTTCATTTCTCTTTTTTCTATTTGGTGGATGACTGGACCGACTCACTATTTCCAAAGAAGAGAGAAAATGTGTAAATTTATTCATTTATTCTTTTTGGAATGATTAACTCCTTATTTCAATTAGCTTTTATTTGAACTGTTACACCCCATTTATTAATGCTATTATTTTTGTGAAATAATGAAAGATTTGTGATTTATTGCATAATCTTCTTTTGCACTTTATTTTATTCTTTTGATTACTTCTCTTTTAATTTTTGAATGGTTATCCAAAATAATAAACCTAGCATTATATAATATGAGAAAAAATATTATTAATTATCAAAACGATTCGACCGTCAGTTGGACCGATCCAACCGGTTGAACTGCTGACCGAGAGCAAGACTGGTTTGATCACCGGTCCGGTCATAACAACACTGTTTTTTATCATTTCCAATTACCTTTAGTAAGAATGATGGCTTGTCTCTCTTCTGTTCGCTGTTAGGAATTATTTCTCTCAGCTTCTGAAATGTGCACAGGAATCTATCATATCTATATTGGCAGCATAGGAATCCCAAATAATTTCATTTGAATCTGTAGTCTAAAGATTGCGTACTAGCACATGTACAAAGTATCAGACATTAATATCAACGAAGAAGAAGACATTGCTTTTGCTGGAGATAATGGTGAATAACATCATTATTAATAATAAACAAACACATCACAATGGATGCTTTTTATGTTCTCAAGTCTGTAGGGGATTCATTAGTTATATAAAGATTAAAATACTAAAATGACTGAAATAATAATTGTGCTCTAACACTATTACTTTGGAAACATAAATTTTCATTGGCTTATACTTTTAATTTTTTTTATCATTTTACCCAAACAACCTGTTGTTACATTATCTAGGAAGCAAGATCCATTACATATACCCAAGAAGCTTGCTTTCAAAATTCTCTGTGAAAATTTAGTCTTTCATCAATATTGATTATTTACAGATATTTCTTCCTCTAGATTTCAGAAATGGCTCCTGGGAATCTACGTGAGCTAACAAAGAGAACCTATTCGAAAAGGCCGCTACAAAATTTAAGAGATCACACTGGAAAGAGTGCTTCAGCTAATTCCGTGTTACTTAAGAGTACAACAGGACTTCGGGATGACGAAGACATGTCATTCGAGAATGAAATGGAGGCATTACTATCAACTAGATCCCAAAATTCTAACTCCAAACAGAACAATACTGCACCAAATTAGATTTCTGACAACATGCCATAGAACAGTGTAGTTCCTCCAACTCATGATCCTGAAATTGTAGCAGCTGCAAACTCCGATATCCAGTCTACTGAGAGTCATCAGGATTCATTACATAATGCAAGGGATACAAAAGGTACATAAGCATAATAGTGATTTATTCCTTGTAAATGTGTAATTTATTCTAATTGTTGTTTCGGGAAACATGTAGCTTCCGGCTCTAATAAAAGAAGTCGTGGTCCGACAATGGGTAGGGGAATAATGAAAATGTTTGCTGCATATGGGAAAAAAATGTAGATCAATGTGGATAGATCAATAGGATGACCTATACATGTAGATGAATCTGCAAAACTTGCAAGTCAAATTGGTGTAATTACTAGAGATGTTGTTCGAGTGCCCAAACGATGGAAAGATGTAGATGAAAAAAATGATCTGGAGCCAGGCTTTGATCATCTAAAGTTAAGGGTGCACGAAAAAAAAAATCATATTAACTAAGCGTTGATTAATATTCTTGTAATCTTAAGTTTGGTTATTTGATATGTAGATTCACATGGATGTTGATGTGGATGTCTAGCAGCCGACAAAACGTCATAAGCTTTATAAGCATTTCCTAGAGTATGCAAGTATAGAACAAACATAATATTCTTTTCTTTTTAGAAAAAAGGGATCTAGCTACTAAAAATATCTCACCGAAGTCTCATTGTCTACAATAACATCAAATTGAAAAGGAACACCACCACAATAGAAACACTCAACCCAATAATTAAAGGAAATTGACATAAATAATGAGTCAAAACATTGGTTATATGTTTAACAAAATATTAAGAACCCTATTGAAACTTTGGGGAAATCTCCCCAAAATAAACCCAACTAATTTTTCGATCTTTATGTGAGCTGAATTTTGCAATCTTTATTGTGTCAATATAAGCATAAAAAATTTCTAATGTTTTTTAGTCACGCAATATGCGTAAATTAGGTGAGAAAATAGTGGAATTAGATTATCTTTTCCTTTCTAAACCTATCATCAATTATATGAAATCGTGCTTCCCGTGGGTGCTTAAATATTCAAACTAAATTAGTATCTTTTAGTTATTTTTTTAATTTTAAAATGGCTGAAAATTAAGTAGTGTACTTCTCTTTATATATATATATATATATATTTATATATTTATATATTTATATATATACACACACACACATAAATTATTTCTAAGTGATACACGTGGTCGTGCACGCACTTTTAGGTCAATTTAAATGCCTTTTTACGTGCTTTTTTGTGCATATTCACATGTATTTTGTGCATTTATTTCTTATTGGGCAGTTTGACGTGTTTAGTTCGTTTCCGTGTCAAAACAGGTGAATTAAGGCCGAAAAAAGGTTTTGAAGATCTCAAATTAACAATTTGAACTCAAGTGGAAAAGAGAACAAGGAAGAAACGGGACCTCGCTCGAGTTGGTTGAGCCACGCCCGCGGCCCCAAATTGGGCCCAAACCCTTGTTTCTCACCACGCTCATGGCCAATTGTGTGCCACTGCTGCGGCCGCGACGTGGCCCCCTATTTTAAAAACCCAAACACGTTTTTGCCCAACTTTGAACTAGTACTTTCTCCTCTATATATATAACACACAATTCGAATTAGACCTATCTTAGATCATATTTCCAGTCACTTTTGAGCCACAATAATCCTCAAGGACATGATTGGGAAGAAGATTGAAGACTTTTCGTTCCTCAACCCAAATTCTTGGTTTAATCTTTGAATTTATCATGTTTTCTTGTATTTCTTTATATTTTCTAATTTTATTAGGTGTAATGGGTGGCTAGCACCCTTTTATTCACCCTTGATCAATATGGAACTTTGAGTCAAAGATATATATGTGATTATTGTGGTTAATGATACCAAATGAATTGTGTATTCAAGTGTTTTATGTTATTTGTTGCTATTGATTCACATTTATGAGTTTATTATTGGATAGATCACCCTTTAGGAGATTTATGAATGTATTGCTAGTATTCGGGATTGCTCTCCATAATTGTAGTGCTTTCAACTCATTTGTAGCAAAAAATGAATGTTCATTGGTGATAACATAAAGTTCGACCTCTGGAACCGAGTTTACGAGTTTTATGTCGTGTTTATCTCGTTGTCTTGGTGCCTAATGCATTTGATATTGAATTTAAGAGAGCCTTGGTGCCTAATGCATTTGATATTGAATTTAATAGAGCTTGTTCGAGGATTTGGTTAAATCGAATAGGGTTGGTCGAAGAGCTTATTTTGATTAACTGAAATTAAGAGACAACAAAGCTATTAGAGCTTGTTAATAGTCTTGAGATAAGGGCTTGAATCACATTAATTGGGCATTAACAATAGTTGCACAAATTATCTAGACCAAGGGGAAGCATGATCAAGGGTGGATCGTTTTTAATACTTGAAAAATAAAAACCGAAAAATCTATTCTATTATCTTTGATCATTTACTTACTCGAATTCTAGTATTAATTGCTTTCAATCTCGTTTAACTGCTTTTTATTGCTACTAGTAGGTTGTTAGTTGATCGTTAAAATCCCCCAACCTTTATTGCTTTCTTAAGTTGTTTATTTACTACATATTTAATTTCAATCGCTTGGTATTAAAATCGAAACTAATCGGCCATTCCCTATGGGATTGACCCTTGCTTGCCACTCTACTTAGTAGGGTAGTTTGTAAGGTTAGTAATTTTATTACAATACGATATTAATTTGGTACCATATTCGACGCGCGTACCAAATTTTGGCACCGTTGCCGGGGAACAGTGTTGATTAGTGTTGGTTTTAGAATTCAAGCACTATTTTTTGTTTTACAGATAGTTGTTCATTTGTTATTGATCTTGATACTTACTGTAATTTGTCTTGCTTGTTGCATTTAGTGGATGTTCACGCGCTCACAAGGAGAGAAAGAGCTATTATTTGAACCGGATATTGTTGAACGTGAGCGAGTTTTGAGGAGATGACCCAGTTATTTGAGCAAATCAGAGGAGAATTTAAAGGATTAAATCTTGAACCCGAAGAAGAATGGAGAGAAAAAATCGATAATGAAAGAGTACCCGGGAGGACCATGAAGGAGTTAGCAAACACAGGGGTCACACACCAACCCTTATGCATTACCTTCCCCGAGTTTGAACATGACACGATTTTTGAATTGAAGTCGGGTCTTATACACTTGCTACCATTTTTCCATGGTCTTTCAGGAGAGGGCCCACATAAGCATCTCAAGGAGTTTCATATTGTATGTTCAAGTATAAAGACTACAAAAGTGATGGAGGAGCAAATAAAGTTAAGGGCATTCACCTTTTCTTTGAAAGATCTAGCCAAAGATTGGCTATAGTACCTCCCATCGGCTTCCATTACAACGTGGGAACAAAAGGAGAGATAATTCCTTGAGAAGTACTTTCCGGCCTCTCCGGCCACAAATATTCGGAAGCAAATCAGTGGTATTCGACAATGCCGGCCAAGGAGAGACACTATACGAGTATTGGGAAAGGTTTAATAAGTTAGTTGCTTGTTGCCCATATCACCAGATCACGGATCAACTTCTTATACAGTACTTCTATGAAGGCCTGTCCTTGACCGACCAGAACATGATTGACTTGGCAAGTGGAGGAGCATTGGTTGACAAGACTCCAACAGCCGCTCATTACCACAATGACTGCAAATACCCAACAATTTGGGTGTCGTGAGCTAACAAGGATGGTTAGGAAGGTACATGATTCGACCATTGATGACAAACTGGAGCAACATACTAACTTGGTCAAGAAGGTCACCTCGGGTAATGCTCAAGCCCCTAGGCCATGTCGGATTTGTCAAACTACAGACCATAATATTGACACATGCCCAATCTTGGATGAAGAGATCAAAGCTCATGCAAACGCCATTGGTAGCTTCAAGGGAGGAAGGAGGTATGATCCTTATTCTCAAAGTTACAATCCCAGGTGGAGAGATCATCCAAACTTTCGGTATGGTAACCAAGGTGGCCAACAAAGTGATCAAGGCCAAAATCGAGCCCCTTACCCTAAGGGGATGTATCAGCAGAAGCAGCCCACATAATCGTCATCTCCAGAGTCATGGCAGATAGTGTGAAGAGTTCAGCCACAAGTACTGTCCAGTTTTAGAAAGAGTCCCAATCGAGATTTCAAAATCTCGAGTCACAAGTCAGTCAAATGGCCTCTTTAGTGTCTCGATTGGAAAATGCACAGAGTGGTAAGTTTCTTGCATAGCCGGAGATCAATCCTAAAAATGTCAGTGCGATCACCCTAAGGAGTAGGGTGGTTGTTGGAGGGCCTAACAAACCCGAGCATCACTTCGGGGGTGAAGAGAAAGTTGGAAATGAGGGAAAGTGCATTGAAGAACAGGCCACGCCCGAGGCACCAAAGGCCCTCGACCGTGGTCAATTTAAGCATTTCGAGGGAAATCTCACTGGAAGGATTTCCACGCCCGAGGCGTCTGATGCCTCGCCCGCGGTGAACACCTCGGCCGCGGCCATTGACTGCCACGCCCGCGGCCTCCTGCAGCAAGAAACAGGGAAACATTCTGGATCATTTACCATGGCCGCAGCCATTGATGCCTCGGTCGAGGCCCCTGAAGATCCAAGATTCTACAATTCGATCCCTATTCCTATTCCACCACTTCCCTTCCCAAGCCAAATTAAGAGGGTGGTAGATAGAAATAAGGATCGAGAAATTCTTTATGTATTCCGGAAGGTGGAGATCAACATCCCATTGGTCGAAGTTGTGAAGCAGATTCCTCGTTATGCCAAATTCTTGAAAGATTTGTGCACCAACAAGAGAAGGCTTAAGGGGAACAAGAAAGTGCTCATGGGTGAAAGCGTATCAACAATTTTCTAGAAGAAACTTCCACAGAAATGCAAGGATCCAGGGATGTTCGTAATCCCATGCAACATCGGTAACTGTAGGGTCGAACGAGCTATGCTCGATTTGGGGGCATCGATTAACATGATGCCCCGATTAATATTTCATAGTTTGAATCTGGGACTGTTGAAAGACACAAGGGTGGTCATTCAACTAGAAAATCGCAGCACCTCATTTTCGGATGGGGTAGTTGAGGATGTGTTAGTCGAAGTGGACAACCTTGTGTTCCCAGCCGACTTTTATGTGTTATATGTGCAAGGTGATTCATCTAATTCCACACCGTTTTTATTGGGAAGGCCGTTTTTGAACACTTCCCAAACTAAAATTGATGTACGTAAGGGAACCCTCACGATGGAGTTTCGATGGTCAAGTTATAAAATTTAACATATTCGAGTCAATGAAATTCCCAGAAGATGTGTATAGTGTCTTTTCTATTGATATTATTGACCCTATGGTAGAGGAAGTTCTTGAGTGTTATTGTAGGGATCCGGATGCTATTGAACTTGCAAACCACTTGGAGGAAGTGGAACCTTGGTAAGCTAATGGAGCGTTAGTGGAAATAGTGGCTCAACTACACTCTCCCAGGCCATTCCGACAGAAATACGATCCAAAGTCCGTCCCTCTTACGGATACACATGAGAAGACACTTCCTACCACCATCAAGGCTCCTAGCCTCGAACTCAAATCCCTCCCGACTCATCTCAAATATGCATACCTCGGAGAGGGAGAGACACTCCCGGTGATCATATCATTGAAGTTGACCCCAAACCAAAAAAGAAACGTTGACAGAAGTGCTTAAGGAGAATAAAGGAGTAATCGGGTGGACTATTGTCGGCATAAAAGGCATTAGTCCGTCTCTTTTCATGCATCACATCTTGCTTGAGGAAGATTCAAAGCCGAGTAGGGAGCCACAGAGGAGACTCAACCCACCGATGATGGAGGTGGTAAAAAAGGAGGTGATTAAGCTACTCGATGTGGGCATTATTTACCCTATATCGGATAGCAAGTTCGTGACTCCAACGCAAGTCGGGCCCAAAAAGTCGGGCATAACAGTTGTGGAAGGCAAGGATGGAGAGATGATACCCACCTGTTTGCAAATAGGGTAGAGGGTCTGTATTGATCATAGAAAGCTTAATGCCATGACACACAAGGACCACTTTCCCTTGCCGTTTATTGATCAGATGTTGGAAAGGTTGGCTGGTCAACCATACTATTGCTTCTTGGATGGATACTCCGGGTATTTCCAAATAGCCATTGCACCCAAAGATCAAGAGGTGACCAGCTTTACATGCCCCTTCGGTACTTTTTCATGGAGAAGAATGCCATTTGGGCTATGCAACGCCCCGACCACCTTTCAAAGGTGCATGGTGAGTATCTTTTCTGAATATGTCGGGCATATTATTGAGGTCTTCATGGATGACTTTAGCGTGTATGGTGAGTCTTTTGAAAAATATCTTGAGAATCTTGTTAAAATCTTGAAAAGGTGCATGGAAACGAATCTTGAGTTGAATTTGGAAAAATGTCATTTTATGGTTTAGCAAGGCATATTCTTGGGCATATCATTTCATCAAAGGGCATTGAAGTTGATAAATCTAAAGTTGATCTTAGTACTGTCTTGCCTTACCCCGCAACTGTGTGGGAAGTGCGATCGTTTCTTGGCCATGCAGGTTTCTACATGCAATTTATCAAGGATTTCTCAAAGATTTCAGCCCCTCTATGTAGGCTATTGCAAAAGGATGTCGAATTTGAGATATCGATTGATTGCAAAATCGCCTTTGATTAGTTAAAAGAGGCCCTTACATCACCTCCCATTATCCAACCACCGTAGTGGACACTACCGTTCGAGATAATGTGCGACGCTAGTGAATATTCAGTGGGAGCTGTCTTGGGGCAACAGAAAGGAAAAGCGGCTTATGTGATCTACTATGCCTCAAGGACCCTAAATCCGGCACAAGCAAACTATACTACCACAGAAAAAGAACTTTTGGCTATAGTTTTTGCTTTAGAAAAGTTTAGATCATACTTGCTTGGTACTACGATTATCGTTTTTTCTGACCATGTAGCTCTTTGGTTTCTATTATCAAAGAAGGAAGCTAAACCAAGACTCATAAGATGAATTTTGCTACTTCAAGAATTTTATTTGGAAATCAAGGATAAGAAAGGAAAGGAGAATTCGGTGGCTGACCACTTGAGCTGATTGACACAAGAGGAGAATGAAATGCCTTTGAAGGAGAGCTTCCCAGACGAGCAGTTATTCATGGCATCAGAGTCGAGTACCCCATGGTATGCCAATTTGGCAAATTACTTGGTGAGAGGAGTATACCCCGATAGGATGAGTAAAGCCCAAAGGGATAAATTGAAAAGTGAGGCGAAACACTATTTTTGGGACAATCCATATTTGTGGAAACATGGTTCAGATCAAGTGATATGAAGGTGCATTCCGGAAACAGAAGTTCAATCGATACTTGCTTTCTGTCACTTCTACGCATGTGGAAGACACTTTGGTCCAAAGAGGACAACACACAAGGTTCTCAAAAGTGGGTTCTTTTGGCCAACCCTATTCAAGGACGCCTACATTTTTTGCAAATCATGTGACAACTGTCAAAACATGGGGAACATCTCGCAAAGGAATCAAATGCCCCAACATCCAATAATGGTGTGTGAAATTTTCGACATTTGGGGCATGGATTTCATGGGCCCGTTCCCATCTTCATATGGGAATCTTTATATCCTGTTGGTTGCGGACTACGTGTCCAAATGGGTGGAAGCAAAGGCTACTTATACTAATGATTCATGGGTTGTTGTTGATTTCGTCAAGTCCAACATCTTTGCAAGATTTGGGATCCCGAGAGCCATCATTAGTGATAGGGGCACACACTTTTGCAACAGAACCATCGAAGCACTCTTCAAGAACTACTCAGTTTTGCATAAAGTGTCTTGTAGATATCAGTTCAATATCATCAAGTGATCATAGTTTGTAGTAGAGGTTTTGAGGATTCAGGAACCGGGTTCAGCATGTGGAAAACCGGGCTGGAAAACCGGGTTTTAGCCAGATCAGTCTAGGGGTTAAAAAGGAACCGGAGTTAAGGTGGTTATAACTGCCATGTGAAACGGTTTAGAACCGTTGAGTGTAAAACCGTTGTGAAAGGCCCATCTAACAACTTTGTGCAGTTGGAAACAAGATTGGTTACAACTGCTGCTACTTCCTGATTCGAGCTTCGACCATTATATACATTGAAACCACTTGGAGATGCGAGATGATACACGTTATTTTCCCTCTGTAAACACTACTCAATCATTAGAATTAGTTAGCTAGGGTTCTTAAGCTCAATTCGGTCTGTGAATTGGGGTTTTCTAGTTTTCTGGGATAATTCTTGTAATTGATTGTTTAGTGGAGTGAATTGAGGTGTATAGAGCGTCCATGGATGTAGATCACATTGATCGAACCACGTAAAATCCTTATGTTCTTCATTTCTGTTTCTGTTTTGCGTTCGATTTCATTTTGGCCGAATTCTTGATTGGTTTTCATTCTCTCTTGGTTGAGTATTGTTTGTGTGTGTTGTAAGAGTTTCATTTCCTAACAAGTGGCGCCGTCTATGGGAAACTTGAGCACACACTCAAAGAGGAAAGGAGAATGGCTGGAGAGAAGATGGATGTGGAGAAGTTTTCAGGTAAAAATGACTTCTCACTTTGGAAAATCAAAATGAATGTTGTATTGGTACTAAATGGCTTAGACACTGCACTGCTTCCTGTTGATCAATGGTCTGATGCTGAGAAATCAAAGTTTCCAGAAGTGGATAAGAAGGCTTTGAGCCTAATATTTCCGTGTTTGGGTGATAAACCCCTGAGGGAGATATCAAGGTGCAAGAATGCAGTAGAGGCATGGGGAAAATTGGAAGAACTCTATCAATCAAAATCAATATCAAACAAATTATTTCTGAAGCAGAAACTAATGTCTTTCAAGATTACTGATGAAAAGGCCATTTCTGATCAACTTGATCAATTTGTCAAGATGATTGAAGCACTAGAAGACCTGGGGGTGAACTTGGAGGATGATGATAAGGCTTTGATGGTGCTGAATGTTCTTCTAAAGTCTATGGAAAGCTTCAAGGATGCTTTGATGTTTGGAAGGGATGGAAAGGTCAGTTATGAGTCTATCCTCTCAGCTTTGAAGACCAAGTGTTTTCAAAATCAGGGAGATAATGGCTCTACATAGGCTGGAGAAGGGTTGAACATAAATTTCAAAAAGAACTTCCAAAAGAAGAAGTTCCAGGGAATTAAAGACAACAAATCTGGAACTCAGAAGTCAAAGAAGAATGGAGATTGTGTTGAGAATAGAAAGTGTTTCAAGTGCAAGCAAACTGGACATTTGAAGAAGGATTGCCCACAGAAGAAGAAGAAACAGGAAAATCAGAGGGCAGAAGTGGCTGTGACTGAGCATCAAGATGATACCCCTGAAGTTCTAAACATTTCAGACACAAAGATGGAAAAGGAATGGGTTCTTGATACAGGATGTTCATTCTACATGTGTCCTAATGAATCCTAGTTCAAGGATTTACAGAAAGAAGATGGTGGATGTGTATTACTGGGAAATGACCACTCCTGCAGAGTTAAAGGCACAGGATCAGTTCAGATCAAAATGTATGATGGAGTCATCAGGACCATTTCACAAGTGAGGTATGTTCCTGGCCTTAAAAGAAACCTCTTGTCCCTTGGATCTCTTGTGGCAAATGGCTGTCAGTTCAACTCCAAAGATGGTTATCTTCATATCACTAAACACAACAAGCTGGTAATCAAGGGAAGGCAACACAATGGCCTGTTCATTTTGATTGGATCTCCTGTGATAGGTTGTGCTAAATCTGTGATAAGTAGAGAGGATTTCATGAAGTGGCATAAAAGACTGGGTCATATTGGAGAGAAAGGATTGAAGGAGCTATCCAAGAGGGGCATAATTGGTGAAATAGGAAATCAAACACTTGAGTTCTGTGACAAATGTGCTCTAGGAAAGGCCAAGAAGCAGCCTTATGCTAAAGGGATACATTCTACTCAAGAACCACTTGATTATGTACACTCTGATATATGGGGGCCTTCAAGAACAGAGACACATGGAGGAGGAAGGTATTTCATGTCCATCATTGATGATTACAGTAGAAAAATATGGGTATATGTGTTAAGGAACAAGAGTGATGCATTCCTTAAGTTTAAAACATGGTTGAGCCAGGTGGAGAATCTAAGAGGGAAGAAATTGAAACATCTTAGGACTGATAATGGCTTGGAATATCTATCTACCGAGTTCACAAGTTTGTGTGAAGATAAGGGCATCACAAGGCACAGAACTGTCTCTTTGAACCCTCAACAAAATGGGGTTGCTGAAAGGTTTAACAGGATTGTGCTTGAGAGAGTTAGATGTATGCTGATTGATGTAGGATTACCCAAATCCTTCTGGGGAGAAACACTGAATACTACATGTTATTTGATAAACAAATTACCATCATCAACCCTAGGATTTAAGACTCCAGAAGAAGTTTGGAGTGGAAAGGTACCAAACTATAATGACTTGAGAGTGTTTGGTTGTCTGGCCTATGCTCACATTAGGCAAGACAAACTTGATGCAAGAGCACAGAGGTGTGTATTCCTAGGATATCCTAAGGGCATAAAAGGCTACAGGTTATGGTGTTTGGAACAGGGAAACCAGAAACTCTTGATAAGTAGAGATGTAAGATTTAATGATGCTGTGATGGGATACAACTCTACTGGAAGTCAAGAAGAAGCTGATGGTGCTGTGGAATCAGAAAGAATTTCCATTCAGGTGGAGCCTATTGATGAAGAGAAGACACCAGAAAATGATGCTCAAGCTCAATCAGGAAATAACAGTTCATTAGAGGAGGATGAAGATCAACCTGAGATTTCAAATCTCAGAAATTATAGCATTGGTAGAGATAGACCAAGAAGGCAAATCCACATGCCTGATTTCTATGGACAAGCTGGGAGTGTCTACTATGCATTAAGTGTAGCAGAAGACCTGGAGTTTCAAGAGCCAAGCAGTTTCAAGGAAGCAATAAATTGTAGTGAAAGTGAACACAGGAATCTCTAGAGAGGAACCAAACCTGGAAGCTTGTAGACAAACCAAAGGAGCAGAAGCTAGTCAGCTCAAAATGGATCTACAAGAAGAAAGTGGAGACTGGAAAGGCTGATAAAATCAGATACAAGGCAAGGCTTGTAGCCAGGGGCTTTACACAAAGAGAAGGCATTGATTACAATGAGGTATTCTCTCCAGTGGTGAAGCATTGCTCTATTAGGCTACTCTTATCAAAGGTTACTCAAGAAGACATGGAACTACAGCAGTTAGATGTTAAGACAACTTTTCTGCATGGTGATCTCATTGAAAGAATATATATGAAGCAACATGAGGGCTTTGTGATTCCAGGAAATGAAGAGAAGGTCTGTTTTCTCAGGAAATCACTTTATGGATTGAAGCAGAGTCCAAGGCAGTGGAACAAGAAGTTCAATGAGTTCATGATCAATGCAGGTTTTATAAGAAGCTTGTATGACAGCTGTGTATACTTTAACAAGGGTTCAAGGTTTGAACAAGTATTTCTGTTGTTATATGTGGATGATATGCTCATTGCCAGTAAGAGTATGGACAAGATACAACAGCTAGAGGGAAGATTGAGTTCAGAATTTGACATGAAGGATCTTGGAGAAGCAAGAAAGATTCTGGGGACGGATATTATCAGAAGAAGGAAGTCTGGATCACTTTGGCTCTCATAGAAGCAGTATTTGCAGAAGGTTGTGGAGAGGTTTCATATGCATGAGTCAAGGTCAATAAGTGTTCTAGTTAATCAACAAACCAAGCTATCCAAAGAACAATGTCCAAAGACAGAAGCAGAGGAGATTCACATGAAGAATGTTCCATATGCCAGTGGTGTTGGCAGTTTGATGTATGGAATGATATGCAGCAAGCCAGATTTGGCCTATAGTGTATCTCTGGTAAGCAGGTACATGTCAAATCCTGGAGAGGCACATTGGGAAGCTTTGAAGCAAGTCTTGAGATATTTGAAAGGCTCAGTCAGTGTAGGTCTAAAGTTTCAGAAACAAGAAGCTGGTGCTATACCTCTTATTGGATATGCTGATGCAGATTTTGCTGGGAATCTAGATACAAGGAAATCTGTTACAGGATATGTGTTTACCTTGTATGGGACGACTGTAAGTTGGAAAAGTGTGCAACAATATGTGGTTGCTTTGTCAACAACTGAGGCAGAATACATTGCCTTAACTGAGGCAATTAAGGAAGCTCTGTGGCTCAAGGGGATTCTTAAGGACTTAGGAATCAGACAAAGGTGTGTTACCATTCAATGTGATAATCGGAGTGCTCTTCACTTGAGGATCTGTTGAGGTGAAAAAGGTTCATACCATGGACAATGCAGCGGATTTTCTAACCAAGGCAGTTCCGGGAAGCAAGATGGTTCATTGCTCAAGCCTGATAAGGCTTGAACAATGTGATTAGACCTGAACATCAAAAGCAGAATGAGGTGGTGAAGTACACTTGAGTTCATTGAGGTGGAGATTTGTAAATATCAGTTCAATATCATCAAGTGATCATAGTTTGTAGTAGAGGTTTTGAGGATTCAGGAACCGGGTTCAGCATGTGGAAAATCGGGTTTTAGCCAGATCAGTCTAGGGGTTAAAAAGGAACCGAAGTTAAGGTGGTTATAACTGCCATGTGCAACGGTTTAGAACCGTTGAGTGTAAAACCGTTGTGAAAGGCCCGTCTAACAGCTTTGTGCAGTTGGAAACAAGATTGGTTACAACTGCTGCTACTTCCTGATTCGAGCTTCGACCTTTATATACATTGAAACCACTTGGAGATGCGAGATGATACACGTTATTTTCCCTCTGTTAACACTACTCAATCATTAGAATTAGTTAGCTAGGGTTCTTAAGCTCAATTCGGTCTGTGAATTGGGGTTTTCTAGTTTTCTGGGATAATTCTTGTAATTGATTGTTTAGTGGAGTGAATTGAGGTGTATAGAGCCTCCGTGGATGTAGATCACATTGATCGAACCACGTAGAAATCCTTGTGTTCTTCATTTCTATTTCTGTTTTGCGTTCGGTTTCATTTTGGCCGAATTCTTGATTGGTTTTCATTCTCTCTTGGTTGAGTATTGTTTGTGTGTGTTGTAAGAGTTTCATTTCCTAACATGTCTACTTCATATCATCCAACATAACGAATGGGCTACCTGAGACTTTGAATTGAGAGATAAAATCAATGCTAGAGAAAATCGTTCAACCAAACCGGAAAGACTGGAATTTGAGACTTGATGATGCATTATGGGCATACTGGACTGCCTATAAAACTCCTATAGATATGTCCCCGTATCGCCTTGTTTATGGCAAATCGTGCCATCTTCCAGTTGAACTTGAGGACAAGGCCAATTGGGCCATCCGAAGATGTAACATGAGCTTAGATGAGGCGGTTGTGCACCGACAACTTTAGCTACAAGAGCTAGAAGAGATTTGGAATGAGGCTTTTGAAAATTCTTTGATATATAAGGAGATAACCAAGGCCTTCCATGATGCAAGAATTTCCCGGAAAAAATTGTTGTTGGAGAGAAGGTACTTCTGTACCACTCGAGGTTGAAATTATTTCCCGAAAAGCTTCGTTTGAAGTGGGTTGGCCCATTCATTTTCAAGAAGGTATTTCCACACGGGGCCATTAAGATAGAAAGTGGTAAAACAAGCAAGGTTTTTAAGGTGAATGAACATTTTCTCAAGCCATACGTCGAAAGCTGTAAAGACAATCCCGGTGAAGAGGAATGAGTAGAAGACCCACCACTGAGCTAAACGAGCCTCCATCGAGCCAATGACATTAAACAAAGGAGCTTGTCGGAAGGCAACCCGGAAGTTACTTATTTTTGCATTTTGAATCCGTAGTTTAGTAGTAGTTTTACTATTATCATAGCATTTTAAATTATTTTGTTTAAATATGTGTAGGTACCGAACAAGCCATTCAAGGAGATAGTTTGAAATAGGGGTGAAGGAGTCCAAAACAGAGGAATTACACTGAAGAAATCACCATGGCCGAGGTATAATACGCCTCGCCCACGGGCCTCCAACCAAGAAAAATATGATAACATTCTGGATGAAATACCACGCTCGTGGTGTTCTCATGCCACGCCCGAGGTGAGGTCACACCACACTCGAGGCTCGTTCATGCCACGTCCGTGGTGAAGATTATCAAAAAAGCTCAAAATCCACTGGACGAAATACCACACCCACGGTGAAATGGGTTGCGCCCGTGGTGGACACCCAACCTCGCCCGAGTCATATCCACGCCACGCCCGTGGCCAACGAAGTGCAAAAATCCCCAAGTCCACTGGAAAAATTACCACGACCGTGGTGAGAGAGACCTCGACCGCGGCGTACTTGAGCACGCCCGTGGTATTCTAAGACCACGCCCGAGGCCAATCATTATTGATATTCCTTAAAACCACTAGAAGAAATCCCTCGGCCGCGTCCGATGAACGCCATGCCCGTGGTGCATATGAACACACGCCATGACTGCGGTGCACATATCACCACGGCCGCGGCGGGTTACTAGGTATAAATACGCGACACGGGCGAGTTAGGTCAGATTCTCCCCTCCTCACGATTTTGCGCAACACACACACCCACACCCACTAATTCTCCAATTTTTCCTTAATCAAAGTCGTTCAAACTCACACAATCACTCACCCACATCACCATACACACTTCTATCCGAGTAATTTCGGATTTGGGGCGAACTTGGAGTCGGGTCGAAAAAGGGCGTGAAAAGCAAACTTTAATTTTTTTTTATTAAATCCGACCGGTAAGTACGGATATCCTTATCTCTTGGTCTTTTATTACTTATTATGGAATTCATTGTTACATTGGGGGAAAATTTCGTGTTAGAATAGCTACTATGTTGATGTTGGTTATACACGCACCTAGTGTAGTGATTTTTTGCCAATCTTGAATTGTTTTGTGCATTTTAATACTTGATTTGTTATGATAGCTTTAGTATTTACATGTTGAATGTTGTGGAATGATGATTAGGGTGAAAAATCTTAAGTTTGGGGGTTGAATTTGGTTGTGGCATATTACCAAACACATGCCATGCATTTCATTATTGTTATTCTTTTGTAGCTTGCTTTAATTGACATGCTCAATTGTTAGGTCAATTGGTTGAAATTGTGATGCAAATTAGATAATTTTCGACTCTTGTTTTGTAATGCGGAAAATTGACCTATTTTAGTTGAGTATTGATCAATTTTAGTTGTAATAGGATAGTGATTTTAAATGTTTGACATACATTATGAATTGTGTCAAGTTGATCGAACTATCCATTTTGTAAGTTCATTTGTTGAGTACTTGTTGATTGAATGTGAATAACTGGTATAATGGACTTAATTTTTATTGGAATTTTCAGTTGAACTTGATGTTTTTTTTATTGGTGATCAAACTCGAAAATTGAATGTGTGTGATTGTGTTTTTTTTTAGGATAAATGGGACCATCCAAGAAAACATCCAAGAAAACCACTAGCAAGAGTGCCACAACAAGGAAAAGCACAACAAGTACAAGCAAGGGTAAAGGAAAATTGGTGATTCGGAAACCCATTCAAGAAGAACTTGAGATCGAAATTCCAGAGGTTCCAACATCCATAGAGCCGACTACGGATAACCGACACTTGGACATAGTGTTGGAGAACCCAGATCACTAGAATAGATTTGCTAGACTAAAGAAGTGTCAGATTGCTGCAACTCGTTACTTCAAGGCTGAATGCTTATCTGCTATGGGAATCAAGGACAACATAGACGAGTTCCTGAGAGAGTTGGGCCTCACTACACTGTTTATTCTATGACCCACTTACCAAAATTTGTCCTTGAATTCTCAGCACCCTCTCGATCCAAGCCATTTTTGAGAAATGTGGCAACAGGATCCACAACATTTCGTTCCACTTGATGAACGAAAAGAAAATGCTCAAGATATCGGAGTTGAGATAGATTTATGGGTTCAAGGAAAACCCCTCTCCCAGAGATATTGAGAAGATCGACAAATTAGCGTCAGGCAATTCTGGGGGCAAATCACTGTTGCCCCTGGTTTGGTTGAGCCTCAAGCTTTTGATTTAAGGAGTTCAAAACCGAATTAGATTAGAAGTCCGGTCGTCAAATCTTTACAAAAGCTCCTGGCATTGACACTGTTTGGGAGGAAGGAGACGGGTGCAGCGAGAATTTCTAAGCTCAGTGTTTTATGGTCCATCATCAACAAGACCGAAAGAAGATATGAGGAGGTTCTGGTTGAGTCTTTCGAGAGGATGGTGAAGGAACTGACAGCGAAAAGGAAGAAAGAGCCAAAACAGTATGATCCGGTCTTCAACGGGGCACTTATCACACCTATTCTTGAGCAATTTGGTGTCCCGTTGATCGACTTCAAGGCCTTGTCAGAGTCATTTCTCCTGGGCTGTGAAGAGTTAGCCAGTATGAGGGTTATTTCTTTGGGACAGCAAGACGGAGCCTCTATCCCTTACGTGACCCAAAACATAGGCCCAATGCTACGCCTCCCTAACCTAGACCATACCTATATCAAAGACCTCAGATCCAAGGATAACCTAGCCTTTAGCTCAGGTGCACACCGAGCAGCCTCGAGAGATCCAAGTGCACTCGAGTTTCGAAAATACCAGAAAGGCCAGGTATCAGAATCTGCAACAGAAGAGGATGGCACTACAGGCGAAGGTGAGAGCAGCCGACAGTCAAGAAAGAGGCCGGTATTTGCTTCAATCTCACACGGAATTCCAGCAACAGGTTGATGAGAGATTGAGAACAATGAAGGAAAACATTGGGGAGATCAAGGCTGACATCAAGGAGATAAAGGAGAGTAAAAACAAGCTCCTCGATGCATTCAACAGCATACGAGCTTGTTTCGGTGGCCAAAGCTCTCGATCTCCACGGCCTTCCAAATCGTTGTGAGTAGGAGTACTAAGAATATCTTTCCTCTTCTCCAGGAACTTAGTTTTCAACTAAGTTTGGGGAGAGAGTGGGGGTAAGATGTCATTGGCCGCTCCGATTTTCAATTCTCTCGTGCTTCTCTTACTCATTTCATTGAGTATTGGATAATTAGGCCTGTGTCCTTTTTGATTAGCTTGTACTTAACCTTTTGGATTCACGGCGTGTGTGTTATTATGTTGGCATTTGCCTGTGTGGTTTTTACTGGATGATTTGATATGATTTGGTTGAATGATTGGCATGTGTGCCGCTATCTATTATTTTTCTTTGATTGGCTTAGTCGCTTTGATGTTTTGTTATGTTGATATGTTGAATTTTGGGTACTTACACCCGTAGGAATAATAGTTTCGGTAGTTTTTAGTTAACTCTTAGGATTGATGGTGTTAATAAATTGGTTGAGTTTTGTTTGAGCCGCAATTCATACCCCTTTCTTTCCAAAAACCTTGTTTTCAACCAAGTTTGGGGACGGGGTAGTAGGTGTACGAATTGGCCGCTTGTAAAAAGTTGAATGGACCGTGTAAGAATGAGAAATGTGGCAAAAAGTTAATGATGATAAACTTATTTAAAAAAAAAATTGGCTCATGGTAGAGCATGATAGGCTTTGACACGAAATTGAGCTTACATTTAAAACTTTTGATCAAACTTTTGCCTAGAGAGTTTTTGAGCCTTAAAAGATACTCCCATCTTTGGAGTAATTTAAACTTTCTTTTGGTGTGAAATTCAGTGGGTGCATCTAATCGTCTCTAGAACTTGCCTTGGTTCTGTATTTTGAATGAGTCAGTGCATTGTGTGACATTATAAATGATCTTAGACAATTCTTGACTTGAGCCTATTTCTAAACTTGAAAATACACCCCTTTTTACCAAATATTTGAATATTGCCCCTAGTTAACCCCTTGAGCTTTTAGCTTCTCGTTTGACAACCCAACTCTATAAGTCGAATCCCTTTCAAGTAGCCTTTGAACCTAACTGGACTACATGAGTATGAGGGAGGCGGTTGGGAGGTAGTCAGGTAAAATTTGGGGTCAAATCGGGTAGACTAGTGGAAATATATTGAAGGGTGGAGGGAAATCTACACAAATAGGCAAGAATTGAGAACATTAGTTTTCTCCATTGTTTGTAAATATTGGTTATGTAAAAAAAAAATCGAATCGAAAATAGAAAAAAGTCGAAAGTCAGAGAACAAAGGAAAGAGTTGGTTGTTATACTTAATTATTGTTTTTTATTGGGAGAGACTAGTAATATAAATGATTTTTTACCAATGTTCTCAAAGTTGAAAAATTCAAAAGAAAACACATCCATAGGACAATTGGAATAGAAGCATTTAGGTTGTGAATTTGTAGTAAGGTGAAGAAGTCGCATTTTGGGATCGGTTTGATTGGGAAGTGAGAGAATGAGGTAGAGTGATTGTTGTTTGAGGGGTAGATGAGAGTAGCTAACTCATTTAGTCCATTTTATAGTCACTTTTACCCAAAATCTTCCCACCTTACTCTAAGCCAACATTACAACCCTTTTTAAAGACCTTTTTTATTCATTGTCACACATGTCGGGTACACGTTTGAAGTTTAGATGATTGGCAGGCCTATGGTAGGCATTTTATGCATCTCAATGTGAGCATATACACTACCTATTTGATACACTTGAGAGTCGAGAGATACACTCACCCGCTGAGGATCTCAAGTTGAGAGTGTCAAGTCTTGAAAGTAGTTGATATGGGTATATCTCATATGCTCACTCTTATCTTGGTATCCTAACTTTTGAAAAATTCTTCTGAAACCGAATTCGCCACTTACACGTGTCCTTCTTCTTTTTCTTTATTTGTTCAGGACGAACAAAGGTCTAAGTTTGGGGAGATTTGGTACACGTGGTCATGCATGCACTTTTAGGTCAATTTAAGTGTCTTTTTCCTGGCTTTTGTGTGCATATTCACATGTGTTTTGTGCGTTTATTTCTTATTAGGCAGTTTGACGTGTTTAGTTCGTTTTTGTGTCAAAATAGGTGAATTAAGTAAAAAAAAAAAAAAAAAAAACTGGTTTTGAAGATCTGAAATTGATGATTTAAACTCAAGTGGAAATGAGAACAAGGAAGAAACGGGACCTCGCCCGAGTTGTTTAAGCCACGCCCGCGGCCCAAACCGCGACCGAGGCAGACTAGGTCACGGCCGTGGTAAATCGTCAAGAAGACAGCCAAATTTCAGCCACTAATGACTCTCCCGAGGCAAATTCAGGCCACACCCGTGGCTAAGGATCCAGAAGATGGGGTGAAATCCAACCCAACCAGACCGCGGCCCCAAATTGGGCCCAAACCCACGTTTCTCACCGCGCCTGCGGCCATGTTTTAAAAACCCAAACACGTTTTCCCAACTTTGAACTAGCACTTTCTCCTCTATATATATAATATCCAATTCGAATTAGACCTATCATAGATCATATTTCCAGCCACTTTTGACCATCATCCTCAAGGAACAGATTGGGAAGAAGATTAAAGACTTTTCACTCCTCAACCCAAATTCTTGGTTTAATCTTTGAGTTTATCATGTTTTCCTGTCTTTCCTTCTATTTTCTAATTGTATTAAGTGTACTGGGTGGCTAGCACCCTTCTATTCACCCTTGATCAATGTGGAACTTTGAGTCGTAGATATTTGTGTGATTATTGTGGTTAATGTTACTAAATGGATTGTTTATTCAAGTGTTTTATGTTATTTGTTATTATTGATTCACATTTATTAGTTGATTATTGGATTGATCACCCCTGAGGATATGTATGAATGTGTTGCTAGTAGTCGGGATTGTTGTCTGTAATTGTAGTGTTTTCTACTCATTTGTAGCAAATAATGAATGTTCATTGGTGATAACTTAAAGTTCGACCTCTGCGACTGAGCTTACGAGTTTTATGTCTTATTTATCTCGTTGTCTTCGTGCCTAATGCATTTGATATTGAATCTAGGAGAGTTTTTTCGAGGATTGGGTTAAATCGAATAGGATTAGTCGAAGAGCTTGTTTTGATTAACTGAAATTAAGAGACAACAAGGCTATTAGAGCTTGTTAATAGTCTTGAGATAAGGGCTTGAATCACAATTAATTGGGCATTAACAATAGTTGCATAAATTATCTAGACCAAGGGGAAGCATGATCAAGGGTGGATAAATACTTGAAAAACAAAAAGGGAAAAATCTATTCTATGTTTTTTTATCATTTACTTACTCGAATTCTAGTATTAATTGCTTTCAATCTCGTTTAACTATTTTTTATTGCTACTAGTAGGTTGTTAGTTGATCATTAAAATTCCCCCAACCTTTATTGCTTTCTTAAGTTGTTTATTTACTACATATTTAGTTTCAATTGCTTGGTATTAAAATCGAAACTAATCGGCCGTTCCCTGTGGGATCGACCCTTGCTTGCCACTTGGTAGGGTAGTTTGTAAGGTTAGTATTGTTATTACAATACGATATTAATTTGGTAACGTATTCGACGCGCGTACCAAATTTTGTATACACATAGATTATTTCTAAGCATGAATAAGAAGAAAATAACTTTAATCAATATTTTGAATTTTATGAAATTAAAGGCGCGATAGAAAGAACCTATGATTCAATGTTTAGTCTTTTTGAATTGGATAAGGTAAAAAGAATCATAGCCTAATAAAAGTCTATATCTTTTCTTTTGGATTAAGGAAAGTAGTATCATTCGTATATATTGATTTATTAATTGTAACTAGTAATGCACCAGTTTGATGCACAGTTATGACGTATTTCTTAAATATAATGATAAAATTCCATCATAATTTAAAAATTAATATGTAACTGTAAGTAATAAATGTATGATTTCCAACATAGTAACTAAAACAAAATACAATTAAGAAACTTTCTGTATATTTTCGCATATTTGAAGAAAATATTGGTTCCATTTAGGAAATAATAAATATTGAAGTTCTTAAAGAAATTGATAAATGTAATTCAGAAATACTTTGCACCTTTATATTGCCACAAAAAAAAAAAAAAAAAAAAAAACAATTATGGTGTTTTTTCCTCGAAAAAACTTACAAATAATAATTTTCTCCTTGAACGTTTCATCAAATTCAGCATATAGATTCTCATCAAAACCACTGTCAGTTTGATTGACATTTTCTTCATTGTGTTCATCTACGATCAAATCCACAATGAAATCAACATGTTTTTGGTTTGACTCGTCTCCAGTCAAATCAATAATCTCATAAATAACTTAACTGTCGGATGAAGTACTTTGCAGAGAACTAATTTTTTTAGGACATTCATTCTAATATTATTGTTAAGGCATCTTATACATCCTGTAACTAATAAAAATAAATTAAAAGGACATTGTATAAGACGAAGTATACAAACTAATTGGATTAACGGAAAATTGTAAGTTCTCTGAGTTTTTTTTTAAAAAAAAAAACTCATATCGACTATACTGGTTTCTCATGACAGTTTTAATTTTGTATAGCGATATATTACAATTTTCTCTCTGATTTCCCTTACGTGTCAGCCTATGGAATTGAAGGATTCTATTACTTGCTTTTCCTGATTTTGTGTGAGGTCGGATTGTGGTCTCCATATTTTCCTTTTTCTTTGCTCGTTTTCGTTTATAATAGAACCTATTGAATTTAAAAAATGCACAACATTTATCATTGGTCACATCACTAAGAGGACTAATTGAAAATTTTGAGGAACTGTTTTCTGAAACATCCCCGAGCACGTGACATACACACATATTTTTTGCCTTTATAGGAGCTTTTCGGGAAATTGTTCCGAGATGTCCGATAAAATAATATTATTTGTGAGAATTTGAAAATATTAATGTCAAGGTCAGCTAATTGAACAAAGTCAAAGGAACAATAAAACAAATCATAATTATATATTTATAAATAAATATTAACAAATAGTAAGATTAAGTGTTACCAATTGACCTCGTTAAAAAAAGGAAAATGTTGCGTATATAAATAATTATTGATCTGTCAATAAGGTGTCACACATGATAATATTGATTGCATTTTATTTATAAGTGTAAACAATTATAACATATTTATATGATGTGGTCAAAACCTAATCAAATGGTACATTAAAATATTGATTTAGAAAAACCATGCATTATAGTAGTTGTTTAAGAACAAACAATTATAGGTTGAAAAAACATAATATAAAAAACACATCGATAGTGTAAAAATCTTAATAATAAATAAAACCAAAAATATGAAAATCTAAAATTTCTTAAATGGCGAGGTAGAACTATACGAAAATTAATCATATAAAGTATATTTAGAGGTAACAATTCGGGTGGTCCGAGCTGATCGGGCCAAATAGGACTTCGGTCTATATTTATATGGTCCAATCTATCTAAAATATCTGGCTGACTGGGTCGGTCCGTCATATCGTGCTCATTTTACCACCTCTAAGTATATTCCAAATTACAACATGGCATGTTATATTCGACTCAAATTTTCAATAAAAGTCAAATGGGCTGCGGCTATAAAATCGAATAAATTTAACCCGAAATATGACATCCATAAAAAAATCACAGCGAGTCAAGTAGCCCCAACCACTCTTTGATTCGAATAAATAAAATAAGCAGCTTTAAACAACACAAGATAGAAAATATCAATTAATTTAACGTTAATTTCTTTGATAAAATATAACACACAAACATAAAGTAATATAAATATCTGTAATTTGACGAATACATCACATAAATCAAGTTTAAATTTATTTATTTATAATATGTGGAAGCCAACACCACGGAACGTGGCAATCTACTTATTTAGTAACCCCTCATCTATTTGCCATTCAGATTTTTCTAGAAATCTCATATGGGAGATATCTCATTCCACATTTACCAATTCAGTCTAATACACATCTAATACACACCAAAAGCTTCAGGATCACACCAAATTCACCTTCTAATCTTCGAATTCGAACAATGCTCCATAGATATACAACATGTTCAACAAACTTATCCCTCACCCCTTGTTTTATTTCTTCGCATTCAAGATCGACGTACAGATCTCGAATCCCCACCTGTATATCTCCATCCCATTACAATAAATCTTCCGTGTTTTGAAGTGATATACACAACAATGTACTCCGGGAGGTCCAAATGATACAAATCTCATTTAATAAAATATTCATCAAGAACCTCAATGAATACTGACATATCGAGATCGAATTCCATGTAATAAATCGAAATGGGTACTCATATTGCAATTTGAATTCAGGACGCGATACTACATAAAAGCAAAACTAAATAGCCTAGGATTCAATCCACCCACATATTGTAATTTTCTAATTTATGATGCACTAATTGTTATTTACCATGTTATTATCTCCAAAAAAGGGGAACTCTGAAAAATCAACCGTCGTCGTCACAACATATCATCAATAAATGTTTAGAAAGCTACTGACTTAAGGCAGTCTAGATGGAATATCGTAAGAATCACGGAAGATTTATAATTATAGAATTGATTGGCAAGAATATTTACCATGTAACAACAACATAAACAAATCAGTGAAGATATTTAGCTGAATAATTGAAGTTGCCATAATTTTTGCCTTGTAAAACAATTTCCACATTTAGTATATTACTTTGGGTGGGAAAAGTTGGAACCTACTATTTATAGATAGTTCCACTTTTATATTGAGTATGATTTATAACTAAAATTATATCTACAACTATATATATATATATATATATATACACACATATTGTATAGGTTTAAATTGATTTTAATGGATAATTACATAAGTTTTGCTAAACAAATTATAGCAAAAAATAATCTACGTAAATATATTGAATCCCACATTAGGTGTCTACATATTAGAAATTTAGAATATTCAAAATATTCGAACTTTCAAAATGTTATATTCACTTACTAAAAATAGAGTACTGTCCTTATACATGCATATATATATATATATATATATATATATATATATATAATAGCTCATGCGATGCACGGGTATAGTATATGTGTTAGGGTTGTTATTATTTATGATATCAAAATATTTAAATAATTCATAGCTAAAAAAATATTTTGTGTACTACCCCTGATAATATCTCCACACTTTGGACGTGTACTAATATTGAGAAAGGAATAGTTAATGATTTTTTTTTAATTTTCAAACATGTGTCGTAAAACCCGCATTCAAAATCCATAGAGTTGGATAGAACCTCTCACGTATTATATACCTAAAAGTTTTTGCAGTACATAATGAAATAAGTGAGCTGTAGACAATATTTACGTTGTGTAGCATGCATAAGTATTCAAAGTAGTACAATATATCTTGCTAATATGTAGGAGGGATTGGAATTAAAATGTCATAATAAAGAAAATGATGTCTATATGCAAAAAAATGTATGTATGTGTGTGTGTGTATATATATATGTATAGACTCGACAAAAAAAAAAAAAAAAAAATCAAACAAAGATGGAATCGTTCTTCCATAAAACTTTGAAGAACCTAGCTAGATTTGCTTGAGAACAACTTAATTCGTGAATGAGTTGTTCCTTTTGGGTATCCTTCAAAATTATTTAATCTCACACTCTTATATATAGTGAGGACCGCAGAAAAAGAGAGAGGGTTTAAATCACAATATTCGCCAATGGAATATGCAAAAGAGGAAGAAGATTGAACCTTAATCTTCAAACTTTATAAAGGCTAATCTGATCGTATCCCAAGTGGGCATTTCCCACATCTTGGTGATTCATCATACACCTGAAATTATGATGTGATATATAAAAAACAATGAAAATAATTTCAATTAGAAGTATTGAATTAAAAAATTATGGCTTCCTTAAAATTTTTTCAAAATGTTTCCTATATGAGTACTTCCATGACACTGTATTCATTTCTTTAAACTGATTGAATGGACGACTACAAAAAGGTTGAGAAAAAAAATTGTATACACATGACTAAGTACTCTCATAACAATAGACTCAGTTGATCAAGATGGATATGAACAAATCAAATTAGTAAACATGCAAGAAGAATTTCTCTATGATCTTACATGCAATTTAAGCATCTTCCTCACTTTTTACATCATTTTCAATCCACAATCGACTTGAATCACCAAACATAGTTTTGTAACAACACCAATCTAGAAACTGTTGAGTTAGTGTGACTTAAACACACTCAAACAAACCTCATAATCGGGTTTTTGGTATAAATTATTATTTAAATCCCATTTCATAATTAAGCTGAAGAAGACGTGAAACGATGCCGTTTTTGCATGCTGAATTAGTTAAAACGGTTATGCTTGAAACCGTTGTCTTTCAGTTAAGCAAGGTCAATTTTTTAAAACTCCGATTTCAGCAGTTCTGTTATAATTCGAGCCTAGCTTTCAACATACATGATTCACCACAGCAAGAGAGAGAATTAACCCTCTGTTATTGAGAGCTTTCTTGTAATCTAGAGAGAGAATTAGAGTGAGGCGCAAGTTAGGGTTCATATTTCTTGTTCTTCATTATTTTCTGAATTTTGTTCCATTTATGAGATTGAGTGGATCAGTGTGATTGTAATCTTCATCTTCTTAGTGAACGTTTACCTATGCTGTTCCGTGGACGTAGATCGTAAGACCGAACCACGTATATCTTGTGTTATTTCGTTTCTTGTTTTCGTTCATTGTGTTCGATCGTTCTTGGTTTGTTTGGTTTATTCCCACAATAATTGGTACCATATATGGGAATAGGAGATCCTTGAAGTGATTACGATCAAAAGGAAGAAGTAGAAATGGCGGCTATGAGATTTGATGTTGAGAAATTCAGTGGAAGGAACGACTTTGGCTCGTGGCAGGTTAAGATGAAGGCCCTGCTAGTGCAGCAGGGTTTATTAGGTTCTTTGAAAGGTACCAAGGGTTTTCCAGAGAAAATGGAAGCTGCTACCAAACAAGAGATAATTGAAAAAGCTCATTCTGCTATAATATTGTCCCTAGGAGACAAAGTTCTCAGGGAAGTTTCAAAGGAGACAACAGCTGAATTTGTTTGGAATAAGCTGGAGGAACTTTACAAGAAGAAAACCATGGTGAACCGATTGTACATTAAGCAGAAGCTTTACTCCTTTAAGATCCATGAAGATAAGCCAATTGATTCTTAGTTGGAGGAGTTTAATAAACATCTGGACAATCTTGAAGGTATTAAAGAAAAATTAGCAGATGAAGTGATACACGTTAATTATGCATGTAATTAGGTCGATTTATGATAGTATTTTTACAGGAATTATGTGCATAATTGGTCAAGAATTGGATAAAGTGCTATGAATTAGACCATTTAACGTGTTTGACTTGTTTTAAGGTATTTTTGAGTATTTTCAGGAGTAGAAGTCGTGATTTACAACTAAGGGACGAAAGAACAAGTCGAAGTGGCATTTCAACCGAACAAAATTGACAAAAATCGGTCCAAACCGGCCAAAAACCAGCCCACACCGGCCCTGACCAGTCAAGAGGAAAAACAAGAGCAGATATGACATGGCTGTGTCATATATACAACACGGCTGCATCAAAAGTGGCCTAGAATATGGAAATCAACGCTGGAATACAACACGGCCGCGTCAAAAAGTGTCCCGCAAGTGAAGTTTTCTGTCAGCATGACACACCTCTAGTATTTTGGTCATATCTTGAGATCTGCAACTTCGATTGAGGTGTAATTGGTGGCGTTAGAAAGCTTATTCAAAGGGCTACAACTTTATCTGAAAGAGACAAATCCCAAAAATGAACGGAAGACCCTAAAAAATGGCTTGGAAGTCAGTCCTGAAACTCGCCTGCGCAAAACGCGACGCGGCCGCGTCAAAAGGCCAACACGGCCGTGTCAAAAGTCCTTTCCTACGAAAATTTCCTAATTTTAGTAGGATTTTGATCCTATCTTCCCAAAGATTCATCCCCAACTCTATAAAAAGGATCCCAAGCTCGAGAATTGGAAAAAAAACATCAAGAACATCAGTTACATCATCATTCTACTTAGAAGAAGACTTGGAGGACGAAGAAGACAAAGATCATCGAGACGAATTCATCTGGGTTTAGTCGTTCTTTTATAGTTTAATCTTTTACAATGTTTTCCGTAGAATCTTGTATTAGGTTATTGCTAAGCATGAGTAGCTAAGCTATTTGTGTCATAGGGTTAGAAAGTAGGGATTATTATGGCAATGTTTTGATTTATTGATTCTGTTCTTTACGTGTTTATCTCTATGTTTGTGCTTATAACTAAATTTAGCTTGATCACCTAGATTTAGTAATTTAGTTTAACAATTCGCTTCGAGAGGAGGGAATCATTATCAGACTTATGACATAGAGCGCAGTTGTCTATGACTGTGTAGGCCGTGGCTTAGGATCGTTTGGGAGTTATTAGGTTTAATTGACTCGAGAGGGTAATTAGCTTAATTAATCAAAGGTTTAATCACTTCTAGAGAAGGGTTAGATTATTGTCGTGCCGCCTAATAAACACTAGAATTGGTAAATCTATAGGTTAATCATATTCAACATTGAAGTAATATCCCGAAATCGAAGCCCTAGGATACCCTTTCTTATTGATTGTTAATCCTCTTTTTTCGCCAAGTCATAAGTAACATAGTTATTCATTAAATTCCTCAGTTTTTTTTTTTTTTTTTTAAATCAACCTTTTACAACTTAGCATCTAGTTAGGACAATCCTAGAGTATCGAGGTATTGAACTACCTAAAATCTATTCCTTGTGGGATCGACCTTGACTGCCGATACTACACCTACAACCGTACACTTTCGGAACACTAGGTTAGAAAACTGACGTGTCAAGTTTTTGGCGCCGTTGCCGGGGAATAGGATTTAGCGCTTAGTTTTTATCTTAAAAAATAGGAGGAAACTAGACTAGATTTTATTCTTCGTATTTTTTTATTTAATTTTCGTTTTTAAATTTTTGTTTAATTTTAGTGTTATGCGGTATTCGTTGTTTTTGGTGTTTTTAGGCTTCGCATGCACACCAGATCATAAGGGAAAGAAACCCTTCTTCCTTTTGATCCAGAAATTGAAGTGATAGCTCGTAGACATCGAACTAGAAAGAATTTCGCGTCTGAGATAAAGAACTCACCACAGCAAGTAAATCAGGATGAAGCTTTAAACAGAGTGCTGATAGCTTTGGCACGCTTGGATGATCGAGTTACTAATATAGCACAGCAGAAACCTCCACAGCAGCCACAGCTGCAACAGCAGCACAGACCAATTCAGATAGAACCAGATGCAGGAGATGAAGATGATACTCCCATCAGTGACTGCCTGAAGCCTAATCCAAATCAGCAGGCAGGAGAACTACGACCTCCACCACTTAATGCTAACAGTTTCGAGCTGAAGCCTGCACTAATCAACATAGTGCAGCAAAACCAGTATGGGGGAAGTGCTTTAGAGGATCCGAATGCTCACCTGATAAAGTTTCGAAGACTGGCAGATACCATCAAGATAAACCATGTGCCACACGAGCAGGTTAAACTGAGACTGTTTCCCTTTTCTTTGAAAGATAGAGCCCTCCAATGGTTCAATTCATTGGAAGATATCACAAGCTGGGAAGACTTGAGTACTTCGTTTTTGTTGAAGTATTTTCCACCGAGCAAGATGCTCGACCTACAGAATCAGATCAACCAATTCAAGCAATTGGATCATGAGCCGTTCGGAGAGGCTTGGGAGCGATTCCGGGATCTTATCCGAAGTTGCCCTCAACATGGTTTTACGAAGAAGCAGCATATATGTAAGTTCTATAATGGTTTACTTGCTCCAACTGGAAACCAGGTGGATGCAGTTGCAGGTGGTAGTTTGATGGAGAAGTCAGTGAGAATGGCATTCTCAATCCTGGACGCTATGGCCAGAACAAGCTACCAATGGTCGAATGAGAGAAACATGCCAAGGAAAGTGGCGAATGTAATGAAAGTTGAGCCATTCAATAATGAGCCAATTGAAAAGCTCACATCACAGTTAACAACTTTGATGAGTCAGGTAAATTTGCTAACTAGTCTGACGTTAGCACAACAACCAGGGGGTCAGGAAGAAGTTGAAGACGTAAACTTTATGAATCAACGAAAATTCAACAATTTCCAGAACAATCAGCCTAGGTACAATCAGTACCCTCAGAATCAGAACCATCAGAACTTCTCGTATGGTAACTCGCAGAATACACTTAATCCGCCACCCGGATTTACTGTTACGCATGGGATGATTCATGAGGGCACAAAGCCCACACATGAGGATATTGTGCTGTCCAAGTTTGCTAAATATGATAAGAAACTAGCTCAGTTGGAGAAGAAAGTAGATGGAAAGTTTATTGAGCTAAACAAGCACATAACTGGACAGGGGGCTGACATCAAAAGGGTCGAGAACATATTGGTTCAGACTCAAGCAAGCATTGGTGAATTGTCATCAAACATGAGCCAATTGATAAAGATTGTAGGGGCTCAACACAAGCAGGGCCAGTATCCGAGTGACACAGTGGTTAATCCGAGGGAGCACTGTAATGTTGTGAAGCTAGAGGAGCAAAAAGATGTTGTGAACTCAAGTGAGGTTCAAGAAACCGAAGCAGACGAATCAGCATATGTGCCTCCACGGGCATATGTACCTCTTCCCCCATTTCCTCAAGCACTGAATAGAAGGAAGATAGCATTTAGTGGCAATAATGATACTATGAGCACGAAGGACCATGAAGCAAAGAAATCAAGTGAGAAAGTAAAAAACATTGAGAGGAAGGAGGAAGTCAATACCATCATAGATAAGAAAATTTCATCTCCTATTCTTGATGAGTCTTTTGATTTTTATTTTAAAAATTCATTCTTTGCTAATCTTGAGCCTTTGGAGCATTCTAGCACTGTTGTTGTGAAACATGAACTATTACAGGAGAGTCCAAGATAGGGGGTAACTAAGACGAAAGAGCTTCAACCTACCCAAGAGGAAACCAAGAAGAGGAAGGATGGAAAAGAGACAATGAAAAAGAAACTGAGCAGTCCCAAAAAGAGCGCAAACACAAGCATGAAACCAAAAAGAGCAACAAAGGCAAAAGATCCAGGGAGTTTTACTATTTATTGCTCAATTGGTAGTCATGAGTTTCACAATGTCATGTGCGATTTGGGGTCTAGCATAAATTTGATGTCTCTTAAGTAGTATAGACAATTAGGATTAAGGGAGATTAAACGATCCTTTACTACTATCCAATTAGCTGATGGATCTTCATTAACGCCGTTAGGAGTAGCAGAGGATGTAGTGGTGAGAGAGCTGAATTTTGAATTCCCTAGTGATTTTTTAGTTGTCGACATGAAAGGGAATGATGAATTTCCTTTTATCTTAGGACGACCTTTCTTGGCGACTAGCCAAGCACTTATAGATGTGCCTAAAGGGGAGTTGATTTTTCGTGTTCAAAACGAAACCATCACCCTCCCAATACATAAGTCAGGTCTAAGGGGTAGGCATAATTGTAGCATTGTTTATACTACCCAAGCTGCTGTAGAAAATCCACACGCCCCAAATAGCTCTTTAATTGTTCATAAAACATCCGACTCGGGGTGGCTAGAAAATGATTGATAAGAGAAGGACGTCTGGCTGATGACGTAAAACAAAGCGCTTGTTGGGAGGCAACCCGATGTTTACCATTTTTATTTTTATTTTATTTCAATTATTTCTGTAAGTTTTATGTTTTTACTTTTGTTTTTAGTGTTTTTTGTTTTCAGGAATCAACATGGACGAGTGTTGCAAGAAACAGGGGTCGAAGAGACGAAAAACTCAAGCTTAAGAAGGAGGAAGTAACACGGCTGTGTCGCACTATGGACACGGCCGCGTCACACTTCAGCCGCGGCCGCGTCAAATTCTCCCCAGAAAAAAATAATCGACACTGGACAACCAACACGTGTTGGACGCGGCCGCATCAAAACTGCATGCAATAATCCAGTTCTGGTTCAAAAGCAACACGACTGCGTTACACATCCAAGACGGCCGTGTCATATGATTTTCAGTTAAAAAAACGTGAAACCCAGAATTGCATGATCAAATAGGACTACTTAATACACTCCTTCAAAGGAGTGATGAAGAGCGAGTATGGAGACAGCAGCAACAGATTCAGTAGGAGGCAATGGCACGATTTCGGAGCCAGTAGGGGTTTCAAAACTCCACCGCCGCCACAATGAGTTGTAAGTTAGCACCAAGGCGTACCACGTTTTTCCTCCAAATATTGGCTTTCAGCCAAGTTTGGGGGAGGGGGTGTACGGTGGGACGTCTTGGCAGCTATATTTATAGTTTTGCTGCTATTTCTTCTTTTAGTTGATCGGTCGGTTGATTTGCTTGTTGTTTGATAATAGTGGTTAATAGTGGGTCCATGAGCCCATTGTGCTGATTTTTATTGCTTCGATTGGAGTTATTGGGTCTGTGAGCCCATTTATTTGCTTTATTGGTGTTGTTGGGTCTGTGAACCAAAGTTTGATTACATTTTGTTTCCATGTTGAGTTTTAGGAGTCTAGAGTTTAGAGTCTTATTATTACTTTAGATTTTTTGAGTCAGTAAGAATGAGATAAACTCGAGAAGTTAATAGGTAACAAGTGAAAAGAAAAAGAAAAAGATAAAGATAAAGAGAACAATAGGGAAAGATGGATGATGAATGGTTAATGATGAGATGATTTTGAGAAGTAGATGAAAAAATGACACATAATAGAGCATGAGAGGTGATTTGAGATGAAATTGAGCTTGAACTTAGAATATTCAATCAAAATTAACCTTGTGAGAATTTGAGCCTAATTATACTCCTATTTCCGCAGTAATATACTTTTTTTTTGTGTGAATTTGATTGAATATGTGTACTAGTCTCTAGAACTTGCCCTGAGTCTTTACTAAGAATGTGTCAAGTATGGGTGTGATTGAGGAAATGATCTTAGGCAAATTTTTGTTTAAGCCTATTTATTTGAACCATGAAAATTGCCTTTGAACCATAATGTCAAAAAAAAAAAAAAAAATTGTCCCTAGTTAGCCCACTTGAGGCCTTATTTATTCATAACCTAACAATGTCAGCCGAAACCTTTTGATTTAACTCTTTTGGCCCTAATTAGATTAATCAAGTTAGAGGGAGGAGAATTGGAAGAAATTTTGGGTGAACAATTTGTGGGAAGGAATGGGAAGTAGGGATATTTTCAAAAGATGAAGGGAAGAGCAAAACCATAGGTGAAAATCCAAGAAAAATAGCCTCTCCTAGTGCGAAAGTCTGTAAAGAAAAAAAAAAGTTTGTTGTTGTTAGTATTCTTGAGGAGAGGCTAGGACATAAATGATTAATTGTGAATTTGAATAGAAAAAACTGGGTAGTCCCAAGATGTGGTACCCACACAAATGAAAAGCACTTAAGTTGTACGGACTTTTGAAGGTGAAGAAGTCACTTTGCGGGGTGATTTGCTGAGATTTGAAGAGTGAGGCTGAGTGATTATATTGAGGGGTAGTCGGGTTAGACGTAACTTGATTAGTCCAATGAATAGTCACTTATATCCATATGTATCCCACCTTAACTCAAACCCACATTACAACCAAAAGAAAGACCTTTTCTATCATTTTTCACACACATCAAGTACGAGGTCTAGTTTAGACGATTGACAAACATATGGTAGGCTTTGCATGTAATTCAATATGAGAGGAAATTATTTTAGCCTAAACACTTGAGAGATGAGTGAAACACTTACCTGGTGAGGGTTGAATAATTCGAAAGTTCAAAGTCTAGAGATTAGTTGATTTTCGCGTTATCACATATGCTCAAGTGAATTGTGTTGCTAGTTGTTTTAAGAAAAAATCGGTTTGAAACTGAATTCATCATCTAATCGCCCTAAACAAATGCATAATCACTTGTATTCTTTGTGTCTTTTGTTATGTTGTTCGGGACGAACAATAGTTTAAGTTTGGAGGATTTTGATACACGTTAATTGTGCATGTAATTAGGTCGATTTATGATAGTATTTTTATAGGAATTATGTGCATAATTGGTCAAGAATTGGATAAAGTGCTATGAATTTAACGTGTTTGATTTGTTTTAAGGTATTTTTGAGTATTTTCAGGAGTAGAAGTCATGATTTACGACTAAGGGACGAAAGAATAAGTCGAAGGGGCGTTTAAACCGAACAAAATTGGCGAAAACCGGTCTAAACCAGCCAAACGGGCCTAGATCGGCCCAGACTAGTCAAGAGGACAAATTAGAACAGATATGACATGGCCGTGTCATATATACAACACGGCCGCATCAAAAGTGGCCTAGAATATGGAAATCAACGCTGGAATACAACACGGCCGCGTCAGATATGCAACACGGCCGTGTCAAAAAGTGTCCCGCAAGTGAAGTTTTCTGTCAGCTTGACACACCACTAGTATTTTAGCCATATCTTGAGATTTACAACATCGATTAAGGTGCAATTGGTGGTGTTAGAAAGCTTATTCAAAGGGCTACAACTTTGTCTGAAAGGGAAAAATCCAAAAAATGACCGGAAGACCCTAAAAAATAGCTTGGAAGTCAGACCTGAAAACTCGCCTGTGCAAATCGCGACGCGGCCACGTCAAAAGGCCAACACGGCCGTGTCAAAAGTCCTTTCCTACGAAAATTTCCTAATTTTAGTAGGATTTTGATCCTATCTTCCCAAAGATTCATCCCCAACTCTATAAAAAGGATCCCAAGCTCGAGAATTGGAAAAAAAACATCAAGAACATCAGTTACATCATCATTCTACTTAGAAGAAGACTTGGAGGACGAAGAAGACAAAGATCATCGAGACGAATTCATCTGGGTTTAGTCGTTCTTTTATAGTTTAATCTTTTACAATGTTTTCCGTAGAATCTTGTATTAGGTTATTGCTAAGCATGAATAGCTAAGCTATTTGTGTCATAGGGTTAGAAAGTAGGGATTATTATGGCAATGTTTTGATTTATTGATTCTGTTCTTTACGTGTTTATCTCTATGTTTGTGCTTATAACTAAATTTAGCTTGATCACCTAGATTTAGTAATTTAGTTTAACAATTCCGCTTCGAGATGAGGGAATCATTATCAGACTTATGACATAGAGCGCAGTTGTCTATGACTGTGTAGGCCGTGGCTTAGGATCGTTTGGGAGTTATTAGGTTTAATTGACTCGAGAGGGTAATTAGCTTAATTAATCAACGGTTTAATCACTTCTAGAGAAGGGTTAGATTATTGTCGTGCCGCCTAATAAACACTAGAATTGGTAAATCTATAGGTTAATCATATTCAACATTGAAGTAATATCCCGAAATCGAAGCCCTAGGATACCCTTTCTTATTGATTGTTAATCCTCTTTTTTCGCCAAGTCATAAGTAACATAGTTATTCGTTAAATTCCTCAGTGTTTTTTTAAAATCAACCTTTTACAACTTAGTATCTAGTTAGGATAATCCTAGATTATCAAGGTATCGAACTACCTAAAATCTATTCCTTGTGGGATCGACCTTGACTGCCGATACTACACCTACAACCGTACACTTGCGGAACACTAGGTTAGAAAACTGACATGTCATGATGATAAGGCCATCATGTTGCTTAATGTAATTCCTATGCTCTATGGGAGAGAAAATAAGATTTCTTTTGCTAAGGTTCAAACAGCACTTAAGGCTAAGAAATGCAGAATCAGGGTAATTCAAGAAATGAGTCACGGGCTGAAGGTTTGAATATAAAGTCTGGAAAATTCTTCAAGAAGAGAT
Source organism: Ajuga chamaepitys (assembly GCA_958295605.1). Classification (NCBI taxonomy): domain Eukaryota; kingdom Viridiplantae; phylum Streptophyta; class Magnoliopsida; order Lamiales; family Lamiaceae; genus Ajuga; species Ajuga chamaepitys. The sequence continues at coordinate 26,346,040 of OY282495.1, read as the reverse complement.
CTGTTGCAAATGATCAAAGCAAGAAAAATCAGCTAACCAAGCCCAAGAACTCAGAGGGTAAGGAAACAAGGAGGTGTCACCACAGTAAAAAGCCTGGTCACTTAAAGAAAAACTGCTTCATATGGAAGAAGAAACAGGCTGAGAAATCTCAAGGTTCAAATACAGTAGATGTGGCCCAAGGTGATGAGAGTGCTAAGGTTCTTATCACTGTAGATTCCAAGATAGAGAATAAGTGGATCCTTGATTCCGAATGTAGCTTCCACATGTCCCCTAACCTGAACTGGTTCTCCAACTATAAGGTATGCAAATCTGGGACAGTGATGCTGGGCAATGACCAAGCATGTGCAGTTGGAGGAATTGGAGACATTACACTAAGGATTCATGATGGATCACAGAAGATTCTGAAAGATGTCAGGTATATCCTAATGCTTAAAAGGAATTTAATTAGTTTGGGCACATTAAAACATAAAGGATGTGAATTCAGATCTGAGAATAGTTTTTTACATGTCTATAAAGAATCTAGACTGGTCATGAAGGGTGTGAGGAGAAGTAGCCTGTATTACCTTATAGCTGAAACTGTAGTTGGAAGTTCAGATAATGTGATTGATAATGAATCACAGATAAGGCACAGGAGACTAGGACACAGAAGTGTCACATGTATGAGTGAATTGATCAAGCAGAATCTGATAAACTACAAGAACAGTGCAGCTTTAAAATCATGTGAGACATGTATCCTTGGGAAAAGTATCAAGAAGCCCTTTCCTGTAGGAAAACACAGCTCTGAACATCCATTGGATTATGCACACTCAGATTTATGGGGGCCATCAAAAATAGAAACTCTTAGAGGAGGAAAATATTTCTTGAGCATCATAGATGATTTTTCAAGAAAACTATGGATATATGTGCTCAAGAATAAATCTAATGCTTTCATGAAATTCAAGGACTGGTGCATTGAGGTGGAGACATAGAAAGGATTGTCATTAAAATGCCTAAGGACAGACAATGGACTTGGATTTCTTTCTGATCAATTTCAAGATTTCTGTAAAAGTAAAGGAATGAAGAGGCAGAGAACAGTTCCTGATCATCCTCAGCAAAATGGTGTTGCTGAGAGGATGAACAGAACTATAGTTGAAAAGGTGAGATGCTTACTTCTTAGTTCAGGATTACAGATGAAATTTTGGGGAGAAGCTGCTTCTACAGCAGCATATCTCATAAACAGGAGCCCATCAACTGCTATAAATTGTCTATCTCCAGAGGAGAAATGGAGAGGGAAACCAAGGTATTTGGTTGCATGGCTTACACACAGACAAAGCAAGATAAATTGGATGCTAGGACATTAAAGTGCATCATGCTTGGATACCCAAGTGGTGTAAAAGGCTACAGACTGTGGTGTATTGAACCAGGGGTGAATAAGATAATCATTAGCAGAGATGTAACATTCAATGAGAATTTGATGCCACTAAAGCCATCTCAACAGCAGGTGGAGATATATGATCCAGAACAAAGGTTAGAAGAATAGGTGGAGCTGAACAACAGAAGTGATCATTCTAATGATGATGCAAATACAGAGGAGGAACAAGCTCAAGAACAAATTGATGTTGATAATCTTAGTCAATATCAATTGACAAGAGATAGGGAAACAAGAGAAAATGGAGGATGAAGCAAAGGCTGCCGATGTATTGAGCAACTGGAATTATTTCACACCAAGCACTCAGACATTCTTATTGTAAGCTTCAATACATACAACACTCTGATATTCTCTCAAGTATTTGTGCAAAGTATACAAGAGCAAACAACAAGTAGCCAAAATATTCAACTGAAGATTCAAGCTGCATACAGATTCTCAAGTCAAACTAGCTCTCAAACTTTGTCTCGGCCCTAATCCTTCTCAAACAAGGAAACCTTTCCCACATCTCAACTAATCTTCAATTTTAGAGGCAACTACCAGAAGTTGAAGAAAAACTTCCCTTAAACCAATCTCAAGAATGATTTTTGAACCGGGAGACTATGTTTGAATCTGGGATTCAAAGCAGACTAGGTGTTCTGAGGAATGTATGTACAGTAGATGTAACACCCCAATCCCATTAACTCGGGATTGAAGTGTTACTAAATTTTTCTTTTCCTTTGATTAAGTAATAAATCAGAAAAAGTGCGAAAGCGTGACTTAAAATATTTATCGGATAAAAACAAAAATTGTATTGACAACAAACACTGCCAAAACATATTTACACTAGTGGTTCCAAAGCTTCTAAGAAAATGAAAATACACGGATTTTGTGACACATAAACTTATTTATATACATAGAAGAGGCAAAACACATCTTTAAGTTGCGGGTAGAAGAGGGAACCCGGTGACCTTTGCTGCAACAGCCCCGCCACCCGCTCAACTAACCTGAAGATTTGTAATTAAGGGCATGAGTATAAACTCAGTGGGAACTTTGTAAGCAGTTAAACTAAATGAAGATGCACAATAATAAATACATCCTTGACTTAGGAGCCCATCTTACGACTCAAAAGCCATATTGCTAGACTTAGGGGCCAATCTTACGACTCCCAAGCCCTACTCAAAAGCCAATCTTACGACTTGAGAGCCTTCCTCAAAAGCCAATCTTACGACTTAAGAGGTATCATATCAATAAGCCCGAAGGCAAACATATTTATCAAAGTACAAGTTCAGTAGCATAATATACTTACAAATAGCCCAGTCACCCACCTTTTACGCTTGCTTTACAGTAGTTAAGTCGTGTACGTCCCAAGGCCCGACCTGCACTACACCTAGCACATGTTGTTTAATTAATTAGTATTACTTATCGGGTTTAGTATTTTCAAAGTGATTAAGTGTGGTACACTATCCTTGGATTACGTCTATTTTTTACAATTTCTAATACATAAGCCAAGTTATTATAAATTATATCCCAAAATTAAAAGGCCTAATTTACTATTAATTTTAAATTATTAACTACATTTAATAAAATATTTAAAACTAACTAACATGCACATATCTTAAACAACAACGATTTAATACAAACTTAAGAAAATAGCTAAATTTATAAATATACTTAAATAAAGAAAATAATTAAATTCCTAAATCTATATAAACTATAAATGACAATAAGAAAAGAAAACTATTAAAGAAGACCTACCTCAAAAGATTTTAACACTATACGACAACTCCTTAAAATGCTGACCCGAACATTTTTGGAAATATACCAAAAGTTTCCTAATTAAAGGAATCCCTATACATAAGTATGTATTTCTTTTACTGTGAGATGTTTTATTCTTGTAATAAAAGGGAGGTGCCTATTTATAGATAGCTAGTGGGCTGAACTTGTTCCTCATTCCGATGTGGGTTTAGATAAATAATTGAAATCGATGTGGGACGTAGAATTTGTGAAAAGATTGAATTATGGGGTGAATCTCATAACAATGCAATCTTGTCTAAATTGTAGTTTAGCCACGTCACTATAATGTGTAATATACATAAGCCACTAAATCCTGAATCTCCATATATACACGTGCATGCTTGCCTACTAATTATGTGGAATACATTACATGCAAATAACAAGTTAGTCACACCATTTGATAAACCTTATATTAATAATTATTATTATTATTTTATATAAATACTACACATAAGTTGTATATTTATATATATAAAAACAAGAAACTATATACTTGTATGCACGTACCCCCCATAACCTAAATATAATACATTATAATACCTCCTATATATTTATATGTGTAATCTTATTATATTATTTTATTTAATTAACTAAAAATATTTATAAGAAAATTAGTTATATCCATTTCTCACTCTGAGGTCCGGTACCAATTTTAAGCTTCCATATTATAAATATTTAATTTTTAACTCTTTCTATTTATATATATATATTTTTTTATGGTGCTAAGAGTGCAGTCGACTTGGTACATCGCAGTCAAACTTATTTTCTAAAAATGATATCACAAGTCAAATAGGATTACAATTTAAAATAAAATTAAAATGGGCAAAAATATTTAAAATACAAATTATTGCGCTTCAAAGATTCGGGGTATCACAGTCTCCCTTACTTTTAAAAATTTCGTCCTCGAAATTGTACTTACTTGGTTTAGGATATTCGGATATTTTGCTAAGATTTCATCTTCTCGTTCCCAAGTAGCTTTTTCTTTCCCATGTCTACTCCATTGCACTAATACTAAGGGAATTTCTCTATTCCTCAAAGTGTGAATTTTTCTTCCTAGGATAGCAATGGGGTTCTCCTCATAAGTGAGATTTTTATTGACCTCCAGATTGTCATGATGAATAACGTGATTTGAATCTGGGACATACTTCCTAAGTACTGATACATGAAAGACGTTATGGATATTGGTAAGCTTTGGCGGTAGAGCTAACTTATATGCGACGTCTCCATTTCTATCTAGAATCTCAAATGGGCCAATATATCTGGGTTTTAACTTCCTTCTCTTCCCGAAGCGTATTACTCCTTTCATTGGTGCCATTTTAAGAAAAACCTTATCGTCTGTATTGAATTGTAGATCCTTCCTTCGCGTGTCAGCATATGATTTTTGTCGATCCTGGGCAGCCTTGATTCTTTCTCGAATCTTAGTTACTACTCCAATGGTTCTTTCGATGATCTCAGGGCCTAAGATCTTTCGTTCTCCAACTTCATCCCAGTAAATCGGCGATCTACACCTCCTTCCATAGAGTGCTTCATACGGTACCATCTTTATGGTAGCTTGATAATTGTTATTATAAGAAAATTCTACTAGTGGCAAATATGTTTCCCAGCTTCCTCCAAAGTCTAGTACACAAGCTCTAAGCATATCTTCGAGTGTCTGTATTGTTCTTTCAGACTGTCCATCAGTTTGTGGATGATATGATGTGCTGAAGTTGAGCTTTGTCCCAATGGCCGTTTGTAGACTTCTCCAGAATTTAGAGGTGAAACGAGTATCTCTGTCCGAAACTATGGTCACTGGTACTCCACGTAATCTAACAATCTCGTCTATGTACCGTTGAGCAAGTTGATCCATGGTAAGCGTCATTCTTACTGGTATAAAGTGTGTTGTCTTTGTAAGTCTGTCAACGATCACCTAAATAGCTTCATTCCTTTTTGTTGTTCGTGGTAGTCCAGTAACAAAGTCCATTGCTATGTGTTCCCACTTCCATTCGGGAATCTCTAAAGGGTGTAAGAGTCCTGAAGGCCGCTGGTGCTCTGCTTTAACTTGTTGGCACGTTAAACATCTTTCAACAAATTGCCCTATTGATCGTTTCATATTTCTCCACCAATAGATCTCTTTTAGGTCCTTGAACATTTTCGTCCCTCCTGGATGAGCTGTGTACGGGGTATTATGAGCTTCTTCAAGAATTTCTTTTCTTACATCATCATCCGTAGGTACATATAATCTTCCTTTGTATGTTAAAGTCCCATCTGGTGTTACAAAGAACCCCTTGATGGTTCCTGCAATTGCCCGGTCTTTCATCTTGAGGAGGAATTTGTTAGTCCTTTATGCTACCTTTATTCGATCTCTCAAGGTAGGTTGTATGGTTAATAATAGCTCTTGTTGTGTTGGGAGACTGGCCATATGACTTTCATTTTTCCTACTAAGTGCATCAGCTACGACATTTGCCTTGCCCGGATGATAAAGGATGGTGCAATCATAATCTTTTACTAGCTCCAGCCATCTTCTTTGGCGCATGTTGAGTTCCTTTTGTGTGAAAAAGTACTTTAGACTCTTATGGTCTGTGTAGATTTCACATTTCCCACCATAGAGATAATGACGCCATATCTTTAATGCGTGAACAACAGCAGCTAGTTCTAGGTCATGTGTAGGGTAGTTTAACTCATGGGGTTTCAGTTGTCTTGAGGCATAAGCGACGACTTTTCCATGTTGCATCAAAACGCATCCTAGTCCTAACTTTGAGGCATCGGTGTAAATGACAAATCCTTCTGATCCGTCAGGGATAGTTAGAACTGGCGCGGTTACGAGTCTCTGCTTAAGCTCTTGAAAGTTATTTTCGCATTCGTCAGTCAAGTGGAACTGGTTGCTCTTCTTTGTCAATTGAGTCAAAGGCCTAGCGATCTTTGAGAAATCTTGAATGAATCTTCTGTAGTAACCAGCTAGACCCAGAAAACTTCGGACCTCATTCACATTCTTCGGAGCTTTCCAATTCATTACTGCTTCAACCTTAGCTGGTTCCACTTCGATTCCATTAGCCGTGACAATATGGCCTAGAAAAACAACTCGATCTAGCCAAAATTCACATTTGCTAAATTTAGCATAAAGCTTCTCCTATCGTAAGGTACCTAGTATAGTTTTAAGATGCTTCTCGTGTTGTTCTTTATCTCTTGAGTGTACTAGGATATCATCAATGAAAACTATGACAAACTGGTCCAGATAAGGATGGAATACCCTATTCATCAAATCCATGAATACTGCGGGTGCATTTGTCAATCCAAAAGGCATTACTATGAACTCATAATGACCATATCGTGTTCTAAAGGCTGTCTTAGAAATATCACATTCTTTGACCTTGAGTTGGTGGTAGCTCAATCTGAGATCGATCTTTGAGAACACGCTAGCTCCCTTCAGTTGTTCAAAAAGATCTTCTATTCTAGGCAGGGGATACTTATTCTTGATTGTTAGGCGGTTGAGTTCTCGATAATCAATGCACATTCTAAGTGATCCGTCTTTCTTCTTTACAAACAATACAGGGGCTCCCCATGGAGAGACACTTGGCCTGATGAACTTCTTGCCTAGCAACTCTTGAAGCTGTATTTTTAATTCTTGTAATTCCTTAGGCGCCATTCGATAAGGTGCTTTAGATATTGGTGCAGCTCCGGGCACCAAATCTATTGTGAATTCAACCTGTCGATCAGGAGGTATTCCAGGCAACTCATCTGGAAATACGTCCACATAATCTCTCACCGTTGGTATATCAATAGGTGTAACCTCAACAGTATTATTTTCCATGACATTCACAAGGTAGCCTTCACTTCCCTTTTTCCGTAACATTCTTACAGCCTTCATTGCTGGCACAATACGCGGTCTGGTATTAGTTTTGGCTCCATAGAAGGTGAATTTGGATCCTATTGTTCTTTCAAAATCTATTTCACACTCAAAGCATCGGATTGTTGCTTTATTCATTGTCAACCAATCTATACCTAAAATAACATCAAAACATTTCATCTCTAATACATATAGATCTTTGGATATAAACGAATGTGATGCACCAGTATCAAACAAAATATATGCCGGAAGGTCGAATACAAGTAGCATACCTGCCATGGTTTCATTCTCCTCCGTTAACTCTTCTTGTGCTAGAGCAAAAAAACGTGCCTTCCCTGATTTCTTGTCTGGTGCATTAACATTTTGTGGCACCTTGATCTGTGTAGTAGTGCATTCCCAATACCTATGTCCTGGTCGATGACACTTATAGCAAACATTCTTTCCCACCAAACATTCTCCATAGTGGTGCTTATTGCAATTAGGACATATCGGAACTGCATTTGGTCCTGGTCCCCCCCTTGGGTTTGCCCTCTTCATAATGTGGTTAGTCTTATTCCTATCTCTAAAATCCCATTTTCTTTTCCCGGGTTGCTCTTGAGGTTTCTGGTTGTATTCTAAATTCTGGCTAAGGGATACAATATGTGCTCGTTCAAACGTCTCATGGTACGCAGGCAGTTTCAAACCCGACACGATACCCCCGATCTCTGGACGCAAACCTCTCTCAAAACGTCTTGCTTTTCTTTCATCTGTATCAACCAAGTGTGGGGCATATTTAGATAATTGATTAAAACGTATTTCATACTCCATCACTGGAAGGGTTCCCTGCTTCAGATTGACAAACTCAATTTCCTTTTGGTCACGGATAGACTGTGGAAAGTAACGGTCCATCATCATATTCTTAAAATCATTCCAGGTCATGTTTTGCTTTTGCTCATTCGTCATTGTTCGCTCGTGTGATTTCCACCAGTGTCCAGCATCTTCTACGAGTTGAAATATTGCGCATGAAACTTTTTTATTTTTAGTTGATTCCATATGATCAAAGATTCTTTCAAGCTCAAGAATCCATTCCTCAGCAACCATAGGTCCTTCGCTACCTCGAAATCTTGGTGGCGAAAAACGACGAAATTGCTCTATAATGACATTAGTATTGATACCCTGGTTCTGTGCATTTGGTATATTTTGGTTAGCTGGTATTTGTTGTATGAGTCCCTGCAGAGAGTTCAGGAACTCCCGTGCAAAATCCGCTCCTTGTACTTCAACAGCAGGTGGAGGTTGCCTCTCAGTAGCTGGCCCGACAAATGGCTCATTTTCATTTTGCACATGTTTACGTGGCCTTCCTCGCGCTGCCATACTTTTGGGAGAAAGAGAAATAACACTTAATTATATGCGTATATACCCTTATTTAACATACCGAATAATTTATAAGCAAGTCATATACATAGAGGATATTGGGTTTACAAATCTATTAATATATACAATAAGTACAATAGTTTTAGTACTCTAACCCTTACAAATAGTAGGTTAGGGCATTGAGTACATAGAAAATGTCGATTGATTTATCATGCTTTTACGAGCAAAAAGATAAGCATGATCAAAAGGATGACTTATATACATTCCTATTAGCAAAAAGGATATTTACGGTCTAGTTATGTACTAAGTGTCACTATACAAAAGCTATCAACTATTACTATATGTACATCCTCTAGGTTTCCAACTATATCAGAACTAATTACTGGGGCCTGCCTGGTTCTCTGCTGGTGGGGTACGCATACGACGACCCCTAGTTGGTATGCTCTCACAAGGATTTGACCCTATAGACTCATTAGGTTCACTTTCTTCTGAAGGATCCTCTTCCTCCTCATCTTCCTCTATTATGCCTGCTTCACGCTGCAATCTTGCATATTCGCGATAGAACTCTGCTAATTCTCCAGCACGCCCAGCAAGACGTTCGTTAGCAACAGCCTCCAAACGCTTGCTAGCTGCAATTTCATTATATCGGTCTGCCCTTTGTTTCTGGTTTTCAGCCTCTCTCTCCATTCGATCTGCAGTAGTGAGACACCTTTGTCGGTTCTTGACAGCTACTACCAGGCGAAGTCCAAAGCGTTTATAATCAATAACTGGTCCAATAACAGAGTCTACCGTAAGCATATTATCATAAATCTGACGGGCGATGGCTCTAAGGGATGGCAGGATACTTTCTCTTAGGTGCACTGTTGCCTCATGCTTGCTAATATAGTGTCCCTCGCGTATAGCATTATTGCGGCATCCCTGTAACATGATAATATATTCTTCTATGTTCTGATGTGCTCCCTGCCTAGACCCCTGATAAATAGATATTGCAGGTGATGGCACATCTCTATCGGCAAGTATTCTGCGTCTATATATTACTTGTTTTCTTGCCGTTTGCCTCCTACGAATCATCCTATCATAAAGAAGAAATATGGATCAAAATCTCTAATTTGGTTTCCTAATTGTTGGTAAAATTTTAAGGACATCTCACAAGTATCATGTTATTTTATGAAATGTAAATTTGTAGTAAACCATTTCCAAGTCATACAAACTAATAGTAAAATATACATACCTTGGAGGGAATGTCGGTCTATTGGCAAAGTCACGGTTCTCCTTGATTTTATTTTATAAGACAAGTATACAGAAAAGTAGACCCGCTCTGATACCACTCTGTAACACCCCAATCCCATTAACTCGGGATTGAAGTGCTACTAAATTTTTCTTTTCCTTTGATTAAGTAATAAATCAGAAAAAGTGCGAAAGCGTGACTTAAAATATTTATCGGATAAAAACAAAAATTGTATTGACAACAAACACTGCCAAAACATATTTACACTAGTGGTTCCAAAACTTCTAAGAAAATGAAAATACATGGATTTTGTGGCACATAAACTTATTTATATACATAGAAGAGGCAAAACACATCTTTAAGTTGCGGGTAGAAGAGGGAACCCGGTGACCTTTGCTGCAACAGCCCCGCCACCCCGCACAGCTAACCTGAAGATTTGTAATTAAAGGCATGAGTATAAACTCAGTGGGAACTTTGTAAGCAGTTAAACTAAATGAAGATGCACAATAATAAATACATCCTTGACTTAGGAGCCCATCTTACGACTCAAAAGCCATATTGCTAGACTTAGGGGCCAATCTTACGACTCCCAAGCCCTACTCAAAAGCCAATCTTACGACTTGAGAGCCTTCCTCAAAAGCCAATCTTACGACTTAAGAGGTATCATATCAATAAGCCCGAAGGCAAACATATTTATCAAAGTACAAGTTCAGTAGCATATTATACTTACAAATAGCCCAGTCACCCACCTTTTATACTGGCTTTACAGTAGTTAAGTCGTGTACGTCCCAAGGCCCGACCTGCACTACACCTAACACATGTTGTTTAATTAATTAGTATTACTTATCGGGTTTAGTATTTTCAAAGTGATTAAGTGTGGTACACAATCCTTGGATTACGTCTATTTTTTACAATTTCTAATACATAAGCCAAGTTATTATAAATTATATCCCTAAATTAAAAGGCCTAATTTACTATTAATTTTAAATTATTAACTACATTTAATAAAATATTTAAAACTAACTAACATGCACATATCTTAAACAACAATGATTTAATACAAACTTAAGAAAATAGCTAAATTTATAAATCTACTTAAATAAAGAAAATAATTAAATTCCTAAATCTATATAAACTATAAATGACAATAAGAAAAGAAAACTATTAAAGAAGACCTACCTCAAAAGATTTTAACACTATACGACAACTCCGTGAAATGCTGACCCGAACATTTTTGGAAATATACCAAGAATTTCCTAATTAAAGGAATCCCTATACATAAGTATGTATTTCTTTTACTGTGAGATGTTTTATTCTTATAATAAAAGGGAGGTGCCTATTTATAGATAGCTAGTGGGCTGAACTTGTTCCTCATTCCGATGTGGGTTTAGATAAATAATTGAAATCGATGTGGGACGTAGAATTTGTGAAAAGATTGAATTATGGGGTGAATCTCATAACAATGCAATCTTGTCTAAATTGTAGTTTAGCCACGTCACTATAATGTGTAATATACATAAGCAACTAAATCCTGAATCTCCATATATACACGTGCATGCTTGCCTACTAATTATGTGGAATACATTACATGCAGATAACAAGTTAGTCACACCAATTGATAAACCTTATATTAATAATAATTATTATTATATTCTATAAATACTACACATAAGTTGTATATTTATATATATAAAAACAAGAAACTATATACTTGTATGCACGTACCCCCCATAACCTAAATATAATACATTATAATACCTCCTATATATTTATATGTGTAATCTTATTATATTATTTTATTTAATTAACTAAAAATATTTATAAGAAAATTAGTTATATCCATTTCTCACTCTGAGGTCCGGTACCAATTTTAAGTTTCCATATTATAAATATTTAATTTTTAACTCTTTCTATTTATATATATTTTTTTTTATGGTGCTAAGAGTGCAGTCGACTTGGTAATCGCAGTCAAACTTATTTTCTAAAAATGATATCACAAGTCAAATAGCATTACAATTCAAAATAAAATTAAAATGGGAAAAAATATTTAAAATACAAATTATTGCGCTTCAAAGATTCTGGGTATCACAGTAGAGGAGTAGCCTTCCGAGGACAGGAAAAATCTATTGTAAGGAGGTAAGTTGGAAGTAGACTTCGGTGTAGCTAAGTTTGTACTGTGTGAACAGTTTAGTGAATTTTCCTTGTGTGACGGAAGAACGGACAGAAAGATTACCCCACCGTCTAACCACTATAATCTTTGTGTCTATTTTTGTATTGTCTTTTACTTACTATTGTTGGCATACTGCTTACGCACTTCTTTGATTTGTAAGAAAATGGATTTGCAATATTCTGGTGCATAAAACTTTGTCTAAGCATTGCTTGCTCTAAGTAGCCTCGGACTAGTCTGCTTCGTGCTTATTGTCTTAAGTCAACATACTATATTAGTTTTGCTGTAAGAACAAGTTTCTTACAGTAAGCTGCAAACTACTCCTAAAAGTATTTGTGTTTGAGATATTTGGAAAAAAAAAATTAAAAATGAGTTTTTGGTAGTTTATAAGATATAGTTATAAAACAAGAAACTTATGGATAGACATAAAATTAGGAAAATGGAATGGTAAAAAATTGTGTTTGAGATATTTGAGAACAAAAAGTTTAAAAAATGAGTTTTTGATAGTTTACAAGATACAGTGGTACACCAAAAAGATGACGGATAAAATTTCAAACTTAGACTAAATAAAAAATTAGGAAAATGGAATGGTAAAAAATTGTGTTCGAGATATTTAAAAATAAATAAAAATGAGTTTCTAATGGTTTACAAGATACAATTATAATGCAGAAATTTACGGATAAATTTCAAACTGAAAAAAATGATAAAACTAGGAGATGGAATGATAAAAAATTGTGTTTCAGATATTTGAAAAAAAAAATTAAAAATAAGTTTTGATGTTTCCAAGATACAGTTATAAAACAAAAAAATTACGTGTAAAATTTTAGATTAAGAAAAGGATAAAATTAGAAAAATTGTCTGTGTTTTAGATTTTTGAAAAGGAATAATTTAAAAATGAGTTTTGAATATTATACAGGATATAGTTGTAAAACAGATTTATGGGTAAAAGTTTAGACTTCGAAAAAGGATTAAAATGTGTTTGAGATATTTGTAAAAAGAAAAATTTAAAGTGAGTTTTTGATAGTCTAAGGGATGGAATTGTAGAACAAGAAATTTATGGATATATATATTTTTTATTGAAAAAGAAAAAAATGTTTTTATGGTAAAACAATCTATTATAGTATGTGTGATGTGTGGAAAAAAAAAAACAAGTAAGTTTTAAATAACCTACGGGATGAATTTCTAAAAAAGAAAATTGACGGATATAGAAAATATATTGAATAATAACCTCCTTACTATTCACATTTTCTTCTATAAATACAAATCCCCCTCATTCCAAAAACTTACCAGTTCACTTATTCTATCCTAAATTTCTCTCAAAGGTAGTAGTTCTTAGTTTCTAGTAGTAGTAGAAATATTTCAAGAGTTCTAGTTCTTGAGTCCGGGTCGGACCTACGACTCCGATGCACGTTCTTCTTTCTTCTTAAATTCTTTCTTCGATTATAATTTTCCTAGTACCTATATAGTCCGAGGATCATGTTTCTTTAACACATAGGATGGCATGGAAAAATTATTTCCTCCGTGGAAATCGAAGAAATATTACTTTAAACTACTATTATGTAAAAGATATAATATGGGCTCAATCCCTCTATGTATTTACTGCCTTCTTTATATATTGTTGATTTATTTCTTACTTGTTAGGTTGTTGCAAATATGTTGAGGTTTAGAACAACTTCCCTCTTTTGAAATTTTCGGTAAATAGCCTTTTTGCATCGTTATAATGCCGAAATTTTATAAAAAAAAATTGAAAATTTGTGTTATGGTGTTAAAAGGTGTATTAAGGTGTTTATAAGGTAAATTTATGGCTGCAAAAAGGCTATTATATATATATGGTATATTTAAAGTTGAAAAAATAAAAAGAGGGTTTAAAACATTTTTATAATTAATAAACGTTTTTTTTTTTTTTTTGTTTTTTGAAAAAAACTGGACAAATCCAAAAATTATAAAAAAAAAAATCTGCAAGTGATATTTTTCATCATATATAAGCATAATAAGTTATATATATGTTATATTTGAAGTTGGAAAATTAAAAGGAGGGTTTAAAACATTTTTTTTAAAAAACAAAATCTGTAAATAATATTTTTCAACATATATAAGTATATTAAGTTATATATATGGTATATTTGAAGTTGGAAAATTAAAAAGAGGGTTTAAAACATTTTTAAAATTAATAAGCATTTTTTTTCTAAAAAAAACTAGATAAATCCGAAAATTTTAAAAAAATATGGAAATAATATTTTTCAACATACATAAGTATAATAAATTATATACATGGTATATTTCAAGTTGGAAAATAAAAAAGGGATTAAAGAGTGAAATATAGATTTAGAAGCTTATTAAATGGGTTTCTAATTTTCTGTTTTCAGAAAATTATAATCTAAAAAATTAAATTTTCAGACTTGATTTATATTCTCATACAGTTATTAAGGTGGTTAAAATAGTAAAATAATTATTGAAAGCTATTTTATTAGATTGAAAGATAATAGGATTATGATAAAAAAAAAAAAAAAAAGTTATCATGTATAATAAGAGGTGTATAATTTTTAATTCTTATACATAACAAATTATCATGTTTGAATATATATATATATATATATATATATATATATATATATATATTTATATATATATGATGATGATGATGATGATGATGATGATGATGATGATGATGATGATATCTTTCATTAAAGTGTAAGAAATAAAATATAAAAAATTTAGGGAAAAATCCACAATATTCCGCCTATTTTTAGAAAAAATAGGAAATAATTTTATCTCAGTTTTCTTTTGATATAAATATAACATAAAACTAATTAGAGGTATAAAGGTATTTTTTGTAAAATTTTATCCCAACACTACAAGAAAATTGCCAAATTCCAACAAAAAAATTTCAACGGCATAAAAATTGTTGGAATTTTTAAAAATTCCAACGGTAATTCCAACAGCAAATGAGTCGTTGGAATTTTAGAAAAAATTCCAATGGTAAAAGGCCGTTGGAATTGTTGTTGGAAAAAAATTCCAACGGCAGAAGCCGTTGGAATAGCTGTTGGAAAAAAAATTCCAACGGTAAGAGGCTCCGTTGGAATTGCCGTTGGAATCATTTTTCCGTTGGAATTTTATTGTTGGAACAAAAAAAATTCCAACAGCCACTTTTCCAACGACATAAAAACCGTTGGAATTGCCGTTGGAATTAAAATTCCAACGGAGATTGACCAAAAACCGTTGGAATATGATAAATCTCCATTGGAATTTTAATTCCAACGGCAATTCCAACAGTTTTTATGCCGTTGGAAAAGTGGCTGTTGGAATTTTTTTGTTCCAACAATTAAATTCTAACGGAAAAATGATTCCAACGGCAATTCCAACGGACTTTTTACCGTTGGAATTTTTTTTCCAACAGCTATTCCAACGGCTTCTGCCGTTGGAATTTTTTTCCAACAGCTATTCCAACGGCCTTTTGCCGTTGAAATTTTGGAAAAAATTCCAACGGCTCATTTGCCGTTGCCATTGGAAATTTTCCGTTGGAATTTGGCAATTTTCTTGTAGTGCAAGGGAAAATCGTTTATGATTTCTTAAAGAAAATGAATATTCATAGGATATTTGAATTTCTCGAAAATCCATAATATAATTTATGGAAAATAAATTTAGGATACATGAATTAAAATAAACATTATGGGAAATTTTATTATTTTTTGGAAATAGAAATAGTAAGAAGATATTTTTACGAAAGGTATTTTGTGAATAGTAAATAGATATTTTGCTTCTTGTTTGATAAAGTCACATTTGAGACATTACTTAGGCCGAGATGTACGTGACACATTTCGTGTCATTTTAATTTGTATTATGTGAAATTATATGCTAATTGATTTATTAAATATTTTATTATTGATTATTTAAGTGAATTATTTATTAATTAAATATTAATTTCAAAAATAAATTATATTTTTGGAACTAGCGTGTGAGTGAATAAAGTTGTTTATCATGTTATGAAGTTTATTTGATAATTACTTCATCTTTGATTTTAATTAAATATTTAAGTTCTAAAAATTTGTTTACTTAGAAAATATTTGAGAATAGAAATTATATTAAAGATAAAAAGGAACCTGATATGTAACAAAGAATACACGGTAGGTGTGCAAGTTGAGTTCAAGAGCACGCGCAGGACACTTCCCCAACTCTGCTTTCTAAAAAGCAAACATGTGGGTAATTATGATTGTAAGTTAGCTTTCAGTTATAATGTGGACATGTTTTATATTGTTATATCTTGATTTTGGCTTCGGTATGAGGCAGAAAAGTTATAGTGTAATGCTTATAGATTTCGATTGGTATTGCGTTCTTATACATATTTTAAAAGTATAGAACCCCGTAAAAAAAATTCTGCAGCACCAAGGGTTGGCTTCAACCCCCTTCCTACTACTTAGAATGGGTGAAAGGGCTGGAATAAGAGAGACAGGAAGTGGCGGAGGGAAGACATTGTTTAATCCAAAGCTTTCATCAATGGGAAGTTTAAGCCCCCTCCAGCTTAAGAGAGAGAATGACCTATTAATGAGGAACTGGATGGGAAAAATTCTATGTTATATTGACATTTTGGTTCTGGAAGATATCCCTCGCGAAATTTTGAAATGAGCACGAAATTTCAGTATATGAATTTTTTCATTATTCATTATTGCCGGGTCTTTTCGTTTCATTCAACAAGAAAGAACCGCCAGTGTTTGGTGCAACACCTGCATTTTGGTGTATGGGAAAATTGCACCAAATATCCTTTAACTTTACCTATTTGCATACAATGTCCTCTAACTTTTACACTTGCATAAAATGCCCTCTAACTTACAAGAAGTTGCCCGCTTTATCCTTCAACCTGTTATAGCCGGTCACGCAACCGGTTAAGAGCCTAAATGGTGTTTTTTTTTCACATGTGGCAGCCTATTTTTCGTTTTTTAATGATTTACCTAATTGGTGCCATGTGGCATTTATTAAAAACAACAAAATAAAAGGAAAAATAAGAATCTGCAGACGTGGAAGATAAAACTTTCAATTTTTCTCTTGGTCATCGTCAATTCAGGGATTCAGCTGCAACTAGTAGCCGCGAGGCGGATGACGATGAGGATAAGGAAGTAAAGGGCGATGAAGGATAATTAGACTTACAGACCCTCGTCTTATTTTTCCTCCTGTTTTATTGTTTTTAATAAATGTCAACCAATTAGTGAAAATATTAAAAAAAAAAAAAAAACAAAAATATGCTGCCACATGTGAAATAAATGCCACCTAGGTTGTTGACCTGTTGTGTTACCTGCTATAACAGGTTGGAGGATAAAACGGGCAACTTTTTGTAAGTTAGAGGACATTTTATGCAAATGTAAAAGTTGAAGGACATTTTATGCAAATAGGTAAAGTTAAAGGATATTTGGTGCAATTTTCCCTTTGGTGTATTCTTCTTTCTTTCCTTGGTCTTTCATTCCGTCATATTCCTAACAACTTATCAAATTATAACGTATTAACCGCTAATCCACCTTTCTGTTATCAAATCTCAAGACATGGTCTAATTATGGGGGTAGTATTTTATCATGTGTCGGATCCTAAGTTTTTATGGATTCCTTCTTTGTTACCGGGGTCGACCCAAAAGCCATAATGTCTCAAAACGAGGAGGCCATAGAGAAAGTCTTTTTTATTTCTTTCTTTTGAACTTCATGAATAACTCCATTCTATCTCTCCCTCTTTACTAACAAAAAGGTGGGTCGCAGCCCCAGTTGTACACCCCCTTTATTTTACGAACCCTTGTTGATTCTGAACTTCGTTCGCGAAGAAACCGGACTTTTGACAGACCAACCCTTTTTCTATGTGCCGCTTTACCCTGAAAGGAAAATTCGCTTTGCTCTTCTGGGTGCTAGGCGCTCCCGTGGTTCGCGAAAAGGAAAAATGACTCATCATTTGTTACATTTAGCACAAGATTCCCAAAACGGTTACCAAGATATGCATTGCTTGATGGAGCTAGGTTCCAAAAGTATATGTGTATGACCCGGCCTGTCTAATAAAGGTTTGCCTAGTTATTGAATCCACTTAAGAGGAAGAGTACAATGAGGTTGTCCCTCTAAGAAATAAGTAAGAATCTGACATGAGTAATGAGAAATCTTGTGAAAAAACATGATTGCCTGCCAGTGGAAGGTTTTCTGCGTTCAGTTAATCTACGCAGAGTGAATTGGTCCCTAAGGAACCCCGAAAGGTCAATCGTTCTATCCAATCTTTCTCTTCTGCTTCACAAAAATGAATATACTGTTAGAGGTGCCCAAGAAGGCCCTATCAGATTTAACATAATCACACAAAAGGATAGCCTCGTGGAGGACTCCCCAACAACCTCGAAACGTAAGCTTGATTGGCGAAGCAATAGAGGAAGCTCCGTTAGATGCATATAAATTTTGCTCTATACTCCATGTTGGCGAGAGCAGCTTATGGCAAGCTCGTCTATAGAAAGCGAGTCCTACCACTTTCTTTTCCTGATTCACTTTTTGCTTTTACCCTTTTTTCTTTGGGTGGGGGACATCAACCAACCTTACTACCACCATTCGAGACAGAGAAGATGAAAACTGATTGGGTAGCAATAGTTACATCCGAAATAAGCTCAGATGCATGTGGTTCCATGATTAAATTCATGAATTAGCACACTGAGGGTACTACATTTAGAAAGAATGATTCTCATAATCGTGTCTCTGTTACAACATGGCAAAACTAAATAAATGGTTCGAATGAAGAGAAAAAAAAAAAGCATAATCTGTACCGACATATGCCTCTCGAGTCCCGGCTTCTTAGGTCAGCCAATGTCGTCTTGTCTTCTGTCGCGAGTGTGACGCAGAGTTGCCGCATTGTACTGTTGCAGTCTTCTCATCTAACTACAACGTAGAGGTGCCGTGTTAAACTGCTAAAATGATCTAGTTACCGCCCCGAGTACAAGGAAAAGAGAGGAATAAGGTAACTTTCATAGGTCAACCAATGTCGTCTTGTCTTCTATGGCGAGTGTGATGCAGAGTTACCGTGTTGTACTGCTACATTTTTCTCGTCTAAGTGCAACGTAGAGTTGCCGCGTTAAACTGCTGCAATGATCCAGTTTCCGCCCTTCTTCTGTTATGCAAAAAGGATTCTCTATTTTGCTTATTAGGTCCCTAAGAAACTAGGGACCTTCCTATTCTTCATTCTCAACAGGAAAGCATAAAAAAACCTTTTTTTCCATATGGAAAAACCAATAGGGTTTAGTGCTGTTCAGGATTGTACATTCAATGAAATAGAAATTACGTATATAACCAATGAGCCTTCTGTCGAGCCTTTTTTAACAAAAGAACCCTAAGCAATGACTAGAATACAGGAATATGAGAGGCAATTGTAAAGCAGGGGTATGAAAGTTTATTTATCTTTATAGTCCAAACGGGGTTCTGGTTTTCTTACTTTATGTTTTGGAATCATTTGTCAAGGGATCAAGTCCTAAATAGAAATATCTTAAGAGAAGACCAGAAATTGTTTGGATTCGAGGAAAAACCCTTCTCCGCCGTTAAGGTCGAAAGCTAAAGCTAGAATTGCCAATAGCATTCATGCATCCCCTATTTACTATTTAGTGGGGTCTGTTACTGAGGAGGGATAGGAGACGAGAAGCGAGAAGGAGTGAGAAGACGTGGAAGAAGTGCACTTCTCGCTATTTTTAAGATAGGAACATTTGTGGAAATGCCATGTCAGGCGCACCTATTAGAATCAGAACAGACCAATTACCAGATCCACCTATCATTGGTGGTATACCCATAAAAAAATATCATTAAAAATGTGTGAGCCGTTATTAAAACATTATAAAGTTGATGATTCCCACCAAGGAAGAGCGCGGAAAGAGTGGAGGTAGAGTCTCACCGTCCTTCAATGCCAAAGCAGCAAGTGTGCTGCCAGACCTGACAAAGAGCAATTCATCATCCTCCAGCTCATCAATCTTCATCAACACAAATTCATTTGTTATCAACAAATTAATGGTGGACTTGGTTGAAGTATATTGATTATTATATGATTTTTGTCCTATACCGTAAATGAATGCTGATGTAAGATTCGGCAAACTTTCAAACCCTATATAGAGCAGTGCGGCAGACGTTTTGGGAAGCTTACATGATCTCCATTCGGTGGCAGCACAGCATGTTCACTCGTGAACATGTATGCGTGCCTGGTTTTGCCTCTCCTTCTCGTGGTGACAACCGGGGGGCTCTACGAAAGTAATCAAGTATCCTTTTTTTTACATTAAACAAGAAATAGAAAGCGTGGAAAATGAAAAGCTCCAACAGGATCAAATGCTCGGTCTGTTTTGGGAGCATCCGCCTACTCTCAATCCGGAGGTTGTAGGACGAATGATGCAATCGGTCTGCGGCTCATAGATTAACACCGTATGACTTGGGTTGGACCCTGTAAAAGTTGGACCTCATAAATTAACCCCGTATGAGTTTGGTTGGACCCCGTAAAAGTTGGGCCACAGAAATTAACCCCGTATGATTTGGGTTTAGTATTGGACCCCGTAAAAGTTGGGCATTACCTCTTTATCAATGTATATGTGATTGACTTTATTTTTCCTACACAATATGATTGCTTGCAGAGTTATCCATGGGTTTCTTTAAAACTCATACCCCATACAAACATTTCAGGATGAAGGAGATGTGCAACGGTCTGTTGCGAATCTCGTGGGCTCCGTTCGACTCAAATTTGGGCCCGTGATATTTTTATAAACTATTTTGATTATGACTCTGGATAATTTATAATTTCAGTCTGTAATACTTACACTACTTCCACATGTATTTCAAAATTTTATTTTTCGTATATTTTGAATAATGACTATCTTCAGAATCACAAATACTTTCGTTTATATTGTTTTAAGTTTTGAAAGAAAGGTCGTATAAACTTGTCCTACCGTGGCACCTCGGTCTCAAAATGCGAAATTGGGGCGCTACAATATTACTTGTTCTGAAATACCTTTTAGCATAAATAATACTCCCTCCGTCTTGGCTTCTTTTGCACACTTTTCGTGTAACACCCTAAAATATTTTTTATTATTATATTGAGCTCCATATATTTTAGGGTCTAATTATTTTTGGAGACCATGTTCTAGATTCAAGCCCAAGCCCATGATTTTACTTAGGGGCCAAGAAAATAATTTCCTAGTCCAATTAGGAGTCATATACCCTAGGAATATATATATATATATATATATATATTGATGATAAAATAGGTTCATGTGTGTCTAAGTTGAAGGAAGAACGAGACTATGAAAAGGCTATGGATAATAGGACATCTTGCATCTACATTCCAAGTTTCATCATTTCTAAAGGTGGGGATTATTTCTACTCTATGGGCTATGTTTTTCTGTTTTAAATGCCATGATTGTATTTTTAATGTCTAAGCGCAACATTCCATAGGCTATAGGCAATAGGCTATATACTATGCTATGCTATGCTTTGCGCTTTGCTATGCTAGTCAACAGACAACAGGTTAATTACATTCTATGCTATGTTATGCTATGTTCAACAGGCTATAGGGTTATGCTATGCTATGCTATGTGCTGGCTATGCTAACAACTATTTTACAGTGTGTTGTAAGCATTCATTAATTATTACATGGTTTGTATTTAAGATTGACAAACATATCCCCACTGAGCTTGTGGTTTGCTCACCCCATCCAACATCTCAGTTTCTACAGGTCATTGGAGTTGGATCGTGGTACAAGGAGGCGGTGGATGTTATTGTCAAAAGGTTCTCAAAAGTTTTCTTATCTATTCGAGTCAAAGTTCTATTGGTGTAAAAAGGGTTTCTATTGATGTTCTAGTGTAAAAAGTTTTGAGTCGACTTATGTAATTTTATTCAAATTACGCTTTCGCCAATATTCTATTTAAAATGCTTCAAATTGGTTATTTCAAAAGATATGCTATTTTTTTCTGTCAAATATGTCTTTCAATCGTTCCAAAATATTTTGCAAGTTCAAAAGATTTAATGCAGCTCACATCCCTTCAAAGAAATTATCTTTTATTTAAAACTACGAAAATCGGGGTGTGACATTTCATTTTCGGTTGTCCTAGCTTATTTTTCACAACCCCTAAAATAGAAACTATTCCCACAATTTTCACCCTCAAAATCTTAACCCTCAATCTCCACCTTTAAAAAAGTCAAAGAAAAAGCAAAATCTGATTTTTCTTAACATTCGTGCCCAGTTAATTGTATAAAATAGGCCGGGACGGAGGGAGTAATGGATAACTATTCATTATCCGGGTGCACAAATTTGTGATCGGTGTTATTGCTATAAGGGAATTACTCATAAATCTTATGTATAGTGCCATTAACAAGCTTCCAAGTATATATGTGTTCCTTAATACTCCCTCCGTCCCGCTCAGTTTTGCACGTAGGGACGGGCACATATATTAAGAAAAAACTATTTTTTTCTTTTTGGTTGACTTTTTCAAAGGTGGGGATTGAAGGTAGATATTTTGAGGGTGGAGATTGTAAGAGAAATTTCCTTTTTAAGGGTGTGCAAAACTGAATGGGACGGATCGAAACGGAAAGTGTGCAAAACTGAGCGGGACGGAGGGAGTAACATTTTTTTCCATACGCAACCTGACTTATAACAATTTTTCCACTTGCAACCTAAAGAGAAAAACGTATCCGATTGCAACCTAAGGTAATCATCTTTTTCCAATTGCAACCTAATTTCATTTTTTGCATTTTCTCGGGAGACTTACAGAACACCGTGTCCATTTGCGACCCAATGTAACTGTTTTCTTCTAGATGCAACCTTTTATTGCGTTTTGCATTTTTTTCGGCTACTTATGGAACGTGTGACTTGCATGCTTTTGGAATAAGGATAAAATGGTACATTCCACTTCCTTAGATATCCAATAAATAAATGACAAAGTAGAAGGATTTTCTCTCTCTTTTTTTCCTCTCTTTTTGTTGATGAAACCTTATAGCTATAAATAGAGTGATGGTTACTTTTTGAAAGTCTCTCTCTCAATGAGCGGTTGTAATTAGGAGTACAATTCACGGGCCGACGACTCTATTTTCATGGCTTCTCTTCCACCATCTCATGTTCTTCACTTCCAACACACCACCACAACTACAACATGCTTTGATTGAAGAGTAATGAGTTGGGATTGTGGTTGAGATGC
The DNA here is from genome assembly GCA_958295605.1 of Ajuga chamaepitys. Lineage (NCBI taxonomy): Eukaryota > Viridiplantae > Streptophyta > Magnoliopsida > Lamiales > Lamiaceae > Ajuga > Ajuga chamaepitys. Next base: position 26,323,130 of record OY282495.1, on the reverse strand, counting down.
ATATAGTTGGAAAGTGGGTCTAGCAATGGCGGTGAAGTCTGCCATTATGGTGGTGGTACGTGAACCGTAATCTTCATCACCACCATTCAATGGCTAGAATCTCCCACTGCTCGCAAATAAAAATACATCATTGAGACAGAGACTTTCAGAAAGTACCCATCACTTTATTTTTAGCTCTAGTCCTTTTCGCTTCTGAAAAACAATAAGTTATGAGATAATGGAATTGATTGGTGCATAGAAGTGGCATTCGTAAAGACTTTCTTGACGAATGCCTTGCGAGAATTAGGATTTCCTTCAACAAAGAGATAGGGAAAAAAAGTGGAATGCACATTTTACTCTTACCCCAAAAACCGTGCAAGGCACGTGTTTTAAGTCACTAGAAAAAATACAAAAAAATAAAATAAAAGGTTGCACCTAGAAATATGCGATTACATTGGATTGTAATCTAGCAAGGTGTTTCATAGGTTACTGAAAAAATGTAAAAAATATATTTAGCTTGTAATCAGAAAAATGCAATTACCTTTGGTTGAGATCGGGTACTTTTTTTTCTTTGGGTTCCAAGTGGAAAAAAGTTACGGCTCAGGTTGCATATAGAAATAAATCCTGAATATTTATATTTATTTAATGACTTCTGGTGCTAAAGATTTATCACGTGATTAATTATCATACTCAAAGTTAGTACTAATGTATAGTAGCAGTCCGTAAGTATTCATTAAACTCAATTAATCTTGAATTCTTTATTTTGCACTTAGTTATTTATTTAGATGCCTTTTGGTTCATAATCTGAAAAGGTGATGGTAATAAATATAAATAAGTGGTTAATTATTCTATGGAATGATGTGGGAGAAGTTGCTAATAAAATAGGGGTAATGATTACTTATTCATGTGTACCAGGTATAAGAAAAAGTAATGAAACTTATTTTACTCCCATTACCCACTCTCACTCCCCCGTACCAGGCGTTCCCTTATTTCTCATCGTACACTTCCTTTCAATATATTGTGTGTGTTTTCACTTGATTTATGTAGAGTTAATACAAAAATACCATGTACTATACACGTCTTATCACTTAACTATCTAAACTATTTATCGTCAAAGATTGCAACCTGTAGTTTGTAGAATTTTCCCTTTTCAACCTACATCAGCTTTTTCGGCGAGAAAATTAAAAAATATTTTAAGCTTAGAAAATTATTTAAAAAATCTAAAAATTATTTCTAAAATTCTAATAATTCATTTAAAATATCTACATAAAATTAGAAATAACTTTTAAACAATTTATTTTTATTAAAAGTATTTACTAATCATAACATTATTTAAAAAATTTAAAAGTTCATTTAAAATATCATAAAAATGTTGAAATTATTTTTAAAAATTTAGTTTTATCAGAAAATTATTTAAAAATGATAAATTATTAAAATTATATTTAAGACTTTTAAGAAATTTAAATGAGGTTGAACCCATAAAAAAGATATTACCAACATCTCAAAATAAGAGTCTTATATAAGAGTAAGGCCTTTTCATTTTCTTTTAAGTACTTTTAAGATTTTTTATTTTTCCAATAAAATGAAATTTTACAAATAATTCCAAATATTTTTAGATATTTAAATGAATTCTTAAGAGTTTTAGAAATAATTTTCAAACGTTTTAAATAAAAATATGATTTTATATATTCCTAATAAAAATGAAATTTTTAAAAATAGTTCTAATATTTTTTAGATATTTCAAATGAATTTTTGAATTTTAAGAATAATTTTTAGATTTTTTAAATAATTTAATGATTTTTAAATATTATTTCAATTGAAAAAAAAAAAAAAATCTTACAGGTTTCAGTTATTTTAAATGAATTTTTAGATTTTTTCAAATAACTTTATGATTTGTAAATATTTTTTAATAAAAATAAAAAAATTTAAAATAATTCCAATATTTTTTCAGATATTTTAAATGAAATTTTAGAAATAATTTTCATATAATTTTATGATTTTTAAATAATCTCGTAATATTTTTTATTTCTTTCGCCGGAAAACCTGACATGGGGTTGCAACCGGAAAAGTTCGTAAACTACAGTTGCAATCTGAGACGAAAAAAGTCCAGGTACTTAAGTGATAAAACGTGTATAGTAGGATGCTTTTTTATATTAACCTATTTATTTATGAGCAACTATTTTACAACTTCGATCCTAAATTTTAGGTTCACATTTTCTCTTGGTTGATATTGGAAATTGATCACCATTAATTGGTGAACTTGATGATTATAACAAGTTTCTACAAATATAATTTATTGATAGAATTGAGAACTTGTGTTACAATCTCTATTTCTTCCTCCAATTCTTCGCTTCGAGTTGCTTTGGGATTTGATGGAGGGCTTAATATCTTCCTTGCCGCTGATCTTGAATGGTTGAGAATTTCACACCTTGAATGTTTTCTCCAACTTCTTGACTTGTATATTTTTTTTTTCTGTGTCTTGGAATGAAGAAATAGGTGTAGGATGAGATCTTTTACCATAGAATGATGCGATTTAATTGGTCATTCATGATTTGATGACACCTCATTTCTTCAATAAGAAGATTTGATTTGATTTTATTTTGTTACCAAGGTATTGGTAAAACACTTCCATATTTGTAAGATTTTATCTTAATTGCCAACAAATAAAGATGTGGACACTTGACAATATCCGATTGACTATTTTACTAGACAAAAGTTTTATGTGTCTACAAATGCCTCGTCGAGACTTGTTCACAAACAACATGCCTTGGAGTGATTAAGTCTCGAAATCATTTCCGGAACTTCTTCAAAACACATTCTTCATTTGAATTTGATTTTCAAATAGTTCTTCAATTTGGATTTTGATTTGATAGATAGTTTACACTCGTATTTAGGAGCCTTCATTTAGAGTTGACTTGTAGACCTTTTAAACTCGTGTCAATGAGCCTTGATTTGAATTTGATTTGATGGACTTAGATAGTTTTGGCTCGTGTCTAGGAGCATTGTACACAGTTTAAGCTCGTATAAAGGAGCATCATTTCATTTTTGGGACTTTGAAACGTTTTTGGTCGTATATACAGGAGCATTATCGACAGTTTAGGCTCGTATCAAGGAGCATTGTTTGATTTAATTTTCTTTACTTGGAGTTTCGGCAGAATCTTTGCCCCCACATGCTTTTGGTTTGGAATAGCGTCTTCGTGGCTCGTCGAAACACCGACAATGATTGAAGATGGAGAGTTCTTCTTTGGGACTTTAAACTTGGTTTCAAATAGAAGAGATGAGCAGTACAGATTGTCCAACTGGGCGTGCCAAATTTGTAACAACAAATTTCTACAAATATAATTTATTGATAGAACTTGTATTAAAATCTCTATTTCTTTCTCTGATTCTTCTCTTCAAGTTGACTTTGAGATTCGATGGAGGATTTGATATCTTCCTTGATGTCGGTCTTGAATTGTTGAGAATTTCACATCTTGAATTTCTTTTCAACTTATTGACTTGTATTTTATTTATTTTTGGTGCGTCTTGGAATGAAGAAGAGGACCCTTTATCATAGAATGACGCAATTTGATTGGTCATTCATGATTTGATGACAACTCCTTCCTTCAATAGGAAGATTTGATTTGATTTTGTTACCAAATTTTAGTAATACACATCCATATTTGTATCGTTTTATCTTGATTGGCAAGAAATAAAGATTTGGACACTTGACAATACATAACCAAAAAGAGAATTCGGATGTACAGGCCTTGCAGTAATTTACAATCTCGTTTTTTTGTTTAGTTAATTGATGAATTTTCTCGAGGATGAGTAAATCATAAGTTTCTGGAAATGATGAATGTCAAAACGATCATTTTTCAAGTACATTTTACGATCATTTTTCATTGTGATTTGCGTTTATTTGATGGTATGGTTCATTATCGTGTAAAAGTATATTTTTGGGTTTGTTTTCCCTATTTATATGGGTTAATACACTTTTATGTGGTTTTAAGTCGTATTCCGAAGGTGAGAAAATTTTGGATATTCAAAGAAGCCGTTTCCGCAAGACCGTCTATTCCATCCCACTTCTCGAGGCTCAAACAGGCATAACCGGACCTATGCCATATCCAAGTTCTTCAAGTCATGGACAAAAGTCATGAAGGGACCGAAAAGAGAAAATAAGCGAAAGAGTTTAAAAAAGACAACAAAAGATAAAGACCCACGAACAAGGAGGAGAAGATGCTTGGTCCCACGACCGGTACCGTTACCGATATGGTCACCAGTATGATTCTCTAAAATTTCTGCCCCTGCATACCAGATGCAATACTGGTAAGGTATGTGCACATGTACCCTTGTATTTCCCTTGTCCGGTGTCAGATTCTGGTGATTAAAGTTTTGCAGAAAGCTAACGTTGGGATCTGCAATTTTGTAGAATGAGTCGAGAGCTGATTTCTAGCCGATTGTTCCAAAAATTATCGAAAAATTTAACCAACTTACGTCTCAACACTTCAACTCGATCCAACTTAAATCGAGTGCTCTCTTTTGTTCTTTGTCGTTTTTACCTCTCCTAAGGGCCATTTTCAACAGATTTTTATGTCTTTTACTCAGCTTTGATTTGAAATCAATAAATATCTTCTCCCTCCCATTTGTAAGGATATTTTGAACTTTTACTTAAGCTTTATCTTAGTTTGAGCTAGCGTTTTCTTCCCTTTTCAAGGGTGTTGGCAGTTTGAACTCAAGAAAACCAAAACATCACACAAGATCAATTATCAAACAGTTTGTGTGCAAGTGTATGTGTGATCAAAACTGAGAAATCAAAATAGAACTCAAGGATTTACGTGAGTTCGGTATAAAACCTATATCCATAGGAATTTTATGTTCTTCACTATCACCTCAACAAGATACAAGAAAAGACCAAAAGATCTCTAAAGTTTACAAATCAGAAAATCTATATCCTGAACTCTCTCTCTCGATGTCTCCCTTTTCTTGTGTTCCCTCTTGCTATATATTTTGTATAATTGGACTAGATACAATGCTATATATCCTAACTACACTCTACAATAACTAGAGATACAAGAAATGATGAAAATCACAGCTCAAAAGAGTAACTGCTCCAAGCACCAATCTGAAGTATACGATAACGATTTTGATAGAATTAAGTGTCATAAAACCGTTGTTAAAGAGACGGATGAAAACTGAATCCCTTAGCTCTGATTTTTCCAGCTTCTTTCCTTAATGTTTTGCCTCTGCTGAGTCAGCTAAATTATTTGCCACATCATACATTCCAACAAAGGGAGAAGACCATTTTGGACTTGAAGCTTGGTGGTACTGAAAGCTTTGTAATGCGTATCAAGATTATTGAAGTTCATCAAGGATTCAACCATTATTAAGCATTCTCTTTCATCTCTTCTCTTTATTTTTAGTTTATGTTTTATTCTTACTTAATGATGTTAGTTCTTGTTTTTCTTTGATTACTAGTGAGTAATCTCTTTGTTTCCCGAGGTTAAGGAGTAGCCTGAGCCTCAGAGTTGACGTATTGTTGATTTATTGTTCGATTTATTGTGGATGTTGATAAACTTAGGATTTGGAACTAATGTTTCTTACTTACACATTTCCTTAAATTGGTCGTGTAATAGATTTGCGGGGTCCTTGATTACGTTGTTTGGCTCGATGATTTTAATACCGAAAATTACATCAATTAAACTTTTCATAACATAAGAGAGACCTAAGGGAGAAGCTACGTTATGAAGGGGAGTTACAATTTAGTTATCTCTTGTTAAGGCTAACTTGATTGTATTGCGTCTCGTGTTATAATACACTCCCATACCAGTCTATAATGGGGGAGATGGTAGTGTATTTGAGTTTTAGTTAATAAAGAATAATCAAACTCGGGGTCGATTTAACAATGATATCTTTATGGGTATTGTTTGTAGGACCTTGTTATACTCTTCATCTCTAGGTTGAGATCGGTTGACTTTTGGGTTACTCCAACCATGAAAGGTGATAATAACTTCGTGAGGTTTGAATCCCAGATTTGTAGCCTTCTTGGTCACCTGTTGATGTTTACATTCCTTCCCATATAAATTTTCACAATGAATTGTTCAATCATCTACAGTACATAAATCTCTAACTGGTTCGTGTGAAAGCCAAACCTCGAGAAATTTCTTCTCCATTTTTAATTTATATTTGTATTGCTTGTTTTATGATATTCTTGATTACATCACACAAATATCGATTCGCTAAACTTATGTCGAACGAGTAATTTAGCTGGTTCACACAGATTTTTCTCCTCGTGGATACGCTTGAAAAAAATTGAATTCTTAATTCATTCACTTTTTTCTAAAAGATCAATTAAAAAGAAATGTAGAAAGTATATACAGATATAGATTAGGCGGCGGCTAATGTCACCACAAAATATTCTAAATACACTACAATTTTGTATAAGATAAATATAACCTTGGGCCAAATAACTATGTTATCCTTTTTAATTAATAGCATGACTAAATGCACCACAAAATATTCTATGTACACCACATTATTTTTAATGAAAAATATTTTGAAAAACATAAGCATAGTAACCTGATATTCTTTATTTTTTCATTCTCACCTTCTTCCTTCTCTCCCACTCTCTCTGTCCCATAAATCTTATCATGTATCCACCTATATGAAAATCCACGGAATAGGTCTGTAAATGAAAAACAACCAATTCAACTAATTTGGTTATTCATCTAATGTGGAACATCCTCCTAACCACACACAAGATTCTCCCTTATAGAGAGTTGCACCTGCCGCTGTGCCATCACTCCGAGCAACGATGGTGACACGTATTGCTGCATTGACCCAGGGAACATCATCAAATAATCCATCATTCCACACCTATTAACTATCGACCCGTAGAAAATCTGGCTCGTAATTGACGTCGACTGGACATTAGACGCACCTCCAAATTGCATAAACTATTTATTGTTGTCCATATATCAGAAGCATCATCATGGAACTATTATCCTTATTCACATAATGCAAGTTTTTGATAGTGATTGATAGTGGGGTAGTGAAGAGGCTTCACAGAAGAAGCACCCTGTTCGTAGTTAGTCAAATTTAACCCGGATGTCGCCTCTTTGTTCCGTCTAAGAAATTCAATTCTGGTAATGTTAGAGTGCTATTTCCCTTATTAGCAGGGTTGCTATACCATGTGAAGATGATCTTAATTACCGTTTTGATCGCTTGTGGAGAATTAATTGAATCTGCCTTTTATTTCAGTCAGACAAATACACGTTGTTGAAAGTTTCCGGTACTACATTTTTTTTTTTGTGTGATATTTATATTTTAAAGGATGACTAATTGGGAATTTAATGTGGTGTAGTGTAAGGATTAAATGGGTATTTAATGTGGTGTCTAAAAAAATAGAAGTATATAGATTATTTATTTGTGGTGCCTTTAGTAGATATGGTGTACTTAGAATTTTTGCGGTGACATTAGCCGCTGCCTATAGATTAGCATCCTTCTTTTTAAAAGGGCGACTACGTTACAAATATTTTTATTAACAATAATACTTGAAGACAGCTTAAATTTCACATGAATTGGTTGCAGCATAAATGGTTCAGCACCTTGTAAGGCCAAAAATCACTTTTGGTCTCATACGTATTTATTTTTTTTATTTTTTTAGTTCCATAAGTACTTGTTTTTTCAATTTAGTCTCGTAAGTGCTCAAATTATCCAATTTGAGGACAATTTTCGCCAGAGAACATCAAACCAGCCGGAAATAGTCATGTACAAGTCACGTGACCCCAAAATTTGGGGTAAACCGACGCAATAAGTGACGTGTCTATTTTTTGGGTGAATTGAACTTATTTCCCTTCAACTTTTTAATTGTAAATAAAAATTATATCCATGTCACTAAGTCTTTTCCCACTAGATTAAATATTCATATCATCGATTAGAGGTTCATTAGGTTCCCTCGGACCAGTTCCATTTGCGCAACATTGTATTCTCCTCCTCAAGCCTATCAATTTCAATATGCAAAACCTGGTTAATCTTCTCAAGCTTCTGATTAACAAGAATCAAATTTTACTTCTTTGGAGTACATGTGTTCTTCTCAGCAGCCCTTTTAATCTGCTACGATCACAAAGTGGATTGTCAATCCACCTAAAATATTTGGAATAGCCTTCATTATGTAGCTAATTTTGTCTCTAATTTTATACTAAAAACATAAATTCTATCACTAAATCTAGAAACGGAATAAATCGATTTCTAAATGACAAGCATTATCGCAATCAACAATATCGTTTTAAGTCCGTCACTACTTTAGTTTAGAGGCATCATGTGATTAGAGATGGAATTTTCGGTCTTTAATTTAATTTTTTTCTCATAGTGAAATTCATATATGCATTGATTTTATAATAAATTTAAAGTCTATAACCTTCAATTTGAATAATTTTTGAAAGACCTAAAGAGGCCAAAGTATAAATTTTCAAACTTCTTAACTAGAAAAAATCACGACTTCTTTTGCTTTTTGTAATCAAATAATGTATTTTAAAAACAAATTTATTACATGACCTCTTTAGTTTTTGTAATTAATTGCATAAAGTGCGTAATGTTTCCCTATGCAGTTGTTCTAGAAATAATTTTCATAAACTTAAAATTGAATTGATATGAAATATTTTGAAATATATTTGTCGGCTATATCAAATTCTTAAAATATAAAATCATTCCAACTCTTTTAAGATTAATAGAAAACCTAAACCCTATAAAGAGCTTGTGGGAACTTTCGATTTGCCGGCACTGAAATAACATAAACAATTTCTTTCAGGGGGACTTACACAATTGGCAAACAATATGGTACACTTGTTTTGAATTTTAATTTAATATTTGCAGTGTGCTTCAGCGGCACATACACCACATTCTTTCTCCTTCCAATTTCCGTCGACATTTCCACCCAAATTTCCATTAAATCGAACATAAGTATAATTTTATATAAACTCAATGAAATGAAATCTCATCTGTAAAATATATCCAGAGATAAAATAAAAATTTATGAAAAAATTATAGTTCACAATAAAAATGAAAAATAACACATTCCAATGGATCAATACTTACAGACAGCTTTTAAGAATTAGTAATTTAAGTTTTAAACGCATGTCAAAACTCAAAAACTCTAAAGAGAATTAGTGTATGATAGATATAAAATATATCTCATCAAAATCTCACTTATCATTAAAAATTAAAAAAAAAAAAAATTGTTGTATATAGGTTGTCTCTATATATCATGTCAATCATAGACGGACCCATGTTGGGATCAAGGACCCATGTTGGGATCAAGGAGGCACTGGGTCCCTCTGACTCCGTCATAATGTGTTATTATATATGCGTGTTTCCTTTGGTCCCATTATAATGTGATATTTTATATGTGTATTTTAGTCGACTTTAATATAACTTAATTAAATAAAATAAGTAATTCTATTGTTTAACTTGAAGTACATGAATGTATTGTTATGTATAAGTAATAGAGATAAAGATGTTAGAAAATATAATAAATATAGGGACATTATATCTTGATTTTTTTTTTCTTTTTTGTGATAAATCAATTTATTGATTTTATCTAAATTGTTATTACTTTTCTAGTTTTATTTATATAGTTGATTATATTTAGGGGCTCACAATGGTAGTCCTTCTTTAATTTTCTAAGATATTATTTTTTAATATAATTTATCCAATATTTAAGTTTAGGGTCTAATTATATAAAAGAATTTGATTTATAGCCTACTCAGTATTTGCCCCCTATTTGATAAAAAATTATCACATGAGCATAGTTAAAAAGAATGCATGAGAGTGAGACAAACTCCTAGATTTGTCTATAAATGAGCCCTCCTCACCTAAATTTCTAGGTCCGTCACTGATGTCAATATATATAATATGTTATTGAATACAAATGTATATTTTACATAATAATGTATTAAATTATAAATAAATTGCATGGAATGTCTCTATATAGCACGTACATATAATAGACTCTTAAATACAACTGTACTTTTTACATAATAATTTCATATAAATTATAAATAAGGATTTTGTTTTATTGCGATAAAATATAAAAAGTCTCTACACATTGCAACCATATAATAGGAACTACTAAATATTATATACCTTATGTTATTGAAGAAAATAATACTATATTAATTATAACACCTGTTCATTTTTTTATAAAAAATAGAGAGGAGATTACGTTTTAAAAAAATAGAATATTAAAAACTAATAAATGATTATTTAAGAATATTGGTGATGTATCAGAATTTTTAAAATGATGATGTAACACCAAAGTGTAACAGATGATTTTGTGGGTGAGCTAATTAATTTGATTTGTTTATCACTATTCATTCATTACGTCATTTTCAAGTTTATTTTAGTGTTCTCTGTTTTACAAGGGAAGCAGCCACTATACTTCGTAGTATCAAATTCAGATGTGGAAAGGATTCTTTGCGAATAGACAAGGAAACAAGTGAGCAGTCAAATTGCTAACAGTTTCATGAAGAATTGAAACATACAACTGTTAGTCCTTCATTGCTCCATATGAAAAGGATTTTAGGCGACTTAAATTTGTGCCTTGGTTAAAGGTGAGAAAAAAAGCCATAGAAATATCCAGTTATTCCGCAAGAATCCGTATTTAGATGGGCGAACTCGAAGATGCAGAGATAACATTTATGACTGAATTGGGATGTTTCCGTCCGGATGTGGCATGAGTCATCCTCAACGTATTTCATTTTATATCGAATGATCCATCCCTTTACATTCACACCCTATTACCTACATAACGTTTTGCAATTTTCAACACACCTTTTATAAATTCCGATACACTTTTTGCAATTTTCAATACACACTACCCTACTATATCCTTAAACTAAAATACTTTTTTGGATGTCCCATCCCTCAATGTGCTCTATCAAACGTGGTACATCTTACTACATCTCAATCCAATCATCCCTTTGATGATTGATTTCCGGACTCATTAATTTCACTTCTAATACCCATTAAGCACATGTCAACGGAAGTACTAGGAAACAAGTTAAGGGAACACGGACACAACAAAAAGATCTCTATCCTATCTTCTCTCGCAAATCACTGAACGTGGATGGGTGCTTTTAAATAATTTTGTGAGCCGAGTTTATATTACAATGATTATTGTATGACCATTTATATTTAATCGTCTTTCCACAATAAATTGGACCGGCTGAGCGATCGTGTCGAAAGATTGAAATTATTTTTGGCATCAACAGATGTCTATTTATATGTCACTTGTCAAAGAAATATACTGGATACAACTCTTAGTCTTTAGTTTAGTCTTAGGACCCGTCTGCTTAAGATTTGACTCAGTAGATTTAGAGGGCCGAATTTCAATAAAGCACACTCATTAATTCCCTCAGTCAGATTTGGTTCAGCAATCTCCAGTCTTAAGCAAAAGGACCCTTAGTTCCTTGCTTTTTTCTCTCTATTTTCTGATACCCATTACAATGGGGATGTTGGGGCACTTATAGCTATCGGAAGCTGCTCCTGCATGATTGACATGTGTCAAACAAGTGTCATAGTCGGTGCCAAGTGGCATGTGGCCACGTGTCATCTCCTTTGTTGAGCTGGCACTCCCTTTTGCCCATGTGTGTGTCTTGCATCGCAATGATGATAACGGTCTACGGTCTGGGTCGGTGTCAGGCCCGGTCTGATGTGCTTGTCTACGATCCGGGGTAAATGAACGGTCTTGGAGCGGTCTTTAAATGCCATAGTGGTCCGTTATCACATCGGACTGGTCTACGATGATCTTCGGTCGGTGCCACCGGGTGGGTGCTGCTTAAGTTTTCTTTATTATGCAATCGATATCCACAAGTGCCTCCCTGAGTTAGAGGATCGGAGGACATTGCGGCGGTCTTCTAACTCTTGATTCGCTTGCTAAATTATTTTATTATTATTTTTTTTTTGCGGGAAAACTGTCGATTTCAAAAATTCAAAAAGATTCAAACCTCTGTTTTGGGGGGAAATTTGATGACACGTCATAGACCATTGATGACGTGGGAGAAGCTGATGTTTCAATTTTTGAGGGTGTCGTTTCGTATGCGCGCGTGGATCGCACGCGCGGACACGTGTCTGGATTTTATTGGCTCAATTTTACGGCAACATCGTGGCCGTTTAAGCCTTTTAATCATGACCGTTGATTTGGTGGAAGTTTTTCCACTATATATACTCTTTCTTTGACTGATTTCAAATTTTTACCTCCAGTGAAATTTCTTTTACCTGCTCAGTGCTTTCTTCGGGTTTTTAGTCTGTTGTACCTGCGTTTGAAGATCGTTCGCCGCATTTCGTAGTGCAAGGTAATTTCTGTTTTGTTTATGTTTGTGTGGTTCGCATGTCTTCATCGGGTTCTAGTTCTCCTCCTTCTTCTTCTAAGACAACTAGTGAGAGGGAATTTAGGAGTGCCTTTCCGGAGCCTTGTGTGGAATCTAGTTCTGAAAGTATGGTGGAGGAGAGTTCCTCTAGCTTCGATTGGGAGGAGGAAATATTTGAGGAACGAAGAAATATATAAAGGACTTAAGGGAATCTTGGTATAGTGATCTTGAAATTAGAAAGGCTCTAGAGGGGAATGATGCTAATGCAATTCGCCGTGCGAATCAACTTCTGGAGACTCCCTCAACAGTGCCAATTGATGAAGAGGAGGTCGCAGCATTCGATGTTGACCTATAGAGGAGTTTGGGGTTAGATCGTCCTGGCAACGGTGGTGTTGGGTCTTCCCCCTATGAATCCGGTCCTTGGGACGGTGATGCGTCAGATTAAGGTCTAGACCTATGTGCATCGGGGCAGGTTACCCTTTCTGGAGGTACCCAAAGGAGCTTGCGCTTGCCAAAGGAGTTTCCATTCCAGATTTTGATATAGATTCGACACATCGACCGCCTATAAGGGTTGCCAACAGTCTATCGCTGTTTGGTGCAGGTGTTACCCCAGCTCGGTGTCTGCGACGGAGTTATTTGATGCTTTTCTCATGGCGGATGTTCCCGGGAACGTTCGTTTTCATGTTCCTGATCCGATTGAGAGAGTTGATCGACCGACGAAAGGGTGCATCGTGATCACAATGTGGTCTATGACAGGGGGGAATTCGATTTTCCCTTCCGACGATCCTCAGCGCATACTTGCGGTATTAGGGAGTTGCCCCTTCCCAGTTGGCTGCGAACGGTTGGCATGTACTCTGTGCCACCGTTTGTCTTTTTCGATCCAAAGGATTCCCTGCTCCAACTCCTGAAGAAAGAGCTGTATGTATAATTTGGTGGAGCGTGATCGTTCGTTACCGGGTTGGTATTATGTCACTCCTCTGAAGGGTTGGAAATTAATCGGTCACTTGAAGGATTCGGTCCCTAGGTGGAAGGACAAATGGTTCTTTGTTGGGGGTGACTGGGCATCGCCAACCCCCATGGACCAAGGCGATCTACTCGATCGCGATCTGATTCCTACTGGCTATGTTTTTTGCCGTGGTACGTTCTTTTACTTTTATCGTTCTCAAATTTTGTTGATCTTACTCCCCTTCCCCTCCTCCCGTTCTTTTGTTTTGTAGATCGGAGCAGCTCAGTGGTGTCGTCCCAAAAGTTTAGGAACACCGTGAAAGAACTTCACGAGAAAAACCAGAACAAAATTCCATGAAATTTAATGTGTTGTTTTTTTTTTTTTTTTTTTTTTTTTTTTTGGGAACCTTTCCTGATTAACTTGATGATTACAGATTTCAAAATGCCATCTCCCATGGCTGGCGAACCATTAAATGTTACGTCGATCCCAGCGGTTGTGGTTGGCGGTCAATCCGTTCCCACTCCGAGAACGGAACCTGTCATTCCGAAACCTTGGGAGGAAATGGCTGTGCAAGAGAGGCATTACTGGAGGGCCCAATTGAAGAAATGCAAGAAGTTTGAGGCTTCGCAGGGAATTAGGACTTCTTCCCATGGGGGTTCGGCGCCTCCGGTCTCGGTCGATCCTTCGACCATGCCTTAGGTCGTCGAAGAGCATGTTGCAGCTCCTACTGCCAAGACCTCTCAGAAGAAGAGGTCTTCTATTGAGGGGTTCGTCCCAACCTCCATGCGTTCTCATTCCACGGTGGTTGCGCGATCGTCCAGCTCCACCGTTCTCACGACACATCTTACTTAGGGTGGGATGCTAATAAGGTAGACATTTTGGAGAAAAAAGGGGTTAAAGGTGAAAACCAATCGACCTTCTTGAGGAATTACCAACGCTCCCTCCCCAGATCGTTCGACCTTTGAGGCGATGTCCCCCTACTTGAAGGCCGCTACAAAGGTCCCTGCTAAGAGCTGGACTATGGGTTTGGCCGATACGGAGACGTCGCTCTCATTCGGCAACAAGATGGAGGCTGCCGTGTTGCATCTGGGTCGGTTCCTTAACTTCTTAATGTCAGCTCAAGCGGAGGTCTCTGGTGATCCGTTCTCCAACCCAGCCGTAGCTAAGGCTCGTAAGTTGTATAATGAGGAGCAGAGTAAGCGGGTGACACCGGAGGAAGAAAATGCTCGTCTTAAGGAGCAGCTAAAAGGTGCTACGGAGGAGAAGGATCGAGCCAAAGCTGAGACCACGGCCGTCAAGGCTGAGCTGGAGGAGTCTTTGAAGAAAAAAGAGCTAGAGATGCTAGCCAAAATCGAGGAGGTCAGATCGGAGGAGCAATCAGAGAGAGAGAGAAAGCTATCAAGATCCGTTGTGAAGGCCTATTCCGAGAATGAAGGAGCTGCATGGTCCAACTCCGACTATATTCAGGCCTATATTGGCGCGGCCAAAGTGTTTTCCGAGCATGGCGTTGATGTCTCCATCCTTCGGAGGAATCTGGCTCGCTTTGCTAAGAGTAATCCTCACAATGAGGATCTGGATGATTATGACTGGGCTTTCTTTGGCGGTCCTCCTACTGCTGAGGACCTGGAAGGTCTAGAAGTTCCCCCGCCTCCAAGTGCTCCTGCCATGCCTTAATCTTTTTATACCCGTTTTTTTTTTTTGGAATGTTTGTACCAACACCTTTATCCTTAATGAAGTTTCATTTTGACTGCTATTTTGATCCTTTTACACTTAGTCATTTTTTGTTATTTTGTTGGTTTGTAGATAAGTCTTATGGTGCTTGTTTGCGAACAAGTCTTCTTGTGCTCGTTTGTAGTCAAGTTTTTTCCGTGCTCGTTCGTAGACGAGTCTTTTCGTGCTCGTTCGTAGACAAGTCTTTTCGTGCTCGTCCGTGGACGAGTCTTTTCATGCTTGTCCATGGACGAGTCTTTCTGAGACTTAAAGTCACTTTGGAACCCAATAAACATTTATTCAAGTACATCCGTTTGTTTTATGAAGGATATTTGTACAATGGTTACTCTACTAGTAGTACTTCTTTATATGCTGAGCATTCCAGGGTGAGGTAATTTTTTGCCGTTGGCATCTTCTAGTTCGTATGCTCCGTTGGCGATGCATCGAGTTACCTTGTACGGTCCTTCCCAATTAGGACTAAACATGCCTATCTGTGCTAGCGGCATGACCTTTTTCATGACAAGATCATTCACCTGGAATTATCAAACCTTAACTTGTTTGTTATGGTATCTTCTTGGTAGTTATTAGTAGTTTATAGTTTAACAATCAAAACCCCCCAACTTTATTGCTTTCTTTATTTGTTCCTATTCTTATTTAAATTTTACAATTGCTTGATCTTTCGAAATAACACTAAACTGTCGTTCCTCGTGGACCCTTATTTATCGCTCTACTAGTTAGAGTTGTAGGGTAAGGTTTAGTATATATTCATCTATATATACAAATTAATTTGGTACGTCCGACGATTCGTACCAGTTAGTTAAATAATTTAGCAATTTTTTTTTTAAATATTATTGTTTTCCTTTAGTAGGATACCGGTTGTCTAGTTTGATTAACACTTCTTTTAGTTTGAAATGTAATTGAAAAGATTTAATATGATTAATTAGTTGAGCGGAGTCAAGAAAGTCCCAGATTGTGGAACCGTTGGTAACCTAGCTTTTTTGTGGAACCGTTCGTAACCTAGCCGTAAAGTAATACTATGATAATCATATATTTGAGTTAGAGTCTCCCATATATTTTATACTATCTCTGTCTCACAAAGATAATTTACATTTCATCTTTTCACCATTTCATAATATATTCATCTTTTTACCATTTACAATATATCAATACTGATTTTGATATATGAAACTTCATCTGTAACAATTTCTTTTGTAGAGTTTTTTCGATGTGGACGTGGGCACAGGACCTGATTCAGTTAGAAAAGAAATAGATACATGGATGGAAAAAATATATAGTGACAATAGGACAAAGATGCACAATAAGTACAAGAATTTGCATTTACCTTAGGAGATGCGAATAGAGAAAATACCAAAGAAATTTCATGGAAGCGAAGAAGATTGGATATATTTGTGCACTTTATCCGAAGATGAAAAGTTTAAGGTACTATTTCAATTTCCATGTAATTTAATTGCATATTTTGTCTTTGAGGGGGTTGAAGTATGTATATAATGGTGATGCGTGTAGAAATATGGATAAGGAAGTCTGAGTTGTAATTGCACTTCCTTTTTCACATAAGTTGATGGATTCTAGTTCACCAAGTGCATATATGATTTAACATATTATGAGGAAGAAAAAAATTAAATTTGATTATTTAACTTTTTTGTCTTGCAGGATGTCTCCAAAAAGAATGCTGATAATCGAGCTTCATTAAACATCAATCATCGTGGAGGCTCAAAGTCATTTGTGCGCTTTAGTTATGAAGTTGTAAGTGTATATTATCTTTCCTTCTTTATACTGCAAAGGATCATGTAATAATTATTGTGTTATTTTCTTCTACTTTACAAGGGAGAAGGGCCAAAACAAATTAATCGTATTGAACTGTAAAAAAAAAAACACTAGTTTGAGAAAAATGGATGGGCTGAGGGTGCTGAAGCAATATATGTATGTAACTTGTAGCACTTTAATTATAAATTTTAGTAAGGTATTCTTTTGTTGTTAGCTAACTCTCTCGCTATATGTATATTTGTTAGAACAAATTGGTCCAGTGTTTTAACGAGATGAAATAAGCATTCTTTGATAGCATAACTGATGATTAGAACCTACTGGTAGATGACATAGAGATCTTTGAACTAGTCTGTGATGAAGTTCTAAGAAAGAGGTTCGGATACATACTGGGACTTGGACATGGACCTAAGCCTACACCAACTTCTTGTGATGATAGTTATCGAAGGTAGCCAATGCTAAACTTGGAAAGGAGCTTCAATATACTCAAGGTGAACTAGAAAGCACTCGAGCCTCCTTGCAATCAACACAAGAAGATATCAAAAGCCTCAAGGAAAACATTGAGGCTTATCAAATAATGACAGTGCAGATATTTCAGAAAATAACCCCTACTGGAGTTCAATCTCTGCTGGGTGCGACGTCGTCATCTACCCCGCCACTTTAATGTTAAAGTAAGTCTACTCACTTTTATTTTTGAAGCATATTGCGCTTTCTCTCTGTGCCCTCTCTTTCATTTTTGAAGCATCTTATGACACTTGAACGTATATATGAGTATGAAATTTATTATCTGTTGATGGATGATAATTATGGGAGAATAATGAAATGATGTTATAGATTATTTCATATTATTGTATTTAGTCTGGACCTTACAAATAGATTTTAGGGAGCTTTCGGGTCTTCTAATTTTTACATAAGGTTTAAGCGAAAATGTTCGTTATTGATGGGTTGATGGCCTCTATTAATTTTGTTTGTGAAATTTCTAGTTTGTATTGATCCTAAAGTTTATATTTGTTTTGACATTGTGTCACCCAAAATGTGGAATACATCCAAGATTGATGCAAATTTTATTGTAGTGCAATGTTATTTTTGTGGTATTATTTTTAACATATTGATGATAGTAAATGTAGTTTATTGTTTTATGTATCTTGTTTTTACTATGATATGCAGCAAAATTTAAATGGATACATGATGTAATGATTATTTTTCTTCAGGTTCATGTGGTCGATAAAGGAGCTTGAATGAGGAACATAATTCCCTTTTTTTTTTTTTTTTTTTTGCGGGTGTTTTAGAACAAACTTCATGTTTAAGTACTTGAAACACTACTCGTGGTACCGAACTTGTTGACATTTTGAATTGTTATTTTGATTATATTTATTTTAGAATGGTTTTAAAAATGATTCAAGAGCATATCATTTTAGCTAATTCTTCGGAATAGCAAGGCGGCTCAATAATGCGTTGTAAATTTTTCTCCAAACTAGGGATGAAAGTATTAATATGCTCTAAAACTAGTTGTGCATAAAATAGCTAGCAATTTTTTCGTGTTATTTTATAATTTTCTTAGCTAATATTTTTTATTAATTTTATTAATTAGCGACAAAATTTTAAATTTTCGCAGCAAACTTAGCTACAAAAGATAATTTCACAGCTAATAATTAGTGACGAACTTTTACATTTTCGCCGCAACATTAGCGACGAAATATAATTTTCACGGATATTATATTTATTTATTTTTTATAATTTTATTAATTAGCGACAAAAGTGTAAATTTTCGCCGCACAGTTAGCTACGAAATATAATTTCGTGGCTAATAATTAGCGATGAATTTTTACGTTTTCGCCGCAAAATTTGCGACGAAATATTACATTTTTGTCGCACCATTAGCGACGAAATATAATTTTCGCGGCTAATATATTTATTATTATAATTTTATTAATTAACGACAAAATATTATAATTGCACCACAAGATTAGCGACGAAATAAAATTTTTGTAGCTAATATATAATTTTTCAAATTATTTATAATTTTTATTATTAGCGAAAAACTTATTTGTTTTGCCGTTAATATTTACGGCGATGTACTAACTTTCGTCGCAAACGAAATTAACGACGCTGAAATAGCGACGGTCCTGGCGGCGAAATTTTTTGGTTGCTAATTTGGTTTAGCGGCGAAATCCAACTGGTTTGCGGCAAATATTTTCGCCGCTAAAAATGCATTTTTGTGTAGTGTTATAAGTTAATAAAGTGTTTGGATATAATTTCTTATAACCTTGCAATTGAATGGAGGGATTTAACATGAATTTCAGGGACTAATTTGAAACTACTATCAAACACACATTTAAAACTAGTATAGGAAGTGTATGTTTTGTCTGTGGTATGTGAAAAGTGTGGGGTGTCTATTGTGTGTTATGTGTGTGTAGTGTGTGTATTATGTGTAAAATGGATATAATGTGTGTGTGTATTGTGTGTCAAGTATATGTAGTGTGTGTAGTATGTATAGTGTGCGTATTGTATGTGAATTGTGTTTAGTGTATATGTAGCATGTGTAGTGTGTGTTGGGTTCGTTATAGCACCCGGATTAACGCAACAGAATTTAAAAATTATTAAAACATAATATATCATATATATATATATATACATATAAACCCGGGTGCTCAAAACGATATAGGAAACATATATTGAAAGCAATGCATCAAAACATTAAAGTCAGAGTGCGAATTATACCTCCGAAAATTCTTCTTCCTTTGACATAGAGGTTAGCAGGAATCAATTTTTTGTCTGACTAGGGGACCTCATGAGAATTCCACGCGTAATCCCTCTAATTAGTCCATCTTTTGGATGCAACATCGAAATCAATACTTCGCCAGTAATGTTCATTCGTTTAACCTAGACAATAGCCTAGAGAATAAGGAGATCTAAGCGGAAGAACTTTTCTTCCTTTTTGTTTCTGCCGAGAGATAAAATATATATTTTGTATTTTGTGACGTTTTGTATATCTTCCATGGTAGTTCCTCTTTGAATATATATATACTTGTGTGTGTGTGTGTCTTATATCATATATTGTGGATACAAAAACTAAGGCCTAAGCTACTGCTGCCAGTTTAACGTTAAGAAAATGGGAAGGAGTCAAGACTCCTTATCAATTCCCATTTTTTTGGCCACAACAATAGAAGTGGTGTAACAACTTATCATGTTTAATAAATTAGTCGGAGTCGAACTCCATTTTAATTATTTCCACATTAATTTGTAAATCGTACATCTATATATACATTATATTTTAAAATTATTTAGCTAAACTAATTTATCTAGATAATATTATATTCTTTATTATTATGGGCTTTTACAAAGCCAACTAATTCTCATATCGGGCTTAAACTAATTAATCCAATTAATTAGTTAATTTCCAATCACTAATAATCTTAATCGAGTTAATTGATTGACTATTTTACACTATAGATGTCAATTAAATAATATAATTATCTAATTGAATTTATATTTATTTCAACAATTGAATTAAAATATAATTCTAATTTATTTATTAATATTAATTAATTATATCCAACTATTGGATTATACTAATTGATTGATGTTGTCATTCAAACTTAGGTGTGACCATTTAGGTTCACTACTAACACTAGCAGTAGGCTTACAAATTTTGTAATTTCGCAAATAAAAATTATTTGATTATTTAGAATTAATTCTTTAATTTCTAAAACCTACAAATCACCGGAACACCTAGCAAGTAGTGTGATCGCCCAGTGTTAGGTTAAATAAGGGAGTAAACGTATATGGTCGCAATTATCATATATGTAAGGTCCTTCCAACAATTAATCTCCCGATTGATTCTGGGGTATGGATTATAAGTCGAAACCCCAATAAATTAATAATCGTGTTATTCTATTCAAGTTACAATGATTCTTGGTGAATTCATATTCACCCTGCCTTGGCTAAGATCTTTGAATCAAGAACAACAAAAACACATGAGATTCTCTTGCCAATGACAAGCGTCATATTCTATGTTGGTCATTGACAAGTCTCTAGGTACACTTATTTAATACATAATATATACTCTTGTGATTGTCAAGCAATCATAAGATATATCCAAGTATTACATAATGTATATAAGACTATTGTCGTGCCGCAAGTCTAAAGACTAATCATGTACTAGCGCAATTAGGGAATTCTTATTTTGACAGGATATCTTCAATTAAGAAGTTTCCACAGATGAAGTCCAATGAACTTGTTCTATGACAATCATCTGCATACATAAACTCGTGTCACCACACTAATACTTATGGAATATACTATTCTTATCTTACGAGTATTCATCGTATGCCCTGTCTTATTAGCTACTCAATATCCTATCTTGAATAGCTTCGACTTCGGACTAATTTAAGACCAAAACTTCAACAACATATTCCATGATCACCATCACATGCGTGACCATACCCCTTAGTTTATTTATATCTAAGAACTTTATCTGATATTTTGCAAACATGAAAAACAATATAAAAGACAAAGAATGATGCATTCATTAATATAATTCTCAATACAGTTGTTTACATATAAAATATGAAAGAGTACAATAATTCAATCTGATTGGTGCGTCGGGCACACGACTCTAACTATCTCCCACTTGCCCTAGCTCCAATTGCCCATGTATCTAAGCCCATCTTCTCAAGATGTTTGTCAAAGACACTTTGTGTTAAAGGCTTCGTCAGTGGGTCTACTACGTTTTCTGCTTATGCGACTTTGTCTACAACAACATCTTAATATGTGATTGGACCTTTGATGAGATGTTGGCTCTTTTGCTTGTGTAATGGTCCCATCGTTATCGTAGTAAACCATTATTGGATCAACAACAGATGGAACTACACCCAACTGTTGGATGAAGTTTCTTATCCTTCTTTTACTACATATGATGCAGCAATGTATTCAGCCTCGGTGGTGGAGTCTGCAGTGCTCTCTTGCTAGGAACATTTCGACCTAACTGCACCACTATTAAGAGTGAATATATAACCTGACATGGACTTTGAATCATCTGTATCGGACCTAAAACTAAAATCAACGTAACCTTCTAGTTTCAGTTCTCCATTGCCGTATATGAAGAAGATACGTTTAGTCTTTCGTACATACTTAAGTATCATGTTGACGACTTTCCAATGCTGTTCACCTAGATTTGATTGATATCTACTCGTGACACTCAGAGCATGTGCAGCATTAGGTCTTGTACATAACATTGCATAAATTACGCACAGACGCATAAGGCACGCGAGTCATTCTTTGTCTCTCTTCGGGTTTCTTTGGGACATGACCTTAGAGAGTGAAACACCATGACAAGAATCCTTATTTAGATTCTTCCATGCTAAACCTTTTAAGCATTTTGTCTATGTACGTGGAATGGGATAGTCTGATCCTCATTCTAGATCTATCTCTATAGATCTTTATTCCTAGAATAAAGGACGTGTCTCGCAAGTCCTTCATGGAGAACTGTGTAGACAAACAAGTCCTCATTAGCTGCAACATTCCAATATCATTTTCATTAAGTAGGATGTAGTTAACACAGAGTAAAAAAAAAAGTAGCAACACTCCCACTAACCTTCTTATACACACATGGCTCATTCAGATTCTAATGAAAACCAAATAATTTGATTATTTCATCGAATCGGATATTCCAACTCCTCGAAGCTTGTTTAATTCCATAAATGGACCTTTGGAGTTCGCAAACGTTTTGCTCACTCCCACTAGATATGAAGCCTTCTAGTTGTCTCATACATATCTGGTTGAGCGATTTTCGTGTGTCGCTTACCAAATTAAATTGTATATATATTATATACTTAGCCTTAGCTTACAACTCTAACTAGTAGAGTGGCAAGTAAGGGTCGATCCCACAGAGAACGGTAGATTAGTGTTGTTCGGATATTACAAGCAACTATTGATTTATGATGGATAGGGTAATAAACGTAAACAAGTAAATGAGGGGGGGGGTTTGGATTAAATTGACAACTAAATGCTAACAAGTGATCAACTAAAATTCTAGATAAGCAATAAACATTTTTGGTATTTTATATCAAACAAAGAAAGACAAATAACAAATGTTTTTCGGGTTTTAGAATATGATAAAAGGTCTACCCTCGATCTAGTATCCCCTTGAATCCAACTACCTAATGATTATCGTTGATGTCCTAAATTCAATGCGATTTAAATCATTATCCCACAATCTACAAGGTCCGCTTATGTAGATCGTGTTGTCCCTTAATTGTAGATAAATCGAAGGTACGCTTATTGACTTATCCCTACCCAAATCAATTAGTGATCCAAACAAGCTCTTTTCACACTAATTGATATTGGGTAGTCATGAGCTAGAACAACGGGATAAATAAAGCATAAACCTCGATACGATCGGGTTTAGAGGCTAAACTCTATAATGTCACCAATGAAATCAAGCATTGTTCGCTACTAAGGGAGATTGAAGCTTCAACAATCACGGAAAGTGAAGTTCAATCTCTAGAAACATACAATAAATGCCTTTTAAAGGGTGATCAATCCTAAAACAAGCATCTAGACATGAGACAATCTAATCAAGCATTGTAGAACATTTAAATTGCATAAATAAGGTAACATCAAGAGTCAATATTCACATTCTCATCATCAATCAAGGTTCAACATGATCAAGAGTAGAATTAAGGGTGCTAGCCACCCATTACACCTAATACAATCAGGAAATTACAGAAAATACAATAATTCATAAAGATAAAGTGATAAAACCCAAGGATGATCTATGGGGAAGATGATGTTTCTTCTTCTTGCCCTTCTCTCCTCCTTGGATGTGATGGTGGCTGAATAGTGCTTTCAAAAGTATAAAAAAGTTAGGTTAAATTCGAATGGGATGATATATATATAAGGGGAGAAAGTGCTAGTCAACAATAGGCAAAATCGCATTCAGGATTTTAAAACAGGGTAAGGAATCTCGGCCGAGACAAAAGTGTGTCTCGGCCGAGATTCAACTTCATCTCGGCCGAGACGTGAAAAGGGAAAATTGGGGCTGGCTAGGGTTTGACTCATCTCGGCCGAGATTGGATTTCATCTCGGTCGAGATCTTGGTCCTTTGAAAATCCTGAAATCCCCTGGAAACTCATCTCAGCTAAGATGCATTGCTTGTCTCGGCCGAGATCTTCAGTTAGCCCTCTTCCTTTTGTTGCCTCGATCGATCTCTCGACTCCGCGGTCGTTTGATGTTCTTTTTCGATCCTTTTTTACCTGTCTTAACACAAAAATAGTACAAACGCATTATTTTGCCCATGAGAGTATAAAGCACTAAATACACGTGATTATGCATGCACATTGTTGACACTAAAATGACACTAAAAGTGCCCTAAAGTGCGTGCATGGAGCACGTGTACCAATATCTCTTCTTTAATGTGTCCATTAAGAAAAATAGTCTTCACATCTATTTGTCATATCTCGTAATCATAATATACCCGCAAAATACAAATGGACTTAAGCATCACAACTAGTGAAAAAGTTTCCTCATTATCAATTTCTTACTTTTAAGTATAACCTTTAGCAACCAGGCATGCTTTATAGGTCACCTCCTCTCCATCAGCTCCAAGCTTTCGCTTGTAGATCCATTTGCAACCAATGAGAACTATTCCCCCTTGTGGGTCCACCAAAGTCTACACTTTGCTAGTGTACATGGAGTCCATTTCGAATTGCATAGCTTCTCACCATTTTTTTTTAGTCAATGTCTGACATTGCCTTATTATAGCTTCTTGGATCATTGTCCAAGGGGAGTTCCTCCTCCTTATATCCTAATAACAAGGTTAACTTATTTGGAAACCTTGGGTCCCTATCGGATCGCCGAAGATCAGATTATATTTTAGAAGGACCAACATCAGTTGGTGTGTTATCCATTGCAATATTTAGGATGTCCTGTGATTCTTAAGCCTCTTCAAGCTCCACAATTTCGCCATCTCTATCAGATATAAATTCTTCCTCAAGGAAAGTGGCATTTCTCGGAAACAAACATCTTTTGTTCTAAGACATTGTAGAAGTAGCATCCAATAGACTCTTTTGGATATCCTACGAATTTACATAATATGAATCTCATATCTAACTTATCTCCCACTTACTGTTTAACGTAAGAAGCACATCCCCATACTTTAAGGTATTTGTATGAGGGTGTCTTACCACACCATATCTCATAAGGTGTTTTAGGCACATATTTAGAAGGCACTCTATTTAATTGATGTGTCTTTATGTCTAGGGCGTACCCCAGAATGAAAGAGGTAATGAAGTGAAGCTCATCATTGATCGAACCATGTCTAACAATGTCGATTCCTACGTTCCAAAACTCCAATGAGTAGAGGAGTGGCAGGAGTATTCCACTGTAAGAGAATCTCATTCTCTTTTAGATAATTTAGAAACTCTGAACATAAGTATTCACCTCCTCGATCAGATCGAAGAGCTTTTATACTTAAACCAGTTTGTTTCTCTACTTCAGTTCTGAACTGTAACACCCCGGCCCCGCAAGCAGGTGAAGGGTGACCACTAAAATATATTTCTACTTTTAAAATATTTATCGCAGAAGACCTTTTAATAAAAAATACGGGCTAGAAATTCTCCTTAATAATTAATTAAAGAATTATATACATAAAAAGTTAACTTGTATAAAAACCCACATCTTTGAGTTAAAATCTCTAATATAATTTTTAGAATATTATTAATAGTAAAAACTTCTAATTTAAAAATATTTAAAAGACAAAACACTTATAACTTTAGCATAACATATATAATTTGAACACTTGTTCTACTTTAATATTTAAACGTTAAAACTACTTTAAATCACTTGTAAACTTAGTCAGTGTAAAATTAAGATGTCTACTTTGATACTTAACTTCAAATGCATTAACTTTATTCTTTATCCTACTTATTGGGAACTTGCCAGCGATAGCTAGATCCCCTGTCATCCATTGAACCTGAAATGTTTTAAGCATAGCATCATGAGTTATGCGAACCCAGTGGGGAACTCTATAAGCAATTGTACTAAATAATTATGCACTATAATATATAAATCCTTGACTAAGGAGTCAATCTTACGACTCAATAGCCTTTGACTTAGGAGCCAACCTTACGACTAGGAAGCCATATTGCGTGACTTAGGAGCCAATCTTATGACTTAAAAGTCTAACTATGAGCCAATCTTACAACTCAAAGCCATATTATTAAGATCATTTAAGAGCCAATCTTACGATTCGGAAGCATTCGACTTAAGAGTCAATCTTACGACTCAAAAGCCTTATTCAAAAGCCCATCTTACGGCTTGAGAGTAATCATATGCCCGAAGGCGAACATATAAATCACAATACAAATTCAATAGTATAAAAGCTACATAGTTACCCACTTTTCATGGAGACTTTCTTGGACTGATATAGATGTTCTTTGACTGAATTGCTTTGAAGAAGCTCCAAGGTTGTCCGGTCCAACTCGTACTGCACTCGCTGATATAGATGTTCTATTATTTATCATAACTTATTATATCTATCATAATCTAAGCTTGTATGTTTAACTAGTACACATGTATACTTATATATTTAATCACATTTAGAATACATTAACATAATAACATAGTAACATACGTGTAACATAGCTAACTTATTGGTATACTCGTGTTGACATGATAACAAGAAGTTAGATTTATATAGGGTAAACACACCTTTTCTGATAACTATAATTTTTAGGCTTTAAGACCAGTCTGTCTTGTAAAATTCAGCATAAATCATATATTTGATAAAATCTTCTCAAATTTTAATCATAGACTTCTAATACCATGTGTTGAATCAGACTAAAATAGTTTTAAAAGATCTAAAGACAATAATTGTATAAAAATAATTTTCTAGGAGCAAATTCGAATATTTTATACCTAAAATCAGCTTATCTTGAAAAATTCATTAAAAATTATTAACTTAATAGAACGCCTTAAAATTTTAAGAATACACTCCTAACATCATATGTTGTAACACAGTCTAACAGTTTTTGAAAATATTAAGTAAACATTTTTGTATAATTTTTCAAAGTTATATGTTGAACACGAATTTTGACAAACAATGTACTCAAATAAAGTTCACACATTTACATAATATATTCTATACTTATATAACACCTATAATCATATAAAACTAAAAAAAGTATCTAAAGGTACATAACACATTTAACCAACATGCAGGTACATATTTTACATTACGTAGTAAAATCAGTAGTTTGACGATCAACCATATAAAATCCATATTTTTTATACTATCAACAAGTAAACCTAAAGGAAATAATATAACAAATTAAAGGCTAAAATAGACGTACTGGAAGAAGAGAGGGAGAGAGACGAAAGTGGGTAGAAGGGAAAGAAAGATACAAACTATTTATAAGAGTCCTCAGATTCAGTCTTAAGACCATAAAAGTAAGCATGATGCATGGCATGGAGTACATGGGACACTAGGAGTGAGATTAGTGTTAACTCACTATATGTGTGCATGTTTGTGTATTAATGTGGAGATAGGAGGTTGATGCTGAGTGTGAATAACTAGAGCAAGGTGGCAGCTAGTTTGATTAAATCCCTTTTTATTATTTTGTCCTTTTCTTTTGTGCTATTTTTTATACAACTTATGTTTTAAGCACCAACATATTGATTGATATTAGTTAGTTACTGAAATTCAGTAATTATTTAAATTGAAATTGTAGCTCGTGACCGTCATTTTCTTCTCTAAATTTTATGAAATTACACTAGGGATTAATTTAAGGTTTTGAAAATATTTTGATGCATAATACATATGCGAAGATCTACGTACATTTATATAAATAATTAACTATAATTTGAATTAGAATTCAATTGGTAATTTCTAATATATATATTCTTCTTGTGTATACTAAGCAAAATTAAAATACATTTTAGTATCTCTTATATTTATATCTTAAAAAAAAAAAAATTATATCTTTCTTCCTTATGTCGGACGGGTGGTACGAGTAAGTCCAGTCCCCTTGATAGCTCCTCATGTAAAATTAAGTAAAAACACTTTGTTCCTCGAATATTTATTATATCATTAGTCTCAAAACTTGAATAAAGAATTTGACTTGAAAGTCTTTAAAATAAAATAAATTTTAAATAATTCTTTCTGAAAAATTAATTAAATGTCAACAAGAATGTCAGCTGCTTTTAGTTTTGGGGTGTTACATGAACTCTTTGAACCTTTCAAAAACTTCATATTTGTGCCTTATAAGCTACACATAACCATACCTAGAGAAGTCGTCAGTAAGTTAAGAAGTCGTTATAGTTCCCACGGGCACTGGCATTTAATGGTCCACATACATCTGTATGAACTAACTCTAACTAATGTTTGGCTCGCTCCACATGTCCAACAAATAAGGATTTAGTCATTTTACCTTTGAGGCATGACTCACAAATTGGCAAACCTCGTTCAATCTTTAAGTTAAGCGATTGAGCCAACTTGTTAATCCTTTTCTGGAAGATGTGACCTAATCTTGTGTGCCGTAAAATCATAGAACAATTATTATCTAATTTTCTTTTATTTTGCTCGAAATGAAAAATGGAATCTCGGGGAATTAGGGTGTACAAACCATTAGTCAATATGCAAGTAGTGATTAAAAAGAACAGTTAGATACGAAACAACTTCCATGTTCAAATAAAAATAAAAACCCTCGCCATGCAAAACAGGAATAGAGATAATGTTCCTAATAATATGCGAAACATAAAGACAACTGTTTAACACCAAAACTAGACTAACAGTCCCTACACCTAATGCAACAACCTTTGCTCCATTCCCCAACCTCAGGACCATATCGCCTCGTTCTAGCTTTTTACTTCTTGAAATTTTCTGCAAATCATTGCAAATATGTGAGGCAGAACTAGTATCTAATATCCAAGAAGTATCGTTGACAGACAAGTTAACTTCAACAACATAAAAACCTGAACTCTTCAGGGATGCAAGATAATCCTTGCAGTTTCTATTGAAGTGCCCAGGTTTTTTGTACTACTGCCACTTGTCATTGTCCTGAGAATTGTTTTTCTTGATACTTCCTTTTGTTTTTAGCGTGTTGGTGTTACAGGACCCTTTCTTTTACCTTTCTTTTTATTTGACTTTGCAGCCTTAGATTTAGAACAAGATCAAGCATGACCGGCTTATCCTTTTTCATGGTAGATTAAGTCGTCTTCAACATGTTAAAAACTTTAGAGGGACTCTTCTCCATGTTATGTATGTTAAAGTTAAAAACAAAGGAGTTAAATTGAGGAGGCAGAGACTGGAGCATCAGATCGGTGAAAAGTTCATCTGGAGCATTAATTTCCAAAGAAGTAAGCCTTTCAATAAGGGCTAACATCTTCAACCCATGATCTTGAACTGAAGAGTCCTCACTCATGTGACATCGGAATAGCTCCTTTGAGGTAGCATACTTCTGCTCACAAATTTTCTCAGCATACACTTTTGCAAGCGTTCAAAAATTGCATAAGCAGAAGCTTGATCTGCATGTTGCCTCTGTAGCTCATTTGACATTGATGCTAGCATGAAGCAGTAAGCTCACCTATCATCATCCATATGACGTTGGTACTGCTCAAGTTCCTCCTTTTAGCATCAGTAGCAGGTGTTGTTAGTAGTTTAGTATCAAACATATTCTTTGTTTTCCAAACGCAGACCAATTTTCAGATTTCTCAACCAATCATTATAGTTGGTTCAGGTCAATTTATTTTAGTCAAGGATGCTAGATATAGCATTGATAGTCATTTCAAAAAATGAATGTACAAAGATAACAAAGCAAAAAATAAGCAAACTATGGGGAAAAAAAATATTCATACAATAAAAATTCTTTAGTATTAAATGTCTCCCACTATTATATTAAAATTCTTTAACACTAATAGAATTCGGGAAATCAAATATCCCTATGGGCTTGAGGCCCAATAAAAATATATTATACCCCAATGATATGAGCCCTTAAGATATTATTACTAGTAGTTAGCATATTAACAATTGTATCATTATACAACCCTTAAGTTTATTTTGCCTCACTTTTCTTGTAACCCCATTTTTATGAGCTCATACATTACTAAGTATCAAACAATACCCATCAAACATTCATCTAAATAAAGCATCAAGACACCCGACGACTCATGGACAACGTAGATATGAGTCTCTTTCACGAGCATCATTATATTTGGTAAAGAACACAACTTTCCAAATACAAGACCACTCCACGACTCATGGACAGTGATCAAGTATGGTAGTATCGTCATGTCTTTACCTTTGATGGTATACATGGAATAATAAGTCCTACTTAAATTTTCATATTTGTTTGAAATCAATTTTTTTATAAAAGTTCTTGTTAAATTTCAAAAACTTAGGGTTTATTTTAATTCCAAAACCTCATCAACTAAATTTACTAAGTGGATTATTTAATGTTTTATCATCATATGTGCGCAAGTAGAAAGCATTAAATAAATTAATATGTAATTACATTCATTAAATGAAGCATATTTAAAATTACCAAGTAATTTCTTATGTCATGCTTCACAATTATTTGGGATAATATAATTTTCATAAAAATATTAAAAAATATTTTTTTCAATATTAATTGTGTCTTTGTTTCATAAAACCCTTTTAAAAGGATTAGTATGTATCACATTTGAAAAATCCAGTTAATATTTGAACTCTCATATGTCACTTGTCACATAGAAATTGGAATATTAAAATCAGGTGCGAATTATACCTTCGAAAATACTCCTCCGTTTGACGTAAAGGTTAGCAGAAGTTAATTCCTTGTCTGACTACGGGAAGTCGCGAGGATTCCACGTGTAATCCCTCTAGTCAGTCCACCTTTTAAATATAACACCGAAATCAACATTTCGCTAGCAGTGTTGATTCTTTTTGTATCAATTAAACAAGAGTGTAGAGAATAAGGAGATCTAAGACGGCACACTTTTCTTCTTTTTTTTTTTTTTTTTTGCCGAAAGATAATATATATATATATATATATGTTGATACACAAATTTTTTATCCAATTAAAGTGTGCCACGTAATAAAGTATATATTAAAATTAATTTTATATTGATTATTATAATGTTAGGAATTAATCAAATCAAATTCCTAAGTTAAATAGTCAATTTAATTGATAATTTAATATATAGTTTATTGACTTATTGGAAGCCGCCATGTGTCAAGATGATGCATATATTACTAAATTAAATTAAATTAAATTACTTTAGTAATTATCCAAGAAGATGAGGATAAACATCAAGTCATGGTGGACCAATCAACATGCTTCATGTGTCAAGTTGTTGTAGTAATTATTAGATTAAATACAATTAATTTAATAATTATCTTATGGATAATGATATTGTGGAGGATCAATCATACTGCTTCATTCAGACTCAAGTCCATTAGTTTTTTCCATCCTACAACTATAAATAGGGCCTCATTCCACCAAAATCACAACAACACAAGCTCAAGAAAGGTGGTACAAAACCAATCTTGAGATCAAGGTGGTACAGAGCCAAAAGTCGGCATTACAAAGCTGATCCGGTATTACAATCCGGCGTTACGAAGCTAATCTTGAGATTTTCAAGGCGTTACAAAGCCAATCTCAAGAGTTTCAACGTTTGATCCGAGATCAAGGTGCTGAGCCCCTCCGATCGGCTTTTTCAAGTCAAAACTTCGAAGGTGTTCTTCGTCGTTCATCAAGATCTTCAAAGACGTTATTCGCATATTGATTCAAAAGTATCGTTTAATTCAAAAATCAAGCTTACAAGCCTCTAAATTAACGCTACTCAAGTCAAAGTCCAGAACTAGGGAAGATCAAAGTCAACTCCGTCATCAATCAATCGAAGAGAAGAATCAGAGGAGAACTCGAGATAGGAACTCACAAGTTGTAAACATTATCTATTTGATCCGAGAAATTCGATCTTGTAATTCTTTTTCGTGTTTATGCCTAGTGGGACAATCTCTACCTCTCATCTCTTCTCTTCAACCAAAATCTGAAGACAACACTATGACACATCACATGATCATGATTACAAAAGTCACTGCAATGGACTCTCTAGCTGCAGATATCAATGTTGTCACAAGGAGTATGTCAATCAACTCGCGATCATTAGCATCTTCAGAGGGAAATACTTCTTCCGGAGCTACTAAGAAGGATTTGCAAGACATTGTTGATAGCAATAGAGATAAAAAGGACAACTTTACATGTTCCACTCCTCGTTCTTCCTCAAGTTCAGAAGTAGCACACTTCATGACAATGAACGCTTCAACTATTGAAGAACAACTTGCAAGTCTAACTAAAGTCGTTGAAGAACTTACAAAACATGTCCAAGAGCAGGACTCGAAGATTGAAAACTTGAGGAGTAAGATTGGCAACTGCGATACAAGTCTTGCTCCTGGAAAAGAACCAACTGAAGATCAAGGCGACGTTGAAACATCTACAGAACATGATGTCATTGACAAGGAAATGCCTCTAGAAGAGATTCAAGTATCTGTTGATGGTATGATTCCCGTTGACCAACTCAAGGAGATCATCATGGAGACTATCAAAGACATATTTGAGGGGAGCTCGAAGTCTTTTTTCACATACACTAAGTCATATACTCAATGAATTGACAACTTGTAGATGCCAATGGGATCAGCCACCCAAGTTCCAATAATTCGATGGAAAAGGTAACCCTAAACAACATATTGCCCACTTCATTGAGACATGCAATGATGCCGGAACTTATGGTAACCACTTGGTTAAACAATTTGTTTGATCTCTGAAGGACAATGCATTTGATTGGTACAGCGACTTGGATGCAACTTAATTGACAGTTGGGATCAATTAGAACAACAGTTCCTCAATCATTTCTATAGTACCCGAAGGACCGTCAGCATGATTGAGTTGACCAGCACTCGGTAATGGAAAGAAGAGTCTGTAGTCGACTACATCAACCGACGGAGGAATTTGAGCCTTAATTGCAAAGATCGTCTATCTAAAGCTTCTACAATTGAGATATGCACGCAAGGGATGTAGTGGAGCCTTTGGTATATTCTGCAAGGAATTCGCCCACATACATTTGAGAAATTAGCTACTCGAGCTTATGATATGGAGCTAAGTATGACTACAAGTGGAGCAGAAGGGCCGCCAATTCAAGAGCCCCGCAAGTTCAGTAATAGACAAGATTGGAATAAAGGGAGCAAACCCTTTACCACACCTGCAAACCAAGAGTCCATGACGGTAGCTGCAATGCCCATCAAGTTTGGCCGAAAAGAAGACAATAAGACTGACAAAGGGAAAGACATCTCTCAAGACCGGGGGCAAAGAAAGTTCACTCTGAAGGAGATGCAATTAAAACAATACCCTTTCTTGAACTCCGATGTCTCCAGGATATTCAATGACTTGATGGAAGCAAATCTCATTGAATTACCTGAAATGAAGTGATCTGAAGAAGCTAGGTGGACTAATGACCCAAAGTATTGCAAGTATCATCAGTTGGTGGGGCATTCAATAGAAGATTGCTTTGTATTTAAAGATGAGGTAATGCAACTAGCTCAGCAAGGAAAAATAGTGTTGGACGTAGGCAATGCAACAACAAATCTTACAACTATCTTGGAAGATAATGGTCGTGGTGACACCCAATGCTACATAACGGACAAACAAGGGATGAAATACGAAGATAGACACGTAGAAGAGGAAGATGTTGAAAATGTCCTACTTGAACTTAAAACGGGGAGTTCTTGAAATTGACTTGAGCCTGCTTAAAAAAAAATAAAAAAAAAATGAAGACCTCCTGGCCCACACGAGTATAAATTGTGCCGGTGACCACAAAAGGTAAAGTATGTGGTTAAAATGCTAACTTACCCCACTTTAGCTAAAGTGGTGAAAGGATAGTCACTCCTGGCCCGCATGAGTATAAATTATGCATGACACCCCTCCCCCAAAAAAAAAAAATTCAAAAGTGGAAATTTGAACTATGTTATGACTTGATCCCTCTCACCGGGGGTACGTAGGCAGCTTAGAAATATTTTAAGTTCAGTCTAAATGGTGTTTCCCTCTCCTAATTTGCTCCGAGATTAGGGATCCAAGCTCCAAGTCTGTCAAGCTATCTAATTTCGTCAAACGGGTTGTCAAGCACAATTTCTATATAAATCCACCTTTCCAAGTCAAGTATGTCAAACCCTTCCAAACTCATTATGTTGAAGATTCAACTTCCAAATTCCAAAACTCATTGGTATGAGTATAAACTACCAACACATTTTAAAATTCAAGTTCAAGTTCAAGGCTCCTTAACACGAGTTTAAAAGGTCTTCATATCAAAATCAGGTCCAAATTCAAGAACTCTTTGATAAGAGAATAAAAAATATCAATATGTTCAAAGAAAATTCCAGAAATCAGTTCGAGACTCATCCACTCCAAGACGCATCGTCTGTGAACAAGTCTCATAGGGGGCATTTATTGATACATAAATTTTGTATCCAATTAAAGTGCACCACGTAATAAAGTATATATTAAAATTAATTTTATATTGATTAATTTAATGTTAGGAATTAATCAAATCAAATTCCTAGATTAAATAGTCAATTTAATTGATAATTTAATATATATTTTATTGAATTATTGGAAGTCGTCATGTGTCAAGATGATGCATATATTACTAAATTAAATTAAATTACTTTAGTAATTATCCAAGAAGATGAGGATAAACATCAAGTCAAGGTGGACCAATCAGGATGCTTCATGTGTCAAGTTGTTTCAGTAATTATTAGATTAAATACAATTAATTTAATAATTATCTTATGGATAATGATATTGTGGAGGACCAATCATATTGTTTCATTCAGACTCAATCACATTAGGTTTTTCCATCTTACAACTATAAAAAGAGCCTCATTCTCCACCAAAATTACAATAACACAAGCTCAAGAAAGGTGGTACAAAACCAATCTTGAGATTAAGGCGGTACAGAGCAAAAATCCGGCTTTATTACAATTCAGCGTTATGAAGTCAATCTTGAGATTTTCAAGGCATTACAAAGCCAGTCTCAAGATTTTCAACGTTTGATCCGAGATCAAGGTGTTGAGCCCCTCCAATCGGCGTTTTCAAGTCAAAACTTCGAAGGTGTTCTTCGTCGTTCATCAAGATCTTAGAAGACGTTATTCGCACATTGATTCAAAAGTATTATTTAATTCAAAATCAAGCTTACAAGCCTTTGAATAAACGTTATTCAAGTCAAAGTCCAGAATCGGGGAAGATCAAAGTCAACTCCGGCATCAGTCAATCGAAGAGAAGAATCAGAGGAGAACTAGAGATAGGAGCTCACAAATTGTAAACACTATCCATTCAATCTGAGAAATTCGATCTTGTAATTCTTTTTCGTGTTTATCTATATAATACACAAAAGTTGTTGTTACAATATATTCTGTACTCTGAGATGTTCTGTATATCTTCAACGATAGTTTCTCTTTATTTTGAGGAACTATCGTGGAAGATACATACATATATATATATATATATATATGTGTGTGTGTGTGTGTGTGTGTGTATGTATGTATCATATATTGTAGATACAAAAACTAAGACCTAAACTATTGTCGCCAGTTTAATGTTAAGAAAATGGGAAGGAGTCAAGACTCCTATTCAATACCCATTCTTTCGGCCATAGTGTTGTAACCACTTATCATGTTTAAATAATTAGTTGGAGTCAAACTCCATTTTAATTATTTCCACATTAATTTATGAACCATACTTCTATATGTACATATATATATTATATATTAAAATTATTTAGATAAACTAATTTATCTAGATAATATTATCTCATTTATTATTAGTGGTCTTTCACAAAACTTGCTAATTTTAATATTGGGTTTAGACTAATTAATCCAATTAATTAGTTAATTTCCAATAACTAATAATTTTAATTGAGTCAATTGATAACTATTTTACACTATTAATTAATGTCAACTAAATAATTTAATTATCTAATTGAATTTATATTTAATTCAACAATGAAATTTAAATGTAGTTCTAATTAATTAATCAACATTAACTAATTATATCCAACTATTGGATTATACTAATTGATTAATGTTGTCATTCAAACTTAGGTGTGACCCTTTAGGTTCACTACTAATACTAGCAGTTGGCTTACGACTTTTACAATTTTGCAAATAACAAATACTTGATTATTTAGAATTACCTCTTTGATTTCTTAAACCTACAAATCACGGAAACACCTAGCAAGTAGCGTGATCACCAGTGTTAGGTGAAATAGCAAGTAAACCTATATGGTTGCGATTATCATACATGTAAGGTCCTCCCAACAACTAATCTCTCGATTGATTATAGGGTGTGGATTATAATTTGAAACCCCATAAAATCAATAACTATGTTATTCTATTCAAATTACAATGACTCTTGATGAATTAATACTCACACTGCCTTGGCCAAAGTCTTCGAATCAAGAACAACGAAAAATATGAGATTCTCTTGTCAATGACAAGTGTCGGATTCTATGTTGGTCATTGACAAATCTCTATGTACACTTATGTAATGCACAATATATCCCCTTGTGATTGTCAAACAATCAAAAGATATTTCTTAAATATTACATAATGTACATAAGACTACCTTCATGCCTCAAGTCTAAGTACTAATCATGTACTAGCGCAATTAGGAAATTCTTATTTTGACATGATATCTCCAATTAAGAATTTCTCACGGATCAAGTCCAATGAACTCGTTCTATAACAAACATCTGCATATATGAACTCGTGTCACCATACTATTACTTATGGAATATAGTATTCTCGTCTTACGAGTATTCATCGTATGCACAAGTCTTACTAGCTACTCAATATCTTATCTCAAATAGCTTTGACTTGAGACGAACTAAAGGCCAAAGCTTCAACAACATATTCCATGATCACCATCACATGCGTGACCATGCCCCTTAACTTATTTTGATCTAAGGACTTTATCTGATATTTTGCAAACATGAAGAATAATATAAAAGATAAAGAATGACGCCTTCATTAATATAATACCAATAAAATGATTTACATATAAATATGAAAGAGAAAAATAATCCTATCTAATTGGTCGCCGAGCACATTACTCTAACGGTGTGTGTAATGTGTGTAGTGTGCGTAATGTGTATATTGTGTGTGCAATGTGTGTAGTGTGTGTAGTCTATGAAGTGTGTGTAAAGTGTGTGCAGTGTCTGTTGTGTATAGTGTGGGTAGTGTGTAAAATTTGAGTATAATTACTAAAGTTTTAAAAAATAAGATGGACTCGAGAAATTTATTTATTTTGGAGCTTATAAGCCTAAGAACTTATTTTCTTAGATTATGAGGGAAAAAAAAATTATATGTTTTTAACTCTTATTTTGCCAAAAACATTTGAAGAGCTTATAAGCTCTAAAACATCTT
The DNA here is from genome assembly GCA_958295605.1 of Ajuga chamaepitys. NCBI lineage: Eukaryota > Viridiplantae > Streptophyta > Magnoliopsida > Lamiales > Lamiaceae > Ajuga > Ajuga chamaepitys. The sequence goes on along the minus strand of OY282495.1, from coordinate 26,285,914 downwards.
ATCAGATGTTTTTAGGAGCTTATAACCTTAGTCAAACACCCTCTTAATTTTTTTTTGGAGTTCATAAGCTTTAAGTGCTTATTTTTACATCGTATAAGTTGTTTAATATCTTATTTTGCCGAACACATCTCAAGAACTTATAAGCTCACAAGCATCTTATAAAATATTTTGAGGAACTTATAAGTTTAGTCAAACGCCCTCTTAACCCTATGATGAGTCAGGTCATTGGTCCAAACACCAGCGTATCCAAGTTCTTTTATTTTATTTATTTTAATTATTAACTTTAATGATTTTATTGATTTATTTTTTATTTTTATGGTTATTTACTTAGTTATTTTACTTATGTGTCGACAACGTCGATGTCGATGCAGGTTAGACATAGTATTTATTGTGTAACTGATAAAATATATTATTTATCATGTTAAAAGTATTGCTTACAATTTTTACTTTGAGTCTTTAATAATATACTAATCATATAATAAAGATAAGTGCAAAAATAGAGTGGTACATTTTCCAAGAAGATGGAATATGTTTAGCATTCGTTAAAAAAAAAAAATATGTTTAACATTTAAAGATAAGCGAAAAAAGAAAAACTTGAAAAAACAGAACGAAGAAAGAATTAGTAGGTTCCATTGTTTTATTATACCCGTGAATAATAATCATGGGCATGTTTAATTTCTAGTTTCACAATGAAATAGTATTTATTTTATGTATATATTTATTTGTTCTTTTGTCAGAACTATAAAATTAATTTAATTATAGAATAATATATAAAATTAGAGAATTATAGGAGTAACTATAATGATGAAGTTTAATTTAACTGTAGTCACAGAGTCAAAAGTAAAATAAAAAACATGAAGCGAATAATAAAATTATAATTTTAATAGTTGGTAGCTGTAATTTGTGTTGGTTAGATTAACTTATATTTAAAAAAAAGTAATATTATGTACATTTGAAGCAAATAACAAAAACTTAAATATTCTCATATGCGTGTGTCTATTGAGCTACATATTCCGTAATGCAAAATATAATTAAGTATATATTGTTTTATCTCAATTCTTAATTCTACCTATTAAAACATGCATCATATTTCACGAATACAAATGAAAATAATATGGATGTTAGTGATATTATAGTTTAGTAAATTAGTACAATATTTTAAAATTGGATATCCAGTAAAAAAACTATACTTACAAAGCACAAAAAAGAATACTGGTAGCGTCGTTTCTTACTACCAAATTAATGTATAGAAATATACACTTAACCTTAGCTTACAACTCTAACTAGTAGAGTGGCAAGTAAGGGTCGATCCCACGAGGAACGGTCGAACAATTTTACTTTATGTATTAAACTATTATGATCAAGAAATATAATGTAAATAAGCTAGAAAACAATAAAGAAGTGGGGGGAATTTAATGAAATAACAACTAACACCTAAATAAACAAAGACAAATAAAGAGATTTGTTTTGGTATTTTTTTTTTAAATAATAAAACGATTCACCCTTGATCATGTTTCACCTTGGTCTTGGACGATTTATGCAACTATTGTTAATGCCCTATTAAATTGTGATTCTAGCCCTTATCTCAAGGCTATTAACAAGCTCTAATAGTCTTGTTGTCCCTTAATCTTAGTTAATCAAAATAAGCTCTTCGACTAACCCTATTCAATTTAATCGAATCCTCGAACAAGCTCTCTTAGATCCAATAACCAAATGCATTAAACCCAAGGACAACGAGATAAATTCAACATAAAACTCGCAAGCTCGGTTTTAGTGGTTGAACTTTGTGTTATCACCAATAAATAAATAAATCTATTGTTTGCTACACGGGAATCGAAAATCCTACAATTACAGATAGTAATTTCCTATTCTAGCAACACATTCACAAATCCCTTAAAGGGTGATCAATCCAATAATTAATTCATAAATATGACTCAATAACAGCAAATAACACAAAACACTTGAATACACAATATTTTCAGTAACATTAACCGCAATAATCACATAAACGTCTTAAACTCAAGGTTCCACAATAATCAAGAGTGAATTCAAGGTTGCTAGTCACCCATTATATCTAACACAAAGATAAAATAACATAAAATTAAAGTAAACATGAAAATACGATAGGAAGAACCAAAAGTTAGATCTTCAACTCCCTTCCATTCCTTTGCTTCCAATGGAGAAAAGTGGCTGATTATGTGAGGGGGATGGGTTCTAGGTTAGGTCAAATTCGAAAATGACCTTATATATATAGAAGAGAAAGTGTTGGGCTAAAAAATTGGGCAAAAACGTGTTTCAAGATTAAAAACAGGGTATCGGGTCGCGGTCGTGAACCAAAGTCGCGGCCGCGAACCCTTCATTTTGCTTCAGTAGGAATTTGGTTCGTGGGCACAGTCGCGGGCGAGAATCCGAGTCACGGGCGCGAACTGTGCCCTTTCTCTTTGATATGTCGCGGGCGCGAATATGACTCACGGGCGCGAACCGTCGTTCGAAACTCCTCCCCTTGTTCCATCCTTGGCTCGTTCTCCGTTCCGGACTTCTTTGATACTCATTTTCCGGCCTTAATTTACCTGTTTTGTCCTTAAACGAGCTCAACACATTAAATGGTCCAATAATACAAATATGCAAGATACACGATCAAATGTGCATTAAAATATCATTAAAATGACGTTTTAAAAAACAAGGCAATGATATAACAACTTCAGCTACTTTTGAGACTTGAAAAACTCTCAACTAAAGATCCTCACCGGGTGAGTGTATCTCTCGACTCTCAAGTGTATCAAATGGGTAGTGTATACGCTCACATTGAAATGCATAAAATGCCTATCATAGGCTTGCCAATCATCTAAACTTCGAAGTTTACCCGACATGTGTGACAAAGAATCAAAAAGGTCTTTAACGGGTTGTAATGTTGGCTTGGGGTAAGGTGGGAAAATTTCTGGTATAAGTGACGATAAAACGGACTAGATGAGTCGTGCACTACCCATCTTCCCCTCAAACAATGGTCACTCAACCCCACTCTTTACTTCCTTAGTAAACCAATCCCAAAAATTGATTTCTTCTCCTTACCACAAAGTCTACAACCTGAATGCTTTCTCAATTCTCCCTTGGAGTATATTTTCTTTTGAATTTTTACAACTTTGAGAACATCGATTAAAAGACATTTACATTACTAGTCTCTCCAAATCAAAAGTAAAAATTAAGTATATACAACTAACTTTTTCTTTTGTTTTTCTGATTTTTTCGACTTTTTTCGATTTTCGACTTTTTATTTTTTATTTTTATTTTTTTTTATACAAATATAAAGAAAAATTGGAGAGGACTAGTATTCTCGATTCTTTTCTTATTGTTTCAATTCCTTTCACCCTTCAATATTCCCAATAGTTCACCCCTTTCAATCCCAAATTTACCGACTACCTTCCAACCACCTCCCTCATACTCAAATAGTCCAATTAAGGTCAAAGGCTAAATTGAAAGGTACTTGGCTTGTAGAGTTGGGCTGTCAAACAAGAGGCTAAAAGCTCAAAGGGGTAACTAGAGGCAATTTTCTAATTTTTTGTGAAAAGTTGTGACATTTTCAAGTTTACAAATAGGCTAAAAAAAATCAAGAATTGCCTAAGATCATTTTCTAAGTCACATACCAAATCATTCAAAATAGAGAATCAGGGCAAGTTCTAGAGACAACTAAATGCATTCAATGAATTTCACACCGAAAGAAAGTTTAAATTACTCCAAAATTGGGAGTATCTTTTAAAGCTCAAACACTCACAAGGCAAAATTTTCTTGATCAAAAGTTTTGAGTACAAGCTCAATTTCACGTCAAGTGTCTATCATGCTCTACCACTTGCCTTTTTTTTTATTTTTTTTTTCAAAATGCAAAAATCGCCTCATCATCAACCATTCGTCCAATGTCAATCCCAACACAATCGAGAGCCAATACGTACACCTATCACCCCCTTCCCCAAACTTGGTTGAAAAACCAAAGTTTGTGGGAATGAAAGGGGTACGAATTGGTGCTCTAGAAGAGGCAATCATTCAACCCAATCTTTTGGTTCGATTAAACAAAGTAAACTAGACTAAGTAATACTAACTACTAATTAAAAACAACTCAAGTGTGTAAGGACTAATCACAACCAAAATCATTTAAGAACATCAAACTAACCAATCAAAACATAAGAAAAGGGCACACAGGCCAATCCACAAATAAATAATCAATTCAAGCCCACTCTCTGAATTCACAATAAAAAAGGCACACAGGCCAACATCCAAGGCAAAACAAATCAACAAGAATAGAAGCACAAAGTAGCGAAAATGCGAGAATCGAAATGAAACACCGAGCGGCCAAGACGTCCCACTACCACCCCCTTCCCCAAACTTGGTTGAAAACCAGAGTTTGTGGGAGAGAAAGTGGTACGCCTTGGTGCTCCAACTCACAGAGGGCTACTAAGGCGGTGGTGGATGATGAGGATCACCGAGGCCCCACTGCGAATGCATTTGTGCCATGAAAGTCTCCATTTGGGCCCAACGGATGTCCTCTGTCTCACTCCGAGCAGCAAAAGCATCGAGAATGGTCTGCTGCTGCTCCTCGATGGAAGTGAGGCGGTTATGCACATCCGTCTAGAAGTCCCATTGGGATTGGATAGCTGCAGTGGGCCTCTTCCTCTGTGGTCTGCTCGTCCGCCGGCTACCTTCTGCCTCTGCTTCTATTTCCACTTCTTCTTCCTCGGGTGCCGGACCCCTTCCTATTTGGTACTTTCTCAACTCTGTGGCGTCCGGATCCCTAGATGCTGCCATGTGCGTCGAGGAGCTCATCCTCAGGTTTTTAGTGCTCCGAAGGTTGTCAATCCGTGTCAACTGTGCATTGGGCAACCGGAGGAACGGGCCCCTGTTTTGGATCACGTAGGGTACCGTCTTGTTCTCCCGACTCCGGGGTACCCCATCTCTATACCTCAATGCAACAATGCGCATATTCTCCATATCCTCCCAAGTGAGATGATACGATGTGGATACTGGAGATAAATCTGTCAGCGGGATACCGAGATGTTCAGCTATATGGGTGATTAGGCCCCCAATGAAGATGTGCTCCTGTTGACGCTTCCGTACATTCTCGAACTGAGCAATGAGGATGTCTTCATAATGCCTTGGGATGCCTTTCAATATTGACCATAGCACGTCCAACTCATTGACACGGCAGGCTCCTGTTTCTGATCTTCCAAACATGGTTAGTGCAAGGATGGATGTACTTGATTACTGGATTCCTAATCCAAGTCACCTTCGAATTCTTAGCCGAGAAAACCTGAGGCTCGACTAGACCGGGGGCTGCAGTGATTTGCCCCCCAAAAGTACAGACATCAAAGGTCTCGAGCTCTGTTGCTGTGGCTGAAGAAATGCACTCAGAGAAGCCATATGCGGTGCGCAAGTCCTTCATCCTGAGGGTATGTGAATGTCCCATCAGCTGAAATGTGATGCTGTACGGTTTGGCACCACACTTTTCGAAGTTGGCCCGAACCTCAAAGGTGCTGAAGAATTCCCACACAAGGCATTTGTATGTAGGCTTCGGTTCCATAAATTTCTGGAGGCCTACCTTCTTCAACAAGGTATTGACATTCTTGAAAATGCCCATGGCCTCAAGGATGTCGTTCTGGCCATATCGGGTGGGCATGATGGTTCGATGAAAGAGCTTGTCAAACCGGTCCTGATTTATGGGGTCTCTCAATACAATGTCAAATGCCCCACTATCAATATGAGGGAGGGTGGATGACGGGACTTGAGGTGGCTCAATCTCGGGCTCTTGAACAGGCGCCTTCCCTTTTCCTTTGCGTTTGCTCATGGTGGCTTTTGGAGGTGCCATTGAATCCTACAATCAACACACTCAATCTTTAAAACTAGTGGCAATACAACGAATTAAAGTTCAAGTATGAGGTGCCTAAGTTTACTTAAATTCGACTATATATCCAACAAAAATAAGTCAAAGTGTATCAACTATGCAATGACAACCAATTCACACTCAAATGAAGTTATACATTACGATAATATCAACAATTGGGCATAAAAACTAGATAAAATAGTTGAAATTGGCTAACTTAGGCACAACAATTTAACGCATATCACATGTTCGATGAATTCCCACAATGAATTTATCTTCCCAAAACTCACAAAACTTTACTCAACAATCTACCCACTCAATCATCAAGCAATTATACCAACTATCATGTCAATTCTATCGTTCAAATGCATAAACACATATCAATTGGCAAAAAAATCAATACAACTAGTTGTATGTATAACCAATTTCAATGAAAATGCAAATAAACATAAAATTAACCCCCAGTCTCAACAATGGATTCAATAATACGCAATAATAGATCAAAAGAGTGAGATAGCTGTACTTACCAGTCGAGTTTAATCGAGAAAATTTTGAATTTGGATTGTTCGCGCCCTTTTTTACTCGACCTCAAGTCTGCTCCAAATCCAAAAAATTTCGAAGAGTAGTGGGTGTGGTGATGTAAGTGAGGTGTGGTGTGAATTTAATAGGTGGAAAGAGAGTGCAAGGGTGATTATTTGAAGAGTGTGTGCGTGCGTGTGTGAAAATAGCAAAATTGGGGAAGAACTGACCTAATTCTGCGCGCAGGGGTATTTATACATGTTCTGCGTCTCGGTCGAGATTCGAATTTGGGCTCAGTGTCTCGGCCGAGATTCGTTCTTCGCTTTCACGACCACTTGACCTGGCAGTGGATCTCGGCCGAGATTATGAAGGATCTCGGCTGAGATGAAGTCCCAGCAATTTTACCCCCATTCTGGAAAAGTGGTTCTCGGCCGAGATGAATGTGTGTCTCGGCCGAGATTATCATCCAGCAATTTTGGCTCAAATTCCATTCAAACCCGTCTCGGCCGAGATGCTGTTGTGTCTCGGCCGAGATTCTCTTCCAGCGAATTTCTCCATTTTGGGCCCTTCTGAATCTCGGCCGAGATGATGTAGTGTCTCGGCCGAGATTATCTTCCAGCGAATTTTTCTATTTCTGGCCTTTCTGAATCTCGGCCGAGATTATGCATGTTTCTCGGCCGAGAAATGCTTCCAGGGAAGATTGCCCTTTTCACCCGCATGACGTCTCGGCCGAGATTTCTTCTGTGTCTCGTCCGAGATTGTCCTCCCCTGCATTTTTCCACATTTTTGGTGTTCTTCACCCCCATTCCACACCATGTGCTGTTTTGATTTGCTTGTTTGGTACCTACACACATTTTAACCAACACAGTTCAAAATACTTAAATAATAGTAAAGCTACTAAACTATGAACTTAAAATGCAAGAAAACGAGTAACCGCCGGGTTGCCTCCCGACAAGTGCCTTTGTTTAACGTCGTTGGCTCGACGGAAGCTCTTTTAGTTCAATTGACCGGGAAAGGTTCCTTGGTCCCTTCCTTACATGCTTCATTCAATCCTCGCGGGTCCTTATGGGCCTCCCGCTCTTCCTTACCGTCTTCTGGCAACTTAATTTCCGGGTAAAGTTCACCCGGATCCTCTTGGATCCCCAAACTTATTCCTTCCACATCCTTTGCCTTCCTTCCATGCAATCTCTTTCTAACTTTCTTACTGTTCAGAGCAACATTATCTTCCCAAGCAAGTCAATGAAATCAATAGAGAAAACATCATGTACATTTTCAGCGTGTTTCATGGACTTGAATATATTAAACTTCACAATTTGACCTTCAAACTCCATGTGAGAGTCCCCTCACGCACATCTATTTTTGTTTTGGAGGTGTTCATGAACGGCCTTCCAAACAAAATAGGTGTGGAGTTTGTTGCGTCTCCTTGCATATCTAATATATAGAAGTCGGCCGGGAAAATAAGATTATTAACCTCAACAAGCACATTTTCAACCACACCATCCGAGAATGAGGTACTTCGATTGGCGAGTTGGATAACAACCTTAGTTTCTTTCAATGGTCCTAAGTTTAGGCTCTGAAACATTGAACGGGGCATCCATTGATTGATGCCCCCAAATCAAGCATAGCTTTCTCAATTAGACAATTACCAATCTTACACGGGATGGCGAACATTCCCGGGTCCTTGCACTTTTGAGGGAGTTTCTTTTGGAATATGGCAGACACGCTTTCCCTCCTGAATACCTTGTTATTTCCTTGAGGCCTTCTTTTATTTGTGCATAGACCCTTCAAAAATTTTGCATACCGTGGGATCTGTTTCACAGCTTCAATCAGTAGAATTTTGATCTCCACTTTCTGAAATATTTTAAGCATTTTCCGTTCTTTGTCTTTGTCTACAGCTTTCTTGATTAGGCACGGGAATGGAAGTGGTGGGGGCACGGTCAACGTTGGAGTGTTGAGCTTCAGATCCTCAATGGGGATTGGCATGGTTCTTTCTTCAATAGATTCTCTTTCTCTTTCGTTTCCTTCTTCATCCTCCAAGTGAGGGAGGTTCTTGGGTGGCTCCTCGAGCACTTTTCTGCTCCTCAAGGTACTTACACTAACATTCTCAACTTTACTCTCTACCTCTCGAAGGGACTCTGTCTCCTCTCCCTTGTCTTTCACCTTCTCGGTTTCCTTGGATGAGAAGTATTTCATGGTAGGAAAAGGCAATAGGTGGTCGGGGAAGCATGCAGCTAATGCCTCCTTTTGTTTTCGCAACTCCTTGGCAATCTTCCACTTAGGTGTCCGAATTTTAATTTCAGCCACATGGGGAGTTGATGTCTCTTCTTTCCTTGGACTGTCATCCACGTCCTCAATCTTTCCTTGTGAAGTGTACCCGGGCTTTTCAGGCTCTCCAAGTAACTCCTCATTCATAACAACAATGACACTCACATTTTTCGGGTTGACTTCCGGTTGAGCCGGTAATCTCCCTCCTTGTGCATTTTCTAATCGAGATACCGCTGATGCTATCTGACTGACTTGATTTTCGATACTCTGAAACCTGGAACTTGATTCCTTCTGTAATTGGAGCGTACTAGTGGCTAGGCTTTTCACTATGTCAGAAAGAGATGGATCACAGGGTACCTGCTCGGGTGGTTGTCTTTGCTGGAACATTCCCCTAGGAAAAGGGGGTCGGTTTTGCCCACTGTGATCACCTTGTTGACTCATGCTTTGATTCTGATTGCCATATTTAAAATTTGGATGGTCCCTCCAACCCGGGTTGTATGATTGTGAATAAGGGCCATACTTCCTCCCGGATGAGTTGGGATTAAAGTTGTGAACCGCATTGGCATGGGCCTCCATCCCTTCTCCGAGAACCAGACAAGTGTCAATGGAGTGCTCAGTGACTTGGCAAATTCTGCAAGGCTTGGGAGTAGGCGAGCCACCCGAGATTACTTGCTTCACCAAGTCGGTGAGTTGGTCCAACCTCTCTTCCACAGTTGAGTCTATCACATCCTTAACTCGTCTCACCGGTTCTCTACATCCAAACTATTGAGTATTGGCAGCCATTTTGGATATCAGTGCTCGAGCCTCGGTAGGTGTCTTATCAGATAGAACCCCTCCACTCGCCGAATCAATCATATTTCGATCCACCAGACACAATCCTTCGTACCAGTACTGGACTAGCAGTTGTGGAGTGATTTGATATGGAGGGCAACTTCCTACAAGTCACTTAAAACGTTCCCAGTACTCATATAGTGTTTCCCCTTGCATCTGCCTCACTCCACTGATCTCCTTTCGAGTGTTGGTGGCCCGAGAAGCTGGGAAGTATTTTTCAAGGAATTGGGTTTCCATTTGCTCCCAAGTGGTGATTGATCCGGATGGAAGGTAGTATAACCAATCCCTAGCAAGGTCCTTCAGTGAAAACGGGAATGCTCGAAGTTTGATCTGTTCTTCCGTCACCCTCGATGGCTTCATACTTGAACAAACCACGTGAAACTCTTTAATGTGTTTATGAGGGTCCTCTCCGGACAGCCCATGAAAGGAAGGTAGTAGGTGGATGAGTCCTGATTTCAACTCGAAAGCAGTGTCATTTCCTATAGCTGGGAAGGTGATGCACAAGGGCTCTTGTGCAACACTTGTGTTAGCCAACTCCTTCATTGTTCTTTCTTGACCTTGATCCTCAGTCATTTCTTCCAAGTTAATGATCTCTTCACCCCCCAAATCCAACACTTCGATTCTTTCTCGGACGTGCTCCAAATCTCGAGCTCTCCTTCTCAATTCTCGTTCACGTTCTTTAATATCAAGTTCAAATAGCAATCCTTTTTCTCCTTGCAAACGCAAGAACATTCACTACAAGTAAACAAATTAAAGAAACAAAGTAAGATTATGAAATTACTAATCTAAACAAGAAGATAACTAAAATGTAATTAATCATAATGCTTGATCAACAAATCAACTCTATTCTAATCACCGTTCCCCGGTAATGGCGCCATAAATTTGGTAGCGCGATGTCGTGTGTTTCTTTACCAAATTAAATTGTGTATAAGAATACACTTAACCTTATCCTACTACTCTAACTAGTAGAGTGGCAAGTAAGGGTCGATCCCACGAGGAATGGTCGAATAGTTTTGATCCCGATGTCAAGTAAATTATGATTAAATATGCAAGAAGTAAATTCTCAAGAAAGCAGTAAAGAGGGGGGAATTGATTAAGGACTAACAATCTACTAGTAGCAAATGAAAGTAACTAAACGGAATTAAAAGCCTTTAACGTTCAAAATTAAAGAAACAAATAATCAACGATAATAGAAGAGATCTTTTTCGGTTTTTGGTTTTCAAATAGTAAAACAAGCCACCCTTGATCATGCTTCCCCTTGGTCTTAGACAATTGATGCAACTATTGTTAATGCTCGATTAAATTGTGATTCAAGTTGGTAGCGTCGTTTCTTGCTACCAAATTAATGTGTATAAAGAATACACTTTACCTTATCCTACTACTCTAACTAGTAGAATGGCAAGTAAGGGTCGATCCCACGAGGAATGGTCGAACAATTTTACTTTTATGTATTAAGCTATTTTTAACAAGAAATATAATGTAGATAAGCTAGAAAACAATAAAGAAGTGGGGGGATTTTAATGAAATAACAAGTAACACCTAAATAAGCAAAGACAATTAAAGAGATTTTTATAGGTTTTTGGTTTTTTTAAATAACAAAATGATTCACCCTTAATCATGTTTCACCGAGGTCTTGGACGATTTATGCAACTATTGTTAATGCCCTATTCAATTGTGATTCTAGCCCTTATCTCAAGGCTATTAACAAGCTCTAATAGCCTTGTTGTCCCTTAATCTTAGTTAATCAAAACAAGCTCTTCGACTAACCCTATTCAGTTTAACCGAATCCTCGAACAAGCTCTCTTAGATTCAATCACCAAATGCATTAAACACTAGGACAACGAGATAAATTCAACATAAAACTCGCAAGCTCGGTTTTAGTGGTTGAACTTTGTGTTATCACCAATAAATAAATCTATTGTTTGCTACACGGGAATCGAAAATCCTACAATTACGGATAGCAATTTCCTATTCTAGCAACACATTCACAAATCCCTTAAAGGGTGATCAATCTAATAAAAAATTCATAAATGTGAGTCAATAACAGCAAATAACACAAAACACTTAAATACACAATATTTTCAGTAACATTAACCGTAATAATCACATAAATGTCTTAAACTCAAGGTTCCACAATAATCAACGGTGAACAAAAGGGTGCTAGTCACCAATTTTACCTAATACAAAGATAAAATAACAGAAAATTAAAGAAAACATGAAAATAGGATAGAAAGAACCAAAAGTTAGGGTTGAAGATCAAGATCTTCAACCCCCTTCCATTCCCTTGCTTCCAATGGAGAAAAGTGGCTGATTATGTGAGGGGGATGGGTTCTAGGTTAGGTTAAATTCGAATGGGATGATATATATATAAGGAGAGAAAGTGTTAGTAAAAAATAGGCAAAATCGCATTCAGGATTTTAAAACAGGGTAAGGAATCTCGGCCGAGATGCAAGTGTGTCTAGGCCGAGACGTGAAAAAGGATTTTTCAGCTGGTGGGTCGAAGGCTAATCTTGGCCGAGATTGGGTTGCATCTCGGCCGAGACGTGAAAAGAGGAAATTAGGGCTTTTCATGATTTGACTCATCTAGGCCGAGATTGGATTGCATCTCGGCCTAGATCTTCATCTTTTGAATTTCTGAAATCCCCTACAGACTCATCTCGGCCTAGACGCATTATTTGTCTCGGCCTAGATCTTCCATCTCGGCCTAGACGCATTATCTGTCTCGGCCTAGATTTTCAATTTTGCAATTCTTCATGAAATCCCCTGGAGACTCATCTCGGCCTAGACGCATTATCTGTCTCGGCCTAGATCTTCCATCTCGGCCTAGACGCATTATCTGTCTCGGCCTAGATTTTCAATTTTACAATTCTTCATGAAATCCCCTGGAGACTCATCTCGGCCGAGATTTGCATCCTGTCTCGGCCGAGATCTTCAATTAGCCCTTCCTTTTGTTGCCTCGATCGATTCCTCGACTCCGCGGTCGTCTGATGTTCTTTTTCGACCCTTTTTCACCTGTCTTAACACAAAAACAGCACAAACGCATTATTTTGCCCATGAGAGTATAAAAGCACTAAATACACGTGATTATGCACATTATTGACACTAAAATGACACTAAACATGCCCTAAAGTGCGTGCACGAAACACGTGTACCACAAGCCCTTATCTCAAGGCTATTAACAAGCTCTAATAGCCTTGTTGTCCCTTAATCTTAGTTAATCAAAATAAGCTCTTCGACTAACCCTATTCAATTTAACCGAATCCTCGAACAAGCTCTCTTAGATCCAATAACCAAATGCATGAAACACTAGGACAACCAGATAAATTCAACATAAACGTATTCAATTCACAAATAGGCAAAAAACGTATTCAGGATTTCAAAATAGGATAGTGAATCTCGGCCGAGATGGAAGTGTGTCTCGGCCGAGACGTGAAAAGGGGTTTTCAAGGTTTGTGGGTCGAAAGGTGATCTCGGCCGAGATTTAACATCATCTCGGCCGAGACGTAAAAAGGGGAAAATGGGGTTGGCTAGGGCTTGACTCATCTCGGCCGAGATTGGACTGCATCTCGGCCGAGATCTTGGTCCTTTGAAAAGCCTTGAAATTCTCTGGCTACATATCTTGGCCGAGATGCATTGTGTGTCTCGGCCGAGATCTTCAGTCTGCTTAATTGTTGATGGATGCCCTGGAGACTCATCTCGGCCGAGACTTCCATTCTGTCTCGACCGAGATCTTCAACTGTCCCTTCCTTTTGTTGCTTCGATCAATTCCTCGACTCCGCGGTCTTTTGATGTTCTTTTTCGACCCTTTTTTTACCTGTCTTAATACAAAAACAACACAACCGCATTATTTTGCCCATTAGAATATAAAAGCACTAGATACACGTAATTATGCACACTATTGACACTAAAAGTGCCCTAAAGTGCATGCAAGGAACACGTGTACCAAATACTCACAATCCAATTAAAAGAAATTAAAGTTTCAATGCAAAAAATACTAAAGAAAAAAATGTTAGTGCAAAAGGACGTGTAAAATCCTATATAAAAAGAAATTGTATTGCATTTCAACTAAAGTAAAAGGAAAAAATATTAACTTACAAACTTAAACTGAATAACTTGTTCCTTTATACAATGCAGTTCAAATAGAGGATGTTCATAGTGGTATATCCCGTAAATCATTGACACGTCGGTTTCTAACCTAGTGTTCCGCAAGTGTACGGATGTAGGTGTAGTACTATTGTCAAGGTCGATCCCACAAGGAATAGTTTTAGGTAGTTTGATACCTCAATAATCTAGGAATGTCCTAACTAGATACTAAGTTTCAAAGGTTGATTTTAATACGACTTATGGAATTTAACTAATACTTGACAAACAAATAAAACTAACAATCAATGAGAAAAGGTATCCTAGGGCTTCGATTTCAGGATATTAATTCAATGTTGAATATGATTAACCTATTAATTTACCAATTCTAGTGTTTATTAGGCGGCACGACAATAATCTAATCCTTCTCTCGAAGCGATTAAACCGTTGATTAATTAAGCTAATTACCCTCTCGAGTCAATTAAACCTAATAACTCCCAAACGATCTTAAGCCACGGCCTACACAGTCATAGACAACTGCGCTCTATGTTCTAAGTCCGATAACAATTCCCTCCTCTCGAAGCGGAATTGTTAAACTAAATTACTAAATCTAGGTGATCAAGCTAAATTCAGTTTTAAGCACAAACATAGAGATAAACACGTAAAGAACGGAATTAAATAGATTAAATCATAAATCAAAACATTGTTATAATAATCCCTACTTTCTAACCCTAGGACACGAATAGCTTAGCTACTCATGCCTAGTAACAATTTAATACAAAATTCTATGAAAAACATTGTAAGAATTAAAACTAAGAAAGAACAATTAAACCCGGATAACTCCGTCTCGATGATCTTCGTCTTCCTTGTCTTCCAAGGTGATGTAATTTATGTTCTTGATGATTGATTCGTGATTCTTTTCCTTTCCTAAAGCTTGGGGTCCTTTTTATAGAGTTGGGGACGAATCTTGGGGAAGATAGGCTCAAAATCCTATTAAAATAGGAAATCTTCGCAGAAAACACTTCTGACACGGCCGTGTTGCTTAAGTGACACGGCCGTGTTGCATTGCACAATCCACTTTTCCAGCAACAATTTGACACGGCCGTGTTGCAGTTGTGACACGGCCGTGTTCCATTCCAGAAACAACAGCACAATGTGGACCACTTTTGACACGGCCGTGTTACAAGTCTGACGCGGCCGTGTCGGTTCTTGCCCGGTTTTGCTCCTGGACCGGTTCAGACCGGTTCGGACCGGTTCTTCGACGATTCTCACTCTTTTGGGCCGGTTTTCACTCTTTTCCAACTCGTTTCCTCGTCCGGTAGCCTGAAAATGCTCAAAATACCTTAAAACAAGTCGAAACACGTCAAATGACCCAAATATTATTAATATAACTAAATGCCGGTCAAATATGCACGTAAATGATATAAAATATGATCCTAAATCGACCTAAATACATGCATAAATAACGTGTTATCAATCATGTCGACAATATTTAAGAGAATCAGTGATTTAAATTTTAAAATGCATTTCAAGAACACGGATACAATTAGAGAATTAACTATTTGGCACACATAATATTTTTATCAGAATCTCACTTATCTATAAAAAAATTGTTGTATAGAATGTCTCTATCGCGTCAATATAAGAGGTTCTCGAATACAATTTTTTTATTTTTTACATAATAATATAAAATAGAATAAAACAAAAATTATTTGGAATGTCTCTACACATCATGTCCTTTAATAGACTCTTAAATATAACTGTATATTTTACATAATAATATAAAGTGTTAATTTTAGAAAGCAACATGAACTATGCGGGTGTTTAAACGTTGCAACCGAAACATTTTATTTTTTTCCGATTGCAACCTGTATAATACGTTTTGTAGCACTTTGCAAACTCCGGCTAAATAGGTCATGTGCTCCTCACATGAACTCATTTTTCTATTTTTTCATTTTTTTAATCACTTAATGTTACATTATACATTTTAGAATATTTTAAATTTCATTTATTTAAAATAATATATTAAAATTAATTTTCTGAAAATAATCAGAAAATAATTTATCATACAAATCTAAATAATTTTATATAAAAAATTAGAAATACCAAAAAAATAAGAAAATTGATATAAATATTCAGAAAATAATTTTAAAAATTCTAAAATTTATTTAAATTTAAAATAAAAATAAAATTTTATTTCTGAAAAAGATTTTAAAAATCACTTTATTTCACATTCAAAATAATTTAAAAAGAAAAAAAACTAATTAACATAGATCCAACCCCTACTCCACCCTCGGAATCTCCACCACTGCCGTCGTCCAATTTACAGAATATTTAGACTACAAGATGAGCATCTCCCCACCATTTTTCGTCATTTCTGCAACTTTACAGGATGAGATTTATCAATTTTTTGGTTTTCAGAATCTCCCTCATTAATTGTCGATTCACCAATAATTATCTGGGACTTCCAGATTGACAATAGAGATTTTAAGAATCTCCCCTATTTTGGTGCATCGTCCAATTTGACAATGGAGATTTTCATAATCTCCCCCATTCAGTGTGTCAGTGTTTTTGTGTGTGTTTGTTGTGTGTCAAGTTTATGAGGGAGAGAGGGGTTTACATGGGCTAAGGGGGAATAGTTTGAATTTTGCTGTTGTTGCTAGTGCACCATTTCTGTTGCTGTGTTTGCGCTTGAATGGTCGTCCAATAGCGGCGCCAGGAAAGGGGATGGGGATGGGGATGGTGGGGCTGGTTGGGTTTTGGGGGGCAGGGGGTGGATTAAAAACTTTACAATTTTATTTTAATTTTGAAATCTTAAATCAAGTGTCTTTTATTCTTTTTTTAGTTTTCAAGAATTTCTTTTATATGTTATTTTCTATTTTTTCCTTTTTTCTATTTTCTTCTTTTTTTTTTAAAAAAAAAAAAAAAGACGGCCACATGTTGCCATCTTATTGGGCCTTTTGGCATGTGTTGGGCACACGGCTTATACAACCCGGAATATATAGTCGGAGGTTGCAAAGTGCTACAAATCGCATTATACAGGTTGCAATAGGGGAAAAAATGTTTAGGTTGCAAAGTGTAAAAACATGTATAGTTTAGGTTCCTTTCTAAAATTAACCCTAATATAAAATAAATTATAAGTAAAAGACAAAAATAACAAAAAAGGGAAAAAATAGTGATAAAGTACAAAGGTCTCCATATATTGCATCCATAAACGAAACCACTCAATATTATATACATAGTATTATATTATAGGAAATAATATTATATACATTATGTTATAGAAACACCTATTCATTTTTTGTATATAAAAAAAAAAAGAATACGTTTCAAAAAGAATAGAATAACAAAACTAGTATATGAATTTTTAATAATCGTGGTGCTATATCAGAATTTGAAATTCAATTCCCCTGTGATTTTTTATTTTTATAATCTTTAGATTATTGGAATGCTTATATATCCGAATTTAAAATGTGAAGATTTGAAAGCACGTGCTCTTGATTTTTAATAACACTACCGAGAACCATAATTATTGTAATTATCTGCAATTATTTAATGAACTTATCTAAGAGAAATTAAAAAGATATAGGAATTTTAAATATTGAAATATTTTAAAATTTCAAATCACAACTATGTTGAACCAATAAATATGGGTCATTAGTTGCAATAGTTATATCAACCTTATCCAGGGAAAAAATAAATAGAATTCTTAAATATTGAAATATTATAATATATTTTATATTTCCAAAACTCTAAGAGAATGACACTTGGCAAAGTGATTGAGAATGACACTTGACAAAGTGGTTTCTCTTTTGGTATATAAGGGATTTGGTAAGGATAGGGTTGTCCCTGACCACTTGTCTGGGTTACAAAGTGCACTACCAATTGAAATACAATCAGTTCACGAATTAATAATTTTATATTGTTATAACTAGTAATACACTCGTGTGATGCACGGATATGAGCTATTTTATAATATAATAGTATTATATTATATGATAATTGAAATTTTATTTTGGTAAATAGGCATACCAATAAATATAAATATGAATATTAGATATCATATTTTTTGTTGAGTCATATTAAAAAAAAAAAATGGTCCCGAGAAAAAAAAAACGAAAGTTGTTTCGAAAAATATTTTGTGCATTATATTCTTTATCATGCATAAGGAGTTTGGCCTGGCCTGGCCAAACCGCACGGTTCATGGATCATGAAATTTTCTACAATATTATAGTACAGTTGATCAACCACTTTATCAGGAATTTTGGTTAATACGGAATGATATTCGTAATCTATAGTGGCACACCTGAAAACTGTTGAAGAAATAATAAAATGAAGATTGGAATTTAATCGTGTATATTACTGCAAAAAATGATTAAAATTTAACTAAGTAGTTTGATAACTAAGTATAATATTAGTGTAGTCAAACTAATATATTTTTCAAAAATAATTATTTTGACGGAAATCTTTTATTAAATTATCCAATTTCATTTTGTATATAAGACAAACAATAGCTAACCTATCTTCACGATTAAGTCCCCTTCTCTGCAAAATTCTTGTAAGTTAAGGTCACTTAAAATTACAGGTAATAGTTATAAAAAAAGTAGGGTGTCCAACCTAAGCACATATTGCTATTGAATCCTAGATAATTTTGAATCATGTAATGGGTTACTCCTGTAAAAGACGCAGATAAAACTATCTTTACCTTGTGCATTCGGGTTAGTTCACCGCGGAACAAAACATCCAACAAATACCTATACATCCATACAATGTTGTTTGGATGCATACGAACAAAACACAACCTTACTGAAATAGTCTCCTAGATAAAACATGCATGATTGACAAAATATTTTCCCTTTCTTGAAATAATATGTAAAGTATTCCCTAGTTGTCACCATTTTCCTCCCACCAGAAATCTGTCGTCACACATCCGTGTATAATTTTGCAATACAATTGACCAGATTGATTTTTCACTAAAATATATCTTCTCTCCAACGACATGTCAAATTCTCCAACTATTGTATCTCACTGCATCGCCACATCTTTTGCCTACCATTGTAATTTCACATTTTTGGATGACCCTCTTGAATCTTCTGTCCAGCCATTCTAAACATTTCAAGAAAAAAAATATTTTCATCCAACAAAACCTCCAATTCAGTGACAATTTCTGCATGTAGATTATTTATCTCATTCCTCAGTCTGTTATCAAAGAAGTAAAATTAGATTATACGAATTTGATTTTAATAAAATATAATATATTAGTTACGAATATTTATTCTTTAGAACAAAATGTATAAACATGAGTCTGACAGAATAAACCAGCTCTTAATCTCATTATCTATGTCATAAATATAAAGTTGACCGAACTTTGGAGGGATATCATCAACTGCCAAAAGATTTTCCAATAAATAAGTGGTTCCATCCATTTAGTTAAAAAATGGAGGCGAACTACTATTATGAGGACTACAATCAACCTTTTCTCCAAGGGGAGTAAGGGTAACTATATTATTATATAAGATAGTGTACTACTATTAATGATTGCTCTTCTACTATCGCCAACAAATAAATCAAGCAATGTTTGGGTGCTATTTTTATAGGAGGATGGGGAAATACTTCTAACATGTTATTGACTGTTTATTTTGTTTTTGTTTCGTCTTTTTTTTTTTTTTTTTTTTTCCTCTCCTCAGATTTACCTTTGTGAGATTCTTCGTGCCTTTGTGCGTCTTCCCACGCCTGTGTGCATCTATCCACGCCTTGTGTGACCTTCAAGTCTTCCAAGTCTTCTGCGGTCTCCGATCCCCGATTTCTTGTGGATCTTTCGGCTTTGAATGTTGTTGTGATTGACAAGCGTCTGAAACAAAGTTGAATGGTGATTGATGATCTTAATTCAGAGGCGGACCCAGAAAGCATTCGTGCTTTTTCCGATTCTTTGTTTGTTGTGCATGCAATCACGAGGCAAGAATCATATCTTACTGCTATTGGGCTTCTTTTTTGCTCATAGGCTTGTGTTTTTTTCTTTTCTTCAGTCGATCTGATTGTGTGGATGGGTCTTGATTTTTCTGATTGTGATTCTTGTACTTGAGATTGATTTATGTGATTCTTAATTTTAATTTAAAAAAAAAAATGCACCTCACCTTTCATACAACATAAATGGAACTTACAAAGAATATTCTCCTTGACATGTTTTATCAAATTAATATTAACGGATGAAGTAGTTGGTTGAACCTTCATATTTGAAATGCTCATTCTCCAAATATTCTTGGGACTGTTGTTTGAGCAAAAAATTGGATTAACACAATACACAATTTTTTTTTTTAAATTATAAAACTATAATACTATATACAAAGGATTAATTGTTATATGATTATACAATTGCTGACATTACTAAGAGGAGTGGGCCGATGACTTGATTCATTTTATTGAGCATTATTCCCAAATATGTGATATACATGTTTATGTTTTATAATTTATTCGAGGAATCTTACCAAAAGTTAGGCTCCGATTTTTTTGAAGAAAAAAAATCAAATTAGTAACAAAAGGTAAGAAATAATGAATATATAAAAAAATTCTAAAGCACGCAATTATTTTATAATGGAACAAGAAAAAATAATCATATAGAATTTGACATTAAGTTTCTAAAATGTCGTGATAGTTATAACAGAAAACTTAGATCCATAACAATCTAAATGTTTGACTAAACTTACAAGCTACTTAGAATATTTTATAAGATGTCTGGGAGCTTGTAAGTTCTTGAAATATGTTTGATGAAATAATATGCTAAACAATTAATGTAAAATATAAGCGTAAGCTCTTAGGGTTTATAAGCTCCAAAATAAATAAGTTCCTCTAATCCATCTTATTTTTAAAATCTTATAAGTTACACTCAAATTTCACATACTACGCACACATATACACACTTCACAAACACTACACACACTTCCTACAATAATCTAGATGTATGTTTGCTAGTGGCTTTCAAATTAGTCTCCAAATTCATCGCTAAATGACGAAGTTGGATTGCTCAAGTGGCAGAGCATCTACTACCTAGGCCTTTGGTCCTGGGTTCGAGTCACCATGGGGAGAAGGGAGGGTTTTTTCTTTGTTCTTAGATTAGAAGAAAAAAATTAAAAAAAAAAAATTCATAGCTAAATCACTACATTTCAGTTGTAAGCTTATAAGTTCCTTTATTGACACACTTTATTAACTTATAATCTCTTGAGAAATTATATCTTATATATAAACTCTTGATACAATTTATAATTTACTAAAGCTTATAAGATGTTTAAAATAAGCTTAGACAATCATTCTCTTAATATGAATAAATTTCTGCACCGGTCTTTAACTATTAAAATAATAATAATAATAATAATAATAATAATAATAATAATAATAATAATAATAATAATAATAATAATAATAATAATAATAATAATAATAATAATAATAATAATAATAATAATAATAATAATAATAATAATAATAATAATAATAATAATAATAATAATAATAATAATAATAATAATAATAATAATAATAATATTTGTTATGGTTGACGGATTTTCAATTTGTAATATATTCCTAAACTCAGATTTGTAATAAGATTCGTCTTCCTGACAACAAGATTCAAGAATAAATATCATATGGGTGTGTGCCTGGGTGCCAATATGGTATCAGAGCCATGGTTTGATAATTTTATCTAGGGATGATATAATTTAACACTTTAAGAAAAATTAATGTTTCGACAAAATAATTCTATAAAAAATAGTTTAAATATGGAGTATGATACACCTCAAAATCTTGAGTTATTAAACAGATGGACAATTCCAAAAATTGATCCTAAAGTAATTTATAAATTAGGAACTTTTGAAAAACTTGGCTTTAAACAAGTTGTTAAAACAACTGAAGAATCTATTTCTATTAATAATGAAGAAGTAATTATAAAATTACTTTCAGAAAAAGATATTTTACCTTATAAAAAAGAGTATAAATTTTTACATATTGGTTTAGTGCAAATTGCTTTTAAACCCTTAACCTTAGAAGGACTACCAGAAAGCTTTATTGCAGCTTTAAGAGATGGTAGAAATTTAAATTGGAAAAAATCTTTAATGGGAATAATCCAATCTAGTCTGGCCCATGGTCCAGTCTATTTTGATGTTTATCCAAATTTACAATTATCTTTAACTGATATAAACATACTTGATGCTTTGACATTAAATGTTAAAATTCATGGTTATGATTATTCTTTAGGATCTGAAGTTATATGTATTTGTTACAGAATATATTATAAACCTTTATTTACTTTGAATCCTCATTGTAAAATAAAGGATAAGCCTGTTAATGAAACAATTTTGATTGAGACAAATTTCAATAGATCTAATATTATGACAAGAAGATCTATTAAATGGGAAGAAATTGTGTTTCCAGAAAATTGGATTATTGAAAAAGCTGTAAAACCACAGCCAACTATTTCTTCAAAATTATTGAATGTTTTTCAAACTTCTGAAGGAACTGTTAATATACAGTTTGATAATTTTATAAAAGATAGATCTCTATCTTTAAAATCATCCTCTATGAGATCTTATATTTCTCCTATTGATTATACTGTGGAAACTCCTTCCAGAGCTTCTACCTCTCTAATAAGAGAGAATATGAGAAATAATGATGATGTAATATCTGAAGAAGATAGAATAAATGAATTGCATATTGGCAAAGATAATATTGTTAAGAGTGTCAATAGTAGACACATGGAGACAATGTCTGAAATGAGTTTTCCTTGATTTATGGATTTTAAAGCTCAAAAAATTGATTTTAGCCCTGGTTCAGAAGCCAGAAAAATTATTAGTGAAGAATTCAGACTTCCCAAATGGGAACCATTTAGAAATTGGTTTTTTGAAAATTTCAATAAAATGGAAAAGCAAATTATACAAGAAAATTTTTATAAAAAATGTGAAGAGACTAATACTTTAATTTTATTTGTTCCATGGTTTATGTCTACTTATGTAGATCAATATATTTCTGTTTTAAAAAGAAATTATAGATTAATGAATGGACAAATCATTAATAATGGTTTTCCTCCTCAAGAACCTTTTCAAATAGAAAAAGATAATAATATATGTAATTTCCTTGCTTTTTCAAAATTATTTGAAAATGATGTTTTACAAGTAACTTGTAGTCATATAAATTTATTAATTAAACAAAATAATTATATGAATTTATTTATTAATGTTTTAGGAGAGCATATACTTTCACTTCATAATAAGGTTGATAATGTAATTTCTTTAATAAATAATAAAAAAAGATAAAATGATTTCAAAAATTGATTTTGAAAAAGAGTTGATTGCTACTCCTAGTATACAACTTCCACCAGAGATAAAAGATTTTAAATCTTTGACAGAATTAGAAAAACTATTAGAAGAAAAATTTTCAAAATTATCCTTAAATACTTTAGAAAATGATTTTCAAAAAGATTTTGAAAATAGATCTGATTATAAACAGATTATTAATGATCAGATCAATAAAATTGAAAAGTGGGCTGATAAGCCTAATCAACGATTTTATTATTATAGGAGACCAACTCCTATGGATGTTCTTAATGAAGAACAAGAATATATTTTGAATAATAGCTATAGTGGAAGAAATATTTATGAATGGAATATCGATGGTTATACTGAAAAACAAATTTATAATACTGTTCATAGAATTCTTATGTATTCTACAGTTTGTAAGAATAATGGTAATACCGATAAAAATATTGCAAAAATGATTATTGCAGGTTTTACTGGCCAACTTAAAGGTTGGTGGGATCATTATTTAACCCAAGAAAATAGAGATTATATTCTCAACAATATAAAACAAGAAAATAACATTTCAGTTGAAAATGCAGTTTATACTTTAATTATTAATATTATAGAACATTTTACTGGCAGATATTCTGATAATAGTGAACATATTCGTACACTATTACAAAATCTGGGGTGTAAAACACTTACAGATTTTAGATGGTATAAAGATACATTTTTAAGTAGAGTGATGGAACTCCCTGAGAGTAATAGCTCTCATTGGAAATCAAAATTTATTGATGGATTACCTTATTTATTTGCAGAAAGAGTAAGAAATAATTTAAGAGGTAATAATGTTCATGTTCCATATGATCAATTTACTTATGGTAAATTAATTGGTACTTGTATTCAAGAAGGTTTAAATTTATGTAATGAAATAAAATTAAATAGACAAATAAAAAGACAAAATTTGTCTGAGAAAAAACAATTAGGTCAATTTTGTGAACAATTTGCTATGGACATGCTCAGTACTAGTAAAACTAGTAAGAATAAAAATAAATATGATAAAAATGATTTTCTTAAATATAGGAAAAGAAAAAAAGCTTCTAAAAGAAAAATAGAAAGACACGCTAATAGAAAGCAAGAAAGGGATGAAAGGAAAAGACAAAGAAATAAATTAATTATATGCCATAAATGCCAAAAGGTTGGTCATTATGCAAGAAATTGTTGGGTAAAAAAGAAGATTAATAATCTTCAAATTGATGATAATATCAAGGATATGATATCCAAGATATTGTTAAAAACAGATGATTCAGAATCAGAATCAATTACAAAATCTGAATTAGATTCAGAAATATCAGAAATATCTGATATTGAAAATCTCAAAGCATTAGATCAAGAATCAGTAATATCTGATTCAGAATTATCAGATACTAATGAATGTAAATGTCAGGATAATAAGCCTGATGAAACAGATGAAATTTATAGACTTTTATCTCAAATGAAAAATTTGGAAATAAATGTCTTAGATCATAATAATATTATGGATTTATTAAAATTAATAAAAGATCCTAATTTGAGATCTTCAATAATAGATCAAGTGGGTAATATCCCAAGTTCATCTAGTGATACTGGAAATAAACAAGAAAATAATAATTCTATATATGTTTCAGATGAACCTTATCTTATGAGCAAGGTTTATCAAATGCTTAAAGAAAAACAGAAGGATAAAACTCCTACTTCTTTAAGTGATTTAAGTATTGAAATTGATAATCTTAAAAAAGAAATTAAATTTCTTAAACAAAATAATAATGTTTTGGAAAAAAGAATTGATAAATTAGAAGGGAAAAATGAAATAATTATATCTGATAATAATGATGAAAGTTTTCTTAATAATATTGAAATGTTTATTTCACAAAAATGGTATGTAAAAATTACTCTTTTAATTGATGATTTTTATTCAAAAGAATTTATTGCACTCATTGATAGTGGTGCAGATTTAAATGTTGTACAAGAAGGATTAATTCCAACTAGATATTTCCAAAAAACAACACATTCTTTATCCCATGCTGGTGGGCAAAAACTTGATATTAGTTTTAAACTACCAAAAGCTTATGTTTGTATTGATAAAAAATGTATTTGTACAAGTTTTTTACTTGTAAAAAACATTTCTAACCAAGTTATACTTGGATCCCCCTTTATAAATAAAATTTATCCTTTTACTAAAGTAGATAATAATGGTATTATTGACACATATGAAAATGAGCCTATAGTACTAAATTTTATTACTAAACCTTTTACAAAAATATTACATAATATTTATGATAATATTAAAGCAAAAGAAAATCAGCTAAATTTCTTAAAACAAGAAATTAATATTCTATCTATAGAAGATAGTTTGAAAAATCCTAAATTACAGGATAAGATTAAGTTAATTCATAATCAAATGTGTATAGACATTTGTAATGATCTTCCAAATGCTTTTTGGAATAGGAAAAAACATATTGTTTCGCTTCCTTATGAAGATGGTTTTACAGAGGATAAAATTCCTACTAAAGCTAGACCTTGTCAGATGAATTCTGAATATTTAGAATTATGTAAAAATGAGATTAAATCTCTTTTAGAAAAAAATATCATTAAGCCATCTGAATCAGCTTGGTCTTGCACAGCTTTTTATGTTAATAAACATTCTGAACAAGAAAGAGGAGTACCTAGATTAGTTATAAATTATAAACCTCTTAATAAGGTTTTAAAATGGATTAGACATCCAATTCCAAACAAGAAGGATCTTCTTGATAGACTTTATAATGCTGTTATATTTTCAAAATTTGATTTAAAATCTGGATTTTGGCAGATTCAAATTAATCCTGCTGATAGGTATAAAACTGCCTTTAATGTTCCTTTTGGATATTATGAGTGGAATGTTATGCCATTTGGATTAAAAAATGCTCCTTCTGAATTTCAGAAAATAATGAATGATATTTTTACTCCTTATAGTGAGTTTATAATTGTATATATTGATGATATTTTAGTATTTTCAAAAAATATTGAAATACATTTTAAACATTTAAATATATTTAAAAATTTAGTAATTCAAAATGGATTAGTTATTTCTAAACCGAAAATGATACTTTTCCAAACAAAAATAAAATTTTTAGGACATTTTATTGAAAAAGGTAATAATTTCACATGCATTATTTATATGTAAGTTTTCATAATAATTTCGAGATTTATAAACCTCATAAGGTGATCCTTGATTAGAAAGATATCTTTCTAATCAAGGATCACCTTATGAGGTTTATAAATCTCGAAATTATTATGAAAACTTACTTATAAATAATGCATGTGAAATAACTACCTTTTTCAATAAAATGTCCTAAAAATTTTATTTTTGTTTGGAAAAGTATCATTTTCGGTTTAGAAATAACTAATCCATTTTGAATTACTAAATTTTTAAATATATTTAAATGTTTAAAATGTATTTCAATATTTTTTGAAAATACTAAAATATCATCAATATATACAATTATAAACTCACTATAAGGAGTAAAAATATCATTCATTATTTTCTGAAATTCAGAAGGAGCATTTTTTAATCCAAATGGCATAACATTCCACTCATAATATCCAAAAGGAACATTAAAGGCAGTTTTATACCTATCAGCAGGATTAATTTGAATCTGCCAAAATCCAGATTTTAAATCAAATTTTGAAAATATAACAGCATTATAAAGTCTATCAAGAAGATCCTTCTTGTTTGGAATTGGATGTCTAATCCATTTTAAAACCTTATTAAGAGGTTTATAATTTATAACTAATCTAGGTACTCCTCTTTCTTGTTCAGAATGTTTATTAACATAAAAAGCTGTGCAAGACCAAGCTGATTCAGATGGCTTAATGATATTTTTTTCTAAAAGAGATTTAATCTCATTTTTACATAATTCTAAATATTCATAATTCATCTGACAAGGTCTAGCTTTAGTAGGAATTTTATCCTCTGTAAAACCATCTTCATAAGGAAGCGAAACAATATGTTTTTTCCTATTCCAAAAAGCATTTGGAAGATCATTACAAATGTCTATACACATTTGATTATGAATTAACTTAATCTTATCCTGTAATTTAGGATTTTTCAAACTATCTTCTATAGATAGAATATTAATTTCTTGTTTTAAGAAATTTAGCTGATTTTCTTTTGTTTTAATATTATCATAAATATTATGTAATATTTTTGTAAAAGGTTTAGTAATAAAATTTAGTACTATAGGCTCATTTTCATATGTGCCAATAATACCATTATTATCTACTTTAGTAAAAGGATAAATTTTATTTATAAAGGGGGATCCAAGTATAACTTGGTTAGAAATGTTTTTTACAAGTAAAAAACTTGTACAAATACATTTTTTATCAATACAAACATAAGCTTTTGGTAGTTTAAAACTAATATCAAGTTTTTGCCCACCAGCATGGGATAAAGAATGTGTTGTTTTTTGGAAATATCTAGTTGGAATTAATCCTTCTTGTACAACATTTAAATCTGCACCACTATCAATGAGTGCAATAAATTCTTTTGAATAAAAATCATCAATTAAAAGAGTAATTTTTACATACCATTTTTGTGAAATAAACATTTCAATATTATTAAGAAAACTTTCATCATTATTATCAGATATAATTATTTCATTTTTCCCTTCTAATTTATCAATTCTTTTTTCCAAAACATTATTATTTTGTTTAAGAAATTTAATTTCTTTTTTAAGATTATCAATTTCAATACTTAAATCACTTAAAGAAGTAGGAGTTTTATCCTTCTGTTTTTCTTTAAGCATTTGATAAACCTTGCTCATAAGATAAGGTTCATCTGAAACATATATAGAATTATTATTTTCTTGTTTATTTCCAGTATCACTAGATGAACTTGGGATATTACCCACTTGATCTATTATTGAAGATCTCAAATTAGGATCTTTTATTAATTTTAATAAATCCATAATATTATTATGATCTAAGACATTTATTTCCAAATTTTTCATTTGAGATAAAAGTCTATAAATTTCATCTGTTTCATCAGGCTTATTATCCTGACATTTACATTCATTAGTATCTGATAATTCTGAATCAGATATTACTGATTCTTGATCTAATGCTTTGAGATTTTCAATATCAGATATTTCTGATATTTCTGAATCTAATTCAGATTTTGTAATTGATTCTGATTCTGAATCATCTGTTTTTAACAATATCTTGGATATCATATCCTTGATATTATCATCAATTTGAAGATTATTAATCTTCTTTTTTACCCAACAATTTCTTGCATAATGACCAACCTTTTGGCATTTATGGCATATAATTAATTTATTTCTTTGTCTTTTCCTTTTATCCCTTTCTTGCTTTCTATTAGCGTGTCTTTCTATTTTTCTTTTAGAAGCTTTTTTTCTTTTCCTATATTTAAGAAAATCATTTTTATCATATTTATTTTTATTCTTACTAGTTTTACTAGTACTGAGCATGTCCATAGCAAATTGTTCACAAAATTGACCTAATTGTTTTTTCTCAGACAAATTTTGTCTTTTTATTTGTCTATTTAATTTTATTTCATTACATAAATTTAAACCTTCTTGAATACAAGTACCAATTAATTTACCATAAGTAAATTGATCATATGGAACATGAACATTATTACCTCTTAAATTATTTCTTACTCTTTCTGCAAATAAATAAGGTAATCCATCAATAAATTTTGATTTCCAATGAGAGCTATTACTCTCAGGGAGTTCCATCACTCTACTTAAAAATGTATCTTTATACCATCTAAAATCTGTAAGTGTTTTACACCCCAGATTTTGTAATAGTGTACGAATATGTTCACTATTATCAGAATATCTGCCAGTAAAATGTTCTATAATATTAATAATTAAAGTATAAACTGCATTTTCAACTGAAATGTTATTTTCTTGTTTTATATTGTTGAGAATATAATCTCTATTTTCTTGGGTTAAATAATGATCCCACCAACCTTTAAGTTGGCCAGTAAAACCTGCAATAATCATTTTTGCAATATTTTTATCGGTATTACCATTATTCTTACAAACTGTAGAATACATAAGAATTCTATGAACAGTATTATAAATTTGTTTTTCAGTATAACCATCGATATTCCATTCATAAATATTTCTTCCACTATAGCTATTATTCAAAATATATTCTTGTTCTTCATTAAGAACATCCATAGGAGTTGGTCTCCTATAATAATAAAATCGTTGATTAGGCTTATCAGCCCACTTTTCAATTTTATTGATCTGATCATTAATAATCTGTTTATAATCAGATCTATTTTCAAAATCTTTTTGAAAATCATTTTCTAAAGTATTTAAGGATAATTTTGAAAATTTTTCTTCTAATAGTTTTTCTAATTCTGTCAAAGATTTAAAATCTTTTATCTCTGGTGGAAGTTGTATACTAGGAGTAGCAATCAACTCTTTTTCAAAATCAATTTTTGAAATCATTTTATCTTTTTTTATTATTTATTAAAGAAATTACATTATCAACCTTATTATGAAGTGAAAGTATATGCTCTCCTAAAACATTAATAAATAAATTCATATAATTATTTTGTTTAATTAATAAATTTATATGACTACAAGTTACTTGTAAAACATCATTTTCAAATAATTTTGAAAAAGCAAGGAAATTACATATATTATTATCTTTTTCTATTTGAAAAGGTTCTTGAGGAGGAAAACCATTATTAATGATTTGTCCATTCATTAATCTATAATTTCTTTTTAAAACAGAAATATATTGATCTACATAAGTAGACATAAACCATGGAACAAATAAAATTAAAGTATTAGTCTCTTCACATTTTTTATAAAAATTTTCTTGTATAATTTGCTTTTCCATTTTATTGAAATTTTCAAAAAACCAATTTCTAAATGGTTCCCATTTGGGAAGTCTGAATTCTTCACTAATAATTTTTCTGGCTTCTGAACCAGGGCTAAAATCAATTTTTTGAGCTTTAAAATCCATAAATCAAGGAAAACTCATTTCAGACATTGTCTCCATGTGTCTACTATTGACACTCTTAACAATATTATCTTTGCCAATATGCAATTCATTTATTCTATCTTCTTCAGATATTACATCATCATTATTTCTCATATTCTCTCTTATTAGAGAGGTAGAAGCTCTGGAAGGAGTTTCCACAGTATAATCAATAGGAGAAATATAAGATCTCATAGAGGATGATTTTAAAGATAGAGATCTATCTTTTATAAAATTATCAAACTGTATATTAACAGTTCCTTCAGAAGTTTGAAAAACATTCAATAATTTTGAAGAAATAGTTGGCTGTGGTTTTACAGCTTTTTCAATAATCCAATTTTCTGGAAACACAATTTCTTCCCATTTAATAGATCTTCTTGTCATAATATTAGATCTATTGAAATTTGTCTCAATCAAAATTGTTTCATTAACAGGCTTATCCTTTATTTTACAATGAGGATTCAAAGTAAATAAAGGTTTATAATATATTCTGTAACAAATACATATAACTTCAGATCCTAAAGAATAATCATAACCATGAATTTTAACATTTAATGTCAAAGCATCAAGTATGTTTATATCAGTTAAAGATAATTGTAAATTTGGATAAACATCAAAATAGACTGGACCATGGGCCAGACTAGATTGGATTATTCCCATTAAAGATTTTTTCCAATTTAAATTTCTACCATCTCTTAAAGCTGCAATAAAGCTTTCTGGTAGTCCTTCTAAGGTTAAGGGTTTAAAAGCAATTTGCACTAAACCAATATGTAAAAATTTATACTCTTTTTTATAAGGTAAAATATCTTTTTCTGAAAGTAATTTTATAATTACTTCTTCATTATTAATAGAAATAGATTCTTCAGTTGTTTTAACAACTTGTTTAAAGCCAAGTTTTTCAAAAGTTCCTAATTTATAAATTACTTTAGGATCAATTTTTGGAATTGTCCATCTGTTTAATAACTCAAGATTTTGAGGTGTATCATACTCCATATTTAAACTATTTTTTATAGAATTATTTTGTCGAAACATTAATTTTTCTTAAAGTGTTAAATTATATCATCCCTAGATAAAATTATCAAACCATGGCTCTGATACCATATTGGCACCCAGGCACACACCCATATGATATTTATTCTTGAATCTTGTTGTCAGGAAGACGAATCTTATTACAAATCTGAGTTTAGGAATATATTACAAATTGAAAATCCGTCAACCATAACAAATATTCAGGAAATCAAATGACCCCCAAACACCCTAAACGCCATTCCATCGGCAAAAGCGGGCACACCATGGGTTCAAACAGAATCCTGACTTATTTATTATAGGCCAGATAATCAATCAACCTCTCAGATTCAACCTAACTTATTGATTCAAGAGTTTATATCACATAGTTATGTACTTAAGTACATTATAATATTAAGTCACGGAATGAACAACTTTATCTAGTTCAGACATAATTTAACACTAAGGATTTAGCCTATAAGGCTCATCCTTTAACAAAATAAATTCTATAAATTATTTAAAAGTTAGGACATTTTATTGAAAAAGGTAATATTATACCTATTAATAGAAGTATTGAATTTACTTCAAAATTTCCTGATGAAATTACTGATAAAACTCAGTTGCAAAGATTTTTAGGGAGTCTAAATTATATCTCTCCTTACTATAAAAATCTTGTAGAAGATACTGCTATCTTATATGATAGATTAAAGAGAAATCCTATTCCCTGGAATAATAAGCATACAGATGCAGTGAGAAAAATAAAAAATAAGGTTAAGTATTTACCTTGCTTATCATTAGCAAATCCCAAGTGGGAAAAAATTATTGAAACAGATGCCTCAGATATTGGTTTTGGAGGTATTTTAAAACAAATTGATCCTATTGATAAAAAAGATTATTTGATAAGATTTCATTCTAGTAAATGGAATAATAGTCAAAAGAATTACGCCACTATAGCCAAAGAAATTTTAGCTATAGTCAAATGTGTTTTAAAATTTCAAGATGATTTATATAATCAGAAATTTATTATTAAGACTGATTGTAAAGCAGCTAAATTTATGTTTAATAAAGATTTTAAACATGATGTTTCCAAACAAATGTTTGCTAGGTGGCAAGCTCATTTAGCCCCATTTGATTTTGATATTATATATAAAAAAGGAGAAGAAAATTCTCTTCCTGATTATTTAACTCGAGAATTTTTGACATAAATTTTTCAGGTATGTATTCTCGAGGAAGAGGATCTTTCCCTTATAGGGAAAGAGGCGGAAGAGGCCAAAATATTGTTTTGGCTCAACATGGCAAGCAGAAATTAATCTCTGCAAATATTGCGAATATTTCGCAAGAAATGACATATCAAGAGTATCTTCAATGGAAGAAGGATCAAGATAATAAATCTTCTCAAAATGAAGAAAGTGCTAATAGTACTTCTCCAGTCACCTATGCTAATATAGTAGAGACTGATGAGAAAAATCCTAATAAGGATTTCATTAAAAAAGAAAAAGAAAAAATGATTTTTATAATCAGTAATACTGATTTAAAATGGGAGAATGGTCCATGGAAAATCCTAGAAAGATATCTTTCTAATCAAGGATCATCTTATGAGGTTTATAAATCTCGAAATTATTATGAAAACTTACTTATAAATAATGCATGTGAAATAACTCACATGACTAGTGGAAATAAAGAAGAAGTTTATAACTTCTCAAAAATTATTATTAAACAATTAATTACAGTGGAAGAATGGGGAATTTCTCCATCTAGAGAAAAATCTTTCTCTTTCAATAACATTACAGTAAAGTATAATTATTGGGATTATATCCAAGTTTTTGAAAAAGTATTCTTTTACAATAATGAAAAAAGAAAACATACTTGGTTGATTAAAGTATGTGATAAAGTTTATAACTCTGAAATACCAAATTGGTTTAAGAAATGGTGGAAAATATTTGGACCAACGGAAGAAATTCTTCCAGAATTATTAATTGAAGATTTTAATAATTGGAAATATGTGAGTCCTACATTGGAAAATATCACTAATAGTGATAAATTTTGTACATGGGAAGCTCCCATGCATTTCTTTATTGAATTTTCAATCCCATGGATTTTCAAATGGGATATTAAGGTAGGTTATACCGACCAAATTCCTTGCCTAAAAAGAATCTTTTATACAAGATTTTGGGAAAAAATGATCAAATTAGATCCCAGTACAAAAGCCTTATTTGGTGCTGATACTTTGGACAAAATCCAAAAGACTATAAAGGCTTATAGCCAAGAGAAAAAGAAAAATAAAGAAATAGTCACTAGAAATAATATTTCTAGAAAATTGATGAGAAATGTGGATAAATTATCCAAAGAAGAAATAGTTGAGTTATATCTCAATCAGATGAAAAAAGAATTATTAAATGATTTAGATGAAGAAGAAGAGATGATTTCTGTACAAAGTGATACTTCATCAAAAGGAATGTCCCTGACTATGCAAGATGCACAAGACCCATGTGAAGATATTCTTTCCGAAGAACAAATGGTGAAATTTTTCCAAGAATTGGAGAAAAAAGGAGAATCGTCCTCAAAATGAAGAATTGAAGAAATGAAGAGTTGAAATGACGAAAGAGTAGACAAAAATAGTATATGTCACTGTCAAACAGTATATGTCACTGTCAAACAGTATTAAACAGTAACTCTACTGTTCATAAACAGTAAATTCACTGTTTTTACTTTTTAATATTTGCTTGAAGTCCGGAGACTACCTCTATATAAGGAGGTCTCATTTTTAGTAGAAGGCAGGACTTCTTCTACCAGTTTCTTTCTCTCTCTTGTAATCTCTTGTAATATATTTCAGAAGAAATAAAATCAAATCATTTCTGTATTGGGAAGGCTCGCTAAGCATTGTAAGTACTTTAAATTATAGTTCTTTTAAATAATTTATAGAATTTATTTTGTTAAAGGATGAGCCTTATAGGCTAAATCCTTAGTGTTAAATTATGTCTGAACTAGATAAAGTTGTTCATTCCGTGACTTAATATTATAATGTACTTAAGTGCATAACTATGTGATATAAACTCTTGAATCAATAAGTTAGGTTGAATCTGAGAGGTTGATTGATTATCTGGCCTATAATAAATAAGTCAGGAATCTGTTTGAACCCATGGTGTGCCCGCTTTTGCCGATGGAATGGCGTTTAGGGTGTTTGGGGGTCATTTGATTTCCTGAATATTTGTTATGGTTGACGGATTTTCAATTTGTAATATATTCCTAAACTCAGATTTGTAATAAGATTCGTCTTCCTGACAACAAGATTCAAGAATAAATATCATATGGGTGTGTGCCTGGGTGCCAATATGGTATCAGAGCCATGGTTTGATAATTTTATCTAGGGATGATATAATTTAACACTTTAAGAAAAATTAATGTTTCGACAAAATAATTCTATAAAAAATAGTTTAAATATGGAGTATGATACACCTCAAAATCTTGAGTTATTAAACAGATGGACAATTCCAAAAATTGATCCTAAAGTAATTTATAAATTAGGAACTTTTGAAAAACTTGGCTTTAAGCAAGTTGTTAAAACAACTGAAGAATCTATTTCTATTAATAATGAAGAAGTAATTATAAAATTACTTTCAGAAAAAGATATTTTACCTTATAAAAAAGAGTATAAATTTTTACATATTGGTTTAGTGCAAATTGCTTTTAAACCCTTAACCTTAGAAGGACTACCAGAAAGCTTTATTGCAGCTTTAAGAGATGGTAGAAATTTAAATTGGAAAAAATCTTTAATGGGAATAATCCAATCTAGTCTGGCCCA
Source organism: Ajuga chamaepitys (assembly GCA_958295605.1). Classification (NCBI taxonomy): domain Eukaryota; kingdom Viridiplantae; phylum Streptophyta; class Magnoliopsida; order Lamiales; family Lamiaceae; genus Ajuga; species Ajuga chamaepitys. Next base: position 26,251,221 of record OY282495.1, on the reverse strand, counting down.
TGGTCCAGTCTATTTTGATGTTTATCCAAATTTACAATTATCTTTAACTGATATAAACATACTTGATGCTTTGACATTAAATGTTAAAATTCATGGTTATGATTATTCTTTAGGATCTGAAGTTATATGTATTTGTTACAGAATATATTATAAACCTTTATTTACTTTGAATCCTCATTGTAAAATAAAGGATAAGCCTGTTAATGAAACAATTTTGATTGAGACAAATTTCAATAGATCTAATATTATGACAAGAAGATCTATTAAATGGGAAGAAATTGTGTTTCCAGAAAATTGGATTATTGAAAAAGCTGTAAAACCACAGCCAACTATTTCTTCAAAATTATTGAATGTTTTTCAAACTTCTGAAGGAACTGTTAATATACAGTTTGATAATTTTATAAAAGATAGATCTCTATCTTTAAAATCATCCTCTATGAGATCTTATATTTCTCCTATTGATTATACTGTGGAAACTCCTTCCAGAGCTTCTACCTCTCTAATAAGAGAGAATTTGAGAAATAATGATGATGTAATATCTGAAGAAGATAGAATAAATGAATTGCATATTGGCAAAGATAATATTGTTAAGAGTGTCAATAGTAGACACATGGAGACAATGTCTGAAATGAGTTTTCCTTGATTTATGGATTTTAAAGCTCAAAAAATTGATTTTAGCCCTGGTTCAGAAGCCAGAAAAATTATTAGTGAAGAATTCAGACTTCCCAAATGGGAACCATTTAGAAATTGGTTTTTTGAAAATTTCAATAAAATGGAAAAACAAATTATACAAGAAATTTTTTATAAAAAATGTGAAGAGACTAATACTTTAATTTTATTTGTTCCATGGTTTATGTCTACTTATGTAGATCAATATATTTCTGTTTTAGAAAGAAATTATAGATTAATGAATGGACAAATCATTAATAATGGTTTTCCTCCTCAAGAACCTTTTCAAATAGAAAAAGATAATAATATATGTAATTTCCTTGCTTTTTCAAAATTATTTGAAAATGATGTTTTACAAGTAACTTGTAGTCATATAAATTTATTAATTAAACAAAATAATTATATGAATTTATTTATTAATGTTTTAGGAGAGCATATACTTTCACTTCATAATAAGGTTGATAATGTAATTTCTTTAATAAATAATAAAAAAGATAAAATGATTTCAAAAATTGATTTTGAAAAAGAGTTGATTGCTACTCCTAGTATACAACTTCCACCAGAGATAAAAGATTTTAAATTAGAATCTTTGACAGAATTAGAAAAACTATTAGAAGAAAAAATTTCAAAATTATCCTTAAATACTTTAGAAAATGATTTTCAAAAAGATTTTGAAAATAGATCTGATTATAAACAGATTATTAATGATCAGATCAATAAAATTGAAAAGTGGGCTGATAAGCCTAATCAACGATTTTATTATTATAGGAGACCAACTCCTATGGATGTTCTTAATGAAGAACAAGAATATATTTTGAATAATAGCTATAGTGGAAGAAATATTTATGAATGGAATATCGATGGTTATACTGAAAAACAAATTTATAATACTGTTCATAGAATTCTTATGTATTCTACAGTTTGTAAGAATAATGGTAATACCGATAAAAATATTGCAAAAATGATTATTGCAGGTTTTACTGGCCAACTTAAAGGTTGGTGGGATCATTATTTAACCCAAGAAAATAGAGATTATATTCTCAACAATATAAAACAAGAAAATAACATTTCAGTTGAAAATGCAGTTTATACTTTAATTATTAATATTATAGAACATTTTACTGGCAGATATTCTGATAATAGTGAACATATTCGTACACTATTACAAAATCTGGGGTGTAAAACACTTACAGATTTTAGATGGTATAAAGATACATTTTTAAGTAGAGCGATGGAACTCCCTGAGAGTAATAGCTCTCATTGGAAATCAAAATTTATTGATGGATTACCTTATTTATTTGCAGAAAGAGTAAGAAATAATTTAAGAGGTAATAATGTTCATGTTCCATATGATCAATTTACTTATGGTAAATTAATTGGTACTTGTATTCAAGAAGGTTTAAATTTATGTAATGAAATAAAATTAAATAGACAAATAAAAAGACAAAATTTGTCTGAGAAAAAACAATTAGGTCAATTTTGTGAAAAATTTGCTATGGACATGCCCAGTACTAGTAAAACTAGTAAGAATAAAAATAAATATGATAAAAATGATTTTCTTAAATATAGGAAAAGAAAAAAAGCTTCTAAAAGAAAAATAGAAAGACACGCTAATAGAAAGCAAGAAAGGGATGAAAGGAAAAGACAAAGAAATAAATTAATTATATGCCATAAATGCCAAAAGGTTGGTCATTATGCAAGAAATTGTTGGGTAAAAAAGAAGATTAATAATCTTCAAATTGATGATAATATCAAGGATATGATATCCAAGATATTGTTAAAAACAGATGATTCAGAATCAGAATCAATTACAAAATCTGAATTAGATTCAGAAATATCAGAAATATCTGATATTGAAAATCTCAAAGCATTAGATCAAGAATCAGTAATATCTGATTCAGAATTATCAGATACTAATGAATGTAAATGTCAGGATAATAAGCCTGATGAAACAGATGAAATTTATAGACTTTTATCTCAAATGAAAAATTTGGAAATAAATGTCTTAGATCATAATAATATTATGGATTTATTAAAATTAATAAAAGATCCTAATTTGAGATCTTCAATAATAGATCAAGTGGGTAATATCCCAAGTTCATCTAGTGATACTGGAAATAAACAAGAAAATAATAATTCTATATATGTTTCAGATGAACCTTATCTTATGAGCAAGGTTTATCAAATGCTTAAAGAAAAACAGAAGGATAAAACTCCTACTTCTTTAAGTGATTTAAGTATTGAAATTGATAATCTTAAAAAAGAAATTAAATTTCTTAAACAAAATAATAATGTTTTGGAAAAAAGAATTGATAAATTAGAAGGGAAAAATGAAATAATTATATCTGATAATAATGATGAAAGTTTTCTTAATAATATTGAAATGTTTATTTCACAAAAATGGTATGTAAAAATTACTCTTTTAATTGATGATTTTTATTCAAAAGAATTTATTGCACTCATTGATAGTGGTGCAGATTTAAATGTTGTACAAGAAGGATTAATTCCAACTAGATATTTCCAAAAAACAACACATTCTTTATCACATGCTGGTGGGCAAAAACTTGATATTAGTTTTAAACTACCAAAAGCTTATGTTTGTATTGATAAAAAATGTATTTGTACAAGTTTTTTACTTGTAAAAAACATTTCTAACCAAGTTATACTTGGATCCCCCTTTATAAATAAAATTTATCCTTTTACTAAAGTAGATAATAATGGTATTATTGACACATATGAAAATGAGCCTATAGTACTAAATTTTATTACTAAACCTTTTACAAAAATATTACATAATATTTATGATAATATTAAAGCAAAAGAAAATCAGCTAAATTTCTTAAAACAAGAAATTAATATTCTATCTATAGAAGATAGTTTGAAAAATCCTAAATTACAGGATAAGATTAAGTTAATTCATAATCAAATGTGTATAGACATTTGTAATGATCTTCCAAATGCTTTTTGGAATAGGAAAAAACATATTGTTTCGCTTCCTTATGAAGATGGTTTTACAGAGGATAAAATTCCTACTAAAGCTAGACCTTGTCAGATGAATTCTGAATATTTAGAATTATGTAAAAATGAGATTAAATCTCTTTTAGAAAAAAATATCATTAAGCCATCTGAATCAGCTTGGTCTTGCACAGCTTTTTATGTTAATAAACATTCTGAACAAGAAAGAGGAGTACCTAGATTAGTTATAAATTATAAACCTCTTAATAAGGTTTTAAAATGGATTAGACATCCAATTCCAAACAAGAAGGATCTTCTTGATAGACTTTATAATGCTGTTATATTTTCAAAATTTGATTTAAAATCTGGATTTTGGCAGATTCAAATTAATCCTGCTGATAGGTATAAAACTGCCTTTAATGTTCCTTTTGGATATTATGAGTGGAATGTTATGCCATTTGGATTAAAAAATGCTCCTTCTGAATTTCAGAAAATAATGAATGATATTTTTACTCCTTATAGTGAGTTTATAATTGTATATATTGATGATATTTTAGTATTTTCAAAAAATATTGAAATACATTTTAAACATTTAAATATATTTAAAAATTTAGTAATTCAAAATGGATTAGTTATTTCTAAACCGAAAATGATACTTTTCCAAACAAAAATAAAATTTTTAGGACATTTTATTGAAAAAGGTAATAATTTCACATGCATTATTTATAAGTAAGTTTTCATAATAATTTCGAGATTTATAAACCTCATAAGGTGATCCTTGATTAGAAAGATATCTTTCTAATCAAGGATCACCTTATGAGGTTTATAAATCTCGAAATTATTATGAAAACTTACTTATAAATAATGCATGTGAAATAACTACCTTTTTCAATAAAATGTCCTAAAAATTTTATTTTTGTTTGGAAAAGTATCATTTTCGGTTTAGAAATAACTAATCCATTTTGAATTACTAAATTTTTAAATATATTTAAATGTTTAAAATGTATTTCAATATTTTTTGAAAATACTAAAATATCATCAATATATACAATTATAAACTCACTATAAGGAGTAAAAATATCATTCATTATTTTCTGAAATTCAGAAGGAGCATTTTTTAATCCAAATGGCATAACATTCCACTCATAATATCCAAAAGGAACATTAAAGGCAGTTTTATACCTATCAGCAGGATTAATTTGAATCTGCCAAAATCCAGATTTTAAATCAAATTTTGAAAATATAACAGCATTATAAAGTCTATCAAGAAGATCCTTCTTGTTTGGAATTGGATGTCTAATCCATTTTAAAACCTTATTAAGAGGTTTATAATTTATAACTAATCTAGGTACTCCTCTTTCTTGTTCAGAATGTTTATTAACATAAAAAGCTGTGCAAGACCAAGCTGATTCAGATGGCTTAATGATATTTTTTTCTAAAAGAGATTTAATCTCATTTTTACATAATTCTAAATATTCATAATTCATCTGACAAGGTCTAGCTTTAGTAGGAATTTTATCCTCTGTAAAACCATCTTCATAAGGAAGCGAAACAATATGTTTTTTCCTATTCCAAAAAGCATTTGGAAGATCATTACAAATGTCTATACACATTTGATTATGAATTAACTTAATCTTATCCTGTAATTTAGGATTTTTCAAACTATCTTCTATAGATAGAATATTAATTTCTTGTTTTAAGAAATTTAGCTGATTTTCTTTTGTTTTAATATTATCATAAATATTATGTAATATTTTTGTAAAAGGTTTAGTAATAAAATTTAGTACTATAGGCTCATTTTCATATGTGCCAATAATACCATTATTATCTACTTTAGTAAAAGGATAAATTTTATTTATAAAGGGGGATCCAAGTATAACTTGGTTAGAAATGTTTTTTACAAGTAAAAAACTTGTACAAATACATTTTTTATCAATACAAACATAAGCTTTTGGTAGTTTAAAACTAATATCAAGTTTTTGCCCACCAGCATGGGATAAAGAATGTGTTGTTTTTTGGAAATATCTAGTTGGAATTAATCCTTCTTGTACAACATTTAAATCTGCACCACTATCAATGAGTGCAATAAATTCTTTTGAATAAAAATCATCAATTAAAAGAGTAATTTTTACATACCATTTTTGTGAAATAAACATTTCAATATTATTAAGAAAACTTTCATCATTATTATCAGATATAATTATTTCATTTTTCCCTTCTAATTTATCAATTCTTTTTTCCAAAACATTATTATTTTGTTTAAGAAATTTAATTTCTTTTTTAAGATTATCAATTTCAATACTTAAATCACTTAAAGAAGTAGGAGTTTTATCCTTCTGTTTTTCTTTAAGCATTTGATAAACCTTGCTCATAAGATAAGGTTCATCTGAAACATATATAGAATTATTATTTTCTTGTTTATTTCCAGTATCACTAGATGAACTTGGGATATTACCCACTTGATCTATTATTGAAGATCTCAAATTAGGATCTTTTATTAATTTTAATAAATCCATAATATTATTATGATCTAAGACATTTATTTCCAAATTTTTCATTTGAGATAAAAGTCTATAAATTTCATCTGTTTCATCAGGCTTATTATCCTGACATTTACATTCATTAGTATCTGATAATTCTGAATCAGATATTACTGATTCTTGATCTAATGCTTTGAGATTTTCAATATCAGATATTTCTGATATTTCTGAATCTAATTCAGATTTTGTAATTGATTCTGATTCTGAATCATCTGTTTTTAACAATATCTTGGATATCATATCCTTGATATTATCATCAATTTGAAGATTATTAATCTTCTTTTTTACCCAACAATTTCTTGCATAATGACCAACCTTTTGGCATTTATGGCATATAATTAATTTATTTCTTTGTCTTTTCCTTTTATCCCTTTCTTGCTTTCTATTAGCGTGTCTTTCTATTTTTCTTTTAGAAGCTTTTTTTCTTTTCCTATATTTAAGAAAATCATTTTTATCATATTTATTTTTATTCTTACTAGTTTTACTAGTACTGAGCATGTCCATAGCAAATTGTTCACAAAATTGACCTAATTGTTTTTTCTCAGACAAATTTTGTCTTTTTATTTGTCTATTTAATTTTATTTCATTACATAAATTTAAACCTTCTTGAATACAAGTACCAATTAATTTACCATAAGTAAATTGATCATATGGAACATGAACATTATTACCTCTTAAATTATTTCTTACTCTTTCTGCAAATAAATAAGGTAATCCATCAATAAATTTTGATTTCCAATGAGAGCTATTACTCTCAGGGAGTTCCATCACTCTACTTAAAAATGTATCTTTATACCATCTAAAATCTGTAAGTGTTTTACACCCCAGATTTTGTAATAGTGTACGAATATGTTCACTATTATCAGAATATCTGCCAGTAAAATGTTCTATAATATTAATAATTAAAGTATAAACTGCATTTTCAACTGAAATGTTATTTTCTTGTTTTATATTGTTGAGAATATAATCTCTATTTTCTTGGGTTAAATAATGATCCCACCAACCTTTAAGTTGGCCAGTAAAACCTGCAATAATCATTTTTGCAATATTTTTATCGGTATTACCATTATTCTTACAAACTGTAGAATACATAAGAATTCTATGAACAGTATTATAAATTTGTTTTTCAGTATAACCATCGATATTCCATTCATAAATATTTCTTCCACTATAGCTATTATTCAAAATATATTCTTGTTCTTCATTAAGAACATCCATAGGAGTTGGTCTCCTATAATAATAAAATCGTTGATTAGGCTTATCAGCCCACTTTTCAATTTTATTGATCTGATCATTAATAATCTGTTTATAATCAGATCTATTTTCAAAATCTTTTTGAAAATCATTTTCTAAAGTATTTAAGGATAATTTTGAAAATTTTTCTTCTAATAGTTTTTCTAATTCTGTCAAAGATTTAAAATCTTTTATCTCTGGTGGAAGTTGTATACTAGGAGTAGCAATCAACTCTTTTTCAAAATCAATTTTTGAAATCATTTTATCTTTTTTTATTATTTATTAAAGAAATTACATTATCAACCTTATTATGAAGTGAAAGTATATGCTCTCCTAAAACATTAATAAATAAATTCATATAATTATTTTGTTTAATTAATAAATTTATATGACTACAAGTTACTTGTAAAACATCATTTTCAAATAATTTTGAAAAAGCAAGGAAATTACATATATTATTATCTTTTTCTATTTGAAAAGGTTCTTGAGGAGGAAAACCATTATTAATGATTTGTCCATTCATTAATCTATAATTTCTTTTTAAAACAGAAATATATTGATCTACATAAGTAGACATAAACCATGGAACAAATAAAATTAAAGTATTAGTCTCTTCACATTTTTTATAAAAATTTTCTTGTATAATTTGCTTTTCCATTTTATTGAAATTTTCAAAAAACCAATTTCTAAATGGTTCCCATTTGGGAAGTCTGAATTCTTCACTAATAATTTTTCTGGCTTCTGAACCAGGGCTAAAATCAATTTTTTGAGCTTTAAAATCCATAAATCAAGGAAAACTCATTTCAGACATTGTCTCCATGTGTCTACTATTGACACTCTTAACAATATTATCTTTGCCAATATGCAATTCATTTATTCTATCTTCTTCAGATATTACATCATCATTATTTCTCATATTCTCTCTTATTAGAGAGGTAGAAGCTCTGGAAGGAGTTTCCACAGTATAATCAATAGGAGAAATATAAGATCTCATAGAGGATGATTTTAAAGATAGAGATCTATCTTTTATAAAATTATCAAACTGTATATTAACAGTTCCTTCAGAAGTTTGAAAAACATTCAATAATTTTGAAGAAATAGTTGGCTGTGGTTTTACAGCTTTTTCAATAATCCAATTTTCTGGAAACACAATTTCTTCCCATTTAATAGATCTTCTTGTCATAATATTAGATCTATTGAAATTCGTCTCAATCAAAATTGTTTCATTAACAGGCTTATCCTTTATTTTACAATGAGGATTCAAAGTAAATAAAGGTTTATAATATATTCTGTAACAAATACATATAACTTCAGATCCTAAAGAATAATCATAACCATGAATTTTAACATTTAATGTCAAAGCATCAAGTATGTTTATATCAGTTAAAGATAATTGTAAATTTGGATAAACATCAAAATAGACTGGACCATGGGCCAGACTAGATTGGATTATTCCCATTAAAGATTTTTTCCAATTTAAATTTCTACCATCTCTTAAAGCTGCAATAAAGCTTTCTGGTAGTCCTTCTAAGGTTAAGGGTTTAAAAGCAATTTGCACTAAACCAATATGTAAAAATTTATACTCTTTTTTATAAGGTAAAATATCTTTTTCTGAAAGTAATTTTATAATTACTTCTTCATTATTAATAGAAATAGATTCTTCAGTTGTTTTAACAACTTGTTTAAAGCCAAGTTTTTCAAAAGTTCCTAATTTATAAATTACTTTAGGATCAATTTTTGGAATTGTCCATCTGTTTAATAACTCAAGATTTTGAGGTGTATCATACTCCATATTTAAACTATTTTTTATAGAATTATTTTGTCGAAACATTAATTTTTCTTAAAGTGTTAAATTATATCATCCCTAGATAAAATTATCAAACCATGGCTCTGATACCATATTGGCACCCAGGCACACACCCATATGATATTTATTCTTGAATCTTGTTGTCAGGAAGACGAATCTTATTACAAATCTGAGTTTAGGAATATATTACAAATTGAAAATCCGTCAACCATAACAAATATTCAGGAAATCAAATGACCCCCAAACACCCTAAACGCCATTCCATCGGCAAAAGCGGGCACACCATGGGTTCAAACAGAATCCTGACTTATTTATTATAGGCCAGATAATCAATCAACCTCTCAGATTCAACCTAACTTATTGATTCAAGAGTTTATATCACATAGTTATGTACTTAAGTACATTATAATATTAAGTCACGGAATGAACAACTTTATCTAGTTCAGACATAATTTAACACTAAGGATTTAGCCTATAAGGCTCATCCTTTAACAAAATAAATTCTATAAATTATTTAAAAGTTAGGACATTTTATTGAAAAAGGTAATATTATACCTATTAATAGAAGTATTGAATTTACTTCAAAATTTCCTGATGAAATTACTGATAAAACTCAGTTGCAAAGATTTTTAGGGAGTCTAAATTATATCTCTCCTTACTATAAAAATCTTGTAGAAGATACTGCTATCTTATATGATAGATTAAAGAGAAATCCTATTCCCTGGAATAATAAGCATACAGATGCAGTGAGAAAAATAAAAAATAAGGTTAAGTATTTACCTTGCTTATCATTAGCAAATCCCAAGTGGGAAAAAATTATTGAAACAGATGCCTCAGATATTGGTTTTGGAGGTATTTTAAAACAAATTGATCCTATTGATAAAAAAGATTATTTGATAAGATTTCATTCTAGTAAATGGAATAATAGTCAAAAGAATTACGCCACTATAGCCAAAGAAATTTTAGCTATAGTCAAATGTGTTTTAAAATTTCAAGATGATTTATATAATCAGAAATTTATTATTAAGACTGATTGTAAAGCAGCTAAATTTATGTTTAATAAAGATTTTAAACATGATGTTTCCAAACAAATGTTTGCTAGGTGGCAAGCTCATTTAGCCCCATTTGATTTTGATATTATATATAAAAAAGGAGAAGAAAATTCTCTTCCTGATTATTTAACTCGAGAATTTTTGACATAAATTTTTCAGGTATGTATTCTCGAGGAAGAGGATCTTTCCCTTATAGGGAAAGAGGCGGAAGAGGCCAAAATATTGTTTTGGCTCAACATGGCAAGCAGAAATTAATCTCTGCAAATATTGCGAATATTTCGCAAGAAATGACATATCAAGAGTATCTTCAATGGAAGAAGGATCAAGATAATAAATCTTCTCAAAATGAAGAAAGTGCTAATAGTACTTCTCCAGTCACCTATGCTAATATAGTAGAGACTGATGAGAAAAATCCTAATAAGGATTTCATTAAAAAAGAAAAAGAAAAAATGATTTTTATAATCAGTAATACTGATTTAAAATGGGAGAATGGTCCATGGAAAATCCTAGAAAGATATCTTTCTAATCAAGGATCATCTTATGAGGTTTATAAATCTCGAAATTATTATGAAAACTTACTTATAAATAATGCATGTGAAATAACTCACATGACTAGTGGAAATAAAGAAGAAGTTTATAACTTCTCAAAAATTATTATTAAACAATTAATTACAGTGGAAGAATGGGGAATTTCTCCATCTAGAGAAAAATCTTTCTCTTTCAATAACATTACAGTAAAGTATAATTATTGGGATTATATCCAAGTTTTTGAAAAAGTATTCTTTTACAATAATGAAAAAAGAAAACATACTTGGTTGATTAAAGTATGTGATAAAGTTTATAACTCTGAAATACCAAATTGGTTTAAGAAATGGTGGAAAATATTTGGACCAACGGAAGAAATTCTTCCAGAATTATTAATTGAAGATTTTAATAATTGGAAATATGTGAGTCCTACATTGGAAAATATCACTAATAGTGATAAATTTTGTACATGGGAAGCTCCCATGCATTTCTTTATTGAATTTTCAATCCCATGGATTTTCAAATGGGATATTAAGGTAGGTTATACCGACCAAATTCCTTGCCTAAAAAGAATCTTTTATACAAGATTTTGGGAAAAAATGATCAAATTAGATCCCAGTACAAAAGCCTTATTTGGTGCTGATACTTTGGACAAAATCCAAAAGACTATAAAGGCTTATAGCCAAGAGAAAAAGAAAAATAAAGAAATAGTCACTAGAAATAATATTTCTAGAAAATTGATGAGAAATGTGGATAAATTATCCAAAGAAGAAATAGTTGAGTTATATCTCAATCAGATGAAAAAAGAATTATTAAATGATTTAGATGAAGAAGAAGAGATGATTTCTGTACAAAGTGATACTTCATCAAAAGGAATGTCCCTGACTATGCAAGATGCACAAGACCCATGTGAAGATATTCTTTCCGAAGAACAAATGGTGAAATTTTTCCAAGAATTGGAGAAAAAAGGAGAATCGTCCTCAAAATGAAGAATTGAAGAAATGAAGAGTTGAAATGACGAAAGAGTAGACAAAAATAGTATATGTCACTGTCAAACAGTATATGTCACTGTCAAACAGTATTAAACAGTAACTCTACTGTTCATAAACAGTAAATTCACTGTTTTTACTTTTTAATATTTGCTTGAAGTCCGGAGACTACCTCTATATAAGGAGGTCTCATTTTTAGTAGAAGGCAGGACTTCTTCTACCAGTTTCTTTCTCTCTCTTGTAATCTCTTGTAATATATTTCAGAAGAAATAAAATCAAATCATTTCTGTATTGGGAAGGCTCGCTAAGCATTGTAAGTACTTTAAATTATAGTTCTTTTAAATAATTTATAGAATTTATTTTGTTAAAGGATGAGCCTTATAGGCTAAATCCTTAGTGTTAAATTATGTCTGAACTAGATAAAGTTGTTCATTCCGTGACTTAATATTATAATGTACTTAAGTGCATAACTATGTGATATAAACTCTTGAATCAATAAGTTAGGTTGAATCTGAGAGGTTGATTGATTATCTGGCCTATAATAAATAAGTCAGGAATCTGTTTGAACCCATGGTGTGCCCGCTTTTGCCGATGGAATGGCGTTTAGGGTGTTTGGGGGTCATTTGATTTCCTGAATATTTGTTATGGTTGACGGATTTTCAATTTGTAATATATTCCTAAACTCAGATTTGTAATAAGATTCGTCTTCCTGACAACAAGATTCAAGAATAAATATCATATGGGTGTGTGCCTGGGTGCCAATATGGTATCAGAGCCATGGTTTGATAATTTTATCTAGGGATGATATAATTTAACACTTTAAGAAAAATTAATGTTTCGACAAAATAATTCTATAAAAAATAGTTTAAATATGGAGTATGATACACCTCAAAATCTTGAGTTATTAAACAGATGGACAATTCCAAAAATTGATCCTAAAGTAATTTATAAATTAGGAACTTTTGAAAAACTTGGCTTTAAGCAAGTTGTTAAAACAACTGAAGAATCTATTTCTATTAATAATGAAGAAGTAATTATAAAATTACTTTCAGAAAAAGATATTTTACCTTATAAAAAAGAGTATAAATTTTTACATATTGGTTTAGTGCAAATTGCTTTTAAACCCTTAACCTTAGAAGGACTACCAGAAAGCTTTATTGCAGCTTTAAGAGATGGTAGAAATTTAAATTGGAAAAAATCTTTAATGGGAATAATCCAATCTAGTCTGGCCCATGGTCCAGTCTATTTTGATGTTTATCCAAATTTACAATTATCTTTAACTGATATAAACATACTTGATGCTTTGACATTAAATGTTAAAATTCATGGTTATGATTATTCTTTAGGATCTGAAGTTATATGTATTTGTTACAGAATATATTATAAACCTTTATTTACTTTGAATCCTCATTGTAAAATAAAGGATAAGCCTGTTAATGAAACAATTTTGATTGAGACAAATTTCAATAGATCTAATATTATGACAAGAAGATCTATTAAATGGGAAGAAATTGTGTTTCCAGAAAATTGGATTATTGAAAAAGCTGTAAAACCACAGCCAACTATTTCTTCAAAATTATTGAATGTTTTTCAAACTTCTGAAGGAACTGTTAATATACAGTTTGATAATTTTATAAAAGATAGATCTCTATCTTTAAAATCATCCTCTATGAGATCTTATATTTCTCCTATTGATTATACTGTGGAAACTCCTTCCAGAGCTTCTACCTCTCTAATAAGAGAGAATTTGAGAAATAATGATGATGTAATATCTGAAGAAGATAGAATAAATGAATTGCATATTGGCAAAGATAATATTGTTAAGAGTGTCAATAGTAGACACATGGAGACAATGTCTGAAATGAGTTTTCCTTGATTTATGGATTTTAAAGCTCAAAAAATTGATTTTAGCCCTGGTTCAGAAGCCAGAAAAATTATTAGTGAAGAATTCAGACTTCCCAAATGGGAACCATTTAGAAATTGGTTTTTTGAAAATTTCAATAAAATGGAAAAACAAATTATACAAGAAATTTTTTATAAAAAATGTGAAGAGACTAATACTTTAATTTTATTTGTTCCATGGTTTATGTCTACTTATGTAGATCAATATATTTCTGTTTTAGAAAGAAATTATAGATTAATGAATGGACAAATCATTAATAATGGTTTTCCTCCTCAAGAACCTTTTCAAATAGAAAAAGATAATAATATATGTAATTTCCTTGCTTTTTCAAAATTATTTGAAAATGATGTTTTACAAGTAACTTGTAGTCATATAAATTTATTAATTAAACAAAATAATTATATGAATTTATTTATTAATGTTTTAGGAGAGCATATACTTTCACTTCATAATAAGGTTGATAATGTAATTTCTTTAATAAATAATAAAAAAGATAAAATGATTTCAAAAATTGATTTTGAAAAAGAGTTGATTGCTACTCCTAGTATACAACTTCCACCAGAGATAAAAGATTTTAAATTAGAATCTTTGACAGAATTAGAAAAACTATTAGAAGAAAAAATTTCAAAATTATCCTTAAATACTTTAGAAAATGATTTTCAAAAAGATTTTGAAAATAGATCTGATTATAAACAGATTATTAATGATCAGATCAATAAAATTGAAAAGTGGGCTGATAAGCCTAATCAACGATTTTATTATTATAGGAGACCAACTCCTATGGATGTTCTTAATGAAGAACAAGAATATATTTTGAATAATAGCTATAGTGGAAGAAATATTTATGAATGGAATATCGATGGTTATACTGAAAAACAAATTTATAATACTGTTCATAGAATTCTTATGTATTCTACAGTTTGTAAGAATAATGGTAATACCGATAAAAATATTGCAAAAATGATTATTGCAGGTTTTACTGGCCAACTTAAAGGTTGGTGGGATCATTATTTAACCCAAGAAAATAGAGATTATATTCTCAACAATATAAAACAAGAAAATAACATTTCAGTTGAAAATGCAGTTTATACTTTAATTATTAATATTATAGAACATTTTACTGGCAGATATTCTGATAATAGTGAACATATTCGTACACTATTACAAAATCTGGGGTGTAAAACACTTACAGATTTTAGATGGTATAAAGATACATTTTTAAGTAGAGCGATGGAACTCCCTGAGAGTAATAGCTCTCATTGGAAATCAAAATTTATTGATGGATTACCTTATTTATTTGCAGAAAGAGTAAGAAATAATTTAAGAGGTAATAATGTTCATGTTCCATATGATCAATTTACTTATGGTAAATTAATTGGTACTTGTATTCAAGAAGGTTTAAATTTATGTAATGAAATAAAATTAAATAGACAAATAAAAAGACAAAATTTGTCTGAGAAAAAACAATTAGGTCAATTTTGTGAATAATTTGCTATGGACATGCCCAGTACTAGTAAAACTAGTAAGAATAAAAATAAATATGATAAAAATGATTTTCTTAAATATAGGAAAAGAAAAAAAGCTTCTAAAAGAAAAATAGAAAGACACGCTAATAGAAAGCAAGAAAGGGATGAAAGGAAAAGACAAAGAAATAAATTAATTATATGCCATAAATGCCAAAAGGTTGGTCATTATGCAAGAAATTGTTGGGTAAAAAAGAAGATTAATAATCTTCAAATTGATGATAATATCAAGGATATGATATCCAAGATATTGTTAAAAACAGATGATTCAGAATCAGAATCAATTACAAAATCTGAATTAGATTCAGAAATATCAGAAATATCTGATATTGAAAATCTCAAAGCATTAGATCAAGAATCAGTAATATCTGATTCAGAATTATCAGATACTAATGAATGTAAATGTCAGGATAATAAGCCTGATGAAACAGATGAAATTTATAGACTTTTATCTCAAATGAAAAATTTGGAAATAAATGTCTTAGATCATAATAATATTATGGATTTATTAAAATTAATAAAAGATCCTAATTTGAGATCTTCAATAATAGATCAAGTGGGTAATATCCCAAGTTCATCTAGTGATACTGGAAATAAACAAGAAAATAATAATTCTATATATGTTTCAGATGAACCTTATCTTATGAGCAAGGTTTATCAAATGCTTAAAGAAAAACAGAAGGATAAAACTCCTACTTCTTTAAGTGATTTAAGTATTGAAATTGATAATCTTAAAAAAGAAATTAAATTTCTTAAACAAAATAATAATGTTTTGGAAAAAAGAATTGATAAATTAGAAGGGAAAAATGAAATAATTATATCTGATAATAATGATGAAAGTTTTCTTAATAATATTGAAATGTTTATTTCACAAAAATGGTATGTAAAAATTACTCTTTTAATTGATGATTTTTATTCAAAAGAATTTATTGCACTCATTGATAGTGGTGCAGATTTAAATGTTGTACAAGAAGGATTAATTCCAACTAGATATTTCCAAAAAACAACACATTCTTTATCCCATGCTGGTGGGCAAAAACTTGATATTAGTTTTAAACTACCAAAAGCTTATGTTTGTATTGATAAAAAATGTATTTGTACAAGTTTTTTACTTGTAAAAAACATTTCTAACCAAGTTATACTTGGATCCCCCTTTATAAATAAAATTTATCCTTTTACTAAAGTAGATAATAATGGTATTATTGACACATATGAAAATGAGCCTATAGTACTAAATTTTATTACTAAACCTTTTACAAAAATATTACATAATATTTATGATAATATTAAAGCAAAAGAAAATCAGCTAAATTTCTTAAAACAAGAAATTAATATTCTATCTATAGAAGATAGTTTGAAAAATCCTAAATTACAGGATAAGATTAAGTTAATTCATAATCAAATGTGTATAGACATTTGTAATGATCTTCCAAATGCTTTTTGGAATAGGAAAAAACATATTGTTTCGCTTCCTTATGAAGATGGTTTTACAGAGGATAAAATTCCTACTAAAGCTAGACCTTGTCAGATGAATTCTGAATATTTAGAATTATGTAAAAATGAGATTAAATCTCTTTTAGAAAAAAATATCATTAAGCCATCTGAATCAGCTTGGTCTTGCACAGCTTTTTATGTTAATAAACATTCTGAACAAGAAAGAGGAGTACCTAGATTAGTTATAAATTATAAACCTCTTAATAAGGTTTTAAAATGGATTAGACATCCAATTCCAAACAAGAAGGATCTTCTTGATAGACTTTATAATGCTGTTATATTTTCAAAATTTGATTTAAAATCTGGATTTTGGCAGATTCAAATTAATCCTGCTGATAGGTATAAAACTGCCTTTAATGTTCCTTTTGGATATTATGAGTGGAATGTTATGCCATTTGGATTAAAAAATGCTCCTTCTGAATTTCAGAAAATAATGAATGATATTTTTACTCCTTATAGTGAGTTTATAATTGTATATATTGATGATATTTTAGTATTTTCAAAAAATATTGAAATACATTTTAAACATTTAAATATATTTAAAAATTTAGTAATTCAAAATGGATTAGTTATTTCTAAACCGAAAATGATACTTTTCCAAATAATAATAATAATAATAATAATAATAATAATAATAATAATAATAATAATAATAATAATAATAATAATAATAATAATAATAATAATAATTTTGTAATTATATACCAACAAGATCACCAAAACAAATAAATTCATATTTGTCAGTCCTTAAATTTGAACTAATCTCTTAGTGAATATGCCTACAAATGTCAATTCAAGTTTTTTTTTTATTTTTTGAAGTAGAAATTCATAGGAAATTAAAAATATATTTAATTATAATTGTAACGCCTGGATTTTTTCGTCTATTATTTTATTGATATTTATGTGGCATATTAATATTTTTCTATACATATATATATATATATATAATTTATTATATTTTATTTTAGTTCCAAGTGTTGGCCTAATTATATTTCTAGGCCCAAAATAATATTATTTATTATAAGTCAATTATAATTCAAGAAATTATATCTTGAATTTATAATTGAGTTCGATATGTAAAATATTACGTTTAAGTACTATGTGTCATGATAAATAGCTCATTTCATGCATCTTTATTTTATTTTAGGCCCTAATCTTTACTTTATTTTATTTGGGTCCAAAGTTATTATTTTAAAGTTATGTACTTGGCTCGTTAGTTGGCCCAGCTTAATTTTGTTATTTTAGCCCCAAGTATTATTTTATTTTATTTTATTTATATTTAGCTGCATATCCGTTAAATGTCAATATCAATGTGCTTCTTGATCAGAATTCCGTTATATACTAGAACTACTATCCCTAATCTCTGTAAACTTAACCCAATTAAAATGAGGTCTTATCTAAAGAAGTTCTTAATAACCCTAGTTATAAAGAAGGTAGTACATCTACGTAGAATAAAAAGATAGAAACGAGAAGAAAAACTATCGTTGTTGGCCGCACGATTATTCATCCGTCTCTCATCTTCTCCGATTTTCTGGTTAGTCTCTTAAATTTGCGTATTGTCTTCATATAAATATACCTCTACTAGTTTTAGGCGTTTCTCCCTATTTGCAAATTAAAATAACCTCCGGCAAATCAGTCGAGGTACTTGTGTTTTATTAAAAGAAAAATGCTAGGAGTAGTGTGTTGATGGGAACGCGCGTGTGTATGGGCTATGAGGTGTAAGTGTGTGCGTTTTACTGGAGTGTTTGAGAATTATGGTGTGTGTGTGTGCGCGCGTCTGCAGGACTGTGTGCGTGTGTGTGTGATGCGTCGGTGTATATTTTGTGTGTGTCATGACCGTGTGTGAGTGTGCGTGTTGATTTGGTATTGTGGATAAAGAAGGGTTGAAAGGGATAGGCAAAAACACACATAGAGTCAGCTTCCCAGTTTCCCCCTCCCCCAATAGATCTAAATGCACTGGCATACTTGAATATATGCATGCTGATGTGTAGGGACCTGCCAATGTCCCTACACATGGTGGAAAAATATTTTTTTAGTCTATCATTGATGATTTCTCTAGAAAAGTGTGGGGTTTGTTGCTAAAACGTAAATCTGATGTCTATGAAAATTTCAAAAACTGGAAAGTGTTAATTGAGAAACAGACAAGTAAAAAGATTAAAAATAGGAGAATTGATAATGGGCTTGAATTCTACAATAGCTTATTGGATAATTGTTTGCGGAATCTGGAATTCAACGACACAAAACTGTTCCTTACACACCACATAAAATTGGTGATGAACAAAACTTTACTAGAAAGGGGGAGAAGCATGTTGGCTTCTTTTGTGCACATTACGTTCGATTTGATGATTCAGTATTGTGGTGGTTGGGCCAAAGGTGGAGATTGTTGGGTTTGTGACATGTCGGTTTCTAACCTAGTGTTCCGCAAGTGTACGGATGTAGGTGTAGTAACAATTATCAAGGTCGATCCCACAAGGAATAGGGTTTTTAGGTAGTTTGATACCTCAATATTCTAGGAATATCCTAACTAGATACTAATTCAGGAAAGATTAATTTTACTGACTAAAATACTTAATTAAATATGAATTCAAACTTGGGAACCACGAATAATTAACAATCAAGGAAAACAGCATCCTAGGGTATCGATTTCAGAATATTTATTCCAATGATGATTAGAATTAACTTATTGATTTTAACCGATCTAGTGTTTATTAAGCGGCGCAATATTAACCTAATTCTCCTCTCGAAGTAATTAAATCGTTGATTAACTAAGACAATTACCCTCTCGAGTCAATTAATCCTAGAAACTCCAAAAAGCTCATAAACCTATGCCTACACAGTCATAGACAACTGCGCACTATATCGTACGTCTAATAACAAACCCCTTCTCTCGAAGCGAATTTGTTAAACGAGATTACTAAACCTAGATGGCCAGTCCAAATTCAGTGATTAAAATGGATATAAAGATAAACACGTAAAAGAACAGGATTCAATAAGTAAAAATGTAAATCAAAACATTGTCATAAAATAATTCCTACTTTCTAACCCTAGGACACGAATAGCTTAGCTACTCATGCCTAGGCTCAATCCAATACAATATTTAAGACAAAACATTCTAAAGAATTAAAACTAGGAAAAATTGCTAAACCCGAGTAAATCGTCCCGTTGATCGAATCTTCGTTGTCGTCCAAGTCGTCTCGTGCCTCAAACTCGGATATTACGTGTGTTGTGTGTTTGAAGAACAAACTTGGATCCTTTTTATAGAGTTAGATAAGCCCAATTGAATTGGGAAATCAAATCTTTGTTTAAAACAGGATTTTTCTTCACGACACTCATTTTGACACGGCCGTGTTGCCTAAATGACACGGCCGTGTTGCTTTGCAATACTTCAATTTCCAGCAACAATTTGGCACGGCCGTGTTGCTTTGTGACGCGGCCGTATTCTGTTCCAGAGCCTATTTGAACGTTGCGGACCACTTTTAACACGGCCGTGTTGCTTTGTGACGCGGCCGTGTCGGTTCTTGCCCCGTTTTGCTCCTGGACCAGTTCAGGCCGGTTCGGACCGGTTCGGATCGGTTTTGACCAGTTCTTGGACGGTTCGGACCGGTTCTCACTGATTTTCACTACTTTGAGCCGATTTTTACTCTGTTTCAACTTGTTTTCTTGTCCGGTAGTCGTAAATCACCACTTTTTAGCCTGAAAATGCTCAAAATACCCTAAAACAAGCCGAGTACGTCAATTGGTCACTTATATCACATTCCATCCAATTTCTAACCATTTATGCACATAATTCCTATAAAATAGTATCATATATTGACCTAATTACATGCACAATCAACGTGCATCAAAATCCCCCAAACTTAAACTGTTGTTCGTCCCGAACACATAAAAATTAATTCATGTATTTAGGGCGATTGGATGATAAATTAGTTTCAGAATGATTTTTTTCAAAAGCTTAAACATTGTAGTATAAACGAGCATGTAGTGCAAATATCTACTACTTTCGAGACTTAAACTTTCAAAACTTTTGATCCTCACCAGGTAAGTGTTTCTCTCATCTCTCAAGTGTTTTTGGCTAAGCTTTGCAATTTCACTCAAATTGGACTATACGCTCGGTTTTACCATAGGCTTGCCAATTGTCTACATCGAATTCAGTACATTTAGCATAAGTAACAAAGAATCAAGTAGGACTTATATTTGGTTGTAATATCGGCTTAAGGTAAGGTGGGACATATTTGGATATAAGTGACTATGTATTGGACTAATCAAGTTATATATATAACCCCACTACCCCTCAATACACACACTCAATCTCACTCTTCCCTTCTCAGCAATTCACCCCTTAAGGTGATTTCTTCACCTCCAAAAGCCCGTACAACTCAAGTGCTTTTTTTTTTCTGTGGGTACCACATCTTGGGACTACCCGATTTTCCTATTCAAATTCACATTTAATCATTTATGTCCTAGCCTCTCCTCAAGAATACTAATAACAACAAACCCTTTTTTTTTTCTCCTTTTTTTTTTCTTTTTTCCTTTTCTTTTTTTTTTCTTTTTTTTTCTTTTTTTTTTCTTGTTGTTTTTTTTCTCTATAAACTTTCGCACTAGGAGAGGCTATTCTTGGATTTCACCTATCACTTTTCTCTTACTTCCTTCATCTTTTCGAAAATATCCCTACTTCCCATTCCTTCCCACAACTTGTTCACCCAAAATTCCTTCCAATTCTCCTCCTCTAACTTGATTAATCTAATTAGGGCCAAAAGAGTTAATTCAAAAGGTTTCGGCTGACATTGTTAGGTTATGAATAAATAAGGCTATAAGGCTCAAGTGGGCTAACTAGGGACATTTTGCACAAAAATTCCGGGTAAAAAGGTAGTTCAAGGCTCAATAACTGGGTACAAAACAAAAATTGCCTATATCACTTCCTAAGTCACATTACACTTTTGACATATTCTCAACGCAATCTCAAGGCAAGTTCTAGAAACCAAGACATATATCCAATCAAACTCACACCGAAAGAAAATATAGCACTTCATAAATAGAAGTCACTTTTTAAGCTCAATTTCTCACACGGGTCATTTTGATCAAAGTTCTTAGTTTAACTCAATTTCGTCTCAAATTGTCTATCATGCTCCACTCTGTGTCAATTTTCAAATTCATGCATAAAATCGTATCATCATTAACATTTTATCATCTATCTTTTCCCTAAATTTGCAACAATTACCCCTTGGGTTTGCATTCTTTTTTCTTTTTGACTCTAACTAAAAAAAAAACTGAACTCCCTAAAACTCAATTATGGACGAATTGAAACAATAAACTTGAGTTCACACATCCACCAACACCAATTTTAACAAATACTTGGGCACACATCCCCAATACTCAAAATCAAATATCATAGCACGTACTTGATAACAATGGGCACACAGACCCCAAAATGAAAGTACCAATTAAGCAAAGGGCTCACAGACCCGACAACCGACTCAAGTACAAGTTCAACCAACACTTAACCAATCAATCCATCACTCACATGCTCAATTACACAACCAAATAACCAATGTGACCCTAAAGTAAAAATAGCAGCAAAACAATAAACATAGCGGCCAAGACGACCACAGTTCACCCCTTCCCCAAACTTGGCTAGAAGCCAACGTTTGGAGGAAAAACTGGTACGCCTTGGTGCTAACTTACAAATCATTGAGGCGGAGGCGGAGGTTGGAATTCATATTGGCTCCAAAATTGAGTCATTGCCTCCCATTGAGTCTGTTGTTGCTGTCTCCACAGACGGTCTTCATCACTTCTTTGAAGAAGTGTGTTGAGTACTCCTCGTTGAGCATGTAATTCTGAGTGAATAGTCTGAAGGGATCCTCGTACCTCTGTGCGGTGCCTCTCCATCGATGTTTGAAACATCTGCATCGACTCAGTATGGAGACGAACATCATCCCGTAATGAGTTTATGATACCCACCATGTCGTCATTTAACTCCGATGGGGAAGCAACTGTCGTCGATGCTCATTTTTTTCCTGGGCTGTCTCGGAGTGTGGCTACTTTGCTCAGCTGGTAGCCTAGATTGGAACACCTCGGAGTTCGGTGGTTGGGAGTGCTGGAGATGGTCTTCAGTGGACAACGACAGATTCGCTGTATCGTAGACTCCTGTAACCGTTGTCCCAAGCTCATATGGTAGACGAAGATATGGACCAATATTTTGGTACACATATGGGACAGTCCCATCCTCAGCGAGAACCACCACCTCCATCAATTCAAGCAAGTCCCATGTAAATTGGACTTCACCTCTCACCGGCTCCATCTCCGTTAAGTCTTTGTCATCAAACGCGGCTGCAATTGGAGTGATCAATCCTCCAATCATAATGCTGTCTTTTTATTTCCGGATGACATTCTCCATGTGCTCCATCAATATCATTGTATAGTCCACCTTATACCCATGCAAAATGTTCCACAACATGTGCAATTCACTCTGTCTCACAGCTCCCACTTCACGCCGGGCAAAAAGAGTGTAGGCAAGCAACTTCTGTATATATCGAATGACTAGATTACGAATCCATGAAGCTTTGGATGCCTTGGAGATATATGGTTGAGCTGCTACAATTGGTGGTGCAGCTGTCAACAATGCCCAAAAAGAGTGTGGGTTAAATACCTCCGGTGGAGTCACTTTTGCAAAATTCAGGAAGCCATATATCCTGTCCAGCTCATTGTAGGTCAATTTTCGAGCTTTCCCCATCAATTGGAACGTGATTCCATCCGGACGGGTGGAGTGAAAAGAACTGGCTGCAATGATGTGGAATGTGCTCAAGAACTCGAGAGTGATCCGTCTATATGTCTGCTACGTTCTCATGAGCTGAAGTAACCCGACCCGATTGAGCAGAGTACGGACATTATCATGAATGCCCATTGCCCGAGTCAAGTTATCACTACCAAACCGTGTTGGGATGACAGTGCGATGACGAAGCTCCTCAAACCGAGCCTTATGTTCCACCTCCGTCAAAGAGAACCTGAGAAGAGTCTGACTGTCATTTGGGTTGACCACCGGGGTGTCTTCAACCATGACTTGCTTGCCTCTGTTACGACTAGATTGTCCTTTCGGTGGTGCCACTTTTTAGTGTCCTGTGCACACACTTAACACCATACAAATCAATAGTATCACAATCCTTAGTTTAGCACAATTATAGACGGAAAAATGAATTATGCCAATGAATACAACGAGACATTCATATGCTAGTGACACCCGAGCCATTTATGCGTTATATACCCCCTATATTATGCTCAACTCCTACCCACTTCACTTGGGAGATCGTTAAATAATGAAACTTCAAATTTTATCAACTTGAGCATGCATCTTAATTCCATTAAGTCGTACATCATGTAGAATTTCTATAAGGAATAGAAAACAAGTGACATAACATCAATATAAATCATGCACATAACATGTATGATGATATGCCTCAATGAGTCCAACACATGAAATTCAATCTCGGGGTGCTCGTTCCACTCTAACCAAAACATTTTCATCTAATTTAACAACAATCACATCAATCCATACTCATGAAGTAAACCCCATTCACTACTCTCACAAGTTCATACCCAAATTGCATCATTTAGCACATAGGCACTACAAATATCACTTGAATCATGAAATCAATTCATCCCCAATACGAATTAAGCATCAAAATTGAATGGGAAACAAACTAATAAGGGTTAGCTTTACTTACCGGAGACGTTTAGTTGGAGAGAAACCCAATTCGGAATGTGCCCTAGTTCCTTGGAAGTGAGTCGAAATTTTCGACTTTGGTCGAAGTAGTGAGTAAATTAGAGTGTGTGATTGTGTTTGAGTTGGATTGTGGGTGAATTTGAGTGTGTTTGTGGGTGAATTGGTGGAATGTGTGTGAAAGTGGGTGTTTTTGTGCTTGAGTATCAAAAGAAAGAAGAGAGGACGAAATTAACAATGTCGCGTGTTTTAAACAGTTGAAGGGGTGACACGGCCGTGTTGTAATGTGACACGGCCGTGTTGAGTTTGAGCCAAACCTGGAGTTCTGTGGCATTTTTGACACGGCCGTGTTAAGTATGCGACACGGCCGTGTTGTAGTTGAACCAAACCTGAGTATCTGTGGCACTTTTGACACGGCCGTGTTTAGCATGTGACACGGCTGTGTTGTATTCCAGCGCGCTTTGCCTTTTTGAGCCAACTTTTGACACGGCCGTGTCATTTGTGAGACGCGGCACTTTGAGCTGAAGTTGACGCGGCCGTGTTGCATTCCAGAGGGTTACACTTATTTACGTCAGTTTTGACACGGCTGTGTTCATCAAGTGACACGGCCGTGTTTCTCTGATTTCCTTCCACAAGCGATAGGGTTAAGCCTACGTTGGTTTTGAACGGAGGGTTTATACTCATCTTCCATCAGAATTTTATGCATGCAAATCGTAGGACTAATTCCTTTCAAGTCAGCTATTGACCATCCTATAGCAGATTTATACTTCCTCAATACATGCAACAGCTTATCAGTTTCAACATCAGTAAGGGAAGAAGAGATTATTACCAGATATCTGTTCTCATTATCTAGAAATGCGTACCGCAGATGATCAGGCAATGGTTTCAGCTCCGGGCATCCATCACCCTCTTTTTGCTCTTCTTCAACCGCTTTCTTGTTTATGTTTTCTTGAGTCGAACTCTCCTTATGAGCATCCTGCAAGGCATTCAATGCACTAACACTTTTGACAAGATCAAGGTCAGTAGGGTCATGGAGATTAACATTATAAACAGAATTTGTTATGCATGTTTCAAGGGAATCACTATCATTTGGGGAGGTTAGTTTCCTATAAAATGCAGCTTCAATTGAATGAACAAAACTACATGTTTCTAATTGAGATGCATCCTCCCTATCATGATGTTGTAGAGCTTTATAGATTGAAAAAGTAACTTGCTCTTTATCTACCCTTAATGTTAACTCTCCTTTTTGGACATCTATTAATGCTTTTCCCGTTGCTAGAAACGGGCGACCTAATATTAAAGGGACATCTTTATCTTCTACCATATCTAAAACCACAAAATCCACAGGTATTATAAACTTCCCAACTTTTAACAAAACATCCTCTACAATCCCTTTTGGCCAAGTCATAGACCGATCAGCCATTTGTAAAGAAATTGTAGTGGGTTTCAAATTACCTGGACTCAATTTTTCAAAAATAGATAGTGGCATCAAGTTAATACTAGCCCCTAGATCACACAGTGCCTTATCAAATGTAACAGTACCTATTTGACATGCAATAGTAAAGCTACCTGGATCTTTTCGTTTGAGCGGTAGCTTCCTTTGGATCACAGCACTGCACTCTTCAGTCAAGTTGACTGTTTCGTATTATTCCCACTTCTTCTTCTTTGAGATCACTTCCTTCAAGAACTTAGCGTAGTTCGACATCTGCTGTAGTGCTTCAACAAAGGGGATGTTAATTTGGATCCTCTTCAGCACATCCAAAAACTTCGCGAACTGCTCATCAATCTTCTTCTTCCTTAAAGCTTGTGGGAATGGGACAGCCGGGACATAAGGTGGGATGTCTGCTTTGATTTCCTTTCCTTCGCTTTGCTTTACTGCTTTCTTCTTGCCCGATTGCTCGTGCTTCTATTCCATTTGCTCTTTCTCCACTACTTTATCTTTATCAACCGGCAGCTGGGGTCCCTCGTACTTAGTACCACTCCTCAACTGAATGGCTTGACATTGCTCTCGTGGGTTCACCACCGTATCACTCGGATATTGGCCCTGCTTGTGTTGGGCCCCGACAATCTTGATCAACTGGCTCATATTGGAAGACAACTCCCCAATACTTGCTTGAGTCTGCACCATCGTATTCTCTAGCCTCTTGATGTCTGCCCCTTGCCCAGTAATATGCTTGTTCAGCTCAATAAATTTCCCTTCTACTTTCTTCTCCAATTGAGCTAACTTCTCATCATACTTTTCAAACTGTGACTGGGCAATCACTTCTTGTGATGGCTTCTTACCGTCATGGATCATACCATTTGAAACAGCAAACCCAGGTGTTGGATTGAGTGTGTTCTTGGACGGTTCGGACCGGTTCTCACTGATTTTCACTACTTTGGGCCGATTTTTACTCTGTTTCAACTTGTTTTCTTGTCCGGTAGTCGTAAATCACCACTTTTTAGCCTGAAAATGCTCAAAATACCCTAAAATAAGCCGAGTACGTCAATTGGTCACTTATATCACATTTCATCCAATTTCTAACCATTTATGCACATAATTCCTATAAAATAGTATCATATATTGACCTAATTACATGCATAATCAACGTGCATCAGTTTGTTGGCCCAATTATTTATTTACCTGAAACTCACTTACCCAAGTCCAAACCCCTTGGCAGCCCCCTCTCTCTCTCTGTCTCTGTCTCTGAGTTTTCATCTCCCTACTCTTTTATTTCTCATTTCTGCCTATTTAAGAATAGGTTGTCCCATTCCATTCATCAAGCAGAATACGAGAGTCATAGTAAGAATTAGAGTCTTCTTCTCTTCTCTTCTCCAACAGTGATTATCTTTGTGGTAGTCTGAAATTTGGGTTGAGTGTGAGAGTACTTGAGAGGTGTTACCGGGTTTGGGTTTGGGTGTGAGTCTTTGTGACTCCGACTGGAGGCCCTTCCATTACCTACATTGATATTGTGATTAATCAAAGCGAGTTCAGGCTGTCTGAGCTAATCGAAGGGACAACGGACGATACCCAACAGTGTTTGAAGGTGAACCGGTGTGTGCGTGTAAGTGTGTATGCATGTAGGTATGTGAGTGTGTGACTGTGTGTGTGTGTATGCGTGACTGTGTATGTGTGATGGAGGTGTGATGGTCTTTGTATATGTGTGTGAGGGTATCTGCTTGAGAATGCAAATGTGTGTGTGCGTGTCGTGTTTGGTAAGAGAATAAGAGGGATGATGTATTAGTTCTTATGGGGACAACTATGTTGGTGTAAAAAGGAAAACAATGGAAATTGATTTCCAAGAAAAATTACTTTTAAGGATGAGATTGGGAATTGTTCTTTGAATTATTTATCGGAGGGGGGGGGGGGGCACGTGTCTAAAGGAATTGAATGAATGTTTATTTGATTAGTAATTCATAATTTTCAAATCAAGCAAAATTCTACTTTTATTCATCCAATCCATCTTCAATGCCTTTTCTTCTGTCAAGTCTTAGATAAGTCCTTAATTAAGATATCATTATCCACTATGTAGGTTACTCTGATCAAGAACACGATGGTTAAGTCTTTGCGTGAAATTTCAAGATTTTACTCAAATTGTGCTTTTAAGGTGGGGGTTCTTACTTTCCATATGAATTGTATATACTTGTTTCATTTACGTGTTATAGTTGTTATCTTATGAAATGCAAGATCTAAGTTGCGTTATATGTTTATGAAATGCAAGACCTAAGTTGCATTTATAAGTTTGATTGATCAATCCCTATAAGTTGGTGTGATTCAGGGCAACCTGTGCACATATATGTTATAAGTTGGTGTGATATAGGGTTGGCAACGGGGCGGGGTGGGGCCGGGCCGGGGGGCAAGTCCCCATCCCCGTCCCTGCGTTCGCGGGGATTCCCCGTCCCCGTCCCCGCGAAACTGGCGAGGATTTTTTTATCCCCGTCCCCGCGGGGATTCCCTGTCCCCATTTTTTTTTTATAATTTTATTTAATATATCTACTAATAAAATTGATAATAAAATAAATTTAGAAATAATTAATAGATTTAAATTTAACAAAGTTCGACAAAAAAATTAGGATATAATATATTTAGTTCATTTTAATATTACAATAATAGTAATATAATAAAAATAAAATATATATTTAGTAATAAAAATAAAATATATTTTTACTAAATAAATATATAGAATTACATAATATAATTGGATCCCCGCTACATATATTAGGGAAAAAAAAAATTATATAGCGAGGCCCCTCGGGGAACGGGGCGGGGAACCTATCCCCGTCCCCGCCCCGTCCCCGCCATCGGGGCAAAAATCTCCCACGTCCCTGCCCCACCAGGGGAAGAAAATGGGGAATTCCCGTCCCGTTCGGGGCGGATCCCCGCAGGGAACAGGGATTCCTTGCCCCATTGCCAACCCTAGTGTGATCTGGGGCAACCTGTGCACACATACATTATGTTGTAAGTTGACTGTTATTTATGTTTATGTTTCAACCATATATTTTTGATATGGACTTGTAAAAGGCTAGTGGTAGCTTACCCCCCACAACTAACATCTTCAGGTTGGCTTGGAGTTGCATGATGGGAGTCGGGGCGGACGATCAAACATATGAATCTTGCAGGGATATTTATGTTTAATAATGCAACTGTTTATTTAACTTTCTTATGTTTATTTTTAAAGTATCTTAGTAATGGATTATGATTATTTGGAAAATGCTTATACTTTGATCCATATGATCTTGTTTTTGAATCTTATGGAGACTTAGTTATTGATTAGTTAGAAAATTATTTTTCGCTGCTAGAGAATAAAATTTATATTTATGTTGGGATGGATTAATAGGTTTAAGCTAGAAAATTGTTTCTATTATTTTCCGCTGCTGCAAGTTAAGATTTATGAAATATGATTATATGATATGTTTTGTGTGTTAAAATGACTATTTTGTATATTTGTCATGAAATTATTTATGCTCAATTTATTTATTTATTTATTTTTAACGGCCTGATTTAGGGATAATCTTATATTAAAATAAAGAATTTTCATTGATAACCTTATTTTTTTTAAATGCTTTAAAATATATTTTATGAAAATCGGATCATTACAATAATATTATAACACAAAACTTTTAATGCATAATGAATTTAAGACAATTATCTACACCTACATGAAACAAAACTATAAATACTTTGTGCCATGTGTGCCCATAATAAAAAAGAAAAATCAATATCTTAAAAGTAATGTTATAGTGTAATGATGCGCTTGTAGTAGGGTTGTACAAAATATAACCAAATCGGCCAAATCAAATCGAATCAATTCAAATCAATTCGAGAATCCCGATTTATATTAGTTTATAGATAGTTATAAATTATAAATTTTACATATAATCATTGGTTTGATTATGAATTAAGAAAATAACAAAATGTTAAAGCTAATCAAAACCAATATAATAGGTGTACATACATTTATATATATATGTGTGTGTATTATATGATTATAAATATAACTTTAGTTATAAAATATAATTATAAGTAAATATATAAAAAGGATACTACTTTCCTTAATCTAAAAGAAAAAATATAAATTTTGATTAGGCTATGATTCTTTTCCTTTATGAAATTCCAAATATTAAAATTAATATTCATTATTTAATGTTGAAACCTAATTTCTTTCTGTCATAACATCTTTGATTCACAAACTCATACTTGATTAAACTTATTTTGTGTTATTCATGCTTACGAAAGAATTTACTTTTATTATGCAATTTATGCTTTATTTTATCATTTGGTTGAAACTATAAACTAATTGTCTATATTTAGATATTTTCATGTTTTTACTTTGCTTCCAATTAATATATTGAAGGATATTTGTGTTAATTTCGTATTCAGTTATTAATTTTTTATTAACTAGTCAAACCGACCAAACAAACCAATCCAAACAAAATCCAGAGAGCTTTGATCTGAATTTTTTTTATTTGGATGTTTTAAGTTTTAGTTGGTCTGGTTAGAGTTTTTGATATTTAGAAACTGGCCTTATTGGTTTGGCTACTGGATTTTAGTCAAAACAAGAAAAATCGACCAATGTGCACCCCTAATTTGTAGTGTTAATTTTCATATTCTAATCTTATATTTCATTTCGCTAGCTTATACTGTGTGTTATGATGCATGCACAATTATACATCTACCTAACTCTACATGATTTTATTAGATGGTGTATCATCATGATTTTGTTAGATAGTATATATTGTCCATGTCGTGTATGTTTAATTAAGAAAAATGAATGTTCACGGAAAAAGAAAAGAGCCAAACAAAACACACACATATACATAACATATATATGTAGTATTTAAATTAGTACTCAACATTGATATATATATATATATATATATATATATATTTACTTTTATAATCGAACTCGCTCGATGAATAAAGAGGGAGAGAGTGTTGAACTTCTTTTCTCATCTTCACTCTTGCATGTCCCATTTCAAGTCCTCTCTCACACATGTGACACCTAATCCCACCATCAAACCCTCCATCCACTTATGTCAGCTACACACTTAGAAGTTTAACAATTATAACCCACTCCAGTTCAGGCGGCGAACCGTTCGAGCATTTACATAAAAAAAATTCTATGAATCTGTAACATTACCAATCATCCGAAACTCTCAGATTTGTAGATTACACTCACAAATATGAACATCTAGTTATAAAACAACCGGATTTCAGAAAGATCACCAATTTATTTTTCGTAGAACACTACAACAATTTCATAAATAGACAACAGTTAAAAGACAACAGTTTTTTCCAGCAGTGTTGTCTATTCATGAATTAACAACAATTTTATGGCAATTTGTTGTCTATTAGCGACAACACAGGCTAATAGACAACAATTTTACAACAATTTTCAACATATGTCCTCTTTTAGCGCCCTTTTCCACAGATAGACAACATTTTTAATGACAGTTGCCCAAATATGTTGTCAATTGGAAATACATTCTCCAATAGACAACATTATTGTCAACATTTTTGAAAAACAGTTGGAAAAAGACATTTTAGTTTACAATACTTTTATTATGTTGTAAAATTATTATTTTAGTAAAGTCTTCAATGCAATTTTTATAATTAATAATATATTTGAAATAAAATAATAATTATGATTTTATTTTATAGATTGCATTTTATTTTATATATTGCATTTTATTTTAATAAAGTCTTCATTGAAATTATCGGGCCAACCCGATAATCTTAATATATTATACGGTAATAAGACAGGACGGACCAACTAATTTTAGGCCAGATTAAATTTTTGTTCGATCTGACCCGATTAAATTTTTTAGGTTCCATAATCACTTTTAACAATTCACTATTTCATAAAGCCCATTGTATGATTGGCTATTTCACTAAGCCCAAATTAGATATCCATACAAAAGCCCACATCTAATAGTTCATTGGACAATTCACTATTTCGTAAAACCCATTAAATGATTGATCCAAATCAGATATCCACCCAAAAGCCCAAATCTAAAAAGCGCGAAAGAGCGCGGGCTTCTTCCCTTCTCTCTCCTCCTCTTCCATGAATCTCTCTTTCCCTACAACCTCCTCCCCCGTCTCGCTGCAGAGCTCCGCCCCGCCGAAGTGGAAAATCTTCGCGTTGAACGACGGCTCTGTCACGATAATGCCGTTGCTCTTCACATCTCATCGATTTCCGTAGCTTCCGCTGGAAAACGACGACGTCTTTGCCGTTCAGAACGCAGCGCCACGACTGGGAGGAGGAGGAGGTGGAGGAGCGCCGCTTGCCAAGGAAGTTGTTGGTTGCGGCGCGAATTTCAGCAAATTCGTAGATTTTGGTGCTCTCCGGGAGGGTGTCGCCAAGGCTGGACAAGGAGGTGCGGCTGGAGGCGGAAGTGGTGGCGATACAGGGTTTCAATCTCTACTGCTATTAATCAATTTCATTTCAATTGCACAAAACACCGAGGTAATATCTCAATCCGCAATCTCCATCTTTTTTTAGCTCTGTGAAGCTGCATAATCTAGATTTCTCCATGTTTTCTGCTATTCCTTGTTGTTTCTATAACAATATTATCTTCTTTTATCAATTACCCCATAATTCTTAGCTTCTGTCTCTTTCTCCCACCATTCTTCTCCTTTTTCTTTTTATTTTTGTCCTCTCTCTTTTATTTTTTTCAAACTTTTCAATTCTACCTGTTTTCTGTGAGTTATCCCTTCGAAATCCACATTTTTCAGGCAGAGAGAAATTCTTTTAGCAGCTCAAAAGGAGAAACAGAAATGAAGGTTGGATTCTTTATTTTTTATTTGGTTGCTGACAGTGATCAAGTTTAAATTCCCCTTTTTGTGCAAGCATCTCTCTTTCTGATTCTTATAGGGTTTCTTTTTGCTGAAGGTTATTAGTTTTTTTAGAATGTGAAGATTGTGTGTGTGTGTGTGTCTACTTTGAATATGCTTATCTCACTTCAGATTTTCTTATGGTGTTTCAAGTATCCCGCACCTAATAGGCTAATACTACGTCGTTTAACACACCTGTTTAATTCTTTGTCCTAATTATGACGATTTACATATATATAGGGGCTTATAATATTTTCACTTGGTAATGTGAGATAACATGAAGCATGTTTAATCTTAACTGCAAGGCTTTTGTTTTTTGTTTCATGTAATCTTTGTTAACTTTGTTATGTTTTTTTCTTGGACAAAAATTTGTGCTGAAATTGGATTTTCAAGATAAGCAATACAAGAGAAGGGCTTTGAAGACAGTGGCTACTCTTGCAGGTTGTGAGTTCACTCTAATTTTTCAAAATTGAAGGATGTTATATCAGTTGTTACAGATTATTTAGCCTGAATGCATAGTTTAGTACAGAATACATTGAAATTTTCAAAATAAAAACAGAAAAATGTTGAGAGTACTAATTATCGTATGTTCCTTATTATATTTGAAAAGGTTTTTTCATATTTCTCATTGAATTTTGTGGTAAACTCACTGCAGTTTGTGATTGTGAATTTGAAGCTTCAATTCATTTTACTTCTCTCTCTCTAGACATGTACATGTATATGATGATTACTTCCTTTTTGTTCTAATATTATCCCTAAATATTAAGTAACTGAGGCCATGTTCCTCATGGTAACTGCATATATAATTGTCAGGGGTATCTAAGAAATATGCATCCATCATAATATTTGTGGTTGCTATTTTCTTCCAATCAGTTATCAGCCTTTTGGCAGCACATTCATGAGTAAATAATGTGCTTTTACTTCCAATCAGATTTGCTAAATACCATTAAAAGCCACGTCTGAAATTTAATATTCTTATTCTATAATTAAATTAAAGCCACTTCTGAAATTTATATTCATATTAATTTTTTGGCACAATCTTAGGCTATCTCGTTCCTTGTTTGCAGATTCTTTACTTGACACTTGTTGATTAGAAGAGTTCGTGACTACCCACTAGGCTTGCTTTTGAAGACTGCTATCTACTTTTGTTAGTGAAAGATACATTATTTTTATATGTTTAATTATACTACTAAATACTTATTTGGGCTTATTTCTCAAGTATTTACCATTAATTTTTTCGGCTTTTATAAGTTTAATTCTTTACTGTGATATAAACAACTCTTATATAATTTTTTTGGTGACTAGTTATATAAAAAATGGATAAGGAATGGATGAGAAAAGACATTTTTTCACATGAATATGAGGCTGGAGTAGAATCTTTCTTGCAATTTGCATTGCAACATGCGGATGACACATTATATGTGTTTACATTTTTTGAGTATTACTTTTTATGTTAGACTT
This sequence comes from Ajuga chamaepitys, assembly GCA_958295605.1. NCBI lineage: Eukaryota > Viridiplantae > Streptophyta > Magnoliopsida > Lamiales > Lamiaceae > Ajuga > Ajuga chamaepitys. The sequence continues at coordinate 26,217,042 of OY282495.1, read as the reverse complement.
GTACTTACTATTCTCCACATTTTTATGCTAAAAAGCAGGTTTGTGAACAAATGGCAGCAGGTAGAAAGAAAAAAGCAGCGCATGATGATGATCGGAGTGAGGACACAACTAGTGTGGAGTCCGAAGTTACTCAGGAAAGTAGAAGAACGAAAAGAGGTCATACACACATGGATAGGTTGGTTGTTCAAAGGGGAAAGGGCCTCAAGAAAGATGTTAGGTTCAATAACAATGGAGTGCCAATAGGTCCAGAGGCTGCTGAAATGAAAAGTTATATAGGCGTCCTTGCTCGGGGAAAAGTCAATATCAACTACGACTCATGGAAGCGCGTGCCCCGACAGACTAAAGAACTGATATGGGAATCTGTTAACGTAAGTAAACACCTTGTGTGATGTTAGTATGTATTTCTGTTTCTTGTGTGATTATACATCATAAGTACAATACTAATTTCGTCTCTTATATCTTATTTCTGATTTTTTTAGTTAACATACAATGTTCCTATGTGGTGGAAGAGATCATGTTTGATGTCTGCAAATGATAAGTGCCGCGGATTTAAAACCACTCTAACTCAGAAACATGTTTACGCTAATATGGACAATTCTGATAAGTTGAAGAAGCCACCTGCTGATTACGATATTACACAAGAGGATTGGTCATCTTTTGTGATCAGCCGCATGTCTCAAGAGTTCATGGTAAGAATACTTCTAAAATCCTTATGAGTCCAGCCAACAATTCATTGTGCATTACATTGTTAGTTAGTTTAGATGTTTATGAGTGATGGTATGTTTGTATGAAGTCTTATCCGGGATAATGATCCACTGATTTTTTATCCCTGGTGCTGAATATAGCATGTTAAGTGTTTATCAGTTATCCGGGCCAATGAATGTAGCACTACTGATAGATGCAAAAAAAATAGTTTTAGGTGTTTTCTGAATCTAAATAGACTAGCCGGGTAATTATTCTGTTTAGACAGACGAAATCACCCTCGACCGAGTCAGAATCGGCCTCGACCGAGTTGGGTCAACTCGACCGAGGTAAAATACCCCTCGACCGAGTTGGAGTCTCTGACCAATTTCACGTTTTGCTCTTCATTTCTCCCTCGACCGAGTTTCTAAACAACTCGACCGAGTTAGACTTTCTGATCATGCTTCAACATCTCTTTGCTATTTCCGACTTTTCTTGCTCGTTTTCCATCCGAACCTTGTCCAAACGGACTTTTTGGCCTTTTTATACCTGAATAACACTAAAACAAGCAGAAACACGTCATCTAGCTCAAAAGATGGATTTTAATCACTTTTCGCCCAAATACACATGCATATGTCCCATATTACGACCTTTAATTGACCTAATATACATGTAAAACTAGCATGTATCATTTACTTATTTCTACATCCTAGAAACGGAGCGAGGAACATAAACTGAAGAGAAAAGCAGTCAAGCACCCCCATAGACTTGCTCGCAAGGGTTATTCAGGCTTAGCTGAAGAAATAGTAAGCATTGAAATTATATTTTCACTATGAATTCATTATCTTCAAACAATATTTTACAGTTACCATAATTAACATCCCTCTCTCTCTGTCTCTCTCTCTCTCTCTTATTTGGCAGGCTGATGAATTGTGTTCCGATGATGAATTAAACAGAGCTATTCTATATAAGAGGGCACGCATGAACAAAAAAGGGGAAATTGATTCTAAAGACAAAAAACTTAAAGAAACAGTGAAGAAAATTGTAAGCACATATTTTATGTTAATTGCTCTATAATCCTATAGCAAAAGAATTGGGAATTGGTATACATACTGACTAATGGTTTTTGGTTTTTTTATTGCTTTTTGCTTCTTTGTTTATGCATCACAGGATAAGTTTATAGAAGAAAGGAGACGGGGTACGCTAAAAATCACGGGAGTAAATGATGGTATTGTCCCACGATCGCTTGAGTCGAAAGAACATCCTGGCCGTGTGATGGGAGTTGGAGGTTATGTGACTCCAACAGCCTACTTCAACACTCCCGACCTGACTCTTTTCAATGAGCAAAAGAGGGAATTAATGGAGACCAAGAAGACTATCACTGCCCAAGACGAACGCATCAGAAAACTAGAGGAACGGATGGCAAAACAAGATGAGCAAGATTTGGAGGCTGATTTGGAGCATGACAAAGATTTGGATGATGTGCAGATTCTTGAAGTTGACGATGTAGTTTTGCAGGTAAAATTACCAGATTTCATTTACGTTACCTATCTTTGGAAATATGGTTCACTATATGTATATCTCTTGGTAATAGGGGGATCCAGTGGGTTTGAGGTTAGAATCATCCAACGCCATTGCTGCATTTGGAACTATTGTTCCTGTTAGTGAGGAAAAAATGCATTCTGCTCCATTCCCAAATAATTGTGTGCGTGTATCCATCGATGAAGTAGTGAACAAGTCAGCACTTTTGCCTATCCCAATCTCGGGTGAGTGTGAACTGCTTATTGATGCTGTGGGAACTTTTGTAGCATGGCCGAGACACTTGGTAGTTTTGAAAGAGAAGGTAAATGTGACTCTTTATTTCAATATATATATATAGTTGAAGCAAAACACCATTCTAACATGTGTATTCACTATATTAGAAACCCAAAAAGAAGTACAATCTTCAAGTGAAAAGGCATGCAGATGTTCCAAAATCATTGAAGATGTTATTTTGCTATGCCAACCATGCTTTAAAGTACAAAACCGTACAAATCCCACTTGATTATGACGTGTTTGAGGTGGACTTTAGGATTCATGTGCAACTAGAGGATATCTGTTTTGTCTACAAGTTGCAACCAGTCACATGCAATTGTATAGTTGTCTACATATGGTAATCCTTGAATTTTAAATATTATTTGCTACCTCGAGTTTTCATTGATTATTTATACTAACCTTGTATGTTTCTTGAAATACTAGGCATCTTTTTAGAAAGATGAAAGAAAAGGGCATAGAAGAGAAATTCTGTTTTATGAATCAAAATAGCATCCCATATTTCCAAGATGAGAAAGAGACTGAAGACCAAAAGGCTGAAAGACTAAATAAAAGGGCACAGTTTGTAGCAAATAGGCTGATAAGTTCATCACCAAATCAGCTAGTCTTGGTGCCAAGTAATGTTGGGTAAGAACTATTTCTCTAACTACAAAATCTTATATTTCCCATTTTATAGCTGGAATTTTCTCATTATTGTACGTGGATAGGTATCATTGGATTCTCAGTGCCATCGACCCTTACAAGGAGATTGTCTACTTAATGGATCCTATGAATCATAGAATTCGAAGTTCCGATTGGAAATATATTGTGGACAAGTAAGTCTAGATATTTTTTATCAATTAAAAAATTTATTTAGTAAGTGACATTCTGACTTAAACACTTTTGAATGTATGAAGAGCATTAACAAGTTTTAAGGAAGCCAAGGGTATTAAAGGGAAAAAACGGCCAATATGGGAAATAATACCTGTAAGCACTTTACTTCAAATATGATTACTTATGTATTTTGGTTTACATGTATTTTTATTAACACTTTTTAACTTAGGGTCCTCGCCAACCCGATGATGTTCAGTGTGGTTTCTATGTAATGCGTTTCATGAGACAAATCACTGAAGAAACTGAAACCATTGACCGGGTTTCTCTACGATCGATGGTAATTTTAACTAATGTAATTTTTTACATAAATAATATTACTTTTCTATTATTTTTATGCTTTCGTAAAATGGAATTAATTATTTTTTCTTGTGTTAAATAGTTTAAACAAGCGGAATACAGTGTGGCAGACATTGATGAAGTTCGTAGTGAGTGGGCAGACTGTGTCCAAGATTACGTCTATGATGACTGAATTATGCTGGTATATATGTCAATTGTATTAAATAATATTACTTTTCTATTATTTTTTCTTTTGTTGACGTACTCGTTTATAATATTTTCATTGGCAGGAAGGCAAAGAAGGTACATATCTTTTGAAGAAGTTGCTGTGGAGTTTCAAACATTTTTAGAAGTCGTCTTAGATTCAAATTAGTTAATATTTTGTGGCGTAAAGTGGCAAGGAGTACACTTGTTATCCTTTTTGATGAATTGCACATTTTTAGATATTACACAATCATGTTTTATCTTGGATTGGAGAGATTTATTTTGATCTATGAATGCATATTTGAGAGACGGGTAATTATTTTTCAATTTATAATTATTTTTAATAAATTATCTGTTAAATAGACACGATTTAAAATGAAGAACAACGGGTAAAAGACAATAGCTAAAAGGAGCTGCTAAATTCGAAAATAAACACTAAATAAACAATGATTTAAATTGTAGAACAACGGGGAAAAACTGTTGCTAAAACTAACAAAAACAACAGTTTTAAGATTAAACAACAGATACAAACTGTAGTTAAAATTAACAAAGACAACAGATTATGTCTGTTATATGAAGTGTTGTTGTCCATGGAACAGACAACGGTTTTTACTTGTAGTTAAAATGGTACTTTTAACAAGAGCACTATTAATAACAGACTTATTTATAACTGGACAACAGCTAAAATCTGTTGTCTATTTCAAAAATTCTTGTAGTGGAAGGACGACTATAAGAACACTTGATTGCAGAGATCCACAGTCCGTGCAAATTAACTGATGGATTACGGGAAAGATAAGTTTTATTTTATACATATATATCATCTCAATATTAATTAATATTACAGAGAGATTGAAGGACCAACCAGAAATTACAACTTTTAGTATCAATTATGCTATGTATTTTGTTCTAAAATAACTTACACTAATAGTGGCATGATTCTAGTACATTTGTCTGACTTCCCAAATTACATAGGGACATATTTTTTTTTAATAAAGGCATTATAATCAACATTTAATACTAAAAGAAGGTTGCATAAAAATAGGGAAAAATACATGTCGCTTTCACAATTTTTTGCCAATTTTTGTTTTATTTTAATTTTTTAAAACTACTCTTAAATACGTGAAGAGCCCCTAAAAAACGGGGAGAAGTGTCTCATCCACCTTCTTTTGTGGGTTCTCCACCAAGTAATTTTTTATTTTTCGCCTTCGAAATTTCAAGGTCTTATAATTTTTTCGTCTCAACTCGATTTTTCATAAGAAATATATCAAATTATACCACTTTTGACGACTTTCGATTTAACATTTTAAGTGTAAAATACATTTTTAGGATATTAATGATGTATTTTGATTTTAGAAATTTGTACATAAAATCAAAATGTGATATAATTCTAAAAAAGATATATATTTATTTTGAACGGATTGAATTTTTTTTTTAGGATTAAAATTATTTATCTTAATAATTTTTGGATAGTTAAAATTATTTGGTTTAAAAAAATCATAAAAAATACAAATTTATTAGGTTTGCACTTTACAATACACAAAAACTTAGATATATCTGCTAAAGTGATTTGTTTTTTTAATTAGTTTGCTTATTATTTTTTTCTATTTTGTGAAATGAAAAATTAACTTACCTACAAAAATAATAAGTGAATTATTTTTATTTGAATATGACATGATAATATAGTTTACCACTCATATACTTAACTAACTATTATGTTTGTGGCTTCTTATACTAATATTAAATTATTTAATATATGCGGCTTTCAATCGATAATTATGCAATGACATTATTTATCCTTATATGCATATGTAATTATTACAACCTGTGTAATGCATACTGAAATAATAGGGAGAGAAATGAACTAAATTTCAAGTTTGTATTTAAAATTTTACTTAAAATATTCAACATCATCAGATCATGCATTCAAATAATTGAATTAATAAAATTTATGAAAATATAATTGATCATTTATATTTGTGACAATGAAAGGTATTAAAAGTAAAAAAAAAAATGAATAGTTAAAATTTATGAAAATCTAACTGGTAGTTTCAATTTGTGATAATGAAATATATTGAATGTAAAAACCATATAAGGAGGAAGAAAGATAATTGAACAAAAAAATATCAACTCTCGATTTTTTATATTCTCAAATAATATATAGACTGATATATATATTTTATTATTATTATTATCATTATTATTATCATTATTATTATCATTATCATTATCATTATTATTATTATTATTATTATTATTATTATTATTATTATTATTATTATTATTATTATTATTATTATTATTATTATTAAAAAAATACTCATCCCGTGCATCGCTCGGGAGGACATCTAGTAACTTTATAGAAAGTGGGAAAAGACATCCCTAAAAATAGGGAATTAACCACATAAAATTAGGTTACTAATTTGATACAGAATAATCTCAAATGATTTCGAATACTTATATTGTTGAAGACATAATTAGAAAGGTCATTTAGGCGGAAAAATGTTATAGTTTTCATTTATAGGCGATTTCACTTTTATATATTGTAAGATACAAAAAATGATATGCAATAATTAGTTGGTTGATAATGATTTTTTTGGGGAAAATTCAGTTTAGTCTTCTAAGTTGAGTCTTGTCTAGCAAATATATTATATGCTACATAATTTTAACTTTTGCCCTGTATGTTTTGAAAAATGATCAATTTCATAACATAGCTCACCGGCTGTCACCGGGGCCGATTCAATATTTTGAGAGGCCTTGTGCGGAATTTATTTTGGCCCATGAGTTATTGATTGAAAATATATTATTTGATATATAACCATAAAAAATATTATATTCCGATTTTGTTATTTCAATCACTTCAAAATAAATTTAACATATTTCAGTCTGTAACTATACGATTAAAAATTTCTATATGGATGACTAAATATATGTTGTTGACTAAAGATCCAAAAAAATGATTGGTAATAATAATAATGAGTAGGTCTTGGGTGCACCATGCGCACTACTTCCTTTATTTTATTAAAAAGAAGGGAAAATAGATATTAAATGGTGTCTCAGCCGCGTTGATAACACGTTATTTATGCATGTATTTAGGTCGATTTAGGATCATATTTTATATCATTTACGTGCATATTTGACCGGCATTTATTTATATTAATAATATTTGGGTCATTTGACGTGTTTCGACTTGTTTTAAGGTATTTTGAGCATTTTCAGGCTACCGGACGAGGAAACAAGTTGGAAAAGAGTGAAAACCGGCCCAAAAGAGTGAGAACCGTCGAAGAACCGGTCCAAACCGGTCCGAACCGGCCTGAACCGGTCCAGGAGCAAAACCGGGCAAGAACCGACACGGCCGCGTCACAAAGCAACACGGCCGTGTCAAAAGTGGTCCATAACGCGCTGTGGGTTCTGGAACAGAACACGGCCGTGTCACCCAAGCAACACGGCCGTGTCAAATGTTGAGCAGAAAGTGAATTTTGTGCAAAGCAACACGGCCGTGTCACTTAAGCAACACGGCCGTGTCAGAAGGGTTTTTATGCGAGGATTTCATATTTTAATAGGATTTTGAGCCTATCTTCCCCAAGATTCGTCCCCAACTCTATAAAAAGGACCCCAAGCTCTAGGAAAGGGGGATCAATCAATAGAAACACAGAAGGACACCAATTACATTATTCCACCTAGAAGAAATCTTGGAGGACAAGGAAGACGAAGATCATCGAGACGGAGTCATCCGGGTTTATTTATTCTTGTCTTAGTTTTAATTCTTTACAATGTTTTTATTAGAATTTTGTATTGGATTATTACTAGGCATGAGTAGCTAAGCTATTCGTGTCCTAGGGTTAGAAAGTAGGGATTTTTATGACAATGTTTTGCTTTATGATTTAATCTATTAATTCCGTTCTGTACGTGTTTATCTCTATGTTTGTGCTTAAAACTGAATTTAGCTTGATCACCTAGATTTAGTAATTTAGTTTAACAATTCCGCTTCGAGAGGAGGGAATTGTTATCAGACTTAGAACATAGAGCGCAGTTGTCTATGACTGTGTAGGCCGTGGCTTAGGATCGTTTGGGAGTTATTAGGTTTAATTGACTCGAGAGGGTAATTAGCTTAATTAATCAACGGTTTAATCGCTTCGAGAGAAGGATTAGATTATTGTCGTGCCGCCTAATAAACACTAGAATTGGTAAATTAATAGGTTAATCATATTCAACATTGAATTAATATCCTGAAATCGAAGCCCTAGGATACCTTTTCTCATTGATTGTTAGTTTTATTTGTTTGTCAAGTATTAGTTAAATTTCTTAAGTCGTATTAAAATCAACCTTTGAAACTTAGTATCTAGTTAGGACATTCCTAGATTATTGAGGTATCAAACTACCTAAAACTATTCCTTGTGGGATCGACCTTGACAATAGTACTACACCTACATCCGTACACTTGCGGAACATTAGGTTAGAAGCCGACGTGTCAAGTTTTTGGCGCCGTTGCCGGGGAATAGGATTTAGCGCTTAGTTTTTATCTTGAAAAATAGGAGGAAACTAGACTAGATTTTATTTTTTTCGTATTTTTAATTTTAATTTTCGTTTTTATTTTTTTGGGTTAATTTTAGTGTTACGCGGTAGTTCTTGTTTTTGGTGTTTTCAGGCTTCGTATGCACACCAGATCAAAAGGGAAAGAAACCCTTCTTCCTTTCGATCCAGAAATTGAAGCGACAGCCCGCAGATACCGAACGAGAAGAAACTTCACAGTTGAGATGGAGAACCCACCGCAGCAACCGAATGAGGAAGTATTAAATAGAGTGCTAACAGCCTTAGCACGATTGGACGATCGCGTCACTACTATACAGCAGCAGATACCTGTACAGCAGCCACAGCTGCAACAGCAGTACGGACCAATTCATATAGACCCAGCTGCAGGCGATGAAGATGACACGCCCATTAGCGACTGCTTGAAGCCCAGTCCAAACCAGCAGGCAGGAGGAGTGCAACCTCCACCACTCAATGCCAACAACTTCGAGCTGAAGCCTGCACTAATCAACATAGTGCAGCAAAACCAGTATGGGGGAAGTGCGTTGGAGGATCCGAATGCGCATCTGATCAAGTTTCGCAGACTGGCCGACACAATCAAGATCAATCATGTGCCGCACGAGCAAGTCAAGATGAGACTATTCCCTTTCTCACTGAAGGACAGAGCATTACAGTGGTTCAATTCACTAGAAGATATCAGAGATTGGGAAGACTTGAGTACTTCTTTCCTGTTGAAGTACTTTCCACCAAGCAAGATGCTCGACCTGCAGAACCAGATCAATCAGTTCAAACAGTTGGACCAAGAGCCATTCGGAGAGGCTTGGGAGCGATTCCGGGATCTTATCCGGAGTTGCCCTCAACATGGGTTCACCAAGAAGCAACAAGTATGCAAGTTCTACAATGGTCTACTTGCTCCGACTAGAAACCAAGTGGATGCAGCTGCGGGTGGAAGTTTGATGGAGAAGTCAGTGAGGATGGCATTCTCAATCCTGGACGCGATGGCCAAAACGAGCTACCAATGGTCGAATGAGAGAAACATGCCAAGGAGGGTAGCCAGTGTCCAAAAATGCGAGCCCGTCAATAATGAGCCAATTGAAAAGCTCACAGCACAAGTAACAGCATTGACGAGCCAGGTGAATTTGCTAACTAATCTGACGTTAGCACAACAGCCAGGGGGTCCGGAAGAAGTTGAAGAAGTAAAATTTGTGAATCAACGAAACTTCAACAACTTCCAGAACAATCAGCCTCGGTACAATCAGTACCCTCAGAATCATCAGAACTTTTCATATGGGAACGCGCAAAATACACTTAATCCGCCACCCGGATTTGCTGTTACAAATGGCATGATCCATGACGGTAAGAAGCCATCACAAGAAGAGATCGCGATGTCACAATTTGAAAAGTATGATGAAAAGTTAGCTCAGTTGGAGAAGAAAGTGGATGGAAAATTCATGGAGCTAAACAAGCATATCACTGGGCAAGGGGCAGACATCAAGAGGCTCGAGAACACGTTGGTGCAGACTCAAGCTAGCATTGGAGAATTGACATCACACATGAGTCAGCTGATAAAGATAGTAGGAGCTCAACACAAGCAAGGCCAATACCCGAGTGATACAGTGGTGAATCCGAAGGAGCACTGCAATGTTGTGGAGCATGAAGAGAGCTTGAAGGACCAAGAAGCGAAGGAATCAAGCGAGGAAGTCAAAAACATTGAGAAGGAGGAGGTCAATACAATCATAGATAAGAAAACTTCATCTCCTATTCTTGATGAGTCTTTTGATTTCTGTTTTAAAAATTCGTTCTTTGCTAACCTTGATCCTTTAGAGCAATCTAGAGTTGTTGTGGTGAACCAGGAACCATTAAAGGAGAGAATCCAAGTTAAAGAGAAAACAAAGGAGTGGGAGGATGGAAAAGAGGCGACGAAGAAGAGACCGAGCAGGCCCAAGAAGAACGCAAACACAAGCATGAAACCAAGAAGAGCAACAAAAGCAAAAGATCCAGGGAGTTTTACTATTTCTTGCTCAATTGGTAGTCATGAATTTCATAATGTCATCTGTGACTTAGGGTCTAGCATAAATTTGATGTCTCTTAAGCAGTATAGACAATTAGGATTAAGGGAAATTAAACGGTCCTTTACTACTATCAAATTGGCAGATGGATCTTCATTAACGCCGTTGGGAGTAGCAGAGGATGTAGTGGTAAAAGTGCTAAATTTTGAATTCCCTAGTGATTTCTTAGTTGTTGACATGAAAGGGAGTGATGAATTCCCTTTTATCTTAGGAAGACCCTTCTTGGCGACTAGCCAAGCACTAATAGATGTACCTAAAGGGGAGTTGATTTTTCGGGTTCAAAACGAAATAATCACACTCAAAATACATAAGTCGGGTCTAAGGGGTAGGCACAATTGTAGCATTATTTACACTACCCTAACTGCTGTAGAAAATCCTCATGTCCCAAATAGCTCTTTAATTGGTCAGAAAACATCCGACTCGGGGTGGCTAGAAGAAGGTTGATAGGAAAAGGACGTCCGGCTGAAGACGTAAAACAAAGCGCTTGTCGGGAGGCAACCCGATGTTTATTGTTTTATGTTTATTTTCTATTGCATTAATTTTATGTTTTACGTGTGTTTTAGTGTTTTTGTTTTAGGAATCAACATGGACGAGTGTTGCAAGAAACGGGGGTCGAAAAGACGGAAAAATCGCGTTAAAAGGAGCAGAGGATGCAACACGGCCGTGTCACATTATGGACACGGCCGCGTCAAAAGGCACCTAGAAAGTGTTTTTAACACTGGAATGTAACACGGCCGTGTCACATGCTGGACGCGGCCGTGTTAAGATAGTTCAAATGCAACACGGCCGTGTCACACAATTGACACGGCCGCGTCAAAAGCCTTCTCAAAACGTGTATCCAAACTGGAATGCAACACGGCCGTGTCACACAAACGACACGGCCGTGTCAAAATCAGCCCAGAAACATCAACTTTGGTTCAAATGTAACACGGCCGTGTCACAACCTTCGACACGGCCGTGTCAATACTTCAGCAGAAAAAAAAATGCAAAAAAAAAAAAAAAATTCAGAACGCGATGCGGAGACGGCCGAACCAAGATTCAGTAAGGAGCAAAATGGCACGATTTCGGAGCTCGTAGGGGTTTCAAAAAGCCGTCGTCGAAACGATTTGTAAGTTAGCACCAAGGCGTACCACGTTTTTCCTCCAAACATTGGCTTTCAGCCAAGTTTGGGGGAGGGGGTAGACCGTGGAACGTCTTGGCAGCTAGATTTCTAGTTTTGATTTATTTTGTCGTTTGAGAGTCTTGCTGTTGATTGTGGGTCCGTGTACCCATTGTGCGGAGTTTTATTGTTTCGATTGGTGCTGATGGGTCTGTGAGCCCAAGTTGATTGCATATCGTTTCTATGTTGAGTTTTAGGAGTTTAGAGTCTTATTAGTGTGTCAGTTTTTTTTTAGAGTCATAAGAATAATAAAACCCGGAATTAGGTAACAAGTGAAAAAATAAAAAAGAGAAAATTAGGGAAAGATGGATGATGAATAGTTGATGATGAGATGATTTTGAGAAGTAGATGAAAAATGGCACATAATAGAGCATGAGAGGTGTTTTGAGACGAAATTGAGCTTGAACTGAGAATATTCAATCAAAATTAACCTTGTGAGAATTTGAGCCTAATTATACTCCAAATTTTGGAGTCATATACTTTCTTTCGGTGTGAATTTGATTGAATATGTGTACTAATCTCTAGAACTTGCCTTGAGTCTTTACTAAGAATGTGTCAAGTATATGTTGTGATTTAGGAAATGATCTTAGGCAACTTTTTGTTTAAGCCTATTTGTTTGAACCATGAAAATTGCCTTTGAACCATAATGAAAAAAATTGTCCCTAGTTAGCCCACTTGAGCCTTACAGCTTTATTTATTCATAACCTAACAATATCAGCCAAAACCTTTTGATTTAACTCTTTTAGCCCTAATTGGATTAATCAAGTTAGAGGGAGGAGAATTGGAAGAAATTTTGGGTGAACAATTTGTGGGAAGGAATGTGAAGTAGGGATATTTTCAAAAGATGAAGGAAATAAGAGAAGAGTGATAGGTGAAAAACAAAGAATGGCCTCTCCTAGAAAAAAAAAGAAAAAAGAAAAAAAAAATAAAAAAAAAAAGGAAAGAAAAAAAAAAAAAAAAGAAGAGAAAAGAAAAGCTGTATTATAGAGGAGAGGCTAGAAAATAAAGTGTTTAAATTGTGAATTTGCTTAGAACATTCGGGTAGTCCCAAAAATGTGGTACCCACAGAAATGAAAAGCACTTAAGTTGTATGGACTTGGGAAGGTGAAGAAGTCACTTTGCGGGGTGATTTGCTGAAATTTGAAGAGTGAGATTGAGTGATTGTATTGAGGGGTAGTCGGGTTAGACGTAACTTGATTAGTCCAATGAATAATCACTTAAATCCAAATGTATCCCACCTTACCTTAAGCCCACATTACAACCAAAATAAAGACCTTTTTGATCTTTTATCACACATATCACGTACGAGGTCTAGTGTAGACGATTGGCAAGCATATGGTAGACTTTGCATGTAATTCAATATGAGTGGAAATTATTCTAGCTTAAACACTTGAGAGATGAGTGAAACACTTACCCGGTGAGGGTTGAATAATTCGAAAGTTCAAAGTCTCGAGATTAGTTGATTTACGCGTTATCGCATATGCTCAAGTGAATTGTGTGCCTAGTTGTTTTAAGGAAAATCAAACTGAAACTGAATTCATCGTCTAATCGCCCTAAACAAAATGCATAATCACTTGTCTTCTTTGTGTCTTTTTGTATGATGTTCGGGACGAACAACAGTTTAAGTTTGGGGGAGTTTGATAACACGTTATTTATGCATGTATTTAGGTCGATTTAGGATCATATTTTATATCATTTACGTGCATATTTGACCGGCATTTATTTATATTAATAATATTTGGGTCATTTGACGTGTTTCGACTTGTTTTAAGGTATTTTGAGCATTTTCAGGCTACCGGACGAGGAAACAAGTTGGAAAAGAGTGAAAACCGGCCCAAAAGAGTGAGAACCGTCGAAGAACCGGTCCAACCGGTCCGAACCGGCCTGAACCGGTCCAGGAGCAAAACCGGGCAAGAACCGACACGGCCGCGTCACAAAGCAACACGGCCGTGTCAAAAGTGGTCCATAACGCGCTGTGGGTTCTGGAACAGAACACGGCCGTGTCACCCAAGCAACACGGCCGTGTCAAATGTTGAGCAGAAAGTGAATTTTGTGCAAAGCAACACGGCCGTGTCACTTAAGCAACACGGCCGTGTCAGAAGGGTTTTTATGCGAGGATTTCATATTTTAATAGGATTTTGAGCCTATCTTCCCCAAGATTCGTCCCCAACTCTATAAAAAGGACCCCAAGCTCTAGGAAAGGGGGATCAATCAATAGAAACACAGAAGGACACCAATTACATTATTCCACCTAGAAGAAATCTTGGAGGACAAGGAAGACGAAGATCATCGAGACGGAGTCATCCGGGTTTATTTATTCTTGTCTTAGTTTTAATTCTTTACAATGTTTTTATTAGAATTTTGTATTGGATTATTACTAGGCATGAGTAGCTAAGTTATTCGTGTCCTAGGGTTAGAAAGTAGGGATTTTTATGACAATGTTCTGCTTTATGATTTAATCTATTAATTCCGTTATGTACGTGTTTATCTCTATGTTTGTGCTTAAAACTGAATTTAGCTTGATCACCTAGATTTAGTAATTTAGTTTAACAATTCCGCTTCGAGAGGAGGGAATTGTTATCAGACTTAGAACATAGAGCGCAGTTGTCTATGACTGTGTAGGCCGTGGCTTAGGATCGTTTGGGAGTTATTAGGTTTAATTGACTCGAGAGGGTAATTAGCTTAATTAATCAACGGTTTAATCGCTTCGAGAGAAGGATTAGATTATTGTCGTGCCGCCTAATAAACACTAGAATTGGTAAATTAATAGGTTAATCATATTCAACATTGAATTAATATCCTGAAATCGAAGCCCTAGGATACCTTTTCTCATTGATTGTTAGTTTTATTTGTTTGTCAAGTATTAGTTAAATTTCTTAAGTCGTATTAAAATCAACCTTTGAAACTTAGTATCTAGTTAGGACATTCCTAGATTATTGAGGTATCAAACTACCTAAAACTATTCCTTGTGGGATCGACCTTGACAATAGTACTACACCTACATCCGTACACTTGCGGAACACTAGGTTAGAAGCCGACGTGTCACGCGTCAACATGCATTATTGTTGATTTTTGCATAAAACATGTTTGATATTTACATAAAGTATGTTTGATAATTTCATAAAGTATGTTTGAGTCACAATTTTAAAGTGAAATAAATTCAAGACACAAATTCCTAACATAGTGTACTTAAGATATAGTTGATTTACTCATAAAGTATGTGTGATATTTACATAAAGTATGTTTGACAATTTTATAAAGTATATTTGAGTCACAATCGTGTGCGGCCGCGCCAACTCCATAGCGCCAAATTCCCCTTTCCAGTCACAATTAGTCGCCAAATGTCGCGGCCGCGTCAACATGCATTATTGTTGATATATTTACATAAAGGATGTTTGATATTTACATAAAGTATGTTTGACAATTTCATAAAGTATGTTTGAATCATAATTTTAAAGTGAAACAGATTCAAGACACAAATTCCTAACATAGTGCACTTAATGTATGGTTGATTTACTCATAAAGTATGTATGATAATTTCATAAAATATGTTTGAGTCACAATAGTGCGCGATCGCGCCTACTCCACAGCGCCAAAAACCTATTTATTTTTGGGCCAAAAAATCGAACCGAACCGCATGAACCGGGGTCAAACCGGACTGATGCACAATAAGGCTATTGTGCACCTTGTACACACGAGTTTTTGCCAATAATTAATAAGAGAAGATTTTTCTGGAAAGAGAGTTACATAAATTTTGGGATTAAAGTTTATATTAAGTTCTAAGATTAAGTAAAAGTTAAATAAGAAAACTTATGGAAAGAAAGGAAAAAGAGATAGGAGTAATTTTGGTAAGAAAAAAAAAAATACTAATTAAATACAAACTAAATATTATAATTTGATATAATCTAAGAATCAAATAAATTCAATAATTTCGTTAGCTAAAGCTTTTATTTAAGTAAAAGAGAGTCTTTCTAAAAATATAAAGAGGAAAATGTAACGACTGTCAACTAAAGTCAATACTTGAAACAAAAAATGCAAAACTCTTGCATTGGCCAAGGTTGAACCAGTGACCTCCTGAAAAGAAAAAAGAACCTTATCATTGTTGCAAATGCTATCTATTAAAAAAATTGCTAACTTTAATTAAATAATACTATCTCAGTCAATTATATTGAAGAAAAATAGGAAAAAGGCTCATTGCTAACTAGGGGCCTGGTGCGGCGGCACCACCTTGATCGCCCATTTCCAGCCCTGGCCGTCACTAACTGTGTAGAAATTTGATACATGAGCTGCGCATGACCCATTGATTTGGAGCTTTCCAACGAAACAACAGACTTAACAAGTCATTTGCCAACTGTGCACTCCACATATGCTGCTGAGATGCCACATAATTTTATCCCACTTTAAAAATAATTTAAATTGAAAACAAATTTAAATAACTTTTAAAAATGTATGAAAGAAAATTTTAATAAAATGAAAAATAATAATCAAACCTGCCAAGGATCCCCATCCACCCACCTACCATCACTGATCACCCTTCGATGTTGCAAGTACAACAAACCCAAGAAATTAAATGGAAAGAGTTTCAATTTTTTGTGAAATGGTCTCGATCTAGTTTCAAATTTGTCTCATTTTAATTTTTAATTGATCATCTGCTCTTGGTTGAACTGCTAGGGTTCCACCATTTTTGTGGACTGGCCCTCACTTGACCCATTCGGTTCACACTGGTTTTGTGGGTGTTGGAAAACTCTTACACATTGCTAGTTACTGTTGCCATAAAAGGATTAACTGCTAGGGTTCTACTTTGTTTTTTGTTTCCTTTGTTAGTTAGGTCCCTATCTTTGTTCAAAGGTTGAACTTTGCCGGAGAAACATAATAGCAGTGGTGGTAGAGATGTGCATTATTGGGGAAGAAGATAAAAAAATAAAACAAAAAAAGAAATTAAAAAAAAAAAAGAGAGAGAAAGAAAATAAAATCAATTTATTAATTAAAAATTAGTTTTGATTCTGAGATTACCTAGACTAATAGGGAGTACGGGACCCCAAAAACAAGTAACCGGTCTAGTGGAGTGGGAAAGTAGGATACTCAAAATTCGTGGGTCAAAGCCATCCATTTGAGAGAGTAGTTTGGGAGAACTCTTTCTCTGTTTGAGGAGTAGCAGTCAACATAGCGAAAACATAGACACCTAAAGGAAACCCCAAATTCGTGGCAAATAAGCCAAGCTCGATTATTACAAGTGGCGAGCTGGTCGCCTCTCATATGGAGGAATAGTACCGTTGGTCCCCTCGGGGCTCACAAGCCTTTTGTCCATCAACAACATGCCTAATTCTTCATCGGGTAGTTCCCAATGTTTGTGCTACCGGTGTGGTGGCAAGAGTGGCACATTGCAAAAAGTCACTACCTTCCCATAAATTAACCCCTCTCAAGTATTAACGAAATTCTCCTAAAAAGGAAGGTGGTTGGGACGAATCAAAAGGCCGGTAAGAACAATCAACTGACCAAGTAGTTGAAAAAAAAATCGACTATCCTAAACTGATAGTCTCTTTGTCCTATGAGCACAACGCCTTTGGTGTAATGAACTCCAAGCCCATTCAGATAGAGTATTGAGCGAAAATATCCATTTCTCTTTTCTGGGTTTTAGATTTTTTGTTTCAATTTTCATATTATTTAAAATCTACGATAAATTACAATCCCTTTCTAAAGAGGAGAAACAATAAATTACAATCCCTTTCTAAAGAGGAAAAACGAATAAATTACAAATCTTTTTATATAGTAGTATTTATTTTATTATGTTATGTGGACTGCAAATAACTGGGTAATGACTTGCCACGTCTGTTGTTTTATTGAAAAGTTCTAAAATTAAAAGTTAGGTGTAACTCATGTGTCAGATTCCGGTATAGTTAGTGGCTGTCGGTGAATTGTGGCTTTAAAATTGATTTTGTTTTTGTTTTTTTTTTTTTTTTTGGCAACATATAGTACTAAATTGCAATTACATAATATACGAGACTTTTACTAAATACTTCCATCGTTTCATATTAATTGACATTTTAGGATGTAAAAGAAGAATTAAGAATGAAACTTTTTGACAGATATACCCTCACCTAATTTAGAGGATAAAGATTTGACCAAATAAAAATATCTCTAATAGATTGAAAAATAGAGATTTTTTAGGATTGCGTCCAGGGAGAAAACTAGTAGAATTGGTGAAAAATATGTAAAACGTCAATTAATAGAAAAAGAGAAGAACATCCTAAAACGTCAATTAATATGAAACGGAGCGAATAAATTCTAATTTATGGGACTAAAATTAACATTTTCCTCAATTTCTTCTTGAATTTGGTTATGTTTGGATGAAAAAAATTGATAACATTTCTATTCCATGGTACAATCTTACCAACTACCAATCAAATCCAAACATCCTCCTTAATTTTATAACTACAAAGGAGAAAATTTGGGATAATTTTTTAATTTTGTAACTATAGGGAGAAAATTGGGGAGGAGTGACAGTATCACATTTATTGGCAAAACAAATTAGTTAGGGGATAATTGGACTGGGATGTAGTGGCATGTACCACGTTCGATGAGCACGTCCATGGACGGGACATTCAAAAAGGTATTTTAGTTTAAGGGTATAGTAGCTTAGGATGTGCATTGGAAATTGTAAAATGTGTATTGGAATTTGTAAAAGAAAAGTGATGTAGATAATAGGGTGTGCATGTGGAGGGATGAGTCATCCGATGTAAAATGAAATACGTTGAGGATGACCCATATCACATCCGGATGGGGACATCCCAGTCCAATTATCCTCTTAGTCTGCCGTCTCGTAAATAAAATACCTTTTATTCCTTTCATTTCATTATTCTAATATTTTAGTTATAGGCTAAAAAAATAGAGTCGGTGTGAAAATAGAGTCGGTGATTCACACGCACACGCTCTGCAGAATTTCACGGCGATCTTGTGGTACCCCTCTCTCTATCTCTCATTTTTCATCCTCTCGGATGCCTCTCCCAAATCCACAAGCTGTAACAAACTGATTTCACACGCAAAGCATTGGCGAAGGCAGATTAAAAATTAGAAAATAAGAAAGGTAAGAGGATAAATTTACTGTACTCGGATCCCATCTCACCATCTTTCAATCATTAAATATACGTGAATATATATGTATAAAACAAAAGAAAATAAATAAATCCACGAAAGTTGAAGACTTTTTTGCTGTATTTGATTCTCGTCTCACGCATATATATATACAGGCACCTCATCTCACTACGAGCTTCTCTATCGAGTGCAGAGCCACACGCACCGACACTCAGCCTTTCTACAGAATATGGGCCAATAAGCCGAGGTCATGATTTCTTTTTCCCCAGATCTGTATTGATAATATAGAGAAAGGTACGTGAGAGACCTAGCATAGGAATGTTTATGTTATTTGAGTTTTGTATTTGATCAGATCTTGCTCTTCCATTTATATTTCTTGGTTTTATTTCTTGATAGTGACGCTTTTCTTCTTGGATCTTGATATTTATTCTAGATCTGCACTGTTTAAATGTGTGTTTTTGGTTGAGATCTTGAGCAATTGAATAATGGTCATAGTTCCTTGCTGAGATCTTCTAGATGTGTATATATTACAGCTTCCAAGCAAATGTATTCGGATTCTAAACACGCTTATCGTCTGGATACTGTTATTTAGTCAGATATGTGTATATATTGTCTCTATCTATGTCTGATTTATTGATTATTTGGATTTGATTAGTTGCGGCTTTCTATAATTAATGGTGTTGTTTATTGATTCTTACTCAGCTGGTACTAGTTATGGATGAAAGTAAATGATATGCTGTTGAGCCCTGTTTGATTGTCTAGGCTCTGCAGAATTAATTATATATCACTAGTTCAAATATATAGTGTGCTAACACGCTTCTCTCTGCTTGTACCTTGATACATCTATTGAATAGGCTGCATAGGCTTGATCTATGATTTTCTTGTGCTGTAGGCAATAAGGAAGTATTTTTGGGATTGATTGCACGGCAGAAGTTAAAGAATGGCTTTAGGGAAGTACTCTAGAGTTGATGCTAGGAAATCATCATCAGGTTACTGTTCGACAGTAACAATTGTGGTTTTCGTAGCCCTTTGTTTAGTTGGGGTATGGATGATGACATCATCATCTGTAGTCCCTGTTCAGACGCCAGATGTTTCACAGGAGAATAAAAATGAGGTGCAAACTAGTGTTACTGAGAGCGATGCTGAGAACAAAAATGAGGCTATGAACGAGGATAGCGGCAGCGCAAGCCAAGATAGTGGTACAAGTGACGAGGCAAAGCAGAAGCAGTTCGAGGATAATCCTGGAGATTTGCCTGATGATGCAACCAAGGGGGACAATAATGTAAATACGAGTCAGGTAGATAAAAATGATGCTGCACCTGAAGAGACGGGAAAGAACACAGAGGGACCTGAAGAGAATTCCGAAGGTGAAAAGAAAGATGGTGCAGATGAAAAAGGAGATGGATCAAAAGAAGATACAGAAAATGGAGAGAAAAATAAAGGTGATGGGGAATCTGAGGCGGAGAATCAAGACTCTGTATCTGGCGAGACTAAAGAAAATAATTTAGATAATGAGAAGAAGTCTGAAGAAGGCTCAGGCAAAACAGAGGGAGAGAAAGGCGATGGACAGATGGAGGTGGAAAGTGAGAAAGATGACTCTGAGAAAAAGGACAAACCCAGTGAAGTGTTTCCTTCTGGGGCCCAATCAGAGCTTTCGAATGAATCAACAACCCAAAGCGGATCATTTAAAACTCAGGCAACAGAGTCGAAAAATGAGAAAGAAGCTCAAAAGTCAGCTAATACGGGAAATCAAAATAAATACAGTTGGAAGGTTTGCAAAACAACTGCTGGACCGGATTACATTCCATGCCTTGATAACTTGCAGGCAATAAAGAAACTTCCGTCAACTAAGCATTACGAACACAGGGAGAGGCATTGTCCGGATAATCCTCCCACCTGCCTTGTTCCTCTTCCTGAAGGATATCAACGCTCAATAGAGTGGCCGACAAGTAGAGAAAAGGTATAATATTATGAATAAGTGTGTTTTCCCTTAATTTGTTGGTTTCTTTCTTTGTTAATTGACCTATGTCCCTTTTTGCAGATTTGGTACCATAATGTTCCGCATACCAAGCTTGCTGAAGTTAAAGGACACCAAAATTGGGTTAAATTTAGTGGGGAATACCTTATCTTCCCTGGTGGTGGTACCCAGTTTAAGCATGGTGCTCTTCATTACATTGACTTCATACAACAGGTACGGTGTTGCATGTGCCTCATTGTGTTAGCCTCTATGCATTTTCATCCCTTCTTCAGGCAATCTCGTGCGTGTATGCTAACTATATATGTATATATAGTTATTTTTTTCCATATCCCTGTGCCACCATATATGATCTCAAAATGCTAAATCATTCTGAATTCAGATTTGGTCTTGATATGACAGTTATTTTTCCTTTTCTGTCTCATGTTGTTTAAGTTTAAGTTTGACTATTACATTGTTTATCTGCACATGAAAGATAATGGAATAGCATTCTGTAACTTTCATTTTCCAAAATAGCTAAAAGAATATTCAAGAATATAATATCAATTTTTGTTGTTTCATCTTGTGCTCAAAGCTGTAATATTTTGTTTAGCGACCATTGTAGATAGCTTGGAATTCACTTAATTTGAACCATTTGTCATGTAGTCTGTGCCTGACGTTGCTTGGGGGAAGCGTTCTCGAGTAGTTCTGGATGTTGGCTGTGGGGTTGCTAGTTTTGGGGGTTTTCTGTTTGATAGAGATGTGTTGACCATGTCATTGGCCCCAAAAGATGAACATGAGGCTCAGGTTCAATTTGCACTTGAAAGAGGAATCCCAGCAATATCTGCTGTTATGGGTACACTGAGACTCCCATATCCTGGGAGAGTGTTTGATATCGTCCACTGTGCACGTTGTAGGGTTCCCTGGCATATTGAAGGTATTTCAATGTCCCCTGTTCAGTTAAGATACCTTCGAGAGGCACTTCAGATATATTTCTACTTTTGAACATTACATTTTTCACATTGCAAACAAAAATATATAGAAAAACTTGAATTTCATTGGTTGCCTAACATCCTTACAAAAATTAGGCGGCAAGCTTCTCTTGGAACTGAACCGATTACTACGGCCTGGTGGTTTCTTTGTTTGGTCTGCCACTCCTATTTACCAGAAACTTCCTGAAGATGTTGAAATTTGGGAAGGTACATTCTATGGTCTCCTTTCTTGTTGAGCTTTTATGTCTGTATCTCTATTATCAGTTGTGCATTTTGCTGATAAATAGTATTTGACAGCCATGAAGAAGTTAACCAAAGCAATGTGCTGGGAGGTTATTTCAATAACCAAGGACCAAGTAAATGGAGTAGGAATTGCTGTTTATCGCAAGCCTACTTCAAACGAGTGCTATGAGCAGAGGTCCAAAAATGAACCTCCACTATGCCAAGACTCTGATGATCCTAATGCTGCCTGGTATGCTTCCCTAAGTTCCCTTCCTCTTTTAGATATAGCCCTCTACTTCTAATTATTATATTATATGATATGATTTGATTCTGAGCTGTGCCCAAAGCATAAATTAATGTCATAAACTATATTTTCAACTCTTATTCTGACCAGTTATCTTGATACGAGCAGGAACATACCTTTACAAGCATGCATGCACAAATTGCCTAATGCTTCATCAGAGCGAGGGTCTCAATGGCCAGAAGAGTGGCCTGAGCGGGTGGGCAAAGCGCCTTACTGGTTGTCGAGTTCCGAGGTTGGAGTTTATGGCAAGCCAGCTCCTGAAGATTTCGTGGCTGATTATGAACACTGGAAACGTGTGGTGAAGAACTCATATCTTAAGGGAATGGGAATAAACTGGTCTAAGGTCAGAAATGTCATGGATATGCGAGCTGTCTATGGAGGGTAAGCTAGTGAAACGTGACTGCGTGATTTTTGATTGAGGACAGCCACATTTGTCCCTCTAATTTACTTTCAATTAATAAGTATCTTATTCCGATTAATTACTATCATGAATTCTCTGCCTCCCAACTACCCCACCCCCTCTTGAAGAAGTAAAATCTTTGTTGTCTTGTTTTGCTTATGATCATGTAGTTTGCGTGTGATTTTATTTTTTTGAAGTATTTACTGTTCAGGAGGAGATATTATGTTATATTTCGCAGACTTCTCATTGTTTGCTTTTCCGAAATGTAGATTGGCAGCGGCTTTGAGAGAATTGAACATTTGGGTAATGAACATCGTCTCTATAGATGCTCCAGATACACTTCCAGTCATTTACGAGCGTGGTCTTTTTGGAATTTATCACGATTGGTGTGAATCATTCAGTACATACCCAAGAACTTACGATCTTCTTCACGCTGATCATCTATTCTCCAAGATTAAAAAGAAGTGCGTAGCAAATAGCACTGTCCATACATATCCTATAATTTAGGTCTTGTCTAAAAACATCTTGAATTCTGGTGACAGGTGTAATTTCATGGCCCTTGTTGCTGAGGTTGATCGGATTTTAAGACCTGAAGGAAAGATCATTATCCGAGATACAGTGGAGATGATCAACGAACTGGAGAGTATATTCAAATCCATGCAGTGGGATATCCGCATGACATTCTCCAAGGACAAGGAAGGATTGTTGTGTGCCCAGAAAACCATGTGGAGACCTAAAGAGGAGGAGACGATTGTATATGCTATTGCAGCTTGAAAAGCATCTAAAGACACGTGTCAATTCGTGGGGCTCGCTTGCATGCCACGGAAGATAGGTATTTTTTTGGGGGTTATTAAAATGGTCTTATTTTTCTGCAAACTATCATGTATCATCATGCCTTGGCGTAATTAGTGTAGTTTCATCTTTTCTTTTAGAAGTTTTGTTGAAGTTTAATCTTGTAATGATTTGTATTATTAGCGGCTTTGAGGGGCAGCAAAAAAATGCCCCTTGCTGTAACACCTATTGGTTTATTACATTGCTTACTACTGCTGTCAATTCATTGTCTGATTTAAATGCATCTGGTCAGGATATGTGCCTTAGACTACATTGATACTTGGGAGAAAAGGTGCAATGCCTCTGTCAGAGGGTACTCACCCTCTTTTATACTTAATTGTCTTTTTTCCTGCTATTATGTCCCGAAATGATCATATTGCCCTTTATGTACCTTTATTTAAAAATGCTCTTTATTATTCTATTTTTCCTTAAAACGAGCGAGCATACTTTTTCTTTCAATTCAGTCCTTATAATTTTATCCTTTTGGTTTTGTCCAAATAAATTTTCGTCCCGTATTTTCTTAATTATAAATTGGCCCCAAAATTAATTTTCTAATGCAAAATTAGTCTTTAGTATTAATATGGAAATAGTCCATTATGACCATATCAAATCCATCATGCTTTCATCAATTGAATTTCTTGAAACATAAATCAAGTTTTGTACCTTTTTGACTGAATTACCGTCGAGTCGTAACCACCGGGTTTACGAACTGCTCCTCATAGCCCAACCACTCGATCGCAATCGATGGATCCAGACGTAAACTCCTTCAACAACAATCAGCACAACCTCGTTTCGTTTTCTACCTCGAGGCGTATAGTATTTTCTTGATTGATGATCAGAAATACATTTTATGGAACATGATAAACAAAAAGCCCAACTTTTATTAAGAAATCAAAAACTTATTTATTACATTAGTACATCTCCTTTCGGGAGGAGACGACTTGTTTAGCTACCCATGGTAGCTATGTTCTTCACACACATGCACTCGAAAACTGGAATGGAAAGACCGCTAACTAACTATTACAATGTTTATTTTGTAAGAAAACAGAGGGGAATGGTCGATGCCTTCTGCTTCCTTCTACCCTGTATTTATAGAGGTTTGAAACCCTTATCCTTGAATTATTGCGTCCAGTTGTAAACCTTGGATTCGTCTCACAGATTTTCTTGATGCCTCTCTTATCCGGATCACATTCATGTGGTCCATCCTTCACATGGTTCACATGTTGTGGACCCTTGCCTCACATGCAGACTTTAATTATTCATTGTGAATGCCTCCACCTTTTGTCGTTTTTGGTGGATACAATTCTCGTGACTCAACCCATCGCTGTTTGTTGGAGACCCCTTTATTAATTTTCTTTGGGTGGTCCCCTTGGCATCCTTTGCTTTCTCGATGGTTCTTTCTCGTTTCTCTTCCCTTTGTCATTGATGACAGGGAACGCTTGCCCGAATAGTGCCTTTTCCTGTTCTGGGCACCTGAGACAAATCCGGCTTGTCCACCGTCCATTATGTGCCATATTGCAATACTTTCTGGCGGTTTCTGAACTTGCCGGCAGCTCGTTCTTCCATAACATCTCTCTCTTTTGTTCAAAGATAGTCTCTGCATATGGAGAGATTTTGGATGTCATGGTGTTGATCAAAAGTGGTCCATTCGCCGTCTTGTGAAAGACTTTGAAGCTCCCTTTGATCTTTCTCATTTCCATGAGACAAACCCATATGCCCCAAGCTCTCCGTGTAGTAATATCATCCTCCGTAAAGGTTGATACTAAGGGGATCTTGTGATCTGGGACAGACATGTTTTTGTTTGCCTGTCTGGGATCAGGTCTTTGTAGCTTTATAAAATGAAAAGTTGGGTAAGACCCGTTCTTGTATGGTTCTGGTGCTGCTGATATAAACTTCAGCTCCAGAATATCTCCATGTTCGAGATGATTGTTGTTCTCCCATGTCTCGAACACAACATTGTATATTCATCCCAGAAGTTTTGAAATTTCCGGGAAACTTGGTGCCACAGTATGAACCGAAGTTAGAGCTCCAAAATTATACCATTCTTTTATTTCTTGTGGATTGGCTCCTGGGTTTGTCCACATTCTTGGATATTTACCAGATCGATCAATCTGGCATTTTGCTGGGTTAACTCCAGCCCCTGTAAGAATTTTCTCCCATGTTCTTTGATGAACTTGAAACGGAGAAACTTTAAGATAGTTAATATCAATCTTAGAGGTACCAGCCATTGGCCTATGATTGATCTCTCCCTCTTTTACCCCAGAGGTGCTGGGTTGGCTTGAGACATCAGGAGGAGTATCCTCCGTTTGCTCAATTATTTCTTCAGCTAGATCAGTGTAGGGATCTAACTTAGAACTCGTGCTCACAGTACTTGAATTTGTGGCGACCGGGTTAGAGGCCCGTTCTCGGAAACTCGACCTTTTGCTTTGCTGAAAAAGCTTCCCGTCGGATAGGAATAATCAGGCTGTCCCAAAGGCAATTACTTGCAAGTTTGGTAGACTTCAGTGTGCTTTGGACTTTTGACAAGTCCTTCTGCTGTACTCGACCCACGACTTTGGCTTGAATATCCAAGTCGTTGATCCTCTTATCAAGCTCCTCCAAACGTTCCTGGAGATGCCTGTATCCTGTTAGGATGGAGTTGGCTTCACTAGACTCCATCTCTCATTAGAAAGTATGCAAGAACATTTTCGTGAGACTTTATAATGACAACTTCATAATCAAAATATTGACAATCAGCTTGCCATCTAAGTAATCTAGCTTTCTCAGGTTTAGATTCAATCTTTTTTGTTAAGAAAGCTTTGACACATGTGTTGTCAATTTTAAGAATGAATTTCTTAGGCAGTAGGAATAACGGCCATTTTCTGAAGGCCTTTCGCACTGCAAAGAATTCTTTCTCATTGATGTGCCATCTTGCTGCTTCGTTTTCTGCAAAGAGACCGCTGCAGTATCGGCATGGCACTTCTCCATTAAGGGTAGCTTTGGTTAATACTGCTGCCCACCAATGATCACTGGCATCTGTGTAGAGTACCAATTCATCATCATCATTCGGTATTACAAGCTTTGGAAGGTCTTTACAGATCTCTTTAAGCTGTAATATTGATTCTTGGTGTTCTTTTCCCCATTTGAAATCGACATCTTTCTTTAACAATGGGCTGAACATCTTCCTGTATTTTGCCAGATTTTTAATAAACATCCCGTCAAAATTGACGACTCCAAGAAAACTTTGTACCATGGGGTATCTCCGGCTCCGCCAATCATGATTTTCGCTTGCTTAATTCCTCGTTTGAGAATAAGAACCCTCTTTGAGAAATCTCTTCCTGCAATAGCTGGTAGATCTTCTCCTAATCCTGTAGGAAACATTTCTGGCTTGGCTGTGCATATTTCTGCGCCTGAGTCAATGTAGGCCGCGGAATATTCCGCTCGATATTTTTCATATAACATCCCTATAGAGATTTATATTGAGAATGGACTAGTAGCCATTAATACCGGGCCTCTTTCTTCATAGAACCTGATATTTTCTATGAGCCAATGTAAAGACCACCCTATCTGGCTGTCGTTCCCAAGGTTTGTGCTCCTCGAGAAATTCCAATCCAAGGATAAGACGCCCAATTTCTCGCCCTGCTATTCCTTGGATTATCAACTCGTTTTCTCCTAGCTGGAGAAGTCCTTCAAATCTCCCTAATGAAGGTTGTTGTAGATAATATAAGACGTCACAAGGAAATATGTTATCCTTTTGAGTGATATTGAATACTATCTTCACTTCTCTCAATCCCTCTGGACATTTTAATTCACCTTTAGTTGTAAATTTTTCTGGCTCCAGATTCTCTTGGGAGATAGGTCTCTTTTCCCAGCTCCGACTCATGATTCTACTATCATGAGAAGAGACTCTTCTTGGTTCGAACCTTTGACTTGTAGTTCTAGTCATAATAGGTTGATCCGCGATTCGCATATCCATCTCATGGATTGATGGCAACTCCATAATCTCCGGACGGACTGCATGTGCCACTTACTCGAAGATATCTGGTATTTCGATGAACTCCTTTCCCACCAACAGTTCTAAATTAATGGTGGGTATTGGACAGTGCATACGAAATACTATAGGTAATAGAGTATGGCCTATTCCCTTCTTTCATCAACTCCTTGTTCTTGAAATCTTGATGAAGGGTTAGAACTCTATTAAAATCGTGATCTGCCAAGTTATAGGCAATCCTTGGATAAATGTAGGATACTAATTTCCCGGCATATAGATTTCCTGAGATTCCTCCCAGACTTGCATCTCACAAATTCTCTTTTGTCGAAGATAGCAATATCAATCGGAGAATCAATTCCTTCTTTGAATGTTGATTTGATCAAAATTCTGATGGCTCCGATATGGATCCATTGCATCTTCTGAGCAATTTCTCTATTCATTCTGCTTAGTTCCTCTCTGATTTCTCTCATCGAAACTAGCTGCATCTCCATCACATTACTTGTCAGTTCCATGGGAATTGCAATTTCCCCTGCTGTGACTTTGTAAATGATATGATGCTTCCTCTTCTTTAGGAAATGTCCCAAAGTTTTGTCCAATCTCCCAACTGAAAATCCATCATAGATTTGGAGTTTTGGGTCTTCTCTCTTAATTTTCATAAGAGTCTTATGAGAAATTGACATTTGTGAGAAGAACCCAGAGAGATCTTCTTGCGTCTCCTGTCGGAAGACGTCCTCTTCTTCAGTCTGATTCTGATTCTGAAGACTCATCCTCGCTATAACCTTCCTCTTCATATATGCTTTCATCTGAAGGAATTCCTTCAAACTGATATACTTGAATTAGATCCTGAAAGTATATGGCCTCTTCCATTTCTGGAGTTGCCTCAAACTTTCTGATTCCTCGTCTTTGATTGTCTGGACAGTCTGTTGATATGTGGCCTTTGGCACCACATGTCCAACAATTGCAATTTTTTAAACTTTCATTAGCTCTTGTATGAGCTCTTCTGAAAGTTTTCCTTGTTGATGATGATCTTCCCATGCTCATTTGATTTGAGCCTGAGGAAGAACTTCTGCTCCGGCTTGGTCCTGACCTCTGCCCCGTTTTGTAACTACGGGCCTTCTGTTTGGACCAAAACTTTCTAGGTCTCCATGAAGTCCCAGATTTCTGGTTACCATCTCTTCTGGCATAAGGATGATTTCTCCTTTTTATCTTCTTTTGCCTAAATGGTTGACCTCCCATAATAGTAGGAATATCGTTTTCAACACAACATAGAGGAACACTTTTGTTTATTCCTCTTAGCCTCTTGTAATTCTCATGGAGCGCCGCCTGATAGCACCACTCAGCAAGCTTGATTTTAAGGAACGACATCCTTCTTGCCACGGTATACAATCTGTCCTCTAGAGGTGGCTGATATTCTTTAATCAGCATTTCTCTCCATGGACTTGGGATCTTGGTAAAGAATAATGAAATAGCGTCTCGTTCCTGTATTTTTTACTTCCATCTATACTCTGTAAAGAGTTTGATGAACTCATCTACGTGACAAATATCACGTAACTCCAGGCTGTGAAGTGCCTGCCTGTATCGTCTTCAGCTCCTTCAAAGTAGCCCACTCCAACGAATCCTACTTTAAGTACTTGAGCCATTTTGTTGACGATCTCTGCTAAGGCTTCGCCAGCCCAGACATTTTCTACTATCTCAGGATTAGTAGCTTCCCAAGCAATTTTCACTGATCCTTCCAAACTTATCTTCAGAAGTGAGATAAAGTTCTCTTTATCCAGATCTAGCGTTCCAGCTGCAATCTTCATTGCTCCTGCCCACTCATCTATGAGTAGTTCTCGGTTCTTGAAGTCCAATGTATCCAGGTTGAGAACTAATCCGTATGGATGTATTGGCTCCAACTGAGATCTCCCATAAGGCGATTGTATAAAGTTTGGCCTTTGGGTTCTCTTTCTTGTTTCTGCGGGAAAGATATAAGCACCAGTAGCGAAATCTCCCATTGGTGGTATATTTCCGCCTGTTGGGGGGTCATGGGATCCCTCGCTTTATGCCACATTTGTTGGATTCTGTGGTGTATTTTGGGGAGTCTGTTGTTGTCCCGTAGAAACATTTTCTTGCATTTTTAGATCTACAAGACCCAATCCTGCAAAGGATTGTGCAAGGTCGTGTAAATCCTCCAGATTTATTCTATCCATTAGGATAGACTCTTCCGGTTTAGAAAAGCAATCATCTTTTCTGTATCCGTCAGCTCTCTCTTTACTTCGGTAGTTTTCTCCTTTTGATGCAATAGGGGTTCTGTGCCAAAAGATGGGGAACCTTCTCTTCTCCTGGCCATACTTAGCTTTGTTTCCAAGATGGCCAATCTCCTTTGAACCTCCTTGAGTGTTTCAAGGATTTCCTTCTGTTGGTCGAGGATGGTCTCTCCATAACTTTGGACCGTCTTCTGGATTTCTCTAAGATCGGTAATCTTAGATTTTTCTCCACTTACTTCTTCCCAATTAGGTCCCCTCATGAGTTTTTCCAGAAATGTAAATGGGGTTTCTGGATATCCGATGGGGACTGATTGGGACGCCTTCTCCAAATTTCCTTGGTTGGAAATCTTCCTTGGATGCTTGTGCAGTGGATGAGATCAGTTGCATTCCCTTCTACAGGAATTTCCTGTTTAAGGGTCTTTCGTATGATTTCCTCTCTCGTTTCATCATCGTTAGGCATCTTGAAAGGCTGTTGTAACTCGTGGTTGAGCTTCTTAGTTCTTTCAAGAGTCCGTTCACATCTTCGGATAAATTCTCAAAGAAATCCTGTTTCTGTCTTTCCAAAATATGGAAATATTTTGGGTTACTTGAGTCCTCACTCAAGTATTCCTGTGGAGTATTTTCTCTCGAACTTTCGTTCGGATTCATATTTACTCGTATGTCTCCTCCGTTAGGATAGTACATAACATAATAAATATAATTCTTGATTTCTTTAAATAAACCTAGGGCTCTGATACCATTTTATCTTCGGATCGGATCTTGCATGATTGATTAATTTAGCGGGTCAATTTATAAAATTGTGAGAATTACTTAGGACTAAAATCTGATATTAAAAATTTTAGTTGGACTCAACTAAAATTTAAATTATAAAATCTGAATTGATATAATAATATTTTTTTTAAATAAATAAAATATCTAAGGGAAAAATGGGTAGTTCACCTGATAAAAGGGCATTCTATCAATTTAAAAGTTGAATAAGTAAAATGAAGGTTTGTCTTTTTGACATGGGCAAAAGAACCCATTTCCTCTTGATACTTTTTATTTCGTAGGTAATATACATCTTTAGCATCTACTTTAGGTTGTGTTTGGATGGATGGATTTTGAATGAATGTATTTAGAATTAATGGATTTCAACTCAAAATAGAGGGGGATATAAAATCCCTTCAAATCCTTAAAAAAAAAAAAAAACACAGTGTAATAAAATACTATTTTGGGCAAAGTGACTTAATTTCTTTTTGGGATGTATTTAAAAGAATATGGATACGGATGCTAATAGCCTAATAAAATCAGAGGTTCGAAAATGGAGGCGCATGACTGACCTTGAGTTAGATGGAAGGTTAACCTGTTGCCTGTTGTGGGTTCGACGAAATGTTTCTCTTCTGGGCGATGATGCTACTTAAGTCTTCTGCTGCTTCTCCAGTTCTCCCAACCCCGCCGTAGCACTCCAGTTTCAACTATTCGCACTTTGCAAACCAAAAAAAAAAAAAAAAAAAAAGAATATGGAAGTTATTCGCAGAGTTTTCAGAAATTAATCCAGAACAAAACCCAAATCCACTGCAATTCTAAGGAGATTGCAGAGTGAGAATCATTGGTTACAAACAATCAGGAAAAAAAAATTGTTGGGGACGATAAACTGGCGAGAAATCGTCGATTTCTCGCGATAAAATGACAACCAGCAGCAGCAGCGCAGTCAGGTGCGATTCAGCAACCACAACTTGGCCGAGATCTCGCCGATTTAATGCGAGATCTCGCCGCGAAATAGACAAAACGCGATAGCATCAGCTTATCATCTCGGCCCACTCAAATTAGCCAGATTTCGCCGATTTCTCGCGATATTTTGAACCCTAGAGGGGGGAGAGAGAGAGAGAGAGAGGGGTGTTGGGGGAGAGGGGGGAGGGGGAGGGAGGGAGAGAGGAGGGGAGAGAGAGTGAGAGGGTGGGAGAGAGTTGTAAATGATTGCCTTTGTTAAAGGATTTGAAATCTACATATATAGTGTAAATGTAAATATTCAAGAACCTTGGTTAATGTAAATATATCTCTCAGTATTTTTTGAATTCCAGATAGCAATAAAATTGCATTTGCTTTTGATAAATATTTTCTATTGTCTCTTCTTCCACTATGAAAGCCATCTTAAAACAGGGTTCTAACTTGTTTAAAAGATTATGTAGTTCTCATTAAACCCGAATTATAATTTGAGATGCACATAATGTGTCTAGTCTTACTTATAATCTTGTAATGTTACTTGAAGATATATCATGAAAGATTCCACACCCAAGCACAAGAAGTTCAAGCCAAGTAGAGTCTAAGCTTTTGATAATTCTACTTACATGGGCAAGTAATTAAATTGTTAGACTATTCCAGCCTTATGTCTCAAGCAAAATCTTGCTTCGAATTTGAGCAACCTTGTATATTTTGGAATTGAATTTGCTTTATCAAAATTTCAGTAATATAATACTTTGTTTAATTTCCAGTAATGCATATTTCCTCATTTACTTAGATAAAAATGTTGATCTATTATTAGAAGGTCAGTTGCAAGATCATAAATTTACTTGTGTATACCATGAATTTTGTAGGTTTATCTATACATTTCTAATTACATATGCTCTGTAGTATTGATCATCGAAACCTAGTGCAACAATTTCTCACTTTTTTGTGAAAAAGTAACTAGCGTGGGATATTAGATGAGAAAGTTGGGTTGGTTTTATATAATTCTAAGATGTTGTAAACAAATGATTGAATGATGTTTTAACAAAAAAACTATTTCTATTTGACAGGTTTAAATTTGTTTAGGCTATTAGGCGTAAAAGAAAAGAAGAAAATAAGTTATTTCCCTTTACTCCACAAGGAGAAGTTACGGGAAAAGGCATGTACTCATTCACAAATTTTAACCTTTTATATACTAAATACAATTATTTAGAGACATTTATTAGTTAACAAAATGCTATCCGTTTTTTATATGAAAATCATTCCCCTGTTTACACCTTTTCTTTTCTACCTAATACCCCATCCCTTCTGCCCTAATTCATTTCTTATATTATCGATATTGATTCTCTCCATCTCGGCTCAAAATACACGACTCTTGTTTCTCTCACATCATAGTCTACGAGAAGTCATGGATTCACCAGGATAGATCAATGCAGATGTATTGTTCATCCTTCTAAATTCTTAAATTCCGGTATAATTATAGTATTTACAATAGTTGTTGAGTTTGAATGTCATACTATATCTGCAGTATCGAAGAACGGACTTTTCTCGACCCTAAGGTCGATCATTAGCTTTGGTTCGTGTTTGGACATATTCATTTCGGTTCCTTGGATGTGATAGGCGCATTGCTAGAAGTTTCTGTATTTTGTTTCTGTGTCTCCTGATTAGAATCCTTAGTAGGCGGTTTTTTGTAGAGTTTGATGACTGGTTCTTTTTGGTAGGATTTTATAATGTTATTCTTTAATTCCAAGTTTGGTCTAGTGTAGATTATCTGTCTTTTGTCTCTTCATTTTTCTTTCACTTGGTAAAATGTAAGCCTATTTGGTTACTAACATGCCATAGGAAGACTTGCTTGGTAGAAAATTAATTTGGTTACACACATGCAACATGAAAATTGAACAATGTTTTTAAAGCCTTAAGATATACATATATATACACTAATTTGGTTACACACATGCAACATGAAAATTGAAGGACTGGGTCAGCATTTTGAAGAAAATGCAGCCCTTTAGATTTTTTATCATTAATATTGATATATTAAGTCATGTTTTACATAAATGACAATAATGCACTAAACAAGATGATAACTTAATCTTTTATTTTTCTTTTTAGTACATATTTTACATAGATGATACTATTGAGTAATTTTAGTGAGTGTTTGCAAACTCAGTTTCATCCCCAAAAGTGATTCTCAAAATCAATTCTCCAAATTATAGTGTTTGCAAACTCCTGTTGAACCCTCAAAATCACTTTTCATAATCTATTCCTACTAGATTTTCAGAATCTTCTCTTACCCAGATTTTGGGATTCTGAGTGGCAAACTTGTAAATATTGTTTTTCTTTATTCTTTTATCTTTAATAATTAAGAGATCCTTCAGGAGATATTCAACCAAACCCAAATCTTTTCATTCCCCAAATACGCTCATCGGTGGAAGGAGGAGAAACCTGCTACGACTCCGCCATTATCGTCTTCCTCGCGGAGCTCCCGTGTGAGTTTCAACGTTAATTTTTTTATTTATTGTTTTATTCTTGAAATTGTCGGACAGTAATGGGCTCAAAATTCCTCTTTTATTAAATTAGATTGTTAAGGTTTTTTCTTCCTAAATTTTTTCACCTCCTCTTTACATCAGTCAGAGGCTTGGAAGCAGCTAAAGGGTTGTTAAGGTAAGTTTTTGGAACTTCTACTTGATGTTGTAGATGCAATT
The DNA here is from genome assembly GCA_958295605.1 of Ajuga chamaepitys. Taxonomy (NCBI): domain Eukaryota; kingdom Viridiplantae; phylum Streptophyta; class Magnoliopsida; order Lamiales; family Lamiaceae; genus Ajuga; species Ajuga chamaepitys. The sequence goes on along the minus strand of OY282495.1, from coordinate 26,183,021 downwards.
TCTATGATCTTCGAGGAATATTTTTTCCCTCTGTTGCCCCCGACTCCCTTTCCTGGAGATGAAAATTATACATATTTCAACTATAGTTATCCAAGTTCTTAACTATAATATTGACAATATTGTATGAGAAACACAATTTCAGAATTAAGGAGTATTGAATTAATTGGAAGGGTATCTAGGTAATTTTGGTGTGTGAAAAGTGGTTTTGGGGTTGCAAACACCAACACTAAAAAAAGCACTTATAATTAGTATAAAATCACTTTTTTTCCAAACACTACCAAATTATAACCTTACATCAAAAATCACTTTGAATCACTTTTCTACAATCACATTTGTTTGCAAACATCCCCTTAGTGTCATAGCTAAAAACTAACTTATTCTTTTTCTTTTCGTACATTTGATAGATTGTAGCGATAGCTTGATGGAGTTGTACATTCGCATTTGCAGTTAATGATGTCGATGGTTTGTGGCTAGACTTTTTGTTATGTTACTAACAACGTTGGAAGTAAAGTCTGCCTTCTAAATTATGTAGTAGTACTATTTTAATTTTATGATACATTTTGTACGTGGACAAAGTCTATTATAGACAAATTACATTAATGAGAGCAATGTTTATATATCTTATTTTGTTAAATTTGGTGATTGTTAATTTTTTCTTCAATTTTGCTTAATTATACTATAAATGGCTCTTAGTCAACGAGTATTGGATAATTGGCGTAAAAAGTAATAGAAACGAAAAAAAAAATCGTTAGAAAGAATAATTTAAAAACCTGATGTCTATGGCTATAAAACACAACGGATTTAAAATGTTGTCTTTGATGCAAAATAATTGTTGTTAAATCCAGTGTTGTCTTTGACTAACTAGGATAAACAACGGTTTATAACCATTGTTGTTATATGACAAGGCAACGACTCTTAACCGTGCATATAAGGAGAAATACAACGCCTTAAATCATTGTCAAAGCGTTGTGGTATAGCTAAAAGACAACGAATCCAAAGCGATGCAGGCCGTTGTCTTTGTGCGAAAATACAATGATTTTAAAACGACGCATACCGCTGTCTTCGTTTGGAAATACAACGGTTTAAAACCGTTGTCTTTCATCCTAGTAAAAGATAACACTGGATTCAACAACATTGCGGCTCTATCATAAACAACGGCTAAAAACCGTTGTTTATCACCGTTTTTTCTTGTAGTGTGAGTAAAACTACACATCTCTAGTTGTTTCACTTCCTCACCATCACGATGTTTCAAAGCTTTATATATGGAATATGTTAGCTTCTCATTTTCTAACTCTGAAAGTTAATTCTCCCTTTTGCACATCTATCATTGCTCCTCTCGTTGCTAAAAAGGGGCGACCTAAAATCAAGGGGACCTTCTTATCCTCTAGCATGTCTAAGACAAAAAAATCGGCCAGGATTATAAATTTACCGAACTTTAATAAAACATCCTCTACAATACCCCATGGATAAGTCAACTACCGATCGGTCATTTGTAAGGCAATTGTAGTGGGTTATATTGAGCTTATTCCTAATCTTTTAAATACAGATAAAGGCATACGATTGATAATAGCTCCTAAATCACACAATGTTTTCTCAAATGTCTCATTACCTATTGTGAAAGTAATAGTAAAACTACCTGGATCTTTGCGCGTTTGAGGTAACTTCCTTTGAACCACAACACTTTATTCCTCCGTTAGATTGACTATCTCGTAGTCTTCCAATTTCCTCTTCCTTGCTATCACTTCCTTTATGAATTTTGCGTAGTTCGGCATCTACTGTAATGCATCAACAAAAGGGATGTTGATTTGAATCTTCTTAACGATATCCAAGAACTTCGCAAACTGTTCATCGACTTTCTTTTTTCTTAAGGCTTATTGGAATGGAATTGGAGGCACATATTTCGGGCCTATTATGATTCCCCTTTCTCTTGGCTGTGGAGCCTCTTCCTCTTTTTCTTATGGAACTCTCTTTTCTTCCAAGTGCTCTTTCTCGATAGCTTTCTCTTGATCAACTGGAAGTTTTGGGCCTTCATACTCGGTACCACTTCTCAACCTTATAGCTTGGCAATGTTCCCTTGGATTTACCACTGTATCACTCAGAAATTGCTCTTGCTTGTGTTGTGCCCTTACAATTTGTATAAGTTGACTCATGTGAGTCGATATATTCTTCATATGTGCTCTTTGTTGGGTCACAGTCTTAGTCAATTCTTTCACATCCACCCCTTGACTAGCCATGTTCTTGTTTATCTCTATGATTTTACTACCGAGCTCCTTCTTGAGTTGGACTAACATATCATCATACTTGGTATATTGTGATTGTGCTAGCTCCTATTGAGTTGGGTTTCACCCATCATGAATCATGCCATTTGTGATGAAAAATCCCGGTGGTGATTGGAGTGAATCCTTTGGGTTGCTATATGAGAAGTTAGGATGATTCCGATTACCTTGCTGGTACTGATTATACTGCTGTTGGTTACCTTAGAAGTTGTTGAAGTTTATTTAATTGAATAAATTTACATCTTCAACTTCTTCTTACATGAGTGGCTGCTGTGAATTGAGCTCGGTATGCTGGGCTAAGGACAAACAAGTTAACAGAAGCACTTGTATTGTCAACGTGGCCACTTGAGTAGTAAGTGCCTCAATCAGCTTAGAGTCGGTGATGCTGGTCACCTTCCCTGGCTGATTTCTTTCGTTCGGCCGTTGATAGTTAGTTTTAGTGATCTCATCCAACATAGAAAATGCAACCTTATATTCTTCGCTAATAAATTACCCCCTGTTGCTGCGTCTACATGGTTGCAGGTGCAAGCAGTCCCTTGTAGAACTTGCAAATTTGGTGCTTTTGAGTGAACCCATGTTGAGGATAACTTCGGGATAAATCCCGAAATCGTTCCCATGCTTTGCCAAACGGCTCTCCATCATATTGCTTAAACTGATTGATCTCATTTTGAAGCTCAAGCATCTTGCTCGGCGGGAAATATTTCAATGAAAATCTGGTGCTCAGTTCTTCCCACGTAGTGACATCCTCTAAAGAATTATACCATTGAAGTGCTTTATCTTACATTGGGGACTTCTTGTACCCCTAACTAATTCTGCTGGACTATGTTAATCAGAGCTGGCTTGAGTTCGAAGCTATTAGCCTGAGTCGGTGGTGGTTGGACTCCCCCGATCCATGATTCGGTAAAGGTCAAAGACAATCACTAATTGGTATGATATCTTCGTCTGGATCATTAGGTAATTGTAACCATGGTTGTTGTTGTTGCTGCTCTTGCAAAGAGGTCATTTGGGTGTCCAAACTAGTTATGGCCCCGAACAGTCGTGTAGATCATCTTGTGTCACATTCTGTGGAATGCCAGCCAGCTCGTAAGTTGGCTTTTTCTTTGTTTTACTTCCTATAGCAATTGCTTCAATTTCAGGATAAAACGGGACAAGCTGATCTGTCCCTTTCGATCTAGTGTGTATGCAATTCCTGAGAAAATACAAAGAAATACCATGTAACACAAAACTAACAAAAATAAAAATTAAATTGCAGAAAAATGAATGTCTAGTCTAGTATCGTTCTATCTATCAGAATTAAAGCTAAATGCAGTTATCAAACTCGACACGCCGCCAAAAACTTGATGCACTATTTTATAACATAGATATCCACAAGTGTAAGGTGCAAGTGTAGGTAGTGGCAGTCAAGGTCGATCCACAGAGACTGTAGGTTGTGCCTAGTTTACTACTACTCTAATCATAATAAAACTACCCTAACTAGACTCTCGATCGGTGAAATTTGGTGTTTAACTAAAACCTAAATTTGCAAGAAATAATAAATACAACTAAATCACTCGTAAACAAGGAATGCTTGATAAGGGAAAACTCAGATGAGATTAAAGCGTATTCTAGTGATTCGATTTCAGTTCGTGTTTCCTATGTTTGGTTATTCTATAATCCTAGACTTTTAAACCAAATATATCTTTATTAGACGGAGCTACTATAGTCAACCCTCCTCTCGAATGATGTTAACGTGTAGATTACGTATGAATAATTACCCTCTGAAGCTAACTATCACATTTGCAACTCTCAAGGGCTCCTAAGACCAATGTCTACGTATGACCTCACTCCTCTCGGACAAATATTGGTGCCTACTAGGGTTGTAAACAAATCAAATATTTTTTATTCGATTCGTGATTCGAATTCGATTAAGATGATTCGGATTCGGAAAAAACGAATTCGAATTCGAATACGAATTAATTATAAGATTCGAATAATATTCGAATTCGAATTCGAATATAGTTGTATTCGATTCGAATATTCGATTCGTTTATATATAATATATTTTAAAAATTAAATAATACGCATAATACTAATTATATGTATATATATATTTATAGAGCTATATATTTAAATTAATTTATATATAATATATATTATTAAAATTTGTAATTGGAAAAAAATTAAAAAGATAATAATATTTGAATATTTAAAAAATAAAAAATATCTATATATAAAAATAAAAAAGAACTTTTCGAATCTCGAATCGAATCGAATAGTTTGAATATTTCTCATGAATCGAATTCGAATCACCTATTTAAATTTGATTAATATTCAATTCGAATTTGAATCGAATTTCTTAATATTCGGTTCGATTTGATTCTTTTACATCCCTAGTGCCTACATTATATGCTCGTATACCTATTAACTACTCTCTGCTCTTGGACGACGATATGTTAAGCAAATAGAATTAACTAATTGGCCAAATAAATTAATTCATAAGAACAAAGCACATAGATAAAGATAAAAAACGAAGTCTAGAATTATTTGACAATGTAACAATGCGTAACAACTCCACATAATGCACTTGAAATAATGTTTAGTGTCGAAATTAGAAATTCATGCCAACACATACAACATCTTAAGAACTCAACTTCAATGCCACATAAAAAAACATTAATTTTCACAAATTCTACAAATTACTTGAAAAATCTGATCAATAAAGCATTATTCAAAACTTGAGTTCATACCTTAAATGTTGCTTGGATACATTAACACCCTCGCTCTAGCACCCTGTTTCAAAATCAAAAGACTTACGCTTCATCCACAAAACACATATAAGCGACTAAGATAACAAGAATTTCAGTAAAAGGAACAAACGGTTTATTTCGGAGGAAGATTAGACTTGAACTTAGCCCGAACAACAATATTTGTCAACGCCAATCGAAATCGTAGCTCTTCGATTCAAAAGGCCCAGCCGCCGCCGTCGTGCCATTGGACCTCAACGGAACTCTCACATCACACTCAATCTTTAGTTCACTCTCGGTGATTTCATAAACCAAAATTTTAGCCTTGTTCGAATATACAACTTTACATCAATGTCGCACATGCCGGAACTCCGCTCAATGTTGTACCTCGACACCTCCTTCTTTCTAAGTGGTACAAAATTCTGCCCTCTGAACACCGTCATAGAATAGCTAGTGTTTTTTTTACCCTAATAAAACATCGGCAAGTCGACGGAGGCCCATGTGGAGGCAGGCTGAACTTGTAATATAATCAACGAGGTCCAAAATAAGGCAGCCTACTTCTACTAATAATTTGTAATATAATTCAAGTCCTCGACTAATATAAAGAACTCTTTCATGACCCAAATTAATACTTGAGCGATAAAATATTTTTTCCTTATATCAATTTTTCCTTTTGTTCTATCCTCTTGCAATTGGCAAATGAACTATGTTTGGTTTTCAGCAAAACTTTTAATTTGCAACATACAAGATAATGAATTTTTTTATATAAGAAAAATATAAAACTTCGTTTGCGTAAGATTGGGCTGAGTAGATTTAGAGGATCGAATCCCGATAAAACACATTCATTAACTACCTCAGTCAGATTTGGCCCAGCACTCCCCAGTTTTAAGCAAACGAACCCTAAGATAAGTGTGAAATGTAAGTTCTCATTCAATTTTTTGTCAAAAAAATCTAGTGTAAAATATGATTCTCATTTTCTCTCCCCGAGGGATAAGAAAATACTTTTTTTATTACTATTTTAATACTGTTTTGGAAAATATTATTTTAGATCTTCAATTTTTTCATGTTTAATCGTGCCTAAAATTAGTTGGCCCGGCTCGACTTATTCCTCTATAATATATTAAGATTATCGGGCCGGCCCGATAATTACAATGAAGAGTTTATTAAAATAAAATGCAATATATAAAATAAAATGCAACCTATAAAATAAAATCATAATTATTATTTTATTTCAAATATATTATTAATTATTAAAATTATATTGAAGAGTTTATTAAAATATTCAGTACATAGTTTTTAAGAAGTTTAAATAACACAATATAATTTTACAACATAATAAAAGTATTATAAATTAAAATGCCTTTTTTACAACAGTTCCCAAAAATGTTGATAATAGTGTTGTCTATTGGAGCAATGTATTGCCAATAGACAACAGATTTGGACAATTGTCGTTAAAAATGTTCAATCTATGGAAAAATGTGCTAATAGATGACAGATGTTGAAAATCGTTGTAACACTGTTGTCTATTAGCGTGTGTTGTCGCTAATAGACAACAAATTGCAGTGAAATTGTTGTTAATTCATGAATACACAACAGTGCTGGAAAAACTGTTGTCTATTTGAAATTTTTGTAGTGCAAAGATGTTGATACAATTTGGGTTACACAAGTGACTAGAAGTATGTTGGGTTCGAGTAGTGCTGGAAGGCGAAAAAACCGGGAGTTTTGTTCCGGTGCTGCTGAAAGTGCGGAGCGTCTGGACATACTGTTTGGTCTATGAATATCAAGGTGGAGGGGCCAGGGAAATAGCTCCGGTGCTATCATCATGATTGAAGAAGATTTTCTTTTAGGAGGGAATATGCATATTTTTATGGCATGTTGGAGTTGTTATGAAAGAAGATGTGATAATGCTAGCTGGTCCACATAATTGAGCACGGGAGCATTGGTTTGGCATAGATGCAGGGTGTGTGGTGGATGTTATGCCGATGGTTTTAAGTCTTCCATGGGAGCCAAGAGTTGGAATTAGCACTATAAATTTCAACAAGATTTTTCGACATGTGCCTATGAAATTCTTAGAATGGGAGATACTTAGTGATCTACTCATAAGATGGAATAGGATCGTTATCTGATTTGAAAATGATGATTGTCGATGTAGACAATGATGGACCATTCTCTGGCTTGAGAATGATAAGTGTCGTGAAGATAATGCATCTTGTTGGGTTTGGTGCAAAAATCAAAGAAGATGGATGTCCCATATCGTTGTGTGAGAAGAGAGTGGAGATCTCTTAAGGATACTTAAGAGATGTTTGTCCCATATCAGATTGAAAACAAAGGAGTTTGACATATTTAAGAAACTCAGTAGTTTTGTTTTCAAGTGCACCAATTAAATGCGCTATAATCTTATATTTGATTCTTCTTAAATTCATTTCTTGTATTCTTCGGTATGGAGAATTGTGAGTCATAAAGATTCGTAATTAGGGATATGGAGAGCTAGGAGAAGAGTGTGAATTATAAAGATTTGTAATAGCGTGGTATGATTGCTAGGGTTGGGGTAGTGTGGTAGGATTAGTAGGATTGGTAGGATCACGCAGGGGGAGAGAGAGTAGTGTGATTGTAAAATTTCACATGATACTACCTCCGTTTTTTTTTTTCCAGTTGCATTCTCACTTTGGATAAGAAAATTAAGGGATTTAAGGAGTTGACAAATCAACCCTTAACTAATTTCCTTAAAGTGGTTAGTATTGTAAAAAAAAAGTGGTTAAAAAGCTAGAATGACAACTATTTTACATACAAAACAAATAAGCGAGAATGACAACTAAAAAAAATTGAGGTAGTAGTATTTTATCTAGTGGGTCATGGTTTTTCTTCGAATTTGGAGTTTTCCACTGTTATATTCTTGTGTTATGGGTTGTCTATTTTTCATCTTATTTCTCGATTGTTTTCACCTTGCCCCTATGGATGAATGTGAGTCTATGAGTCCCAACATTTTATACTTTTAAATCATATATAAAATAAATAATTTTAGAAAAATAGTTATTTCGTCCGTTATGTTGTACCCATTTGGATTTCTATCCTTTTCATTTTACGTTTTTAAAATTCATCCTTTATGTTCTGAAATTCAACAAATTGGTCCGGTGACCGTGTGCAGCAGGCAAGCCTTCAGGTAACTGCTGACGTGGTAGTAGTTTTTTTTTTTTCTTTATTTTCTTGGGTTGATGTGGTAAATAATTATAGATTTTTTAAATTAATAAGAAAAATTGCAGAATATTAGAAAAAAGGGAAGAAAATAAAAAACATAATGTGAAAAAATAAAACATCTACAAAATTAAAAAAAAAAAACTTTAGATTTAAAATAAATTAAAAAAATTAAAAAATAACATATCAAAAATATATATATTTCCAAAAAATAATTAAAAAAAATTATTTTATATATAAAAAAATAAAAATAAATTTTCATAAAATTAGTAAAAAAAATTAAGGCTTAATTACAAAATAAAACACGAACTTTCACCAGATTGCAAAATTAACATAACGTTTCATATTTTGTATAATAAATCACGAACTCAGCAAACTTTTCCAAGTTTAATCATCAACCAATTTCTAGAGATAAATTCTCAATGTGTTGATTATTTATATCTTGTAGGGTGCCATTGTTGGTATACAAATTAAAAAAAAAAAAAAAAAGAATCCGGATCAAGTGGTACATAATTGAACAAGTCGTAATAGACTTTTCTTCTCAACTCGAATCTTTTTTTCTCCTCACTAATGCCATGAGCATTATCCGATTATATGAACTAAAAATTATTGTGTGAGTCATAAAATTAATTTTCGCTTTATCATAAACATGTCATAAATTTTTTATTTGTGATTCTTTTCTATTTGTCAAAGACAAGTGATTTTCAGTATTAAATAATCAATAAGGTATGAGAAATTAGGTATCAAGTTGAGAATATAAGTTCGTCATGATTTTCGGTCTAATCAAGAACAACTTGATCCGTAATTTCATTAATTATTTTTAGTTTTATTTTGTAACTTAGCATGACATCTTATATCGCATTACATGGCGTAAATAGCTATACACATTGACAGTTTATCTTTGAAAAATGACTAATGGTTGAAATTGCAAAATTATGTTAAGTTCGTGATTTATTTTATAAAATTTGAAAAATTGTGTTAAATTTGTATTTTCATGAAAGTTCGTGTTTGTTTTTGCAATTAAGCCAAAAATTAAAGATACTTTTGAAAATATTGTAGAAAAAAGAATTAAAACACGACACCAGTCATGCCGCCATTTGTTTCATTCGACAACGACGGATGTCTCTACTGAAAATTGTGCCTGCTGCGACTTTGCCAAGCCAGATGCCATCAAGTTGCTCGTTGTTGTTGCCTTCATCGTCGACCTTCCTTTCACCGTGTTCCCTTAGCCGATGTCTAGTCTAATTTCAAAGATTCACTAGCTTCAATAGACGAATTTTCCTTCTATCGCCGTCATCGCTTTTCTGGGCAAATTTTGAAGCTTCAATAGCTACAATGGAGAAAACTAGGGCAATGTTTGTTTGGGGTTGGTCCAACTTGTGATCAGTTGGGCCAACCCAACCACATGTTTCTTTAGGAGGTTGGGCTAAACCCCTCTAATATCAGGGTTGGGGGAACAAAAGCTGACAACCCTCTTATCCACCTCACTTCACTCTCCCTCTCTCTCTACTGCTCTAATTTTTCTCTCATTTCTCGAATTTTCTCCGCCCTCCTCTCCCATTTTTATAGAGTATTTCTCTGTCCCCTATTTTCAGCCTTGTCGGCAATTTGGTCCTGATTTGTGGGGGGATGATGATGAAATCGGAGTTGGGTCGGGCATGGAGGCAAATTTGGCCCGTATCTTGGTGGGGCAAACCTGCTCCACCTGCGTTTTGCAGCCATGGCGGTGCCTCTGCCTCTTTGCCTGCCGATCTGAGCCTCACAGCCGGAAAAGAGGAGCCGTCTTCTGTAACCTTTGGTGGTTGTTGCAGTGTTGAGAAAAAAAAAAAAAAAAAAAAGTCGAATGTGAAAAATCCTTCTATTAAGCTCTTTCTCCTCTCTCCTCTCATCTCTCTCACAAGAGTGCTTAGATCTGTGTAAAATGGTGTCTTAAAGCTTGAAACTTGAAATTATATGACATGGATTCTACCATTATTGCCTATGTCAAAAGAGGAATTAGGAATTAGGAATTAAAGAAAAAAACCAGACGAAAGAGGAAGAAAAGAGAGAGAGAGAAAAAAAAAGAGAGAAAAGATAAATTAGGAATCAAAGAAGAAGAAAGACGGAAGACTAGATTCAGAAGAGGGAGAGAAAGAGGAAAGAGAAATCACAGACGGAAAAGAGGAAGAAGAGAGAGAGAAAAAAAAAAAAGAAAGAGAAAAAAAAAAGAAAGAGAAAAAAGCAAAAAGAGGAAAACGAAAATTTTGAAAATAACAATTAAAAATCCTGAAATTTTTTAAGGTGGATATATATATATATATATATATATATATATAATTTTTCAATATCTTAAATAAAGTTTTCAATTTTTTAATATCTGTTTCAATTTTTTAAATAAAATTTGTTTTAGTTTTTTAAATAAAATATGTTTCAATTTTTTAAAATTATGTATAAAATATAATTTACAAATATAAACAAATTAAAATGACTTATAAATATTTTATTCCAATGTACTACTTTAATCATTCTCTCAATCATTAATAACTACCTCTTACACATATCACATCATCTTTTACAATTAATAATTAAATTTCACATCCAACCACAACCCCAGCCATCCAACCAAACATCACTGTCTAATACCCCCAGCCACTAACTCCAACCACTCTTCCCAATCCAGTCACTCCAGCCCCAACCAAAATATTACCTAGGAATTCAAAAAATAATACTATGAACTAAAAAACTAATTTAGATTTAAAAAGGATTTCCAGGAGCTTCAGTTAAAAAGGTCCCAAGGAGCAAAAAATTCCCAATTCCCAAAAATATTAAAAAATTTCTTTTAAAATTAATAACATTTGGAAAAAAGTAAGATTTTAAAACATCGAGAGTTTTTTTTATTTTCAGTTATTTTTCTTTCATTTTATTTTTGTGAACATATTTTAAAAAGAATATGTTTGAAAAATACAAGATTTTTAATTTAAATAAAATTTCTCTTTCATTGAAAAAAGACCCAGATTATTATTTTAAATAAAATTTCTCTATATTTAAAAAAAGAATTTTCCCATAATTTTATTATATATTATTAAAAAATGTTCAGATCTTATGAATGGCATGGACGGTAATCCAGCATTGCTGACAATATAATAGCGTAAAGAAGATCGATTAAATGATATTAGGGCATGTTTGGTTGGGGTTGACCCAACATCTCATCAGTTTGGTCAATTTAACCTCATGTTTCATTTAACTGGTTTGGTCAAGTCAGGATATTATGGTTTGGTGGGGGGACATCAATCACAAATTCAAACACTACTTTAATCATTCTTCCAATCATTAATAACTACTTCTTACACGTATCACATCACATTTTACATAAATAATTAAATTTCATACTCCAACCATAACTCAAGCCGCTCAACCAAACATTACTCTCAAATATCTCCAGCCACTAACTCCAATCACTTCTCCCAATTCAGCCACTCCAGCCTCAACCAAACATTGTCTTAGTTGACGTGGTCGGACAGGAGATTAAAGATGAGCAGAAGCAAACACGTAGAGTTGTAGGTGTTACCATGGAACACGTGTCGAAAGCCATTGGACACGTGGGAGTCTAAGAGAGCTTCCAAATTCCATATATTTGTATTATTCAGCGACAACTCTTAGATGAAAGACAATGCTGAGCGCACTGACGAGAGTATCCGCACGCTATCCATTTATCCCAAACCACATCGCGACGAAACAAGTGCTTAATTCCACTGTGCGATTTGCTCAAGCTGAATCCGGGCCGAACAAGATGGATCCGAAGAAAGAGAGCAGCGATCCAGAATCCAAAACCGTGTAGGTATTCTCGATTTGGTTATTGGGGTGGGGCTGGGTTTTTTGAGTTTTTGTTGATGTGATCAGGGATACGATGTCGTCCATGGGAGAAGGATATGCGACGAGGTCGGATGAAGAAGGTTTTGGTGGAATTTATGGGGGAAACCAGTACCTTAACAAGGACAAAAATACCGCTGCAGGTATGTGCTGTGCTGTGTACCAAATATTGATATGCGTCTGCAGCGTTAACATATATATATTTGCGATATAGAAATGGAGCACACTCAAGGCTCTGAAGTTAAGGAGAAGGAAAAAGCTCGAAACCAGGAGAAGATTCCGACTCATGAATCCTAGTCTCCTGCTGCATGTTGAAAATATTGTAGTGATATCATAAGTTTCTTTTTTTTTTTTTTTTTTTTTTTTTCTTTCTTCCCCCGTTTTTGGGTGGGGAGTCTCATGTATTGTGACAGAACCTTTTGAGATTTTGTGCAGAAGCAAGAAGCATAGTTAAGTCTAGTTACTCGAACAAGCTCGATCGAAATAAATTCCGAGTACTATTTGTTATTGATTTGTTAAGAGAAAACTATGGTTTGGTCCCTCGGTTTAAATTTTGATAGGAAACGTAATCTATAATTTTTGAAACTAAAGAATTAACTTGCTGGTTAGTAGGTTTGTTAAAGGAAATTGCAGTTTTGGTCCCTTTTTTATGTGATAGGAAACGTAATCTATAATTTTCCAAACTCAAGAATTAACTGGCTGATTATCCTGCTAATCAGCGCGTGGACTTTGGAGAAATCAAAGTTATTAATATCATTGTGGCAGCCGTCCAGATTTGCCGGAAAGAGAAATTTCAGGGAGTGTTTTGGCGTTTTATTTCGTATGTAGAATACAACACACTTGCATATATTTCTATGATGTATATACTATTATGTATACTAGTAATATTCTGATGCACGGAAGGTTAGTTAAGAAGTAATGATTTTAATAAAATTAAATATAATTTAATTTAATATTTAAATGATAGTTTTATAATAATAAAATATTTTTTTTTTTTAAATATAAGACATAAATAAAATTATAGGTAATGTAAATATAAGTTCCTCGTACGTCATATATGAATTTAATATAACTTAATATATATATATAATATAACTTAATATATATATATTAACATTAAAATAATATTCAATATAAAAAAAAGATACTTTTTCCAAAATGATTATTTTTTATCTTTGAAATTCAAATACACATTTAGTGTGTCTGCATCATTTTTCACCTATGTGCATAATATTTTAATTAATTATGAATGTTAAAATAAACATAAATATCTAACTATCAACTCATATTATTAAATAAAATAAATTAGATAATATTATAAGAAATTTATTTTTCTTTACTTTAAATATTTTAAGTTATCTAGATAAAGTTTTAAATTCTAATTATAATTATCTTCTTTTAAAAAAATTTATTTATAAGTTTTAGTACTTTACTTGGTATTTTCGATATACAAAGAATAACAAATTAATAAAATAAAATTCAAAAGTTATTCAATAGTTTGAATAACAAAATAATTCAATAGTTGGAACAACAAAATAAAACATATGAGTGCTCCAATATTTCTTAATACTTTTATATATATGTCCAAAAGTTTCAATTAAATTATAAATTTATATTGTCAATAGTAGATTCATTTAAAGATATACATTTGTTAAAGTATAAAAAAAAAAAAAAAAATTGCTTAGGTTGAAAAATGTGAAAAAATAAAAGAAAAGAAGACATAATTGAGATTGGTTAATGTGACTCAATATTGTTTAGGTTGCAAAGTCTAAAAAACATATAGTTCTAGTTGGTTAATTTTGCTTATTTAAAAGAAGTTTAGTTGCAATAATATCATAGTATAGGTTTTAAATTGTAATTATTATAGAAAAATAACATTAATATATCTAAAATATAAAAAATTAATTAAAAAAAATTCTAAGATTAATTATCATATATAAAGTTACATATGATCAAAAATCATATTTTTGTGATTTGTCAACATAAATAATTATTATATCAAATAAGCATTAACAAATTCAATAATTCAATAAGCTGATTATAAATCAAATATTAACTTGAGACAATTCATGTCAGATAAAATAAATTGACTAGTTTTGGCTTTAATGAAATAATCAAGTAAAATAATTTGTAAAAGAGAATTATTTGAATGAATTTTAATTGTATCAATCAATACTATATTTTTTGTACAACCCACATTAAACACTGAAATCTTACGTAAATAATCAACAAACAAAAGATATAATATGTTAAATAGAATATCTTATTATTATATATATCATATGGATGTGAAATCAAATATCGTCAGAAGATGATTAATTTGATATAGTATACACAATAAATAGATTAGAAATGAAAAAAAATATTTGCAACTTTAGAAAGTAAATAAATTTTGCTTAGTACCAAATGTGACAATAACTTATCAATCATAGTCTAAAATTTTAGGCTGAAAAGTGTCACCTACTGTGACTTATATGTGTATATATATATATAGATTTGTTTTAATTTATAAAATAATTTTTAAATTATAACTATAAATAATTAAAAATAACCATAAAATATATAATAAAAGGAACAATGTTATTTTATTTGGATCATATGTAATGTAAAGTTTAATACTTTTCTCATTATGTCCATGCTTTTATTTTATATTTAACTTTTACTTTATCTAAATAAACTTTCAAGTTCTAACTATAAATATTTATTTTTTTCTTTATAACGTTGAATTTTCATTTGCGACTTTTAACATTTCATTTGGTGATTTCAAACCTACTTAAATAATTTTAATTTAATAAAATCTTATTCTTATAAATTAAAATTCAAAATTTATTTAATGATTCGAACAACAAATTAAAGTCTTTGATTTCTTCAAAATATTTGAATATTTTCGTATTTTATTTGGTACTGTAAATTATTTATATAAATGTTATAGTCTTCTTACAAATAGTTTATTTATTTGATAAAAATTGATTAATGCGAACAAATTTATTTAGAGTGTTAAGAGAGAAAATCAACCCCATTGCTCAACCTCTCTGTCTATCTTTCTCTCCAGTGAGATAAGATTGGTGATTTTTCTCCTAATTAACTATTTTTTATATCGAATTTCGACCTATTACCGTTCACCTGCTGTAGCATGTACAAAAAAAAAAAAAAAAAAATCAGCGGCAAACTATTTTTACCATATGCCCCTTAAGATAGTTTGGCACTTTGACTGAGAATTTATATAGCTTGTTACTTTATATATTTGAATTTGACTTTTGTGTGGTTGCATATATATATATAATTTGGAGTCTTGTACAACTATGACTATTTAAGATTCATATATTGCAAATTGCTTAATTTTATGGTTGTAGACGAATGGATCATGTTGCTTACATTTGATGAAATCACTAAGTGCAGTATATTATCGTTCATGTATGCAAACATGGGTGTGTTTGTATGTTCACAATAGATACAACAACTATTATAAGTGTAGCATCAACCAAATTTGTCCGAATATGAAACTTATTTCAAAGTATCAATAGGTTATCATTGTTCATTTATTGTACATAGATTTGTTGCTATTGCATTCCTCTTTATATTCTTATACTAAAAGATTAAATTTGCCATTGGGAAATTGCACCATGAATTTAAAAAACTGAGTGTAGGAAGCAGGGATATGAATAACATGAAACTATTTTCAGTATAGCAAACAAACATTACATTGCACAAAAGAATATACTAAAACAATTAAACAAACAGAAGCAGTTTATGATTATCTCGTACTTGAAAACGTTATACTATTGATTTATCTAATTTTATTTTATTTTCATTCACAGATGATAGAGTTCTTAATTCTAGAAGGCATGAATAGCAGATTTCCCCATTTCTTTATGAAGAAGGCAAACATTTATCTTGCCATAAATAATAGAAAAAAAAAACCGTGTTTCGTTATCATGTTTCATTTCTACAGCACATAGAATAAAAAAAATTAGAGTAAAATACGAACCTGATTGGCCCTGTTTATAATCCTAAACTGTAGCTTTGTTGTTCCACTTTTTTATGTCAATGCTCTGCTCGAAATTTGTGTGAAACTGATGCTTGTATACTTGAAATGTTGATTGTTGTTAATGTAAATATGTTTCTGAACTTTGTGGTTTAAGTTGATTTCAGTACTAAACAAAATATAATTCTAATATTTCAGCAATTATGTGTTATGTATAATCATAAGTAAGAATAGCAGTTATGTTTTTGAAGTTTCAAATTTAAATTTGAATATGAGTCCACAACTTCTGAATTCTGTAGAAATAACTGCTTTATGTGGATTCATGACTTAAAAAACAAAAAAAAATATAGGATTTTTTTATAATATACCACAAAACCATAAGTTATTTGCAAATAACAAAATCCTGTACTATATACATTTTTAATCCGTTTCAGATTAAAAAATAGCTAAAATTTCATGTAATTTTTCTGATGAATAACTACAAAATTATAGTCTACATTTTTTAAGATTAAGAAAATGTAGGTCGTTTGTATTTTTCATAATAATTATATCATTGTGGTGGGTGTTATATATAATATATAATATTATATAATTGTATAAATAATAAACTGTGTAGACACAATTCTACTACTAAATTTTTTATGGTCCATAATGGGCCAGTTTTAAAAATAATTGGGCTTGAAGATGGGCTACAATTAGGACTACCTCAATTGATAATTTTGGTTCCAAAATTGTAAATGAGTGGGTTGCGACTTAAAAAACAAATAAAATATAGGATTTTTGTATAATTAACCACAAAGTCATAACTTATTTTCATAGGTAATCCCATATTTTCTACATTTTTAATCCGTTTCAGATTAAACACAGCTAAAATTTAATTTAACTTTTCTGATGAATAATTACAAAATTGTAGTCTAAAAATCTTATTAAAAATAAGAAAATGTCCAATTTTTTCCTCTTCTTATTCATTAGGAAATTAATACACCGGATAATTTGCACACCTTTTTTGTGTGCAGTGAAGTTTTAATGAGTATTTTTTTTTTCTTCTCGTTGACATAAAAAAAATTACTAATTAATAACCCCTCATTTTTTTCAGGTGACTTAGTGAGTGCGATAAAAGGTAATTCGCAAAAAAGCAAAAGAAAAATGGTGAAGTGATGCAGCAGCACTATCAATCAGATTAGTTGTTGAAGGCAATAACCATACTAAGATAAGTTTTTGGACCTTTATAACTTACATTTGATAGATAAATAGTGTATGACCGAAATTATTCTATTATGATAATAATAGGTATTGATTTATGTGTTCATTGACTTTACTGAAAATTGATTTATGTGTTCATTGTGTTAATTGTAGAATGATTTTACTGAAAATTAATACATGAGCATAACTTCATATTTGAACAATGATTTAAAATTGGAATTCATGTTGAGAAATGAACTTCTATTGAATAAACCACTTAGATAGTTGTATATTCTGTTAATAAAACTGTGTATGTGTGCATTTCAAATATGTCACCAACTGTAATTGATCATATAAACCTTTTTTTTACATTCTCAATTTTTAAAAAAAGAGCTACATGTACATCAAATTACTTTATGTTATATGCAACATTTCATGAATTATTTTAAAATTGGACAGCTTAATAGTATAAATTCATATAACTCCATGCAACTTTAGAAAATTGAATGATTTTAGAGTATAAACAATAGTGAACTAAGCACATACTTTATTGTTTTTGATGATATAGTAAAAAATATTAGAGTACAACTTATTGATAATAATGAGTGCATTCCTTATCTTGTTATATTTATAAATAAATAAATATTCCAGAAAACTTCATCTTTTTTTCTGATGCATTAAAAGAGTGAGTAACCATTTTTGGGTTGACAAAAAACAACACAAAAACGTTGAAGAGATGTAGCTTCGCTCAAAATCAGATTATCTGTAGAAGACAATTCGATATGAGATAAGTTTTCCACACCCTTTTTTTTAGCTTTGGTAGTATTGTATGCTTGAAAATATTAAAACATGTTAATGAGTACACTGCATATGTATTATACAATGAATTACCTGGAAATGAAAACATGTGCATGCAATTAGTTCATACTCAATAATGCATTTTCTTATGGATTACTGTACAAAAATTAGACCTCAAATTAGATAAGCGAAATATTTTATAAAATAGCTTAGCAATACCAACGACACATAGTTTTTTGGAAACTAAATAAAACATAAACTAAGTAGAATTAGCCTAAAGCTTGCATCTAGTACTAACCCAATAAGACGGAAATAAACATCTGCATAATATAACTATAAAACCTATTAACTGAAAAGATGTCTTGACACTTCCTAAATTACATCCGAACAAAGCAGTCTTAAAATCTTTCACTTCTCCTTCTTGATCACAGTCTTGAGCTTCTTGCTTGATTCAACTTTCTTGTTCTCATCAGTTTAACTCCTCTTCATCATTCCATCATCATGATCAGCATGAAAAACATCGGGAGGAGTCTCATCGTCAACAGCTTTGTCAACAATATCCTCATTAGCCTCATCATTAGCACTTTTCTGTACAGGCTCCTCTGAAATAGGTTCTTCATCAAAGTTGGTCTCAACATCATCATTTGCATTAGATATTATCTCGGAATCCTATCATATAAACAGATAGTTAGTACTAACAGAAAATAAATACTACAATGTAGTACATAGTGAAAATGTAATTCAATTTATAACTTTGATAAACTCATTTATACCTCACTTTCTACAACCTTTGCTTTCCCCTTATCTGCAACACCCTTGTCGACAGCCAGCTTAAGCACATTGTATGTATCAAAAGAACGTCCTTTCATCTCAGCCTTGATTTAAACTTTGAAAAGTGCATCTTTGTCAGCCATTGCACTTGTTATGTCATTACGTATAGCAATTGCATCATTTTTCTGGAAAAATAGATTTTTGCATAAGCGTTTCACAATAACTTTATATATATATATATATATATATATATATATATATATATATATAATCACTAATAAACAATGTATTACATTAGCTGCAGATTTTCCAATAAGCTGCACACACTCTTTGTCCCAAAGTAAAAGCTTAGCATTCCCAGAACCTTACTTCTATTTTATACCTGAAAATGCATTGTTTTAATAGAAATTAGGAATTACTTATGTTAACCGAGTAAATAACAGTAGGTGCACTAACATATAAATATTCCTATAATTTCCTCCAGATTCTTTCACTTTGCACTTCATGCAGAAAAACTGATTTTGTTGCTGTATAAGCTTCTTAGAACACCGTTTGCATGCAAGATACCAGAATTCACCCACTGTCTCTATATCGACTACAGTAGCATCCACCCAAAATTCAGCATCCTAAGCACATACATTATTTTTTTTAAAAAAACAACCAACAGAATTTACATTATGTGAAAAAACAGAAATTTTGATTTAAAACCTCAGTCACTTTATTGATCTCTGCCAAGTTTTTTACCACAGCTTGCCCATTGCTAAACTCATCAGATATAGTATAATATGGCCTGTTTGGGGTTAGGCTCACAGAACCACTTGTCTCACCACACTCAACAATCCTTCATTTTCATTAGTTTTGCAAACGCACATCAGCATATAATTCACATATTTGAAATAATCTAAAAATAGAAACATGACTGTAAAACACATAAATCATTACTTCTTATGAAATTCCTTGAATTCTTCTGACTTTCCGTTAACAATAACCTTTGTTGCATGAAAAGTATTGCTCACAGTCACATCATCTATATAATTTACATTTCCACTGTTAGTAACTGAAGATCTCATACTTAGCAACCATATGTGTATACAATTTAGTTTTTTTGGAAATACCTCCGAATAGCTTGGCTCTACCAAACTGTATGATAATTATTACATGCTTGATACTGTCATCAGCCAAATAAGGAAGTAGTTCATCAATGTATTCCTCCCACAGTGTGCATGGCAGTCTGTTTTTCCTGTTTTTAAAGCACAGATAAAATTTATAAGAAGTTTGTGATAAAAAAAATAAATAAATAAATCAGAAATACATAATAGAATTTTTTTTATTTATACGCAACTCTAAATCTTCTATTCTGAACTCCATCCTCCTACTGCCAGATCTAGGATTGCGGGTAGGAGCTTGATATGAGATCACCTTGCCAATCACATCTGCCGGCAGAATGAAATCAGTAAGTAATTCATAACTCATAAAGTTGTTTAAAAATATTTTTTGGTAGTGAAGCATTTAATTAATTAAGCAAAGGTCAGAAAGTTTTCCAATAAAATCAGTGAATAAATAATGTTGGAAAATACTCGAAATGTGTTTTTACTGGTAAAACTTTAACATTCACAAAACATCAAAAGGAAACTAATAAGTAATTCATGCTGGAAAAATGGTTTATAATAATTTTGTAGTCAAGCATTAAATTTATTGCGCAAAATTCAGAAAGTTTTTCCAACAAAATCAGTGAATAAATAATGCTGGAAAATAGTTGAAATATGTTTTTACTGGTAAAACTTTTACATTCACAAAACCTCAAAATGAAAAATGTTTATAATAATTTTGTAGTGAAGCATTTAATTAATTGCGCAAAATTCAGAAAGTTTTTTCAAGAAAACCAGTGAATAAATAATGCTGGAAAATACTTGAAATATGTTTTTACTGGTAAAATTTTTACATTCACAAAACATCAAAAGGAAACCAATAAGTAATTCATGCTGGAAAATTGTTTATAAATATTAGAAAACATTTGAAATATGCTTTTACTTGTGAAACTTTAAATTCTTACCAAACAATTCAAACTCTTCAATTTCCCTTTCTGGAGCCAGGTCATTGAAACTTCTGAACTTGTACATGCACAGTGGGAATGTTGTGTCATAGAATTCAACAACATTAGTCCAAGTCATGAAGATTAGCTTGTACTTTGACACAATAGTCTTGAACTTCAGTCGATTTTCAGTAACAATGACATCTTTCACAGCAAACAAATGTCCTTCAACCAATTTCGGTTTGATATTTTCCATTGCAGCACCTTTCATTGTAGCATGTATACGGTCCCCCTTAGAAAGAAACATGACAGAAAACGGATAGTTAGTACAAATGAATCAATGTCGTTAGTATTGGAAAAAACCATAAATTTGAACACTTATATCATAACTCTTACCTCCCTATCATGAAAAACACATTATGTTCTAGCAATTTGACTTCTGTCTCTGAAAACAGGTACGTTGTAGCATCGAACCAAACGCAGCCTTAGAGCCCACTGAGTCTTTGATGGATTCACATCACATATCAAGCTGAACGATGGAGCCATCTTGTTGAAACAAATATGAAAAAGTACTCTGGTAAAATGGATACTTGTAACTTTTGTAAATATGAATTGTATCGGTTGAACTTCATTAATATATAGACCTCAGTAAATAGTTTTTAGCAGTTTCCCACGTAGAATGATGAATAAGGTGACTGCACCAACATGGGATAACTGGGGCAAAAACCTTAAGTTTTATTTTTAATTATTTTCAGGAGGTAAACCTTTCAATATATATAACAGGTTATTGTTGAGAATATCATGGGATAGATATAAAATAATGAATATATTATATGTATTTATAATTTTATCAGCTTTTCAAAGTAATATTTACATTCAAATTATCACTAATTTTTTTTAATAATTATATATATATATATATATATATATATATATATATATATGATATACATCGATCTATTTTCATGGTGGCAGTTTCTATATGAATGAAAAGCACGTACAATTTCATTGTTTCCCTACTTTTACGGTCAGTAATAATCTCAAATGACCCATATACCCATACATTCCTAATATTCAGAGATTTAACATTTAAAACAAATTCAGAATCACAGCAAAAAGACACGTACCCCTAAATGAATTCTCCATGATTATTCTTTTAAGAATAGGGGAGATATAAATTTTATAGTCGTTTCGTCGCTAATTGTGAAAGAGTTTAGTCTATATTATATTGATAAATATTCAAGTTTAGATCTTTTTTAATTAATGGAAACCCTGTCTTTTACACACACACACACACACACATATATATATATATTATATATAACACAACGTAAAAAGTTTTAGAAATAATCCAACAGAATTTTAGAAATAATAACAAAATCTAAATAAGAAATAAGCAATTCAAGAAACTGAAATGATGTTTCAATATTGTATTGATGACAAAAATAATAATTAACTACATCAATCAACTATACATCTAGGATAATTATCACTTTCTAGGCCACAACAAAGATAGTCTCATCTCGGTTGATACACTTGAGGATGACTGCAGGAATCGTAGAAATAACTTCTGAAAAGGCCATGTTAGTAAAATTAGTAAGTGAAATTTTTCTAGGCAAAATAGAGAAGTGATTGTGTTTTTTTATGATTAAATAATATTCCAAAACAATTATTTAATCAACACAGATCATTCACATATATCGATACTAATCTAAAATTATCATTAATAGATTATATAAAAGTTCAGAAAAGCAAAAAATTCTATATCAAAGAGTTGGCACTTGAGACTCTCCACCATAATATCATTGTTGCAAACAAAAATATATCCTTCAATCGTTTCGTTCCTCGACAAAGCTTCGGCTGGCGACAAAGTCTTGAACTTCTTATTTAACGTCGTCTTATTTTCACCATCATTATCCTTTTGTTCTATGTATTCTCTTTATTCTTCTTCCCATTTTGCCACAGTGGAACTCTTCATCAGGACGATAGATACCTTTTCCAAAGTTTCATACTTTTAGATCAGATGAAAAATTGGGGCTTGCTTTCCGTATTTAGTTTTTTTCAAATGGAAATTCATCATTTTTCAACAGGACTTTTTCTGGAACCATGAGCTCTTCTACTTCCTGCACTAAGTGGCCATTCAACATAAATGAATTACTGATGGAGATAAGATTAGAAGATTTTGTTAGATATATTATTTATTAATAATATTAGATTAATTTGATATAATATATCTTTAAGAATATTTATTTTGATTTGTTTCTTCTTTAGATTAGGTTATTTTCTTAAGGCCCAAGTTAATCTATTAGTATAAATAGGGATCTTTTCTATTGTATTAAATAGTTGATTTCATATATTGATATAAGAAAACGAGTGTTATTCCCAATTTGTGTCTTTTTTCGGGTATTCTTAGAATAAATGAATTTAGACTTGCATATCATTGTTCTTCCACGCTTCTGCCTGCAGCAATTATAGATGCATTTGATCATGGGAACACCCAAGCATATGTGGATCCAATTGATCAACTAATCGTGTCCATTTCATATTATTTGCAGCTTAAAATCATAAAAGCATGGATTGGAGCATTTGATTTACCTTGATTATTTAAGAAATCAATCGAAGGACTAGATGAGACTGTGAAATAATAAAAAGAATGCCACCATTGGTTTCATGCATATTATAATCACAATTTCCTCGACATGCCTAGAGATAATTTACTTACTCCTGCTTCTACAAGATCTTGTGTGCCAATGTTTACCACGGTGGATCCAATTGCCTTAGCTGAATTGAGACACAGAGTAAGGTTTTCATTCCTCTCCCATGGATTTTAGTTAGGCTTGGTATTGATAACCCTCTCATATATTATACCGGGTACAACTACATTATGAGCTAGCTTATTGTAGAAAAATAAATAATTAGACAGTCAACAACAACCTAAGACAACACACTCTATTTAAGCTATAATCCTGAGTTTTTAAAAGTCATAAGCCATAAGTATCCAGTGAAAATAGATGGGACCAACCTTGTCACCATCATTTCTTCCCAAGTCAACAAGCATAATTTGTTCTGCACACTGTTTTCGTCATGCAAAAGTTGAATTTGAAAGGTATGTTACATGAACTACAACCAAGGTTCAGATGCCCGGATCGAAGAAAAGTTGCAGGTATGGTTTATGACTTATTCTTAGTTGAGAAAACTAAAATTAAAAATGTGATTAGTGGTCAAAGGGTAAGTATCACAACCGATACTTAGACATCCATTCAAAACATAAATTACATGGTTCTCACAGCTCATTTTTTGGATAGTGAATGGAAATTGCGTGAAAATCACTAGTCACGTGGGGGAAGAAATTGGGAAGACGGTTGAGTTTTGTCTAAGAGAGTGGGGGATAGAAAAATTGTTTTCGATAGTAGTTGATAATGTTTCCTCCAATGATACCGCCATTGATTATTTTAAAAAAAGAATGAAAAGTGAAAATACATTGTTGTTTGAGGAAAAAAATTTGCATTTGAGATGTGGGTGTCATATACTTAACTTAATTGTTAAGGATGGTCTGAAGGAGCTTAATACTTCTATTAAATCCATTAGGAATGCAGTTGTTTTTATTCATTCTTACCCTCTAGGTTGAATAAGTTTAGGGAGTTTGTCGTGCTAGAAAAATTTGCTAGTACGTCAACAGTACCTATGGATGTCAAAACTAGGTGGAATGCAACCTTCAAAATGCTTGATGTTGCATTAAAGTATAGAAGGGTTTTTGAAAGGATGTCCGAAGAATGGTTGCCTTCTGTGACTTATTTTCATGAGAAGGATGAAAAGGGTAAAGAAAGAGCAGGCCTCCACTTCACGAGGAAAGGGAGAAAGCAAAAGCTTTTGACACTTTCTGAAAAAGTTCTATGATGCCACTTTAGAACTAAGTGCATCGAAGACTCCTACCTCCCAATTAATTTATCCATCAATGATTGTTATACAATTTGAGATTGAGAAAAGGAGGAATGATGATTCAGATCTGATTCTTAAAAATGTTGCAAGTGTTATGAAGTTAAAGTTTGACAAGTATTGGGGAAATTGGAATAGCATGAACCCATTGGTGTTTATTGCTAATGTTTTGGATCCGAGAAACAAGCTTCAGATGATTAAAGTTAGTGTCAAGAAATTGGGAGGTACTCCGGAAATGGTCAAAGAGTTCATTGATAAGGTTAGGAAAAATTTGGTAACTTTGTGGATGGAGTACAAGGGAATAAATGATACATTGAATATTGAGAGACAAAGTATGCAAATAGAGTGTGATGGTGGAGAGGGTACTAGTAGTGGTGATGGTGGTGGTCTATGGGATGAGTTGTTCAATGAAGTGGAAGCACAAAATGAAGAAGAACAACTTCAAGAGATATCCAATGAAGTGGATAAGTACCTAACCGATGAAATTGAAAAACGATCTAATCCGTCCTTTAATCTTTTGGAGTGGTGGAGAGGAAGTGAAACTAGATATCCGGTTCTTTCAATTATTTCCAAGGATGTTTTTGCAATTCCAAGTTCAACAGTGGCTAGTGAGTCTGCTTTTAGTTTGGGCAACAGAGTTGTGGATCCTTTTAGGAGTAGTTTGAGTCCTAAAATGGTAGAGGCATTACTGTGCACTAATGATTGGCTAAAAGTGGAGGAGTTTAGCCTTTATAAAGATCCAACCGATGATGACCTTGACTTGTATATTATAAAGAAATTGAAAAGAGTGAATGTTTTTAATTTAATTAAATTTAGATTGAAGTTAGTTATGTTAATCTTATATGAAATATTCTAATCATTATTAATGTTTTTACAGCTGTTTCTCCGGCCTCCACTTTGTCTATGGTGTAAAGGTAAGTGTGCTATTTTATCGGGCAAAACCACTCTTGAGTTATGGAAATTTATAAGTAGAATAAAGTTAGTGTTTTTTAGTCTATTTTTATGATTGATTTAAATAAAATGCAAACCTGAATAGGTTAAATCTGTGTTAACCTAACATCTTAACTTTATGAAATTACTTTACATTTGAGTTTTCAATGTTTGATATATTACACACATGGCAATTGATAAATTGAATTAGGGGAAACGACATTCTTAGTTCAACAAGTTAAGTTCATTATATGATTTTTCTTACAGATTCTGGGCAGATTCCATTTTGAAGTGTCAAGGCTATACATTTGGTACATGTAGTGTCAAAATTTCAAAGAATTTGAAATGCAACTCTATCTTTGACTTGGCTAATATAAAAGGATTTCAATCCTTATTTAGTTTGACAAGAGGATTGAGTGGAATTGTGTTTTTTACCTTTAGTTGTATCAAGCGTTCTGATTTGGTTGTTGTTTGCTTGTTCTTTGATGTAATCAAACACTAAGTTGCTTCGTTGTTAGTCGGGGTATTTTTGTTGTAATGTACTATGTTCTCTTGAACATTTTGGTTTTGCACTAGTTTTGTTAATTTGAGAAGGTAAGCATTTCCTTTTTCTTTTATACCCTCTAAATGTCCATATTAAATATGCACAACTTGATTTTCTGTACAACCTTTTTATTCTTAAATAAATAAACTAGTAAGGGTAAATTTTCAATGATATTCGTTAATTTCGGTATAAAGTTCGGTAAGTTCGGTAAAAAAAAAGGTTTGGTATTTTCGGTATACAAATATTTCGGTAAACCGGTATGAGTCTGTAATACCGTTACCGTACATATGTTTCGGTATACTGAGAATTCGGTACGGTTTCGGTATGGACCGAAGCCATACCAAAATTTCGATATACCGTACTATTTGGTACGATATCGGTATGAATTTTGCTATACTGAAATTTTCGGTACAATATACGGTATGAGTAAAAATATTCGGTACGGTACGGTATACCACCCCTAATTGAATTGCTCAACAATTTCCTAAGAACGCCCTAAAATTCTCCATGAACTCAAGAACTCTAACGGATTCTTCAAGAATAAATGAAGAACCCTAGTTTTCTAGAGAGAAGTGGGACATAATTTTGTATTAAGAGAGTAAATATAATTGAGAAATCTAGTAAATGAGATAAGTTGTTCAAATAGGGAGTGAGGGAATGAATGTATGCACTATTCCCACCACTCACACACTAAAATCTACTGATAATGCACTCTCATTAAGGGTAAATGAGTAAAAACATAATTAAAAAGGGCTTGAAGCCTCCATTTTTTTGTTTGAAGCTCCGGATGTGCTCGACTCAGACTTCTCACAAATTATGACAGTAATCAGTGTTGAATCAGCTTTCGACCTGAACACGAACGTTGTATATATTTGTTTCACGGCCATGTGGAATCTTGAATCGCTTCATTCCGAGTCTGGATGAGAGAGTTACGGCTAAAAAAGGAAGAGGTGTGCTGAAAATGGGGCAACCAAGCCAAATGCGCAGACCGCCGGAGCGGCAGCCAGCGGTCGTGCCCCGTACCAGGTCAACAAGAAAAAATAGGGTGGCTCTGCCTGTACTATCGGACTGGTGGCTAGCTCCAGTACTGGCCCGGTTCGGCCTCCTTTCATTGCCTTCGTCTTTAGTCGCCGTTTTGGATGCCTTTCTTTCGTCTTTTCGACCTAACCCCTTCACGATTTTTGTTCATAACTTAGAGATCTTCAAGTTAGTCTTTTTTAGGGTCTTATTCGGGTCCGTTTAGGTCTCATTTTTTGGGCTAGAATGGGGAAGTACGTGTAAATGATATTCTTGAGCCTCTTCACCATTTTGCGGCCTTTCCACCCATTTTCTCGCCTCGACTTCTTCACGACTTTTGTTCGTGACTTGATGAACTTCAAGGTGGGCATTACCTGAGCCTAGTTTAGGCCTCAATTATCGGGCAGGGGTGTTCAAATGGGTGCAAATGACCTTCTTAATCTCCTGGATTTTTCTAACCTTCAAAACATGACTCATAAACACCTAAAAGCTCATCAAATCATATCAACAAGGAAATTCAGCACGAAAATACAATTAAACACTAAATTGCCCTTAAACATGATAAACACTCACATTTCTCATTAAAATATGAACGTGAAATATGCAAGAAAAATGGTATTTTTCACGTTCATCAATATATTGTACAACTTGAATATTAGTGTACGAATTGACGAACTTAGAATACAAGTTCGACGTAAGTGTTTTAGTGTATCATTTTATAGGACTAAACTATGCCAAAACCTATTGAAATTGACCTATATTAACACCCTATACTAATCTAAATGCACAAAATAAAAACACACACCCCTAACTCCTAAAAACAAACACCCCCTTGAATCCTACTAATTGGATCCAAAACTTAGCAACTAAGAGAGGTAAATGGAGTGCACTATTCACCCTCCACCTCACTCCCTCTTCGACCACCATCTCCCCCTCCACATCATCAAGCCTCCGTGACACCTAAGACATGCAACATAACTTTATTAGCACTTCACAAATGAATAGTAACAACCACTAAGAACCTCTCCCTTTTAATGCAACAAAAAGAAACCGAAGTCCCCTTCCCTCACACACACGTACAAGTTCAAACCTCACTCTATCTCTCTCACTCTTCTACTCTCCTTCTCTCTCTAGAAACGTTCTTCTCTTCTTCTTCTTCTTCTTCTTCTCCTTCAAAAGCTTCGACAAACACCCTCAGTTCCACCACCACCATCTTCCATCCTCTCGGAGCTCAAAAGGAAGCCACGGGACATCTTAGGATTCAATACCACCTCCAAATCCAACTCCAAACTGAAGAGTTATAGGTTAGCTTGAATTAGGTTATTTAGTTGATAATTTTGTATAGATGGTTAGGGGATGGAAAGGGTAGTATAATTGTTGTAATTTTGTACACAAATCTCACACACAAAAGTATAATCATCATGCAGGCATTTAGATTAGGTTACGGGATGAGCTTGTTTAAATTTATGATTTGCATGTGAATTTTATGTTTTGAATCGGTTAATTATGTTTATTGTAGAAACACGAAATGCCTCAGCTCAATGTTGAGCTAAGAGGCAGTTATTATCATTTTTCTTATAACTGAATTCTGTTTACAGTATTTAAAGAAGGAGCTTACATGTGCATTGACCAAAATACCCCTAATACAGTTACTTCAATAACTCCTTTGTTTTCTTTGCTAATTCACAGCATGCTTTATCTAATTCACATCATGCTTTATTATGCATGTATACGCATATGTTTACATCCCCCCTCAAGCTAGGAT
Organism: Ajuga chamaepitys; assembly: GCA_958295605.1. Classification (NCBI taxonomy): domain Eukaryota; kingdom Viridiplantae; phylum Streptophyta; class Magnoliopsida; order Lamiales; family Lamiaceae; genus Ajuga; species Ajuga chamaepitys. The sequence goes on along the minus strand of OY282495.1, from coordinate 26,154,021 downwards.
CGCAATCCAAGCTTGGACAAGAGAAACTGGAACAACGAAACACCAAGAGCTTTGGTGAATATGTCTGCAATCTGGGATTTGGTGGGAACATGGATAAGCTGCAGGAAGCCGTCTTTAAATTTGTTACGAACAATATGGTAGTCAATCTCAATGTGCTTGGTTAGTTCATGAAAAACAGGATTTTGTGCAATATGCGTAGCAGCCTGGTTATCACAAAAAAGCTGAACTGGTTTAACAACAAGGATGTGAAGGTCCTATAAGATGTAATCAATCCATGTAAGTTCATAGGTGGTACATGCCAAGGCACGATATTCTGCTTCAACAGAACTGCGAGAGACTGTAGACTGTTTCTTTGATTTCCAGGAGATGAGAGAAGATCCTAAGAAAACACAGAAACCAGTTAATGACTTCCTAGAATCAGAACATGAACCCCAATCTAAATCATTAAAACTGGTGATGTGTAAGGAGCTGGTGGAGCTATAAAATAGACCAAGAGTAGGAGTGCAAAAACATGCCAATGGTCAATGTGTGGAGTTTGAACATATTGGCTAAGCTGTTGCACAACATAAGTGACATCAGGCCTGGTGAAGTTCAAATATAGCAATCGGCCAATAAGTCTTCTATAAGAATCTGGACTGGGGAATGGAGTTCCAGAGGTGGCAGTAAGTTTGAGGCCTTAAGGCAAAGGTGTGGATGTGGGTTTGCAGTCAGTAATGCCAGCATCTTTAACAATATCAAGAATATACTTTCTTTGATTGAGATGTATACCTGAAGAGGCCCTTTTGATTTCCATGCCTAGAAAATAAGTAGCCATACCAAGATCTTTTATGGTGAATGTGGTGTGCAAATAAGTCTTGAAAGCGGCAATAGTAGAATCTGAGTTACCAATGATGAGAACATCATCAATAAGACAATCAGAGCCATGTAGTCAGAGTGCTGCTGCTAAGTGAAAAGGCAATGATCATTAGAAGACTGAGTGAAACCATAAGTGAAAAGGGTGGCACAAAACTGGTCGTTCCATTGTCTAGAGGCCTGTTTGAGACCATATAGACTCCTGAGTAACTTACAGACCTGGCCAGGTTTAGCTTTGGTATAGCCCTGTGGTGGGAGCATATATACTTCTTTATCAATGTAGCCATGTAAGAAGGCATTATTGATATCCAACTGATGAATAGACCACTGTTTGACAGCAGCTATAGCTATAAGAATCCTGACAGTCACAGGCTTGGCCACAGGTGCAAAGCTGTCTAAGTAATCTTCCCCAGCAATTTGGTTATACCCTTTTGCAACAAGCCTTGCTTTATGTCTTTCTATAGAACCATCAGAATGTAATTTGGTCTTGAACACCCACTTACAGCCAATGGCCTTTTTGTTAGGAGGTAAGTCAGTGAGTACCCAGGTTTCATTTTCTTCAAGAGCTTTGATTTCTACATCCATAGCTTGTAACCAGTGTGGATGGAGCTTGGCCTGAGAGTAAGAAGTAGGATCTTGAATAGCATCAGTGCATGTCATGAAAGAAGTATAATAGGGGTCAGGGATGAATGTAGCAGCGGATTCAGAGGAAACATCAGCAGTAGTTGTAATGAAATCATTAAGATATGTGGGCTTGTGAACTTGTCTGGTACTTCTTCTAATGGGAACATCAGGAGCAGAAGGCAGAGAATCATCAGCTGAAGCCTCTGGAAGAGTAGTGACATATGGAAAAATTCCTTCCAGAAATACAACATCTCTGGAAATCAGAATCTTGTGTGTCTCCATGTCAAACAATCTGTAGGATTTTTGGCCAGGAGGATAACCCACTAAAATGCATTTGTGTGCTCTGTCAGGGAACTTGGTCTTATCTGGGGACACATTAGTAACATAGCACAAGCAACCAAATGGTTTCAACAGCTCATATGAAGGAGTGTGACCAAACAGAAGTGCATGTGGTGTTTTCCAGTCAAGTATAGAAGAAGGTAACCTGTTAATGAGATAAGCAGCTATAAGGATGGAATATGGCCAAAGATAGTGAGGTACTTTGGATTCAGTCATGACAGCCCTGGCAATTTCCAAGAGATGCCTATGTTTTCTTTCAACAACCCCATTTTGTTGGGGTGTGTATGTGCAAGACTTCTGATGAAATATCCCCAAATCCAGTCAAGACTGGTGAATTCAGTGCCATTATCTGTTCTGATGGACTTCACAGGTGTGGAAAGTTTGACACTGATCATTCTCAGAAAGGTAGATAAGGACAAAACTGCCAGTTTCTTAGTGTGTAAGAGACAAATCCAGGTATGCCTGCTGTAGTCATCAACCACTGTGAGAAAGTATGGAGTATTTGTAATGCTAGGTTTGTTGTAAGGCCCCCATATATCCACATGAAGTAACTCGAGTACCTGTGTAGTCTGGATTGAACTCTGTGGGAACACTAATCTTGTCTGTTTTGAAAAATGACAGATGTCACAGGATTTATGAGCTTCTATAACAGGAGGAGTACACAGATGCTTTATGAAATCCAAATGTTTCAAGGTGGATGGAGGTGCATGCCCAAACCTTCTGTGCCAAGTTTCAAAAACTTTCAAATAATGGGAAGCACTCAATCTAAAGGTGAAAACATTATTGATGGTAGGGGAAAACTGTAGAATATATAATATGCCTAGTAGTGTGCATGTAGAAATGGTTTGTTGAGACTGGACAGACTGAATTTCACAGCCAGTAGATGTGAATAAAGCTTTTATATCCATTTGTAAGGCCAGCTGAGATATGGAGAGTAAGTTGAAGCCAGCTGAGATATGGAGAGTAAGTTGAACTTAAAAGTGGGAATAAGAAAAACCTCAATGAGTAAAAGATGATCTGTAACAATGATTTGACCCATATGTGTAACTCTCTGATGTGAGCCATCTGGTAGTGTCACAAAAGCAGGATGCGTTAGAGGAGTGAGATTGGTCATTAATGCTTCATTTTTGCATATATGTTTGCTGCAACCTGTGTCTATGATCCAAGAATCATCATTCAAATCCTCAAGAGTAGTGAAAGCAAATAGGAACTGTCAGGAGATGTGAGGTCTGCTGCATTAACATGAGAGGATGAATTCTGATCAGCAGAGACAGGAATATTTTTATTTTGTAAAGCCTTAGCAATTTCTTTTTGGATTATAGCAGTGATGTCCAATGGAACAGTAGAAGCAGCAGTGGAAGGAGCAGCCTCAGTAGGTGGAGTTTCAACTAAGTTAACATGCCTTTGATCCTTAGGCTTGTAGTACCAATCAGGATAGCCTTTTAGTTTAAAGCAATCCTGAATTTCATGACTAGGGAGTTGGCAATGATCACAAATAAGTTTAGCCTTTTCTTCCTTGGTCTTTCTAACAGAGCCTTTTCCCTTACCAAAACGATTGGAATTGTTTTGATACTTCAATTGTTGACCTCTGCCTTGGATGGATTTGGTAAACATGGCTGAATTATCTACAGACTCAAGATGAGACAGCTGAACTGATCTTTGTCTCTCCACCCTCAAGACAAGAGAATATTCTTTATCTATATGTGGCAATGGATCCATGACCAGAATGTTACTCCTCACATCATCATAACTATCATTAAGGCCCATGAGAAACTGTATCAACTTTGTGTTCATCTCAAAATCATCCCATTCTTTTGCAGCACCACAGGTACAACGAGGAGTTGGTCTAACAAGGTTAAATTCTTCCCACAGTTTATTCAATCGATTGAAATATAATACAAGTGATTGAGATCCTTGTGTGATTGTGCTAAGATCACGTTGGAGTTGATATATGTGAGGGCCATTATGTTGGCCAAATCTACGAGTGCTTGCGGCCCAAAGAGTTTTGGTATCCTTTGCATATAGGAAGGATTCATTAATATCCTTAGAGATGGAGTTTATTAACCAGGAACGAACCATTCCATCAACACGCAACCATTGTGCTAATCATTCTGGATCAGTGGGAATAGGCACACTTCCAGTAACAAATCCGATTTTATTTTTCGCAAGCAATGCAATTTGAATAGAGGTGCTCCATGGTAAGTAACAGTGAGTGGTGTAGAAACCAGACTCATACCTGGATGATCTGAGCTGGTGAGCGTGAGAGGATCATTATCACGCGACACCGGATGAAAAGTTCCTGGAGCGGAATCAGTTGTGGAATGTGGTGGAGAATTGGAATCATTTATTGGAGAATGATGAGCATGAACAGACGAGCCAATAGTTAATGCAGGCCATTGTTCTTTGCCTGTATTGAAATTTTGACGCGGAGGTGCCATGTTGCAGATCGAAGCTCTGGTCTGAAGGCAAACCAGCTGAACTTTGTATCAGAAAACTGGGAAAACCAATGCGCGTCTATGAATCCAAAATTACACCATTCAATCAGTGATTTGCGTGAATTCGAAACCTAAATCTGATACCATGTAGAAATACGAAATGCCTCAGCTCAATGTTGAGCTAAGAGGCAGTTATTATCATTTTTCTTGTAACTGAATTTTGTTTACAGTATTTAAAGAAGGAGCTTACATGTGCATTGACCAAAATACCCCTAATACAGTTACTTCAATAACTCCTTTGTTTTCTTTGCTAATTCATAGCATGCTTTATCTAATTCACAGCATGCTTTATTATGCATGCATACGCATATGTTTCAATTTATGAATGTGTTGAGATGATAATATTACCATTTTATTTTAAACTTGAATCTCATATGTGATTTTTAGGTTAAAAAATGATCAAGTATGATTAGGTGTTAAATTAGGATTAATATGTGTTAATTAGGCGAAATTTTGGTAAAATTAAGCTTATAATGGCTTCGACAAAAAGATAGTGCGATTGCATGTTGGATTTGTGCCAAAATGGTTTATGATGATTAAGTGGTGATTAAGGTTAATCATATGTTGATTTCAAAATGAATTTTGTGAAAATTGAATTAGAATGGAAGGGGATGTGTTTCGGCAAAAGTTTATTTAGCTTGGATGTTAATATTTTGAGAAAATTAAGTTGAATTTGTACCCTATGAATATGTTGATCACTTTGAAAAAGAATTTGGATCAAAAGATTTGAAAATAATTTTGTGTAAAATAATTGTAAACTCTCGGTAAAGATGAATTTAAAGGCTAAAATGATGCTTTTGTGGTAATGGTAATGTTAGTGTATTTGTTGTTGTGTTGCAGATAAGATGCAATTTAATTTGATCCAAAATGAACAAATAATGAACTTAAGTGTGTATGTATGCATGTTTCGGCAATTATACAAAATAGGGATGATAATGTTCTTAGGTTGATTAGTTTAAGTGGAATTAGGTTATAAATAAGTGAATAAATGAATATGTGACCATTTTAGTAGACTTATCATATTTACTTGAACATAGGATTATTTAATTGGACTCAAATAAGTTAGAATAGTCTAAATGATTAAAGATTGGCACTACTAGAAATAAAACTTTTTGCCACTACAAAATATAGTTACAAAAAATGAAGAGTAGTGACAAAAAAAATTTTAGTAACTAAAAATCTAAAAGTAGTTACTATAGGGTAGTCACTTATAATAAGATGCAAAAAGTTTTTTTGTAACTACTTTTTAGTTACTAATGTATTTGCAACTATTTTTTGCAACTACTTTGTAGTTACTAATGTATTTGTAACTACAAGTAGTTGCAAAAGAGCTTGACATATTGTAGCAAATTTGGTTAAAATTGTATGAAATATTTTATGTAACTATTAATAGTTACAAAAGGGGTTACTTTTAGTAACCACTCTTGTAGTTACAAAAAATTAGGTAAATACCTTTTTTTCTTGTAGTGTGGGCCTTGAATAATTTATATAGGTTAATTGGACTTAGAAATATGACTAGAATAATTTAATCGGGCAATAGATAGCTAAACTAGGCTTGGGCCCAATAGAATAAAAAAAATGGGCTTTGGGCCCAATAAGGGAACAAGTGGGTCAAATAAATTATTTGGAATCGGATTGGGCTAAGACCAATTAAAAATGGGCTTTAGAACCAAATGGGCTTTAACCGAACCTCAATTGGGTCGAAGCATGGGCTTCGGGCGCAGTGGATCGATTTGGGCTGAAGTTGGACTGGGTCAGGTCTTAACCAAATCTGAATGACTAAGTTAATTAGATGATGATTAAGAATAAAATTTAAGATTAATTAATATAAATGTGATTAGGAATTAATTAACTGATCATTAGAAATAAAATAATATAAGTTAGAAAAACATAAGTGAAGACGGGAAATTAAATTACAAATAATTAGATGATGAATTGACTTAAGTACAAGGTGAATAAGTAGTAGAAATGGAAATAACATAAATTTAGAAATGATAGAGAGTTTCAATTTGAAATTAGGGTTTCAAATTGAAACTAGAGTTCGAATTAGAGTTTTGGGTTATGATTTTATGTGGATTATGTGATGTAGTATGTTGTCGGCAACTTGTGTGATTATGATGATATGTTAGGTTTAAATTAGAGGTGTATACGGTACGTGTGGATCGGATATTTGAAAATATCCAGATTCATACCAAACTTCGGTTACTTAAAAAATGAGTATCCATTACCGATCCAAAAAATCAGGACGGTAAGGTGCGGTTTTTTTTTTTTTTTTTGGGATAGTTTGGTTCAGAATATCGGATCTAACAGAACAGTTCAATTCGGATAATCAGAGATTTTCTTTTATCTTTTGAATAATAAATTCAATTGAACATAATATATTGACGTCTAACTAATATAAGTAATTTTATTACATCAAATTTGTTTTCAACTTACTAACTTGTGTTTTGAAAATTGTATAATAATTAAATATAATGTTTTTAATTATTTATCACTACTAGAAATAAGGTATTTTGCCACTGCAAAATGTAGTTACAAAAAAGGGAGAGTAGTCACAAAAATATTTTTAGTAACTACAAATTTAAAAGTAGTTACTATAGGGTAGTCACTTAAATAAGATGCAAAAAGTTTTTTTGTAACTACTTTGTAGTTACTAATGTATTTGTAACTATTTTTTGCAACTACTTTGTAGTTGCTAATATATTTGTAACTACAAGTAGTTGCAAAAGAGCTTGATATATTGTAGCAAATTTGGTTAAAATTCTATGAAATATTTTATGTAACTACTAATAGTTACAAAAGAGGTTACTTTTAGTAACCACTCTTGTGGTTACAAAAGGCTAGCGGCAAATATCCTTTTTTCTTGTAGTGTATGGTACATATAACTAACTACAAAATTATGAATAATTTAATTTTTAATTCTTATTTAAATTAATCTGTTACGGATAATATATTATTAAATTTATAATTTATTATTTTATTCGGTTATTCGGTTCAATACAGTTCGATATGCTTCGGTACGGTTCAATACGGGTTTCGATTCGAAAAATTAAGAAATATCCAAATTTGTAATAAAAAAATAATCGGTTCAGAAAAAAGTCAAATGGTGAATGTATTTTTTCGGTTCAGAACTTATTCGGTCCGAGTTTCGATCCGATTTCGATAATATCCAAGCTCCATGCACAATCCTAGTTTAAATAGTGCGATTTAGTCGAATATGTGAACATGTGATGATGATTCAAGTTATATAAGGTAATTGATTTTAATTATTATGATTTTTATGCGGAATTGATTAAATATGCCACTTAGACCTTAAATGAAATATAAATGATGAAATAGGAATAATAGAATTAGGAAATGACTTAGGAAATAAAATAAAATAGGTTGATTTGGAGAATATTGATATGGTTAAAAGATAAGTTAGAAAATGAATGAATTAGAATTATAACGCTAATAAGGTTATAAATGTTGGAAAACGTTAGATAAATGAGACGATGAGTGATGATGATGATGTTAAGATGTTGATCAATGAACGATCAAGAGTTAAGTAAAGTGATCTATTAAGATCAAGACAAAATAATCATAAGATTAAGTAATATCTAACGAATAAACAATACTCATGTTCATAATTGAGATAGGATATTTAGATAACACATGTAAACCGGTAAATCACGTAAATACGGCTAAACAAAGATTAGTTTAACATTTTAATAATAATAATAATAGGTTTCCACACTGAGGCGAGGATTACGGCAAAGTAGTTCCACAAAGTCCAACTACACAGCTTAACTTCGGAAGTGGATAAACTTGTTTAAATTTCTTCTTTATTTCTATGCTTGTAAGTATGAGTTGCCACAAGAGCTGCAAGTAAGGATAATAAGGGTATTGGCAGAGAAAAAGGCAGTATGCGATGAATGATGACAGGGAAGACGTGCCGAGAGTCCGACCCTACTTAAAGGGGGGCAGGCAAAATGCCTTCAGGCAAGCATGCATTTTGTTAAAAAAAAAATTATTTAAATACCATTTTGATCCACTAATCAAAATCTCATGTTTTTCCAAAACCATTTCCTGAAAAAATGGCGAAGCCATGCTCGGGAGCGATAACACTAGATGCCTCATAGGTGTTTTGATTGTTTTATTTGTGTACTAGCTTTGTCAGGAAATCTTCCTAAAGCATTTTCCATAGACCAGGAGTCGAGGCGTGTAATGATGAGGCCTTAAGCTTATTAACTGAAGTTTAAATGAATAATATTTAAGTTATGTTATATTTTAACGATTTAAGTTATATTTATTTCATGTGAGTTTCTGTTCAGGACAACTTATGTTACGAGTTTCTCTTCCGCTACGTAACTCCGGTGAGAGTAAAATAGTAAGTTAAGATGAAATGATGAAAATATTAGGAATGATTAAGTAAGAAATGAGAGATAAGTACGTATAAGCAAGTAAAGAAAAAGAAAATAATTGACCAGGTAAGTAATGGCAACTTAGTTCAATGGAAACTGAGTTGGGCTCTACAAGAAAATCTAGATAAGACCACTTGACTACGTTCAAGGACTCAAGAAAGTCTAGATAATGATCATTGACTACATTGCCATACAAAATGTTTATTTGACTCATAACTTATTTACTTTAATGGATCTTCACTTAGGCTTGAGGTGTGACCCAAAATTAATGGCCCAAGGTCTTCAAAATATGTCTTCTAATTCAATTTAGTTCCAGCCCATCACTTAAATTGGGCTCTAACCCAATAAGATTCACTATTGGGCCTTCTAAGCACTTCACTTGCATATTTTCTTGTATTTCAGCAAGGAGGTTCAACATAGCCTCTTTAGTTTATTTTGCACGAGCTCTAGTTATTAGTCCTTCGTGAATTTCGAGTTGGTCCTTCTTTATTTGATTAGGTAGCTTGGGAAAGTCCCCATCATTCCCTCCTCTTCGAAAGGATTCGTACTTGAATTTGCATCAAAAGGAGAAAGATCAGTGACATTAAAAGTAGCACTTACATTATACTCACCTAGAAGGGCAAGTTTGTAAGTATTGTCATTGATTCTAGCAATCACTTGAAACGGTCCATCTCCTCTTGGTTGCAACTTGGACTTGCACTTTGTTGCAAACCTCTCTTTTCTCAAGTGTAGCCACACCCAATCACCTCGTTCAAATATGACTTGCTTTTAACCCTTGTTTGCATGTTTCAGATATTTCTCCATTTGCTACTCAGTGTTGAGTCTCACATTTTCATGCAACTTCTTAACTAATTTTGCCTTCGTCACCCCATCGAAACTTGTACGCTCATCAAGAGGACTCAAAGGATTGAAAACATAGATCACTTCAAAAGGAGAATATTGAATAACAAAACACACACTCCTATTATATTCAAATTCAAAAAATGGTAAACAATCCTCCCAATTTTTCAAGTTATTTTCATTCAAAACCCTAAGTAAATGAGACAAAGTTCTATTAGCTACTTCAGTTTGTCAATCAGTTTGTGGACGACAAGAAGTAGAAAATAGAAGTTTGATCTCTAACTTACTCCATAAAACACGCCAAAATGACTTAAGAATTTCTCATCCTAATCACTCACAATAGTTCTCGGTATTCCATACAAACGCACGATTCTCTAATGAACAAATCAGCAATATGAGTTGCATTATCACTTTTATGTCAAAGAATAAAATATGCCATTTTTGCACAAACACAAAATCGCTTCCCCTACTCGTTCTAGGTAAATCCAAAACAAAGTCCGTGGATATGTCTACCCAAGGTTCACTTGGACTAGGTAGTTGTTTATACAATTTATGAGGCTGCAATCACAATTTAGCCTGTTTACAAGTTATGCATCTTCCAAAATTCCTTCCCATATCAGCACGCATACGCGGCCAACAGAAATGGTCATGCAATACTTTCAAGGTTTTATGTATACCAAAATGTTCCATTAACCCTTCCCCATGTGCTTCATGAACAAGCAATTATCACATAGAGCATTTAGGAATGCAAAGTTTATTTTCACAAATCAAATAACCCTCATGTCTATGGAATTTTTCAAATGTAGCATGTTCACAAGCCAAATAAGCAGAAGAAAAACTAGAAATTCTCATACACGTCCTTAAAAAACTTAAAACCAAGCAGTTTACATCACAATGTAGCAATTAAAGCATGTCTCCTAAATAAAGCATCAAACAATATTTTATTTCCCTTTCTTCTACTTGATTGCATAAGGAAATTGTTATGATTAGCTCAAACTCACACAAGATAAATGTATCAACAGAATTCGAACGAAAAATAACCAAGAAAACGGCCGAACAAAAACAGAACAAGAACATAAATGAAAATGATGAACTCAGGAATTTTACGTGGTTCGATCCAAGATGATCTACATCCACGGAGGTTCTATGCACCTCAATTCACTTCACTACTCAATCAATTACAAGAATTTCCCAGAAATCTAGCAAACCCCCAAATCACAACCTGATTTGGAACAGAAACCCTAGATATCTAATTCTCTCAATTGTGTAATGTATACAGAGGGAAAACTATCTCAATTTGCTCGCAATTACAAGTGATTACAATGTATATAAGTATCGGAGCTCGAATCTAGAAGATGAGGGAGAAGTAACCAACTTTGACCCAACTGCTTCAAGCTGCAGAAACGGGGCTTTCACAACGGTTTGTTTTGCAACAGATTGAAACCGTTGTAACTGATGGTTATAACTACCTCCAACCCAATTTTCTTTTAACCTCTTCACTGAACTTGGCTCAAACCCGGTTTTATGACCCAGTTCTTTAAACATCAAATCCGGTTCTGAAATCCTCATAACTCCTACTTCATACAATGAGCCACTTGATGAAATTGAACTAATATCTACAGAAATGATTAAATGTATTCCACCCATTTGATATTGCCTCCTACTCAGCTTACCTTTACCTTTTAGGTATTTAAGGGATTTGTGATCCGTGTGGATGACAAACTCTTTCGGCCACAAGTAGTGTTGCCACATTTCCAATGCTCTTATCAAAGCATAGAGCTCCTTGTCATAAGTTGGATAATTTAGTTAAGCTCCCTTCAATTTCTCACTGAAGAAATCAATTGTTTTCCTTCATGCATTAAACAGATCCTATACCAACTCCAGATGCATCACATTCAATTTCAAAGATTTTATCAAATTTAGGTAATGCAATAATTGGTGCAGAAGTAAGTTTCTCTTTTAAAAGATCAAAAGCAAATTGTTTTTTTCTCTCCAATGAAAACCGACTTCCTTTTTCACAATTTCATTTAATGGTGCATCAATGGTACTAAAAACCATTTATGACCCTCTTGTAGAAGCTTGCAAGACCATAGAAACTTCTTACTTCAGAAACGATTTTCAGAATTGGCCAATCTAAAATAACCTTGACCTTTTCTACCTTAATCTCATCACCACTAACAAATTAAAAGAAAAAACAAATTTATCCATGCAAAAATAACACATTTTTAGATTAGCATGCAAAGGTTCTTTTCTAATTGTATCCGAAACAGATTTTAAATGGACAAGATGTTCTTCCAGGTTCTTATTATAGATAAGTATGTCATCAAAATACACAACTACAAACTTCCCAATAAACTCTAGCAAAAATGGTTCATTAATCTCATGAAAGTGCTCGGTGTATTAGCTAAGCCAAAGGGCATTACTAACCACTCACATAAACTATATTTTGTCTTAAATGCAATGTTCCACTCATCTCCCTCCTTGATCCGAATTTGATGATATCCACTTTTCAAATTTAATTTTAGAGAAAGTGACAGCACCGTGCAATTCACCAAGCACATCATCTAACCTAGGAAGAGAACAACGATACTTTATTGTGATTTATGGCACGAAAATCGGTACACATCCTCCAAGGTCATCCTTCTTTGGTACCACAATCACTATGACACATGGATTAATACTTTCTCGGATCTTGACCTTACTCATCAATTCCTTAACTTATCTATGAATTTTCTTTGTTTTCTCCAGATTAGCTCTATAACTTGGTCGGTTTCGAAGTGTTGCCCTCAGAATAAAGTCAATTTTTTCCTCTCAATGGTGGCATACTTGGCTCCTCTTCCAGAAAGATGTCCTTATATTCCTACAAAAGAAACACAAAAGAATTAGGCAAGGGACGTATTAATTCGTTAGTGGTAAAATAGGACTCATTATACACCAACACCAACACACTCATTTTCTTCAACTATTTCTCTTTTTAGGTCACTTCTCCTTGCAACGAAATTTGATCTCCTTTTGTCCTCACTTTCCTTCAATTTCTTTTCTCCCTCAGAAACACTCAAACTATCCCTCTTGTTTTTCTCTTAAATTTTGTTCCTCAATCTCACTTTTCTTTTCCTCAGTCTCTCTATATTGGGACATTTTGATTTGATCCTCTTAAAATTGCTATAGAGTCAAAGAAACAAGCATAATATTTTTATTTTGATGCTTCAATTTGTATCCATTAAGATGCCAATCATATCTCACCCTTCTATCGAATTGCTACTGTCTTCCCAATAGAATATGACTAGCATGCGTTGACACCACATCACACAAAATTTCATCTTTTTAGTTTCCAACGGAAAATGATATGGAAACTTGCTTAGTCACATGAATTTCTCCACATTCATTAAGCCATTGAAGCTTATGAGGATAAGGATGTTCTGAGGTAACTAAATTTAGTTTCTCCGTCATTTCGGTACTAGCAACATTAGCACAACCACCACCATCAATAATCAACATGCATACCTTCCCTTGTACCAAACATAGCGTGTTGAAGATGTTCTCCCTCTATTTTTTGGGTTCATCCACCTTGATTTGCATGTTTGGAGCTTTTCTTACCACCAAAATCTCTCCTTGCTCAGGCACAGTTTCCTCAAACTGCTCATCAACACTTTCTCTATATTCACTTTCAGACTTAACCTCTCCATTGCCCCTCATTGTCATGACTTTCTTGTTCGAGCATTCCGGCACAATATGTCCAAACCCCTAGAAATGAAAATATTTAATATCTCGAGTTCAAGATAGAGATATCTTTCCCCTTTTCAGCTTCATTAGCCTTGCTTTTGGACATCTCGTGTTGGGCTTGAAGCTGCCTCTAAGTTGCTTTGGACGTCCATTCTTTCATCTTGCTAGAAGATAGAAAATTTGATGTTCAACTTCTTTGTAATGACCCATCATTCCTTAGTTGTCTTTCCACCTTCATGGTTGTATGTACCTTATCCTCTAACTACACATAGTGTTGAAGTTCCCCTACTATCGCAATCTCCCCATTTAGCCCACTTAAGAAACGAGCCATAGTAGCTTCCCTATCTTCTTCACATTTGCCCTAATAATGACAATATACATTTCCTTATAATACATGTCTACTAATTTATTTCCCTAATTCATAGTTTGAAGTTTTCGATGTAAATCACAAAAATAATGAGAAGGTACAAATCTCTTTCGCACTATTGACTTCATTTCAGCCCATGTAGACACCAGCCTCTTTCTACTACGTCTTCGATTTCTAACCAACTGATTCCACCAAACTATGGCATAATCTGTGAATTTAATTGCAGCAAGCCTCACCTTCTTATCTTTAGAGTAGTTATGACAATCGAAAATAAGATCTACCTTCTTCTCCCACTCCAAATAAGCTTCCAGATCGCTCTTCCATGAAAGGTAGGAATGTTCATTTTTATGCTCCCTAAGCCTCTATCAACTTCATTATTGTGCATTTTACCTCACCTTCGGACTTGATTAACCGATCCCCTTTCGTATTTTTCTATCTCCAACTCCTATTCACGTCTTCTTTGGTTGGCATGATGGTTCCCATGTCCTCTCATAATTTCCAGCCTCTCTAATCGATTGTTGATATTGTTAAGAATATTTTCCAAGAAATCTAGATGGTCGGGTCCATTCACAATCAAAACCGTTAGAGCATCCGGAGTAGTTGAGCTGTTAAATCAAGATGGGAGCACATTTCTAGTCAATGAACAACGGATCAAGAAATATTACAAATCCGACCAAAGTCAAACCGTGCATGACGTGCGGTTGAAAGAACTCAATTAGAACTAGGGGTGAGCACGGGTCTCGGAGATTATTCGGTCCGCATCGAAACCCGAACCGAAAGCACTCCGGACCGAAAAGAACCGTTGACTTTTTGACTTTATCAGAACCGAACCAATCCGACATTTTTTTTGACAAAACCGAACCGTTCCGAACCGAGGAACCGAAATCAGAACCGAGTAGAACCGAAATCTGTATATAAATAAATTTTAGATCACATTGATTCTTAATAATAAATAAAGAGAAGTTACATAATCTATAATCCAATATCATTTAATAGGAGATTATTCTTATATAAAATATTTTATTAATTTACCTACAAAATATCCTCTACTAGAAATAAATTTTAAGAAAGATATAAAGAATACTTTTTATTTAGGATGAACTGAATATGCATAGTCCATATGATAAGCTCATTGATATAAATAGAGTTGGATTTGGATTTAGAAATTTAATAGATATAGATGAACTCAAAACTTTCAAAATATCCTCTACTAGAAATAAATTTTAAGAAAGATATAAAAAATACTTTTTATTTAGGATGAACTGAATATGCATAGTCCATATGATAAGCTCATTGATATAAATAGAGTTGGATTTGGATTTAGAAATTTAATAGATATAGATGAACTCAAAACTTTCAAATTTATATCCAATAATCTTCAATATTTCATATAATAAGCTCATTTATATAAATAAAGATAAGCTCATTGATATAAATAGAGTTGGGTTTGGATTTAGAAATTTAATAGATATAGATGAACTCAAAACTTTCAAATTTATATCCAATAATCTTCAATATTTCATATAATAAGCTCATTTATATAAATAAAGTTGAATTTGGATTTATATCTTAATAGGCATAAAAAAATTGATGAACTAAACTAATAAAAGATTTTATATAAGAATAATCGTCCAGAAAATATTTATTTTCTCACTTATCCAATTATATTGGAATTCTGGATTATGTATCTTCTCTTTGTTTATTATTATCCATCAATATGATATATTTCAAAATTTATTAAAATTTAATATCAAGCTTTTGGGAGAGAGATGAGAGAAGAAAAAAAATTGATAAAATAAATTTTGGGGAGAAAAAGATCTTGTATGGTGGAAAAACCTGATTTTTTAGTAGAATACCATAAAGGATTCCGTAAAAAATGAAAAATAAATGTAGCGTGTTTTTTTTAGCGGTGAAAAATCGATTTTCAGAGTAAGATGTAAGGAATGATTAAAAAATATATATAGCGTGTTTTAGCTAGTGGTGTAAGAAAACCCACCGGTAGGTTCTATATCATTATTGTATATATATACATATATTTATCAGTTTTCTTTTAAGTTTTAATAACTTCAAGAAACCCTAATCCACTAATCCCGCATCATTCTCTTGCCCCGCTCACTCTATCACTCACTCTCGCGCACCGCTCTCTCGCCCCACTACCGCTCTCTCGCCCCACTACCGCGACAACCGCCGCCACCACCGCTACTGCACTACCGCGACCACCGCCGCCACCACCGCTACTGTAGCCAGAAGACCAACCACCAACCCCCACTGCCTACCACCGCCCTATTTTCTGTCGCTATTACCAGTTACCACCGCCACTGCCTACAGCTGCCCTGCTCTGTCCGCCACCACCACCGTCATCGCCGACGCCTCTGCCCCCGCCGACGCCTCTGCTACCGCCGGCGTTTCTTTGGTAAAGTTTAAAATTGGTTATTAAATTTTACTAGCAAGTTTTCTGTTTTCTTTTTTTTTTTTCTTGAAATGTAGTTTAGATTATATAAATAAGCAATAGAATTGAATAGATTATGAAACAAGAATTAAGCTTAGGAAAAGTTAAAATAGCTTATTTGTAAAATAAGCTGCTAATAGAATATAACTTGTTGAATCAGTTATGATTTTTGTTGATTAAGCTGCTAATAAGTTTCAATTTGGACTTTTTATTGATTAAAGATTACACTTTTGAAAGACGTGAAAATTTTCCCCAAGAATCAAGAGGGAAAAACTAAGAATCTATACTAAGAAATTGCTAGAGATTAAAGAAAAAAAAATACAAACTTAATTATAGAAGAAGAGATTAAAGAAAAAAAAAATACAAACTTAATTATAGAAGAAGCAGTAAAAAAATTTATTGTTTGTGTGGAACTCAAGATTGAGTACTTTTTCTTTTTTTATCTTGAATTGTAAAATGAGTGTTTGTTAATCATTTTCTTATTTTTTGGTGAAGTTCGGTTTGCATGCTTGCTCATATTCGTTGGTATGGATTCAAGCATAGATTCATCTTCTCGAAAAAGTGGTAAGAACAATCTTCTATTTATTATGCTTAAAATAAATTTTATTAGTCTATCAAATATTTTGAATTTTAATTTGAATGGTTTTACAGTGGCAAGTAAGAGAAAAGAGCCCGAGTCAAAAAAACGTCGAATTTCTAAAGAAGCTAGTGCAAGTAATCCATCTCCATTGCTAGAAGCATCAAACGCTCGCAGTCCAACTAAAATGGCTGATTCGGACTCAATTGCAACTGAAGGTACCAATACTTCTTTTGAAGCATCGACTAAGACTAGGTCTGGGGTGTGGGATTATTTTGAGAAAATGAAAGATTCAAATGGAATTGAAACGGGGAGATGTAAGTGCATATATTGTGGTAAAGATTATGGGTGCAAGAGTGAGTCGGGCACCTCTGCTTTATGGAAACATCTTAGGATAACATGTAAAAAGTGTCCACCTGAAATTAGAGTAAAAATCATTGAGGCATATATTGGGAAAGATAAAAAGCAAAAAATGTTGAGTTTTCAATGTGGGGGAGGTGATTCTGGGGATCCCAAATTGACTTGTTGGGAGTTTGACCAAGACCGAGTTCGAGCTTCAGTGGTTAGGCTAGTCATTAAAGCTGAGCTTCCATTTAAGTTTGTTGAATCAGAAGGGTTTAAGGATATCATTGAAGATAGTCTTCCCTGGTTTAAAATTCCATCGAGGTTTAGCATTGCTAGAGATTGTTTTAAGTTGTTTGTCACTGAAAAGAAAAAATTGAAAGTGTTACTCCAGTCCGAGTGTCAGCGTGTGTCATTGACAACTGATACTTGGACGAGTATTCAGAACATCAATTACATGTGTTTGACCGCCCATTTCATTGATTCTAATTGGAAGTTGCAAAAAAGAATTTTGAATTTTTGCATAATTAAAAGTCATAAGGGGGTCAATATTGGGAATGCTATTGATGTTTGCGTGGAGGAATGGGGGATAAATAAAGTTATGTGCATAACAGTTGATAATGCATCGTCAAATGACACTGCAATTCAACAGTTAAAGAAAAAATTGGCGAAGAAAAATGCATTTGTTTTGGGTGGGGAGGCCTTTCACATGAGATGTTTTGCTCATATTTTGCAATTAATTGTGAAAGATGGTCTAGAGATTGCTAACGAGTCGGTCAAAAAAATTCGTAATGTTGTTAAGTATGTTAGGGGCAGCCCCCAGAGGTTGAGTCTATTCAAAAAATGTTGTGAGATTGCAAACATTCAGTCTAAGGCTTCTTTGCAATATGATTGTCCCACTAGATGGAACTCGACCTACTTGATGCTTGAAAGTGCGTTAGTTTATCAAAAGGCTTTTGATAAGTTTGAGGATATGGATGAGAAGTATGTGGGTGAATTTGGAGACGAGTTGCCCAATGAGACAGATTGGACCCATGCTGCTCACTTTACCAAAGTATTAAAACGTTTCTTTGATGTCACCACCAAGCTGTCTGGTACGTCCTATTGCACTGCGAGTATATGTTTTCCTGAAATAATTCGCATCTTAAGGGATTTAGAATTATTTGTGAAAAGCGATGATCTTTGGTTGAGGGAAATGGGGACACAGATGAGAATGAAGTTTGACAAGTATTGGGGGTCTATTAGTAAGAGGAATGTTATGCTTTTTCGTGCTGTTGTGTTAGACCCTAGGTATAAGATGAGATTCTTGTTTGCTAAGTACAAGATGCATTATTCTGAAAATGATGCAATTGAGGTTCGAGATAGGGTGACTTCCGCTTTGAAAGCATTAATGGGGGATTATAAGAAAGTTAAAGAAGAAAAGGGTGTGGGTGAGGGTAGTTCCCAAGTTGATATTCTAATGGAAGATGTTGATGAGTTCTTCCTAGATGGTGAGAGTGAACAAGGGGCTGTAGATAAAGATGAACTGGATATGTATTTGGAGGAGTTGAACGAAAAATATGTTCCCGAATTTGATGTATTAGGGTGGTGGAAGACTCATTCGGTCCGGTTTCCATCTTTAAGTTGTGTTGCTAGGGATGTCTTGGCAACTCAATCTTCGACGGTAGCATCTGAATCGGCCTTTAGCACCGGCGGTCGAACTTTGGACCGTTTTAGGAGTTCTTTAACTCCTACTACAGCTGAAGTTATTATTTGCCTCCAAGATTGGATGAGGAATTCCAACCGTTCCATTGATGTTGAAGAATTAATAGCCGATATGGAGAAAATTAAATTAGGTAATTATATTTTGTATGTATAATTAATATTTGATGGTTTGTAGTTCTCGGAAAAAGCTAATGTTTTTCTTCTTTTTTTTCTCTTGCATTTTCAGGTGCAATTGAAGATCCTGAAATCAAAGATAATTTCTTGCCAAAAACTGGATTGGATTGATGAGGTAGACTACTAGTCTGTGATAGTATTTTTCTATGTTGATACACGTTTGCTTTGTTTCTATATATTGGAGAGTGAAACTAATCCACTAGAGGTAATTGTGGTTTAATTGCTTTGTTATTTAATAGTTTATGAAACAATATTTGTGTATTTTGTTGTCATACTAGCATTATTTATGGGATCATGTAATTTCTGTGCATATTTATTTCCATAGCATAATGACTTAAATAATTATTCCTCTTGTTTTTGTTAGGTGTCAATGGGATCACGGACCGGAAGGATAAGTT
This sequence comes from Ajuga chamaepitys, assembly GCA_958295605.1. NCBI lineage: Eukaryota > Viridiplantae > Streptophyta > Magnoliopsida > Lamiales > Lamiaceae > Ajuga > Ajuga chamaepitys. The sequence goes on along the minus strand of OY282495.1, from coordinate 26,134,734 downwards.
GAGGATGAAAGTTGAAGATGAAAGTTAATGTAAAGCTTTTGATTAAGAAGTGAAAATATTGATAATTTTAGACGTTAATGGTTATTGTTTTTTAGCTCTTATGTAATATGTGAAGTTTATTTTGCTTAATTTGACTCCTAGACTTGTATTCACATATGAACTATGTTATGTTGGTCAATTTTACTGTCTTTTATTGAACTATATGTTGTTTTATCATTTGATATGATATAGTCATGTTTTACGAAAATACTATTATTTTGAGTGAAAAACTCCGAATCTCCTAAATCTCCGAACCGAACTGATCCGCTCCATTAGACCCGAATCTCCGAACCAAACCGACCCGATTTTTGGTTCGGTTCGGTCCCGGATATTTATTTTTTCAGTTCGGTTTCGGAGCCAGAAATTCGGAGACATCGGTTCCGGAGCAACCCAGATCCCCGGTCCGCTCCGACCCGTGCTCACCCCTAATTAGAACCAAAAAGGTCGTCAAGCTTGAGACGTAAAACGAAGCGCTTGTCGGGAGGCAACCCGATGTTTACTGTTTTATTGTATTATTTTATTTATTTTCTGTTTTTACGTGTTTTATGTTTTGACAGCTCAAAAGCCAAAGAAAAACAGAACATAATAACAAGATGCAGGGGACAAACAGAGGACGAGGGGCAGTACAATGCGACGCGGTCGAGTCACCAAGTAACTCGGTCGCGTCCAAAATTCAGCATCCGCCACTCGCAGTATAGTAACCAGAGACGTGGTCGCGTCAGAAAACAACGCGGTCGCGTTACCCGTTCCACTCGGAGGTCAGTAGAAGCTGACGCGGTCGCGTCCATCCGTTCCACATCGCAAGTTAATAGAAGCTGACGCGGTCGTGTCCAGAAATGACGCGGTTGCGTCCTTTAGCGAAACCAGGTAATTTAAAAACGGGAATAGGTCATTTTTTTTGTTCATTCTTCTTCCTTTCACGCGAAAAAAATAGGAGGAGTTCTCCATTCCACCACCCATACACGAAATCTTTGGAAATACCCCACAAAATCACATTCTCAATAATTCCCACACATTACATACACCAACTCTCTCATCCATTCCGTAATTTTGAGTTGGGCAACTCCATTTGGGCGCAAATTAGGCTTACTCGAAAATTCTTCAATTCCGACTCAAATATCTGGTAAGACTTTCCAACTAAAACTTTTATGTTGACTATATTGTAATTATGATGGATTGTTGTTGAATTTGGGTATAATGGATATTCGGGATGCTTTAGTTTGCATTGTCTAGTTTGGGGCACTTGTAATTTTTTTTTTTTTATGATTTTTGTTCCAAATGTGAGGTTATTGTGGTGTAATGAACGTGAATTTGATCAATTTGTGATTATGGGGATGGACAATTAACGCCATAGTTATAATTTACGTGTGTTCTTCTTTGGGGAATTTTATCAAACACGTTATGTGCATAGCTAAAAGCTAGTTTTTACTTGATTTCCTCTTCCTTTTAGGCGTTATGTGTGTATTGAATGCTAAAGTGCTTACACATAAGTTGTTCCGTTCATCGGATTCAACATATATTATTGTTAGGCAACGTTGATTAAATGCATAGTTTAGGTGGTGATAGAATGAGCTCCGATGTGTTTGTTAGCTAAGCGTTGAATGTGTTTTCTGTGTGTTAGGTTGAAAATGCCACCAAGGAAAGCAACCACAAGCAAGAGCAAGGGCAAAAACAAAGTGGGAGAAGGATCTTCCAACCAAGCTCCGGCAAGAGAAGAAATTCTACCAAATGATAGTCGCATGATCTATGGTTTTGCACTGGAGAACGCTGAGCACAAACGACGATTTGAATCACTTCGTCAACGAACAGTGGTGCCTACCCATTTTGGCAATTCAAAGTTAACACGAGCTATGTGGATTCACGATAATGTCAAAGCATTTCTTACCATTGCCGGTTTGACTGAATTCATGAAGTATGACCGAACATACGAGCGGTTGATAATTGAATTTCTTAGCACCTTTGAGATTGTCGTGGCCAGTCAGCCTGAGTAGAAGAGACCTGATAAAATTACTTTCCAGTTGATGGGAGAGCAGCATGAGCTGACGTACGCGGAGCTTGATGATCTTTTCGGGTTTCCAGCTCCAACTGAAGGAGAGCCACCAGAGAAATTCATCCGAAAGAGTTTTGGGAGCAATTGATTGCAGCCCCTCCGCTCCTACCTCAGCAGGTGTATGTTTCAAAAAATGCTAAAGCTTCCTGGATCCGGAATTCAATAATTAGGTATTTCCAAAAATTATTGCGCATACATTATTTGCCAGGAAAGAAACGGGAGCATCCCGACAAAAGGAACTCTGCTACATATGGAATGTCCTTCAAAACCGACGAATGGATAGTGCAGTTATTTTGGCAGAACACTTTGTCAATGTAATTACCAAGCAAAAAGACAACATTACAATATGAGGTATTATCTAATGTTCTAAAAATCGCTAGTCGGTCGGTCGACTGGGGCCTAGCGCCTAGGCGGCGCCTAGACGGGGCCTAGGCGGCACCACCTTAGACGAATAATTTAATTATTTATAAATATTCAATAAGTAAATAATATATAAAAAATTTGAAAATAATAGCAACCTATCCTAAACAAACTATATTTTGCATGTTAGCTAACATAATCAAGGATAGTGCAATATTTACATGTACAAAAAATAAAGGATACTGTAAAATTCAATAGTCGATACTGAATAAAGCAATACGTGAAGCATTAGTCCATAAGTCAAAAATCAAAATATGTCATCCAAATCAATTAAGTGATTCAAATATATATATATATATATATATATATATATATATATAACTTAAAAATTTAAAAAAAAAAAAAAAACCTGGCTAGGCGCCTAGGCGGGTTAGGCGCCGTCTAATCGGGCTCGGCGGCGCCAAACTCGCCCAGGGCCGAAAACGACCGAATAGGTAAAAAACGGGACGGGTTGCTAGGCGGCCGCCTAGCCCGTTTTTTAAAACACTGGTATTATCACTGCCATTGCTACATACGTTGGAGTGACTTTTGATAACATGGTCCCGGTTAAAGGGGACATTCACTTCACATGGGAGTTCTTAGAAAGTAAGCAGGTGGTTGTGATGGGAGAGGATAGATGGGTGCCATATGTATTCCGAAATGTGGGACCGTATTTTCGTCTACCCAATCCAGAATTTACTGTGGTAATATCTCAGGATACACTCAACCTTGCTATGTCTTCTGAGGAGCATTTGGCCCACTCACAAAGCCCAAATTCGCCGGTTTTTCAACCCGGTCACGAAGAAGATGTCAGCCATCAGGGTCCTCGTCTAGCAAGGAAAAAGAGAGCGGCCACCACTATTGCATCCTCGTCAGAAAGAGCTGAGGACTTGGCAGGAATGTTCACTTCCCTTGTGCTGATTTGACCAGTCTTCGTACTCAGTTTGATAGACATCGGGCTAAAACTCGAGGTGCTTTCTAAGAAATCAACCCCATGTTGCGTACAATAATAGCACAAGGCAATGAAGAACAAACATGGAGACAAGAGCAAGATCGTCGTTGGGATGCGATGGCTCAATTTTGGAGCCAACATGGCTTCCAACCACCACCGCCGCAATGAGTTGTAAGTTTAGTACCAAGTCGTACCACTCTTTTCCTCCAAACTTTGGCTTTTAGCCAAGTTTGGGGGAGGGGGTGTAACGTGGCACGTCTTGGCTGCTACATTTAGATTTCTGCTGCTATCTATGATGTTTAGTTGGGTGTTTTACTTCTCAGATGTGATCGTTTGGTCTCGCTATCTAATTATGTTGGGTTAGATGTGGGTCTGTGAGCCCCTTGTTACGTTACTTGTTTTGGTTTGACTTGAGTATTGGGAGTATCGGGTCTGTGCGCCCATTTATTTGTTTTTATTGGAGTTGTTAAGTCTGTGAATCCAATGTTTGTTGGTCGTAGTCTTTATTTTCTGCGTTTGTTTAGTCCTGTAGTTTGTTTAAGTATAGTATTATGATGAAAACCCGGATGTAATCGTTGAAAATTTTGGAGATTTGATTGATGATGATGTGTTAATTATGAGAAGATTTTGTGCTTAAATTGGAAAAATTGACACATAGTAGAGCATGATAGGTAATTTGAGACGAAATTGAGTTAAGCCTAGAACTTTGATCAAAATGACCCTTGTGAGGAATTGAGCCTAATTGTACTCCTATTTCGGAGTAATATACTTTCCTTCGGTGTGAATTTGATTGAATATGTGTACTAGTCTCTAGAACTTGCCTTGAGTCTTTACTAAGAATGTGTCAAGTATGTGTTGTGATTTAGGAAATGATCTTAGGCAATTTTCGTTTTCAGCCTGTTTTCGAGCCTTATAAAGTTGCCCTTTGTACCAAAAGATTCATTATTGATCCCTAGTTAGCCCATTTGAGCTTAATAACCTGTTATTTCGTAGCCTGACAATACAAATAAAAAAACCTTTCGATTTAAGCCTTTGGCCTTAACCGGATTAATCAAGTAAGAGGGAGGATGATTGGGAGGTAGTTGAAAAAAAAAATTGGGAAGAAAAGGAAAAATTAGTGGATATTCACAAGATGAAGGGAAGAAGAAAACGATAGGTGAAAATCTGAGAAAAATAGCCTCTCCTAATGCAAAAGTCTAAAAAAAAAAAAGTAGTTTGTTGTTGTTAGTATTCTTGAGGAGAGGCTAGGACATAAATGCTTAATTGTGGATTTGAATAAAAAATAAAAGGGTAGTCCCAAGATGTGGTACCCATACAAATGAAAAACACTTAAGTTGTACGGACGTTTGAAGGTGAAGAAGTCACTTTGCGAGGTGATTTGCTGAGATTTGAAGAGTGAGGTTGAGTGATTATATTGAGGGGTAGTCGGGTTAGATGTAACTTGATTAATCCAATGAATAGTCACTTATATCCAAATGTATCCCACCTTATCTTAAGCCCACATTACAACGAAAAGTAAGACTTTTTTTATCCTTTGTCACACGTATCGAGTACGAGGTCTAGTTTAAACGATTGACAAGCTTATGGTAGACTGTGCTTATAGTTCAAGTTGAGCGAAATATGTTTAACCTTAACACTTGAGAGATGAGAGAAACACTTACCTGGTGAGGATCAAATACTTCGAAAGCTTAAGTCTCGAAAGTAATTAATTTTTGCTCTATCGCACATGCTCATTTACACTATGATGTTTAGCTTTTGAAAAAATCTGTCTGAAACTAATTCATCATCTAATCACCCTAAATACATGAGTCTTTGTTTTCTTTTATGTTGTTCAGGACGAACAACAGTTTAAATTTGGGGGATTTTGATACACGTTGTGTATACATGCATTTGAGTAAATTTTAAGTGTATATTTATAGCATTTGTATATGTATATGGTTGATAATTGCTTATATTGTATATCTTGGACCATTTAACGTGTTTGATTTGTTTTAAGGTATTTTTGAGCATTTTCAGGATTAAAAGCCGCAATTTATGATTAAGGATCGAAAGAACAAGCCAAAGGGAAGGCTAAACCAGACAAAACCGATCAAAGCCGGTCCGAACCGATCGAAACCGGCCCAGACCAGCTCAGACCGGTCTAAACCAGTCAAGAAAGCCTAAACGAACAGAAGGAACTGACGCGGTCGCGTCAAAGACGTGACGCGGTCGTGTCGAAGGGTTAAAAATAGCAAGTTCAGAATGCATTGACGCGATCGCGTCAAGTGACGATGTGGTCGTGTCAACAAGCTAACTCGGTCGCGTCGATGGGTGACTCGGTCGCGTCCGGAAGTGCGATTTTGAGATTTTCCTGTTTAAAAAAGGATTCGAATTTTAATCTCCGGAGGACTTTTAAAAAGCTTATAAAAAAGAAGGCAAGTTCGGTTTTCAGGGGACACACTTTATATTCCGAGAGATACATAGAGAAAGAGTGACTAAAAACTTGGAGGACAAAGAAGACGAAGATCATTGAGACGATTTACTCGGGTTTAGCAATTCTTCTTAGTTTTTATTCTTTATCATGTTTTATCTAGAATAGTGTATTGGATTGGAACTAGGCATGAGTAGCTAAGCTATTCGTGTCCTAGGGTTAGAAAGTAGGGATTTTTTATAACAATGTTTTGATTTATGTTTTAACTTATTGATTCCGTTATTCCATGTGTTTATCTTTATGTTTGTTGTTCATCACTAAAATTAGACTGGCCATCTAGGTTTAGTAATCCCGTTTAACGAATCCACTTCGAGAGGAGGGATTTGTTATCAGACGTACGACATAGAGCGCAGTGGTCTATGACTGTGTAGGCATAGGTTCGTGAGCTTTTGGGAGTTACTAGGATTAATTGACTCGAGAGAGTAATTGTCTTAGTTAATCAACGATTTAACCGCTTCGAGAGGAGGGTTCGGTTAATATTGCGCCGCTTAATAGACACTAGATCGGTTTAAAAATCAATAAGTTGAGTATAATCATCATTGAAGTAATATCCTGAAATTGAAACCCTAAGATACCTTTTCTCCTTGATTGTTAATTATTTGGTTTGATAAGTTTGAAGTCATAGTTAATTGAGTTAATTAGTTAAACTTTGTTAGTATTAGTAAATCAATCTTTGCAATTTAGTATCTAGTTAGGACATTCCTAGAGTATTTAGGTATCAAACTACCTAAAACTATTCCTTGTGGGATCGACCTTGATTATCGCTACTACACCTACATCCGTACACTTGCGGAACACTAGGTTAGAAACCGACGTGTCAACTACGTGAGCTAAAGCTCAGTAAGTAGAAATCGTGCATGAGTAGTGTACAAATACAATTGATTATAAATCTTGTTGAGATGCATTGGCGAGATGCAAGTTATAAAATTATTTCTTTCAACTTTTATCAAAAGAAATCATATTTGGTGGGAATTGACTCCCATCACTAGCACAAATATGCCCAAAATATCACCCATTGGCCATACTCGTGACTACCACGGGTCCCTCCTTCCCCCTTATAGTCCACCCGAGACATCTTTGATGGTTGGTACGACCAAGTGGATATCCTCCTGAGACTACCAGAGGTCCTCCTCCTGCCTGCCCCCGCAGTCCAACGGAAAGTCTACCTCTTTCCATACCCATGATCATAAAGGTGTTGAAGTGAAAACCTCTTCTGGGTGCACGCCGATCACCGGAAGCATCTCGAGAGACACCATATATATACATAATATAGAAAGAAACTCTCAATGTGCCAGTGGTGACCAACCCCAAAACATTTTCAATTTGTGAGATTATGTTGTTTCGACTTATTCCATGTACACGTGCAAATCTTTGCAGATGCTAATGCTCATAATTGATGCATATCACTTCAATTTTAACAGCGGAATAAAACACTTAATATAGGGCTATACAACTACACATATTGCAATCAATTATCACAAATAATAAGCACAAATACTATGCTCAATCATTATAGTTGTAGAAGGATTTCTACTTACCTCGCCTCGAAAAGAAATTATCTGAACCTTTCAACTTCTTGTATTCCAGCAAACTAATCTAGAACAATACATATATGCAGGATACATTAAAATTAAGCTACGACTAATTGGCTTTACAAAAATAAGACACACCTGGTTGTACTTTTAAATATGTGTATTAATGCTTTACTAGGACCATCATCAGTGTACGAAAATTATTCAAGTTAACTGAGTAATAGCAGATTATCCATTAATATCTTTATTAGTTAATACCTCACTGAATATTATATTATTATTAGTTAACCTTCCATGTAACTAATTTGATTTTCTTACATGAACATTAAAATAAACATTAAATCTTCTTTGTCATCATCGGAAAACTACAAAGGAAAGCACGATCTTAAGTTATGTTTCTCCATAATAACCTTGCTTACACATATTATCTCTCTTAATTTCTTGTTTAGGTGATGTAAGATAGAAAAGCTATGGAATATGTGGGCAATTAATGGTTGAAACCAAAAGAGTGTTGAAATATGTAAATTCTTGACAAACCTTGTTCAAAAGATATTACAAAATGTTTGATCCCTTTCTTGCACCTTTTCCTTCTTTCTCCCAAAGCCAACACACTTCTCTCTCTATGTTATTTTCCTCTCTCTCTCTCTCTCTTTTTTTTTTTGTGAGATAATTATGAACATTATCTTATAAAGCTTAATTTTGGGAGTTCGGCCACCGTCTCAGTGCTTTTCTTTTTTGTTATGTGTCTTTTTTCATTTTGTTATTATTATTATTATTATATTATTATTATTATTATTATTATTATTATTATTATTCAAGTTATATTGTTGTTGTTGTTCTTGTTATGTCAATGACACCCTTTACACTTCTAACATGTCCATATACTACTTAGTGAGTTCCATATTTTAAACTTATCACATGTAGTTTTATATTATTTAGACTCTCCCAATATTTTAGACTAAGGAGTTCTCAATCATAAAAATAAACATTTCAAAATTTCAATCATGAAGTACATTACAAATAAAATATAAATTGCAATATGCATAAAGAAATGTGACTGTTACATGAAAATGTAAATGCATGTAATGCATGAATTATGTTGGTCAATAGTGAGAGGCACGAGTATTACAATGTATATAAAATAAGAACAAGATTACGCTACGTAATTAAGGATCCTACAAACATGCTAATCAATCTCCCTGATTTAATGCTACTTAGAGACCCCATAAATCATGTTAAATGAACCTCCTTATTATCCTTCCCTCCTAAAGTAATTTTATTTTCTTTTGTTGCTATTCTTTGGAGAGTGGACTATCCAATGCCCTTGTGTTTTTTTATTCTATCCAAGAACATACACATAGTAGGGTTTGAAGCTCTCATACTACTGATCTTGAAGATGAAAGCAACACGAGCCTTGAAATTTTAATTTTGATATCTTGTTCTCCGAGTTACGAAGGTAGAATTCTGCTCCTTGATTCTTATATATCCGTTTAAAATTATCCCATTTCTGTTCATCCATAACTTTTGGCCAAATACAATGTAAATGAGTTTAGGCGTTTAAATCTTGATTGTTAGGACACCAGGATTACAACTTATTTTTGGAATCGTGGCGCTCAGTTTTGTTTTCTTGACTTTGTTCTATTTCTCTCACCAAATTTTATGGATGAAAAGATTTTTGACTAATTTTTTTATCTTTCTATTTCTACTATTTTATGAAGATTTGATTTTTTTTCTACAAGTGCAATAAGTATTCGCCAAATAATAATTCCACTTATTAATTGGGTCTCTTATTCCTACGATGCTTTCAAGGATAGGTTGAGCTGTTGTAGTTGCGTTATTTGTCGTGTGCGAGGAGGTTAGATTTCTCTTCTTCCCTAATTTTTTCAATCTTACTTTATCGGGTGTTGTTCAAATTTACTATGCATATATATGATTTCACATCCATACTAGCATATCTCGTTGATTTTTCACAATATATATCGAAAAAATAAATGAATTTCTGCCCTATAATGCTGATTTTGCTTTTTGATTACTTAGTCAGTTGTATTTGTTACACAACAAAACATGAGCTTGCACTCCATTTATTTCAATATCTGAGTCATTGTTTTGCTTCGTTTAGTAAAGTGTTTGGTTGATATTTCTCTGTTTGACAGAGATAAATTTATAATTTAATCTTGAGTATGATCTAGGCTACCCAACATCCAACTTCTGATATCTTATCTTCACATCCATGTCTACCACATACAAACATACAATACAATTCCCATCTTTCTACGATGAACATCTTGACTTATGCTATTTCGTCATATCCCAACATGCCTATCAAACGAGCCTCAGAGGTCTAGAAAATGCAATTTCTTGTACAAAAATGAAATAAAAAAATCTCTCCCACAGAACTGCACGCGGTGTGTTAAGCTGCATGCTCAGGGTTGCCCGCAATTATGCCTATTAACAAGGTACACACCTCTCATCAGATGGAGCTGTCTTCTTTCACTTGTTCTATTCATTCCTCAAATTTCTTGGAACATGATCAACCTACTTAAGTAAGGCTATTAATAGTAATCTTGTTTAACAATGTAAATCAAAAGCAAATGAGGTCAACTTTAAGCTGTTAATAGGAGATTGTAACCTTGTGCTTTGTTTTGAATCTACTGTTTAACCCCTTTGCCACATTGTTATCACCTTCATTTTATAAATTTGTTAGACGTTTCCTTATGGGGGAGAAAGATGCTTCTCTCACTTTTTGCTTCGTTCGATCTCCACTTTTAATTTTTTTAATTATAAGAAAGTGAATGAAAAAATTAGGAGTATTAAGTAATGTAATAGCCCATTGCGGACCAAACTTTGATATCTACGTACCCTACTTTATTCTAACATAATTGTACATTTTTATAAGATGAAGTTGGATATCTCAAGTGACGAGAACATCTACTACCTGAACATTTGATTTTGAGTTCGAGTCACTTTTGAGGAGAAGGAGAAATTTTTCTCTTTGTTCATAGATTAGGAGAAAAAAAATTAATTGTACAATTTTTATAATTAATTAATTTGGACGTGCTCTTTTATGATGTTTACATCATTTTATTTTCTTACACAAAACATACCGTTGAGATACGGTATTAAGTAATAATGAGGCTTCTTACAACCTTATTAAAAATTTAAAATAAACCCTAATAAGGGAAAATAAGAAGCTAGTCCCTTTCTCAACGCCCTTCTTCCTCTCCTTCCCAGCGGTGGTGTCCCTCTTACTCCTCCTGTAGAGTTTTGAAAAAAGGAAAAAAACGCTGACTTCTTCATAGCTGAATCAGGTGGGGTATGAGCGAATTTGGTAACTTTGTTTTTTTCCTCAAATTTTGTTTTATCATCTAATGCGGGTTCATCTACAATTGTTATCCTAGGTACGTGGTTATGATTATTTTATCTCAGTATTGTTAACAAGATGATGCAATTGTTGTATTTACTAGGGTTTCAACCGCATCTATCCTAATTATCACCCAATTTTCGTCGATTTGGAAGTATAAGTTCATCTTCCTCTCTTAGTATAGCTGTCGTTTAACTTGCATGATTTCAATTGCCGTGCTGTTTTCAGGTGTGAAATTTCTCTGTGGAAACTTGGGAGGAATCTTTGAGCTATGTATAACTTCATCAGTTCTGTATAGAAAGGATGCCTGGCATACCTCTAGTGGCTCGTGAGACTGCGTAAGTGCCGATTTGACTGATAAACAAATGCTCATGGATTATGGAGCAGTTAGGCATAAATTGGCTCTGCTGTCTTGTAATTGGCACTTGATCTGTTCTGTTAATTTTTTTCCATCTCTGGTAAATATCATCTAGTATTAGCATAAGGAAAATATGGTGACTTACACCATTTAAGTGAACTTGAACACCAGCTGTTTCTAGAACCTCCGTTGATTGCATTGCAAAGAAATCTTAAATATATGACATAGGTATCTCAATTTGGAAATTTGGTTTTGTAACGGATGGCTGTCAATTGTAAGATTTCTGGGTGGCAGACACAGTACTGATTCTTATAGTGCATTGTGGTTTACAAAAAAGTTGTTACCCATGGTGTCCGTGCTCTAAACGAAAAACGTAAGTATGTCACTGTAATGAGACACATGCTTTAAATATAGGGAGGAAATATGTTCAAGGGGTAATTAAGTCATTATGAAATCTGCAACCAGTAATGTGGATCAGTGATTTTACTTTCTCTCAGTGTTTAATTTCTCAAATGGCAGACTCATGGGCCATACTCATGACTCTGGTATCTTAAGTTTCGAGTTAGGTGACTGCCCTTGATATATGATCGTTGAGGTCCTTGAGATCATCAGTATAATCTAATTTGTGGAACAGGAATTGTGTGTGCAATTGCAGTTACTCTAGAGGTGCCGAGCATATGTGTCGCCAAGACCCACGTGCACATTTGTCTCCAGAAGAGCAAATTGCAGCTGAGGAAAGTCTTTCGATTTACTGCAAGCCAGTTGAACTGTACAACATTCTTCAGCGTCGAGCTGTTAAAAATGTAATGTTTTCCCTTGTTTCTGCCTTTCCTCTCTCCAATACTTACAAGTTTGAATGTATACTTTCCTTTTGATATATCATGGAATCTTGTGTTGCTATTTCTGGAGGATGTTGACGAGTTGCTTCATTTACATGCATTTGCTTGCCGTATTTAGGTGATCAATTATATGTATGATTTAATTGATCACCTAAATACGGCAAGCAAATGCATGTAAATGAAGCAACTCGTCAGCATCCTCCAGAAATTCTGTATTCTGGATTAGTACTTGTATTCCTTTGTACTATGTAGCGGTAGGGGGAAACTCTCTTCCCCCTTCTTTTCTCATCAATAAAATTCTGTTTCTTATAAAAAAATAATAATTATATGTATTAAATTTTTTCTTATTGCTGTTTTAATTATCAAATGATCATGGCAAATTGTATATCATCCTCATTCCTTCGTGGACCCTTTTGTTCTACATCTGTTTGGTATAGTCTAACTAAAGGCGAGTTCTTCTGCAGCCATCCTTCCTTCAACGATGTCTGCGATACAAAATACAAGCAAAACACAAGAAAAGGTACAACCCCTTTAGTTACTAAATTTCAGAATTTTCAAGACATCTTTTGTCCAAGATTAGGAATTACTGGGTATCTTGTTTTTATTTGAACCCGAGATTCTATTTTCCTCTCACCAACTAAACTGGTGAAGTTTCAAGGCCCTTTCCCCAATTATGAATTTTTGGGTTTCTTATGAAGAAAGACACTGCTACGTCTTTGGCGCTCTGCTTCTATTTTCTTGTCTTTAGTAAAAATATGATTCCTTGTATCTAGTTTTTCTGTATCTTGAACAGATTTTTTTCCGAATGACTCCTGAGGCCTTAAAATTTATGCAGAAGAATGTGCATTGAATTTACTAATCTTGTTATCTCTACTAGAAGCTGCCAGCTGGCCCCCTTAATCTATAATTACCGCCAATGATCTATCTTTACTTCCTAATACAACTTTTTCATAAACTCCATGCAGTTGATACATGTTTGATATTTGAAACTCTGGAATGCATATTTCTTCATTTGATTTTACAATAACTGACATATTTTACTTGTCTCTTCCCCTAGGATTCAAGTGACGATCTCTCTTCCGTCAACTGTAAATGACGATTCTCGAATTCAAAGTCTATTTCCTTTGTTTGTATTGATAGCGAGACCAGTTTATAGTCCTGCAGTTGTAGAGGTAGTTTTTGTGTTTGGTTAATCTCATGAATGTTTCAGTTTTGTGTTTCACTTCTTTTTCTTTTCCTCTCAGACCCTCTTTGATGCAGGATTCGGCAGTTTACCAATTCAGTCGAGAGTGCATATTGACCAAATGTACTGGAGATGATAGGATGAACCAACATGAAGCAAATTTTATTCTGCCTGAGATAAATAAACTATCTTTAGAAGTCAAGTCTGGTTCTCTATCTATTTTGTTTATCAGCTGCGGTATGCTGTTTCTATTGTGCCTCAGGTCTACTTCAATGGTTTACATTTTTGTGAGATGTTCATGATTTGCTATTCTGCAGCTGGTTTGTGCAAGGAGCATTTCGATCAACCACTGTTTCCAGGTGAGTTATTTTGTGTTGGAGAAGGTCTCCTGTGAAAATTGCTTGCATATAAATGATTGCTGCTTATGTCTGAGAGGCCGCTGGTTTTGTGTATGTATTTCTATTTCAGTAACTGATATTTGGAGTGTCCTGCTTTAACGAGGTCCACGTACCTACTTTTATTGTAGCATATTCTATATTATATGAGTCGGTGGTGGTTTCGGAGTAATGTGAAATACAGGTCTTCTCTTTCAATCAACAATGGGATAATCATCTCTCTTGCAAGTCTAGTGGGAATAATACACTGAATAGTTCGTCATACTAGTATTTTACAGCAGCTAAGTTGTGAAAATAGTTCTCCATAAGCCAACCATTGTTCACATGAATGGATAATCTCTTCTTTGTTTGACTTTATTCATCAATGAACATGAGAATTTATAGGTACTGTCTGCTGGGTATGTATATATATGAAGTTAAGTAATTTTAGGCTGATTAAAGATGTATCTTTTTCATTTTTTGAAAATGAAAAATTTAAGTACCGCATGTTATGAAAGTCAATTTTACTTACAATACAGTAAATGCCTTAAAAACAGGGGCTTCTTTTCTTCCATCACAAATAGTAGCAGAGTCTGCTTGGAAATGGGATATGAAAGTCCTCATAACTAATGTGGTCATAGACTGTTTAATGTCTTCTGTGTGCACTTGCATGTTTTTCTTTTGGGGCAATCTTGCACCTCCTTTAGGGTTTGCTTGTTCTTGCAATTATGAAACTATGCCAATTGTTGTAGTAGCCCTAGTGCTATGCTTTTCGAGGTACCAGTTGGTATGCCTTTACGAGGATCTATAAAAATCTTACTTCAGGATGTGAAGTTCATTCAGCGAACATAGCACCTGTAATTTGTCAGATGCTTCTTTCACACCATTTGCTCCAAGGAATTCCAAGACGACTTGATGAATCTACCTGTCCATGAAAAGCAATATAGAAGTTCATCTACAAGATTTTTTATTATATAATTTTTACTTTTGATTAGTGTGGACTGTGGAGTCTCTATGTTTTCGATATAGTTAGGAACTGGCAATACGCGCTGTAGTCTCACTGTATGGCTAGGGGATTTTTGTTAGTATTATTTTCCTGCCATGTTAAAGGGTTTTTGATGTGATAGCTAATGTTAAAGGGTTTTTGATGTGATAGCTAATGTTGGAGGCCACTGCTTCTTGGGTAAAATTCCGATGGAGTTACTTTATTTATCATGGGAGAAGTCTCTGAATTTGAGTAGTGGCGAGAGAGCTGAGATGCTTTCAACTGTTGACTTGCATTCTTGCTTCCTGAAGGTATTCCATTAATCTAATTATTGGTCTTGGTTACATGGGTTGTTGATGTTGCTTCTTAACCTAAATAAGGATTGCATTATGTTATTAGCTCTCAATTGATGAATGAATCTGAAACACGGTCAGGCTTACTCTCTGCTGATTGATGTCTCGAACTCTTGCATTTTCTTGTTTTTTTTTATCCAAATTCAAATGTTGAATTTTCTGTATTCTCAACCTCTCCTTTTATGCTGCCATTTTATTGCTTGCTCACAATTCATGCTTGTATACTTTGAAGTGGGCGTGAGCAAACAAGGTAGTAAGTTAATTGTCTTTTGCCTTTGTAGATATTCCTTTTCTTTAGGGTTTGAACCTATATCAACTTCTTTTTGGTATGCATGGTCTTGGCATGTTTTGTTTATGCTGTAGCATGAACTTTATTTGAGTATGATAAGGTTACCTTCTAGAGTACTTATGATTAGTCTTTTTATGTTTTACCTCATTCATGTTTTTTTTTTTAAATTTTATCAGGTAACTTCTTTTTGCAGAGTTCAGTAGAGATTTGTTTGTAGTCACCTAATAGGCATTTTGGCCATGTTGACTTTTGAGTGCATAGCAGGAGTTCCTATAAATATTCATATGGCTGTATAAACATTTAGCAGCCGGTTCCTATAACCTGCAGTTCTTTACTCAGTCGGTCTCACCTGTATGCTTCTTTAATTAATTATTGTCGATACCTAACATTTGTTCCCCACTCCTGCTAGTCTCCAGCCTATCAAAATCAAGCATAGTTGGCGATCAGTTGACTGATCTTTTTTATGTTAACTAAGGGAAATTAATTGTTTGCTAGGAGAGAGTGGGATTTCTCTTGTAAACCAAGAATTAGCATAAGTTAGTCTACTTAGCTTCTGCTCTTTATTTACGAGTTTCAAGTTGAGCTTTATTGGAAAAGTTTGTCTACTGTATGAATATGTTTTCAGCACATGATTGGTTTATTTGTTAAGCGTTTCCTTCAATGTATATATTTAAATCTCAGCATTGGTGTTTCATTATGTTGTGGAAATGCCCTTTCATGCAGTTTTGGGTGTGTCTCTTCTTAGGTATTGACATCATCCTCCATTCTCTTTTCCTCCTTTTCTTCATTGGGTTCTTTTCTGCAGACAAGCTGTTTCGGAGATGACAAATGCTTTTCGTTTCATAGTCCTCATGCAGGAACTCTGGTACGTTCTCCTTTCCAGTCTCCAGGGAGAAAAGGACTAGAAACTATGACTTGTATATTTCCCGAGAAACTCTCTGATTTTGGAGGATTTTTGCCGTTGAATTACTTCTTATTGATCAATACTTGTTTGCTATTTTTTTTCCTAAAGGCCGTGTCTCAACAACTGCAACAACTGCAAGTTCGTATTGCAGCAGAAGAAGTTGGGTTCAGAGAGAGATCACCTTATGATTTATTCTCGTATAGTGGCATTCCTTCCTCTACTTTACCTCAGATAATCAGGTATAATATCGCAAGATTTCATTCTTTCCAGTTTCCTCACTCCTATGCTCAATCCCAACATGTAGATGCACTTGTGCGATTCAATAACTACATTATCAGGTGAATCAGTCACTGATGGCGTTACCCATTTAAGTATTGAAGCAATTTCAGTGTTTTGTCAGAATTACTTCTAATCAGCTTGTCCTGCCTCATGTCTGTGAATCCACTCCTTGTGTTACTCCTTATGGACAGGAATGGAATTATTGACCTGAGCGGTGTTTTGAGGATGGGTTGTGTATGGACCTGACCCGGCTCTTGGCTACATATATGTAGTTGCCAGTTGGACACTACCTAAGTCAAATGCTTTAGGTCATCTTGACAGGTTGGAGCTAACCAAAACCATATGAATAATCCCAGTCATCTTCAACAACCGCTAAAGGGTTCAGTTGTTCAACATGTTTTATCATCAGTATTCTCCAGTCTGCCACCCGCACGTAATATTATGCAATAAATCGTGCAACAGTTTTGAGCTCTCCTCACATATCAAGCTTCTGTATTATTTGTAGTGCTAGAATGAGCTTTCTGAAATAAATCAAATTTGACTGAGGCAATTAGTTGTTGCCTTTGTGATTTTTGGAGAAGGAAACTGTGTTCTCTTTTTTACTTTCCAATCTCTTTCTTCATGAAAGGAAGATTGATATTGGGGATATGCCAGGCAAATATTGTCTTTTGAGCAAAAGATGTTAAGAGCTGTGTGAGTCGCAGATGAAGCTTCATGATTTGCCTCTCCCTTCTTGGAATATTCACTTTCTTAGGAACCTTCGGGAGCGCGAAGTTCCTATTTGGGCTCAATTTCTCACACATTTAGAGGCTGCCCCACTTAGAGAGGCCAGGGATGACATCCGGTTGTGGGGGGCTGATCCCTCTCGATCATTTACATGCAAATCCTTTCTTTTGGCTCTTAATAATAGCAATTTTCAGGCTTCTTTTCCCTGGTTTAAATGTATTTGGTGGGTCCCGATTCCTAAGAAAGTTCAGATTTTTTTATGGTTGATTGTTTTGGGTAAATTGTCCACCTGTGAATTCTTGCAAAAAGGGTTTCCGAATATGGTCTTGTCCCCGAATTGGTGTGTTCTATGCAGGTGTGAGCTCGAGAGTCTCAATCATCTGTTCATTCATTGTCCTTATGTCCACCAAATTTGGTGCCTAGCACTAAGGGAGGTTGGATTGCAATGGGTTCCGCCACAAGGTGTTGGGGATTTGTTGTGGATTAATTTGGGAGGCCTACTTAATAAAAGGGGCAAGCTTTTATGGAAAATAATTGTAGATGTGATTCTTTGGTCTGTGTGGCTGGAGAGGAATGAGAGGATTTTTGACAATAGGGAGACTAGTGAGGAGGTCTGGTATAGGGTTAAGTATCGAGTAGCCTTATGGTCATCGAGTCATAGTTTGTTTAAGGATTTCGCGGTGTCGGATTTAACGAGGAGCTGGAGTTTTGCTTTGTAGAGTAGTCTTGTTTCTGATCTATTTTTGTACTTGTGGAGGGATTCCTCATCCCTCCAAATTCTATGAGCAATAAAATTTCTGTTTCTTATCAAAAAAAAAAAAAAAAAAAAAAGAAGGATAAGCTAGTATTTTGAGGATGCTGAGGGAATTAATGAGTTTAGGGGCAGGATTGTGTTTAGAGTGGCGTGGTGGGTTTCAATCCCCAAAGAATTCAAAACATATTTTATATATGGAGATTGGAGCATCATACTTTAGATTGTAATTTTATCTCCTCAGGGATATCTCATACTTTTATACTTCCACGACCTATATTAACTAAAGTCCTGTTCTCATCCCAACCAAAAAAACAGAAAATAAATGATGGAATTGATGAACACATGTAAGTAAATTTTTTAATTTCCGTTTTTTTTTCTTAATTTCTGAAAGTCAAATACTGTAGCTTTTTTGTCATGGCATGTTTGGGTATAATGGGAAATTCTCTTTACTATGAGGTATTTTAACAGCCTTGTGCTGCATTTTAAACTGTACAGTAACAAACCATAATATTGGGCTATTTAAAAGGTAAAATGACTTCAATGAGTGACGGGAATAGCTGAATAGCGTTCATTTTCTTTTTCCAACTTTTACTCCCCTGATGGAGTTGCACCATTCATACTTATCTCATTGACTGCATCTTACTCAAATGTTGTGCGCGTGTATAGTAGCTAAGAAGTTTCTTTTTCCTCATGGTGGTTGCTGTCCAGGTTGAGGACTGGAAATGTTGTTTTCAACTACAGATACTATAACAACAAGTTGCAGAGGACTGAAGGTATTAGTTTACCATGTTTGCAGTAGTTGCTTCAACTCGATAACCAACAGCTTGTTTGTTTCTCTTTTGTATGCAATACTATTTACATCTGAACCCTAAATGATTATCAGTCAAGTTTTATTTCAATCTTTTTTCTTTTCCTTTTTTAAATCTTCCCTTATATATTGTAGTTTTTTCAAAATTTTATCCAACTTCACTATTTTACAAGATTTTGTTCTGTATGTTTTATTTGTTTTGTCACAACTTTTAGAGGGTGTTTGCAAACCCATTTAAACATTCTAAATCACTTTTTAAAATCTATTCTTCCTATTGGGAGTGTTTGCAATCTTATATATGGGCACCAAAATAGCTTCTGAAGAGCAATTAAAAGCTGATTCTCAGAAGCTGCTAACACTCAGATTCTATCAGCTTTTAGCTTCAACTCCATTTTATTTCCAAACACTACCAAATTCTAGTTTTTTTTCAGAATCAATTCAAAGCACTTTTCTAAAAGCACCATTGTTTGCAAACACCCCCTAATTATCATTGAAACCTTTCCTATGTATTTTAGAATTGTACAGTTTTACTTTATATAAAAAGAGAAAAAGGGACTTCCCTCCTTGATAATCTGGCTTAGGAATCTATAGACAAATGCAATTCCTCTTTCTGTCGCAGATATAGATCAACTTACATAGTATTCTTCCGGTTGAACACTGCCGTGATTTTACTTCTCGATTGTTAAAAGAAGAGCCTATTATTTTTTTCTGTTTCTTTTGTAGTTATTATATTGCTTCAGTGATGACACTTCTATACACTGCACTACCATATTTTAGAGGAATAGAATGAAAGTGAATTTAAATGGCCAGATGCTTGGTCGTCATTAAAGTTCAATTAGACCCTTGAAGAAGATGTCTTGTTCCCCTGACGATAATAACTTGGTGTTTTCCATCTGGGGATCTTTAGCAATCTTGGTATCCCAGAAAGTTTAATGTCCATTACCCGTTGGAATGTGCGTGGGTATGTTCAGATAATGCTTCTTTACTGTACCTTACTCCTACTATCATGAAAAAATGTGGGGGAAGTGTTGGAGTCCATCATAAGCTCCCAGATTCAAAATATTTCAGAACACTTACCCCTTTTCCTCCTGTCTTTGACTTTCCACTCTATTTCATTCATCCCTCATGCTCAGTCACGAGCAAGCTACCACGCTCCCTGGGTGGTTTCGTGATATTCTGAATCCATGATATTGATGGTTCTCTGGAGAACATATGACAAGAAGAATGTGATAGGAGTTTTTTTAGTGTTACAATCTGCATGATCTTGAACTTTTTAATGTTTTCTGTGGATCCAATGCTGACCATAATCTAGGATTCTAGGTCGTGGCTCTTCAAAAAATTTCAGAAACGTTAGAAAATTTGCATTGACCTGCACAACATATTATTTGCTGGGCAGATGTATGGTATTATCAAGGTTCTTGGTTTGGTGTCCTAGTTATTCTATGTTATTATATAAAACATTCTTTTGTCTATCCTGCTAACTTGTCCATTTCTGTTACTGGATATTGGGTTCCACGAGGTGTAATACTCATATCCAAATCCTGTGATAGGAAAATTATTCTTATTCACTTGAATAACAACTTTGTGAGACGTGCATCTCATCCTTACATCTTGCTACATATGTTTGAAAGAAGCTTGACTTAGCATCTATACACAGTGACAGAGGACTTCACGTGCCCTTTCTGTTTGGTTAAGTGTGCAAGCTTCAAGGTACTGTCCAGTTGAAGTTCTTATGTCTTCTTGATAGAATGTTCGCGGGCTAGTATTAATCCTGTTGTTATTTTGACTTCAACAGGGTCTGAGATATCATTTGCCCTCCTCTCATGACCTCTTCCACTTCGAATTTTGGGTTGGTAAAATTTATCTGTATCAAAAATTTTACTTTTAGTATTTGAATAACTATTCTTATTTCTGATGAGATTGTGTAGGTAACAGAGGAATTTCAAGCTGTGAATGTATCTGTCAAGACTGATACCTGGAGATCTGAGGTCAGTATACGTTGCGAAACACACTAAAAGTTTTGGGGAGTAATATAGTAGATTTTCAAAGAATATATCTTCATTATATTGTCTTGTATGCTGACTTACAAAACTAATTCTTTTTGTTCTTATAAATAAAGAGAAGTTAAAAGCTAAATATGGACTGCTAAATAAACTCCTAAAATGATGCTGATTATTAGAGACCACAGTCACCAAATCATATGGATATATCCATTTCATTCAAAACACAAAGCTACATAAAAGCAAGATCCTGTTTTCTAGAAACAACTAAATGTGAAAGGAATTATTCAAATATCTCAGTCAGTCATTCAATTCTCATCTGAACATGACAGATTTTGGTGTCCTGTATCCAGTTTGGACTCTGATTTTCCACCCTCCTCCTCAAACTGGGAATGGATAGTGATAATTCCTAGTTTTGATACCATCTCCTCAAACAGCAGTTCAGAAAGGCCTTCATCAGAATATCTGTTTCTTGTTCATTTGGGAATGTGAATCAGCTTCACCAATTTGTTTTCAACTTTTTCCTTGATAAAATGATTGTCGATGTTCGTTGGTTATACCAAGATGGATAGGATTCTTGGCAACACTAGTTGTAGCCTGAACGTCCTAATAGATATTGACACCATCTTCCATTTTAATCATCAAATCAAAGTAGCCTTCTCCGCCATATAGCTTTGCATATAGCATGAGCCGTTGCCCTATATTCTGCTTCAGTTTTACTACAAGCTTAGTGACTGTTCTCTTACTGCTTCAGAACATGTGATGTTACAATCACTTAGCTAGATCTCATTCCTGATATCTAGCTTGTAGGAAGAGGGTGCCCAAGGAGTATTGGACATGAGCTCTAGTGGATTGGCATCAAGAACTTTGTGAAAGTATTAATATTCATTGCCTCAAAGAATTTTGAATTTTTATATGAAATTGGATGGTTTTCATTTATAGAAATTTTCAGAAACTTTCCAACATCAGATTTTCAAGTACGATAAATACCCTTCATACCTGTGAATGATCGTGATCATGAATGGATGAGACGAATCCAGGAACTTGGGATGTTCTGCATATGTGACTGATTTTTCTTCCAGAAAGGGCGAAATGAGATGGACCAGATGGTTGGTATACCAAGGTTCTTAGTTGATGTTTGGGAAATTGACATACTTCATAATTGAAACTCGGGGTTCTATTACTGAGCAAAGAAGAATATATTTTAAAATAAGGGCCACTAGGATGGTCAAGACAAATGCCTCGTCACTATTACATGTTCACCACCAGATATTGATAGTATTAGAAAACTTTGAATTGAGGTAAAATAACCTGAATATGATTACAGCTTGCACTTTGAACTTGTCTATTGTAAATTTCTCCTTCTCTAAGAATGTAGAGGCCCTCAATCTTCTTGTCAGTGCCAGTTGTCTATCATGAGTTCCTTCCTGGAAGTCCAGATGAGTAGAATAGAAAATGGAAACAGTTTAAAATATGATAAATTTATTGATTGAAAATAGAGTACAACTTATGCCCGGAACATGAAAAATATGCTTAAATGCAATTCCATCGGCAAATGAAAATTTTATTTCACCAACTATGTTTGAGATACCCACCAGCAATCCCATTTTGAGCCTTCAAAAGATTTATCATAAGAAAAATGGAGATTCTATTTGTTCGGTCATATGATCTGAAGCATCTGAATAATTATTTACGTAATTGAAGTTGGGTTTTGAGCGCTAAGAGTGGAAAGAAAAGTAGCTCGCTGGGCAATCTTACCTGATCCTGGAACGTCATTATATGATGAGTTCAATTTTGAGCTAGCAATCTGATCAGGTTGTTCTTTAGTGGACACTCGACTGTTCTGATTCAGTGGTGATGCCTAAAGAATAAGTAGGCCGTGCTTCACCTGCCTTCTTGGTTTCTGTTGTTAGAAAGACAAGAGTTTCTATCTGAGAATCAGAGATGCTACCTCTCATAGCATGTCGCAACACACTACAGAATGTTTGGAGAATACCGCGGCAGAAATTTTGATGAATAGCATCTTCATTGTATTCCATGATAACTTAGAAAACCAAATACACTTATAAACAGAAAAGAAATCAAAAGAGCTGAAAGCAGATTCCTGAATAACCCCATAAGATTATCTGCTGATTGTTAGAGGCCACAATTATCACATGTGAACACTTTATAAAAGCATGTTCCTAATTGCTACAAACAACTAATTTTGAAATAATTTATCTAAATCTCCTAATCGAATTTCATCTGAATATAGCAAAATTCTAATGTTCCAATAAAAAATTACTTTGAATTTCCAGTGTGTAGTTTATTTTCTGTGGTCCGGTGTAGATAATTTGATTTCTCATTTTTAATTACTTGAGTTGGCATAGTGATAAGTAGTGAATAAGAGAAAAGTGGTCAGTGCATCTTACTTCATGAAAATGACTTATGGTTGTGCTGAGAGTCTGTTGTTTTATTGATTATAACGGATAACTGCAGTTTTTTCCAATTATGTTGTGTCTGCGTTGGTTTGTGAAACTAAAAACAACATTATTTACTTTCGTGGGTAAACCGTGGATCTGCATTGGGCCCTGAAATGAAGGTTCAAGCCTCCGAAACAGATATTATGCTGTTAAAATTAAGGCTGATGGGTTTCACATGTCTCATAATTGTCCAAAAGAACTGGACTAACCTCTGCGACATGATTTGTGCAGATTGTTGCAGCTGGTGTGGATCCTAAGCAACAAACATTTTTCTTTTGGTATGAATTTGACATACTAAATAGTATTTTTGCACTGGTGCTATGGAGTTATAGAGTCAAATTTTTAAATAATCTGGTGTACACAGCTCCAAGGCACGCCGACGTAGAAAGCTGAAGAGCCTTGTTCAAAATCCAAAGTATGTGCATCCCCTTGTATTAGATCCAGAACTGCCGGGAGCAGTCAATGGGCTTAGAGAAAAGACTGATGGTAATGTATGCAATATAATTCACCATTATTGATGTCGTGACTTTTCTTATTTCATTTTATTTATATATTTATTAAGAAATAGTATATTTTGTTCATTACAACTAAAGAAGGCACATGCCTACATGAAACCAGGAATCCTGTCAACAGTAGATAAGGAAAGCTAAAAAGCATAACTTCTCTATCTGACAACAATCTTTTTGATCTCTCTATTACTTGACACCCACACTGCTACCTACCTATACTATGACTCTTCCCAATCCTCAAGATTCTTCTAGTCCTCTCCAACCAAGTAAACCAACACATTGCTTGAACAATTGCTCACCGTTACACTTGGCCTTTATGAAATCCAAGATTTGATGAAAACAACTAAAAATAGACTGCCCAAAGTATTACATACAACCTATTAATTTGATGCATCGTTTTCAAACACAGATCCAATGATTAATAGAACTGATCAACTGAATAGCTGGGTCAGGGCACCAAGTACCAGAAAGCTGATAAAAATATTATTAAGTGCTTCAGCATTTAATGAAAGAAACAACAAGCTTATGAGCTTATCCATGATTAGATCCAAGGAAATTTCTCAGTAGTGGATATTGTTAGTGCTTCCATCATCTTTTCCGGATCACATTTGTAACAAAATGAATGCAATAAGAGTCCTATTATAACCAAAGAGTAATTTTTAAAAGATGTGCCATGGAGGAGGGCCTCGTTGAGGTAATAGACATACACTGGTACACTTTTTTGCTTTTAAACATCTAGTATAACTATTAGCACTACGTTTTAATTCGTGACTTAAGCCCAGCGATTCATGCTAGGCATATGATCAGCACCATACAGATAGAAGAAAATGTGTAAATCTAAAAACTTTTAACACTGGATTCTGCCGAAAAGAAATGTATTAACTTTAGAGTATATGTGTTGGTCGTTTCTATTCCTTCTGTTTATTATATAGCCTACCCTATGAAGGTGAATTTTGTTGTACGTAGATAGTTATGTCTCCCTCCTCCCTCCTCACAGTTGCCAAAAGGCAATCTACTTGGAATTTAACATACTCGCAACATATAACATGCCTTCTATAAACTCATATCTGTGTAGATTGATTACATCTAAAATTTAGTAGGCATAGAAGAAAGTGGGGACCGCGACGCATCAAGTCCCAGAGCTTCATCTGCCACAGCTCATTCATATGCAGACCCTGAATGTGTTCAGTCATTACCTGGAAGCAACATTATGCCTCCGGCATTACTGCAGTTTGCGAAAACTAGGAAGTTATCAGTTGAACGCTCTGATCCTCGGAAGTAAGTTCAGTCCTCATGTTTAATTAGATGATTCTCAAATAGAACTGACGAACTGTAGGCTTATGCACATCAAATCTCTCATTTTATTTTGATTTCCTGTATTCCGGATCTTTCAATTGAACTCTTCTTGCTCGGTCCACCAAGTTTTCTGATATATCTTGTTATATGGGGGAGAGGCTTATCATTAAAGGTAATACGTTGAAGAATAATAAAGCATATTCAACATGCAGCAAAAGGTTCACATTGTGAAATATAAGCTAATGCAACCTATTGAAATAAATTTTTGGAGCCATTGTATCATGTTCATCAATAGTGTTACTATTCTGCAGTACTTCACTTTACTTCAGTTCTTTCCTTTTGCGATGTGACCAATATACTATTTTGATTTTAAGTCATCTTGATAGCTAATTCATTTGGGAGTTGGATGATATTCTCACTGACTGGGCACCACTTGAATGACAATGAAGACTCGGAGACTTTAGCTAATTCTTACCTACAATTTTTTGTTTAAACTTTTTGGATTGAATTTGAGCCAACTCGAAGGAAATCAAATGTTGTAGTCATCAAGCATACAGATTTTTACGCAACATTATTTACTTGTCTGATTATTTACTGATAGAGGTGACCATGGTTATGATTCAGTTATCAGCATTTACTGCTATTGATTTTGAATTTTTTTCTTCAGTCGCGCACTCTTGCAGAAACGGCAGTTCTTTCATTCACATAGAGCGCAAGTGAGTGGCCAATGCTCCTCTTTTTGTATATACAGCTTGTGAACCTTCTATACAAATATGCATGCCATACTTCTGTTTTTCTTATTACAATCAACTGTTATGAAATACTGTTTTATTAGATTCATCAGAGCTGAGAAAAAGTTCGCAAATATTTGGTGTTCAATTCTAATTCGTCTGGGTGTAGGAAAGTTGTTAGTGTAGAAAATCTTCATTGTATATCCATGCTCTTGTTACTTTGCCCAGAAACTCTAATCCAGTTGTATGTCACATGGTCACACCATGGTCCTCATGGTAGGGTACGGCAACTGGACCCTAATATCTTAATGTTTTCAAAAGTTTGTTATCCAAAAGATAAGGCAGTATGTCTACACATTCCGGCATTCTAATGCGTGCAATTTTTTCTAACTTGATAAATCAAATTCTTATTTAATTCTCCTTTATTTCTTCTCTTACATTTCTGGGGCCCCGCAGGTATCTGCTTTTAGCATTTCTATTTCTTTTGAGCCCCTTATTTGTGATGAGTTCTCTTATTTCTAATTTGACATTTCTGCCTCTCTTTGTGTCATCTTTTTAGCCTTAATATTTCTTGACAGCTCCTCACCTGAGATGAGTTTTGTGCTTTAATATCTATCAAAAAAGTTCTGTGTATCACTAATGGTTTACCTTCGTTTTGATGATTAATTGCTTTATTTAACTTCCATGAATAATTCTTCACTCTGAGGTTTTGAAATGCATCTTTCCACGGTATTCTATATTGTGTTGAGTTACTATTTGAACTTATAGCAATATTTATCTAAGATACTGTTCGAAGAGAATATTTGAGAGCGTATATGTAAATATATCTTTAAAGCAAAATATTTTGTCATTAATACAGCCCATGGCCATGGAGCAAGTTCTATCAGATCGTGACAGTGAGGATGAAGTCGATGATGATGTTGCAGATCTTGAAGACCGAAGGGTATGCTGTCTCGTGAATGCCACTAGTTTCCAATTGCTTGTGTCCCACATTTATGTTCTTATGGTCCACTTCTGCCTAAGGCTCATTTTGCATTCACTTGAGGATTTTGTTTGTGTTGAGCATAAGATATAAAAATAACCCATATTTTATGTTCTAAACCATAATGCCTTGCTTTATTAGTAGAATTGGCCTAGTTGTTAGATCTATTAAATAGTGCATTTTTTTTCCACGTGTTTTGAAATGTATGAGTACGTGGAGAAAAAAATTAAACTTGTGATGAGCACTGAAATCTTAGTTAACTAAAGAGCTCATTTGTTTTCATGTTATCTTCTTATTTTGGTGAATTTATGGGCCTCTCTGGCTTCATATGTGCAAGTGATGCAAGTTTAAGTTCCTAGTGGTATCAATAACATAGGCTCATTCAACCATAGAAACCTTGACTAGGTGAACCTTGTAGTAGCCTCCATAGAACATGCTAAAATGTGTGTGTTTTTTAACTTCAATACCCATGCTCGCGTATTATATGGCTAAGTAATTAACATGGCAGCGATAGTTCTCAATCCAACTATTAACCTCATGGGTTGATACAATTATGATTTCCTTAGCATCTCCATGAGATATCTATGTGTAATCCCTCATGGCAGAAAATATGCTCTAGAAGTAAAACAAGGTTCAGGTGTTTACTCTTGACTTTCTTATCCGATCGAAGTTAGATAACAAAAGTTGATTAGAGGACACAGTTCTAATCAAATATAGGTTCTGATCTTCAATGCAATCACACCAGATAAATGTCAGGTTGACCCTTCAATTAGGATTTATCTGCCCATCTCTTTCTATAATCGGGTTTTAATGACACAGGATATGTCCTCAGAAACGTAGGTTTGTGAGATTGAGTCTGCTGATCTTTTTATTGAAGTCTGCCTCCTGTGGAGCATTTTCTTAAAATATATTCTAAAAGCAGGCATGTTAAATTTCAAAATTGATATATTATCATAATTTAATCTTATTTTTTTAAACTAACATGTTTATTTACTGATGCGGAACAGATGTTGGATGACTTTGTGGATGTCACAAAAGATGAGAAGCAGTTGATGCATCTTTGGAATTCTTTTGTTAGGAAGCAAAGGTCAGCTTGGTTTTTTAATCTTGTGACTCTTGTCTAGCTTCATATTTTCGAAAAATCTTCTCGTAAAGCTTATACATGCATGCACACACAAATAACATTATTAGACAACTTAAGGGCTGCAACCAAACCCTTAAACTAGCTACTACTACAATTGATAAAAGAGTCTAATCCAATCTGAAAACACTAGCATTGCGATAAACTGGGAAGAAAGATGGAAAGATATACATTTAGCTTCTTAGTTGCTTTATCACCATGGGTTTCCCCCCTTTTATGGAACTTAAAGTTCTCTATCTACCAGCTTTCCATGAGTTTCATAGGACATGATCTACTGGATTACTCTAGATGAGTGACGAGGTTGTTTAGTTTTCCAAGAAAGAAGGATTTCTGTTTGTGTTGTCTTTAGAAATGCACTAATCAACAATATATAGAACATTTTTTTTCAGCATGTGGGGGGCATAAGTTCACGGATGGGTCCAAGTTGCTGAGGGTGTAGGGTAGGTGTAATCTTTGTTTTTTTCACTGAAGTATGTTAATACAGCGTGTATTCCACTTCTCTACTGATTTTGCTTAAGTTTAAATAGTTATACGAATATATAACTGATGCAGATTATATATATATATTATGGTAAAATTACACAACGCGAACAAAAAAACTGGTGGCTGGGATTTAATCTTTGTAATGAAGATAACACATCATGCTGTTTGGTATGCTTTTCTAGTCAGTATTAATAGGTGTTTCTCCTTTTCCTTTGTTGTTTCCTTTCCTTCTTTTCTTGCTTTCTTTGTTTCGTTCTTTCCCTGCTGTAGCTCATCTAGTGTGTAGCCTGAGCATCTGCTCAGTGGAGTAAGCCTTCTGGAGCTTTTAGTGATTTGAATGCATCATTGAGGGTCACCAAGAAAAAATTAATGATTTTTGAATGCATCATTGATTTAAATTAATTTACTTATATTTTTCTGGTTTAACTGGTATTTCTGTCACGATGGTGCAGGGTATTGGCAGATGGTCATATTCCTTGGGCATGTGAGGCTTTTTCGAAATTGCATAAACTTGATCTTGTTCGGAAACCAGCACTACTTTGGTAGCTTCTTCTACCATGCAAAATTTTGATTTAGTGAATAATTAGCAGTAGTTTCTGTTGATGTACTTGCGCATATATTTTCTTTTATATTTGAATGAACACAGGTGTTATTGTTGGTTTCTCAATCCCTCTTCTTGTGTAGTAATATGTTTTTTTCCTTCCCGCCTTATTTTCTTTGTTATATAGCATTCCATGGTATTAGTAACAAATGGATCTGTGGTTTGGTGTTTTTGGCAGGTGCTGGCGATTATTTATGATCAAACTTTGGAATCATGGTCTTCTTGATGCTCGCACTATGAATACCTGTAATATAATTCTTGAGCAATTACAAGGCGTAGACACAGATCCGTGAGAGACGTGAATCTATTTGCTTTCCTTTTACCATAATATTTTGAGAATTCATGCAAATCTTGAAATTCTTTAAATTAATTGCTAATGTTGATAGGAAAGAACACTCCATGTATGTTAATGATGATATATACTCGTTGGCAGCATTACTAGTTTTGTCAAGTTCCTATTATCAAATCATTTAATAGCACCAGGATATTAAATGGCGTCTAGGATGCACCCGGCTATACTAAGAGGGTAAGAGGATGTTTGACTAAGCTTATAAGCTCCTCAACATCTTATAAGATATTTGAGAACTTATAAACTCTTGTAATGCGTTTGGCAAAATAACAACTTATAAGATGTATTATGCTCTTTGAATTTATAAGCTCTAAAAAAATAAGTTCCTCTAATTCATTTTATATTTTAAATCTTGTTACATGCAAATTTCACACGTTACACACAGTTAACATACTTCACACACTATGCATACACGACACACTTAACACACTACGCATACTATGCACACATGCACACACTTCAAACACATTATACACCTACTACATATTTCACAGATTTCACACGCTAAACGCACTTCACAAATTTCATACAAAACACACTTTACACCCTACACTCTACCCACTTCAGACACACAATACACTCATTTCACACATTGCACACATACTACACACATTTCACACACTACGCACATTACATGCTTTTCACACACTTTACACAATTCACACACACACACACTTCACATTTCACAAAGTACACACATTTCACACATCACACTTTTCACACAATACATACATTACACACCACACATACACAAATTTACACACTACACACACTTCACATACGTATGACACACACTTCACACACATCTCACACACTACACAAACTACACACGCTTCACACACTACACACTTTACATGCTTCACACATTAAACACATTTGACACACTTCACACTTTTCACACACTTTACACATTACATACATTTCATACACTACATACTTCATGCACTACACACACTTCACACTACACACAACTCACACGCTTCACACACTACACTCATTTCATACACTACACACACTACTTTATGGACTACACACATTTACATACTACATACACTTCACACATATATCACACATTTCACACACTTCACACGCTACACACCCTTCACATACTACACACACTTCACACATATTTCACACACTTCACACATATTTCACACACACTACACACACTTTACACGCTACACACACTGCACACATTTCACACACATACACTACACATTTCACACACTTCCCATGCTACACGCACTTCACACTCTACACACACTTCACACATTTCACACTTTTTTCACACACTGCACACACTTTTCACACACTGCACACACGTCACACACTACACACACTTCACACAAACTTCACGCACATTTCACATACTACACACACTTCACGCACTATACACACTTTACGCACTACACACACTACACACACATACACACACTTCACACACACTACACATACACTATACAAATTTCATACACTTCATACATTTCACACATTATACATACACTACACCTACAACACACACTACACACATTACACACACTACACACACTTCACCCACTACACACATTTGAAAGACTTCACACTTCACTCTTTTACCCACTACACACCGTACACACACTTCACACACTTTATACACTTCACACACTATACACGTTTCGTACTTTTCACACACTACACACACCTCACACACAAACATACATTTCACACACTACACACAACACACACTTCACACACTACTCACACATACACACTTCACACAACTATATGCTCACTACACACATTTCACAGACTTCACACATTTCACACACTATACAAATACTACACACATTACACACACTACACACATTTCATGCACTACATACACTATATACATTTCACACACTACACACACTAGACATACTTCCACACACTTTACACAGTACATACACTTCACACACACAATACACATATTTCCACACTACACACACTTGACACACACTATGCACACATTCACACACTTCACACATTTCACACAGTATACACACACTATACACACTTCACGCAAGACACTCTCTTCACACACTTCACACACTAAACACACTTCACACATTACACACACTTCATACATACTATAAACACATACACATTTCACACAATACGCATACACTACACACACTTCACACACTTCATAAACACGCACATAAACACACTTCACACACACTATACACACACTACACATATTTCACATACTTCACACATTACACAAACTTCACACACTTCACACACACTACACAGACTAGACACATTTCACACACTACACATACACACACTTCACACACACTATATACGCACTACACATATTTCACACACTTCACACAGTACACAAACTTCAACACTTCACACACACTATACATAAACTACACACATTTCACACACTACACACAATTCACACACTGCACACACATAAAGACACTTTACACACACTATACACACTACACACTTCACACACTATACAAACTTCACACACTACGCATACTATACACATCAGACACACTACACGCACTTCACACACACACACTACACATATTTCCCACACTTCACAAATTACACACAATACCCACACTTCACGCACTACACATAGTTCACACACTTCACACCTTCCACACACTTCACATATTGCACACACTTGACACACTTGACACACTTCACACACACACACACACACACACTACACACACAACACACACTTCACACATTACACACACAACAGACTCTACACACTGCACACATTTGACACACTACATACTTTTCATAGACTACACACTTCACACACTACACACACACATACACAAACTTCACACACACTTCACACATACTATACACAAACTGCACATATTTCACACTTCACACACAATACACACTTTACACAAATTTCACTCACATTTCACACACTACACACACTACACACACTACACACAGTTCACATAGTATACTCATTTCACACACTACACGCACTTCACACACTACACACACTTTACAGACTTCACACACTATACACACTTCACACACTTCACATACACTATACACACACACACATTTCAGACACTACACACACATACACACACTTCACACACACTATACACACACCATACATATTTCATACACTTCACACATTTCACACACTATACACACACAACACACAATGCACACACCACACACACTACACATATTTCAAAGACTTCACACACTTTACACTTTTCACACACTACACACACTTCACACACTTTATACACTTCACATACTAAACATATTTCACACTTTTCACACACTACAAACACTACACACACTACACACACTTCACACACTTTACATACATTTCACACACATACACACTACACGCATTTCATACATTACACACGTCACATACTTTACACATACTACACACACAACATACACTTCATACACTACTCACACATAAACACACTTCACACAAGCGATACACTCACTACACACATTTCACACACGACATAAATTTCACACACTTCACACATTTCACACATTATATACACACTACCCACATACATTACACACTACATACACTATACACACTTCACACTTTATACATTACACTCACTACACACACTGCGCACAATTCACACACAATATACATACATTACACACAAACACACACTTCAGACACACTATACACACACTTCACACACTACACACACTTCACACATTTCACATATTTCACACATTACACACACTTCACACACTATACACATTTGACACACTTCACACACTATACACATTTGACACACTTCACACTTTTCACACACTACACACACAATACACATACTTCACACACTTCACGCACTACACACACATAACACACTTCGCACACACTATACACCCACTACACATATTCACACACTACACACATTACACACACTACACACACTTCACACTACACACTACACACATTTCACACTGCTACACACACTTCACATACTTCACATACTTCACACACTTCACACTACAGATATTTCACACTTCACACACTTCACACTTTTCACACACTACACACAGTATACACACTACACACACTTCACACACACACATACTACACATATTTCACACACTAGACACACTACACACACATACACACACTTCGCACAAACTATACACAGTATACTCACATTTCACACACTACACACATATCACACGAAAATAAACATGATTTTTTTTCTAAAATTACGTTAATCTATGCTCCAAAATATATATATAAATAACTTTCATTTGAAATTGTAAGGTTCAATTTTATTTTTTAGTATTTATAAGATTTTATTTGTATTTAATTTAACTAAATAGATTTCACAACGTTCAGTCAACATTGATCGAACACTTTAAGAATGCGATTAGCCTTGGTTGATGTTCGCCCAACGTCAAGTGAACATTCATAATATATTTGATTATATATGTAACAAAATAAATAAAGAATAAGAATTTTTTTCATAATGGTGGTTTTGTTCCAAAATAAGGAACTGGATGTACTCAACAAAAATATGGGCTTGCTTAGCCGCACCCTTGATTTAGGGTTTGACCCATTTTATTTTGTTATTCTATAAATGATAAAAACATATATTTTCTGAAGATAAAAGAAGTTCAAGTTATATCTCAGAATAACTATATTTAATAATAAATAGGCGGGCATGGTTGGGGTCCAATAATATAATAATATTGCCTGGTTGAACCTATTTCAAGTTGAGGACTTTGAGAGCCTTAACATCAAGGGTCAAACATTTTGCAACATATGTCATTATCATAAACTAGACAAGTTAAATTTAATTTTCCTAATTATTAGAAATGTACCACATATTTTTACCAATTTTTTCTTTTCTTTTTTCTTTTTTTAATTTTAAATGCAGTGGTGAATGGGAACATGGTGGAGTACTTTAAGCGGGACGAAGAATCAATCAAATGTTTAAAAAAACTATTATTTCATTCTCCTTTGCAATTTTTATCTATTAATATTATTCTCCTTTGGCAATTCAATCTCATAGTTTTTGAAAATTTTAGGTTGCTAGATTATCTGAGTATTAGTCGGGGACTTAAGTAATCTAAAGTCTAAATACCCACAAACAAGTCTACTCTTATTCTATTTTACCATATCAATTCGTTCTTGTTTTTGAATAATTAAGCCTTCTTCATCATGATGATGATGATGATGATAATATTATTATTAAAATACGTGCTTCGTATGTGTAGGTTGAAAGAAATAAGAATCTCGAGCTTAGCGTTGCATGAAATTTGCTTATTTTTTATGCAAGTTATTCAGGGGGGTTGTTGTTGAATACTTTAATTGTATTTACTTGACTATATATCTGTAATTTTATTTTTCAATATATTACTTCCCAATATAAGAAATTGTTCAATTTGCTACTCGCCAATAGAAGTTTAGCTCATTATCAAGTTGTTACTTGTCAATACAAGTTTAGGTTATTATGCAACTTGTCAATACAAGCACATCATTACACTACAAGTTATCATTGTTACATGTTATGCCACTTGTATGATATAATTATTGTGATAAACTGTGACTTCCATGAGTTGAAGGAAGCTCACCCAATTCAATAATGGTCCTTTCAGGTTAGCTTGGTACGAGTCGTGGAGTTAGAGGTCAGCATAATCGTTTTGTTAATCCATTTACTATTTATGTAAATTCATTTTTATTAAGAGTAATTTACTCGAGTTGGCAAGAACTGGGCACATTAATAGGTGCTTTTATACAAGTTTCTGCTTGCATTGCAAATATATTTGTTACCTGACAAAAAAATTGAGTTTCTTAATTCATTAATGTAATTTCTCAATGTTTGAGAATTGAGATGTGGGAACTTGTGTGGTGGTAATTAAATTTAATATAATCATGTTTAGACATAATTACTGAATTATTTTTATTATTGGTTATGTTTAGGTGTAATACAAACTTATTTTAATTATTTGGACAGTGACATGTTTAAGTGCAATTATGCTCGATTGTGTTATTCGAACTACTTATTATCTAAATTGAGTTTGGTGTTAAAGTATATTCTTAAATACATGGTGTTGACTTTTTCACCGATTATACCGTTGCGATACATTACAAATGTTGCCAATAATTGACTAGTTATTCTTAAATTGTTAATATTAAGAAATATTACTTAGGAAATTCTTGGAATTATTAGGTGAAGTTAATATGTTAGGAGTGTGTAGGAATAATTTTATTTAATTGATTTAGTTTGTAATTATTTTTTCACGATAACTTACTTGCTAACAAATAATCTGAATATAATTAGAATTTGTTTATTTGTTCTGCTCCTATATGTCGATGGAAGTTTTAACATTTTGATTTATATAATTGATGTCATGTGACATAAGTGCATATTTGTGATTATATTTTGATTAAATTTTGTATTAAATACTTAGTAGGCAGGGGTGGACCCAGGACATAAGGTTAGGGGGGCCTGACAAATAAAGAACCACAGATTAACACTAATATACACGTGATAGTAAATATTAAGTGTATTATATTTATTATTTAAATAAAATATGAACAATATTTATTACTAAATCTATTACTATATAAAAAGTGTGAATGAGGGTAAAATTTCTTGCAAAATGTGGTTTGCCAAAATTACCCACATGTTATTGATAAATTTGAAGGGCGAATCTGCTAATAATTTGTAATATTCATTTATTATTTCATTTTATGAGCTACATGATTCATTAAATCTTGCAATTTATTATTTAATTTTATGAGATCCATAGTTCATTGAATATAGCAAAAGGAAACATGAAGAGACCGATCATGTAGCAGAACTTACAAATTGATTGAAAATTTAAATTTAGCCATACGGGAAAAAATTGACACATAGGATATGAAAGTGATCCCAATTGATCTAGCAAGAACCATTCCCATACACAACAATTAAAGTAGCTCAAGATGCTCCTCCTTGCTAACCAAACTATGACAACGAAATTCATGACTAAACAAAATTGCTAATGGTCTAATACACCGAAATAAACTTCCATGTGTTTCTGCATTTCTATGAAAAAGTAAAAAGTTATTTATAAATTTATTAATTTGTTGGGCAAATTTGCAATTGTCAATAATTTGTAATGTTCATTTATTATTTAATTTTATGAGCTACAACGTTAACTGAATCTAGCAATTTATTATTTAATTTTATGAGCTACATAGTTTATTGAATCTAGCAATTCAAAAATAAAGGAAAAAGTTGCTGAAAGAAATTGCTATTGGTTCATGTATTTCATAGATTAATGGAGCTTGTTTGAGTCTTGGTAGGTTTATGTATCTTTAATTCTTTAAATACATCGTGTATATATATAGACTCATGATTGAGTATATAATGTTGTCAGTTTATTGAATTATAAGATTGACACACCATATAAATAACTTATCTAGTATTCTTGATTATTGGATAATTTCTCAACACCATTTTAAAATATCATCCTCTTGTGATCACTGCAGCTATTAATTTATAGTTTTATGAATTGTTAACACTACTAGAAAATTGCAAATTAGCAACGGAAATTTAATCCGTCTCTAATTTGTGATAGAATAGTAACCAAATAGAGACGGTAATTCCTTGTTATAACGAAATTGCAACCAGATTAGTGACCGAAATGCATCCGTTTCTATTCCCTTAGTAATGTCATTTAATAGCAACGAAATAGCAACCGATAATTTTCCATCTCTATTTTCTAATAGAATATTTTTTAATAGCAATAGAATAGAAACCGAAGTTTTTTGGGTTTCACTTTCCTAATTTATTATATTTTTAGCAACCGACTTAATCGGTCTCTAATCTTTAATTTCTTTTTTTCCACTAATTCATTTATTTCTTTAATCTTTGATAGGAAATTATATATTTTAGCAACCGAATTAATTGGTTGCTAATCTTCAGACTTCAATTAATTGATTGAGACTTATTTGTTTTAATTTTATTTTTTTCTTTGATTTTTAATAAGGATAAAAAATTTCAATTAAAAATTTCATATCTCTCACCCACCTCACTAGTTGGTGATTAGTACCGTTTCTCTCTCCCTCACTCTCTCACCTCTCTCTCACGATCCCGGCGGCGCCTCCTTCAATCCCACCGCCACCGCCACCGCCACCGCCACCGCCGTCTTCTACGCCTCCGGACTTGGTGGCGATGATTCTCTCCACTCTGCTGCCATCCGCTTTCCTGCTCAGGTCAGACCTAATTCATCTCTACCTACTCCTAATTAACTAGCCACATCTCCTACTATGCTCGAATTAGGGCTTGATACACTCAATCTGTTACTAATTACGCTCTTAGTGACTGAATGAGATGTGCAACGGAGCTGATTAAGTACTAATTAGGAATACTTCTGTAAATCATCACGTTATTAGCTCTGTTTTTACAGATTATTTTTAGGTATTTTGAATTGGGGCTCTTAGTGATCAAATGAGATGTGACATGGAGCTGATTAAGTACTAATTAAAAATACCGCTGCTAATCATCATGTTATTAGCTCTATTTTTACGAATTATTTTTCGATATTTTGAATTGTGCTTTTAGTGATTGAATGAGATGTGCAACAGAGCTGATTAGCTACTAATTGAGAATACCGCTATAAATCATCACGTTAAAAGCTCTGTTTTTACGGATTGTTTTCAGATATTTTGAATTGTGCTCTTTGTGACTGAATGAGAGGTGCGACGGAGCTGATTAACTAGGATAGTTGTTTGAAATATGAGGTATAGATTGCATATGCTTGATATTTCCTTCTAAGTAAGTTTATTGATTTGGGAATCTCTATGCATCTTTTTGCAGGCATTCTTGGTTACCGTTAGAAACAAAAAAAAGGGTTGGCTATACCTATGAGTTAACATTACAAGTGAAAGGTAAAAAATATCTATTCTTTGTTTATTCTACACCTCCAACAACTTTTTTCTTTCAGTTATTCTCTTTAGTGCTTTTTCAGTCTTTCTCAGTTTTTCTCTATTTCCTTAGTCTCATGTTAAACGGGCTTACAATAGTGTTAATTGAGAATATTTGGATAATTCTGTTTTAGGTAAAGATTTGTTAGTTCTTCTCTCTTTTTATTAGCTGAAGCATCAACTACTCCCGTATTCAGTAGTTATTGAGAATATTTGGTAGTGAATGTGATAGTGTGTGCCTCAATGCAGTGTAGTTTTTTCTTAGGGCTATGTTAATTACGTTAAATTGTGTCTTCACCTAGTTTCTACGAATATCTGTTTTATGTATAAGACAGTAATCTTGAATCATACTCTTCTGTCTTGTTTGGCGTGATTTCAGGCTGTATTAAAACAGAGTCTAAGATGATGCATCAATATTGTGAAATTGTTGACAAGAGTCCCTTGTGTTTGCTCCTTTCTTTGCTACTCATGGTGGTCTACTATTTAAGTTATTCTGAGGTCTATCTGGGAAAAGGAAAAAAGAGAATAATTCTTCTTTTCTGGTTCGTTTAGTTGCTCCTTTTTATTGTAAGAGCTGCATAGTTCAATTTTTGTGATTTGTGTGTGTTTGTATATATATCTTTTGGGTTTTCAATTCCAATTCTTTAGGGCTTCTGTAGTGTTATTCTCTTTAGTGTTTTTTCAGTCTTTCTCAGTTTTTCTCTATTTCCTTAGTCTCATGTTAAACGGGCTTACAATAGTGTTAATTGAGAATATTGGGTGTTGTAGAACAGTTGCTGTTTTCAGAGGATAGAGTGCAGTTGGTTTCGTTAGCATTGTTTGCAGTAAGTGTAGCATTGGCTTGTGCTATTTTGTTTTGCAGATCCAGGTAAAGCTTAGAGAAGACAAGGATGTTCCCCTCCAAGATAAGCAGCAGATAATCCAGAACTTAAAATCATTTTTGCAGCCTCTTCAAGAGAAATTGCATCAGTTTGAGGCGGAACTCAAAGCTCGGTAACATTTTATTCAGCTTCCAATGGTGGTGGTTTGTATCACTATTTGACTTTGTTCACTAGTATCCGATCGATTAATATAATTTTTAATCAAGTACAGATGGTTTGTTTTTATATGTTTATTTGTAACCAGAATCAGTCGATATTCTACGAATACTGAAGATTGTATGTCATAATCTGCTGACATATACAAGAATTTAACAAAATCAACATAACAACAATAATGATTATTAATCTAGATGGACAACGAATACTCATCAGTATATTTGTTAATATTCCACTCCTATTCACATCAAACATTCTAAATTTTATACAAAGATCACCATTACATTTTGTAATGATAAATAACGTAGAATAATAAAGGATCTTTTTTAATGTTTAGAATTCAATTGAGGGAAAAAGAAAAAACAAAAAAATCAACCTCTCTGTAAAGGCGATCGATCTTGAAGTACAGGCTTGGGAGTTTCGGAAGTGCGAAATGCCTTATACTAGTTGTAGTATTGTAGATGCTAAACATATTGATATACACTAGTTGTATTTTTTCGCGAACTTGCATACAGTTTAGTTTAGTTTAGTTTTGGGTGATTATGAGGGGTAGTATATGACGTATTTGGTATATTTCACAGGTGTAGCATCAATAAAACCGATTCTACAAATTTGTTCCAGTTGTGCAATATGCTATCAGAGACAAACAGGTACTGCTAGTCAACAGACAGGTGGGCCATTCTTTTTTCTTTGGTGTTATTTTCTTTACTTTTGGAACAAAGAATGCAGGAAAATACATGGCAATTTTTTTTGTTTCTTCTTACCCTTCCCATCTTTCTCTATACATTTCTAATTATTGGAAAGTGAAAAGTTAAGGTTTGTATTTTATGAAGATGCTATTATTTATCATACTTTAATGCTGCATCATCTTGTAATCATATTTCTCTGCTTTTTTTGACGAATGGAACAAAAATTGAGTCATTTTGGAAAAGTGTACTATATTTTATCTGGTATTTGATAGTGTTAGTGTACATTATGTCTACAAAGGTTACATATGACTGTGTAGCACTCATGCAAAGTGGACCCAACAGATGATTCTTGATGTTCAGTATCACTTTCCCCTTTTCGTAGCAATATCAAGACTGTCGAGGAATACTTGGTGTGCATTGAAACACATTATTAATGGTGTTGAGAATCCAACCCGCACTACACGGTTACAGTTTTCTACATACATTTCTTTTAAATTGGTTTTCCACAGAATAGTTATGGTTCCTACGAGGGGCAGGAGAAAGAGAGGGAGAGAGAGTTGGCAATGAAATAAGCATTTCTTGCATGTTCTTTTGGTTCTTTCCTCTTTTTAGGAGTACAAGTACTCGTATGCTCGGGCTAGGGAAAATTTGTTTGTTCTCATTGCTCTTATGTTTTGTCATGGGATGTGTATCAGAAATCAGGTTTCACATATGCACATAATTGTGTTTTCTTCTCTTTCATTTTTAATTTTTATTGTCTTTACTATATTCATAATCATAAATCTGTCTAATGTTTGCTTTGGTTTATTAATCCGTACAACCCTGATCTGCAATACCTTGTTAACTGATGCTTTTGAAAATGTAAATGATTTGTTTCTATAACCACTACAAAACATGGAGCAGCTTATTTTTTTTTTATAAAAATACTATTTTAGAGTTTTTAATGTTAACTGTAATTATAATAAGTATGAAAAGAATGATACTTTGTTTCCATAATAATTATATTAAAATAGCTTGATATCAAATAAATTTGATTATCCTTTAGATGTGTTAAGGTTTTTACTTTGTTTTTATTTGAATATTTGAAATTTCCTATTGAACTAATAAAGCATGTATAGCTGATTAATTTCAAATTTGAAAGTAAGAAATGATCTAGGTGTCCAGTTGATTATTTGCTTATATATAAAATTTTGAATAGAATTGATTATTTATATAATTTTTAAACATAATAGGATTTTTTTTTCTTGTTTTGAAGATTTGTGTTTCAACTGTGGTTACAGAAACGGTGGTTGAATTCTCCTGAAGAATCAAAGTGAAGTTTTTATTTCCTTTATATATAGCCTATTTCTGTGTTCTTTTTTATAATCTGAATTTGTGCATTTCCAGCTATATAATGTAAAGTTTCAGGTATGAATGCAAAAGAAGATAATGAATGAGGATAAATTCTCTGGAACAATCTAAGATAAGTTTGCTTTGCCTCAATATTTTGTTTACTCTGTTGGAACAAATGATTATGTTAGAAAGCATAGTTCGTTAATTTAAAAATGATTACTAAAATGAAAAATGATATTAGTTATAGAAATATTTGTTGAATGTTGCTTGGTTTGAAATTGTTGATTCTTGATTGTGGTAAGATGATGAGTGATTCACATTTGTTTGTTTGATGATAGTTAGTGTATGTGATATATGTAAACTGAATGTATGCTTGTATTTCCAAACTTGACACTTGGTTTCTGTTTCCTTATGCAGAAGGTATTGCAGTAGCTAAGTTCATCAAATATTCCTTACACCATTTTAGAACAATTTAGAACCTTTACCATATAAAAGGAAGGCATAAAGCTTCGAAATAATCATTTAACCATTTGAATTCTTCCAGTCACTTATTGTTCCGCTTTGGAATGGTTCCTCCAACAGCTGATGGTGGTAGTTCTTAAACTCAGGTATCCACTTTTAAGTTAAAGTTTACCACATATATTTAAGTTACAGAAATGTGTTTATAATGGTAAAAACTAGATTCATGCTAGCACTTTTTATTTAAAAATAGCTATGTAGTGTGTTACAGTAGCTAGGTACAACATAGCATGCATTAGATACAAGAGGGGCATTTCATAACATTCTTTTGTGCATGTAGTCCTCCTCCCTCCACATCTCCTATCTTTTACTAAAGATTGACCAGCAAAGGCACCCTCTAAGCATCCCTTGAAATCAGACGAACATATCCAGCTAATTAAAACAAATAGGTTTTTACCATCTCTTGAATCAAGATTACAGAAAGTGGCCAATCTAGAGTAAATTAATTAATTTCCCTGCTGCTGTAGCTATGAACCAAATAGGATTGGGATGGAATGTGGATTCTCATGTTTGACTAATTGAAGGATAGATTTGTTTGCATAAATTACGATGGAAACGCTTGATTTGGCTATGTTTTTCTCCTCTGTATAGTTCTATGTTTATGTGTGATTGAGAAATATAATTGCATGATATTAGAAAAATATGACCTTATCTAATTCCGTTTTCTATTTCAATTTCATCAATGCATACAGGATTGGAGTTTATTAGAGAGAACATTCACAAGCTTGTAGATGAAGAAGAAGCTTACATGTCCGAGGATGCTGACTTAACTGATTATGTGATTTAAAGCTCAAAAAAATTTCTATGGATTCAATTTTAAGTATATGTACTGACTTAAGTGATTTTAGAGCAACTTACTACTTACGTGTTTTTGTTATAAATAGTTGATGCTGATAAGCTAGGTACTTCGGATGGTTTATGGTGGTGGTTCTTTATGACTTTGGAGCATTTTTGATAACTTTGTATGATAAATATTTTGGAACATTGTGTCGAATATATTTGGTTAAAATAGATGCTTGCTATGTAGAAATATTGGAGAATTTGTTATTTATAATTGTGTGCCATATAATATTGAATTATTATTATTATTATCTATTATATTAAAAAAAGAAAAATACTTATCTATTATATTAAAAAAAATGGAAAAGAATTAGCAACGGATTTTGTAACGGAATATCGGTCTCAAAATGGTCAAAATAGTCAAATTTTACTAGTTCTAGGAAAGCAATTAGAGACCGATTTAGTGACTGAAAAAATCGGTTGCTAAATTTAGCAACGGAATAGAGACTGAAAATCGGATTGTACTTGTCAAAATAGTCA
Source organism: Ajuga chamaepitys (assembly GCA_958295605.1). Taxonomy (NCBI): domain Eukaryota; kingdom Viridiplantae; phylum Streptophyta; class Magnoliopsida; order Lamiales; family Lamiaceae; genus Ajuga; species Ajuga chamaepitys. The sequence goes on along the minus strand of OY282495.1, from coordinate 26,091,681 downwards.
AATTCTATTGGTTATAGGAAAAGCAGATAGAGACCGATTTAGTTACGGAAAAAATCGGTTGCTAAATTTAGCAACGGAATAGAGACCGAAAAATCGGTTGCTAAATTTATCAACGGATTGAAAATCCGTTTCTAACAAATAGAGACCAGCTTTTTTGAGACAAACTAAATCGGTTGCAAATTGGTCTCTAAATCAATTTAGAGACTGAATTTTGGTGTTTAGTGTAATAATAACTTGATTATCATAATGTCATTGGTTTGATCTCTATAATATTGTATTTTGCACTTCAGTATATGTGAAATTCAACCGTTTTCGAAGGATAGAGGTATGCTTTATGTCATTGAATGACTTTTGTGGGGGATTTTAGTGAATTTTGGAGCGAAGATGTGTTGAGAGGGTTTGAGGATGAGATGAGGAACTTACATATTTAGAACAAAACACAAAGGCATTCGGCCCAGTACTCCAATTTTTGCCCATTCTTCCATTTATTAGCACACTGTCCAATTAAAGCCACCTAAGGTTAATTGAAGCGGAGAGATGTCTAACATGGGATTAAAAATAAATGGCAAGAAAATTCCTTGATTGAAGCGAGAGGAAAAAGAGACAATTTGAACTAAACTTCAATGATTTGTCTCTCTCACAAAATACAATCTCTATCCTTTCAAACAGTGGTTGATGAGTGTTACTTTTCATTAATCATGCATAACTAATGCACTTCTTTCCAGCTATTTGAACTTTGAAGGTACCTAAAAGCTTTGATTGTCAAGCTATACATCATGGAAATGTATAAATGCACATCTGTCTCATGCTCTTCGGGTAATATTTACTAATTTAAAAAACTAGTTATTAGACTATTAAATACGTAAAAAAAAAACATAATTTTTTTATTATAATTATATTATCGTTATTTTTAGTAATTATGAAACCTAGATAGAATGAAAAGGAAATATGTGAGCGCCTAAGTGCTGTGCAAAAAAAAAAAAAAAAAACAATATATAGAAAAGGTAAAAGAAAACAACAAGAGAAAAATAACGATACAGAAAAACAAACTTCCCATGTTTCATGGATTTTGAGAGCACAAATGGTTCTATCTGAATCTAAAGGTACGTGATTTGTGGTTGAACGGATAGTGAAAATGATATTTCTAAATAGTATAAGATTCATTAAATTTCTTTTATATATATGTATTTTATCTTATGAACTCGTGTGCTTAGAGTCAATCCATTATCTTCAAAAGGTACCCAATTGCATGAACTACAGTGCATTGAACTTTCAATATGAACACCAACTTTTTGTTGTGACAATAGAAAAATAATAATAGCACCAATTGATATTCTTGACGAGCTATTTTAGCAATATACTTCGAAATCTGAACAGGCTATCAATTGTTAAAAAAATGTTCGGCTTTTCAACAGTATATTTTCTTTCACTTCGCTTGGTGTGAAGGTAGACAAAGAACTTGCATTTGCAAGAAAAAAAATATATACCTTTAGAACTCAAGGTTGTGTTTATTATGACCTACGAGGTTGATCCCTAGGGAAACTGGTCGTGGACATTTTCAGTTATATTTTATTGATACTGAAAATGAGGTTGAAAATAGAAGGGATATAGTATATAATTCAAATATGCCAGAATTGACAATGAACAAACTGAAAGAAATTTTAGAGGTCAATCCATTTGCAACAATCTTCATACAATTATAGGATTTTCCTTCAATGGAAGAAGTACAACTTCATATTTTCAAAGGATGCAAAATTAGACCAAATGGTCTACAGTTCCAACTGCCGATCAAGTGCCAGCTATATATATGTATAGGTCGAAGGAAATGATTCTAATATTCAATTCGAACGAGATATAGTTCCCTACATATTCGGGAGAGAGACACAGGATAAAACATTACTTTGGACATTAAAAGCCATATAATATCCTCTTCTTTTTCCAAGGGGAGGTTCTGGATGGCATCCAAACATTAAAAAGGTCAATGTAACAAGATCTGTTACTCAAAGAGAAATTATGAATCCTATGCAAGGGAGACCCACAATGAACATAAATAGTTGTTAATAAAGACAAAGGTAATATGAAGTTACTTTTTCTTAGTTACTCTTATTACTTTAATTATTTATACTTGTACTTGTCTATAATCCATATGTGACTATTTGAATTATGCTTACATTAATATTTGCAACTTGATATTTTACAAATACACTCACTTTATGTATAAATTATATTAATTGAACATTTCATAAAAAAATATAATTGCAAATCAATATCCTATAATAGCCATCACAAATGTCACTGCAAGAAAATATCTAGGTAAACAATTAAATTTGCTTCAATACAATGGTGTATTATTGTATATCGAACGTTATATATTGAAACTCAAACAATAAAATACACGCTCTTTAGGTGAAGTACAAGTTCAAGACTAATACATCTTCGGTACTACAAATAAAGCCCACTGACTAATGAAACTAGGAGACTTTGCTAATGGTATAAATTTTTACTATTTATAATTTAAATTAATTTTTTATGAACTTATTTTTCTCAATTTGACAAAAATAGAAGACAAAGCAAATTTGAATATGTTGATAATAACATACAGAATAAATTCAGCGCAGGAAATAAATCTCCATCAAATCTTACATATCAGAAGGTCATTAACTCCAGTAAATATTAAAATATTTCGAGCATTACATAATATTTTCTACCTTTTTAAGTGTTCTTTCTATGAAATTTATATGTTTTTGTAGGATATATATATTATTGTTTCAAACCAACGGTACAAAATGTTGAAAACACAATGAAAATATGGTATTATTCTTGTAAATGATATGCAACATCAGTTTAAAAAAGTAATAAATCTGGAAAAATTGTAGGAAATATAATCAGGAAGATGCAGAAATTAAGCCTATGCATAATAAAATGGTGTCATAGAAATCAAGTTATCTATTTTATTGTAACTACGAAACCTAAATACAGGTACAAATTGCATCGATAACTTTATTTGAGGATGTAGTTGCTACATAAGTTGGTTGTCCAATAAATGATTATCTTGTTGTTTCAATTTAATAAATTATATACTCGATGTTTATATTAAAATTATATCTCAAAATCTACAAGAACAACTTTATATACATAAATATTTTAAAAATTATAACAATAATTCTTTTAGGTTGAGCGCGACTCAAAATATTTTTGAGAGGTTTCACTTAAAGAATCAAACGAATTTTACTTTCTTATTTCTCTTACCGGAAAAGTACATGTGAATAAAAGAAAAATTAATGTTGTTAGGGAGGCACTGCAACTGTCAGAAGTTAAATAGAAAAACCAAAAAATGAAGTCTATTGCATTTGTCACAACTTCAAGGAATTAAAAAGAGAAGAATAACACCATGGAAGTTTTTGAGGAGGTAGAAACATTGATGAAGATGGGCGTTCATACCAAAAAATTAACAAAAAATATTGGGAAAGAAGAAAGATATTGCAGAATTGGCCGAGAGAATAACAAAGAAATCGTCATACGAGTGACGATGAAGAAACACTTAGTGTTATTATGTAAAAATACAAAAAGAAGGGGGGCAGATTCATACAAAAAGAAAAGCAATAAACACATCAAAATCAAGCAAGAGAAAGATTAGTTATATCTCCAATTAAAAGATTTTCAAAATGTTTTTTCAATTCAACCATATTCTTTCACTTATCATAGTTACACTTTATTAGTAACAACGTCGTTACAACCTTTTCAGTCTTTTATTGGCTTATAATACAATTTTCAATATGTTTATTCTATTTACTCATAAATTATGTAAATTAAAATTAAGTTAATTCAACACTACATTATCATCAAATTTTCCCTTCCGGCTTCATATGAAAATTCATAAATTAAATATTCAATTCCAAAATGCAAGTTGATTAAATATTTTATCAATTAATACAATATTAAACCATTTGTTTTTTTCTAATTTAATTTAAACTTAATACATATTATAATAATATTTTTATTTAAAAAAAATTGTCCACGTGCAAAGCATGTGCATCTACCTAGTGTGTCAAAATGTATCATTAGTTACCTTTATATTGAAATTCAGAGTGTTTTTATTACAAATTATGAAATTTTCTATTTTTCATAATTTTTATAATTTTTACGGGGGAGGAGGTTAGGGGCAGAATATTCAAATTCTTCAAAATAAATACACAATATAAATATTATACATATTTTAGTCATAGAAAAAGTAGTAGCTAGGGTGGGAGGTGGGGTGAGGGTGCCCAGGGCCATCCCCACTCCAAGGGTAGGTCTGTCCCTGTTAGTAAGGAAACAAATTCAAATGCAAGTTTATGTGGTTCCTTTAACGTCATGATTTAAGAATTGTCTTTTAAAAAAAATTAATATTATTCAAAATTGTTATTTTTAAATGCTTTAAATTATTTTATGAAAATCTAATTGTAACACCATACAAAAGAGAACTATTCAATGATATACCATATTTGTAAATTTATTTATAAGATCCATACAATAAGAATATAATTACTATTTTTTATACACATGAAGATAATGTTATTCATTTTTTATTATTCATAATAGATATTTCCTGCATTACACGGGGCAACGTACTAGTGTATCTACATATAAATGGATTTGATAAAAAAATTCAGGTTCCAAGGTCTAAAATTTCTTTATATATCCTATTAGAGAAGTTTCAAGAAACAAAATTGTAAGATAAACACAAATAAATAATTAAGTAAATAGTACTAACAACAGAGGATCATAAAGTTGAAAACGAGACTCAAATTTCGTTTTAAAACTACGTAGTCTACTTAAAGGTGTTTGTATTTGCAAACCAAAACGAAAATGGGATTTTGAGGACTTAAAATAACATTGCCTTTGTATAATTTTGTTGAAGTGTATCATATACAACCAAAACAAGTCTAATTTCACTTTTGTGATATGTTACATACCATAGTATCAAAAACACTAAAATGATGCAACATTGTAATTTGTTTTACCAATGATCGTCCACATGGTCTTGTTGAGGCAATGTTGTGGTCTGAATTGAGTTTTGAGAGAAAGGCAATGGAAATGGCGGATCCGTTGATACAAAAGATGGCTGAGACATGAGATTTGTTGAGGAATATACATTATTGTAAGGTATATTTGAGTTCTGATCATGTTGTAGGCGTTGTTCGACGCGCTGTTGTTTAGGTACATTCAGCTTTTCTCCTTCTATATCTCTATACTTGGCAAGATATATCTTGAGTGGATTTACATAATCTTCAAAACCAAGAGTTGTGATCGCCCAAAGAATGTCATCACCATTGATGGTCTTTCTCTTTTCACGTTGGCATTTATCGGAAGCTTCACCCGTCACGAAGCTAATGAATTCGGACACACATTCTTGAACGGTCTCCTTGGCGTCCTTTGAGATCTTTCCATTTCCCGGGATCACCTTTTTCATTATTCGACCAACATTTGCTATAGGGAGGAACCGATCCTGCTCTTTATTATTGTTGTTATTGTTGTTATTTGAACTTTTGCATATATTGGGATTTGGATTGTCATTGATGTTGGTTGTTTTGGAATAGGTAGTTTCAGGACTGATTCTAAAATTGGTTCTACTTGGCCCAATTTGAGGGTTGTCATCATCTTCAAAATCATCTCGGTCCCTCTTCATGATCTTTGTGAGAATGGTGATGAGATTTTTATTTATTTTCGTTTTTTTTTTGGTTTATTTGGTTTTCATTACATGTACTATGTTAAGAGGGCAAAAAGGCCATAGGGATAGGCACACAAATAGGAAGGGATGTTGTTCGACTCCTGAAAATTAGGTTGGTCCCCGGCAGTGGCGGATCTACTTCGAGGAAAGGTATGCATGCATGTTCATACTCTTTTTCCTTACAAATTTCCCTATATATCTTTGTGTGTGTATATTACATAATTCATCTTAAAGATCAATCATTTATCTATTGTATACTGCATTGTTTACAAGTTTTATATTTTTTTTTTCAAGTAAAATAGTCACATAGGTCAAAACTATAAGGATTTTAATACTTTTGACATATCTATATTAAAACCATCTTGGGCATGACTATAATTCGCTATTGTAACATATATCAAGATAAAGTTTAAGGCACAACAAATAAAATCATAATTATTATTTTATTTTAAATATATTATTAATTACTAAATGAAGAGTTCATTAATATATCTGGAATATAATTTTAATAAGTTTTAGATAACACAACACTTATTGACAAAGTAATGAAACTATTGTCAACTAATATGTTTTTTGGCTTTACAACAGTTTCACAAAACCGTTGACATTACTGTTTTCTATTGGAGTAATGTATTACCAATAGACAACAGGTTTGGGAAACCATTGATAAAAGTGTTATCTATTTGTGAAAAAAGTGCTAATAGACAACAAACGCTGAAAATCGTTGTTTAACTGTTGTCTATTAGCGTATCTTGTCGCTAATAGACAACAAATTGTAGTAAAAGTGCTATTAGTTCACGAATACACAACACTTCTTGGAATAAATGTTGTTTTTCTACTGTTGTCTGTTAATAAAATTGTTGTAGTGAATGCATACTTCATTAACTAAAAAAGAAAAGAAAAAGTATTGAAAGGTAACTTTTTGTGTTTTCTTGCATCTTTAAATTATTGAACGTAAAAAAAAAAGTATATTCTACTAAATCACTTAAATAAAATAAGCTTTCAACTTTTCAAACTTTTTTATATTGTTTATATACACCAAGAATTTTTATACTTCCTTTGTGTTGTAATAAATTTTTAATAGTCTCTTACCATTTTCATTTAAAGTTTTAGTTTTTATTTTGTATGTATAATTCTTCATATAATATGGATATCCTATTTGGAATTTTTAGATCAATCACAGATCCTGGTGACTCGCTCCCTAGTCCCTACCTTAGTAATTCTACCTAGCTATTAATATAAAACAATAAGTGATATATCATAGCAGAGTTATGTTAGTAAATTATGTTTAGATTTTGATAATTGCCGACTAAAGTATTACTTGTTGGTCTCAAATGACAGAGGTTTAGAGAGGGTGGGGGGAGGAGGATGATTGAATAAACCTCTAACTATATCATTTTTTCTTTTCAAATACTTAGAGAATGGGTTGTTGCTTGCTGTAGAAAACTAGTTCTTACAATAAAGGTAAATCAGAAAGTATCTTGGGAGCAGTAAGCTTATAGCAAACTGTTCTTAGGGTATTTACAACGAGCAATGCTCAGGCAGAGTTTTGTGTAGCGGAATATGCAATTACATTTTCAAAAGCTATGCAGTTTGTAGTATGTAGTATGCCACAACAGTTATAAAACTAATAAGAAAATACACAACAAATTATAGTGGTTCAAAGGTGGGGGTAATCCTTCTACTTTCATTCTTCCTTCACATAGGGAAAATTCACTAAGTAGTTCACACAATACAATTTAGCTACGTCGGTGTCAAAGCCCATGTTAGCACCTTATATTAGTTTTTTCCTATCCTCGGAAGGCTACACCTTTACTATATACGTTCCTCAGAACATTCCTAGTATTAAAATTCACACAATAAAATTTAGCTACGTCGGTGTCAAAGCCCAGGTTAGCACCTTATATTAGTTTTTTCCTATCCTTGTATATCCTGATTCTAATAAAGACTCCCTATTAAAAACTACTAGTTAGAGAAGGTTTAATGAAAGGTTTTCTCCAACTTTTGTAAGCTGCCTCTAAACTTGAATATAAGTTGAGGTGTGGGCAAGCTTTCTAGATGAGAAGGATTAGGACCGAGACAAAGATTTTTGAGAGCTAACATAATTTGACTTAAAGAAGGTTGCTGCATCTTTGAAACTTCACTTGTGTACAATGTTGCTGCATGCTGCCTTTTGGTCTTTGTTACTAGACACACACATGTAAAGTAATCTCGAATGGTAAGTGCTTGGGAGCTTTGAATTTGAAAGCTCAAAGGTGATAATGCTCAATATTTTAGTATCAGTTTCAGTAGTCTTTGCTCGTCCTCCATCTCATTTTTTTTATAACATTTGGGATTCCTTCTCATTAAAGAGTGAGAAGTTTCCCGTTTGACAATTTAATGTTCTTCGTACTACTCTCTAGCTGCTTGTTGTGCTTTAGAAGAAAGTCGGTTGGAGTTGGTGCGGCTTGATGTCAGTGATGCAGAGTTGCTTTTCCTTTAGTCTGAACACGCGTTTCACGCGATTGAGTTTTCAGTACAAGAATTACATCATGTCTCCACTAGCTATATTTTTAATCTTCGAACCTCTGACTTTGACTTGCTTGTCCACTACTGACATGGTTGCTGCATGCTTGCTGCAAGATCCTGACTTAGTGAATTACTGGATGTTCTTTACAACAAACATTGATGTATGCTACGAGCATAAGCTCCTTGCCGCATTCTCTTTACAGCCTCTTCCTTACTTCTTACTGTGGAATTCTCGCTGTATGCATCCTTGATGATCTTGTTGTATGCTTGCTGCGATTTTTGCCTAAGTAGAACTAGCCCTATCCATTACAAAGATTACATAGTATATGGGGGCACTAGTTCCTACCATACAACATGATTTTGTCATCATCAAAACTATACATAAATTTTCTAGCAATTTTCTCCTTTTTGATGATGTCGAAACTCTAAGAATATGAAACTTAAAGTCACAAGACATCAAACTATTAGTCCAAATAACAATATATGATGCAAGATTATACGCTGTAATCATTTGGCAGTGAATGATAACTATTTTATTAGATAATCTATCATCTATCATCTGAGTTGTTATTTGGAGTGCTTTTTGCTTCTTCCACTTACCCTATCTTCCTAATTAAGATACATCTTTATTTTGTAACTATCAGGGTAATTCTCATTATACCTCCACCTTTCTGAGTGCATGATGTGTTCAAAGTGCATATACTGCACTTCTGGAGTGAGATCTTCCATTAGCCACCATTCAACAGAAGTGGATAGTTTCTATCCTTCCAACTTTGCTCAGTTTAGCTCAATCTGAAATGGAAGTCTTCCAGCATGAAGTTAGTTTAAGTAAGCTTGAAGACGATGTTTAGTTTCATCTTCAAAATCAATTTTAAACTCCTTCAAAAAGTACATAGTCGAAGTATCTAAAAATTTCTGGCAGCCTCCATTTATCAATCAATGTTCTTGATGGATTCCATCCATGTAGAATTTGAGAGACTTGTAGAGATTGGAACTATTGATTACTACAGTTCTTAAGCCAGTTATCATACTTCATGAGAATCGAGAGAATTGGAATGGCTTCAATTCTTCTTGGGAGGGGGCCAAGCTGCGTATGATAGGGAACATCATGACGAACCATTCTAGTGGCTAGGTATATGTCATCCAAATTAGCATTTAATTTGTCAATTGCTTGCTTAATACGTGCCTCTGAATCTGTCATGAATTTTTTAAACTCTCTCTTTTCCAGAGTTTTCCGTTCCTTGATGCACGTTGATTATGCATGTAATTAGGTCAACATATGATACTATTTTATAGGAATTATGTGCATAAATGGTTAGAAATTGTATGGAATGTGATATATGTGACCAATTAACGTACTTGGCTTGTTTTAAGGTATTTTGAGCATTTTCAGGCTAAAAAGTTGTGATTTACGACTACTGGACAAGAAAACAAGTTGAAACAGAGTGAAAACCGGCCCAGACGAGTGAAAATCGGTCCAAAGTAGTGAAAACCACTGGAAATCGGCCCAAATCGTGCAAAAACTGGTCCAGACCGGCCTGAATCGGTCCAGGAGCAAAACGGAGCAAGAACCGACGCGGCCGTGTCACATAAGCAACACGGCTGTGTCAAAAGTGGTCCGCAACGTTCAAATAGGCTCTGGAATAGAACACGGCCGTGTCACAAAGCAACACGGCCGTGTCACAAAGCAACACGGCCGTGTCAAATTGTTGCTGGAAATTGAAGTATTGCGAAGCAACACGACTGTGTCATTTAGGCAACACGACCGTGTCAAAACCATTGTCGTTAATAAAAATCCGGTTTTAATAGAGGATTTGATTTCCCAATTCAATAGGTCTTATCTAACTCTATAAAAAGGATCCAAGTTTGTTCGACAAAAACACAACACATATACTATCCGAGTTGGAGGCACGAGACGACTTGGACGACAACGAAGATTCGATCAATGGGACGATTTACTCGGGTTTAGCAATTTTTCCTAGTTTTAATTCTTTAGAATGTTTTGTCTTAAATATTGTATTGAATTGAGCCTAGGCATGAGTAGCTAAGCTATTCGTGTCCTAGGGTTAGAAAGTAGGAATTATTTTATGACAATGTTTTGATTTACGTTTTAACTTATTGAATTCCGTTCTTTTATGTGTTCATCTTTATATCCGTTTTAATCACTGAATTTGGACTGGCCATCTAGGTTTAGTAATCTCATTTAACAAATCCGCTTCGAGAGAAGGGGTTTGTTATTAGACGTACGATATAAAGCGCAGTTGTCTATGACTATGTAGGCATAGGTTTATGAGCTTTTTGGAGTTTCTAGGATTAATTGACTCGAGAGGGTAATTGTCTTAGTTAATCAACGACTTAATTACTTCGAGAGGAGAATTAGGTTAATATTGCGCCGCTTAATAAACACTAGATCGGTTAAAATTAATAAGTTAATTCTAATCATCATTGGAATAAATATTCCGAAATCGATACCCTAGGATGCTGTTTAACCTTGATTGTTAATTATTCGTAGTTTCCAAGTTTGAATTCAGAGTTAATTAAGTATTTTAGTCAGTAAAATCTATCTTTCCTGAATTAGTGTCTAGTTAGGATATTCATAGAATATTGAGGTATCAAACTACTTAAAACCCTATTCCTTGTGGGATCAACCTTGACAATTGTACTACACCTACATCCGTACACTTGCGGAACACTAGGTTAGAAACCGACGTATCAAGTTTTTGGCGCCGTTGCCGGGGAATAGGATTTAGTGCTTAGTTTTTATCTTGAAAAATAGGAGGAAACTAGACTAGATTTTATTTGTTTTTCGTAATTTTAAATTTAATTTTCGTTTTTATTTTTTGTTAATTTTTGTGTTACACGGTATTTGGTATTTTTGGTGTTATCAGGCTTCGCATGCACACCAGATCAAAAGGAAAAGAGACTCTTCTTCCTTTTGATCCAGAAATTGAAGCGACAGCTCGTAGACACCGTACTAGAAGGTCTGAGATGGAGAACCCACCGCAGCAACCGAATGATGAAGCCTTAAATAGAGTGCTAACAGCCTTAGCACGATTGGACGATCGAGTTACTAACATACAGCAGCAGATACCTGTACAGCAACCACAGTTGCCACAACAGCACGGACAAATTCCAATAGAGCCAGATGCGGGAGATGAAGATGATACGCCCATTAGTGACTGTTTAAAGCCAAATCCAAATCAACAGTCAGGAGGAGTACGACCCCCGCCTCTGAATGCCAATAGTTTCGAGCTGAAGCCTGCACTGATCAACATAGTGCAGCAAAACCAGTATGGGGGAAGTGCATTGGAGGATCCGAACGCTCACCTGATAAAGTTCCTAAGACTGGAAGACACCATCAAAATAAACCATGTGCCACACGAGAAGGTTAAACTGAGACTGTTTCCATTTTCGCTGAAGGATAGAGCCCTCCAATGGTTCAATTCCTTGGAAGATATCACCAGCTGGGAAGATTTGAGCACTTTGTTCCTATTGAATACTTTCCACCAAGCAAGATGCTCGACTTGCAGAATCAGATTAATCAGTTCAAGCAATTGGACTAGGAGCCGTTTGGAGAAGCTTGGGAGCGATTTCGGGATCTTATCCGGAGTTGCCCTCAACATGGGTTTACGAAAAAGCAGCAGATATGTAAGTTTTATAATGGCTTACTCGCTCCGACCGGAAACCAAGTGGACGCAGCTGCAGGTCGTAGCTTGATGGAGACATCAGTAAAGACAACATTCTCGATTTTGGATGCTATGGCTAGAACAAGTTATCAGTGGCCAAATGAGAGAAACCAGCCACGGAGGGTGGCGAATGTTATGGAAGTGGAGACGGTCAGCAATGAGCGGCTGGACAAACTCACATCACAGTTGACAGCCCTGACGAGTCAGGTCAATCTGCTAACTAGTCTGACGTTGGCACAACAGACAGGGGGTCAAGAAGAAGTTGAAGAGGTTAATTTTCTAAACCAAAGGAACTTCAACAACTTCCAAAACAACCAACCTAGGTACAATCAGTACCCACAAAATAGGAATCACCAAAACTTCTCATATGGGAACTCCAAGAACACGCTCAATCCACCACCTGGGTTTGCTGTTTCAAATGGTATGATCCATGACGGTACGAAGCCATCACAAGAAGAGATTGCCCAGGCACAGTTCGAAAAGTATGATGAGAAGTTAGCTCAATTGGAGAATAAAGTAGAAGGGAAATTTATTGAGCTAAACAAGCATATTACTGGGCAAGGGGAAGACATCAAGAGGCTAGAGAATACGATGGTGCAGACTTAAGCAAGTATTGGGGAGTTGTCTTCCAATATGAGCCAGTTGATCAAGATTGTCGGGGCCCAACACAAGCAGGGCCAATATCCGAGTGATACGGTGGTGAACCTAAGAGAGCAATGTCAAGCCATTCAGTTGAGGAGTGATACTGAGTACGAGGGACCCCAGCTGCCGGTTGATAAAGAGAAAGTAGTGGAGAAAGAGCAAATGGAAGAGAAGCACGAGCAATCGGGCAAGAAGAAGGCAGTACATCAAAGCGAAGGAAAGGAAATCAAAGCAGACATCCCACCTTATGTCCCGGCTGTCCCATTCCCACAAGCCTTAAGGAAGAAGAAGATCGATGAGCAGTTCGTGAAGTTCTTGGATGTGCTGAAGAGGATCCAAATTAACATCCCCTTTGTTGAAGCACTGCAGCAGATGCCGAACTACGCTAAATTTCTGAAGGAAGTGATCTCAAAGAAGAAGAAGTGGGAAGAATACGAGACAGTCAACTTGACTGAAGAGTGCAGTGCTGTGATCTAAAGGAAGCTACCGCTCAAGCGAAAAGATCCAGGTAGCTTTACTATTGCATGTCAAATAGGTATTTTTACATTTGATAAGGCACTGTGTGATCTAGGGGCTAGTATTAACTTGATGCCACTATCTATTGTTGAGAAATTGAATCCAGGTACTTTAAAATCCACTACAATTTCTTTACAAATGGCTGATCAATCTATGACTTGGCCAAAAGGGATTGTAGAGGATGTTTTGTTAAAAGTTGGGAAGTTTATCATACCTGTGGATTTTGTGGTTTTAGATATGGTAGAAGATAAAGATGTCCCTTTGATTTTAGGTCGCCCGTTTCTAGCAACGGGAAAAGCATTAATAGATGTCCAAAAAGGAGAGTTGACATTAAGGGTAGATAAAGAGCAAGTTACTTTTTCAATCTATAAAGCTCTACAACATCATGATAGGGAGGATGAGTCTCAATCGGAAACATGTAGTTTTGTTCATTCAATTGAAGCTGCATTTTGTAGGTAACTAACCTCCCCAAATGATAGTGATCCCCTTGAAACATGCATTACCTATTCTGTTTATAATGTTAATCTCCATGACCCTACTGACCTTGATCTTGCCGGAAGTGTTAGTGCATTGAATGCCTTGCAGGATTCTCCTAAGGAGAGTTCGACTCAAGAAAACATGAACAAGAAAGCGGTTGAAGAAGAGCAAAAAGGGGGTGATGGATGCCCGGAGCTGAAACCATTTCTAGATAATGAGAACAAATATCCGGTAATAATCTCTTCTTCCCTTACTGATGTTGAAACTGATAAGCTGTTGCGTGTATTGAGGAAGTATAAATCTGCTATAGGATGTTCAATAGCTGACTTGAAAGGAATTAGTCCTACGATTTGCATGCATAAAATTCTGATGGAAGATGAGTATACCCTCTGTTCAAAACCAACGTTGGCTTAACCTAATGATGCAAGAAGTAGTTAGGAAAGAAGTACTTAAGTGGTTAGACGCTGGGATAGTTTTTCCTATTTCTGATAGTAAGTGGGTAAGTCCAACTCAGGTTGTGCCAAAGAAGGGGGGGATGACTATAGTTAAGGGTGATCTTGATGAGGTCATAGCCACTAGGGTGATCACGGGCTGGCGTGTCTGTATAGATGATAGGAAACTTAATGCAGCCACTCGTAAAGACCATTTTCCCCTTCCCTTTCTAGATCAAATGCTTGATAGGTTAGCAGGATACGAGTATTATTGTTTTCTCGACGGTTATTCGGGTTACAATCAGATTGTAATTGCCCCGGAGGATCAAGAGAAAACTGCTTTTGTGTGTCCTTATGGTGTCTTTGCTTTTCGTAGAATGCCATTTGGGCTTTGTAATGCTCCTGCTACTTTTCAAAGGTGTATGATGGTAATTTTTGGGGGTTTGATAGAAAATATAATGGAGGTCTTTACGGATGATTTCTCTGTGTTCGGTTCGTCTTTCGATAACTGTCTAGATAACTTAGCTCAGGTGCTTAACAGGTGTGAAGAAACTAATCTGGTCCTTAACTGGGAAAAATGTCATTTCATGGTAAAAGATGGGATAGTCTTATGACATAGAATTTCAGCACAAGGATTAGAAGTCGACAGGGCTAAGGTAGTGGCAATAGAGAAATTACCACCTCCTACGAATGAAAAAGGGGTTTGAAGCTTTTTAGGACATGCGGGGTTTTATAGAAGGTTCATAAAGGATTTTTCTAAGATTACTAAACCTTTATCTCGTTTGTTAGAAAAAGATACTCCTTTTGTTTTCGATGATGCATGCATACAGGCTTTTGAGACGCTAAAGAAGGCATTGATCATTGCTCCAGTACTGATTACACCTGACTGGGCACAACCATTCGAGGTTATGTGTGATGCAAGCAACATGGCGGTGGGAGCTGCATTGGGTCAAAAGCGGGAGAAGATTTTTCGGGTCATATACTATGCCAGCAAAACTCTCGACCCCGCTCAAGCAAACTATACAACCACGGAAAAAGAATTGTTAGCTTATTTGTTTGCTAAACAGGATTCCAAGCCAAGGCTAATTAGATGGATTTTGCTTCTACAAGAATTTGACTTGGAGATCAAAGATAGGAAGGGCTGCGAAAATGTAGTAGCTGATCACTTGTCTCGCATTGAGAATGAAGCGGATGCAAAGGGCCAACAAACAGCCATTAGCGACATCTTCCCAGACGAGCACGTGATGGTTGTGGAGTATGGGCCATGGTATAGTGACATCGCCAATTTTATAGCGAGTGGGATCGTTCCGGACTTTCCTCATCATAAGAAGAAATTTTTTTCCATGATGTGAAGTTCTACATATGGGATGATCCCTATCTCTATAGGAGATGTGCGGTTACAATCATTAGACGGTGTGTGCCTCAAGAGGAAGTGAAAGATATCATAACGCATTGTCACTCATCCCCAACTGGGGGACATTTTGCATCCGCACGAACATCGGCGAAGGTGCTTCAAAGTGGCTTCTATTGGCCGTCAATCCACAAAGATTGTCATGCGTTCATTCTTCAATGTGATAAGTGCCAAAGGACCGGAGGAATCACACGGAAGCACGATATGCCTCTTACCACAATTCTCGAGGTTGAGTTGTTCGACGTATGGGAGATAGATTTTATGGGACCCTTTCCATCTTCAAATGAGTTCCAATACATCTTGGTGGCTGTGGAGTATGTCTCGAGATGGGTGGAAGCTGTTCCGACCCAAACAAATGACGCCAAGGTGGTACTCAAATTCCTCCAAAAGAACATCTTGACAAGGTACGACACTCCAAGAGCCTTGATTAGTGATGGAGGCTCCCATTTTTGTAATAGATGGATGGCCGCATTATTGGCTAAGTATGGGGTAAAACATCGGGTGACCACTCCGTATCATCCTCAAGCCAATGGCCAAGTAGAATTAGCAAACCGAGAAATCAAGCAAATACTCGAGAAGCCGGTAAATGGGAACCGGAAAGATTGGGCGATGAAATTAGATGATGCGCTTTGGGCATATAGGACGGCATATAAAACTCCATTGGGGCTGTCGCCGTATCAATTAGTGTTTGGGAAGGCATGTCATCTACCGGTTGAATTGGAGCATAGAGCGTATTGGGCAGTCAAGAAGCTGAATTTCGACTTCGAAGCTGCTGGAAAAGAGCGACTCTTAAAGCTCAATGAATTGGAGGAGTTTAGACAACAAGCATTCGAAAACTCCAGCTTGTACAAAGAACGGGTCAAGAGATTCCACGACTGAATGATCACGAATCACATATTCAAAGCCGGCGAACAAGTTCTCTTGTTCAACTCTTGGCTACGACTTTTTCCGGGCAAGCTGAAATCTTGATGGTCCGGGCCATTCACAATCAAAACTGTCAGAGCATCGGGTGTAGTGGAGCTGTTGAATCAAGACGGGAGCACGTTTCTCGTGAATGGACAACGTATAAAGAAATACTACAAGTCCGACCAAATTCAAACCGTACATGAAGTGCGGTTGAAAGAAGCAAATGAGAGTCAAAGGTAGTCAAGCTTGAGACGTAAAACAAAGCGCTTGTCGGGAGGCAACCCGATATTTAGTATTTTTGCATTGTCTTTAAATTCTTTTAGTTTATGGTAATTTTATGTTTTTATTTCATTTTTGCATTGTTAGGAATCAATATGGACGAGTAGTGAAAGAAACGGGGGTCGAAAAGACGAAAAAATCGCGTGTGGGAGGAAAACAGAGCAACACGGCCGTGTCACTTGATAAACACGGCCGTGTCAAAACTGGCGTCAAAAGAGTAAATCCACTAGAAAGCAACACGGCCGCGTCACTAAATGACACGGCCGCGTCAAATCCAGCTCAAAATCAACACGGCCGCGTCTCACAAATGACACGGCCGTGTCAAAAGATAGCTCCAACAGGCAAAACGCACTGGAATACAACACGGCCGTGTCACATTACTTAACACGGCCGTGTAAAAAACGCCACAGAACTCCAGGTTTGGCTCAAACTCAACACGGCCGTGTCACATTACAACACGGTCGTGTCACCCTTTCCACGCTTTAAAACACGAATTCAGCATTACAATCGCCCTCTCTTTTCTCTTTTGATACTCACGCACGAAAAAAACCCAATTTCACACACATTCCACCAATTCACCTAAAAACACACACAAATTCACCCACAATCCAACTCAAACACAATCACACACCCTAATTCACTCATTACCTCTACCAAAGTCGAAAATTTCGACTCACTTCCAAGGAATTAGGGCGCATTCCGAATTGGGTTTTTCTCCGACTAAACTTCTCCGGTAAGTGAAGCTAACCCTTATTAGTTTGTTTCCCATTCAATTTTGATGCGTAATTCGTATTGGGGATGAATTAATTTCATGATTCAAGTGACTATTGTAATGCCTATGTGCTAAAAGATGCAATTTGGGTATGAACTTGTGAGAATAGTGAATGGGGTTTACTTCATGAGTATGGATTGTTGTGATTGTTGCTAAATTAGATAAAAATGTTTTGGTTAGAACGGAACGAGCACCCCGAGATTGAATTTCATGTGTTGGACTCATTGAGGCATATTATCAAACATGTTATGTGCATGATTTATATTGATGTTATGTCACTTGATTTCTATTCCTTATAGCAATTCTACATGATGTACGACTTAATGGAATTAAGATGCATGCTCAAGGTGATAAAAATTCAAAGTTTCATTATTTAACGATCTCCCAAGTGAAGTGGGTAGGAGTTGAGCATAAGATAGGGGGTATATAACGCATAAATGACTCGGGTGTCCCTAGCATATGAATGTCTCGTTGTATTCGTTAACATAATTCATTTTTCCGTCTATAATTGTGCTAAACTAAGGATTGTGTCACTATTGATTTGTGTGGTGTTAAGTGTGTGCACAGGACACAAAAAAAAATGGCACCACCGAAAGGACAATCTAGTCGTAGCCGAGGCAAGCAAGTCATGGTTGAAGATACCCCGGCGGTCAACCCAAATGACAGTCAGACTCTTCTCGGGTTCTCTTTGACGGAGGTGGAACATAAGGCTCGGTTTGAGGAGCTTCGTCATCGCACTATCATCCCAACACGGTTTGGTAGTGATAACTTGACTCAGGCAATGGGCATTCATGATAATGTCCGTACTCTGCTCAACCGGGTCGGGTTACTTCAGCTCATGAGAACGCAACAAACATATAGACGGATCACTCTCGAGTTCTTGAGCACATTCCACATCATTGCAGCCAGTTCTTTTCACTCCACCTGTCCGGACGGAATCACGTTCCAATTGATGGGGAAAGCTCGAAAATTGACCTACAATGAGCTGGACAGGATATATGGCTTCCCGAATTTTGCAAAAGTGACTCCACCGGAGGTATTTGACCCACACTCTTTTTGGGCATTGTTGACGGCTGCACCACCAATTGTAGCAGCTCAACCATATATCTCCAAGGCAGCCAAAGCTTCATGGATTCGTAATCCAGTCATTCGCTATATACAGAAGTTGCTTGCCTACACTCTTTTTGCCCGGCGTGAAGTGGGAGCTGTGAGACAGAGTGAATTGCATATGTTGTGGAACATTTTGCATGGGTATAAGGTGGACTATACAAGGATACTGATGGACCACCTGGAGAATGTCATCCGGAAACAAAAGGACAACATTATGATTGGAGGACTGATCACTCCAATTGCAGCCGCGTTTGATGACATCGACCTAACGGAGATGGAGCCGGTGAGAGGTGAAGTCCAATTTACATGGGACTTGCTGGAACTGATGCAGGTGGTGGTTCTCGGTGAGGATGGGACTATCCCATATGTGTACCAAAAGGTTGGTCCATATCTTCGTCTACCATATGAACTTGGGACAGCGGTTACAGGAGTCCACGATACAGCGAATCTGTCGCTGTCCACTGAAGACCATCTCCAGCACTCCCAACCACCGACCTCCGAGGTGTTCCAATCTAGGCTACCAGCTGAGCAAAGTAGCCACACTCCGAGACAACCCAGGAAGAAACGAGCATCTACGACAGTTTCTTCCCCATCGGAGTTCAATGACGACATGGTGGGTATCATAAACTCATTACAGGATGATGTTCGTCTCCATACTGAGTCGATGCAGACGTTCCAAACATCGATGGAGAGGCACCGCACAGAGGTACGAGGATCCCTTCAGACTATTCACTCTGCATTACATGCTCAACGGGGAGTACTCAACACACTTCTTCAAAGAAGTGATGAAGACCGTTTGTGGAGACAACAACAACAGACCCAATGGGAGGCAATGACTCAATTTTGGAGCCAATATGGGTTCCAACCTCCGCCTCCACCTCAGTGATTTGTAAGTTAGCACCAAGGCGTACCAGTTTTTCCTCCAAACGTTGGCTTCTAGCCAAGTTTGGGGGAGGGGGTGAACTGTGGACGTCTTGGCCGCTATGTTTATTGTTTTGCTGCTATTTTTACTTTAGGGTCACATTGGTTATTTGGTTGTGTAATTGAGCATGTGAGTGATGGATTGATTGGTTAAGTGTTGGTTGAACTTGTACTTGAGTCGGTTGTCGGGTCTGTGAGCCCTTTGCTTAATTGGTACTTTCATTTTGGGGTCTGTGTGCCCATTGTTATCAAGTACGTGCTATGATATTTGATTTTGAGTATTGGGGATGTGTGCCCAAGTATTTGTTAAAATTGGTGTTGATGGATGTGTGAACTCAAGTTTTTTGTTTTAATTTGTCCATAATTGAGTTTTAGAGTTTAGTTTTTTTTAGTTAGAGTCAAAAGGAAAAAGAATGCAAACCCAAGGAGTAATTGTTGCAAATTTAGGGAAAAGATGGATGGTAAAGTGTTAATGATGATACGATTTTATGCATGAATTTGAAAATTGACACAGAGTGGAGCATGATAGGCGATTTGAGAACGAAATTGAGGTAAACTAAGAACTTTGATCGAAATGACCCGTGTGAGAAATTGAGCTTAAAAAGTGACTTCTATTTATGAAGTGCTATATGTTCTTTCGGTGTGAGTTTGATTGGATATATGTCTTGGTTTCTAGAACTTGCCTTGAGATTGCGTTGAGAATATGTCAAAAGTGTAATGTGACTTAGGAAGTGATATAGGCAATTTTTGTTTTGTACCTAATTATTGAGCCTTGAACTAACCGTTTTACCCGGAATTTTGTTGCAAAATGTCTCTAGTTAGCCCACTTGAGCCTTATAGCCTTATTTATTCATAACCTAACAATGTCAGCCGAAACCTTTTGAATTAACTCTTTTGGCCCTAATTGGATTAATCAAGTTAGAGGGAGGAGAATTGGAAGGGATTTTGGGTGAACAATTTGTGGGAAGGAATGAGAAGTAGGGATATTTTCGAAAAAATGAAGGAAATAAAAGAAAAGTGATAGGTGAAATCCAAGAAAAAATAGCCTCTCCTAGTGCGAAAGGAAAAAAAATTGAAAAAAAAAAAAAGGAAGGAAGTTTGTTGTTATTAGTATTCTTGAGGAGAGGCCAGGACATAAATGATTGAATGTGAATTTGAATAGCAAAATTGGGTAGTCCCAAGATGTGGTACCCACAGAAATGAAAATCACTTGAATTGTACGGGCTTTTGGAAGGTGAAGAAATCACCTTAAGGGGTGAATTGCTGAGAAGGGAAGAGTGAGATTGAGTGTTTGTATTGAGGGGTAGTGGGGTTATATATATATATAACTTGATTAGTCCAATACATAGTCACTTGTATCCAAATATGTCCCACCTTACCTTAAGCCAACATTACAACCAAATATAAGTCCTAATTGATTCTTTGTCACTTATGCTAATGTACTGAATTCGATGTAGACAATTGGCAAGCCTATGGTAAAACTGAGCGTATAGTCCAATTTGAGTGAAATTTCAAACTTTTAGCCATAAACACTTGAGAGATGAGAGAAACACTTACCTGGTGAGGATCAAAAGTTTTGAAAGTTTAAGTCTCGAAAGTAGTAGATTTTTGCACTATCGCACATGCTCGTTTATACTACGGTGTCTAAGCTTTTGAAAAATCATTCTGAAACTAATTTATCATCCAATTGCCCTAAATACATGAATTAATTTTTATGTGTTCGGGATGAACAACAGTTTAAGTTTGGGGGATTTTGATGCACGTTGATTATGCATGTAATTAGGTCAATGTATGATACTATTTTATAGGAATTATGTGCATAAATGGTTAGAAATTGTATGGAATGTGATATAAGTGACCAATTAACGTACTTGGCTTGTTTTAGGGTATTTTGAGCATTTTCAGGCTAAAAAGTTGTGATTTACGACTACCGGATAAGAAAGCAAGTTGAAACAGAGTGAAAACCGGCCCAGACGAGTGAAAATCGGTCCAAAGTAATGAAAACCACTGGAAATCAGCCCAAACCGTGCAAAAACCGGTCCAGACCGGTCTGAACCGGTCCAGGAGCAAAACGGAGCAAGAACCGACGCGACCGTGTCAAAAGTGGTCCGCAACGTTCAAATAGGCTCTGGAATAGAACACGGCCATGTCACAAAGCAACACGGCCGTGTCAAATTATTGCTGGAAATTGAAGTATTGCGAAGCAACACGGCCGTGTCAAAACCATTGCCGTTAATAAAAATCCGGTTTTAATAGAGGATTTGATTTCCCAATTCAATAGGGCTTATCTAACTCTATAAAAAGGACCCAAGTTTGTTCGACAAAAACACAACACATATACTATCCGAGTTGGAGGCACGAGACGACTTGGACGACAACGAAGATTCGATCAACGGGACGATTTACTCGGGTTTAGCAATTTTTCCTAGTTTTATTTCTTTAGAATGTTTTGTCTTAAATATTGTATTGAATTGAGCCTAGGCATGAGTAGCTAAGCTATTCGTGTCCTAGGGTTAGAAAGTAGGAATTATTTTATGACAATGTTTTGATTTACGTTTTAACTTATTGAATTCCGTTCTTTTATGTGTTTATCTTTATATCCTGGCCATCTAGGTTTAGTAATCTCGTTTAACAAATCCGCTTCGAGAGAAGGGGTTTGTTATTAGACGTACGATATAGAGCGCAGCTGTCTATGACTGTGTAGGCATAGATTTATAAGCTTTTTGGAGTTTCTAGGATTAATTGACTCGAGAGGGTAATTGTCTTAGTTAATCAACGACTTAATTACTTCGAGAGGAGAATTAGGTTAATATTGCGCCGCTTAATAAACACTAGATCGATTAAAATCAATAAGTTAATTCTAATCATCATTGGAATAAATATTCTGAAATCGATACCGTAGGATGCTGTTTAACCTTGATTGTTAATTATTCGTAGTTTCCAAGTTTGAATTCAGAGTTAATTAAGTATTTTAGTCAGTAAAATCAATCTTTCCTGAATTAGTGTCTAGTTAGGATATTCCTAGAATATTGAGGTATCAAACTACTTAAAACCCTATTCCTTGTGGGATCGACCTTGACAATTGTACTACACCTACATCCGTACACTTGCGGAACACTAGGTTAGAAACCGACGTGTCATTCCTGCTACTCTTTATATTATGTTCTTGACTTCTTTGTCAGCAATAAAAGCCTCCCATTTTTCTCCCTGCTGGCGTTCAACATACCTTTGTTTTATCTATTGTTCCCCCCTTTTGACATCATCAATATTGATCCCAGTATGCATTCCCAAATATGATTAATGTTGGTCAATATGACTCTGTCAGCTTCTCTTTCCTTGCGTAGTTGGGAGATTTCTTCCTTTAAGGACTGAAGTCCTATTGTTTTCTCTTTTAGCTTGTCTCCAACTCTAGTAGAAATGCCCTTAACTTGTCCATCGACATAACCAAATTATTTGATCACAAGTTGATGCATCGAGTCTTTATCAGCTTGTGCTGCATTCACAATCAGATTCTTGAAGTCCTTCGCATTGTTTTGGAGTAAGGTTACAACTTCACAGATTGATCGAAAGCAACAAGGAACCCACAAGCGTTACTGCTCATTGCAGTGTGTAGTTGATGTACTGACAACTAAGTTGTTGATACAATATGCTCAAATCAATCAAGAACCTCCTACATCGCAACATTGGTTTGCAGGTTTAAATCCACACGGGAATTGTCTTATTTCCACAAAGGCTTCATTTTCCCCTTTCAAGAGACTTCTCCTATCTTCGCTTACGTCTACTTACTGCAATCTTTGCTATGACAGAGATGTGCCTTATCATAATTCTTGCAGCTTCTTTCAATGTTTTGTTTCTTTTTTCTGCAACACCATTTTGCTGAGGAGTTCTTGCAGTTGAGTATTCATGATGAATTCCATTGTTGCTGTAGTAACTCTCGATGAGTGTCAGCTTGTTGATGCTCTTGAAATTTAAATGACTCATCCTTTTATGCCAGAGCCAATTGATTTAAGGGGTATTTTTTGTTATGAAGCACGAGAGCTGCCCCACTAGTAGACCCTCAATCAACTAGATCAAGATTACCTTTTCTAGTTCCTGTGAGTTTTATTTGGTTGGACTCAACATCTCTTATCAAGCATTCCCTTGATTGAACTTTACAAAGTGTCCCATGTCGCAAAATTAACATATGCTAAGTAGGTTCTACTATAAGCCTTCAACAAAGAAGACATCTGCAATGCTGACTTTTCCAAAAAGGTTCCAACTCCTTTGGTGATTTCTTTGGCATTGTCTCCAAAGATACCTTGGGTCATTTGCAGTTCTTGAAGTCTTTGAGGGACTTCTTGTTACCAGTCATATTTCTAGCACATCAACTGTTGATGCACCTGATGTCATTGAGTCCAGATGACAACTTAACCTACAAGTCTATCAAGAGACTTAAGTACCCATTTCTGTATGGGCCCTTGAGTGTTAGTCTCTCTTGGATCCCATGCTTTCCTTATAGAAAGATCCTTGCTGTAAGTGCCACTGATATCCTGAGCAGTAGGATGGAGTTCTGGGTTAGCTTTCTTGTTGTAGATTGTTGGATGTGCAAGCCATAATCATTCGTACCTGGCAGATACCTCAAGATCCTCTTTACAACTTTCCAATGTACGTCAAATGGAGTTGCACTTACCTTATGGTAACATACTGGAGTCCACCCACAATGCTTCTGTAAAGAAAATAATTTCAACAACGGCTCCCATCAGTCTTGGATAATAGAGGGGATGTGACCAGTGGAGTGGAGATTCCTTTAGCTGCTAACATATATGCTCTCTTCAAAAGTTTATTAACATACTTAGTTTGATTTAAATGTAAATCTTGCCTGGTTTGAGTCAATTATATGCCTAGGAAGTGGTGTACCTTTCCATGTCTTTGAGAGAAAAATTCTTGCTCAGTTGAGATATGATAGAAGCAACTTTAGATTATTGTTGCGTATAATGACAATATCACCAACATATATGAAAATATAAATGGTAGAAGCTCCTTGAAGGTTATAAAATAATGAATAGTCAGCATTAGAATTTGTGAAACCACATCCCAACAATAGACTTTTAACTTTAAGAGACCAACTCCTTGAAGCTTGTGTAAGGCCATACAAAGCCTTGGATAAATTGTAAACCAACTCACTCCTGTCAGCAGATTAAACTTCAAAGCCAGGTGGTTGTCTCACATGGATTTCTTCTTTCAAGTCACCATGCAGAAATGCATTATCAACATCTAGGTGTCTGATACACCAGCCTTTAGAGACAACAACGTAAAATATAACCCTTATTGTAGTTGGTTTAACTACAAGGCTGAAGGTTTCATTTGGAATATCCTTGAGCCACCAATCTTGTTTTGTATCTGGAAATGCCACCATTAGAGTTTCTTTCGAGTTTGAAAACCCATTTACCACCCACTTAGTTTTTTCCAGGAGGAAGAGCAGTGAGCTTCCAAGTTTTGTTTCTCAGAAGAGCATCAAATTCTATTTTCATAGCCTTCTTCCAATTAACATTCAGAACAACTTCTTTTGTAAGATTTTTGTTCCTCAATATCATTAAAATCTACAGAATATACTTTATGCTTCTATATTCATACCTTAAATCTAGTTATAATATGATGAGTAGGTTGCTGAGTTTGAGGAATGGTATGGACAGTGACATGAGATGAAGATGATTGAGAGGGGCTCTCAGCTCTCTCAGGTGAAGGAGGTTGGAGGTCATCATAGTTATTATGTTGGCCAGATTTTGAGCTATCTGATGGTGGTGGGTTAGTATCGTTTGTATCACTAGGTAAGTGAGCAAGATTTTGTGAAACAAGGGGTGGAGTGGACAAAACACCCTAAAATTAACAAGTTTTAGAAGAGGATTCAGTTTTGAATAAGGAAAGACTTTCTCATAAAAAATCATATCCCTAGTGATGATCACTCTTGTCTGGGAGAAGAACTTTATATTCCTTATATTGATTATTATAACTAATAAAGGTAGAAGGAGTCTGATCTGGGCTGAAGTTTATGTTTGTTAAAAGGACTGATGTAGTGAAAGCACAAACATCCAAAGACCTTGAGTCTTAGATAATAAGGCTAATGCCTGTAAACAAGTTCCAGTGGGCTTTTGTATTTCATGGATTTGGTTGTTAATCTGTTTATAGTATATAAAGCATCATCTTAGAAATGGATAGGCAAGTGTGACTAAGATAACACAATCCCATTTCAACTATATGTCTATGTTTTTGTTCAGTAATCCCATTTTTCTAAGGGGTATATGGACAAGAGATCTAATGTTCTATCCCAAATCTCTTATCAGATGCGAATCCCAATATTGGGATCCATCATATTATGGATACAACCAAGATCTCCCACTCATAAGAATCTGATCCGACTTATTCGAATAAAAAAACTCCATCATCACATATATCCTTTCATACAGAGGATAAGGTGTGCGACCAAGCGTGAACAAAATGGAATAAAGTGAGGAGAGGTACATTAAGTTATCATCCAACTAACATAACTCATCAACTCAGGAGACTCGTTGTGTACCCCGAACTATGTGGTTGCACTAGATCAAGCATCTTTGGCCTCTTTCTACATATAGAGCATGTTTGATCCCTAAGATTTGTATATGCTCATGACTTGTCAAAACCTATTTTGACTTAGTCAGCCGGCCTATGAGGACTGGGTACATTGAACGATGTCAGATATGTTCCACTCATGACGAGAAATTTGATTTCACTTAGTCGACTAGACAGCAGGGGTTTCAATTTCGAAGGTGAAGGTGGAGTTTTGAACATCTGCAAAGGTTCGAATGTAAATTTGAAGGGCATTAAGAATGGAACTTTGTATTTGATTCAAGGTTCTTCTTTGGTTCGGTCTGCTACTGTTCGAAGTTGTTAGTGTCCCATTGTTTGGGACAAATTTAGTACTTAAGGCGCATCTGGTACATTGGGTACAACTGGCGCAAAATTGAATTTGGTTTGTTTGAAATTAGTTTGTTTGAATTGGTTTGATTGAGTTTGGTTTTGTTCCAATTTGTGAAGAGGTTTGATTTGAGGTGGAGCTTCGTCTGAAGAAGCTGCATCGTTTGGGATTCAAGGCAAGGTGGAGATTGTTGGGATTTATGCCTTGAATCTTATTGGGTTTGAATCAAAATTTGCATCGAGGTGGAGGATTGAAGCTGAGTATTGAATTGGCGCTGGGAAGTGGGCTCGGCCGCGTGGGACGAGCGCGGCCGTGCCACATTGCTAGAGACTCGCCGCGGCCGCGGCGCTTGTTGGACGCGACTGCGTCACTTTGTGGCTGGGAAGTTGAATTTGCTGCTGGAGGCTTGAACTCGGCTCGGCCGAGACATTTTTATAGGATAGATTGGCCGCGACCGAGGTGAGATGGCCGCGGCTCAGGTAGGCCCAGCGGAGCAGTTTCTTGGGCTTACGCGAATTAGGCCCAAGTTTATTCCTTTCTTGTATAGGATTAGGTTTTGGGGGCTTATATATAGGTCCTATTGGAGTTCTTTGATAGAGAGAGTTTAGAGAGAGTCTTGGAATTGTTTTGGCTTTGAATTTGGCTTGATTGTTCAAGCGTTGATAGTTTGTTTGGGTCGAGTATCAAATTTATAGATACTCGACTATCGGTCTTTGTTTGAACTCTCGTTTGAATTTGATTTGGGATCCTTCCCTTTTGGCCGTGGACGTAGCTAACAAGTTGTTAGTGAACCACGTTAATTCTCGGTGTGTCTTTTATTTGTTTTCTGCACAGTTATAGTTTGTTTGTTCGTTTATTTCCCAACAGTGTTTTCGTTTTGTAGGATGCCGTTTGGGCTCTGTAATGCTCCTGCTACTTTTCAGTGTTGCATGATGGCAATATTTGGAGGCTTGATAGAGAACATAATGGAGGTGTTTATGGACAATTTTTCTATTTTTGGGTCGTCTTTTCATCACTGCTTAGATAATTTAGCTCAAGTATTGAAAAGGTGTGAAGATACCAATCTAGTCTTAAATTGGGAGAAATATCACTTCATGGTTAGGGATGGTATAGTCCTTGGTCATAGGATCTTTTCTGCAGGGCTAGAAGTTGATAGAGCTAAAGTAGTGGCCATAGAGAAATTACCGCCTCCTAAGAAAGAAAAAGGAGTTAGAAGTTTTCTAGGACATGCGGGATTTTATACATCAGAGATTTTTCGAAGATTTCTAAACCTTTATCTTGTTTACTAGAAAAAGATACTGCTTTTGTGTTCGATGATTTATGTATGCAGGCATTTGAAAACATTGAAGAGACCATTGATCACAGCTCCACTAATCACACCGGATTGGTCTCAACCCTTTGAGGTAATGTGTGATGCGAGTGACACAGTTGTGGGAGTTGTGTTGGGCCAAAAGAGAGAAAAGTTTTTTCGAGTCATCTACTACACAAGCAAAACTCTTGGCTCAGCCCAAACGAATTACACGACCACAGAGAAGGAATTGTTAGCTGTTGTTTATGCATGTGATAAATTTCGATCATATCTAATACAGGCAAAAACAATAGTTTATACTGACCATGCTGCTCTTAAGTATTTGTTTGCTAAACAGGATTCAAAGCCAAGGCTGATAAGATGGATATTGTTGCTACAAGAGTTTAACATGGAAATCCGAGATAGACGAGGATGCGAGAATGCAGTTGCTGACCATTTGTCAAGAATTGAGAATGAGGCAGATGAAAAGGGCCAGCAAAAGGCCATAAATGACATATTCCTGGATGAGCATGTGATGGTTGTAAAAAATGGCCCGTGGTATAGCGATATAGAAAATTACATAGTGAGTGGCATTACACCGGACTTATCAACTCATAAGAAGAAAAAGTTCTTTCACGATGCCAAGTTTTAGATATGGGATGATCCTTACCTCTAACCGAAGATGTGCAGACACGATAATTCTCAGGTATGTTCCTTATACTGAAGTAAGGGACATAATTACACAGTGTCACTATTCTCCAAGTGGAGGACATTTTGCACCAGCAAGAACAGCCGCAAAAGTGCTCCAAAGCAAATTTTATTGGCCGACGATCCACAAAGATTGTCATGATTTCATTTTGCAGTGTGATTGATGTCAAAGAACGGGAGGAATATCACGAAAGCATGAGATGCCCCTTACCACGATCCTTGAAGTTGAATTGTTTGATGTGTGGGGTATTGATTTCATGGGACCCTTTCCATCTTCGAATGGGTTCCAATATATCTTGGTAGCTGTAGAATATGTGTCTAGATGGGTGGAAGCTGTTCCGACCCAAAGAAATGATGCCAATGTGGTGCTGAAATTCCTTCAGAAGAACCTTCTTACAAGGTATGGTACTCCAAGAGCTTTGATAAGTGACAGGGGGTCACACTTCTGTAATAAATGGATGTCCGCATTGTTAGCTAAATATAGGGTGAAACACCGAGTTACAACGCCATATCATCCTCAAGCCAATGGTCAAGTGGAGCTCGCTAATTGAGAGATTAAGCAAATCTTGGAGAAATAGGTGAATGGAAATTGGAAAGATTGTCCGATGAGGTTAGATAACGCGCTATGGGCGTATAGGACGACTTATAAGACTCTTTTGGGACTTTCGCCGTATCAGCTAGTTTTTGGGAAAACATGTCATCTACCGGTGGAATTAGAGCATCGAGCTTATTGAGCAGTCAAAAAGTTAAACTTCGACTTTGAGGTTACTGGAAAAGAACGAATTCTCAAGCTCAATGAATTGGAGGAGTTCAAGAATCAAGCATTCGAGAATTCCAGTTTTTATAAAGAGCGCGTCAAACGGTTTCATGACCAAATGATAAAGAATCGAATCTTTGAAGCCGGTGAACAAGTCTTATTGTTCAACTCTCGACTAAGGCTATTTTCGGGAAAGCTGAAATCAAGGTGGTTAGGTCCGTTCACTATGAAAACTGTTTGAGCTTCCGGCGTAGAAGAATTACTAAATCAAGATGGAAGCACATTTCTCGTCAATGGATAACGGATAAAGAAATAGTACAAGTCGAACCAAATTCAAACCGTGCATGAAGTGCGGTTGAAAGAACTTAATTAGAACAAAAAAGGTCGTCCAACTTGAGACGTAAAATGAAGCACTTTTCGGGAGGCAACCCCATGTTTACCATTTTATTTTATTTCAATTATTTCTTTTTTGGTTTTGACCTGTGTTTTTAGTGTTTTTATGTTTTTAGGAATCAACATGGACAAGTGTTGCAAGAAACGGGGGTCGAAGAGACGAAAAACTCGAGTTGAGAGAGAATAAATCAACACGGCCGCATAAAAAAATAACAGAGAAGCAATTTGGCACTGTGGGCCAAACACAGTTGCGTCACCCTTTGGACGCGGCCGCGTTAAAAGTCTAGCCCAGAGTCAGTTTTGAGCCCAATACAACGTGCCCGTGTCTCATTATGGTTGCGGCCGCGTCAAAAGCCCTCAGCAATCGCATTCGACACTGGATATACAATGCGGCCACGTCACAGAAGCAACGCGGCCGTGTCAAAAGTGCGTCCAAAAACCCAGATTCTAGTTCAACCTAACGCGGCCGTGTAACACATTCAACACAACCGCATCGACTTCTCAGCAGGTTAAAGACGCGATTCCAGGTTTAATTGTTCCCTTCCCCTCTTCTCTCTTGCATACATGAAAAACACACACACACTCACACACACTTCACCAAATCTAGCACAAACACACTAAAAAACACACACATTCGATCACAAAGACAAGTACACACACTTATTCACTCATTGCACCAACAAATTCGAATTTTTTCGACCAAAATCGACGGAACTAGGCACAATCCGCTTCTCAAACTTTTCGACTAAACTTCTCCGGTAAGTGAAGCTAACCTAAATTTTTATGCTTCCAATCTATTTTTTATGCTTGATTTGTATTGAAGAATTTAATTTCGAGTTTAAGAACAATATAATGCATATTGAGATATATATTGATACTTGTAGTATGAACTTGCTAGAAATCACTTGCACCTTGAGTTATTAATGAACGTTGTGTTGATTATAGTTGAAATTGAAGTAAAAATTATGGTTGGAATGAAATAATAACAATGAGATTGAATTTCATATGTTTTAGTCATTGGGGACTTTTATCGAGCATGTTGTGTGCATGATTCGAAATGAGCTTTTTGCCTAGTTGATACCTCTTGTTGTGCTTTCTTATGTGATACAATGATGAATTAAGTTTAATATACATGTCTTAAGTTTGTAAGATTCAATGTTTCACTATCTAACGACTTCAATTGATGAGTTGGGAGTTGAGCCTGTAATAGGGGGAACATAGTGTGCAAGTTTGTTCGGTTGTTACTAGCATATGATTATCTTGTTGATTAACTAGGAATTTTTCATTTCTAGACATTATTTGTGAGGTATTGAGGATTGTGTGATTGTTGATTTGTGTGTTGTTGGGTTGTGTGTATAGGTTCACTAAAATGGCACCACCAAAAGGTAGTTCCAGTCAAAGCAAGAGTAAGCAGGTGATGGTGGAGGACACTCCAACTGTCAATCCGAATGACAGTCAAGCTCTTTACGGGTTTTCTTTGGCAAGAGACGAAACAAAGCTCGTTTTAATGAGCTCCGTCATCGCACGATCTTACCGACTTGAATTAACAGTGATGATCTGACTCGAGCAATGGGCATCCATGATAATGTCCGTACTTTGCTTACTCAAGCTAGGTTACTTCGGTTTATGGATGTTCAATAGACGTACAGTAGGATTACCCTCGAGTTCTTGAGCATTGTTGGCATCACAGTGGCCAGCGTCCTTCATTCACGCCGACCGGATGGCATCATTTTCCAGCTGATGGGGAAACCTCGGTCTTTTATATATAGCCAGCTGGACCAAATTTATGGCTTTCCGAAAGCCTCTAGGGAGTAGCCACCGGAGTTATTCGACCCACAAACATTCTGGGGTTTGTTGACAACTGCTCCTCCACTTGTGGCAGCACAACACTATGTATCCAAGTCTGTAAAGCTTCGTGGATTCGCAATCCCGTCATCCGATACATATAGAAGATGCTTGCCTACAACTTGTTTGCACAGCGTGAAGTAGGGGCCATGAGACAAAATGAACAACACATGCTTTGGAACATACTACACGGGCACAAAGTTGACTATGCAAAGATTTTGAGTGTCATCCAGAAGCAGAAGGATAGCATCATGATTGGAGGTCTCATTACTCCAATAGCAGCTGCATTGGATGATATTGATTTAGCTGACATGGTGTCGGTAAAGGGCGAGGTTCAATTTACATGGGACTTGCTAGAAGCTATGCAAGTCGTAGTCCTAGGTGAAAATGGGACAGTCCCATATGTGTATCAAAATGTTGGACCTTACTTTCACCTTCCGTTTGAGCTCGGGACGGCTGTGATGAGTCTCAATGATAGAGAAAATCTCTCCTTATCCACTGAAGAGCATCTTCAGTTGTCCCAATCACCTGATTCCGAGGTCTTCCATCCCGAGTAAACAACCGAAGGTACAACCAAGCCCCGAGACAACCAAGGAAGAAACGGGCAGCAGCAGCTGTCGCTTCCGAGGCCGAATTGAATGAGGATATGGTCGGAATCATTACTTCTCTTCGGGACGATTTTTGCCTTTGTAATGAGTCGGTGCAATCAGTTCGCACCTCGATGGAAAGGCAGCGAACGGAGGTCCGAGGAGTGCTTCAAAAGATCCACACAAAATTGAATGATCAAAGAGGGATATTGAACACACTCCTTCAAAGTAGTAATGAAGAGCAAGAGTGGAGACATCAACAGAGGACCAAGTGGGAGGCTGTAGCACAATTTTGGAGCCAATATGGGTTCCATCCACCACCTCCTCCACAGTGATTTTTAAGTTAGCACCAAGACGTACCACTCTCTTCCACCAAACATTGGCTTTCAGCCAAGTTTGGGGGAGGGGGTATACTGTGGGACGTCTTGGCAACTATATATATAGTTTTGTGGCTGTTTTTAATTTTAGTTGGTCATTTTTGCTATGTTGCTGTTTAATGTTTAGTTGATCGTTTGATTTGCCTGTGTTTCATTATTTGTGGTTAAGTGTCAGGTCTGTGAGCCCATTTTCATAGTTGTGGCGTTGAGTGACTGTCTTATTTACTTTTATTTGGAGTACCGGGTCTATGTGCCCATTGCGATTGTTTTTACTTGCTTTGATTTGGAGTACCGGGTCTGTGAGCCCGTTTATTTGTTTTGTTGGTGATGTTGGGTCTGTGAATCCAATTTTGATTATTTAGTTTCCATGTTGAGTCTTAGGAGTCTAGAGTCTTATTGTTTAAGTTTTTAGAGTCAAAAGAATAATTAAACCCGAGAGAGAAAAAAAGTAACAAGTGAAAAGAATAAGAAAAAAATAGGGAAAGATGGATGGTGAATAGTTAATGATAAGTTGATTTTGAGAAGTAGATGAGAAAGGCACATAATGGAGCATGATAAGTGAGTTGAGACGAAATTGAGCTTCAACCTAGAGTATTCAATCAAAGAGAATTTGAGCCTAATTGTACTCCTATTTTAGGAGTAATATACATTCTTTCGGTGTGATTTAGATTGAATACATGCATTAGTCTCTAGAACTTGCCATGAGTCTTAACTAAGAATGTGTCAAATATGTCGTGTGATTTAGGAAGTGATCTTAGGCATTTTTGTTTGAGCCTGTTTATTGGAACTATGAAAAATTGCCTTTGGACCATAATGTCAAGTATCCCAAGTTAGCCCATTTGAGCCTTAAAACCTTATTCTTTCATAGCCTAACAATGTCAACCGAACCCTTTCGATTTAACTCTTTTGGCCTTAATTGGATTAATCAAGTTAGAGGAACGAGAATTTGAATGTATTTTGGGTGAACAAATTATGGGAAGGAATGGGAAAAGTAGAGATAATTTCAAGGATGAAGGAAATGAGAGAAAATTGATGGGTGAAAAACATGAATAGCCTCTCCTAGCAAACAAATAAAAATAAAAAAAATAATAATTGTCAATAAATTGGCAAGATGAGAGGCTAGGAAATCATAAAAGTGCTTAGAATTGTTTGAATTGATTAGCACAGACGGGTAGTCCAAAAAATGTGGTACCCGTGTATTGATTATGAATTGAAAAGCACTTTGTTGTAAAGGTTTAGAAAGGTGAAGAAGTCATCTCGTTTGGGATGAGTTGCTGAAAATTGAAGAGTGACGTTGAGTGATGCTATTGAGGGGTAGTCGGGTTAAGTATAACTTGATTAGTCCAAAAGTAGTCACTTTAGCCAAATATATCCCACCTTACCTTAAGCCAAAATTACAACCAAGAAAAAGACCTTTTTTTATCCTTTTTCACACACATTGAGTACGAAGTCTAGTTTAGACGATTGGCAAGTATATAGTAGGCTTTGTATGTAATTCAATATGACTGGAAATGAAATTAGCCTAAACACTTGAGAGATGAGTGAAATACATATCCAGTGAGGATTGAATAACTCGAAAGTTCAACGTCTCGAGATTAGTCGATTTTCATGTTATCGCATATGCTCAAGTACATTGTGTTGCCTAAATTATATACGAAGAAAATCAGTCTAAAACTGAATCATCATCCAATCGCCCTAAAATATTGCATGAATCACTTGTATTTCTTACCTTTTGTTATGTTGTTCGAGACGAGTAACAATTTAAGTTTGGGGGGTTTTGATACACGTTAATTATGCATGTAATTAGGTCGATTTAGGATAGTATTTTATGGCAATTATGTGCATATTTGGTTAAGAGTTGGATAGATTGATATAAATTGGACCTTTTAACGTGTTTGACTTGTTTTAAGGTATTTTTTAGCAATTTCAGGACTAAAAGTCGTGATTTACGACTAACGGACGAAAGAACAAGTCAAAGGGAAGTCTAAATCGGACAA
The DNA here is from genome assembly GCA_958295605.1 of Ajuga chamaepitys. NCBI lineage: Eukaryota > Viridiplantae > Streptophyta > Magnoliopsida > Lamiales > Lamiaceae > Ajuga > Ajuga chamaepitys. The sequence continues at coordinate 26,057,429 of OY282495.1, read as the reverse complement.
AACTGGCAAAAACCGGTCAGAACCAGTACAAAACCAGCCTAGACTGGCTCAGACCGGTCTGAACCGGTCCAGAAGTCAAACCAGAAAAGAACTGACACGACCGCGTCAAAATACGCTTGCAAAATGATTCTGCACTGATGCTACAACGCGGCCGCATTCAACATACAACACGGCCGCGTCAAAATGTGACATTTTGAATAATTTTCGAGTTCAAAGTGACGCGGCCGCGTCAAAAGCACAACAAGGCCGCGTCCAAATGCCTTTTTTGAAGAACTTTCTTGTCCCAAGTAGGAACTGATTCCTAATCTCCCCAGGACTATTCCAAAGTCTATAAAAAGACAAGTAGTGCTCGTTTTTAAGAATGATCAGAAACATTACATCATATCCACATTGAAGAGATTTTGGAGAGTAACTTGAAGAATGAGCAAACGAAGATTGACGAGTCAACTGCACCGGGTTTAATTATTTCTTATCTAGCTTTTATCTCTTTATGATGTGTTCTTTGAATTCTTGTAGAGATTTAATACTAGGCATGAGTAGCTAAACTACTTGTGTCCTAGGGTTAGAAAGACGTACGACATATAGCACAGTTGTCTATGACTGCGTGGGCAAGGGTTAAGGGTCTTTTAGGAGTTGTTAGGATTAATTAACTCGAGAGGGTAGTTGTCCTAATCAATCTACGACTTAGTCTCTTCGAGAGGAGGATTAAGTTACTTGAGTGCCGCCTAATAAATACTAAAATTTGGTTTAAAAGTCTATAAGTTAAACTTAACCGACATTGAAGTAATTTACGAAATCGAAGCCCTAGGATACACTCTTGTTAATTGGAATTTAATCGTTTGACAAGTTAAGTTAATTCGTATAAGTAATTTAGTTTCTTAAAATCAACCTTGCAATTCGAGTGTCTAGTTAGGGTAATCCTATAAAATTGATCTATTCTCTGAGGATTGACCTTGACTTATCCTATACACATCTACACCCGTATACTTGTGGTATTTAGGGTTATAAATTAGGCCTATCAAGAAGTACCAAGAATATCTTTCCTCTTCTCCACGAACTTAGTTTTCAACTGAGTTTGGGGAGAGAGTTGGGGTAGGATGTTCTTGGCCGCTCTGATTTTCAATTCTCTCGTGCTTCCCTTACCTATTTCATTGCCTGTTGGATAATTAGGCCTGTGTGCCTTTTGATTAGCTTGTACTTAACCCTTTGGATTCACGACGTGTGTGTCGTTGTGTTGACATTTGCCTTGTGGTTTTTACTGGATGATTTGATATGATTTGGTTGATTGATTTTCTCGTATGCCGCTATCTATTATTTTTCTTTGATTGGCTTAGTTACTTTGATGTTTTGACATGTTGATATATTGAATTTACGTAGGAATAGTAGTTTTGGTAACTTTTAGTTAGCTCTTAGGATTGATGGTGTTAATAAATTGGAGTTTTGTTTGAGCACCAATTCGTACCCCTTTCTTTCCACAAACCTTGGTTTTCAACCAAGTTGGAGAGGGGGTGGTAAGTGTACGAATTGGCCGCTTGTAAAGTTGAATGGACCATGTAAGAATGAGAAATGTGGCAAACTGTTAATGATGAAAAACTTATTTTTAAAATTTGGCTCATGGTAGAGTATGATAGGCTTTGAGATGAAATTAAGCTTACATTCAAAAATTTTGATCAAATTTTTGCCTAGTGTGTTTTTTAGCTTCAAACGATACTCCCATCTTTGAGTAATTTAAACTTTCTTTCGGTGTGAAATTCATTGAGTGCATCTAACCGTCTCTTGAACTTGCCTTGAATCTCTATTTTGAATGAGTCGATGCATTGTGTGACATTGAAAATGATCTTAGGCAATTCTTGGCTTAAGCCTATTTCTAAACCTGAAAATACACCCCTTTTCATAAGAAAATTGATCAAAAATTGCCCCTAGTTAACCCCTTGAGCTTCCAACTCTACAAGCCGAACCCCTTTCAATTATTCTTTGAACCTAATTGGACTACATGAGTATGAGGGAGGCGGTTGGAAGATAGTCGGGTAAAATTTGGGGTCAAATCGGGTAAACTAGTGGAAATATATTGAAGGGTGAAGGAAAATCTACATAAATAGGCAAGAATGGAGAACATTAGTTTTCTCCAATGTTTGTAAATATCTGTTATGTAAAAAAAATAGAAAAATATAGTCAAAAATTGAAAAAAGTCGAAAAATCAGAAAACAAAAGAAAGAGTTGGTTGTATATACTTAGTTGTTGCATTTGATTGGGAGAGACTAGTAATATAAATTCTTCTTGACCGATGTTCTCAAAGTTGAAAAATTTCAAAAGAAAACACATCCAAGGGAGAATTGGAAAAGAAACATTTAGGTTGTGAGTTTGTAGTAAGGTAAAGAAGCCGCATTTAGGATCAATTTGATCGGGAAGTGAGAGAATGAGGTAGAGTGATTGTTGTTTGAGGGGTAGGTGAGAGTAGCTAACTCATTTAGTCCATTTATAGTCACTTTTACCCAAAATTTTCCCACCTTACCCTAAGCCAACATTACAACCTTTTTAAAGACCTTTTTGATTCCTTGTCACACATGTCGGGTACACGTTCAAAGTTTAGATGATTGGCAAGCCTATGGTAGGCATTTTATGCATCTCAATGTGAGCATATACACTACCTATTTGATACACTTGAGAGTTGAGAGATACATTCACCCAGTGAGGATCTCAAGTTGAGAGTGTCAAGTCTTGAAAGTAGTTGATATGGTTCTATTTCATATGCTCACTCTTATCATGATTGCCTACCTTTTGAAAAATTCTTCACCGCATGCGCCACTTAAATCTACCCTAATACGTGTCCTTCTTCTTTTTCTTTGTTTGTTCAGGATGAACAAAGGTCTAAGTTTGGGGAGATTTGGTACACGTGGTCGTGCACACACTTTTAGGTTAATTTAAGTGTCTTTTTACGGGCTTTTGTGTGCATATTCACATGTATTTTGTGCGTTTATTTCTTATTGGGCAGTTTAACGTGTTTAGTTCATTTCCGTGTCAAAACAGGTGAATTAAGATTGAAAACCATTGATTGACTTTTCACTCCTCAACCCAAATTCTTGGTTTAATCTTTGAGTTTATCATGTTTTCTTGTATTTCCTTCTATTTTCTGATTGTATTAGGTGTAATGGGTGGCTCGCACCCTTTTATTCATCCTTGGTCAATGTGGAACTTTGAGTCGAAGATATTTATGTGATTATTGTGGTTAATGTTACCGAATGGATTGTGTATTCAAGTGTTTTATGTTATTTGTTGTTATTGATTCACATTTATGAGTTGATTATTGGATTGATCGCCCTTTGGGAGATTTATGAATGTATTGCTAGTAGTTGGGATTGCTATCCATAATTGTTGCGCTTTCGAGTCTTTTGTAGCAAACAATGAATGTTCATTGGTGATAATATAAAGTTTGACCTCTAAAACCGAGCTTATGAGTTTTGTGTCATATTTATCCCGTTGTCTTGGTTCCTAATGCATTATGATTATTGAATCTAAGAGAGCTTGTTCGAGGAATTTGTTAAATCGAATAGGGTTAGTCGAAGAGCTTGTTTTGATTAACTAAAAATTAAGACAAGAAGGCTATTAGAGCTTGTTAATAGTCTTGAGATAAGGGCTTGAACTATTGTTAATTGGGAATTAACAATAGTTGCATAAATTATCTAGACCAAAGGGAAGCACGATCAAGGGTGGATCGTTTTTAATATTTGAAGAACAAAAACCAAAAAATCTATTCTATTGTCTTTGATCATGTGCTTACTTGATTTCTAGTATTAATTAATTTCAATCTCGTTCAACTGCCTTTTATTGCTATTATTAGGTTTTTAGTTGATCACTAAAAGCCCCTCCCAACCTTTATTACTTTCTTAAGTTGTTTATTTCCTACATATTTAATTTTTAGTGCTTAGTATTAAAATCGAAACTAATCGGCCGTTCCCCGTGGAATCGACCCTTGCTTGCCACTCTACTTAGTAGGGTAGTTTGTAAGGTTAGTATTGTTATTACAATACAATATTAATTTGGTAGCGTATTTGATGCGCGTACCATGTGCTATAGACTCACCAACTCTGTTACCCATTTGAACCTTGGAATTACCATAATACTCACTCATATTGCTGAGGCTGATGTTGGTGAAGTCATTGGCAACATGATTTGAGGCCCTAGTATCAAGATACCAACTGGTATTCCCTCCATTATCAGCACCATAGCCAGGAAAATGCACCATACTGAGAGATGGATTTTTGGGATTGTTGTAATTTTGAGCTTGTTGGTTGTTCCTCTGTTCTTGATAAGAAGTGTTAACCCTATACCAACAGTTGTTAGCAGTGTGTCCTTGAATATATAAATTTGACATGTTGGTTTTCCTTGTGTGTATCTTCCACCACAGCCTTTTCTGAAACCTCCTCTGTTGTTCCTACCACCATTTCTTCCTCCAGTATTGTTGCCATTGGAATTATAGTTGTTGTTGCCTCTGCCTTCTTCTTGGTAGTTGTGTCCTAGGAAATTTCACTTTGGTAGACTGAGTTACAGAATTGACACTGATCTGGGATCCATCAGAGTTCAGAAGAGAAGACTGATTACTCTCCAACCTTGATTCAGAGCTCAACAAAAGAGCTTGTAGCTCAGAAACTATGATAGGGTCAACTCTGGAGGCAATAATGACCATGACATAATTATATTCTTATCATAATTTTCCAAGTATGTAGAGAATTTGATTAGGTTCAGAGATAGCTTGCCCTGCTGAGGTAAGAACATCAAAACAACTCTATGTTTTGCTTAGAAACTCCCTCATGGAAATTCAATTCTTTTTTAAATTATGCAATTGAATTATTCTGGCTAGAGAAGTTGACCTGTAGAGTGTCTCATATATCCTTAAATGAGCTCAATCCCACCATGAGAGTAAGGATACTATAAGAAATAGATGATAGAATCCATGAAGCAATAAACTGGTCTTGTTTGGCCCAAAGAATGGAATTGGGATTAACCTCTTGGCCAGAAGCAATGGTGTTGAGCTTTTGAGGTTTTTCTTCTTCTCCAGTTACCATAACCACGAACAACAGTTAAGACATGTTGCTTCTATATGAGATATTTGGATTCATCAAGTTTAAGAGATATGAGTTGACTCTGAAGCTGGATAATGGGATTGGTTGAGATATATGATGAAGTGAGAGTAATAGGAATTGTTGCAGCAGTGGTGGTGGACTAAGTGGCTTCAGTTACCATGGTAAAGGGTTAGGAATGAAGAGATGTAGATAAGAAGGGAGAGGTATTCAAAAATAGATCATAAGACCTGCTTTGATACCATATAAAAAAAGAGCAAATCTAATGATGAAAGGTATGTTGAACACTTATGAATTTTGCAGCTGCTCAATGAGTTTTTGTATTTACAGTAAGGCTTGATGATTACAATGATGCCAGTGCATCTATTTATATACACGAGTTGTTATGCTAACTAGGTTATACAATGGCGGCTAAGCTACTCAATCCCAACATCTACAAGTATCAAGGCATACTCCTCAATGATAGCCGTTGGAGCAAATCTGGTCCACTCCTAACTCTGCAGTTTGCAATTGGAAGCTGCAACATGTTTGTCTTCTTCTTGGCTATTGGGGGACACCTGCAAGCTTGTACTTCATCTCCATTTATTGTAAGATCAGGCAGCTTGACCAGTTGTATTGAAGCTTGACAAAAGGGGTTTTGGTTATGAAAACATGCTTAGAATACGAATTTTATCGTATATGTGTATATTATAAGCTCTCGTTTGTCATATATTTCATATTTTCTTTCTTCCATAGGAAAGATCAGTTTTCAAGCATTTTACGGGTAAAATAGAACAAAAAGAAGACGGGTGGAAAGAAGTAAAAAAAGGGGCACGAAAGAGGCGAAAATGCAAAATTCCAAATTGACACACCTTCAATAATTTGGGCATATATTGAGATATACATATCCAATCAAGGTGAAATTAGCGGAATTCGAAAGCCTACTCAAAGGGCTACAACTTTGGCAGAAAGAGCCAGAGCCAAAATCGGACTCAAAGACCTCGAAAAATGGCTTTGAAGTTAGACTACAGGGGCAATTTTTATTTCACACGACCCGGTCGTGTGGCCCAGTGAAAATCCGCATGACCTGTGTGGGAGTCCAGTGAAATTCCTAAATTTTGGGTTACACGAACCAGCCGTGTGGTCTAGTTATGAGACACATGACCCGTGTCAAAATGCAGCGGAAAATTAGCTTCGAGCTCTAAACTTTCCTATTTTTTGCCCATTGTCCATACATAAAAGCCCCCAAATGTGTATAAAAACACCCTACTACCTTCAGTTTTTCACATAATTCATCATTTATATAGTTTCTAGAGAGAGAAATTAGAGAGCAAGAGAAGGGGGATTGAAGTTGACGATCAAGATCAACATCGAAATAGGTTCTATCTTTCTATTTTCATTTATATTTGTATGCACATGATTATGTCTATATATTTGTGTTTATCTTTTATTGTGGTTATGGTTGGTTAAATTTCCTTAATCTAGGTTTAGAAAGTAGATTATGGGTGATTAGTGTTTTTTACCCGATTAATTCAACCTTGTGTTATGTTATTTAGTTGATTAATTGTTTATAGTGCTTGTTAAATGATTTGGCCAATTGTTTAGCAATTTATTCTGGATTAAATTGGAACTAAGAGGGGAGATTTAATTCAGGATCACATTAATTGACATGATTAGACAATAGAACCAAGAGGTTTGAGCTAATTGTGGGAACTTGGGTCTTAGGATCGGTCGGGAGTTGTCTTTGATTACTCGAGAAAAGACGACGATTAATCCTATGCCATCAATACGTAATTTGCTCTGAGAGGGGGTCTAGCATATAATCGTGATCTTTTTCTAATACATAGCTAGTCTTCGAGCAAATAAAAATAAAATAATGATGATTTTCTTTCTCAATTGGAGAAAAACATATAGGTATTATTGGTTTTACTTGGAAGTGTATGCCTTAGACCGGAAACACATTCTATCTATGCAACATCACACGTTAAGGGACTTTTGAAATCATCACAATATCCTCACAGATAAGTGTATCACTCAAGCACTCAAGTGTATATAACAGGGTTGCGTATCACTCGAGTTGTATACATCTGCATGCCCTACCATATGCTTGCCTATTGTCTCATCTCTCCATCACTTTTGAAAAATACAAGTAAAGAATCAGAAAGGTCTTTTGCTTTGGATGTAATGTGGCTTTTTGAACTAGGTGAGATATGTTTGGGTGTAGAGACTTAACTTGGATCGATTGAGTTGCACTCAACTAGCCCTCACACAAGTTTTACTCCCGCTCCTTTTTCACCTTTTCAACACTTCTATGTTTCTTTCACCTTCTCCAAATTACCACGACAAACACTTTTTCATAAAATGTGAGTAAGAAAATAAATGACTTCTCACTTAATCAAAGTAAGCTCTATCATTGAATTCTTTTGACTCTTTTCTTGATCCTAAACTATAAACATTCAATCGAAATAAAATGTACACATTTTTTTTAGTCGAACTAATGACATTTTTCGACCTATTTTACCTTTTTTTTTTATAAAGGTCAAAAGGATCACATCTAAGATTTTTTTTTTCTTTCCAATTCAATGCTCGACTTTCATTTTGTTTTTCTCTTCTCTTCCCCATTTTATATGCATCATCTCACTCTCATCATCGTTGTAGCCCTCACTCATATCTACCTTCCAACCTCCTCCCTCAAACTCATTCGATCCCAGAGTGAGAAAATGCTTAAAAGACGGATATGACTTATAATTTTAGCTATCAAGAACAAGGCTTCAAGCTCAACTTAGCTAACTAGAGATAATTCATATAAAAAGGGTAGGAAGATGATTTAAAGGCTCAAAACATGTTATAATCAAAGATCGCCTAAAATCATTTTCAATGCTCATAAATATACCACGTGATTTCAAGCAGACTCAAGGCAAGTTCTAGAGGTACTATGCATATGATCAATATCACACAAATCAAGGAAAATATTGAACTCCAAAAATAGGAGTTCCTCATTTTGGCTCAAAAGCTCACCGACTTATATATTATGATTACTCTCTTTGTTCCAAAACAAGTATGTGCATAAATCACATTTTCAATCAAAACATACGTTTGTGTATCATCATTGACAACACTTCCAATACCTTACCAACCTACTATCTCCTCTTTCAAGAAAGGTTTTGAAAAAAATTCTCAAAAATCATTACAAAAATATATCAAGATCAACGCAATAGGAATTAATCAACCATCAATGAAAAAAAATCTAAAATATAAACTACTAATCTAAACAACCTAATCAACTAAAAACAAGGTCCAAACATGCAGTAGATGCAAGGAGAAGGCATTAAACAAACCCAAGCAAGCTCAATCATTTTCGAACCCACAACCCCCCTCAAACTATTTTTTATCTATATTCCAAGAGCACAAAAATACTTTAAAAAGTGAAAACTGGAGTGAATCTACTTACAAACCCCCCTAAAGGGAGGGCGGTGCTGGCTCGTAATGCCCAGCTTGCACATTTAGATCTTCGAGTTGTGCAAGCATTCTCGCCATCCATCGTTGTTCCTTATAATTTGCTACTTGGACTTGCATCATGCTATCCGGGGTCTTCACTATGTTGGTAAGTGGTCCTTCAATCGCCATAAACTGATCTTCAACATTCATATCACCTCTGCGATGTCGAGAGGCCGAGGCCTCTCCTTGCTGTCCAGAGGATGCTCCTTGACTTGTGGGTGCCTCTATTCGCACCAGAATTAAATATCTTTCTCTTTTGAGACATGGTTAATAGGAAATGAGAACCTACAAATATCCAACAATTCCAATCAAACTCCCTCAAACTAGAATTGAGGCATGTGTGTGAAAATTACAACAATTTAAAGATCACATTGTACACATTGCCTCATGACTAGTTTGAAAAACCTACTCAATACATATAACACACCACAATTCCGGCAAGCTCATGGGATATGAAATCTTAGAAATCCAAACTATCCCAATTAATACAAAAAAGCTCCCTCAAACTAAATTTGAGGCATGTATTAAAATGCTTAAGTAATGATCATAAACACATGCCCTCAAATTAGTTTGATGGCTAATCAATACCACAACTCCGACACTTAGTTGAATGAATTCACGGATGATAGCACAAAAAATGCGAAATAAGCTAAAAATTCATAAGACATGACTTAATCTTGCATCTACATGCTATGCACTCATCAAATAACTTGAATTCGAGAATCAACCCATTCAATTGGAACATTTCAACAAGGTAAGAAACAAGATTAGACACCAATTGGCCTTTAAATCAATAATTTAAGCACAAAATTGATTGCCCACATGGTGTTCGACAATTTGCCTCAAAGAAATCTCTATTCCAAAACCACTCAAATTCGATTTCTATGCATTCCCCATGGCTAATGTACAACAATAAGTGCTAATCAAAAAATTTCATCCTCAAGAAAGTAAGAAATCCGAAGTTGAAGGCAATCTAGCATAAGAACTCTAATTCGCCAAGAACTCCAAAAAGTCCGAAAATAAAATGAAATGAAAGACATACCTTGACTTCGGAGAGATGGAATTACCTTGAATCCGAGTTCCCGAAGTGAATGTGTGTGAATTTCATGTGTTTTGTGAGTGTTTTGAATGAAAAATCGCAAAGAAATTGGGGAGAAATTGAACCTATTTGGTTTTAAAACTTAAAACCTGATTTTCGATATAAGGGTGCACGGTCCATGCGGCCCCTTTAGAATGCGGACGGGCTTGGACCGTGCCTCCCCTGTTCTTCATTTTTGCCCTCCTTCGCCTCTTTTTGTATTTACATACACGAATTGAACCCCAAAATATAAAAATAACACCTACAGACATAAATTAAACTAAAACACAAAATTAAACGAAATAAACCATCGGGTTGCCTCCCGACAAGCACTTGTTTTTAAGTCGATGGCTCGACTTTCATGAATATTATCCAAGATCCAAAAAGAAATGTTTTTTCTTGCCATGCTTTTATTTGCTCAAGTAGGATTGGTGAATCTTCAATGCAAACATGGCAAGAAAAATCTATGACAACATTATGGATTTTATATTTATTAGAGAAAATCAATTCCAAGCTCAAGTGCGATGCAAGTTTTCTAACATGATAGAGACATAACAACTCAAAACTTGCATGCCAATCACACAAATAATCATAATTTGACTCATTGAAAGGATATAAAGAGATTAAACTCCCTGAGTCAATATGATGAGGTATTCTTTCTTTTGAATCTACCTCATTGTTGTCCTCCAAGAGGCACTCATTAGAGAAGTCTTCATCAATGACTTCCCTCAACTCATGTGGAATAGTCGAAAATTGTTCTTGAGGATTTTGCATGTGAATTTCTTCTTGATTCCTATCTTCAACCTCATCATACAACTTCTCCTCACAGAACTCTTTATTCTCAAATTTGTCGGCAACCAGTCCTTGTTCATCTGGGTTATTAGCTTCACTATCGAGTTGGCTTTTATGTTGTTGACTCACAATAATAGTATCCAACTGATCCTTCAAAGATTGTATTTGAGCTCCCAGATCCATCTCTATTGTTGGCTCAACCACAACTCTTTCTACCATTGGTATGTTTGGAAACCATTAACCACACGATGAGGTTTTAGCTTTATGCAATGATTGATTATGAGTATACATCCAATATTTAAGAGAATGAATCTATTGTTGTCGTTGTTGTTGTTGTTGTTGTTCCATAATCTCCATCATCTGCTGCAACATTTCATTTCCCAAACTCATTATGCCTTACTCCAATGATCTCACAAAATAACACAAGTTTTAGCCCCAACAACGAGAATCAATGATCAAAAGAAAAAAATACACATTTTTCCCTTTTTTTAAATATATATATATATATATATATATATATATATATATATATATATAATAAAATAAAAATATCTAGGATATCACAAAATGCTTATAACAACATTATGCGGTTATTGTTATCGATTCCCCGTCAACAGCGCCAAAAACTTGACACAAACTTAGTTTTTGCAACTAAAATTGAGCAACCGCAAGTGTACGACGTAAATAGTAGTACTAAGCAAATACACGGTCGATCCCACGAGGAATCGGCTCGATATCGGATAGATAAATCAAAATAAGTATTTTAATGGCTAAATAGACGATCGGGTGGTTAGTTTTTCTTGATATTTTAAGAACTAATTAAAATAAACAAGTAACTAAAGCTAATAAGATAGACTAGAGAAAAAAATTATAGGGATTAAACAATTAATAAAGATAATCTAGGATTAGATTTCGATTAAGAGTAATTAACAATTATTATCCCGATCAATTCAACTTTTAAAGTGAATGCTATGTATTAGGAAATTATCACAGTTATATGCAAGGCCCCCTCTCGGAGAAAAATTACGTGTTGATTGTATAGGATTAATCACCGTCTCCGGTCGATTAATCAAATACAACTCCCAATCGATCATAAGACCAAAGTTCCCACAATTATCTCAAGCCTCTCGGTTCTGTTGTTTAATCATGTCAATGAATGTGATCTCGGATCAAATCTCCCCTCTCGGTTACAATTTAATCCCCAATAAATTTCTAAACAATTGACCAAATCATTTAACAAGCATTATAAACAATTAATCAACTAATAGCATAACACATGATTACATAAATCGGGTAAAATTCACTAATCCCTCATAATCTACTTTCTAAACCTATATTAAAAAACTTTAACCAATCACAATCATAATAAGAGATAAATACAAATATATAGACATAATCACGTTCATACAAATATTAAATGAAAATGGAAAGATAAAACCTATTTTAATGTTGATCTTGATCTTCAAGTTCAATTCCCCTTCTTTCGCTCTCTAATTTCTCTCTCTAGAAACTGTACAAATGATGAATGATACCCCAAAAACTGAAGCGATAGGGTTTCTATACACCTTTGGGGTTTTTTTTTAAAGGTATTGGGCTAAAAAATCACATGAATGAGCTAAAGCCCATCCAATTCCGGAGGTCTTGAATGGTCTGTGCAAGGGTACATGGTCATGACTGTGCAAGACCCCAAAATTAGTGGATTTTCTGTTCTATTGCACGGGTCGTGCAAGGTTGCACGGTTGTGGTCGTGCGCGGCCAAAACTGCACCTGTAGTCCAACTTCCAAACCATTTTTCAAGGTTTCGAATTGGGCTTTTTCTCTCTCTGACAAAGTTGCAGCCTCTGAGTTGGCTTTCCAATGCCGCTAATTTCACCTCCATTGGATATGTATATCCCAATATATGTCCCAAATACCAAAGGTGTGTCAATTTGGACTTTTACACTTTCACCTCTTTTTACTTGACATTCTTGTCCCTTGCTCCTTTTTGCTTATTTCTTCAACTCTCTTCCGCTCATCGCTCTTTTACACCTATTTTACCTATAAAAGTGCTTGAAAGAGATGTTTTTTGACAAGAAAAAGAATATACGAAGAATGTAACAAACGGGTGCTTAGAATCTACAATTACACCATAACACATCTATTCTAAGCATGTTTTTTCATCCTAAAAACCCTGTTTGTCAATAACATTTGATTTAAAGGTTGGATTTCTTGGATTAATAATGATTAGATGCCCATAATTGAAATCTATGCCTAGATCACTCCTAATTGATTATTTAACCCCTATATTTTGCTCCTTTAGAAATCTTGCTTGTTTAATTCCTAGTTTAATTTACTTTTAGTTTAAGAATTACAAAAAATTAATTACTCGATCGTCTTGTTAGCCATTAAAATGCCTATTTCGATTTTTCTATCTGATATTGAGTCGATTCTTCGTGGATCGATCTTGTGCTCGCTTAGTACTACTATTGACGTCGTACACTTGCGGTTGCTCAATTTTAGTTGATAAACTAAGTATGTGTCAAGTTTTTTATGCCGTTGCCGGGGATTCGGTATTGATAGCCGAATAGTGTTGTTATAAGCATTTTGTGATACTCTAGACATTTTTTTCTATTTATTTATTTAAAAAAAAAAAGAGAAATTTATGTACCCTTTTCTTATGATCATTGGTTCTTGTTGTTGGAGCTAAAACTTGTGTTATTTTGCTTGATCATTGGAGAAAGGCATAATGAGTTTGGGAAATGAAATGTCGCAGCAAATGATGGAGATTATGGAACAACAGCAACAACAATTTCATTCTCTTAAAAACTGGATGTATATTGTTCATAACCAATCATTGCAGAAGGCTACAAATTCGTCGTCTTATCAATGCTTTCCAAACATACTAGTGGTAGAAAGAGTTGTAGTTGAGCCAACAGTAGAGATGGATCTGGGAGCTCAAATACAATCTTTGAAGGATCAGTTGGATACTATTATTGTGAGCCAACATCATAAAAGTCAAATTGATAGGGAAGCTAACCTATGAACAAGGACTGGTTGTCGATGAATCAGAGAATGAAGAGTTCTGTGAGGAGAAGTTGTGTGAGAAGGTTGAAGATAGGAATAAAAAAGAAATTCACATGCAAAATTTTGAAGAACAAATTCCGACTATTCCACGTGAGTTGATGGAAGCCATTGATGATGACTTCTCTAATGAGTGCCCCTTGGAGGACAACAATGAGGGGAATGAAGATTCAAAAGAAAGGATACCTCATCATATTGACTCAGGGAGTCTAATCTCTTTATATCCTTTCATTGAGTCAAATTATGATTATTTGTGTGATTGGCGTGCAAGTTTTGAGTTGTTAGGTCTCTATAATTTTAGAAAACTTGCATCACAATTGGGTACGGAACTAATTCTTTTTTAATAAATATAAAGCCCATAATGTTGTCATGGATCTTTCTTCCATGGTTGAATTAAAGATTCACTAATCTTACTTGAGCAAACAAAAGCATGGCAAGAGAAACATTTCTTTTTAGATCCTGGATAACATTCATGAAAGTCAGGTCGTCGACTTAAAAACAAGTGCTTGTCGGGAGGCAACCCGACGGTCAATTTTAGTTTAAATTTATGTTTTTATGAGTTTTATGTTTTTAGTAGGTTATCTATACATTTTTGTGTTCAAATTTTGCAAGTGAATGCAAGGAACAAGAGGAAAATACAAAAATGATGAGAAGAGGCTCAAGATTATAGCAAAATGGAGGGTCGTATGCTCTAAAAAATCAAAAACATGTTTGAGGACACAGAACGCGAACTGTTTTTCTTAATCTCATCACCTTGACATGCACTAAAACACTTACAACCCACACACCACTTGGGAACTTGGATTCAAGGTGATTCCACCCTTCCAAACTCCTAAAATCTCCAAGGTATATCCTTAATCCTCTTTTATTTTTGAATTTTTAGAGGTCTTTAGATGAATTAAGGTATTCTTGCTCATATGTGTTTAAATCCAAATTTCTTGTACATTTGTAGATGGAATTAATTGAATTTCATATGTTGTTGAAGAGGATTGTGTAGGAGGAAAATTTGTGCAATTTGGAGTTAAAATCTCTTTGAAACATTTCATCGAACACCTTGTGTGCCATTATTTTTTGTGCTTAAATTATTGATTTAAAGGCCAATTGGAGACTGATCGTGTTTCTTACCTTGTTGAATTGTTCGAATTGAATGGGTTGATTCTCGAATTCAAGTTGTTTGATGAGTGCATAGCATTTAGGTGCAAGGTTAAGTCATGTCTTATGAATTTTCAGCTTATTTTGCATTTTTTCTGCTATCATCTGTGAATTCATTCAATTGAGTGTTGGAGTTGAGTTCATATGACTCAAACGAGTCAGAAGTATTGTGTAATGTCTCAAAGCACGTACTACCGACCTAGTTTGAAGGGGTCATAATTGAGAATTGGGTTTTTTAGTGAATACTATATGGAATCAACTCCCTTATATGTGGAGTGAATTCTTATATGTAAGCATATACTACTAACTAAGTTTGAGGGAGGATTTGTGAAATTAAGCTTGAATCGTATTACATACCAAACATTTTTAATACATTGTTTGTTGTGATATTGATTAGCCATCAAACTAATTTGAGGGCATGTGTTTATGATCATTGCTTAAGCATTTTAATACATGCCTCAAATTTAGTTTGAAGGAGCTTATTTGCATTAATTGGGATAATTTGGATTTCTAATATTACATATCATATGAGCTTGCCGGAATTTTGTGTGTTATGTGTGTTGAGTGGGCTTTTCAAACTAGCGTGAGGCAATGTGTAGGTGCATATTGCTCAAAAAATTCAACACATACCTCAAATCTAGTTTGAGGGAGTCTAATAGTGAATTGTTGGAGTTTTATAGGCCCTCATCCCTATTAACTATGCCAAATGGAAACATCTATTGTGCAAGAAATATTTTCTGGACAGCGAGGGGAGGCCTTGGCCTCTCGACAGTGTGGAGATGCCACAGCCATTGTAAACCAAGTAATGACATTGGAGGGATCATTTGCCAATGTCATCGCAGCCCCGACGACCTATTCAAAAGAACATCTTAGGGCAATCCAATGTCGCCCTTCCCTTATAGGGAGTTGGTTAGTAAATTCGCACCACTTTTCACTTTTTAAACTATTTTTGTGCTCTTGGAATATAACTAAAAATAGTTTTAGGGGTGGGTTATGTTTGGAAAAATGATTGAGTTTGCTTGGGTTTGTTTACCAAATGATTGAACCTTGTTTTTAGTTCATTAGGGTGTTTAGATTAGTAGTTTATGTTTTAGATTTTGTTCGTTGATGGTTGATTAATTCTTGTTGTGTTGATCTTGATAAATTTTTGTGATGATTTTTGAGATTTTTTTCAAAATCTTTCTTGACAGAGGAGATATTAGGTTGATAAGGTATTGGAAGTGTTGTCAATGATGATACAGAAATTTGTATTTTGATTGAAAATGTGATATATGCACACACTTATTTTGGAACAAATAGATTAATCATAATATATAAGCCGATGAGCTTTTGAGCCAAAATGCTAAACTTCTTTTTTAGAGTTCGATATTTTTCTTGATTTGTGTGATGTTGATCATATGCATAGTACCTCTTGAACTTGCCTTGAGTCTGCTTAAAATCACGAGGTATCTTTATGAGCATTGAAAATGATTTTAGACGATCTATGATTGTAACCTGTTTTGAGCCTTTAAATCATCTTCCTACCCATTTTTATATGAATTATCTCTAGTTAGCCAAATTGAGCTTGTAACCTTGTTCTTGGTAGCTAAAAATTATAAGCCATATCTGTCTTTTAAGTCTTTTCTTACATTTGGATCGAATGAGTTTGATGGAGGAGGTTGGAAGATAGATAGGAGTGAGGGTCACAAAAATGATGAGAGTGAGATGATGATATAAAGTGGAGAAGAGAAGAGAAAAATAAAATGAAAGTCGAGCCTTGAATTGGAAAAAACAATCTTAGATGGGATAATTTTGACCTTTATAAAAAAAAAGAACAAAGAAAAAGAAAAAAAAAAGGGAAAAAAGGGAAAACAGATCGAGAAACATCATTAGTTTGACCGAAAAAAAATGTAAATTTTATTTCGATTGGATGTTTATAGTTTAGGATCAAGAAAAGAGTCAAAAGAATCCAATAATAGAGTTTACTTTGATTGAGTTAAAAGTTAAAATTTTGCTAACTCACATTTTTGGTAAAATAGTTGGTTGGGGTGATTTGGAGAAGGTGAAAGGAACATAGAAGCATAAAAGGTGAATAGAAAGTGGGAGTAAAACTTATGTGAGGGTTAGTTGAGTGCAACTCAATCGATCCAAGTTAAGTCAGTACTACACCCAAACATATCTCACCTAAACCGAAAAACCTACATTACAACGAAAACAAAAGACCTTTACGATTCATTGCTCGTATTAACAAAGTGACGGAGATATAAGACAAGAGACAAGCATATGGTAGGGCATGCATATGTATACAACTCGAGCGATACATAACCCTGTTTATACATTTGAGTGCTTGAGTGATACACTTATCTGTGAGGATATTGTGATAATCTCAAAAGTTCCTTGACTTGTGATCTTGCATAGATAGAGTGTGTTTTTGGTCTCAAACGTACACTTTCAAATAAAATCGATGATGCCTACTTCTTCCCTCCGATTGAGAAAGAAAATACTAGATTTTTTTTTTCTTTTATTGCTCAGGGACGAGCAAGGGTTTAGTTTGAGGGGGAAGCTCGCCTTGAAGGCCAAGACTGCGGAATCATATTGCCATGTGGAGGTTGAACTGACACGGCACTCTGACTGGATGATGACACAACATTCTGTCTTGATTGTTCCATATAAGCATCAACATGCAAAGCATGCATACGTGCTTGATTATGTATCATGATAATAATATTTTTTTGAAAACCCTTTTATAAATATATGATCTCATCAACATGATAAATTGATAATCTCCAAAAAATACAAAGGTAACTAGGATAATCTAGTAAAACATGAATGTATTGTTATTTGCTTTTTATTGAAATTTAAATCAAAATTAATTTCATCTCTAACTTTTTCCACGACATCCAAAAGCTCTGGTGTGGCGTTCTCGACCTGCAACAAAAATTTAGGAAGGATTGTTGATGCTATTATTGCTTCCTTTTGCGTAATCGATTTTAATATTATTGTATCATCCTCTTCCAGGATTTCAATCGAAAATTTCTTATAAGCTTTGGACATCTGAACAATATTTAATTTAAGTACATCAAATAACTAGATTCAACTGCATCTATATATCTACTATTCATATTGGTTTAAAAAATATTCTCTCTGTCCCGGCCTAACTTGCCTACTTTGATCGGGCACGGAGGTTAAGAAAAAACAGATTTTGTGAAATCTTTGACTTTTTTAAAGGTGAAGATTGATGGTGGAGATTTTGAGGGGGGAGATTGTGAGAAAAAATTATCATTTATGGGCTGACAAGTTAAGTTGGGACAAACTGAAAAGGAAAGTAGACAAGTTAGAGCGGATGGAGGTAGTATTTAATATTCATTTATTTCCGATGTAATGATGTTTAAGTTCGCTAAATATAAATACCTTTATTTATTAACAAATTATTAATTTGTCGATTAATTAATAAATTATTAATTTACCAATTAATTAAAACATCTCTAAATTAATGAAATTTCACAGTTCCAACATTATTAATTTAGAGGTTTTACTCTATACATAATGATTTATGTTCTTATATAATGATTTGTAGTAATATTCGAACTTAATCATAAATTATTAATGTAACATGATATTATGTTTTGTACATTGCATTGGCGAACATCTAGTTAATAAGAAGAATAAGAATAATAATCATCATAGAAAGCAAGCTAGTTGTTAGTCGTTTCTTACAACTAGAATTTCCCCTCTTGCAAATCATAATTGAAATATATTTATTTGTAAGAAAAATTAAATTTAAATAATTAAACAATTTAATTGAATAACTTAATTTTTGTTAAATAAAAGAATATTCAGTTATCTAATAACTTTTAGTTGCATAATAAAAATGATTTAATTTAGTTTTATTTACAAATTATATCCAATGTAAATAGTTCAACTCACAATAAATATTTAAATTTAAGCACAATAATCAACTAACTAGCAAATGCTTATTTTATATTTAATATATAATACAGATTAAATACTAAGAAAAGAGGTTTTGGTTTTTATCTATTACAAACAAAATAGGTGGATTAAATAATGGAAAAAAGTTATTAGTGTCTTTAGGAAGTTGGAAATATCAACATTTGTGAGAGGGATAAAAAAAATAAAGCAGATCTCCAAACTCTTTATCTCTAACGTGGACACATGTATTTTAAATAAATATGTTCATAAAATATAAATAAATTTTAAAAACATAAAAAAAATTATCTAATATTTTAAAAAGATCAGTCGATAAGTATTTATAAAAACAATATTCTTAATATTTATTTTAATTTTTATATGTATCTCAGACTCAATTAAATAATTTAATTCATATTATATAAATAAATCTCATCTAAATAATCGATAAATAATTATATTTTTTTAATATAACTTATTTGAAATTGTACTAAGGTATATGTCAAATTAAAAATAATGAAAACGGACAGGATTACTTTATTGAGACGTAGATAACAATTCAAATATTTTATTTTCATGAGATTCTTTTGCGTTTTTAAGGTTCATGACTTCCTTAGAAGTTCTTTCTTTCCTTTTTCTTGTTCATTTTTCACGTGTGGACAAAAAAACAACCAAACCTATAAAATAAGTGTTTATTTTTTTTTTTTGAAATTAACATTCTCATTAATTAAATATAAATCGTTTAGTGAAAAAATCTCAATTCAATCAAAAAAAGTTAGGAGTTATTCAAACAATCGGATCACCTGAAAAAAATTACTCTACGAGAAGGTTATGTGCCAATAAATTGGCTCTACGAGCAAGCTATGTACCAGCAAATTGACTCTATAATCAGATAGCATCAAATAAATGTTAAATATTACCCGCGAAAAATCACTAAGTTCTGTTCCTTGTCCCTTGTCCCTTGTCCTGTGACTTCATGCATATCGAGCAAAGAATTTGGATGATGAATCCAGGCAGAAACGAATGTGACGTCGGAGCAAAAAAATCGGTAGAGAAAGATCAGGAAATGCAAAAAAAAGACGTACATAGACGTGACGAAATCTCACGGTAAAACTCTAGCGGAAAGGTGTGATGGATCTTCCATTATTTAGGAAATTGAAAAGAGAAAAAACAAAACAAAAATTAAAGATGAAACCTTCCCATCCTCTCATAAGGGAAGACAAGGGAAGAAAGTGGCGGCTAGATTTTTTGACTAAAGGAGCTCTTTAGGTATTTTTTGTGCTCTAATAATTTTATGTGCATTGCTAACTAGCGGTCTAAATTTGGCTTTTCCTGTTGTTCAGTCAATTCCTCCAAACTTGTGTTGCAGGAGTAGTCGTAGAAAATAAAATTTTGAAGTTGAGTATGAGTGGTATTATTTATTTTAAAAGTTCATATTTCTTTTAACAGCTAACTCGTATGTTAATTATAGTGCAAAATTATAAATATTGTTAAACGTTCTAAGCATCCGAAACGCCAGAATCAAATCAACATCAAACATATATATATATATATATTGAGATACATCGATCATAACCTGTTTTCGTTCAGCTATTTAAATTCCGGCTAATAGTACAAGCAATACATCCAAAAGATAAGATAAAACCAAAATATATTCTAAAGTTATGACAAACAACTAAACAAGAGTACCCTCAAACTCGTGCACATATACTTACAGACACATCTATATTTATTCATATGGTACCAAAAAAGACAAGGCAAACCCCACGTCCAAAAAAGCATCCAAAGATAACATCAAATCAATACTTGGAGAGTTAATTACAAAAAACTATCATTATTTTTGTCTAATTTTCAGTTGCAACATAAATTTCAGCATGATTTTCTTTCACTTAGAAAATCAAACATATTTTTCGACATCTAATATGTTGACACCATCTTCATTAGATATAACTTGATGAAACAGTCCTACATCCATCGCTTAATTTTCAATTCATTATTAAAATTTGTATGGATAAATGAAGGTTTAGACGAGTTTAAATGTGAAAATAAGAGGAGAAGTATTGATATTTAAGAAGTAGTAGCATTTGTATTGGGATTGGGATGGTTGAGCCAGCGGACAAAGTTTTGGAGGGTAGCGGTGTCTGCCCTGTAGTGGTTTTGTGTGAATTCTCTAAGATGGGACCATGTGAAATCCGGGTAGTGTCGTCTTGGCTGTTGTTGAGTAGGGCAGGGGCAGGGGCATGGGGCCACCACTTTGTCCTCTTTCGGGTTCACAAAGAACACAAGCGATCTTCTCACTCTCTCCTTGTTCACTACTGCTCTGTGTAGACAACTCTTGTATTTCCCATTAGATAGTGCCTGCACATCAATCACCATTTCTACATTACATAATACAATTCTTGTCTCAACTTATATATCCACCTCTCTTTTTCTTATATGACACCTATTAATTTCTATATATATCAACTCATATATTATACAACTCACATCAATCTAAATTTTATACATATATAAAATGAACAACTCGGAGGAGTGGTGTTTGCTTGGGACACTATTGCTTAAAAAAAGTAGCTGAGATAGATGATTGGGAAAAGTAAAAGTGTCACGTTAGTTTCGATGATCGGGGAATTGGTGTAGCGTAAGATATATTATTTAATTATAAAAGGTGATATGATGTGTGTAAGAGATTGTTAATAATGATTGATTTAATGATTAATGTAGTATTGAGATTTGTAATTGATTAATTGTTTGGTTGGTTGTGGAAGTGATTGTAGTGTGATGTAATATTTGTAAGATGTTGTTAATTGATAATTGGTTTAATAATTAAAATAGTATTGGAAATTGTGATTGATTAATTAAAGTAGAAGGAATTGAAAAAATTCAGCAAACAAACATAACTTAGGGTTTATGTCAGCCTTTTTAGGTTTGACATAAACCCAACCAAGGTTGTCAAACTCGCAATTTTAAGTAGAATCGATGACGTGTCCGTAAAATCAGATCGTAAAATCGTAAGATTCTACTACTACCTGTATAAAATAACCATTAATATAAATTATTCTAAATATAGTTTAATTACAACAAGTTCTGAATAGATATCCCATATAAAAATACACATATTATATATACAATTAATCAAAAAGAAAAAAAATACAATTTAGTATTCTAGACATCATGGTTCACATATACATTTAGTAAGACATCCCTAAATTATAATTATGAAAATTTTAATTTTAAGAGAAAATTAAAAAGTAACTTTAGTGAAATTAAGTATTTCATAAAAAAAGATATATTTTTTATGAAGTAAAATTTCAATTTTATGTTGGTATAACTTCTAAAATTCGTACTATATATTTTTTAATTGGTAAAACAGAATAAAATGTAATATGTTATAAAACTGTTAAACTCGTACATAAAATCGTAAAATTCGTAAAATTGCATGAGCAAACTCGAGAGTTTACTCCGATTTCATCAGATCTCGATTTTATCACGAGTTAACTCGTTTAGAGAGAAATAATTCGTAAACTCGTAGAACCGTAAGAGTTAACTCGAAATTTTGACAATATTAAATCTAACGGAACACAGCTCAAAATGAAGGAAGACAATAAAAAGTAAAAAAAAATTAAGACCCTATGAATGCAGAGTGAGATTGAAGGAATTGTCATTTCCTAAGTAAGCAGTGATTTTCAGAGAGAATCTACTTTTTCCGATTTCTTTTGTTATCTTTGTAGGTTTTTTAACTAAATAATGTTCTCGAAAAATATACTAGTATTAAACACAAAGAGTAGGGCTTTGGTATTAATTAAGTTAGCAGTTAGCATAAATGCGACGAACTAGTTGTCCTACTTTGTTTTTCCTGCTGAACCCATTATAGTAAGTCTCCACCAATTTAGCCATATTGGGCAATAAATGCATGCCACTGAATCCTTCCCAAATAACTACCAATAATACAAATTATTTCCCAATGTAACCACACATATATACTCTCAGAAATATTGTCCTCTATATCTCAAAAAAACACACACACCCCCCTACTGAAAATTATACTCCATTCGTCCGAAATAATTATCATGTTTCTAAAATTACGAAATAAAATTGAGTGTACGTACCATGAATGTGTCACCAATATTAACAACAAAGGCGTCAGGACAAGGTCTAATGGCTTGCCATTTGTCGTCGGAAAAGATTTCGAGGCCTCCAACTTCATCTTGATGCAATATCGTTAATGAGTTGGGATCGGAATGAGGCCCCGTACCTAGGGTTAGCCCTGCTTCTTTACACGGCGGGTAGTTGTTGCCTCTCATTATCGAGCACCCATCTTCGAAGAAATTACGATAGTGACATCTGTCGACGCCCAAGCTAATAGCTAAAAGCTCAAATATTACCATAGCTAGTGTCTTCATTGCTTCACAATACTTCTGAAAAACACACCTAAATCACACAAATCGTTTAAACTCGTTTATGCTCGTAACGTAATACATCTACATCTATACTATATATGCCATAATATCCTTACTAAGTTAAAGTATCAAGAATCGCTAAATTATTTACATTGTTTAATTTTAATTTATTTGATTATAAAATAATAGAGAAAAATTCTCCAACTATATGCATGTTTAGATTTTTAATAGTTTTAGTATGTTTGAAATAAAAATTTCAAGCAAGATTATATATATGACAATGTATTCTCTCTTTCTATTTTCTATTACATAAGTGTGTTTAAGGTTTAGTGAATTTGTGATCTACTATTGTAAGTTATACAAGGTATGACATTTAAAATGAATTATTTTGTATAAGAAAAGCAGGAAAAATGTGAGAATTACCCAGCTTGTTGAAAATCAGTGCCAAGAAGAGAGTTGAAATAGTTAACAACATCAAAAGCGGGGGAGTCTGCATGGTTGTAAGGAAAAGAGAAGGTCTCCTTCCATGGAAGCTTGGACGAAAACCTGTCGGCATGGGCCCCGGAATAACCAGAAAGGGCACCTGGTTTCCTCTTAAGGGACATCTTCCTGGTGAGAGGGAGGTTGAAGAAGGCATCCATGTGGTGGTGGGCCGCGCGTATAAGCGTTGGATCCACCCCATGGTTTACAACTTGGAAGAAGCCGTGCTTCAAGCACGCGCTTCTAATCTGCGCAACCACCGTGTTTGCATCGGCTTTGAGGTCCACTGGTGGCTCTTTGAGTTCATGTACAGCCGCAAAGCTGGCTAAGTCCTCGTCAGGCCACATGAATTCTGTCGGCAGATTTTGTTGTTTCTCCAGGAGGGATGTGTCGAATATTAGATTTACGCCATTTTCTCGAGGAGGACACAGAATCACAGTTGAGGCACCACTACTTGACTCCATTTTATTTGATTGTTGTAGGATATATTGGGGAGTCAAGGCTGTAATTTATAAGGGCGTACGTGGGAGAGACAGATTCAGCAAAGATATTGTTAACTTTATCACTTTTTTTACTATTATTATTATTATTAAAAACTATGAACAACCCTAACATTAGGAGATCTTAGCTAATAGATCAACATTACTCCAAACAAACTCAAAATTGGTAGTTACGTTGATATAAGAAATATGTTTACAAATGTAGTATTAGAAAAAAACATATCATCAAAGTTACCACACGACATTAATTTCATAAAAATACCAAAACATTCATGCATGAAAATTCTTTCAATACAATATCGATTCATATCATTATTCACTATAACTACATAATAAAATAACATCAACTGATCATAAAAAAAATTCAAGAGGAAATTAATGTATATGAAATAAGAGATGAAACTCAAATGGGTTAATTCAAAGGAAAAAAAAACTTCAACTTCAAAAATAGAATAAAGAAACATCCTTTTAACTTTTTTAATTCTATCGGTTATATATTTGACGTCTGTGTAATGACGTCAGTACTGCTATCATTAGATACGTTTTGATTAAATCGTCATATATTTATCACCTATATTATCATTCAATACCAGAATTATAGTAAATTGTGTGTTAAAGTTGCGACTGTCACAAGCTTTTGCGTTGGAATCACTATGACTAACAGTAGCATATATAAAACAAATGTTGAGTATAAGACAATTAATTAAAGTAAATCTTTGTTATTTTCTCAACTTTAATATTCCATCAATTCCATAATAATTGACGTTTTAGGATGAAAGAGAAGAATTAAAAGTTAAATAACTTGACAAATATATCTTCAGCTAATATCTGCTAAAGATTTGATCAAATTGAAATATTAGTAATATGTTGAAATGTAGATATATTTTAGGATTGACTCTACGTCAATTAATTGAAAAGAGGAATAACTAGTTAGAATGTCAATTAATATGGAACGAGGGGAGTAGCAATCAAAATTTAACTAAAATTTGGTGATTTTTGATGGAATAAAATTTCAGGATATGATGAAATCTTGGGACCAACCTGGTCTGAGTTGTTGAAAACAACCAAAACGAATGGGTTTCAGCCAGATAGACATAAAAATACTGTGCATATGGCATATTAATCCACGTCAGGAAACCCGCCACATCGACAAGTTTGACCAAGAAACTAGAAAATTCCCTAATTGAAGTCTTGTGGCAAATTCTCGTGACAATTAAACAATCCCCAGCACTTCGTGCATTTTGTGGACTAAATAAAACCCACATTAATTAATAAGAGGATTGTGTTTTTTTTTTGTTTGAGAACCAATTTGTTTTAGGACCAATTCTTTTATTTTTACTACATAATATTCCTCTTCATGATCGCACATTTCCTCGAAATAAAATACAATTTTACTTTTCCACTTCTTATAGTAATTTTCAACTATTGGTAGTGTTATTATTATTAGTATTGTTCTGGTTAATTTTTTTTATATTATGTAATAAATCGAAAATAATAATTATTCAGATACCATTTCCAATTTTTGTAAACAATATTCAAGATTTAATTATATTTCATATTCAATGAGATGGTTTTATATTTGTTTATTAGTATATCATTATTTTTATTCGAAATCAGCTATCAAAAGAACAAGATTAATTTTATATACGAAAAACTGTGCCATATCAACTCAAATCAATATTACAACCTGCATTAGCAGATCACATGATATTTTCACTAACTTTTCAAAAATTACGAGACATTTTCGCAAACAGATATATAGTGAAAAAATCGATATTTGTCCTATGACTTAGTGTCGGTTCAGAAAAAAATGCAATTGATTTTTATGATAACTTTAATTAAGTTTAATTTAATATTTTTTTTTATATTATAGGCTTTTTGTTAATTGCAAATTAAAAATCAGTCTGTTTTTCTCTAATGAAACGTATAATATTTTTATTTTGAATTAAAATTTGATGGAAAAAAAATTCCAACTCAGCTATATTATGGAACATCACTTAGCGTCATCGGAGTTTCCCAAATATTAGGGTCACGTGAGTTGTACGTGAATATTTCTGACCAATTTAATATTTTCCGGCAAAAATTGTCCGTAAATTAGGCAATTTCAGCACGTACTGGACTAAAGCGAAAAAACAACTACTTTTGGGACTAAAAGAAAATAAAAATATACTACCTCCGTCCCAGCTTAACCTGCCTACTTGCCATTTTGGTTTGTCCCACCTTAACCTGCCTCACCCATAAATGACAAATTTTTCTCACAATCTCCACCCTCAAAATCTCAATTCTCAATCTCCACCTTTAAAAAAGTCAAAGATTCCACAAAATTTGTTTTTCCTTAAGCTCCATGCCCGGTCAACCTAGGCAGGTTAAGCCGGGACGGAGGGAGTATATATTTATGGGACAAAAATAATTTTTGTCCAGTCCTGTATGTTTTGTATTATCAATTTTACTCCTATATGTTAGGTCGATTTCAATAATTATAGTCCAGTATGTTAGGATCGTGTCTAATTTGAGGATAAATTTTGCTGAAAATTATAAAACTGATCGGAATTTGTCACTTGCACTGCACGTGTTCACAAATTTTGGGGCTTTCAGATCAATTTATGTCGACTTGTCCAAAATTATTGTTGTAGCACACCACATCATTTATAACATTTAAAGAAAATGTCGAGCCATTTGTACGCATTCGCCTCCGTCGCCATGTTCAATGCCTTCTTTACATTTGGGTCAATATCCGCAACTATGATCACCAATACTCAGATTACAGATCTTGATCAGCCACAGCAGTTTCTTCACATAGACAAATGTGTCACCCAAGATAATAATGTAGGTGTTTTTGTCGAATGTGCCTCGAAATTTACCGTGAGTGGGGTGAGGGCTTGGACTCGGATATGGAGTGGCCTAGAGGAGTGCGTCGATTTTTTGGGGTGCATTGTGCTCATTGCTGCCGACTTGTCCAAAATTGTTGATGTAGCACACCACATCATTTAATTTTTTAAAAAGAAATGTCAAGCCACTCGCATTCGCCTCCATCGCCATTTTCAACGTCTTCTTCACATTTGGATTAGTATCTGCGACCGTGATCACACTCGGATAATAGATCTTGATCAGCCACATCAACTTCTTCACATGGACAAACTGTGTCACCCGAGACAACAATGTAGATTTTTTTGCCGAATGTGGCTCGAAATTTGTTGAGAGTGGGGTGAGGCCTTGGACTTCGGATATGGAGTGGGCGTAGAAGGGTGCATCGATTTTTTTTGGGGTGCATTGCGCCCATTGAGTAACGTAGCCCAAATTTTGTGAACATGTGCAGTGCAAGTGACAAATTCCGAGCAATTTTATAATTTCCAACAAAATTTATCCACAAATCAGATTCCGATCATAACTAACAGGACTAAAAATGAATTCGACCCTACAATAATTAATAATTCAAAATACACGAGATTTTTTTTGAATCGACCCTAAGTGGATGTTTCTCCATAAACAAATGATAATGTAACAAAGCATTCCAATTACGTGTCATGATCTTGTGTTCTGAAGATAAAGTTTCATGAACCTTTGATATAACAAATTGAGGATGAAGTTATCCATTTTCCCACTATATGATTATAATCATTTTTATTTGAATTGACGGAACCGATTCCTCCTTACATATTAGAGTTCTTACATTATAGCGAAAGCGTGATGAGACGTCGATTCCTGGTTAATGCTAAATCTAGGGTATACTAAATAATGCCCATAAATATAACTCACACCCTTCAATAACTCGACGTGTAAGAAGCTCAGATACTACACATATTAAAAGTTTGATTATGGTTTTCTTTGATTTTCTTTTGTTGTATTAGGAATTTGTAGCCACTATCCGTATAGGGTCAGGCCCTGTGTGTCAGCCTAATTCTTGGAAGCGTTAGACAGGATAACTCATATTCGATTCTCTTTCTTATATGGCGCGCCAACAATATTATTTAATGGAGGAGACATCAATTTAGTCCTCGAAAAATTAGAGAAAAGGATTGTTGATGACTGGTAGGTTCAAGCAAGATCTGGTGGCTAGTAAGTTTAAAAGATTGTCTACATCAAGTAATGATGTAATACTGATCTTGAAAGAATAAATAGGTCAGATTAAACCTCCTATTTTAACAATGATTTTGAGGTGAGTCCCACTGCGTTACTCTCCCAACGAAGTTGTTGAATGTGATATTGAATGGTGGGGTTGATGGACTATGAGGATTTTATAAATTATGGAAATTGGAATATTTAGATTATTAAAATCCTAATATTAGGAGGTCCATCAAAATGAAATTGATGCTGAATCGAAAGTGGGCGAGTGGATAAGGAGTAATAAAAGTATTAAAAATAGAGAAAAAGAAGAGAGAATAGATAGAGAAAGGAGTGGGGAAAGAAATGACAAAGGCCGTCCATTGGTATGGTCGAAGAGAAGAAAGTTATTAGGATGCCAACAGAGACAAATGACGTAGGTTATCCCTTTGGTCGCTTTCTTCTTCCAAAACAAATATCTTTCCATCGCTCCATCCTTAGCCCCATTTCTTGTCTCTCCCTCTCTCTACTTTTACCCATTTCATACTTGTTTTTATCTCTTTTTATCTTTTCACAACTGCTATGTGAATAAATAAAATTTGTATCTAATTAAAATGTGTCACGTAATAAAATATGAGTTTTATATTAATTATTTTAATATTAGGAATTAATTAAATAAAATTCCTAAGTTAAATTATTAATCTAATTGGTAATTTACTATATATTTTATTGACCAATTGAAAGCCGACACATGTCAAGATGATGCAGATATTACTAAATTAAATTAAATTAAATTAGTAATTATCCAAGAAGATGAGGATAAACATTAAGTCATGCTTGACCAATCAAAATACTTCATGTGTCAAGTTGTTGCAGTAATTATTAAATTAAATATACTTAATTTAATAATTATCTTATGGATAATGATATTGTGGAGGACCAATTATATCACTCTATTCGGACTCAAGCCCGTTATGATTTTCCAATCTTACAACTATAAATAGGGCTTCATTCTCCAAAAAAAAAAAAAAAAAATCATCAACAACACAAGTCAAGAACAAGTGAAGAAATCCAGAGCAAAGTTCTTCGGCGTTCTTCAAGCGACTTCAAGCGTTCTTCGGCGTTTTTCGAGAAGTCCATCAAGAAACGGCCTTCGATTCGAGATTAAGGTGATGAGCCCCTCAATCGATGTTTTCAAGATTGATATTCGAAAGTGTTCGTCGACATTCGTCAAAATCTTCGAACCTGTTGTTCGAACATCCATTCAAGAAAACCGTTTGATCCAAAATCAAGCTTTCAAGCCTTTGGATCAACGTTATTCAAGTCAAAGTTCAAATAGGAGAAGATCGAAGTCAACTCCGAATTTGAAGGCATCAAACAATTGAAGAGAAGAATCAAAGGAATATTAGAGATTGTACCTTAAAATTATTTTAATTTGATAATTTTAATTTGTACGAATTATGTTGTGTTTATTTATTTTTACACAAAATTTGTTGTTCCAAAATTTTGGCACGCCCGGTGGGACTTTCTTTACCTCTTACCTCTTCTCTTCAACCAAAAAGTTGAAGACAACACTATGATACCTCACAAGATCATAATTATGAAAGTCACTGCAACAGATTCTCCAGCTGCAGACGTCAATGTTGCCACAAGAAGTATGTCAAGTAACTCGCGATCGTTGGCATCTTCAGAGGAAAATACTTTTTCTGAGGCTACTAAGAAGGATTTGCTAGACATTGTTGATAGCAATAGGGATAAAAAGGACAACTATACATGTATGACACGTCGATTTCTAACCTAGTGTTCCGCAAGTGTACGGAAGGAGGTGTAGTAGCGATAATCATGGTCGATCCCACAAGGAATAGTTTTAGGTAGTTTGATACCTCAATACTCTAAGAATGTCCTAACTAGATACTAGGTTGTAAAAGGTTGATTTTAACAAAAATTGAGGAATTTAACGAATAATTATGTTACTTAAGACTTGGCAAACAAAAAGAACTAACAATTAATGAGAAAGGGTATCCTAGGGCCTCGATTTCAGGATATTACTTCAATGCTGAATATGATTAACCTATAGATTTTACCAATTCTAGTGTTTATTAGGCGGCACGACAATAATCTAACCTTTCTTTCGAAGCGATTAAACAGTTGATTAATTAAGCTAATTAATCTCTCGAGTCAATTAAACCTAATAACTCCCAAACAATCCTAAGCCACGGCCTACACAGTCATAGACAATTGCGCTCTATGTCATAAGTCTGATAACAATTCCCTCCTCTCGAAGCGAAATTGCTAAACTAAATTACTAAATCTAGGTGATCAAACTAAATCTAGTTATAAGCACAAACATAGAGATAAACACGTAAAGAACGGAATCAATAAATTAAATCATAATCAAAATATTGTCATAATAATCCCTACTCTCTAACCCTAGGACACGAATAGCTTAGCTACTCATGCCTAGCAATAATCCAATACAAAAGTCTATGGAAAACATTGTAAAAGATTAAACTAGGAAAGAACGACTAAACCCGGATGAATTCGTCTCGATGATCTTCGTCTTCTTTGTCCTCTAAGACTTCTTCTAGGTAGAATGATGATGTAACTAATGTTCTTGATGTTTTCTATCTGATTCCCTTTTTTCAAAATCTCGAGTCTGGGGTCCTATTTATAGAGTTGGGGATGAATCTTTGGGAAGATAGGATCAAAATCCTACTAAAACAAGGAAACTTTCGTAGAAAAGGCTTTCTGACACGGCCGTGTTGGCATTGTGACGCGGTCGCGTCCGTTTTGCTCAGGCAGGTTTTCAGGTCTGATTTTGAAGCCCTTTTTTAGGGTTTTTCGATCATTTTTGGGATTTGTCCCTTTCAGACAAAGTTGTAGCCCTTTGAATCAGATTTCTAACGTCACTAATTTCACCTCAATCGGAGTTGTAGATCTCAAGATATGGCCAAAATACTAGAGGTATGTCAAGTTGACAGAAAACTTCACTTTCGGGACACATTTTGATGCGGCCGTGTTGGTTAGGCAGTGTCTTTTTTCCATGTTCTAGGCCACTTTTGACGCGACCGTGTTCATATTTCACGCAGCCGTGTTGTCCATTTTGCTCTTTTAACTCCCTTTTCATCCGTTTTAACCCTATTTGGCTTGTTTCTTCTTCGAACTTCATCCAAATGGAATAAAATTATCTAATTAACTTCAAAACAAGTCGAAACACGTCAAATGACCCAAATATGATAAATATAAATGAATGACGGTCAAATATGCACATAAATGATATAAAATATGATCCTAAATCGACCTAAATACATGCATAATTAACGTGTATCAATATTCTACTTCTCGTTCTTCATCAAGTTTAGAAGCAGCTACGATCATGATAACAAATGCTTCAACTCTTGAAGAACAACTTGTGAGCTTGACTAAAGCTATTGAAGGGCTTACGAGACATGCACAAGAGCAAGAATCCTTGATCGCAAAACTGATATGCAAAGTTGATAGCGATACTACAAGTCACGCTCCTGAACATGTTGAGGATCAAGACGAGGCGGAAAAGTCCGCGGGCATCAATATCAACCAAACGAGAAGGAGAGAACCATGGATAAACTGCATGTCTCCTCCGATGGTATGGTCCACGTTGGCCAACTAAAAGTGATTATTTTAGGAACCCTTAAGGACAAGTTTGATGGGATGTCTAAGACATTTGTAACTTACATCAAAGCATACTCTTTGAGGATTGACAACTTGAAGATGCCTTCCGATTATCGACCCCCGAAGTTCCAACTTTTCGATGGTAAAGGCAGCTCAAAATAGCATATCGCTTATTTCGTCGAGACATGCAACGACACTGGGACGTATGGCGATCATTTTCCGAAGCAATTCGTCCATTCTTTGAAGGGGAATGCATTCGACTGGTATATAGATTTAGAAGCCAACTCCATTGATAGTTGGAAGCAAATGGACCAAGAATTTCTCAACCGCTTTTATAGCACCAGGAGGATGGTGAGCATGATTGAATTGACCAACACACTCCAATGGAAAGAGGAGTCCGTAGTTGACTACATTAACCGATGGAGGAATCTAAGCCTCAATTGCAAAGATCGTTTATCTAAAGTTCCGCGATTAAAATGTGCACTCAAGGAAAGCAATGGGGTCTTCGGTACATCCTCCAAGGAATTCGGCCAAGGACATTTAAAGAACTAGCAGCTAGAGCTCAAGATATGGAGCTAAGTATGGCAACAAGTGGAGTTGAAGGACCACCAACCCTTGACTTTCCGAATTCCAAAGAAAGGCAAGAAACCAAGAAAGGGGGCAAGTCATTTGTCAAACCATCAAACAAAGAATCCATGGCGGTAAATGTTAAATCCATCAAGTTCTGAACAAAAAATGATGATAAAGAAGGTGGAAAAAAGAACATTTCTTGAGAGACGGGACAAAGAAGTTTAACCTTAAAGGAAATGCATGACAAACAATACCCTTTCCTAGACTTGGATGTTCCAAGGATCTTTGATGACTTGCTCAAGGAAGTTTTGATCGAGTTGCTAGAAATGAAGTGACCTGAAGAGGCTGGAAGAATCAACGACCCAAAGTATTACAAATACCATCGACTGTTGGGTCACCTGATTCAAGATTGCTTTGTATTTAAAGATAAAGTCTTGCGGTTGTCTCGAGAAGGAAAAATCCTTTTAGTGGAAGATGCTACGATAAATCTCATCACTGTTAACATGCTCCACAAAGAGTAATCAAAATGAAGAAGTATGCCTATCCGAGATGGAGGATCGCGCTACTGATAGTGACCATACTTCAACAATCACTTTCACGGACGAGGATTTGCAACTCGGCTCTGATCCACATAATAGGCCGTTATTCATGACTGCATACACTCGTGAGAAAAAGGTGAACAAAATTCTCCTAGACGGAGGCTCTTCCGTGAACATCATGCCCCTACAAAAAATGATAGAGTTAGGGATCTCTACAGATGAGCTCGTATGTAGTCGACTGATGATCTAAGGATTTAACCAAGAGGGACGACGAGCTCTTGGAGTTATAAGGCTAAACTTGTTGATGGACGAGATGACTTCGACAGCCTTACTTTATGTGATCGATGCTAGAACATCATATAATATGCTCCTTGGCCGCCCATGGTTGCATGAGAATGGGTAGATCCATCTACTTGGCACCAGTTTTTGAAATACAGTGAAAATGGTGTCGTAAGAAGAGTAGTTGCTGATGATAAGCCTTTCTCTGAGGTTGAATCACATTTTGCCAATGCCAAATATTACTTCAAAGATGCAAAAACAACAAAAGCCAAAGAAGTTCTCTCAAGAAAGAAATCTGAAAAGGGTCAAGCTGCTAAAGACGAGCTATGTGAACCTTCACCTCGCTGCGATGGAAAGACCTTAAAGGGAAACCTGCTCCTTTCCCAAGAAGAACCTCTGAAAGAGTTAACCTTGCTACTACACAAGCTTGATGCAACGATCTCGTTAAGTCAACCACTTGAAGGATTCGTCCATCCGGTATTGGGAGCTAGAACTGAACATGGAACACTTCCGTTACCTGATGACGACAAGCATTACGACCCTAAAGCCTTTAAACTTCTTGTCCAAGTCGGGTATAACCCACAAGAAAGTAGCTCCAGTAAGTCAGATGCTGTCTCGAATACAATAAAAAAGGTTGGCCCATGGTGGCAAAAGTTCCAAGATAGGTCTCGGTTATACACTAGCAAATCCTGTTCGCATCACCATCAAAAGAGCAACCACTATTTATGTCATTGACAGAGAAGTCTCATCAATAGAAGATAATTTTGATAGAAATTGGAGATAAGTACGTTGGGTCTCCGTCTTTGAAAGACTTGGCCCAATGAAAAGACATGGGAGAAACATTCACCAAAGGATAAAGGCTGCCAAGTTACAAGGGGGCAACGAACAAAAAACCAATCAACGGCTTAGAAGCTTGATCCCGTCCCGTATGAAGAGGCGCACCACTTTGATCGTGTCATGTGATAAAGAGCTGAAGGCTAGGATGCAAACAATCATATTCACAAAATCACAAGATGAAGACGATAGAGAAAATGTGGCTTCTTCATATTATATCAATAGTGGCACTCAGCATGTTCCTTAATGTGCCCCTCAGAGCATTATAGAAAACCTAAGAAGGAAAATTATTCAACTAGTGAGAGGTGGCTACATCAATGAAGGAAATGGTACTATGCACACAATCCAAATAAGGCAAAGGAATGGGCAAATGAGAACATGCGTGAACTTTAAGAAAGTTGAAGAGGTAAATAAGGACATTGTTTCAACAAATCACATTACCTTGAGTGAAGAGGTCTATGAAGTGGAGGAAGACGCCGAAATTGCACCCCCAGAACTCGAAGAAGGAGTGAAATCAACAATGGACGAGTTGAAAGAAGTTGACTTAGGTGATGTCGATGATCCACGACCAATTTACATCAGTGCCCTATTGACCGGCAATGAAGAAGAGGCATACATTGAATTGCTACAAAAATTTAGAGATGTATTCGACTGGTCATACAAGGAGATGCTTGGATTAGACCTGAAGGTAGTTGTCCATCATTTGGCCATAAAGAAAGGCACTCGACCTGTGAAACAAACTCAACGTTGCTTTAGGCCTAAATTGATCCCTTCGATAGAAGCGAAAGTAAACAAACTGATCGAAGTTGGATTCATTCGAGAAGTCAAATATCCCACATGGATATCCAGCATTGTCCCAATAAGAAAGAAGAATGGACAAATCCGGGTTTATATTGACTTTAGAGATCTAAATGTGGCATGCCAGAAAGACGACTTCCCGCTGCCGATCACCGAGCTCATGATTGATGCTACCATGGGGTATGAAGCTTTGTCCTTCATGGATGGATCATCGAGATATAATCAAATTCGTATGTCACCCAAGGACGAAGAATTGACAGCTTTCCGAGCTCCGAAAGGGATATACTGCTATAAGATGATGCCATTTGGATTGAAGAATTCTGGAGCTATGTAACAAAGGGCTATGCAGAAGATATTTGATGACATGCTCCATAAGAATATTGAGTGCTATGTTGATGATATGGTTGTGAAGTCCAAAAGGCAAGAAGATCATTTGAAAGACTTAAAGAAAGTGTTAGAACGCCTTCAAAGATACCATCTTATGATGAATCCCCTTAAGTGCGGATTTGGATTCACGTTTGGAAAGTTCCCTGGATTTTCGTCCGCCATCGGGGCATAGAAATTGAGCAAGCTAAAATTGATGCAATTCTAAAGATGCGTGAGCCATGAAATATCCACGAGCTTAAAAGTCTACAAGGAAAGTTGGCGCACCTTCGAATGTTTATATCAAACTTGGTTGGACGATGTTAACCGTTTAATAGGCTCATGAAGAAAGGCATTCCATTTGAATGGGACGAATCATGCACCAATGCTTTCAAAAGCATAAAGGACTACTTGACGAAGTCACCAGTGCTAGTCGCACCAGTGGTTGGACGTCCGTTGATTCTGTACATCGCTGCACAAGAACGATTTATTGAAGCTATGTTGGCACAAGAAAATGACAATGACAGGGAAAATGCTTTGTACTATCTACGCAGGACAATGATGCCAAATAAACTAAACTACTCGGCAATAGAGAAGATATGTCTAGCTCTAATCTTTGCAATTTAAAAATTGAAGCACTACTTCCAAGCTCACACCATTTGCCTTGTTTCGAAGGCAAATCCTTTGAAATATGTTATGTCGACCGGTGCTCTCTGATAGACTTGCAAGATGGTATCTCCAGCTGCAACAATTTGAGATAGTTTATGTCCCCCAAAAGGTAGTGAAAGGACAAGTGTTAGCCGACTTCTTAGTAGATCATCCTATCCCAGCTGAATGGGAATTGTCAGACTATTTTTCGGATGAAGATGCTTTAGCTATTGAAATTTCTCCTCCTTGGAAGATGTAATTTAATGGAGCAACTCATAGAGAATGAGCTGGTGCTGAGTTTGTCTTTATGACACCAAATGGTGTGGTAATTCCATACTCGTTCACTTTAACTCAAAATTGTTCAAACAATGTCGCTAAGTACCAAGCACTCATACTTGGGCATGAAATGGCGGTTGAGATAAAACGACTACACCTGAAAGTATATGGAGATTCCAAGTTGGTAATCGACCAACTAATTGGAGAATACGAGGTTAAGAAGCCCGAATTGCAACCTTACGTCATATGTGCTCAGAAACTTATTGGGTGGCTTGGAGATGTAGAACCTGACCACGTTCCAAGACAGCACAACAAACAAGCAGATGCACTTGCTAAGCTTGCTTCAACAATTGCTATGTCTGACGCCGAGGTCCGTGTGCCAGTATGTAAAAGCTGGGTCATCCCACCAATCTTTGAAGACGAAGATGATGAGAAGAAGGAAAGTCTCGCCGTCGAAGTATTTGAGATTGAAGAAGAAGACTGGCGTCAAACCTTTGTGGACTACTTGAAATATGAGAAGTTATCAAATGAACCTCGCCTATGGGTCGATGTACAACGTCGTGCATCACATTTCAATTACTTCAAAGGGACGCTCTACAGACGATCATTCGATGGAGTCTTTTTACGATGCTTAAGTAATGAAGAATCTGTCCAAGCTATGGAAGAAGCCCACTCCGGAATTTGTGGATCTCATCAATCGTGTCCAAAACTACACTTCGGATCAAGAGGATGGGTTACTACTGGCCGACTATGTGAAGGATTGCATAGATTATGCGCAAAGTTGTCAAGCTTGTCAGTTTCATGCAAATCTCATTCATCAACCACCTAAGCCCCTACATCCTACTGTTGCTTCACGGCCCTTCGACGCTTGGGGTTTAGATGTGGTTGGACCAATGACGAAATTTTCTGGTGGACACTTATATATCTTGGCGGCGACAGATTATTTCTCCAAATGGGCAGAAGTTGTGCCACTGAAAGAAGTAAAGAAGGAAATAGTGGTTGATTTATCCGTCGTAACATATTCTACCGCTATGGGGTACCATGATACATCATCACTGGTAATGGAAAACCATTCAACAATAGTTTCATAGATAATCTCTGTTAGAAGTTTGGAATCAGGCAAAGAAAGTCGTCCATGTATTATGCTGCTGCCAATGGTCTTGCCGAGGCATTCAATAAAACTTTATGTAATTTTTTGAAGAAAGTGATTGCAAAGTCAAAGCGTGATCGGCATGAAAGAATGGGAGAAGCTCTATGGGTATACCGGACAACGCACAGGACGACTAAGCAAGCAACTCCCTACTCATTGGTCTATGGTGTGGAAGTTGTTCTTCCTCTTGAGCAGAAAATTCCATTGTTGAGGATAACAATGCAAGAAGGGTTAACTGAAGAAGAGAATGTGCGGTTACGTCTCGAGGAGTTAGAGACTCTTGATGAAAAGCGGTTAGAAGCACAACAAAGACTTGAATGTTACCAATCTTGGATGTCAAAGGCATTCAACAAAAAGGTACGAACGCGTTCAATTCAAGCAGGCGACTTGGTGCTTGCTGTTCGAAGACCGATCATCACTACTCACCAAGTTGGCAACAAGTTCACATCGAGGTGGGATGGCTCTTATGTTGTGAAGGAAGTTTGCACGAGTTACAATCTGATCTCTGAAGATGGCGTGCGGGTTGGGCCCGTAAATGGAAAGTTCTTGAAGTGCTACTACGCTTGAGCTTGCTGCACAAAGAAAAAACAAAAAAAAAAAAAAAAAAAAAAAAAAAAACAAAAAAAATTAAAAAAAAAAAAAAAAAAATAAAAAAAGAAAAACTCTTGGCCCGCATGTGGATAAACTATGCACAACGACCACCATAGGTAAAGTATGTGATAAAATGCTAACTTACCCACTTTGGCTAAAGTGTTTACAGAATAGTCACTCCTGGCTCGCATGAGTATAAACTGTGTACGACACCTACCCTCCCCCCCGGCCCAAGAAAATTGGCAATTTGAACGACGTTATGACTTGATCCCTTTCATCGGGGTACGTAGGCAGCTTATGAATTTTCTAAGTTTAGTCATATATATTGTGTTTTCCCTCTTCTATGATAGTTGAAGCAAACGAACGACGATGCCAAAAGTAAAGAAAATGGACTCTAACGGTTGCCATATAATAAATGAAAACAATGTATGCTACGTAATCATATAAGTCCATAAAGCAAAAAATAAAAAAAAGATACCAACACGGGATAAAGCAGATTTAGAATATCCTAAACAAAGTCTAAGAAAAAGGATTTATATCCAAAATAACTTCTTTTGCGGATTCTAGATGCTGCTTTGAAACCTCCAAGCTTTCAATCACTTCATCAGTCGCCGGGACAATATTCTCTATAACGGTTATTTCTGCTTCTGTCTCACTAGCTTTGCTCTTGGCAACGTGGAGAATTTCTTGCCGATCTCCCAAGAGTGTTGACAACTCCTTCTCTTACTTCTTCAACTCCTTGACTTTCTTCTAAAGACGCTTCAACTCAGACTTGGCAGATGCGACTAAGTTGGCTGCTTCACTCTGTTCTGTCACAGCATTCAAAAGACGATCTTTAGCTTCACTCAATTGTTGTGCAATAAATTTTTTTGATGCTCTCTCCGAAGATGTGGATCGCGCATTATCATATGCAGTGGCCTTCTTGAATAGTACCTTCAAAGCTTCTCAATATGAGAAATGTCAAACCATTTGTACTCCTTCATGTCATTGATTATAGGAGAAACTTCATCTTGCATAGCTGAGAGGCAGTCCAAAGGTCTCTTTACTATCGCCTCGTGAAGAACATCCCATAGTAATTTAAGATACCTTCTTTTGCAATTAAGAATGATGTTGTTTCCAACAAACACAGAAACCGCGGCAGCATTGTTGGGCGTTGGAGTGGCTACAATCTCCTTGTGAACCTCTTGGGGTGAAGAAGAAATGTTGACTGGTGGATTAGGCACTGCAACTGATTCCACACTCCCTTCTGATTCTTCTTCATCAACACCAAATAATTCCTTCTCCAACTGAGAGAAGCCACAGAAAGTAGGAAGGAAAAAAATTTGACAATACATAGTGCAAGGAAAAGAAGATGAAGAAATAAAGGGAAGTACATCTCGTGCTAACTCTTGTTGCGAGTCATCCTTCACATCATTTTCGGTAGACTTCAATGTAGGGGCTTTGCGACTTTTTCAATGTCTTTCCTCTTCAATGCTACTCTTTTCTTTTGAGGGTCTTGGAGATTCCTTCCTTTTGTTGGTCTTCAATGGCTACTTACTAATGTTGAGGTCTCACCAGTTTTGTAATGTTCTTCTCGAAGTAATTTCCATGAACGCAACTCCACCATGATGAGTAATTAGAAGAACATAACTTTTTAGCATTTGGAGGAACACATGGTAGATACGCTTCCGAAATAGACTTATGCAGCACGCTTAGACGCCAAAGTTTGGTTCCCTCTTCCAAAGAAGCTTTGTGTATGTCTCTGATAAGTGACCCGGGCTCCAATTAATAGAAGCCAAATTGTCGGCTGAATCTATTGGGACTATATGGCTCAACGATAAAACTGTTACCTTGTCGCCAAGTGAGATAACTCGAACGAATAACTCGAACGAATGGCTGTAAAATAATTCCAAACATGCCCTTGGGCGCAATCATCATCAATGAACCTACGACCTACAAACTTATTAAGAATATTATAAGTCCAAGCAGCTGAATCTCCTTTGTGTATGCGTACACACACTTCTTCTGGTTTAAAATACTTCGCTTCTCTTCCCCGGAGCAAAGTGTCATAGTGGGTAAGTGCATCCTTTACCTGAGCGGAAAGTGAGTGTTGAAATAGCAAGCTAGCCAACCATAGACGAAATGGGCTAGAAAAGTTGATCGAACTCGAGGCGGTCGGTGAAAACTTGCGATCTTGTTTAAGCCTCTATAAATGCTTGCTAGAAAAGGAGTATCAAGATCCACTCGCTTTCCCAAGGCCATCATACTTGCTATCTTGAAGGGGTCGGGATGTATGCAATCAATTTTGTCATTGGGAAGGATAAATGCACATAACCAATAAACTAGGTGTGCTGCCAGATATACCTCTTCTCGCCTCTGTCAGATCCCAAGTCTTTCGAATGCATCTTGTTCCGTTGTGCTCCATTCTTTGAGGTTGATTAAATTGCCGAAAGGATTGTGAGTTTCTTTAGGGCGACTCTTTGCTCCTTTGGTTAGTGCTCGTTTGTCACGATGGGGAGGTGGATCATATTTATGTGCTTTCCTTGACCAAAACTTAACCCATGTTTTGATGGACACACGAGAGATGCGAGCTCCATCAGTATGTCCCCGAAGTAAATGATAAGCCTGGAACAAGTACTTACAACTAGAAGGCAAATACAGGCTCGTAGATCCGTCGATGGCACCAGTAAGCTCTTCTGAATTCGGGATCATCTCGTCATAAAGGTATCCGCTCACCAGGAGGCCCGCCAAAGAGTGAATGTCCCACAATGATATCGACATGTCTCCATAGGAAGTCAGCAATGTATTGGTCGAAGGGCACCACGCTTCGCAGAACGACTTGAGGACTTCAATGTTGCATTCATATGTAAAGAGTGAGGCATAGACAACATCGTATATCCCCGCGGTGTTCAACTTGCGATTACAATGAGAAAGGATGTCTTCAGTCCACTCCCAATAACCTCGGATGTAGTGGAATTCTCCAAGAAACTCAATGGAGCTGCCCCATTTGGCTTTGCCTTCAATGATGCATCGCCCGAAAGTGGGAAGTGGATCTGAGTCAGCTATTTGTTGATGTTGGTAGTGAGTTGCGTTCAAAGCTCATGTCTGTGACTTCTTGGGACCATTAAGGCATGTGAAACAGACTTATTAGATTGGGCCATGTCTTCGCATAGTCACCAATAAGGGACTCTTGGACAGTCAAGATGGTGCCCTTCTCATTAAGAATCACCAAGTGTTGCATTCCAGAAGAAGACCCCACATCTTTGAGATAAACCATTATGATCACTGCCAAAAGAGAAAGAGAAGAATCATGTTTGGCCAATATGAGCGAAAAAATAATAAAGGCGAGACATGAAGTTCAAACATAAGAGTAATTAAGTACATTGGACAAACAAATAGATGCAGGCGGAAATTATCATGGGATGTTAATCTTATAACAAGATGTATTTCTTTTTTTCGGAAAACTATAGAAGTGCAAATATTCATAAATTTCAGTTTATCATCAGAAGCCACATATCCCATGTATAAAAAAAAAAAAAAAAAAAGAAGAGAGAGAAAAGAGAGAAAAGAAAGGAGCTTGTCAGAATACTTGTACAGGCATATAAGTGTTCTCACATCACATTATTTTGATCTGGGAAACATAACATTAGCCAATGACATCAGACGGCCATGATCTGTTCTCTTTTTGTCATTTTAGAGAAGCTGATCTCTTGTAATAATCCTACCTGGTAGCAATTTCAAGCAGATCCCCTCAAGAATGGAACTCTATAATAATAACATGGATTTCTCATGTAACTAAGAGGTTTCTACACCTGGCTATGCCTTTTTGAATGTTTGAGTTATATCAATCGATTACTGTTTTATGGGGGTAACATAAAAATTCTAAGCAAGCATCATATTCTATGCTTTCCTTCAGCATGGTATG
The DNA here is from genome assembly GCA_958295605.1 of Ajuga chamaepitys. Taxonomy (NCBI): domain Eukaryota; kingdom Viridiplantae; phylum Streptophyta; class Magnoliopsida; order Lamiales; family Lamiaceae; genus Ajuga; species Ajuga chamaepitys. Next base: position 26,015,865 of record OY282495.1, on the reverse strand, counting down.
CAAATTTACAAGGAAAAATTATTTATCCATCGTTATTTTCTTAAAAAAAGAAAATTAATAATAATAATAACAATAATAATAATAATAATAATAATAATAATAATAATGGCAGACGTCAAAATTGATCATCATAAGTTTGGGTTTGAAAATTCATTGTTACCTCCAACCACAATATGATCTTCACGAGCAACTTAGTCTTCTTCAGAGTCAATTGAATGTCGACAATTAACAAGTTGCTCCACACAATGCCGATGACAAAGTCTGGGATGCCGCTGAGCTTGTCAATGATCAGTAGATGTTGCCAAGCTTGTCAATGATTAATAGGCACCTTCATAGAGATGATTCGAGGCGCTGAAAGATGACGTTGGATAGGATTCCACTATTTCTACAAAAGAAATGAGATATACCTGTTGTTTATACCGGTGGAAAGGTTTGTCGATATCTTAATAAGATATTTGTGGGGACTGATTCTCGCGGGAGGTATGACGAAGAAGCTACTTTGCGAGATTCCGACGACCAAGAAGCTCCATCGTAGAGACGATCTGGAACACTGTTGCGTTCTTGTTCGATCAATGAGGAATTGTGAAAAGAACTCAATGGGGGAGACTATTTATAATACTCGTTTTACTTGGTGGACAAGAAATAGGTTTATCCGGAAAGAATCCTACATGAATTAAGATTCCTAGTGTGCCAAGGAGATGTATATAACCTATCATCTTGAAGATATAGAAATCTGATATGGTAAACAAGGAACCTGGAAGCTGATAAAGATTGATGTAAGACTATTCGATATTCATGATTTTGGGATGAGAATCTAAATATTTGAGCTAATGATGCCCATCCCAACGTCTGCGATTTTCTCACAATCTGATAGTCAGGTATATATATATATACATGGTCTGATATATACATATATATATATACAACGATATGCATGGTCAGGTATATATAAATATACATGCAAAGAAGACATGCGCTCCTAAGTTGATAAAGACAAAACATGCCCAGTTAGTGCTTTTTCCACGTCACCTATGAGAAGCGTAAGTATATGGGCTGGACTCTATATTAATGTGAATAGTGGAATGATAATTGAACTTATAAGTAATGTTTGAGCGCTGGTGGTTGATAAATAAGAAAAAGGACCATCAACGCTATGGGCTTTATTTCTTTTGGGAAACATAGGCTTATTGTCATGTTCATATGTTGATGTTCCGATTTAACAACTCCTTGACAAGAGTATAAAATGTCAATATATTCCAAATACATTTCAAAAGACAATTCGAGACTCATCCACTTCAAAACGCTTCGTCCGTGAACAAGTCTCGAGGGGGCATTTGTTGATACATAAAACTTGTATCCAATTTAAATGTGTCACGTAATAAAATATGAGTTGAAAATCAATTTTATATTGATTATTTTAATATTAGGAATTAACTAAATAAAATTCCTAAGTTAAATGATTAATTTAATTGGTAATTTACTATATATTTTATTGGCCAATTGAAAGCCGCCACATGTCAAGATGATGTAGATATTACTAAATTAAGATGAGGATAAACATCAAGTCATGCTGGACCAATCAGAATGCTCCATGTGTCAAGTTGTTGCAGTAATTATTAAATTGAATATAATTAATTTAATAATTCTCTTATGGATAATGATATTGTGGAGGACCAATCATATCACTCCATTTGGACTCAAGTCCGTTAGGGTTTTCCAATCCTACAACTATAAATACGGCATCATTCTCCACCAAAAAAAAATCATCAACAATACAAGTCAAGAAGCAAGTGAAGAATTCCAGAGCAAAGTTCTTCGGCGTTCTTCAAGCGACTTCAAGGGTTCTTCGGCATTTTTCAAGAAGTCCATCAAGAAAAGGCCTTCGGTTCGAGATTAAGGTGCTGAGCCCCTCCAATCAACGTTTTCAAGATACATATTCGAAGGTGTTCGTCGACATTCGTCAAAATCTTCGAAGTTGTTCTTCGAACATCCAATTAAGAAAGCCGTTTGATCCAAAATTAAGCTTTGAAGCCTTTGGGTCAACATTATTCAAGTCAAAGTTCAAAGTCGAAGAAGATCGTAGTCACCTCTGAGTTTCAAGGCATCAAATTGAAGAGAAGAATCAGGGGAATATTAGAGATTGTACCTTAAAATTATTTTGATTTGATAATTTTAATTTATACGAATTATTTTGTGTTTATTTATGTGTACACAAAATTTGTTGTTACACACTCTTATTTAACTATAAAAATTAGTGGGTGTGTGATTGAGCTCATCAGCTTCTCAAAATATTTTATAAGCTATTCAAAAGTATTCGGCAAAATAAAATTATAAACAACCAATAAGACCTAAAACTAAGTTTCAGGGTAGACTATAGTGTCGAGGCACAAAAAATTAATATCCTTACCTATCTCTTTTAAGTAGTAGAAGTGGTAAGTTAGAGTCGATCCCACAAGGAGCAGTCCAATTTTCCGTATTTTACATATTAACTTATTAAAACAAACAAGAACATAAAAGAGGGAGTTTGATTTGATTTTATTATCTAAACTGTTAATCTAGAAGAATGAATTAAAAACAAGCAATAAAAGTTATTTAACTCAAATATATAAAAGATCCCAGCCCCTAATCTAATTATCCCCCTAGTCTGATTAAGTCTTGTAATTAATGCAACTACCCTTGAATTAACTTCTACCCCAAAATCAACGATAAGCTCCGTTGATCCGAATTATCACTTAATTTTAATTAACCAAAATAAGCTCTTTCACTAATCTATCTAACCAAACAATATAAAATAAGCTCTTTAGATCTAATTGGTTAAATGCATTAAAAAAATATGATAATAGGCTAGACAAAGTGTTGGACTCACTGATACACGTGGTGTGTGCATGCATTTAGGTCTATTTACATATGTATTTTGTAGCATTTGTATGTATAATTGATCGAGAATCGTTCATATTTGATATATTGAATCATTTGACATGTATTAGTTTGTTTTTGTAGTCTTTTCATGATTTTCAGGCTAAAATGAAGATTTTGTGAGGTTAAACGAAGAAATGAGTCGAAGAAAGGAAAAGATGGGCATATTGGGCCAAAAGCAAGGCCCAAAACATTGAAGAGCAACACGAGGATTGGACGCGACCGCGTAAAAAAGTGACTCTAGGAGGGAATCCAGAAATTTTGGCACGACCACCAATAGGCAATGCGGTCGCACCACAAGTGGAGGATTCAAGAAGTTTACAGCAGTAGGCTGGGCGTGGTCGCGCCACAACTTGACTCAATCGTGCAAGAAGTCCACCCTAAAGCCCCGAGTTTTGACGGGATTTTTATCCTAATCGCTTAAGGATTTCGACTCCAACTTATAAATAAGGGCCAAGATCAAGTTTTCAAGTATAATCACACATTACATCAGAATTTCTCATACTTTTACATTAGAGTAGAATCTGTGAGAGCGAGAAGACGAAGATCAACGAGCTGAACAATCGGGTTTAATTATTCCTTGTTTACTCTCAATTTCTTGACAATGTTTTCATTACATTCTTGTTTTGATTTGGTAGTAGGCATGAGTAGCTAAACTACTCGTGTCTTAGGATTAGAGAGTAGGATTTTATAACAAAGTTGATTTAATTGTTTAATCTATAGACTCCAATTGTTATTATTTATCTATGTGTTTGGTTTAATCTTATAATTGAATTTAATCTGACCAATTAGGTTTAGTTTACTTGTTTAACGATTCGCTTCGAGAGAAGAAAATTGTTAATAGATGATAACACATAGCGCGATTGTCTATGATCGTGTAGGCAAAGGTCAAGGGGCTGTTAGGAGTTGTTAGGATTAATTGTCTCAAGAGAGTAATTATTTGATTCAATCTGCGATTTAGTCGCTTCGAGAGAAGGGTTAGGTTAATTAAGTACAGCCATATAGATAGATTAACTAGTTTAAATGTTTATAAATTAGAGATTTAATCATCATTAGTGTAATTCCTGAAATCGAAATCATAGGATACATTCTTGTTGATTGGACCCAGGTTTTATTAATTAATTTGGTTTATTAGTTTACATGCAATTTAGTTTATTACTTAATCAATTCTCACAAATTTTAGTGTCTAGTTAGGATAATCATAGAGTAGTAGGGTATCAAGCTACGTTAACCTATTCTCTGTGGATTGACTTTGACTTTCCCTATATACATCTACACTCGTACACTTGCGGTATTTTCGGGTTAGAATTAGAGCCTTTCAAGTTTTCGGCCTCGTTGCCGGGGAATAGGTATAGGGTCTTAGTTTTTATTCTGAGTAACAGGAGGATACTAGACTAGATTTTATTTTTCTGCAATTTGAATTTTTTTTTTATTTAATTTTCTTATTACGTAGTATTTTATTTTTTTTCTTCGATTTTCAGGTTTCGCATGCAAACTAGGTCAAAAGGGAAAGAGCATCTTGTCCTTTTAGATCCTGAGATTGAGGCAATTGCTCGCCAACACCGAACGAGAAAAAAATCCATAGTCGAGATGGATAATGTTCCATAGAATCCGAACCAAGAGGAGGTACTGAATCGAATATTGGGGGCTTAGTCCATCTGGACGATAGAGTAACAAATTTGCAGCAACAACAACCTCCACCACAGCAGCAAAGACGTGCTCAGGTTGTGCAAGATGATGCAAATGAGGACATCACACCCATAAGTGATTGTCTTCGCCCTATGACAATAAGCAGTTCAGAGTAGTGCAACCACCGCCACTGAAAGCCAATAGCTTCGAGTTGAAGCCCGCTTTGATGAACATTGTTCAGCAGAATCAGTTTGGTGGGAGCACACTAGAAGACCCGAATGTGCATCTGAATAAGTTTTGCAGGTTGGCTGAAACGATCAAGATAAATCATGTGCCACACGAGCAAGTAAAGATGAGGTTGTTCCCGTTCTCATTGAAAGACAAAGCCCTTCAGTGGTTTAACTCACTAGATGATGTAGCAGAATGGGAAGACTTAAGCACAAAATTTCTATTGAAGTACTTTCCGCCGAGCAAGATGTTAGATTTGCTGAATAAAATCAATCAGTTTAGGCAAATGGATCAAGAACCATTTGGAGCTTGGGAGCGATTCCGGGATCTTATCCGGAGTTGCTCTCAGCATGGGTTTTCAAAGAAGCAGCAAGTGTGCAAGTTCTACAATTGATTGCTTGTTCAAGCATGGAACCAGGTAGATGCCGCAGCAGGGGGTAGCCTGGTGGAAAATAATGTTAAGGATTGTTATGATCAGCTCAAACTCACACAAGGTAAATGAACAACAAGATTCGAACGAAATCTACCAAGAAACGACCGAACAGTATTCAAGCGCAAGAACAGAATTAAAACAATGAACTCAGGGATTCTACGTGGTTCAATCCAAGATGATCTACATCCACGGAGGTTCTATGCACCTCAATTCACTTCACTACACAACCAATTACAAGAATTACCCAGAAAACTAGTAAACCCCAAATCACAATCCGATTTGGAACAGAAACCCTAGCTATCTAATTCTCTCAATTGCGTAATGCTTACAGAGGGAAAACTATATCAATCTTCTCGCATTTACAAGTGATTACAATGTATATAAGTATCGAAGCTCGAATCTAGAAGATGAGAGAGCAGTAACCAACTTTGACTCAACTGCTCCAAGTTGCAGAAACGGGGCTTTAACAACGATTTTTCTTGCAACGGATTAAAACCGTTGTATCCGACGGTTATAACCAACCTCAACCCGGTTCCCTTTTAACCTCTTCACTGAATTGAGTTCAAACCCGGTTTTGTGTTCCGATTCTTCAAACACCAAACCCGGTTCTGAAATCCTCACAACTTCTACTTCATATAATGAGTCACTTGATGAAATTGAACTAACATCCACAAATCTCCACCTCAATGAACTCAAGTGCATATCCTTACCTCAAAACTGTCTTTGTTCCTTGAACACTAACCACATTGTTCAAGCCTAATCAGGCTCGAGCAATGCACTACCTTGTTCCCAGACACTGCTTTGGTTAAGAAATCAGCAGCATTGTCATTAGTATGAACTTTCTTAACCTCCGCAGACCCTGCATCTATCACATCCCTTGCAAAATGTAACCTGACATCTATATGCTTGGATCTTTCATGGAAAGCCTGGTCTTTTACCAGATGAAGTGCACTCTGATTATCACAGAATATGGTCACACACTCCTGCTTAATTCCTAGATCCTTAAGGATCCCCTTCAACCACACAGCTTCCTTGATTGCTTCTGTCAATGCTATATATTCAGCTTCTGTGGTAGATTAAGCCACTACAGATTGCTGTACACTCCTCCAACTCACTGCAGTACCATATAGAGTAAACACATATCCTGTATTTGATCTTCTGGTATCAACATTCCCTGCAAAATCAGCATCTGCAAATCCTACCAATGGAATAGATACATCTGTCTGTTTCTGAAATCTCAACCCCAGATTAACTGTTCCTTTTAAGTATCTCAACACCTGCTTCAAAGCATCCCAGTGAGCTTTCCCTGGATTTGACATATACCTACTAACCAAAGATACACAATATGCCAAGTCTGGCCTGCTACAGATCATGCCATACATCAAACTTCCAACACCACTTGCATATGGTATATTTCTCATGTATCTGACTTCTTCTGCAGTTCTTGGACTCTGCTCCTTGGACAATTTAATTTGTTGACTTATTAGAATACTCAACGAGTTGGCCTCATGCATCTGAGACCTCTCCACCACTTTCTGAAGATAATGCTTCTGAGACAACCATAAGCTTCCAGAACTCCTATCTCTTATTATACTCATGCCCAAAATTTTCTTGGCATCTCCTAAATCTTTCATGTCAAACTCAGAACTCAACTTCTTCTTCAACAAGTGTATTTTATGCTTACTCCTACTTGCAATAAGCATGTCATCCACATATAGCAACAGATACGCAGGATCAACACTAGTACTCTTATCAAAGTATACACAACTGTCATACAAACTTCTGACAAAACCTACTTTTGACATGAACTCATTGAATTTTTTTATTCCACTGCCTTGGACTTTGTTTCAACCCATATAATGATTTCTTGAGAAAACATACCTTCTCTTCATTTCCTGGAATCACAAAACCCTCAGGCTGTTTCATATATATATTCTCAACCAAGTCACCATGCAAAAATGCAGTTTAAACATCTAATTGCTGCAAATCCATGTCTTCTTGTGTTACTTTTGACAACAATAGTCTGATAGAACAATGTTTCACCACAGGAGAGAAAACCTCATTGAAATCAATACCTTCCCTCTGAGTAAAACCCCTTGCCACCAATCTTGCTTTATATATTATCCTTTCTGAGTCTCCAACTTCAATTTTCTTCTTATATATCCACTTGGAACTTACCAACTTCTGACCTTTAGGCTTATCAACCAGTTTCTAAGTACCATTCCTTTCCAGAGATTCCATTTCTTCCACCATTGCACTAACCCAATACTCACTTTCACCACCACTGACTGCTTTTTTGAAGTTATGTGGTTCCTGGTGTTCTATGTCTTCAGCAATACTCAGTGCATAATGTACACTCCCAGCCTGCCCATAGAAGTCTGGTCTTTGAATTTGCCTCCTTGGTCTATCTCTGGCAATACTATAGTTTCTTAAATTTGTATTTCTGGACTGCACATCTTCTTCTTCTGATGAGCTGTCACTTGAGTGTTCACTCAATTTCTCAACCCTTTGAGAATTAGAATCTATCTGAGTCTCCACCTGAACTGATAATCTTTCTGCTTCAGTAGTTCCATCATGTTCTTCTTGGCTTCCAGTGCAGTGATATCCCATAACTGATTCATTGAACTTAACATCTCTACTTATCATGAGTTTCTGATTCCCAGGTTCCAAGCACCATAACCTGTATCCTTTTATTCCTTCTGGATACCCCAAAAACACACACCTGTATGCTCTTGGATCAAGCTTGTCTGACTTCATATGTGCATAGGCCTGGCATCCAAACACCTTCAAACCTACATAACTTGGAACTCTACCACTCCACACTTCTTCTGGTGTTTTAAACCCTAGAGATGATGAAGGTGATCTATTGATTAGATAACATGCTGTATTGATTGTTTCTCCCCAAAAAACCTTTGGCAGTCCAGCATCAATCAACATACATCTCACTCTTTCAAGTATAGTTCTGTTGAATCTTTCTGCAACTCCATTCTGTTGAGGATTCATTAGAACTGTTCTATGTCTTGTAATTCCTCTCTCATCACAGAAATTTGTAAACTCAGTAGATAGATACTCTAAGCCATTGTCTGTTCTTAAATGCTTGAGTTTCTTACCCCTTAAAGTTTCCATCTGAACTAGCCATGTCCTGAATTTAGTGAAGGCAACACTTTTGTTTCTTAACACAAACACCCACACTTTCCTGCTGAAGTCATCAATTACAGACATGAAATATCTTACTCCTCCATGAGTTTCAGTTCTGGGTGGTCCCCAGATATCTGAGTGAACATAATCTAGAGGTTCTTGAGTAATGTGTATCCTATTAGCATAAGGCAACTTCTGTGATTTACCTAATGCACATTTATCATAAAATTCAAGTGTCTCCTCTTTCCCCAATGTGCCCTAACCTTTTATGCCACAGTGTTAATTCATTCTTGCCTAGAATGTTTCGCACACAACTAACCACAGGTTTTCCCATCAAAATAAGCAGAACATTATGTTGTCGTCCTTTGATCACCAGTTTGTTCCCTTTTGTTATGTGTAACTGACCATCTACTGACTTGAATTCACACCCAGTAGCAATGAGAGATCCTAAAGAGATTAAGTTTCTCTTAAGACCAGGCACATACCTCACATTGGTGATTGTTCTTGTAATTCCATCAAACATATTGATGTTTACTGATCCAGTGCCTTGAACTCTGCAGGATTGATCATTTCCTAGTAATACACACCCTCCATCTTCTTTCTTGAGATTCTGAAACCATTCTTCATGAGGACACATCTGGAAAGAGCAACCAGTGTCCAATACCCACTCCATCTCCATTATTGACTCAGTAACATTCAGGACTTCTGGTGTGTCCTCTTCATGTTCAACTGTAGCAGCTTCAGCACCCTGGCATTTCTTCTTCTTCATCTTCTGTGGATAATCCTTCTTTAGGTGCCCAATTTGCTTACGCTTGAAGCACTTCCTGTTTTCTACCCACTCTCCAGATTTCTTCTGAACATTATTGCCACTCATTTAAGTTCTTTGAGGTTTGGCCCTTCTTCTTTTGGTAGTTTCTTCTGAACTTAATGTTTAATCCTTCACCAGATTGAGTTACTTTCTTGTCTCCCTGGTTCTGCAAACATTTGATCTTCAAAGCAGTAATAATTGAGTCATAACTCAACTTATCCTGCCTCCCAAACATCAGAGTGTCTCTGAAGCTCTCCATAGATCTTGGTAAAGCATTTAACACCATTAGAGCTTTGTCATCATCTTCCATTGTTACCCCAAGATCGAAATTTTGTAAACTCATCTAGTTGATCAGGAATTTCCTTTTCCTCCAAAAACTTGAAAGCTAGTAATCTCTGCTTGAGAAACAACTTGTTTGACATTGACTTGGATTGATAGAGATCCTCCAGTTTGGTCCAGGCCTCAATTGCATTCATGCACCTTGATACTTCTCACAAAGGCTTATCACCAAGGCACAAAATGATCAGGCTCAATGCCTTCTGGTTTATTTCACCATATTTGGGTTTCTCAGACTCTATCCACTCATTTTCTGGCTTGAGAGCATTTACCAACCCATTCTGCACCAAGATCGCCTTCATCTTGATCTTCCATAGGTAGAAATCATTTTTCCCTGAGAATTTGTCCAGGTCCATCTTCATTCCTGACATCCTTTCCTGCTTCTTGCATGAGAATGTTTCCCACAGACGGCGCCACTTGTTATGATCAGCTCAAACTCACACAAGATAAATGAACAACAAGATTCGAACGAAATCTACCAAGAAACGGCCAAACAGTATTCAAGCGCAAGAACAGAAATAAAACAATGAACTCAGGGATTTTACGTGGTTCGATCCAAGATGATCTACATCCACGGAGGTTCTATGCACCTCAATTCACTTCACTACATAATTAATTACAAGAATTGCCCAGAAAACTAGTAAACCCCAAATCACAATCCGATTTGGAATAGAAACCCTAGCTATCTATTTCTCTCAATTGTGTAATGTTTACAGGGGAAAACTATATCAATCTTCTTGCATTTACAAGTGATTACAATGTATATAAGTATCGGAGCTCGAATCTAGAAGATGAGAGAGCAGTAAACAACTTTGACTCAACTGCTCCAAGTTGCGAAAACGGGGCTTTAACAACGGTTTATCTTGCAACGGATTAAAACTGTTGTATCCGACGGTTATAACCAACCTCAACCCAGTTTCCTTTTAACCTCTTCACTGAATTGAGTTCAAACCCGGTTTTATGTTCCGGTTCTTCAAACACCAAACTTGGTTCTGAAATCCTCACAACTTCTACTTCATATAATGAGTCACTTGATGAAATTGAACTAACATCTACAAGGATGCGTTCCCAGTCTTCGATGCACTGGCTAGAACCAGCTATCAGTGGCCGAATGAGAGAAATTAGCCAAGAAGAGTGGCTAGTATTGTAGAAGCAGAGCCGTCAAGAATGAGTCGATTGATGTTCTTACATCTCAGTTGACTGCGCTGACAAACCAAGTAAGTATGCTAACTAGTTTGACGTTAGCACATCACATTGATACCTCAGCCCAGCAACCATCAGAATAGGAAGATGTTGAAGAGGTTAACTTCGTAAATCAGAGAAACTTCAATAACTGCTAGAATAACCAGCCGAGGCATAATCAATATCCACCTAACCAGAATCACTAAAACTTCTCTTATGGCAACACAAAGAATTCGCTTAATCTACCGCCGGGTTTTTTCGTCACAAATGGTATGATAGATGAAGGCCAAAAGCCGACACAAGAAGAGATAATACAGTCACAGTTTGCAAAGTACGATGAAAAAATAGCTCAACTGGAGAGAAAGATGGATGGAAGATTTATTGAGCTAAACAAGAAAGTGACTAGTCAAGGAGTGGAGATCAAACAGTTGGGAGAGAATATGAAAGAAATATCCAGCAACCTAAGTCAATTGATAAAGATTGCTGGGGCTCAACACAAGCAAGGACAATTTCCCAGCGACACCGTCATCAACCCGAAGGAGAAGTATAATACTGTCTACTCAAGGGGCGAGACTGAACAAGAGAGTCAACAGCCGAAGGAAGCTGAAAAGGGGATTTAACAAACCTAAGAGGAGATGGTCGAATCTTAGTTTGCACCGCCAAAAACGAAAAAAAGTCCACGAATACATACCTCCCATTCCATTCCCTCTAGCAGCTATAAAAAAGAGGAATGAGCAACTCTGCATCGAACATGCTAAGCTTTTGGAAGAATGTGAAGCTAAGAAGAAGTTGGAAAATGAGGAATGGGCAGAGAGGAAGAGATTAGCAAGAGAGAAAGCAGGACATCAAAAGAAAGAAAGTAGCGACGAAAAAGATAAGATAATGCTACTTTTTTCTTTTTAATGATTCATCTGAATTGGATTTACATGATAATATCTCTGCTAATCAAGTTTCTTTAGAATGTTCTAGTACGTTTTCTGTAGTGCAGAACTAACCCGAGGAAGAAATTGAGAATAAGGGGGTCATGAAAGAGTCTCCAGTTAGAAGTGTCATAAAAGCTGATTGTAAGCTAAAGGACTAAAAGACAATGCACGGTGAGAAAGAGGCAAAAAAGAATGAGGACGCGAGTCCCCCCAGAGTCCACAAATACTCACACAAAAAGGGCAACCAAAAAGAAATATCCAGGGAGTTTTTCCATATCATGTTCTATTGGTAGTCAAGTGTTCAAAAATATGTTGTGTGATTTAGGATCGAGTGACAATTTAAAGCCTCTTAAAATGTATGCGCAATTAGGAATAAGGGTAGTAAAGCAATTCTTTACTACTATCCAATTGGCAGATGAATCAGTACTAACGCTATTGGGAGTAGTAGAGGACTTGCTTATTCGAGTTGAAAATTTTGAATTCCCTAGCGATTTTCTAGTTGTTGACATGCAAGGGAACATGGACGTCCCTTTCATTTTAGATCGACCATTCTTGGCAACAAGTCAAGCTGTGATCAACATGCCTAAAGGGAAGTTGACGTTTCGTATCCAAAACGAAGTAGTCACATTCTCTATTTATAATAGGTCAAGTCTAAAAGAAAAGGACAAATGTTTTGTTGTTTATACTACTGTGAAGAGTCCTGAGTTGCTAAATAAAGTCTTAATTAATCCAAGGGCAAGTAAAGATAGTTGGTTGGGCCTTGGATAATAAAAAAACCAAGAGGGTCGTCGGGCTGAAGACGTAAAATTTAGGGCTTGTCGGGAGGCAACCCAATGTTTACTGTTTTCCGTAATTTTTGTTGTTTTTATTGTTTTTATTTATTTTATGTTTTACTGGTATTTTTAGTGTTTCTATGATTTTAGTGACCAACATTGACGAACCAAGAGCGAACGAACATGATAGCAAAAAGTATGGGTTGAAAAGACAAAAAAAAAAAAAAAAAAGCCTAGCTCACAAAGAAGGGCAACATGACCGCACCTCAAAGGGACGCATCAAATTCATCTGGGAAAGCAATTCACATTGATATGGGCAACGCGGTCGTGTCACTACTCGATAAAGTCGTGCCATAATACGCCTAGAAAATTCATTATGAGATTACTCGATGCGGTTGCGTTAGTTCAAACACTGAGTTAAATTAACCCGCTTCAGGTTCACTAAGATGACTTCAAGAAAAGCTTGCACTAGCAAGAGTTTGGAGACAACAACAAGATGTCCGTTGAGATGCATTGGTCCAATTTTAGAGCCAACACGCTTACAAACCACCACCACTGCAATGATCTATGAGTTGAGAACCAAGACGTACCACTCTTTTCTTACAAACTTGGCTTTCGACCAAGTTCAGGGGAGGGGTGAATAGTGGGATGACTTGCCAGCTATTTATAATTTTTGTATGATAAGTGCTTTGTCTTCGCCGCTTGTTTATTTCCTTGATTTGTGTTGTGTGTTGGTATTTCTATGGTTTAGTCATTGGGTCTGTGAGCCCATTTGTGTGTTCTTTGCATTGCTAGTCATGTTGGCCATAGTAGTCTTATTTTTTAAGTTGTTATTTTGTTTGTTGGAGTCTAGAAATAATGAACCTGAGTAGTAGTCGGTTGAATAAAAAAAAAAAAGTAATTTAGGGAAACGATGGACGATGGTGTGTTAATGATGAAGTGATTATAAGTGAAATAGTGATAAATTAGCACACAACAGAGTATGAGAGGTAATTTGAGACGAAATTGAGCTTGAACTTAGAATATTTGATCAAAAGTAACCTTGTGAGACTTTGAGCCTATTTCTACTCCTATTTTTGGAGTAATATGATTTCTTTTGGTGTGGTTTTGATTGGATATGTTTAATAGTCTCTAGAACTTGCCTTGAGTCTTTACTATGAATGTGTCGAATATATGTTGTGATTTAGGAAATGATATTAGGCAGTTCTTATTTTTAGCCCTTTTTTTAGCCTTGAAAAGTTGTCCTTTGTACCAAAAGTCATAATTTACCCCTAGTTAGCCCATTTGAGCTAAATAGCCATTATTTCATAAGTCCGACATTACAAGCCGAAAACCTTTCGATAAAAACCTTTGGCCTTAACTGGATTAATCAAGTAAGATGGAGGAGGATTGGAAGGTAGTTGGGTAAAAACTTTGGGAAGGAAAAGGAAACCTAGTGGATAGTCAAAAAGATGAAAGGAAGAACAGAATGATAGGTGCAAAGATGAGAAGAATAGTCACTCCTAGTTCAAAAAGAAAAGAAGAAGAAGAAGAAGAAGAAGAAGAAGAAGAAGAAGAAGAAGAACAAAAACTTGGAAAAACAAAATAATATATATATATATTTTTATAGTTTGTTCATAATATTGAGGAGAGGTTAGGAAATAAAGTGCTTACTTGCTGAATTGAATAGAAAAGTCGAGTAGTCCCAAGATGTGGTACCCATGCAAAGGAAAATCACTTAAGTTGTAAGAACTTGAGAAGGTGAAGAAGTCACTTTGCGGGGTGATTTTCTGAAATATGACGAGTGAGATTGAGTGATTGTATTGAGGGGTAGTCGGGTTAAGAGTAACTTGATTAGTCCAAAAATAATCACTTTTGTCTTAATGTACCTCACCTTACCTTAAGCCCAAATTACAACCAAACAAAAGACTTTTTTTATCCTTTGCCACACATATCGAGTACGAGGTCTAGTTTAGATAATTGGCAAAGCTTATGATAGACTTTGCATATAGTTCAATTTGAGTGGAAATATGCTTTAACCTAAACACTTGAGAGATGAGTGAAACACTTACCCTGTGAGGATTGAATAGTTCGAAAGTTCAAAGTCTCGAAAATAGTTGATTTTTGCGTTGTCGCATATGCTCAATTACACTGTGTTGCTTAGCTTTTTGAGAAAATCAATCTGAAACTTGATTCATCGTCTACTCGCCCTAAATACATGTGGTCTAGTTCTATTTATTTGTATGTTGTTCGAGACGAACAATAGTTTAAGTTTGGGGGATTTTGATACACATTATGTATGCATGCATTTAGGTCTATTTACATATGTATTTTGTAGCATTTGCATGTATAATTGGTCGAGAATCGTTCATCTTTGATATATTGGACCATTTGGCGTGTAATGGATTGTTTTGTAGTGTTTTCATGGTTTTCAGGCTAAAATGAAGATTTTGTGAGGTTAAACGAAGAAAGGACAAGATGGGCCATATTGGGCCAAATGCAAGGCCCAAAACGTTGAAGAGGCAACACGGCTACGCCAGGATTAGACGCGGCCACATCAAAAAGTGGCTCAAGGAGGGAATCCAGAAAGTTTGACGTGATCGCGCCAATAGGAATTGCAGTCGCGCGAAAAGTGGACGGGTTCAAGAAGTTTACAGCAGTAAGCTGGGTGCGGTCGCGCCGCAACTTGACTCGTTCGCGCCAGAAGTCCTCCCTAAAGCCAATCCAGGTTTTGATGGGATTTTTTATCCTAATCCCTTAAGGATTTCGACCCCAACTTATACATAGAGGCCAAATTCGAGTTTTCAAGTATAATCACTCATTACATCAGAATTTCTAGTTCAACCCCCGCTTCTGACCCCTAAGAAGAAGGCCAGGGATCTTTCAATCCAGGAATAGATCAGGCGGGACCGTCACACAGTCAGTTCTCTGAACCTGCATAGACATAATGATGAGGCAGGCATAATTCGGACACGACCGAGCGGTCCGGGAGTTTGTGGTCACGAACCAAGACATTCATTTTTTAAATGAGGACGCAAGCGGACTAGTCCTACCGCATAACGATGCATTGGTGATCGTGGAAAATATCAATGGAACCTTGGTCCACCAAACAATGGTGGACACAGGAAGTTATGGTAATGTTTTTGTTCCTCAACACTTTCAAAAGATTGGGACAACTCCATTTTTACCTAGAGCCTTGCCCCGAAGTAATTAGGGGTTTCGGGTCAGAGATGGTCCGCCCAATAGGACAAATCACATTACCAGTCCGACTAGAGGAACGTCCCACAGCTTAACTTTCAAATTGTAGATCAACCTTCAAGCTATAATTGTATGCTGGGAAGACCATGTTTGATGGCTTATAAAGCGGCGGTGTCCATCTACCATTACTGTTTGAATTACCCAACGCCAGATGGAGAGATCACCGTAAGAGGCGATCAAGTGAATGCTCGGGAATGCACTTTCAATATCCAGCCATACGAGCTGAATATGGTAGAACCATAATTCATGGAGACCGAAAAACGGCCTCCACTTCTGCCCGATTTCCCGGGCTTAGGAGATTTGGAGTGGGAACCCCTCGACCCTCGGAAAGCTCCCAAACGAAAAAGGGCAGAACTTGCGGAGGAGCTTGCCACGGTCCTGGTCGACCCCGATCGACTAGAAATTGAAGTGGTTATCGGAGCCGAGTTACAAGAACCAGAGCGGACGACCCTACTTCTGATCTTACAGAATAATTTAGATGTCTTCGCTTGGTCCCATAAAGACATGGTCGGTGTGGACCCAGAAGTAATCACACACCGGTTAAACATAAATCCGGAAGCACGACCAGTCAGACAGAAGCGTCGCCGGTTTAGCCCAGAAAAATATGACGCACTTGAGTGCGAAGTTCAGAAGGTACTGGCGAACGGTCTGGTGAGGGAGGTCTTCTATCCAGAGTGGATAGCCAACCCAGTCCTGGTAATAAAGCCAAATTTAATGTGGCGAATGTGCATAGATTTTACGGACCTCAACAAGGCATGTCCAAAAGATAGCTTTCCACTCCCCCACATTGATCAATTAGTGGACGCGACCGCCGGCCATGAGCTTATGAGTTTTATGGACGCATTTTCAGGATATCATCATATCCCAATGTACCCGGAGAACCAAGAAAATACCGCATTCGTTACCGATCGCGGACTTTTCTGCTGGACGAAGATGTCGTTCGGCTTAAAGAATGCGGGAGCGACTTACCAAAGGTTAGTAAATAAAATGTTTGCTCAACAAATTGGCAAGACAATGGAGGTTTATGTTGACGATATGTTGGTCAAAAGTCAACATAAAGGAGATCACGTATGCCACTTGGCAGAAGCGTTTGCAATCTTAAGACGATTTCGAATGAAGCTGAACCCGAAAAAATGTGGGTTTGGAGTATCTTTCGGAAAATTCTTGGGGTTTATTGTAAGTCAAAGAGGTATTAAAGCAAATCCACGGAAGATCCAAGGCATCCTAGACTTGCACCCACCCCAGAGGGTAAAACATGTGCAATCCTTGGCCAGAAAGGTAGCAACATTAGCTCGATTCATATTAAAATCCTCGGAAAGGTGCAAACCATTCTTCTAGGCAATAAAGAAAGGAAAGGAGTTCTTTTGGGATGATCGATGTACCCAAGCCTTGGAAAAATTGAAAGAATTTTTCAATCACTGCCACTCTTGTCCAAAGCCCTCGACGGAGAGATGCTCGAGTTATACCTTGCCGTGGCAAATGGAACCGTGAGTGCAGTTCTCGTTCGAAGCAAGGAAGGACAACAACGATTGGTCTACTACGTAAGCCAAGCTTTACACGAAGCAGAGGTTCGATATACAGCTATCGAAAAATTGGCTTACGCGCTGGTGATCGCAGGTCGAAAGTTAAGGCCATATTTCTTCGAGCACACTATAAGAGTTCTCACGAACTATCCCCTGCGATCAATCTTACAAAGACTGAACGTGGCAGGCAGATTGTTGAAGTAGGCGGTCGAACTCGGGCAGTTCGAGATACACTATGCCCCCCGGACGGCCATCAAAGGACAAGCCCTGGCTGACTTTATCCTAGAATTCACTCCGGCCATAAACGAGCAAAAGATTGAATAAGAGACATGGGATCTCTATGTAGATGGGTCATCGACCGCTCAGAGGGCCGGAGCGGGGATAGTACTCCTCAATCCCCAGAAGCAGTATCTCAGTTCAACTATACGATTCGATTTCCATGCCACCAACAACGAGGCGGAATATGAAGCCATCTTATACGGAATGAACACTGCCAGATCGTTGGGCATTAATAAGGTATGCATTTACAATGACTCTTAGCTAGTAGTTCATCAAATAAATGGAGAGTATGAAGCAAAAGAAGAAAAAATGAAGAATATTTAAATATGGTCTGAGAAAAAACAAAAAGCTTCACAAAAATTAAGTTTCAGCAAATCCCAAGAGTCCGAAATGCACAAGCGGACGCCTCGCTCGACTAGCCACCTCCGAAGGGGCTGAAAACCTGACTTCACTAGTGTTTCTTCGAGCAGAAACCCCTTTCATCCAACAGGATGAAGCTATGCAGGTTGAAGAGAATCAAGATGGATGGATGATCCCCATAGAACGATACCTCAGAACCGGAGAACTTCAGTCAGGTTGTTTGGAGGCGCATCAACTCCGCATGCGGTCAACACGATACACCCTGGTAGACGAAACGCTCTACAAAAGAGGGTATGCGATGCCACTATTAAAGTGCGTTCCGGAGTCAGAACAACCATATGTGATGGCAGAAGTTCATGAAGGGGTATACGGGAATCACACTGGAGGACAAGCCCTTGCACAGAAAATACAAAGGCAAGGCTATTTCTGGCCAACACTAAAAAAAGATTCTATTCAATATGCCAGATCATGCCCCCAGTGCCAAAGGCACGCACCCTTCATTCGACTCCACCCGGAGATGATAACGTCCGTCCGGATCCCATGGCCCTTTGCCAAGTGGGGAATCGACCTCATAGGGCCATTTCCAAAAGCTAAGGTGGGATTCACACAGGCGATCGTAGCAATCGATTACTTTACAAAGTGTCCAGAAGCCGAAGCCTTAGCGAAGATCACCCATAAAAAAGTCGAGGACTTTATCTGGAAAAATATAATCTGCCGATTCGGAGTACCCACTTCGTTTGTAACTGATAACGGAAATCAATTCGACAACCAGCCGTTCAGAAATTTATGCGCCGACCTCAACATCAAAGCCCACTTCACCACGCCATACCACCCACAGTCGAACGGTCAAGTTGAAGCGGTCAACAAAGTCTTGAAGCACACTCTGAAAACTCGCTTGACCGAAAAGAGGGGATATTGGGCGGAGGAACTCCCGGGCGTATTGTGGTTGTACCGAACGACCCACATATCGTCAACCGGAGAAACTCCTTTCAACTTGGTCTACGGCACCGAGGCAGTCATCCCAGTAGAGATTGAATCTCCAACACTAAGAATAACACTTCGAAGACCGAACCAACAGCGAAGGAATACAGGCACAACTAGAATTTCTTGAGGAACGGAGATTGTAAGCAGAGAATCGTAATATTACGTATAAACGGCGCTTGGAAAGATACCACAATAAACAAGTAAAAATTCGAAAATTCCAAGTAAGCGATCTGGTGTTGAAGAAAGTCCACTCACCAGCCCAAACAGGGGTGTTTAGTCCGAACTGGGAAGGACCTTACAAAGTCATCCGATGCGTAGCGAACAGGGCATACGAACTAGAAGATTCGAGCGGCAAAAAGTTACCTCATCCATGGAATGCCTTGAACTTGAAGAAATATTACCAATAGGGAATCCAATGTACAAATATCTTGTAAAGAATGAGTACTTATGAATAAAGAGTATCTTTCTTCTCTCCAAATTGTTCTTAGATTTTAAAAGACTCGTCCATGGATGAGCACGAAAAGACTCGTCCACGGACGAGCATGAAAAGAATTGTCTCAAGACAAGCACGGAAAAACTTGTCTTAAGACAAGCACGAAAAGAGTCGTCATAAAATGAGTGCGAAGAGACTCATCCAAAAGGTGAGCACAGCGAAACTTGATTAAATAAAGAAGTATACAAAGAAAAACTTGAAACAACGAAAGAGGGACATTCACTTAAATTGAGTTGTTTACAAAATGTACAAAAAATTACAACTAAAAGTTTTCAGGGATACTTGATGGTGGGTTGATCTAGAGACCTTCTAGGTCTTCAGCAGTTGGACGACCGCCGAACAGAGCCTAGTCATCATCATCCAGGACTTCCTTGTGAGCGTTCCTCGTCACAAAGCGACCTAAGCTCTTCTGGAGTCCCGTGAGATAGACCCCTTGCTCAGACAGCACTCTAGCCACGCCCATGTATGCTTGAACGAAACCAGTGTTCGCCATAACGGTCCCCTCAGTATCATCAAACTTTTCGACCGCTGCTGCAATGGCCGTCTCTCTTTCAGACCGCTCCACCAACCTAGCTTCCTCGATCTTGGTTGCCATCTCCGCTTCCAACTCGTTTAAGGTCTCTTCAAGTTTATCCTTAGCAGCAGTGGCTTCCGTCTTAGCAACGACCGCTTCCACAACCAGGAGCTGTGAAGCAGCGGCATTCGCAAGGGCACGGTCTCTTTCCTCTTCAGCACACTTGAGTGCTTCCTTGAGTTAGATCACCTCAGCTTCAGCAGCTTTTCTTTTACTCTCTTCCTTGAGGCACAACTAACGAGCCTTAGCCAAAATTGGGTTGGAAAGAGCATCCCCAGACACTTCATCATGGGCGGCCATAAGGAAGTTGAGAGACCGCCCCAGGTGCACAAGGCCCGCTTCCAGCTTACCTCCAAAGGTAAGAGAAGACTCAGTCTTGGCCAAGTGCTTAGTCCATCCCTATACTGGAACCTTGACCGCTCCCTTTAAATAAATCGCCTCGAATGCCGCACGGTCGGGTGACCGAGATTGTTGGTAGTTTCTTAGAAAAGACGGCTGCTTGCACCATCAATACCTCGCTTCTCAAGGGCGGCCACCTTCCTGCTATCCCATCCCAAGAAAGAAGAATTCGGAAGAGGGGCGGAGCTTGAAGACCGCACTTGAGTCTTGGATCGGGATCGTTTCGGAACAGATGGGGTCGCCTCTTCAATAGACCTCCTCTTGTGTCCGACCTCAGAAACCGTCTATGTCGCAGGAGCCGGAATTCGCACTTCCGTAATTGGGGAGATTTCTGGGGGATTCTCTGTGGCGACCGCAGTAGGTGTGTGACCCCGGAGTCCTGAAGAAGACTCAATTCCCTGAGAGGCTTGGTATTTTTTCCACTTTTTGATTTCTCCCCTTCAGTACAACCTTTCATTTACTGACATATCGTCAAAAGCCATGGGAGGGATAGGCTCTGTCATCACCGCGGGCTCAGTGCGCCTCCAGGGACCGCAGTAATGGGGGTGACTTCAAGAGTTGGCTGGCCATTGGAGGATGAATCTCGAAATCTACAATTATTAACCTTTGTTAGGTAAATAACGTAAATAAAAGAAGGAAACCTGTTGACGCACACTTACCAAGGTTTGGCGGAAGAGTATGATAAGGGGTGGGAAGTAGTCCGTAATCACCCTGCTTCCGATGTGTGGTATAAAATAGGACGTCAAAAGGTCTATTATGATTCTTCGCACAAAGTTCTTTCAGATTCGTCTTGAACACTGTTGATGGAACGACTGGCTTCTTACGATCTGCAAAACAAAAGAAGAGGGAGGGTAAGATCAGTAGAATTAAGGAACAAAGAAACTTTATGAAAGAAACGTACCACGACAAAAAGAGTAATCAGTAAGAATTATAATTCGGTCATAACGATTGCCTTAATCGGTGCCGGTGACGCCTAATCCCCTCCTACGAAGAACCACTTATCTTTCCAACCAGAAACTGAGTCTTTCGGATGACCGATCAATTTCTGTCCTACCCTTGGAGTCACATAATACCACCTTGGCAAGGTATGGTCATGCTCCACAAACTTATAAATACTGCCCGTCTCTTTGGGTGTGGGGGCAGGAAGACCGTTCGATCGGAAAAGGCAAACTGTGGCACATAGTATGTGCCAACCATTCGCAACCAATTGAGAAGGGGCAACCCCCCAGTATCCGAGATAGGCACTAAAGATCGCAGGAGGAGGGAACTGGACCCCTCCTTTCAGTGACCACAGAGTGAAGGCAACACAACCCTTCGACGGCTGATCGGCCCTCTCAGAAGGATTTGGGACATGGAAACGAACATTCCCAGGAACCTCTGCGGCACTCGCAGCGTCAAAGAGGTCCTCCGCAGTCACCGTGCTGGCAAATTCACTTGCACCAAATGGAGATCGATCGTCAAAAGGTCTCACAGGGGGACGACTTGTTGAGTCCAAATCAAAGTTAGGTATGCGGACGCTCCTTTCAAGTACCAGCTCCTTTGGATATTTCCAAAAGGGAAAACCCGCAACATATGCACTCAGATCTAAACCTTTATCCCAGATAATATTATCTTTCAAACCAGATTCGGCTTCCCCGCTGCCTTCACATCCTAAACCTAAACTTTTTTCTAATTCATCAGCAAACGCAACAACGTCCTCCTCATTTATAGGAGCGGTTGTCGGAGTTTCCAAAAGCTGATTCGCAAGGCGCCCTGCGTCAGCACTGTTTCCATTTAAAGTTCGTCTAATATCAGCATGCATGTAACCCGCTTCCCTCAAGTCTTTAATATATTTTTTCGTCTCCTCCGAAACCTCCCCTTCCCATTCAAAACTAGAGACACTTACCCCCTCATCCTCTACACTTTTGGATTCAACCTCAACAGGAGGATTGGCCCTAATCTCCCTCCCACTAATGGAACTTGAACTTGATGAAGATATAACAATATAAATACGAAACGAAAATTACCTTGAAAAGTCACCGCGGATGGTCTACATTAGAAATCAGAAAGGCACAGCAGAAACAACAGTAAAAATCGCTCTGAGGAAATAAAGAAGGTAGAAAAAATAAATGAGTCAACTAAAAGTCTATTTATAGTGGAGTAAAATCAGCAAAATCAATGGCTCGGATCAGAAAGAAAGAAACGACCACGATGCAACCCCAGCAAAAAAACAAACACAGCTCAACACGTGTCCGCGAGTGGACCACACGCGCGCACACGAAACGTCGCGCCTAAAAAAGCAAACCATCAAATCAACCCAAGATGTATGCGGTCAGTAAATCTCCATTTGAATTTGAAAACAGACCGCTTTCCCGCTTTAAAAAAAAAAAAAAAAGGAAAAAAGAGAAGAAGAAGAAGAAGAAAAGTCCGAATAAATTAGGAGATCGTCGTTACACACTCCGCTCCCCAAACTTAGGGGGGCACTTGTGGATATCAGCCTAAAATAAATTATAGATCGGAAATGATGGCGCTTGGGCCAGACCCATATAGGCTTGGCCATCAACTAAACAAATCAAATTCTCGACCACCAAACAAGCACACTGTGGGCTCAACGAAGGACTGAGTACACTGTTCCACCCAGACCGCTACCCCTGTCCGCAACAGCAATCCACCTGGATTCCAACAACGACCGTGATTGCCGACCGCTATCATCATTGCAACATCAGAATAACACATGGCCAGGATGATGTTCCAACTCAGCAAGGAAGCTCCACGTAGACACCAACCATCTGGCACCAACTATGACACTTGGCGGACACGTGTCAATCATGCAAGAGCTACTTCCAAAGGCCATAAATACCCCAACATCCCCATTGTAATAGATCACCAGAAAATAGAGAGAGAAAAGACATATGAAAGAGAGAATAGAGACAAGAAATATTGTACTGCAGAATTTGTATATTAACACGACCAATCAATAAAGATATCATACTTTGTCCACAGACTCGTATAATTAACTTTCCAACTTTACACGACCGACCGCTGAACCGGTCTTCACTTTGTGGTAACGGTCTACGCACAAAACAACCATTTTAATTCCTAACAAACACCATTAACTAAGCTACTTAAGAAAACCTATCCACAAGAATCAAACTAGAACCAAGCTCTAAGCGCAAAGGTTAGTATTATTGCTTATACTTTAATAAATAAATAATGAAAGAAAAATTTCGTAAACTGATTTTTCTTTTTTTCGTTTCTTTTGGGATAAAAAGGCTAAAAATACGTGTGAAACGTTACACCATGTCGCCGTCGTGTGATGAAAAGGTATCATTTTTTTTAAAAAAACTATCACTTTTATTCAATAGTGTATGACTTTCCTGTGAAGAAAATGTATAATTTTTTTTAAAAAATATCACTGGAAAAATATCAAATTTATTTACCGAATTTATCACTTTCATTTGCAAATGTATAAACTTTTTAAGAATATTACTTTCATTTATAAAAGTATTACTTTAAAATATCATCTTTATCTATAAAATTATTATTTTATTCTGTAAAAGTGTATTCCACATTTTGCCTCACCGGCGGTCACACACCAGACTCACTCATCTTTTGGGAGTTCATTTTTTAGGAAGTAAATCTTCCCATTACGCCATCTCCAACCCATCATCTATAAATAGTGTGAATTCCTCACTTTTGTGTATACCATCTCCAAATCAACTCTATTCCACTAAATTTATAGTTTTGTGTAAACCATCTCCAATCCATTTTATACTAGAAGAATACTTCTTATTTTATTTATAAATAATTATTTACATTTTACTTACTATAAAAAAAC
This sequence comes from Ajuga chamaepitys, assembly GCA_958295605.1. NCBI lineage: Eukaryota > Viridiplantae > Streptophyta > Magnoliopsida > Lamiales > Lamiaceae > Ajuga > Ajuga chamaepitys. The sequence continues at coordinate 25,991,833 of OY282495.1, read as the reverse complement.
AACGCTATTTATTTTAGTTAAAATTTATTAATAATTTCACATTTAAAGATAAAACATTACATTCAACACCATGAAAATAAAAAATTTACATAAAAATATTAATATTAATAATTCTACATAACAAACAAAGTTAGATACTAACATTTCCATGTTCATCCCAAAAAGGTCAATCAATACCTTTCGCAGTGCAAAATGAGCATTTTTATCCTCGATTTTCTATGTCGGGCGAGGAAATCTTGAAAACGGGCATCTTCATCCGCAGCCATGTTTACTTTTGGATTTGGTGCTTCCACGAATTCTCTAATCGGTGTGGAATCTTCGATAATCATATTGTGCAAAAATAATACATGTGGTCAAGATATCGTGAAGCGCCTGTTTTTTCCAATATCGCATAGGGCCCGTCACGATCGCAAACCGCGGCACTATTGTAGGACTCCAAATGCACGCTCGACATCTTTTCTTCAGGTTTCTTGCTTTGCTGCAAACAATCTTCTTTTTTTATCACTGGGGGCATGGATTGTTTGCACAATAGTGGACCATTTGGTGTAGATACCATCAGCTAGATAGTATCCCCGGTCGTATTATTTCCCCGAATAACAAATTTTCCAATTAGAAATGGTAAAAGCTCAAAATAGCTCAAAAAATTTGCACATGGCAAAACTTCATGAGGAAAATAAATATCCAACTCTACATAATTTTGTTCATAGTGAACAGAAAAGGATAATGGAAAAAGGGAACCAACAAGAATGCCAAGCATCTCAACCTACTTTTGGGTCCTTGGTCAATACTTTGATGGTCTCAGAGGAACGGATGATGACTTGCTGCCTTACTAATTTTTTTTTTCTTGAATTGTCATGTACTTTTAGCTTAAGCTTTCTGTATTTTGTTTTAATATAAGCTTTTAATTTTTTTTTCAATTTATGCAATTTGTATTTCCAACATTGTCACCTTTGTATTGTTGTAATGAAGTTTTTGATATGTCAACGTTTTGTGCTTATTATTTTGCAATTTGATGTAACTAGTAGTTTATCTTATTATTGATTAATTATTTTTAAATATGCAAGATCAATAAAAAAACTTAAAAGATTAAATTATGAGTCTCAATTTTAAGTGATTTGGTCTTCGCAGATATGCTTAGCTTTGTCATTATCTTTTACTCTGTTATATGAAAGTAGATTTTAAGCCAAAGATTAAATCACGAGTCTCAATTTTAAGTTATTTGGTCCATGCAGATATGGCAAGCATTTGTGAGATCCAGTAGAAGATAGCCTTAGGAATGGAAATATGGCAGCCAATTGCCATTTGTAACGCTAGGATTAACATGCCCACCGAAGATATTGGTCGTGATATAAACAACGCCTGATAAGCCAAAGGCGTGTGCCACTGCGATTGCTCCGAGGCTCGGGGGATCGGATGTTGTACCCCATCATTTTTTCTGTAACAGTCATTAACATAATTCAGCAAACACATTGTATGCTCGATTTAAAAGAAGAAAAATCTAGAGATTACTCAATACTTACAGGAAGCCATGGTGGCGCCGAGAGCAGCGAAGACGAAGATAAAAGTGGACACAAACTCGGAGGGATAGGAGAGAGCGACGCGGACATGGAGTGTTGTAGGCGGGATTTGAGAGATGACATTAGAGATTTGTTGGAGAAGTTTTGATAGTGATTGCAGTAACAAAAGAAGATACACACACACACAAAGACAGAGAGACAAAGAGAGAGAGAGATGTTGGGGTCCACCCCGTGTGAAGAAATTGACAAATGAAGCAAATAGTGTTCTAGCCACTATTGTTAAATTGGAAGTAAGAAACTGTCGTTGATGTATTGATGGTAGAAGGCAAGATTTTTTGTGCAGCCTCAATTGTTGAAATGGAAGCAAAAGCTACATGGTGGCTCTTAAATTCTAAAGAAGAAATGGGCAGCAGAGATAGACCTTCATACTTTCATTCCTCTATAAATAGAGTTCTACGGACATATAACCACAACAAATTGCAAGACTGCAGTTTATTGAGACAGGAGAGTGTTGTGAGTTCATTTTGAGAGAAGAAATAGTGAGAAAAATAGGTGAATATTTTTTTATCCCTCTTAAAATAGATATTGAGTGTTCCAAGTTATTAAACTTGAGATATTTGTGTACCCCTATTAATTTAGGAGAATCTTGTAAGCCTACTATACACATAGTGGAAGTTTTCTAGACTAAGGTCTAGACCCAGACTAAGGTCTGGACTCGTGGTTTTTCCTCATTTAGGTTTTCCACGTAAATTGGTATCTCTATACTTTTCATTATTTTACACCATATTTATCTTAATTCCACTATGCCGGTGTCATTTATTTTGACACTCTTTCCCAACAAGTGGTATCACAGCCCCAGGTTCACTTGGAGTGTCTAAAATCATACTACTATACTACGACTAGTGCTTGTCTAGCTACAGTCTACTTCATTCAGTTAGCAGATTAAAAATGGAGGAATCATCGTCGCTTGGCGGTATGTTCAAATTAAATGGACCAAGCATGTCGATCTCTACTATAAAGATCTCTATTTCCCTTTACATGGTGATGATATCAAACCAAAAGATACGAGTGATGTTGAATGGAACATCATGCACAAAAACACTATTGGTTACATCCGGCGCTTCATCGAGCATAATATCTTCCATCATTTTGCTAATGAGGAAAATGCTGATGTTCTTTGGATGAAAATGGAAGTTATGTTTGAGAGGACAAATGCCTTAAACAAAGCTTCAATCATCAGAAGAATTATTTGATTGCGATATGTGGAGGGTGCAAACATGACGGAGCACCTAAATACATATCAGGGTGTTATCAATTAATCTATCAATATGAAGATTTCTATTGATGATGAAGTTATAGCTTTATTGCTACTCAGTTCATTGTCGAATAGTTGAGATACTGTCATGGTGTCAATCATCAACTCAGCTCCTGACGGAGCACTGACCTTGCAGATGGTCAAAGATTGTCTTCCTAGTGAAGAATCCAGAAGAAAGAAGCAGAATCATTCTTCTGGGACAAACGCGATGGTCGCTAAATACGTTGATTGTCAATCCCGACTTTGCTAAAGCTACTGCTGCTGTAGTCAATGGCGATGTTGTCATCTTTTGTGATGATGCTTGTATTAGCTCATCGTGCCAACAGAAAAACTGGACCACTGATTCAGGAGCCCCATATCACATTAATCCAAGTCCTAATATGTTTACATCTTACACTAATGGTAGCTTTAGCAAAGTCGGGATTGACAATCAAGGTGTAAAGAGTTTGTTGGTTATATCAACATTATTTCCACTAGAATGCTCGACGATGATGGTTATATCAACCACTTTGGTGAAGGAAAATGGAAGCTCATCAAAGGTTCTCTCATTGTTGCCAAAGGTAGAAATAAAAATTCACTCTACCTGACAAACGTTACTATTTCCACAGGAGACGTGAATGTTGTTGTCAAGAATTCCTCCATTGAGCTGTGGTATAAACGGCTTGGGCATATGAGCCAAAAAGGTTTAAAATTTTTAGCAAGAAGAAACCTCCTCCCTGATGTTAAAGGTATGCACTTGGAAACTTGTGTTGATTGTTTGGCAGGGAAACAACACAGGGTTGCATTCAATAGCTTTTATCCCTCAAGAAGAGCCCAGCTTCTTGATTTGGTGCACACAGACCTGTGCTACATGAAAGATAGGACTCTTGGTGGCGCATTGTACTTCGTCACTTTCATTGATGACTTTTCGAGAAAACTCTGGTGTTTTTCTTTGAAAACAAAAGACCGAACATTGGAGGTCTTTAAACATTTTCAAGCAAAAGTCGAGAGAGAAATTGGAAGGAAGCTGAAGTGTGTTCGTGCGGACAACGACGGAGAATACCAAGGGTCGTTTGAGCAACACTGCAAGAACCATGGTAGCAAGCTTAAGAAGAGTGTCCCAAAGACTCCTCAATGTAATGGTGTGGCAAAAAGGATGAACAAATTAATCTATGAGCGAATTAGATGTATGTTGTCACATTCTGAATTGTCAAAATCCTTTTGGGGTGAAGCTATGAAGACTGCAGTTGATTTGATCAACCTTTCTCCATCTACTCCTCTGGGTGGTGACGTTCCAGATAGAGTTTGGTCAAGAAATACGTTTCTTACAAACACTTAAGAGTGTTTGGCTATAGGGCTTTCATGCATATTCCAAAAGATGAAAGATTCAAGCTCGATGATAAAACCAAACCATATATCTTCTTGGGATATGGCCATAAAGAGTTTGGTTATAGATTGTGGGACCCAATTAACAGGAAAGTCATCAGAAGTAGGGATGTTGTATTCCTTGAAGGTCAAATTCCTGATAATGCCAAAAGGAGAAGCCTGATATCCAGTTCAGAAGTTCCTATCAACTTAGATCTAGTTCCTTCACCGACAATTTAGGATTATGAGGGAGATAACCAACTAAATGCATAGTGATGCGGTTGATGATGAAGCAGGTGATGATCAGAATCCACATGTATAAGATGATGTCCCTCCAGTTAGAAGGTCAACCAAAGAAAGACAACCTTCCACCAAATATAACCTACTTGAGTATTTGATGCTTACTGATGGAAGAGAGCCACGAAGGTTTGTGGAAGCTATGGCGCATGACCAAAAAGAGAAGTGTTTGAAGCCATGAAGGAGGAGATGAACTCCTTACATGAAAATCACACCTATGACTTAGTGAAGTTGCCAGCTGGAAAGAGACAATTGAAAAATAAGTGGGTCTACAGGCTAAAGTCTGAGGAACATAGCTCACAACAAAGGTATTAGGCGAGGCTGGTTGTGAAGGGTTTCAGCTAGAAGAAGGGTGTCAATTTCAAAGAGATTTTCTCACCAGTGATGCAGATGTCCTCAATCTGAGTTGTTCTCGCGATTGCTGCCAGTTTAGATCTGGAGATTAGACAACTTGATGTGAAGACTGCCTTTTTGCATGGAGATTTAGACAAAGAAATCTACATGGACCAACTTGAAGGTGTCAAAGTCAAAGGAAAAGAAAACCTTGTATGCAGGTTGAAGAAGAGCTTGTAGTTTAGTTTAGTTTAGTTTAGTTCAGTTTAGGTTTAAGTTTAGTTTAGTTTAGTTTAGTTTAGGTTCAGTTTAGTTTAGTTTATTTTATTTTAGTTTAGTTTAGTTTAGTTTAGTTTAGTTTAGTTTAGTTAGGTACATGAAGTACATGAAGTATGACTCCTTCATGTTCAACCATGGCTACAACAAGACCAGCTCGGATCACTGCATTTTCTTCAAGAAATTTTCTATAGAAAACTTTATAATATTATTTTATTATCATATGTGGATTATATGTTGATTGTGGGCCATGGTGTCAACATGATTCGAAAGCTGAAGAAAGATCTTAGCAAGTCTTTTGCAATGAAAGACTTGGGTCCGGCCGGCTAAGCAAATCCTTAATATGAAGATCTTCAGGGATAGAAAAAGCAAGAAGCTTTGGTTATCTCAAGAAAAATACATTGAGAAAGTTCTTGAAATATTCAATATGAGCAAGTCGAAGCCAGTCAGCACCCCACTTGCGGCTCACATGAAGTTCAGCTCCGTGCAGTGCCCCACAAGTGAGACAGATAAGGAAGACATGCAAATGATACCATACGCTTCTGTAGTTGGCAGGTTGATGTATGCTATGGTATGTACCAGACCTGACATTGCCTCTGCAGTTGGAGTGGTCAGTCTGTTTCTTTCCAACCCCGGGAAAGAGCATTGGACAGCTGTGAAATGGATATTTTGATATCTCAAGAAGTACTTCTACACTATGTCTAATATTTGGAAATGACCAAATTGTGTTTGATGGGTACACAGATGCAAATATGGCTGGTGATGTTGATTCCAGGAAATCCACGTTTGGAAACCTGATGAGACTTGCAGGGGGAGCTATCTCGTGGCAATCGAGACTTTAAAAGTTGTGGCATTTGAACTTGTCGCGAAAGTCGCTCCAAATCACAAGGATTGGAACAACCTTCTCAAATCGCAAGTGTACGATTTGTGAAAGAGGTAGTATAAAAGATATCGAATCCACATGGAGGGTATTCCGTGAAAATCGGCTTTAGCACTTTCGAATTAGTTAGGTCAAATGTAAATTGAGAGTGATGACTAATCTAACAACATAAAGCAAATAAATAAAGCAAGGAGGGAACCGATCGATGGGGAGATATTCCCGAGGCTCAGTTTCACACAAGCAAGATGGAGTTAACAATTCGAAGATGATTAAAGAAAACTAGTATGAGTTCTATGTGATTGAATTCTCAACCCAATTGATATCCTAATTAGGTGATAATTCTGAAATACAGTTGAGGTTCCGTATTCCCCTAAGATAGGTAAGTAATCGGGGTTCAATGTAGACTACCAACACGAATGAGGTTTACAAACTCAACCCCAGGTTACCAACTATGTAAGACTAGAAGAGGTTAGCCCGACTGCTCCTACGCTAAAAACCGGCATAGGGGCGTAGTTCCTACACACGCGACCACACCTAATTCCGTCCATCCTAACCAAGACCCCCTATACTCTACTTCTCTGTTTGGTATGGTTTCTCCTCCATAGGTATCTCTCCTACCAATTGGGTCTTGATTAATTTAGGCTCCAGATTGAATTTCCCTCTCGACTAATCTAAGGCGTAAAATGTGTTCATAAGCTCATTTAAGATCAAATCGAATCTCCTCGAAAGGGTGGAAATTCCTAGCCTAGGTTTCGATTATCCCAACTCAAATGCACAATCATATAAAATAATGCTAAGTTATCGAAATTCGAGCGGCCAAAGCAAACTTATAATCATAGCCCTAGTTTCATATGATAATCATAGCAAATCAACCAAATCCAAACCCTAGGCTATCCCAACCCACAAAAAATCCTCTAATCAATCAACTAATCATCAACCCTGAAGCTTGGGCTAATCCCGAGCTTCGAGCAACAAGGAAATTACTCACAACTCATCAAAGCAATAACAAGCAGCATCAACAATCAAGCAATAGAAACAACCGAAAATAAAGAGAAGGGATACGAAAATGCTCAATCGATTGAAGAATCCTCGTAAATCTTTGATAAACTTAACGGGTGTCACAAGCCCACGAGTCCGAGTTCTCCTCCAAGGACAGCTTCCTCCTTGAAGAGGAGGAAGAAAAACCCTAGTTTCTAAGACTAAAATTTTGAAAAATGAAGAAGAAAGGAGAGGAGGTGTGTTAGGGAAGTTTAGATATGGATTCCTACAAATGAGAGGGGAAGGGATATATATAGGTCCCCCAACCCCCCAACCCCTAAAATCTACAGAAAGTAGACTTAGAAGTAAGGGCATAAAAGTAAAATACAAATAAGAAAGCAAGGGATCATAAAGTCGAGCCTCTCGTTTGCGCTTGACTCAGTCTTCTCGTGATTTTTGGGAAACATTCGTCTTGAATCAGCCTTTGACTTCAACTACAAAGTTGTTGATCTTTATCTCGACTATATGTGATGACTTGAATTACTCAAATCGGAGTTCGGACGAGGAAGTTATGACCAAAATACAAAGAAAACACGCTGAAAACTAGGTGTGCGCGGTTCGCAGACTGCCGGACCGTCACATGCGACGGCTGCAACTGGGGCGGTTCTGGACCAGCTGCCAGAACCACTGCCGATTTTTCACAAGTTCATCCTTAATCGTGTCGTGTGTGTTTTGGAATTACAGTAATGCTCACAAGTAACACAACTTCGGGCTGAGTTATTTTATTTACACATGCAATCCTCCTTACTATGCCTAAACATTTATTTACCCTTAAATCACATCGACCAATTGATCTCATTGATTTTTAGGCAAGTAATCCTCAAGTGTTTTATGCTCAATTTTCAGAGATTTTAATTTTTGAAATTTTAAAAGTCGGGGTACTTCCAATACTTCTTCCTCATCAATCAAGTAATAGGCTAACTCAACACTTATTCAACCAAACAACATTATTCAATTAAAGCAATAAAAACATAGAAACAAAATATGGTAGAGTGGCATACATCTTAACTACGAGCAATTCCTCTTCAAGCGCACATAAATAACAATCATTCCATCCTCCCCACAAACTTGGGCGAAATTCTCAAGCCCAAGTAGTAAAAGAGGTGAAATTCATGCATTTCTCAAAGATAATCAATCAAAAGCTCATAACTATTCACATTTCCAAACTAACAATTTATTTAAACATAGAACAAAGATTCAAAGATTTAAGAGATGTATAGGTACAAGATTTCATAATTGATTATGCGAATATGAGGAGAGACCCTCAATTAATGCAAACAATGTCTCTCCTTCCCCACAAACTTAAATGCAAACATGTCATTTAGTAAGCATATGAATTAAGTGCATGGAAAGACAAGTCAACATATACTCAAATTCACAAAAAAGAGAAAAAAAAAAAAAGAAAGAAGAAAAAATTCAATCATGAAAATCAAGGACAAACAACGATGACACAAATAACATGATTACGAATTATGCACATGCAAAAGGAATAAGTAGAGAGATAGAGTAAAGCTCACTCATTTGAGGTGTCTACTCTCAATATTTCCCTTTTTGCATTACTCCGAGGACTACTCTCTTGATTTGGCATCATCAATGCTTGGGGATTTTTTTTCAAGATTTAGGCTCTTTCACCTCATTCATGTTCCCAAGAGTTAATTACCTATTCACATAACTCAAGAATTCATCAAATCTTAAAAGGAAAAACTAAATTAAGAACAAATAAAATTAAAGCCTAAGAAAACGATAGAATTTTTATGCCTGGGTTGTTTCCCAAGAAGCGTTTGGTTTAAAGTCGATGGCCCGACTTTTACAAGTGTTATTCGGGATCCAAGAACAAATGTCTATCGTACCATACTTTTGTTTGCTCAGGAAATATAATTGATCCACCAACATAGACATGAAACGATGGATCATGGATAAGATTATGGACATATGATTTATGCAAGAAATACGTTTAATGTCCATAATCGATGCAAGTTTTTCAAATTTTGAAAGAAATGACGAATCAAAACTTACATCCCGACCACTAAATGATGGCTCAACAAATGGATCATTAACAAGAATGCGATCATAATTACACACTTTGTTGAGATATTGAGATTGCTCTTCCAAAGGCAATGCACTGTCCTTATTGTAACAATTGTCCATATTCTCCAATGGTGGCTCATGAGAGAGGAGGTTTTCACTCACATCTTCTTTCTCCTCTTCCCTCAATTGCACACTTTCATCTTTATTTCTCTCCAAAACATGTTTGAAGAGAAGAGTTTCCATGACCTTAGTGTGTGCCAAAAGTTCATCAAACTTTTGCTCGAGATCATCCTTATCTTTCCTCATTTCCTCTTTTAATGCATCGATTGAAGAAATGTGGTAAGACTCGGATGACTCAACAGTTTGATGATTTGAGGAGGGACCGAACTGCTGCCAGACTGGCACATGTGATGGCTGCAATTGGGGTGGTTCTGGACTAATTCCCAGAACCACTGCTGGTCCGGCAGCCGATCCGGTAGGTGCGGCAGCGGTTGGTGCAATTCAGCCTCTCTTCGTGCCTTCGTCTTCCGTCGCTATTTTGGAGCCTCTTCTCTCATCGTCTCAACCCTTCAATTTTTTTTGTTTAATCAAGACATTACTAAAAATACTATTATTATAAAATCTTCAAATTTGTCATATCCTAATATAATACTCATTAAGGTACATTAAAATAACTTGAAAATATGCCTTATATTAGAATCTTGAAAATTTTATGCATAATATCAATTATTTGCGGCGGAATATAAATAAAATAATTTGAACTAACACAACTTAAACATGTAATTTAATTTAATTAGAAATCTAGCATAAGTTTCTAATATTTTTTTATTATTATATAAAATCCTACTACGTAGTTAAATCAAGTAGACATCATAATAATATCTAACAGACTAACAATCCATGAAATATCTCAATTAAACACCTATTTTAAGTCTAAACATTCCAAAATAGAATAAACATGCATAAGCAATATTGTTCAAAATCCCAAGTATCAACCCAAATAAAATCAATCGCAATTTATAAATCATATGCAATTCGGCTCCTTCTCCACTTCAATCACACTTTTCATCTCTACCTAAGGATCAATAATGGGCTGGGGTGAGCTTCCTTTAACTCGTGGAGACACAGTTTATAATAATTAAAAGCGTATAAGGAAACATAGAATGTAAAGTAGTTATAATGAATATGACATGTAGAGAAGTAGCATGCCAATTGTATTGTAATGGGATATGTAACAAGGTAGCATATCAATTGAATTTTATTGTAACATGTAGCCAAGTAGCATGTTGATAACACATCACATCTATACATTCCTAAATAATACAATCAATTAAAATAAACTGTAACTAACCCCCACCTGGAAATGAGATGATTGAATGCAAATGCTCGAATTTAGTCCGTAGTCCTAGGCTCGTTCGTACACTCCTCAAATCATACCATTAATCAAGGTAACCATATTTTAGTATAAATACTAAGAAAAGAATATCTAACTAAAAGATGAATACAAAAGAAATTGAAATCTAGAAAAGAGAAATGGAAAGAAAATTAATAAAAGAAAAAGACAATTAGTTTGATGGCCTGTGGTTAAAAAAATTTGAAAGTGGAGGCTGATGATGACTTCCATTTGGACCCAATCACCCATTTGGGCCAAGAAGAGTTATTTGGGCCCTTATTTATGGAGAAAAGTCTGTTTCATTTAATTGGAATTTGATGTACGGGTTTGGGCTAATATGAGGATAAACAGTATTGAATAAAAATATATGGGTTTGACAAAAGATGCATTATTGATGGCAGAAGGGACAAAATTCGAATTGGGAATTAGTTCCCCTTCTTCTTCCAGTAAACCACACCCCCTGCGGAAGCTCTGCTCCCTTTTCCATTATCCCTGCTCCTCCACCGGTCCGCTTCTTCTTCTCGGATTTTTTTTTTTTTTTTTCGCTGTGGACAAAATAGGAGGCACCATCTCGCCAGGAACGGGGCAACAACAACAATGGTGGTCTGATCTCGGGCTTCATTAGCGGCACCTAGATAGCGTTGGGCTTGGGCAGACACCGGTGATTTATTTTTCTTTCGTCTTCGCTACTGGTTCCGATGAGCCTGCCTAGGGAGGAGTTTCGACGGCAGTGTGATTGAAGGTATGAGGGGTCAAGCTGGTGGTTGGAATTGGTGATTTAGGATTGAAATTCAGAGTTGCTATGGTTTTTGCCGATGGAATTGGCCAGAATTAGTAGGGTAAAGGTCGGTAGGCTTGATTAATAAAAACGAGAATACAAAAAAAATTACTACGTTTCTCTGTTCTTTGCCAAAGTCCGCAAAAAAAGATTCAGACTGAATTTTTTGTATTTATAAGAGATCATTGATGATTATTACCTTATAGCTTCCACAATCCCACTAACCCCACCTTCATACACACGTTCCAACAGGTTGAAGAAAAACCTCTGGCTCATAAAATCTATCTAGTATTATTGATCTTTAGGCTAAAAAGAAAATCAATTGTTAATTGGACATAAGTTGTTGGGCCCAGCTATTAGTATATAATAATTAAAATAAATGGGTCTAAATCACAATAAATAGGTCGGCCCAATATTAAATGAAATGATGATAAAACGCACAAAATATTTAAATAAATAGATGGAAAAATTTCCGGGTGTTACAGAGTGCAAACCACTTGAGTACGAATTCTACATTCCACTAAAGATCGAAGCATATTAATGTGAGATACCAATGGATTCGGGATGCACTCGAGAGAACGTTGATGCAACTTGAAAAAGTTTACAACGATGGTAATGTAGCAGATATGCTAACCAAATCCTTACCCATAGATAAGTTTAAAACTTGTAGGCGTAAAACGAGTTTAATTGAATCTCCCCATGTGGTGGAGGGGGAGAATTGTTGGGCTCCACCCCATGTGAAGAAATTAAAAAATGAAGCGAATAGTGTTCTAGCCACTATTGTTGAATTGGAAGTAAGAAACTGCAGCATTGATGTATTGATGGCAGAAGGCATGATTTTTTGTGCAGCCTCCATTGTTGAAATGGAAGCAAAAGCTACATGTAGATAAATTCTGAAGAAGAAATGGGAAGCAGAGATAGACCTTTGTGCTTTCGTTCCTCTATGTGGAAAAACATACAACCATGATCGGAGAATTGTCTGATGGTGAGAATCACGGGATAGGGAAATGCTGGGGAAACCTTAAGATGGAAAAATGAAGAGAAACTTGCTTAGAAAGAATTTTGATCAGTTTTCAAAGAGACTCTGTATTATGCCAGAACAATTTATAAAATTGCCGGATGCCAATAGTTTGGAAAGTGTGTATTACCATTAAACCATGGAAGAACAAAAACAAAAATTAAAAAGGAGAAATATAATTGGATGTAGCAGGTACAAAATTGATGCACACTATTTCACTTGCGCCTATGCGCGTGTATTTACCATCATGACAGTTTTCGATAGGAAAATGACATTTCTGGAAATATGCCGAACTGTCCTGCTTTTAATATATATATATATATATATATATATATATAGATAGATAGATAGATAGATAGATAGATAGATATAGATATATAATAAATTTTGATATATATTAGTATTTATATATTAATAATATAATATCGTCTATAAAAAGTAAGGATCAATTTCAGAAAGTAATCTGTACTAGGACCAATTTTTTACCTTTTCAGCCTTAATTTTTTTTTTTTTTCAACGACAACCTGTACTAATTGTTTTTTTCATTTTTTCAACTTTCGGCTATATAGACTATGTGATTAGCACATGTTCTTTTTTTTTTTTGCGAATAAGATAGTGACATGTGTCGATAATTTTTTTTTAAAAAATTCAGAAAGATAATAAAATTTATGAAAAATAGTAAAAAAAATTTCTAAAATCAATTTTAAAATTCAAAAATTCATAAAAAATATTTAAAATAATTTTTTGAAATTAATTTTAAAACTCTAAAAATTCATTTAAAAACATTAAGAAAATTTATTTCAAATCTAAAAATTAAAAAAATATTTCTAAATTAATTTTAAAATTTTAAAATTTCGAAAATTTATTTAAAAAATTAGAAGATTCATTTAAAAAGTGGAAAATAAAAAAAAATTAAAATTCTAAAAATTAATTTAAAATTCAACAAAAATCTACTCAGACGAAGCAAGCGATGTAAACCCTAGCGAAATTGTCGTAATTAGCAATCCAATCCAATGAATATTGTTCCTCGCTGACGGCATGGGAGCAGATCCATCGAAGGGCGTACCAGGAGTCCTCGTACACTGTCGAAAGGGGGGGTGTTCCGACACGAGGCGGTACTCAACGAATAAAGTAGAGCCAATGCAGAAGTCACCTCTGTAGAGGTAGAGCATGATGGGGAGCTTTTGAGAGGGGTTGATGAGTTTAGGGAGGTGAAGTCTGGCGGATATGGCCAAAGAAACAGTGAGGTCTTTGGAGGCGGCATCGGTGGCGAGATCTTCCAGCAAAGGTGGTACGTTGGGCGAAGGATGAGGCGGTCAATGGTCTCGTCTCTGTAGAGCTTGATCAACAGAGAGAGGTCGATAAGTATCTCTCTGCTGGTGGGAGCCATGACAATGTTTCTCTGGAAGGTTCTTGATGTGGGACGCTGCTAGCAGCGGAGTTGCAGTGGATGAGTGATAGTTATAGGATTTGATTTATTCTTTGGATGTGATTTTTAAAATTTTCAACAATGACCAAATACAAGTAGATAAATAGGTAACCATTAAAATTAAATAAAATATTTTTTTAATTTTTTGGATTTTAAATATTTTTTTTGAATTCTAAATAAATTTTTAGAATTTTAAAATTATTTTTCAGAAAATAATTTTTTAATTTTTTAAAATTTAAATCTTTTTTTTTTGAATTTTTAAATGAATTTTTGAATTTTGAGCTTAGGGCAACGAATAAGAAAAATTGGGGACTCCAATTTCAAAATCAATTTGAGAAATAAATTTTATGAATTTTTAAATTTTTAAATTAATTTCAGAAATTATTTTTTATTTTTCTTAATTTTTTTTAATTTTTAAATTAATTTTAATTTTTTAAATTGATCGACACGTGGCCGTCTTATTGGCCCAAAAAAAAAAGAAATATGTGTTAATCGCATGGCCTATACAATCAGAGGTTTTAAAACGAAAAAACAATTAGTATAGGTTGTCATTTGAAAAACAAAAAAAGTTATGGTTTGAAAAGCAAAAAATGGCCATAGTACATGTTGTTTTTCAAAATTGACCTAAAAAGTAATTTCTATATTTCCCTTCCAAAAACACTAACTTAATCTAGAAATAACAATTTTATGGTAAGATCTACTAATCATAAATTTTGGCTAATATGTTGATATGAATATTTAGAATACAAAATCTTCGGCTAATATTTTCCCAGCATATATCGATGGAATTTGTGATAAAATTATGCTAATCACAAATTTCATCTAATCAGTTGAAAACTATATCAATATTTGAAATACAAAATCTTCTGCAAATCTGGTGATATTTGGAATACATAATTTTATGGTAAAATTCTGCTAACCCCAAATTTCGACTGATTTTTGGCCCTAAATATGTTCAAGACTTACCTAAATTATCTTCTAAATCTTTTAAAAAATGGTAGGCAAATAATATCATCCTCCATTAATTTAGCATTTCATAGCACATAGACACCAATTTATTTCCTTTAATTTCACAATTTGATAGCATACAACTAAGGATTATTTCTTATAGTTTACTTAATTTTTGTATTTTATTGCCCGAATTTAGAAATAACAATTAGTTTTTAGGCTGATCTGTTGATATAAATACTTAGAATAGAAAATCTTCGGCTACTCTGTTAATGTTTAGAAATATTCTCCAAGCATATATCCATGAAATTTATGGTAAGATTTTGCTAATCACAAATTTCGACTAATCAGTTGAAAATATCAATATTTAGAATATAAAATCTTCAACTAGTTTATTGATACTTGGAGTACAAAATTTTATGGTGAAATTCTCCTAGTCACAAATTTTGGCGGATTTTCAACTGCTAAATATGTCCAAGTGTATCATCCTAAATAAATTTTTATAGATTTTACTAGAGTTTATTTATTTGTTTGTTTTTTTAAACCAAAGCACCTAAGTAATGGAAATAACAATAATTTTCACCATAAAACACTATCAATAAAGTAAATCAAATAAAGTAATAAACACCTATATTTTCCAGCTAATATGCCAAAGAAATAATAAATTGTCTACCAACAAGAAAATAGCAAAAACAACTATCTTTCCACTTAACCAAACAATTAAATTTCTAAAAACAAGGAATTCAAATAAGACTAATATCCAAAACACTGCAAATAATATCGACCAGGATTACCAAGAAAATATAAGAAATTCAATTACTCCTAAGAATTTAATCAAATCAAAGCCATTACAACTAAAAATTAAATATTCAGAATAACATAATTTTACTAGCCCATTTTTCATCCACTTCTGTCGCCGGCTCCTTAACCTGAAAATTAATTTCAGGATTGGGGTGAGCTACATCCAGCTCGTGGAGTTTAGTTTGCTAAAATTAAACACATGCGAGTAATTCAATATAATCAAATCACCATATTGTCACCATATCATTACGTTAAATATCACTATAATAAGATCAAATAAATTTGCATCTCATTTCATCATATCACCATAGCATCATATCATCATAACAGACAAATATTTAATTAAAGAAAAAAAAAAAACCTCACCTTAAAAGTTGAATAAATCGATCTTTGATCACGTACGCAAAGACCTAATCACCGTGTTTCCGAATAGAGCAACCTAAATAATGAATAACGTCTTAATTAATTCTATTGCTATATTTAATTAACAAAAGTTCTAGATAAATTAACGGATCCAAATGAAAGAAGCAAAAGAATGTCTTTGATTGTGGTTTAGTGGGTATGGTGGGATAAATAGCTATAATTAAATATGATTGATAGAAAATGGGGAAAAGGAACGAAATTAAAAGAAGAAAAAGAAAATTTAAGCAAGATGTTAAGGAATGAATTGTAGCTTTGGGAGTTAATACCCTCCAAGTAATCATGTTCCCACCCCTAACCTCAACACGTAGTCTCTCTCTCTCTCAACAATATCACATACTACACAAAAGTTGTTCTCCTCTCTCCTCTGTATATAATAAATATGCAGACACCCACCATGTCATACTACTCTCTCATTTTCTCCATCTTCTGTACGTCTTTTTTCAACATCTTTGTTTATCCATTTTTTTTTTTCATTCTCCAGACACACCATATATATAAACGCATAGTCACACAGTCAACTAACCCCACGGTATTTCTCGCACGAACTTTGCAGATTAAACTTAAACAGAACTTGTATGATGATACTAAGAAATTTAAGAAGAGAGATCTAGAAATTAACTGCTGTTGTGGGAAATAAAGGAAAAAGAAAGCAGACTGCGGATGAAGGAGAAAATCGGATGGCGGCTGTTTGAGGGAGGAGTAATTTCTTCTTTCTTTTACGGTGCATTGTTTTTTTTTTTTTTTTTTCCTATGTTGACACTGTTTCTACTTTCCTGTATTTATACTAGAGTTAATCTTCTACTGGGGTGCTAATCAGATATCTTATAGGATTATAAATTCCTATCTAGTTATAATCTAAAAAAAAAAAAAAATCTATTTGATATTTTATGAATCTAGTCAAGATACACAGTGATATATGAATTTGCAACTAGAAAAATAAATTAATATTTGGGCTTAAGCTGGGCCGAAATAACTTGGTACAATAATTAAAATTATGATCCATGCTGGACCTAATAAATAATAGAAATATTAATATTATTAATAATAACCTGTAAAATAATAATTCAAGGTGTTACATCTGACAAATGGGGTGTTTAGGGTAAAAAACAGGCTTAGAGTATGTGTTTTTAACATACATTTGTAGATTCTAAGCACCCATTTGTTATATTCTTCGCATTTCCTTTCTCTTGTCGAAAAACCTCGTTTTCAAGCATTTTGCAGGTAAAAAAATGTACAAAGAGGCGACGAGTGGAAGAGAGTCGAAGAAATAAAGAAAAAACCCGAAGAATGAAGAAACGGGCCAAAATTGGGCCGTGCACGGTCATAACCGTGCAAACCTTCACAAACCGTGCACGGCCCGTGCGCGCAAAAGGCAGGGGTAGCCCTTACATAGGTGCACGGTCATGATCGTGCGACCATGCACAGACCGTGCATGGTCTTCCAGAGAATAGGCGTTTTCAGGGGTTGTGCACGGTCTGTGCAGCCTTGCTCGGTCACGACCGTGCACGAACTCCGCAATTTACCTATTTTTAGCCCATTTATGTAATTTTTGAGCCCAATACTTTGAAAAAGCCCTAAATGGGGTGTATAGGACCTCTATTTTCAGTTTTTGCTAGGGATTACACTTTCATTATTCACTTTTTAGAGAGAGAAAGCTTAGGAGAACAATTGTGGGAGATTTACTTGGGGATCAAGAATTGTCTTCTCAATAGGTTTTATCCTTCCATTTTCATTTAAATTTTTTATGAACATGATTATGTCTATATATTTGTGTTTATTTCTTATTATGATCATGGTTGGCTAATTTTAGGTTTAGAAAGTAAATTATGGGTGTTTAGTTATTATTAGCCGATTAATTCAACTCCGTGTTATGCTATTGGTTGATTAATTGTTTAAAAATGTTGTTGAATGATTTGATCACTTATTTAACATTATTGGGGATTAAATTAAAACTGAGAGGGGAGATTTGATCCGAGATCACATTAATCGACATGATTAAGCAATAAAACCGAGAGGTTTGAGCTAATTGTGGGAACTTAGATCTTAAAATTGATTGGGAGTTGTATTTGATTAATTGACCGGAGACAGTGATTAATTATATACAATCAACACGTAAATTCGCTCCGAGAGGGGGTTTTACATACATTTGTGATCATTCCTTGATACATAGCATTCGGTTAAAAGTTGGATTAAATTGGATTAATAGTGATTAGATGCCCGTAATTGTAATCTAAGCCTAGATTATCTTTATTAATCGGTTAATCCCTATAATTTATTCTCTAGTCTATCTTATTAGTTTTAATTGCTTGTTGATTTAAATTAGTTCTTAAAATATCAAAACCAACCACTCGATCGTCTAGTTAGCCATCTAAACGTTTATGCTCCTTCATTTTTCCGATATTGAGCCGATTCCTCGTGGGATCGACCTTGTGCTCACTTAGTGCTAATATTGACGCCGTACACTTGCGGTTGTTCGATTTTAGTTACAAAAATTGTAAGAGTGTGTCAAGTTTTTGGCGCCGCTGCCGGGAAGTTAGTAACGATAGCCGGAAAGTGTTGTTCTAGGCATTTAGTGATACTCTAGACACTTTCTTTTTGTTCGTAGTTTAGTTTATTTTAATTGTTGATTAGTTATTAATTGAGCTTACGGGATCTCTTTTTGATTGTTGTGCAAGGTGCTGATGCACTTGAGGTCACAAGGATTGGGAGGCTTGCTATCTATTGATCCGGAAATCGAGGCAACTTGTAGACACAATCAAAGGAGAAGGAATAGAGAAAGAAGCATGGAAGCCGGAGATAACGACCCAAGAGTCGTCAATCAAGTTGAGAGGAATGCACCGGTTATTCCGCCCGATCAAGCAAACATCTATCACCAAATGATAGAGATGATGCAGAAACAGCAAGAAGAGGTGAATGCTCTCCGGAATCGGAAAGAGCAAGTGCTTAACCCGCCACCACAAGATACTATACAAGACTTTCTACGACCGGTAGCAAACCGAAATTTTGGTGGGATGGGTAGAGTACCCGTGAATGTAGTGAATTTCGAACTAAAGCCGGCACTCATTAACATCATTCAACAGAACCAGTTTGGAGGCCAAGCTAGTGAAGACCCGAATTTGCATTTGTCAACGTTCTTGGAAGTATGTGGGACAGTTCAAATCAACCAAGTTCCAGATGATCAAATTAAGCTCCGCCCTTTCTCGTTTTCATTGAGAGACAGGGCAAAGTTGTGGTACAACTCCCTCGCCAACGAAGATATCCGAACATGGGACGATCTCTATCAGAGGTTCCTTCAGAAGTACTTCCCGGCGAGTAAAACCATTAGATTGAGGTAAGAAATCATGCAATTCCGGCAGTTCGATTCTGAACCATTGTGGGAAGCTTGGGAGTGCTTTAAAGACCTACTCCGGAAGTGCCCCCAACACGGGTTGCAAGATAAGGAGCAAATTTTTTACTTCTATGATGGGTTATTCGGTCCTACAAGGGAAATCATAGATGCAGTTGCCGGTGGTTCATTGTTTGCAAGAACGGCGAGAGATGCAACATCAATTATTGAGGATATGGCCACAAATTCGTATTAATGGCCAAACGAAAGGAACAAACCAAGGGTGGTTGCAAGTGTAGTGGAAAAAGAGGCAAACTCTTCACTATCGACTCAAATAGCGGCTTTATCAAAACAATTGGAGTCACTAACCAAAGCCGCCTCTTCGGTCCAAGCGGAGCAAAGTGCGAAGGCTGTTGTTGCACAAGAAGACCCCGAGGATTGTAACTTCATTCATTAAAGGGGTTATGGAAACCGAATGGGACACCAATATCCATATTCGGGGCAAGGTCAACATTCGAACTACAATCACAACCAACACCAATCGGGGTCAAAGGGTCATCAAAATCTCTCTTATGGAAACCCCAACAATTCGATTCAACCACCACCCGGATTCTCCGTCACCAATGGGGTAATAAACGAAGGAAGGGAACCAAGCTTAAAGGAACTCTTGACATCATTCATTTCAAGGACAGACTAAAGAATGTCACAAATGGACAATTCTTTTGCAAAGTTTCAAGTTGATGTCAACAAGAGCATTGTGACGAATGAGGCCGATATTAAAAGCTTGCAATTGCAAATGAGCCAGTTAGCCCAAGCCAGTAGTCCCCAACACCAAAAGGGGCAGTTTCCGAGTGACACGGTGAAGAATCCAAAGGAATAATGCCAAGCAATTCGGCTAAGGAGGGGAACCGAGTATGAAGGACCAAAGCTACCAGTAGATGGTGACCAAGTGATTGAAAAAGAGCATTTAGAGGAGCAAACCAAACCCAAGGATCATGGAGAATCAAGTGAAAAAGGGGCCGTGAAGCCAAACTCCACTCCTAACTCTATTCCTCCCCTCCCATTTCAACAAACTTATCAAAAGAAAAAGTTGGATAACCAATTTGCTAAGTTTTTGGAAATTTTCAAAAAATTGCATATTAACATTCCTTTTATTGATGCTTTGCAACAAATGCCTAATTATGCTAAATTTTTGAAGGAGGTGATATCGAAGAAGAGGAGGTTGGAAGCATATGAGACGGTTAACTTAACCGAGGAGTGTAATGTCGTGATTCAAAGAAGAATCCTCAAAAGAGGAAGGATCCAGGTAGCTTTACAATTTCTTGTATTATTGGGGATAAAAATTTTGAAAAAGCATTATGTGATCTTGGGGCAAGCATTAATCTCATGCCACTTTCTATATTCAATAAATTGGAAATTGGAACCATCAAACCTACCACTATTGCCTTGCAAATGGCGGATAGGTCTTTGACCTATCAGAAAGGGATAGTGGAGGATGTGTTGATCAAAGTAGGTGAGTTCATAATCCCGGTGGACTTTGTAGTTTTGGACATGAATGAGGACAAGGAAGTCCCCTTGATTTTGGGCCGCCCGTTTCTAGCAACGGGTGGAGCCCTCATTGATGTCCAAAAAGGAGAACTCACCTTACGAGTGAATGATGAAAAGGTTACTTTTTTAATTTATAAGGCAATGAGGTTTCACAATGTGGATGAGGTTAGTGTCATAGAAGAATGTAATGCTTTGGATTTGCTAGATACCAATTATACAAGAAATCTTCTAGCTTCGAGTGAAATTGACTCTTTGGAGATTTGTTTGCACGATTCTATTTTTGCATGTGCCAACCATGAAGCTAACGGTGCTGATGTTTTGGATAGTGTTAGTGCATTGAATTCTTTGCAGGAGGTGCACAATGAGGAAATTTCTTGGTTGAAATTGGAGGATGAGGACTCAACCGGACTAAAGGAGTCTAAGGGCAAAGAAGAAGAAGGACCCAATGTTGAATTGAAACCTCTCCCCGACCACTTGAGGTATGAGTACCTCGATGAAGGTAAGAAATTTCCGGTTATAATTTTCGCATATCTTAATGAGAGTGAATGTGTGAAATTGATTGAAATTTTGAAAAAGCACAAGAGTGCTATTGGATGGTCCATCTCGGATCTTAAGGGGATTAGCCCCGCTATTTGCATGCATAAAATTCTAATGGAAGAGGACTATAAACCGAGTGTGCAAGGTCAGCGAGGCTAAATCCAATTATGCAAGAGGTGGTGAGGAAAGAAGTTTTGAAATGGCTTGATAATGGCATAGTCTTTCCTATATCCGATAGCAAGTGGGTGAGTCCTACCCAAGTAGTGCCTAAGAAAGGAGGAATAACGGTAGTTAAAGTGAGTGATTTAGAAGAAGTAGCCACTAGGTTGATAACCGCTAGGAGGGTTTGTATTTACTACCGGAAGTTGAATGCAGCTACTAGAAAAGATCATTTTCCCCTTCCATTTCTTGACCAAATGTTGGATAGATTAGCCGGGTATGACTATTATTGTTTTCTGGATGGGTACTCCGGGTACAATCAAATTATGATTGCCCTGGAGGATCAAGAAAAAACAGCTTTTGTATGCCCATATGGCATCTTTGCTTTTAGGAGAATGCCCTTTGGCTTATGCAATGCACCGGCTACTTTCCAACGGTGCATGATGGCTATTTTTAGTGGGTTGATCTAGAATGTGATGGAAGTATTCATGGATGATTTTTCTGTTTTCGGTTCATCATTTGATCATTGCCTGTTTAACTTATCTCTAGTCTTGCAGCTTTGTAAAGACACTAACCTTGTATTAAATTGGGAAAAATGCCACTTCATGGTAAGAGAAGGTATAGTGTTAGGACATAAGGTTTCAGCTACAGGGTTGGAGGTAGACCGAGCCAAGGTAGTTGCCATTGAAGGATTACCACCACCAATCAATGAGAAGGGAATCCGAAGCTTTTTAGGCCATGTTGGTTTTTACCGAAGGTTTATCCGTGATTTTTCAAAAATTGCTAAGCCTTTGTTTCACCTTTTGGAAAAAGGTGTTGCTTATGTTTTCGATGATTCTTGTCTGTAGGCCTTCGAGGTGTTGAATAAAGCGTTGGTTTCGGCACCAGTCTTGGTATCACCTGATTGGAACCAACCTTTAGAACTCATGTGTGATGCGAGTGATATAGCAGTCAGGGCAGTCTTAGGACAAAAGAAGGATAAAATCTTCCGAGTGATATATTACGCGAGTAAAAGCCTTGACCCGACCCAGTGAAACTACACAACAACAGAAAAGGAGATGTTAGCGGTGGTATATGGATTCGACAAATTTCGTGCCTATCTTGTGGGCATGAAAACGATTGTGTACACCGATCACGCAGCCATCCGGTACCTTTTCGATAAAAAGGATGCCAAGTCAAGACTCATCCGATGGATCCTACTTTTACGAGAATTCGATTTAGAAATCAAGGATCGGAAAGGATGTGAAAATGTTGTAGCCAATCATCTTTCGAGGATTGAGAATGAGGTGGACAAAAAAGGGCAACAAGAGGTGATCAAGGATACATTTCCCGATGAACACCTCATGATGGCGATTGCTCGGCTCCCGTGGTATGCTAATATTGTGAACTTCTTAGCTTGTGGAGCCCCTCCACCCGATCTCCCATTATATCAGAAGAATAAGTTTTATCACGAAGCAAGGTTTGGGATGATCCATACCTTTTTTGAAGATGTGCTGACTCGATTATCCGGAGGTGTGTATCTGAGGAAGAGGGTCGAGAGATTATCGAACAATGTCACTCTTCACCAAGTGGGGGACACTTTGCAGTCAACCAAACAACAGTTAAACTCCTTCAAAGTGGATTCTATTGGCCAACAATCTTTCAAGATTACCACGATTTCATCAAGCAATGCGATCGGTGCCAACGAACCGGTGGGATCTCGAAAAGATATGAAATGCCACTTGCCAATTCTATTGAAGTTGAACTGTTTGACGTTTGTGGAATCGACTTCATGGGACTATTCCCATCATCTCAAGGCTATCAATACATTCTGTTGGCAGTGGATTATGTTTCCCGATGGGTTGAAGCCATCCCTACATCAACCAATGACTCTAAGGTGGTACTAAGATTTCTTGTGAAGAATATCATCACTCGTTATGGAGCACCTAGAGCATTGTTTAGTGATGGAGGGTCGCATTTCTATAACAAATGGCTCAATGGTTTATTGGCCCGGTACGGTGTGAAGCATAGGGTGACTACAGCATATCACCTCCAAGCGAATGGTCAAGCCGAATTAGCTAACCGGGAAATCAAACAAGTCCTCGAGAAATCAGTAAGTGGAAACCGAAAGGACTGGGCTCTAAAGTTGGATGATGCATTGCGGGCATATAGAACGGCATACAATACACCCCTTGGTATGTCTCCTTATAAACTTGTTTTTGGAAAATCATGCCATTTGCCCGTGGAGCTTGAACATCGTGCATATTGGGCGACAAAGAAGTTGAATTTCGAATTTCAATCGGCTGGGGCAAATAGGGTGTTGCAATTGAACGAACTTGATGAGTTCCGAAATCAAGCATTTGAGAATTCAAGGGTGTACAAGGAAAGAGTCAAGAGGTTTCATGACAAATTGATCATCAAGAGAGAGTTTTGTCATGGAGACCAAGTCCTTTTGTTCAATTCTCATCTCCAACTTTTTCCCGGGAAGTTAAAATCAAAATGGTCGGGGTCTTCACAGTCAAGAGAGTGCTACCAAGTGGAGTTGCGAGCTACTAAATACTGACGGAAGCACATTCATGGTGAATGGCCAAAGAGTGAAGAGGTACTTTGGCCAAGCACAAGAAAGAGAAGTTCACCAACTGACTTTGGTTGAACCGACTTGAACCGAAATAAACAGGCGTCCGGCTGAAGACGTTAAACTTAGCACTTGTCGGGAGGCAACCTGGCGGTTTAATTTCTTTAATAATTTCGTATTTTAATTAGTTAGATAGTTTAATTTAAGTGTTTTTAAACTTTTAGTGTTGCATAATGGCAGGTAAATGCAAGGAATGATAAGAGAAGTGGTAGGATGCAAAATGGATGAGCACAACTTCAAAAAAATGGATAAAATTTCAATTTTTAGGCGTGCACACCGTGCACCATTTTCCAGAGAAGTACTCAATTTTGGGTCCGTGCAACATCATTTTCCAGAGAGTTGCCCGCTTTTGAGGTCATGCACGGTCATGACCGTGCACCCTTGCACGGACCGTGCACGACCTGGACAGTGGCAAATATTAACACGGAAAAACACACCCATACCCATTCCCCCCTTCTCCCATACGCGAACAACCACAAAAACACACACACACAAAAATATTCAACGCAATTCCTTGGAGAATCAACGCATTCAAGTCCTAATCTCCCTAAATTCACAAGGTATGTCCATTAAACTTCAATTAAATTCGAATTTCTTGGCCAATTTTGTCAAACTAGGGCTTAGTTGTGTATTTTGCCAATAATTTTGAATTTCTTGATGATTTTTGGATAGATTGATTTGTTTTGTACATATTGTTGATGATTGAGCATAGGGAGTAGATAGAACTTGAAATTGTTCAATTCGGAGTTAGAAATTCATTGGAGTATTTTGTCGAACACTTTATGTGCAATTGCTTTTGTGCTTGTTTTGTTGATTCAAGGCCAATTGGTGCCTTTTCTTATGAATTGTTCCGATTATATACTCCAATTGAATGTAGTATCGAATAAATTTGTGAACATTGAGGTGTAGAGAATGTGTAAGTGCAAGATTTGTTATTTTCTTGATAAATTGATGATTTTTTATCCTCTTGCACTTCATGGATATCATTCATTCACCTTGATAATCATTAGAATTGAACTTGTATGCTTTGCACTAGTTGGGATTATGGTGCATTACCATTTGTTACATCTCAAGCACACAAAACCAAACTAGTTTGAGGGTATGTGTTACTTGCTTGAAGTTGTTGATTGTGGTTGAATCAAACTAAATTGTAGTATGATATATGGTAAGTGTTTTTAATCCCAAACACATACTACAAATTAGTTTGAATGAAGCACTAACGAAATACATTTGATTGCTCAAGAATGGAAAGCATTGTGTGGAAATTGTGTGTTATGTGTGTTATTTGTTTGTGATCACACTAGATATGAGGACTTATGCAATTAGGAATGCATTATTTTAACATATACCTCAAGTCTAGTTTGAGGGGGTTGATGAGAAATTGTCTCACTTGTTTTGGGTGATTGTAGGTCATATCTTCTCATACCGAACATGGGTCCAAAAAGAAAAGTTGCAAGGGTAGGAGAGTCGAGTTCAAGGGGCACACACGAACCCGTAGAACAAAGTGAACCCGAGCAAATAAGCCCGAGTGAGTATGGCATCGATTTTGGTAGGATGTGGGACTCAGAAACGGTTCCAGAAAGATGGAATAAGTTTGGCCAGGAGACGGATTATTCCAACCGTATACCCCGACCCACCAACAATGGACGAGTTGGGTATCCGGGAGGATGTAGAGACTCTGATCCGACGAATGGATTGGGGTCATTTTCTCTATGGATATTGGCCAACCTACAAAGAACTGGTCTTGGAATTTTTCTCCACTCTCGATGTTGTCATGCATCGTGACTAAGCCTTGAGCATGACATTTCGACTGGGCAACCGGCCTCATGAGATGCATTCTACACGATTGGGAGAAATCTTCCGATTTCACTCCCCTGGCAATTTCCCTCACCACGAGGATTTCAATCCCCAGGAATTCTGGCAAAAAATCAGTTACCAACCAGACGCCACACCATATCACCCCACCTACAATGCTAGCAGATCAAAGCCGACCGAAATTCGAAACCTAATATTCAGATATTTGGCTAAGATAATGCAGCATACTCTCTTCGCAAGGCATGAGGCGAGAGGTCTCCGGGCGGACGAGCTCTACTTGTTGTGGTGTATGATGAAGCCTCACGAGGTGCGATCAACACCTTATTTGATGGGCCAATTCAATTCAATAGCACATGAAACAGGTGCTATCCGAATTGGGGGGGTTCATCACTGCCTTGGCGGTACACTACAAGGTTAATCTCTCAAGATTTCAACCAATGCGCGGTGAATCCAGGATAACGACGGAAGTTATTAAAACATCTCACTATATTAAGTTATCCAAGGAGAGAGTATGGTTGTGGCAGTAGCGCGAGGGTGGACCATTCCCCTTGCCCAACCCCACTCTGACCAAGGTGATGAGGTGCGAGAACCGGTTGATGATGACCCCGGCCCATGCAGAAATAATTCAGAAGGGTTCAGCTGGAGTTCAACCTCTACCTATGCAAGTGGGAACAGAGGAGCAGATGGAAGAGGATCGAGAGTTCCGAAACATCGAGGAGGAATTTCTTGAACAACGAGGGGAGGAGTCTCCCTCCGACAGCGCGGGGAATCCTCAACAGTCACAGAACGATTAAGAGTTGTGGAGGCAGCCCTCAATGAGCTTAAGGAGCAACAACAAACACTCATCAACAACCAAGTTGATATGATGCAAACTCAGCGCAATTTGACAGCGGGCCAGACCACCATCATGAACGCTTTGTTGGAAATTATGGAAGCCCAGAAGGTCAGCTCGAAAGAAGAGAGGTGAATGGCCAAAATGTTGCAAAAGCTAGAGGATTTAAATGTGCAAGCCAGTCACTATGATCCAACGTCACCCTCCCCTTAGGGGGAGTTTGTAAGTTATTCGCAACATCTCTATTTCTTGAAACTATTTTAACGCATTTTGGAATTTAGTTTAAAATAGTTTGAGGGGGGATGTATGTTGCGAAATTTGAAGGGTGGTTGTTTGTCTTTCTTGCATTTGTTTTGCCAAACTGAATTATGTTTTGATGTTTATGTAGTTTTTGTTTCGAACTTTTAGTTTTTAGTTAATTTGTTAAGTTATTTTTACCTTTAGTTGTTGATAGTTTGTTAATTTGTTAATTCAAAAAAAAAAAAAAAAGAAAAAAAAAGGAGGAAATATAGGTTAATGAGGTATTGGAAATGTTGTCAATGATGATATATAGAATGGTTTTTGATTGAAATTGTGATACATGCACACACTTGTTTTGGAACAAATGAAAAATCACAATATATAAGCCGGTGAGCTTTTGAGCCAAAATGAGGAACCCTTACTTTTGGAGTTCTAAATTTTCCTTGACTTGTGTGATGTTGATCATGTGCATAGCACCTCTAGAACTTTCCTTGCGTCTATTTGGAATCATGAGATATATTTATGAGCATCGAAAATGATTTTAGGCGATTTTTTACTTCGACCCAATTTTTAGCCTTAAAAATCATCTTCCTACCCCTATATATGAATTATCCCTAGTTAGCCAAGTTGCCTTTTTTTCTTGGTAGCTATAATTACAAGCAATATCCATCTTTTTAGCCTTTTTCTCACACTTGGATCGAACGAGTTTGAGAGAATGGATTGGAAGGTAGATTTGAGTGAGGGCGACAAAGATGATGAGAATGAGGTAATGAATATAAAGTGGGGAAGAAAAGAGAAAAAACAAAAGGAAAAATCGAGCATTGTCAAAAAAACAAAAAAAAAGCTGTACATATTATTTCAATTGAATGTTTATAGTTGAGGACCAATGAACGAGTCAAAGAATCCAATGACATGAGTAATTTTGGTTGAGTTAGGAATCAAAATATCTAACTCACCTTTGTGAAAAAAGAGTTGGTTGTGGTTATTTGGATGATGTGAGGAAGTATAAAGAAGTGTGAAAAGTGAGAGTAGGAGTAAAACTTATATGAGGGCTAGTTGAGTACAACTCAATCGATCCAAGTTAAATCACTACATCCAAACATATCTCACCTAGTCCAAAAAGCCTACACTACAACCAAAGCATAAGACCTTTCTGATTCTTTGCTCGTAATTATAAAAAATGACGAAGAGATTAGACAATAGGCAAGCATATGGTAGGGCATGAATATGTATACAACTTGAGCGATACACAACCTTTTTATATACACTTGAGTGCTTGAGTGATACACTTGTCTGTGAGGATATTGTGATGATTCAAAAAGTCCTCAACTTGTGATGTTGCATAGATAGAATGTGTTCTTAGTCTGAGACATACATTTCCAAGTAAAACCGATGATACCTATATGTTTTCCTCCTACTGAGAAAGAAAATCTTCATTCTTTTGATATTATTTGCTCAGGGACGAGCAAGGGTTTAGTTTGAGGGGGTTGACAAATGGGGTGTTCAGGGTGAAAAACAGGCTTAGAGTATGTGTTTTTAACATACATTTGTAGATTCTAAGCACCCATTTGTTATATTCTTCGCATTTCCTTTTTCTTGTCGAAAAACCTCGTTTTCAAGCATTTTGCAGGTAAAAAAATGTACAAAGAGGCGACGAGTGGAAGAGAGTCGAAGAAATCGAGAAAAAATCCGAAGAATGAAGAAACGGGGCCAATTGGGCCGTGCACGGTCATAACCGTGTAAACCTTCACAAATCGTGCATGGCCCGTGCGCGCAAAAGGCAGGGGCAACCCATACATAGGCGCACGGTCATGACCGTGGTTCGTGCATGGTCTTTCAGAGAATAGGCATTTTCAGGGGTTGTGCACGGTCCGTGCAGCCTTGCACGGTCACGACCGTGCACGAACTCCAGGATTTGCCTATTTTTAGCCCATTTATGTAATTTTTGAGCCCAATACTTTAAAAAAGCCCCAAATGGGGTGTATAGGACCCATATTTTTAGTTTTTGCTAGGGATTACACTTTCATTATTCACTTTTTAGAGAGAGAAAGCTTAGGAGAGCAATTGTGGGAGATTTGCTTGGGGATCAAGAATTGTCTTCTCAATAGGTTTTATCCTTCCATTTTCATTTAAATTTTGTATGAACATGATTATGTCTATATATTTGTGTTTATTTCTTATTGTGATCATGGTTGGCTAATTTCCTTAATCTAGGTTTAGAAAGTAAATTATGGGTGTTTAGTTATTATTAGCCGATTAATTCAACTCCGTGTTATGCTATTGGTTGATTAATTGTTTAAAAATGTTGTTGAATGATTTGATCACTTATTTAACATTATTGGGGATTAAATTGAAACTGAGAGGGGAGATTTGATCCGAGATCACATTAATCGACATGATTAAGCAATAAAACCGAGAGGTTTGAGCTAATTGTGGGAACTTAGATCTTAAAATCGATTATGATTGTATTTGATTAATCGACTGGAGACGGTGATTAATTATATACAATCAACACGTCAATTCGCTCCGAGAGGGGGTTTTACATACATTTGTGATCATTCCTTGATACATAGCATTCGGTTAAAAGTTGGATTAAATTGGATTAATAGTGATTAGATGCTCGTAATTGAAATCTAAGCCTAGATCATCTTTATTAATCGGTTAATCCCTATAATTTAATCTCTAGTCTATCTTATTAGTTTTAATTGGTTGTTGATTTAAATTAGTTCTTAAAATATCAAAACCAACCACTCGATCATCTAGTTAGCCATCTAAATGTTTATGTTCCTTCATTTTTCTGATATCGAGCCGATTCCTCGTGGGATCGACCTTGTGCTCACTTAGTGCTACTATTGACGCCGTACACTTGCGGTTGTTCGATTTTAGTTACAAAAATTAAGAGTGTGTCAACATCCTACCCCCATTAGAAAGTTTTTGTCCTCGAAAATATAAGGCGTACCGTCCGAAAAGAATTCTGGGTACTTGACGCGTAGCTCATCTTCACGCTCCCAGGTAGCCTCCTCGGGCCCATGACAACTCCATTTTACCTTTACAAGCTCAATGTCCTTGTTCCTCAGTCAGTGTATCTTTCTATCAAAAATCACTTCGGGCCCGCCTCGTACAATAAATCTTTACTCACTTCCAAATTTGAGTAATTGATGATGTGACTAGGATCGTGAACGTACTTCCTCAACATGGACACATTGTGTATTGAGGAAAATTTCGGCGGCAAAGCTAGACGGTAAGCCATATCCCCGACTCCAGTGAGAATCTCGAATAGTCTGACATTCCTCGGCCTCAACTTACCTATTTTACCAAAGTGAAAAACACCCCTCATAGGTGATACCTTTAGGAAAACGTTCTCTCCACTCTCGAACTCCAAGATCTTCCTACGCTTGTCAGCGTAAGACTTTTGACGATCGTGAGCCACCTTCATCCTTTCTCGAACTTTCTCTACCACTTCTACGACCTCTTTCACCATATCGGGCCATACTAGCTTCTTTTCTCCAACTTCATCCCAATACAAAGGCGATCGGCACTTCCTCCCACACAACGCCTCGTAAGGTGCCATGCCGATGGTAGATTGAAAACCGTTGATGTAGGCGAATTCGACCAAAGGCAAGAAATGTTCCCAATTATTGCCCAAATCGAGAACGCAAGCCCTCAACATATCTTCTAGAATTTGTATCGTCGTCTTGGATTGTCCATTTGTCTGAGGGTGATAAGCCGTGCTAAAGCTCAATGTGTTTCCCATAGCCTTCTGTAAACTCTCCCAAAACGTTGAAGTGAAACGTGGATCACGATCAGAGACGATAGATACCGGGATTCCATGCAACTTCACGATCTCACGAACGTAAATATGGGCATACTGGTCAACTCGGAGGTTCATCTTTACCGGAATAAAGTGGGCAGACTTCTGAGACGGTCCACCACCACCCATACTGCGTCATTTCCTCTCTCAGAACGCAGAAGTCCTACAACAAAATCTATAGCTATATTCTCCCACTTCCACTCAGGAATATGAAAAACTTTAACAATCCATAGGGTCGTTGATGTTCGGCTTTCACTTGTTGACATGTGAAACAACTCTTTACAAACTCAGCCACGTCGTTCTTCAGGCCTTCCCAAGAATACATTCTCCTCAGGTCTTGATACATCTTGGTACTTCCGGGATGTGTAGTGTATGGCGTACGATGAGCTTCCACTAGTATCTCCTTCCTAAAAAATGAATCGTTTGGAACACAAATTCTTCCTTCGAACATCAACACTCCATCTTCAGACAAGGAAAACTTCACATCACCCATAGATATGATGCGCTCCCTCACTTTAAGCAAACTCTTATCCCATATTTGTGCCTCTTTAATCCTCTCCTTCAAAGTTTGCTTTACAACCAAAGTTGCACAGATCGCTTCTACCGACTTCGGCCGCACTACTATCTCGAGCCTCAACTTAGAGAACTCCTTGATCAACCAATCTTTGTTCATCAAGATACAAGACATCTCTCCTCTAGCTTTCCGGCTAAGTGCATCAGCCACCACGTTCGTTTTTCCCGGGTGATAGTGTGTCGTATAGTCGTAATCTTTCACCAATTCCAACCACCATCGCTGCCTGATATTCAGTTCCTTCTACGTGAAAAAATACTTCAAGCTCTTATGATCCGTGTATATCTCACACTTACCTCCATAGAGATAGTGTCTCCATATCTTCAGTGCATGCACTACCGCAGCTAACTCGAGATCGTGCGCGGGATAGTTCACCTCATGTTGCCTCAATTGCCTCGATGTGTAGGCTACCACCTTTCCATGTTGCATCAAAATACATCCTAACCCTTGCTTCGACGCGCTGCTATAAATCACAAACTCCTTCGTAGGATCCGAAATTTTCAAAATTGGTTATGTGGTTAACCTCCGCTTTAACTCTTGGAAGCTGTCCTTACATTTCTGGTCCCACACAAACCTCTCCTCCTTCCGTGTTAACCTCGTCATCGATGCAGCTATTTTCGAAAATCCTTCAATAAATCTTCGATAATAACCGGCAAGACCCAAGAAACTCTGAACTTCATTAACACTTGAAGGAGATTTCTAATCATTCACAGCCTCCACCTTTGCTGGATCGACCTCTATTTCTTGGGCAGTTACAACATGTCCAAGAAATACGACTCTGTCAAACCAAAACTCGCATTTGCTAAACTTCATATACCACTCTCCTTGCGAAGCGTCTCCAACACCATCCTCAAATGTTGTTCGTTCTGTTCTTCATCCCTCGAATACACTAGTATGTCATCTATGAAAACGATGACAAACTGGTCCAAGAAAGGATGAAATACACGATTCATCAAGTCCATGAAAACTGTTGGCGCATTACTCAGTCCAAACGGCATAACTACAAACTCGTAGTGACCATACCGGGTTCTGAATGCAGTCTTAGGGATATCACTCTCCCTAATCTTCAATTGGTGATATCCTAATCTTAGATCGATCTTAGAGAAAACTCCATATCCCCTGAGCTGATCAAACAGATCCTCAGTTATTGAAAGTGGATACTTATTCTTTATCGTGAGTCGGTTAAGTGTGATAATCAATACACATCCTCATAGACCCATCCTTCTTCTTCACAAACAATACCGAAGCACCCCAAGGTGAAACACTTGGTCTGATGAAACCCGTATCGAGTAGTTCTTGCACTTGTACCTTCAGTTCTTGCAACTCCTTTGATGCCATTCGATATAGAGCCTTTGATACTGGAGCTGCACCAGGTACCAATTCTATGGTGAACTTCACCTGTCTGTCGGAAGCAATTCCCCGAAGATTCTCTGGAAACACATCAGGGAATGCTTTGACCACTGGTACCTCAGCAATCATGAACTCAGTGGATGATTTCGTCATCACATTCACCAAAAATCCCTGAGACCCCTTCTTTCGAAGCACTTTCATAGCCTTCATTGCTAATAAAACACGTGGAACTAATCTCCTCTTAACTCCATGGAAAACCACATTTTCGTTCCTCAACGACCGCAACGTTATCTCCCTTTCGGAACACTTGATTTCCACTCGATGTTCGCTTAACCAATCCATACCGAGAATTACATCGAAGTCATTCTTCTCTAACACATCAAGATCAGCCTCTAGTCTAAGTTCGTTCACTTCCAAAGTCATCTCCCAAACCATCTTATGAGTGGACAAAGCTTTACCCCAAGGTATATTAATCTCAAGTGGTTTATCAGCTCTACAACTTATAACACCCAACATATCACAAAACTTCTTCGAGACAAATGAATGGGTAGCACCCGTATCAAACAACACTAAAGCAGGTATTCCAGCTACATGCAACATACCTGACATAGTGTCTAGATTCTGCTCAGCTTCCTGTTGTGTAATTCCAAACATCTTAGCTCTGCCCCCAGGGCCAGGATTGGGAGCCCTCCTGTCAGGTCCAACTGGCTTCCTAGGGCAGTGTGAAACTATGTGTCCCGTCTCAAAGCAACGAAAACACTTGTTCTGACCAAGTAGGCACTCTCCTTTTTGCCCCTTTCCACACTTAGGGCATACTGTCTGGTTAAATGCTGGTGCGGGTCTCGATGGCCCACTATTCCTTCCCCTCTTGTTCTGAGTATCAACTCTGTTAACCTGCCACCTCCTCTTGTTGGAGCTTTCAACCATCTTCAGCCTTCCTTTGTCCATATCCATGCTGGCAGATATATCCTCTGCCCTTACAACCGCCTCGGCATAGGCCATAGTTCCGAGTCCCGCTAGGTTATAGCGAATCTCGGCCCGAAGACCATTGCGGAACCGTTGGGATTTCTTCTGTGGTATTTCGACCAAGTGAGGCGCGAACTGAAAGATGTGGTTGCACTTGCACTCATAGTCAGCTACCGTCATCCCACCTTGAGTGAAACTCAGGAACTCAGCTTCCATCTTTTCCCGGTATACCCGAGGATAGTATTTCTACTTGACAACTTCAGTAAATTGTTTCCAAGTTAATCCGGTATGTTCTTCCACTAGTCGTAGTCTCCAGTAATCATTCCACCAAGTCCGCGCATCACCCTTCAGAAGGAAGGCAACGCACAACATCTTCTGGTTATCCGTGCAGGCCATGTAACAAAAAATACTTTGCAATGTAAGGAGCCACTCCTCGATTGCTGCGAGGCCGTCAATTCCAAAGAATGCTGGTGTAGCAAACTTGTTGAATTGAAATGGGGAGAATGAAATGCAACAATAATAAACGAAGTAGAAATGGGGAGAATGAAAAAAAGAAAGAAACGAATAAGAGTAGTTTCACTAAATATAAATAAACAAATGTCATTCATATTCCAAGATTGAAACCAAAAGCAAAAAGAAATGAATTGTCATTGTTGCTTTCATCTTACCATGAAAAATAAATAAAAATAGAACGAAATGTCATAAATCAATCTAATCTATAACTATAAGACGATTCGAGCCGTGTCCAGGCTCGTTCCAAAACATGAAAAAATCGATGTCACTCCCATTGTCAGAGTCACTCTGCGAGTCTTCATCACTATTGCTACCAGCACTCGAACTGCCTTGAGGATCGTTAGCTTCAACATTCTCTTTTGGATCTTCTTCCGAATCTCACTCCTCATTGTCCACTGGGTTTGCAACCGGCTTAGGCATAGGCACAACTGGCGCCACCAGTTGAATTCTTCCAAAGGCATACTGCCTCAGCAGCTCCCCTACGGAGTACTGAAATACATCCACCTCTATCCTTTTTGGGAAAGGTCTTCTCATACCCGCAACATTCCAAGGATGCAGTAGCTCGTATATCCACGAGAACATTTAGGACGCTCCTAGGTCTCCCAATCCTACCTTCAGAGGAACCTCTAGTAGCAGAAGATTCCCCTTCCTCGAAGTGAACACGTTTCCTAGCAGTCAAGCTCGAACCAACCATACTATACTATATCCATAACTCATGTAACATAAAAGACATAATTATGTAAATGCATGAACTCTTTAAGAAAATATGATCATATACAAATGTATGAAGATTTTCGTACTTTGAGCCGAGCGATGGAGCGTAGATGGAAAGAGCATGAAAATTTATATACGTTTATATTCTAATCCACATAAATATACTTCAAACAATAATAAATAACAATAATAATCACTTTTTTTTAGCGAGGCAACAGAAACGCAGACCTGCTCTGATACCATATGTAACACCCTAAATAAATTTTTATTTATTTTACCTTTCTATTTATTTATTTATATTTTTTTTTAACCAAAGCACCTAATTAATGAGAATAATAATAATTTTCACCATAAAACACTATCAATAAAGTAAATCAAATAAACCCCTATATTTTCCAGCTAATATGCCAAAGAAATAATAAATTTTCTACCAACAAGAAAATAGCAAAAGCAACTATCTTTCCACTTTAAACCAAACAATTAAATTTCTAAAAACAAGGAATTCAAATAAGACTAATATCCAAAACACTTCAAATAAAACCAACTAGGTTTACCAAGAAAATATAAGAAATTCAATTACTCCTGAAATTCAATCAAATCAAAGCCATCAAGACTAAAAATTAAATATTCAGAATAACATAATTTTAGTAGCCCCCTTTCCATCCATTCCTATCGCTGGCTCCTTAACCTGAAAATTAATTTCAGAATTGCGGTGAGCTACATCCAGCTCGTGGGGTTTAGTTTGCTAAAATTAAATACATGCGAGTAATTCAATATAATCAAATCACCATATTATTACAATATCATTACGTTAAATATCACCATAATATCATATCACCATAATAAGATCAAATAAATTTGCATCTCATTTCATCATATCACCATAACATCATATCATCATAACAGATAAATATTTAATTAAAGCAAATAAGAAAAGAAAACTTCACCTTAAAAGTTGAATAAATCTTTGATCACGTGCGCAAACACCTAATCACCGTGTTTCTGACCAGAGCAACCTAAATAATAAATAACGTCTTAATTAATTCTATTACTATAATTTAATTAACAAAAGTTCTGGATAAATTAACGGATCCAAATGAAAGAAGCAAAAGAATGACTTTGATTGTGGTTTAGCGGATATGATGGGATAAATAGCTATAATTAAATATGATTGATAAAAATGGGAAAAATGAACGAAATTAAAAGAAGAAAGCAAGATGTTAAGGAATGAATTGTAGCTTTGGGAGTTAATACCCTCCAAGTAATCATGTTCCCACCCCTAACCTCAACACATAGTCTCTCTTTCTCTCAACAACATCACATACTACACAAAAGTTGTTCTCCTCTCTCCTCTGTATATAATAAGGCAAAAACTTGGGTGCATAAAATGCACCATAGTGTTATTGTATACCTTGTGGGTCCCACTAGTTCAGCCCAAATAAACCGCACGGTTCAGACCGGTCTGAACTGGCCTATTATTATTATATTAATATTTTTGCACGCACATTTTATATAATTAAGGGTCTGTTTGTTGAACACTAAAAGCAAGTGGTCTGGTGGTATTTGATGCAGTCTTAAATATCTCAACTTTGAGGTCAAGGGTTCAATTCCGTTTGCATCTTTTTTCCTTCTTCCTTCATTTTTTTTTCCTTTTCCTTCTTCTTTCCCCTTTTTTTTCCCTTTAATTTTTTTATCTTTTAGCCTGTAAGTCTGAAAACAATTATAAATTGTATTATTAAATTTTTTTATAATGCAACAATAATTGTATTATAAGTTCGAAACATAAATATTGTACAATTACAAGAAAATTAATCTAACCAAACCTATACTGTCATACATCATAATATACACCGTATCAAAATATTAAATATACTGTGAGTATTGTAAGTTGGAAAAAATAAATATTTCGCAGTATGAAACAAAAATTTACTAAAACAACATATACTATCAGGCATCACAACGTATACTGTATCGAAATATTAAATATACTGTGAGTATTGTAAGTTGAAAAAAAAATTCGCAGTATAAAAAAAAAATTAACTAAAACAACGTATACTGTCAGGCATCATAACATATACTGTATTAAAATATTAAATATACTGTGAGTATCGTAAGTTGGAAAAAATAAATATTCGCAGTATAAAACAAAACTTAACTAAAACAATGTATACTGTCAGACAACATAACATATACTACATCGAAATATTAAATATACTGTTAGGCATCATAACATATACTATGCTCAAAATTTGAATATACTGCTGGTGAAAAATAAAAAGGTGTTGTTCATATATTCTCAGGCTTTATAACATATACTATGCTCGGAATTTGAATATATTGTTGGTGAAAAATAAAAAGGTGTTGTTAAGATTCGAACCCGCGCACTGAAGGGTAAAATGCCGCGCCTTTACCAACTAAGCTAGCGCCTATTTTGTGATTCCAAACACACCTTAATATATATAGATCGCGCGCGCAAAAATTATAAGTGGGGCCCACAGGGTGTACATTAACACTAATGTGCATCTTATGCACATGAGTGTCACTCATATAATATATATGTAGACACCCACCATCTCATACTACTCTCTCATTTTCTCCATCTTCTGTATGTCTTTTTTCAACATCTTTGTCTATCCATTTTTTTTTTCATTCTCCAGACACACCCATATATATAAACGCACAGTCTCACAGTCAACTACACCCACAGTATTTCTCACACGAACTTTGCAGATTAAACTTAAACAGAACTTACGTGATGATACTAATAAATTTAAGAAGAGAGATCTGTAGATTACCTGCTGTTGTGGAAAATAAAGGAAAAAGAAAGCAGAATGCGGATGAAGGAGAAATCGAACATAGGCTGTTTGAGGGAGGAGTAATTTCTTCTTTCTTTTCCGGCGCATTGTTTTTTTTTTTTTTTCTCCTACTTTGTCACTGTTTCTACTTTCCTGTATTTATACTAGGGTTAATCTTCTATTGGGGTCTAATCAGATATCTCATAGGATTATAAATACCTATCTAGTTATAATCTAAAAAAAATTAAAAAATCTATTTGATATTATATGAATCTGGTCAAGATA
Source organism: Ajuga chamaepitys (assembly GCA_958295605.1). NCBI lineage: Eukaryota > Viridiplantae > Streptophyta > Magnoliopsida > Lamiales > Lamiaceae > Ajuga > Ajuga chamaepitys. The sequence continues at coordinate 25,953,940 of OY282495.1, read as the reverse complement.
CACAGTAATATATGAATTTGCAACTAGAAAGTTAAATTAATATTTGGGCTTAAGCTGGGCCCAAAGAACTTGGAATAACAATTAAAATTATGATGTATGTTGGATCTAATAAATAATTGTAATATTAATATTATTAATAATAACCTGTAAAATAATAATTCGGAGTGTTACACCAATACTGTTTACCTAAATTATCTTCTAAATCTTTTTAAAAATTGTAGGTATATAATATTAACCTCCACTAATTTACCATTTAGCAGCACATAGTCACCGATTTCATTCGCTTTAACAATTATAGTACCCGTGTGATGCATGACTTAAAGAATATTTGGAAAATTAAATAAATTTTTTGTTATTAAATTTAATTTGTTCAATGAAATGGATAATGTATAGTAAAAATTAGTAAATAAATTTAACCACTTATGTAGATCATTACTCCCTCCGTCCCATGCTAATTGTCCTACCTTGGCCTGGTACGGAGACTAAGAAAAAACAGATTTTGTGGGATCTTTGACTTTTTCAAAGTTGGAAATTGAATGTGGAGATTTTGATGGTGGAGATTGTGGGAGAATTTGTCATTTATGGGGTAGGACAATTAACTTGAGACAAATAAATAAGGCAAGTAGGACAATTAGACCCGGACGGAGGGAGTATATGTTAACACTATTATAAAAAAAGCAAACGATATTAAAAGTGATCATTAATGTATTGGATATTTAAGTAATATTGAAAAACTTAAAAAAATTTAAAATAAAACTGAAGTATACATTTTATCAGCTAGTGTTTCAGATCATATATTTTAGTTTCGAGAAATCATTCAGAATTATAATTAGAAAATTGGTGTAATTCTCATAGATGCATGATGTCAATTGACATATAAATCACATATGGAGGGCCTAATTTAAGTTGTTGAGCTTACTTTGTTTATTGATGTGCTCTTACGTGGAACAATACAACCATCGCCAATAAAAAAAAAAATTGTCAAACTCCAACAAAACAAAAACGGTCGGAATTTAATGATTCTCTGTTGGAATGTTTCGAAAAAGTGGCTGTTTAAATGTTAAAATTCCACCAATCCTTTTCCCAATGGGAAACATATTCCAACGAAAATTTCCATTGGAATTGTCGTTGAAATATATGTATGTTGGATAATTTTTCAACGCTTATTCCAACAGCTGTTTGAATATTCGTTGAATTTTTTTGGTGGAATTTAACAATTCTCCTATAGTGGAGAAATAGAGCAATTATACTAAAAATTATGTCAATGAAGTTTCGTATGTTATTTATATATCCGACAATAAAAAATGTGTGGATTTTTAATGAATCCAAATACTGTGAAATAATTACATAAAATAAAATTAACTTTTTAATAGGATATCAAAATTATTTGGTTAATAATTGATTAATATGCATTTTTGGTAAATGTTTTTGTATTAATCAAATTTTATGATAATTTAATGTATAACCAGAATTTTATAATTTAAGATTGAATAACAAATCATTTCCATGTTTATGTGGTTTAAATTGAATTACTGCAATATTTGGTAAACGTACAAATATAGTAGTGATTTTGTTTTCCTCTTTTACCAAATCTTACCAAAAATTATTTTGTTGCCTACCTTACATTAAGTATATGGTGATTAAGTTTTAATTAATATAAATAATTGTGTGATGAAAAAATATCAGGTTATTACAATAACCAAGATTATATATATTTATATATATATATATATATTTCTATATAATAAGAGTCAAGTCACAATAAAAATAAATTAAAATATATATTTGACCATCATCTACATGAAATAGGTAGGTCTAGCTATTACTAATATACAATAACGTTCGCGCGCGCATACACACAATAAGTCATGCAAAAGGTGAGTTCTAAAATTGAATTTATTTTCTAGCAATTTGCGATATATAAATATTTATAGGCGGCGCGCAACTTATGACTGTACTATATAACATAAGAAATTTAAAAAAATTAAAATATTTCTCTATAAAATATTATTATTAGTACTTGTTACATGATTTTTATTAAGAACAATAGAAAATTTAATATTTTTCAAAAACATTATTTTGTTCTATAAACAAATTCATATATATATATATATATATATATTTACTAATATAATATTTCAACAGTTTAGAAATAATAAAAACAAACAATTCTTCATTAAATCTGAGAATTTTTTTTTTTTTAATAAAAAAAATAATGGGTGAACAACGTACTCACGCGTAGAGGACGCGAAAATAGTGACTGAACAACATGAGCCCACATTTTTTTTTTGTTGATTATGGATTTAAAATTTATATTTTTATTAATTGTTGGATGAACTATTTATATTGAATTTGATCTGTAACTAAACTAAATTAAATACTTTTCTTAATGAAATAATTAAAAAAAAAAAAAACCTTTGATAATTTTTTTTAGAAAATTACATTATCTTATTTATTTTATTTTAACCAGTTCTGGTAGATCACATGAATAAAGACAACAAAACGACGATTAACTTTGGATATTTATTTGGCATTATACATCTTAAGGTCCTTAAAGTATTGATGTTTGTTTTAAATGATCCTTAAAGTATCATTTTGTTTTAATTGGTCCTTGAAGTTATAAATTTTTAAATCAATTAGTCCCTGAAGTATTTTTTGTTTCAATTGGTCCCTTATGTTTTACAATTATTTCAATAGGATCCTTAAACTATTACGAAATGCTATCTTAAGGCCCCCTAAAAGAAAAAAGAAATACATAAAATATGTGAAATCGTCGATTTAATTCAAAATAATATTATAACATATCTTTTATTAAATAAATATTGTGTTATTTGTTTATGATACTTTTACCATCAAACGAGGTGAATTATACTATAATAGGATTTGAACAAAAGTTCGAGATTATAATTTCTCAATAATTTTATCCAAACTTTGAGAAATACTTTGTGGTACTTTAATTTTAGTGATAATTTAGTTGAGATATTTTGAACTCTATCTATCTTGAATTTAATGTAAAACTGAACATTATTAACGAAAGGACTTTGAAATTTTATGTTTGAAGGTCTTTACAATATTTAAAAAAATTAAAGTTATTTCGTTGATAATGTTCAATTTTACTTTAAATTTAATATAGTTAGAGTTCAAAATATCTGGATCAAATTAGCACGTTTCTAACTAAAATAAAGTAGCACAAAGTATTTTCTCAAAGTTTGGATGAAATTCTTGAAAAAATATAATCTTGGAGTTTTATTCAAATCGATATTTTAGTATAATTCACCTTCGTTTCAGGGGGAAAGCATCATAATGATAAATTACAAAACATTTATTTAATAAAAGATATGCTACAATATCATTTTGAATTAAATCGGTGATTTCACATATTTTATGTATTTTTTTCTTCTAGGGACCTTAAATATATTTTTATAATAGTTTAAGGACTAATTGAAATAATTCCAAAACATAAGGGACTAATTAAAATAAAAAATACTTCAGGGAACTAATTGAATAAAAAAACTAAAACTTTAAGGACCAATTAAAACAAAATGATACTTTAAGGACTATTTAAAACAAACATCAATACTTTAAGGACTTCAAGATATATATTGCCTATTTATTTTAAGCATTGAAAATTTTCATTTTCATAAAATAAACATTGGATACACTAACCGAAGATATACCTCTGCTAACCTCACATTTTTCGTGTGAAAGTATATAAATGTCAAAATTAGCCTAACAATTTTTTATTTTAAATAAACGAAGTTTGACAAAGTAGTATAGCTCAAGTGGCAGAGCATTTACTACCTAGACCTTTGGTCCTGGGTTCGAGTCATCGTGGGGGGAGGGGAGGGTTTTTCTTTCTGTCTTAGATTAGGAGAAAAAATAAAAAAAATAAATGGACTGAAAAATGCTCCCACGTTCTAATTATATTGTGTTTTATCATTCAATCTTTATCAATATAACAAGATAAGTGCATTTATATAATACAATCTTGCCAAAGGCCATTTTTTGAATTTGTTTTTATTTTTTGGAAACTTTCTACAAAAATAAATGTAGTTTACAACGTGCGACTGGTCAAACTACTTTCAGTTCTAATTATTTAATTTGAAAACTAAGTCTAAATGTTTTAAATATTTATAATAACTCTTTTATTTTCTCGTCCGTTTTCAAAATTTGACACATATGTTTCATGTTTTGAAATTGGTCATCATATTTGAATAATACAATTGTTCGTTGGTTGATGGAATGTATTAGATTTCCATATTTAATATACGTTGGAATGTTTGTATTGTCTTTACACTGTTTATAGAAGATTTTCAGAACCTGAATTTCTAATTGTGATTAATGGATTTAGTGTCCTAACGGTACTTTCGATATTGTTACATTTTTATTTTGTTGGGAGTTAAAATTTATTTTCCTTATTCCATTGAGGAAGTATCTTGTAGAAACTTATATAAATTTTACACAACTTTTAGGATTTTGATGTTTGCAAGTAGTATGTGTATCATATATCTTTTTTTAACAAAGGAAAAAAGATAAAACAAAAACTAGTGATTGGTGTCCAATTTGATAGTTTTGCTTATTGACAGGCTCTAATTCTAACTCGAAAATACCGCAAGTGTACAGGTGTAGATGTATATAGTGGAAGTTAAGATCGATCCACAAAGAATAGATTAACGTAGCTTGATATCCTAATTATCTAGGACTATCCTAACGAGACATTGAAAAGTTGTGAAAATTGATTAAGTAATAAACTAAACTGCATATAAATTAATAAACCAAATTAATTAATAAAAGTTGAATTCCAATAAAAGAGAGTGTATCATAGGATTTTGACTTAAGGAATTACGCTAATGATGATTAATCTCTAACTTTTAAACTTTTAAACCACTTTTTACTATCTATTAGGCGCCACTTAATTAACCTAACCCTTCTCTCGAAGAGATTGATTAAAATAATTATTCTCTCGAGTCAATTAATCCTAACAACTCCTAATAGCCCCTTAACCTTTACCTACACGATCATAGACAATCGCACTATATGTTATAGTCCATTAACAATTCCCTTTTCTCTAAGCGGAACTATTAAACAAGTAAATTAAACCTAATTCGCTAGATTAAATTCTATTATAAAGATGAAATCAAACACATAGATAGATGATAAAAACTGGAGTCTATAAATTAAACAATTAAATCAACATTGTTGTAAAACCCTACATTCTAATCCTAGGGCACAAGTAGTTTAGCTACTCATGCCTACTACCAAATCAAACAATAATGTAAATAACACATTGTCAAGAAATTGAAAGTAAACAAAGAATAATTAAATCCGATTGTTCGACCCTTCGATCTTCGTCTTACTCGCTCTCACACCTTCTAGTCCAAGGTAAAAGTATGAGAAATATGATGCGTTCCCCTGGAAACTCGAGCTTAGGCCTCTATTTAGAAGTTGGGGTTGAACTCCTCAAGAAATTAGGATATAAATCTAATTAAAATCCAGATTCACTTTAGGCCTCTTTTCTTTTTCCAATTTTTTTTTTTTCTTTTTCCTTCTTCTTTTCTTTTTCTTTTTCTTTTTCTTTTTCTTTGTCTTTTCATCTTCTTTTCGAATTAAGAGAGGATATTCTTCTCGTCTTTTCACCTATCATTCTGTAGTTCCTATCATCTTTTTCACTATCCACTAGTTTTCTCTTTTTCTTCCCAAATTTTTTTCCTAACTACCTTCCAATCTTCTTCCCTCTTACTTGATTAATCCAGTTAAGGCCGAAGGCTTAGATTGAAAGGTTTTTGGCTTGTAATTTTGGGCTATGAAATAATAAGCTATTAAGCTCAAATAGGCTAACTAAGGATAAATTATGAACTTTTGGTACAAAGGGCAACTTTTCAAGGCTTAAAAATAGGCTTTAAACAAAAACTGCCTGAGATCATTTCCTCAGTCATAGCACATACTTGACACATTCATAGTAAAGACTCAAGGCAAGTTCTAAAGATTAATACACATATACAATCAAAATTCACACTGAAAGAAATCATATTACTCCAAAAATAAGAGTACAGCTAGGCTCAAATTCTCACAAGGTTAATTTTTTATCAAATATTCTAAGTTCAAGCTCAATTTCTTCTCAAATTACCTCTCATGCTCTACTGCGTGCTAGTTTATCAATGTTTTACTCAAAATCACTTCATCATTAACACATCATAGTCTATCATTTTCCTAAATTCCTCTTTTTCACAATTCAAACAACTACTACTTGGGTTTATTACCAGACTCCAATAACAAAATAAATAGATAAAGCATATAAAAACTACTACGACCAACATGACTAGTAATTCAAAGAACACACATGGGCTCACATACCTAATGACTCCACTATAGAAATACCAACACGCACGAGCACACAGGCTCATCAAAGCACAAACCAAATAAATAAACAAGCAAAAGGGACAAAGAAGATAATATGCAAAAAAATGTAAATAGTTGTCAAGTCGTCCCACTATTCACCCCCTCCCCCAAACTTGGTCGAATGCCAAATTTGTGGAAAAAAGAGTGGTAGGTCTTGGTGCTCAACTCACAAATTATTGCGGCGATGGTGGTGGTTGGAACCCATGTTAGCTCCAAAATTGAGCTAGCGCATCCCAACGAACATCTTGTTGTTGTCTCCAAACTCGGGCATCCTCTCCTTGTGCGATGATCGTGTGTAACATGGAATTAATTTCTTGCAGCGTTCCTTGATTCTCTATCTAATGCCTCTCAAAATGAGTACTAAGGGCAATGACTTCAGCTTGAAGGGACGTGATCATCCCCTCAATATCTTCATTTCTCTTCGAAGATGATGCAACAATAATGGGTGCTCTCTTTTTCATCGATGGATAAGGACCGTGACTGCTTCCTTTCGCTGCTTGGCCCGGCTGAAATACTGGGGCATCCGATCTTTGGGAGTTCGCCAAATGCTCTTCAGATTATGTGGCAAGGTTGTCAGTTCGGCAAGGCTCATAACTGAAGTGAGCTCAGGATCGGAGAGTCGGAAATAGGGCCCCACATTTTGGAACACGTATGGGAACCTTCAATCCTCTCCTAGAACAACAACCTGCATATTTTCTAGTAGCTCACATGTGAACCGAATGTCTCCCCTTTACCACTACCAAATCGTCAAGTGGAGCACCACAGTGGTCAGTGATCAATGTTATAATACCTTCGATTGTGATGTCTTTTTGCTTTTTGATGACATTTAGAAACTGATCTAACAAAAGTACTACATTATCAACTTTGCGGTTATGGAGTACATTCGACATCAAGTGGAGTTCCTTCTGTCTTATTGCACTCGTCTCTTTTCTGGCAAATAGTGTATGTGCCAACATCTTCTGGAAGTACCTTATCGCTGGGTTCCGAATCCATGAAGCCTTTGCATTATTCGAGATATAAGCCTGAGGAGGTACTAGCAGAGGAGCTACTGTCAACTGTCCCCAAAAGTCATTCGGGTTAAACACCTCTAGCTGCTCACTTTCAGTTGGTGCCGAAACTCAAAGATCTCATCAATCTCCTCAAATGTCAACACCTGTAGCTCACCCATCAACTGAAAAGTGATTTTGTCCAGTCGCTTCTGCTCGGGCTGGCTTGCTACTATGATTTCTAATGTGCTAAAAAATTCGATTGTGAGCCTTTCTTATGTTCGCTCAGCCTTCATGAATTCCTCTAATCTTGCAACCAATAGCAATGCTCGTACATTCTCATTTATACCCATGGCCCTCGTCAGTTCATTATTTGAGAATCGAGTGGACACAATTATGTGCCGACGAAGCAGTTCAAATCTTTGTCAGTGCTCGTCTCTCTCTAATGCAAACCCGAATAGGAGTCAGCTATCATTTGGTGTTATCACTTCCCTTTCTGGAGCCGGAATAAGAGCTTGTTCAACCACCTTTCGCTTCCCTTTGCCCTTGCTAGTGCTATCTTTTCGTGAAGCCATCTTTGTGAACCTACATACACAAAACACAAAATTCAACCACTAATGATGATCTATAAATCATAAACCAACTTAAAAAACTAAATTTCGTTCCTTGAACACAAATTTGCAATCAAAGCTCAATTTAAGGTTTTGTTCTAAAACAAATTTAGCTTTTGAAGACTAGTTCAATCATCTTTATCAAACATACGCATCACTTAAGCAACACCTAGCAGCTTGAAACTCATCTTTCACCCCCTAGATTATGCATATAGTCTAATTAGATCAAACTATTGTGTAATTCAACTCCTATGTACGTCTAACAATTAATATGTAAGCAATTCATCATCTTATTACACACATTAAGCCTAAGAGGATCATAAAATAATGTTAAAGTTGTATTCAACCTATGCACATAAAATGTTCGATGAAATTCCTCGATGAAGAAAACATGTTAATCATCATAATGTTGATATCCACCCATTCCCAACATCGCCAAGTATCTAAATACATGCTCAATTCACATTAATTTCATCTAAATTAAACAGCCCAAGAAGGAATTCCTAAAATATGGCACTACAAGTGCCCAAATTGATGAACTCCTAACTAGAACAATCCACAATCTCATATACAACAAAACTCAACAATAAGAAAGCATAACTATGAAGTATACTAAAAATTTGGGTTAACACGTCTTACCGAAGAGTTTTAGTCGAAGAGATTTTCGGATGTGCCCTAACTTCGCCGAATGGGGTTCATCTAATCCAAATTAAATCGGTGGGATGAAAGATATAGGTGTGTGAATGTGTTTGTGGGTATTGGTATGTGATTTGGTGATAGTGTGAAGAAGAATTGTGGTTGTGTGTGTTTCACGCAAGAAAGTGGAGAAAAGGAGAATGAGAAATTCGAACCTGATGCGGGCATTTTGACCCTATTTTTCGAACTGACATGACCGCGTTGATCAGTCCTGACCTGTAGTTTCTGGGTTCATTTTGATGCGACCGCATTTCCCAGAACATAATTGAAAAGCTTTCCTGGCTAGTTTTGATGCGACCGCGAACCATTGTGGCGCGGTCAATGGTTCGTGGTCGCGTTGATTTCTTTTGTGAGCTAAGCCATTTTTCCGTCTTTTTGACCCCTACTTCTTGCTATCACATTCTTTCGCTCTTGGTTCATTAATGTTGGTCCCTAAAATCACAAAAACACTAAAAACACAAGTAACATATAAATAAAAATAATAAAAATAACAAAAATTACGGAAAATAGTAAACATTGGGTTGCCTCCCGACAAGTGCTAAATTTTACGTCTTCAGCCCGACGACCCTCTTGGTTTCTTTATTATCCAAAGCCCAACCAACTATATTTACTTGCCCTCTAATTAATTAAGACTCTGTTTAGCAACTTTGGACTCTTCACAACAATATAAACGCCACAACATTTTTCTTTTCTTTTAGGCTAGCCTATTATAATTGGGGAATGTTACTACTTCGTTTTGAATACGAAACGTCAGCTTCCCTTTAGGAATGTCTAACACAGCTTGACTTTTTGCCAAGAATGGTTGACCTAAAATGAAAGGGACATCCATATTTCTTTGCATATCAACAACTAGAAAATCACTAGGGAATTCAAAATTTTCAACTTGAATAAGCACGTCCTCGACTACCCCCAATGGCGTTAGTACTGATCCATCCGCCAATTGGATAGTAGTAAAGGATTGCTTCGCTACCCCTTATCCTAATTGTGCATACATTTTAAGAGGCATTAAATTGACACTTGATCCTAAATCACACAACACATTTTGAACACTTGACTACCAATAGAACAAGATATGGAAAAACTCCCTAGATCTTTCTTTTTTGTTACCCTTTTTTTGCGAGTGTTTGTGTTTTTTTAGGGACTTGTGTCTTCCTTCGTCATTGCCTCTTTCTCAACGTGCATCGTCTTTGAGTCCTTTAGCACACAATCAGCTTCCATGACACTTCTAACCGGGGACTCTTTCATGACCCCCTTATTCAAAATGTCTTTCTCGAGTTTGTCCTGCTTTACAGAAAATGTACTAAAACATTCTAAAGGAACTTGGTTAGCAAAGATATTGTCATGTAAACCGAATTCAGATGAATTATTAACAAAAGAAAGTAGTATTTTCTTATCTTTGCCATTGCTGCCTTCTTTCTCTTGATGTTCAACTTTCTCCTTTGCTAACTGCTCGTTCCTCCTTTGCCAACTTCTTCTTAGCTTCATGTTCTTCCAAAATCTTAGCATGTTTAATGCGGAGTTGCTCATTCCTCTTTTTAATGTGTGCTAGAGGAAATGGAATGAGAGGTATGTATTCGGGGACTTCTTTGTTTTTTGGTGGTGCAGAGTCAGATTCGACCACCTCCTCTTGGTTTTGTTTAATCCCCTTTTCCGCTTCCTTCGGCTCTTAACTCTCTTGTTCAGTCTCGCCCCTTGAGTAGATATCATTACACTTCTTCCTCGAGTTGATGACAGTGTCACTGGAAAATTTTCCCAGCTTGTGTTGAGCCCCAACAATCTTTATCAATTGACTTAGGTTGCTGGATATTTCTTTCATATTCTCTCCCAGCTGTTTGATCTCCGCTCTTTGACTAGTCATTTGCTTGTTTAGCTTAATAAATCTTCCATCCATCTTTCTCTCCAATTGAGCTAATTTTTAATCGTACTTTACAAACTGTGACTGTACTATCTCCTCCTGCATCAGCTTTTAGCCATCATGAATCATACCATTTGTGACAACAAAACATGGCAGTGGATTAAGTGAATTTTTCATGTTGCCATAAGAGAAGTTTCGGTTATTCTGGTTAGGTGGATATTGATTGTGCCTTGACAGGTTATTCTGGAAGTTATTGAAGTTTCTTTGATTTGCGAAGTTAACCTCTTCAACATCTTCCTATCCCAATGACTGTTGTGTTGAGGTATCAGTGTGTTATGCTAACGTCAGACTAGTTAGTAGACTTACTTGGTTTGTCAAGGCAGACAACTGAGAGGTAATAGTATCATTTGGCTCTGCTTCTACAATGCTAGCTACTCTTCTTGGCTGATTCCTCTCCTTCGGCCACTAATAGCTGGTTCTGGCCATCGCATCCAAGACTGAGAACGCATTCCTGACATTCTTTTCCATCAGGCTACCCCTTGCTGCTATATCTACCTGGTTCCAAGATGGAGAAAGCAATCCATTGTAGAACTTACACACTTGCTGCTTCTTTGAAAACCCATGCTGAGGAAAACTCCGGATAAGATCCCGAAATCTCTCTCAAGTTTCGCCTAATGGTTCCTGATCCATCTGCCTATATTGATTGATCTTATTATGCAAATCTGACATCTTACTCGGAGGAGAGTACTTCAATAGAAATCTTGTGCTTAAGTCGTCCCATTCTATTACATCATCTAGCGAGTTAAAATCTTTCAATGAGAAATGGGAACAACCTCATCTTTACTTTCTCGTGTGGCACGTGATTCATCTTGATCATTTCAACCAACCTGCGAAACTTATTCAGATGCACATTTGGGTTTTCTAGCGTGCTCCCACCAAACTGATTCTGTTGAACAACGTTTATCAGAGCGGGCTTCAACTCGAAGATGTTGGCATTCAATGTTGGGGGTTGCACTCCTCCGAACTGCTGATTTGGCACAGGTCGAAGACAATCACTTATGGGTGTAGTGTCCTTATCTAAATCATCCTATACGACCTCAGCACGTCTTCGCTGCTGTGGTAGTGGTTGTTGCTGCTGCAGATTCGTGACTCTATCATCCAGATGGGCTAAGGCCCCTAATATCCGATTCAGTGCCTCCCTTTGGGTCAGATTCTATGGAGCATTCTCCATCTCGACTGTGAAATTTCTTCTCGTTCGGTGTCTGCGGGCAGTTGCCTCAATCTTAAGATCGAAAGGAACAAGATGCTCTTTTCCTTTTGACCTAGTTTGCATACGAAACCATAAAACACCACCAAAAAAAAAATACCACGTAACAGTGCAGGCAAAAGTTAAATTGCTGAAAAATAAAATCTAGTCTAGTATCCTCCTATTACTCAGAATTAAAACTAAGACGCCAAACCTATTCCCTGGCAATGGTACCAAAAACTTGACAGGCTCTAATTCTAATCTGAAAATACCAAAAGTGTACGAGTGAAGATGTATATAGTGGAACAAGGTCGATCCACAGAGAATATGTTTACGTAGCTTGATACCCTAATTATCTAGGACTATCCTAACTAGACACTGGAAAGTTATGGAAATTGATTAACTAATAAACTAAACTGCATATAAATTAATAAACCAAATTAATTAATAAAAGTTGAGTTCCAATCAAAGAGAGTGTATCCTAGGACTTCGATTTCAGGAATTACGCTAATGATGATTAGTCTCTAATTTATAAACTTTTAAACCAATTTTACTATCTATTAGGTAGCACTTAATTAACCTAACCCTTCTCTCGAAGCGACTAACTCGTAGATTGATTAAGATAATTATTGTCTCAAGTCAATTAATCCTAACAACTCCTAACAATCCCTTAACTTTTGCCTGCACAATCATAGACAATCGCGCTATGTTTTATCGTCTATTAATAATTCCCTTCTCTCGAAGCGGAACTGTAAAATAAGTAAATTAAACCTAATTGGCCAGATTGAATTTAATTATAAAGATGAAATCAAACACATAGATAGATGATAAAAAATGGAGTCTATAAATTAAATAATTAAATCAACATTGTTGTAAAACCTTACTTTCTAATCCTAGGACACGAGTAGTTTAGCTACTCATGCCTACTACCAAATCAAAATAATAATTCAACGAACACATTGTCAAGAAATTGAAAGTAAATAAAGAATAATTAAACCCGATTGTTCGGCCCTTCGATCTTCGTCTTGCTCACTCTCACGCCTTCTACTCTAAGGTAAAAGTATAAGAAATATGATGTGTTCCCTTGAAAACTCGAGTTTAGGCCTCTATTTATAACTTGGGGTTGAACTCCTTAAGAAATTAGGATAAAAATCCAATTAAAATCCGGATTCACTTTTGGGGCAACTTTTGGCGCAACCGCGCAGGAAGTTACGCTGTCGTGTTGAGCCTACAGCTTCAAATGCATTAACCAACGCGATTTCGGCGAGACCACATTACCTTTCATGGCGGTCGCGTCAACTTTGTTTGTTTTAGCTCCTTTTTTACTCTTGACCCAATATGATTCATTTTGTCCCTTCTTCGAGTTTTTTCTTCATGTATCCTCGTAAAATCTTATTTTTAGCCTAAAAACCATTGAAACTCTACAAAACAAGCGAATACACGTCAAATGGTCCAATATATCCAATATGAATGATTCTCGATCAATTATACATACAAATGTTACAAAATAAACACTTAAATCGACCTAAATGCATGCATACACAATGTGTATCACTTACTACTCTTCATCTAGACATTGATTTAGGTGGTTAGTCCCAGTGTTCACGGATCATTAATTCACACGTGTCTATACGTCCCTTTCTTTTTTATTTTTTATATTTTTTCATGCCTTTGCTTCCCAAATTGAGAAGGTTTGTTAGGCGGGAAAATGTTGTTACTGCTATTAATAAATGTTTTTATTTTATATATTATATTTCGTAGTTTGATAGCATACAATCATGAATTAATTTCTTATAATTTGGCGACTTTATAGCACAACAATTGGAACATGTTACCATAAATACTAAAATTACACGTATTTGCAACATATCCATGGATGGATTAGCCTCCAAAACCCTCCATCTTCTCCTCTATCTAACCAACAATTTATTCACTCTCTTCTTCTTTGTAGCCTACTTCTTCCTCCACCTCTGGCGCGAGAAGATCGACAACTCAACCTTCTCCATGTTCTTACAATCTCTTGATTCACTACCATTGTTTCTCTCATGCCCTCCTTCATCCACCTTAAGTTCTTTAGCAAGAATTTCTTCCAATTGTTTGTTTAGAAATCCGGATCACTGAATTCACTGCACGAACCCGACTTCCAGTGAGATCCCCTCTTATTCGTTGGACTTAGTATGGGGACTGCATTAGCGACCAAAGTTTACCTCTTGGTGGTGCAAAGGCAAACGGGAATGTTTATCTAGGGATTCATTTCTGAAGGGTTGACTATGTAGTCAATTTTGGGATAATTCTCCGAGATGCTGCAGGGGATATATGTAGATTCCAATGGGGATTGAGGGATTGTTCTTGTTGAGCGTGTAATAATAAATTTATGGTATGAAATAACGAAATAACAAACAAGAAAATGCTGCACAACTTTAATTCTATTGACTGAAATCAATTATATGCGTGACACAATCTCTATTTTTCCTCTAATTCTTCTCTTGGAGAACTTCACTTGATTTTTGGAATTTGGAGTTGAACCTTTGATGCACATTAATTAGGCATTTATTTAGGTTAATTTAGGATTATATTTGATAACATTTACATGCATATTTGGTTGAGAATTGTGTAGATTTGTTATACGTGGACCATTTAACGTGTTTCACTTGTTTTAAAGGTATTTTGAGCATTTCAGGATTAAAAGTCGTGGTTTACGATAATCGGACAAAGGAAAAAGTAAAAAGAGAGGAAAAACCAGCTTGAACCAACCTGAACCGGTCTGGAGTGAACTGTTGCGACGGCGACACACAAACTTTGCGGGCGCGACAAAATATTCGATTTTAAAGAAGTTTTTAGCACAAAGAAACACGACCGTAAGGGATGCCTTGGGCGGCAGCGACAAAAGGGCGTCAATGCTGAATTCCAGAATGTTGGACGTGACCAGGCCGCAGCCGGACTCGGTCGTGCCAGAAGTCCTTTCTAAAGTAAATCCGAGTTTTTGATGGGATTCTTATCCTAATCGCTTAAGAATTTCGACCCCAACTTATAAATAGAGGCCAAGCTCGAGTTTTCAGGATCATTAGACATAGTACCATCTCATACTTTTACTTTGAAGTAGAAGACGTGAGAACGAGAAGACAAAGATCGACAAGCCGACTATTGGGTTTAATTATTCTTTGTTTATTTGAAGTGCTTAACAATGTTTTTCTTTGAATTCTTGTTTTGATTTATTAGTAGACATGAGTAGCTAAACTACTCGTGTCCTAGAATTAGAAAGTATGGATTTACAACAGTGTTGATTTAATTGCTTAATTTATAGACTCCAATTGTTTTTTATCTATCTATGTTTTTGGTTTAATCTTATAATTGAATTTAATATGACTAATTAGGTTTGATTTACTTGTTTAATAGTTCCTCTTTGAGAGAAGGGAATTATTAATAGACGACAACACATAACGCGATTATTTATGATCGTGTAGGCAAAGGTTAAGGGGTTGTTAGGATTAATTAACTCGAGAGAGTAATTATTTTAATCAATCTACGACTTAGTTGTTTCGAGAGAAGGGTTAGGTTAATTAAGTGCTGCCTAATAGATAATAAACTAGTTTAAAAGTCTATAAATTAGTGATAAATCATCATTAGCGTAATTCCTGAAATTAAAATCCTAAGATACATTCTCGTTGATTGGAATCAGTTTTATTTAGTAACTTAATTTGTTCATACATGCAAGTTAGTTTAATAAAATCATTCACCAATTCTAGTGTCTAGTTAGGATAATCCTAGATAATTAGGGTATTGGACTACGTTAATCTGTTCTCTATGGATTGACCTTGACTTTCCCTATATACATCTACACCTGAATACTTACGGTATTTTAGGGTTATAAATAGACCTATCAAGTTTTTTGGCGTCGTTGCTGGGGAATAGGTTAAGCGTCTTATTTTAAATCCTGAGTAATAGGAGGATAGTAGACTAGATTTTATTTTTCTGCAATTTTAATTTTGTAATTTAATTTTTGTTTTTATTTATTTATTTAATTTTCGTATTACGTGGTATTTCTTTTAGATAAAGTGCAACCCATTTATCAAAGGAACTCAGAGTAAGACCTGATCAATGACACTATCAAATGCAAGAAAAGCAAAGAACACAAGATATACGTGGTTCGATCTGGAGATCTACGTCCACGGGTGGGGGCAATCACCTACCGAGGTGTTTTTCACTATCTTTCTTTCAACCTTACAAGTTGCAGTTTTAGAATACAAAGTGTCAACCCTAAACCCGTCTACTATTCTACTATTTATGCTATCATAAACAAAACCCTAACTGAATCCCTATAATTGCGCCCATTAAATCTGCATGGAAGTTGGGAGGAGATCATGGGGATCTCAATATCCAAATGTGCGGTCACTGGGCTCAGCTGTGTTGGGCTCGCGGGCTCGCATGACTGGGCTGGCTTGGCTGTGTTGGGCTCGCGCTGCGTTGGGCTCGCACTTCTGGGCCCA
This sequence comes from Ajuga chamaepitys, assembly GCA_958295605.1. Lineage (NCBI taxonomy): Eukaryota > Viridiplantae > Streptophyta > Magnoliopsida > Lamiales > Lamiaceae > Ajuga > Ajuga chamaepitys. The sequence goes on along the minus strand of OY282495.1, from coordinate 25,937,660 downwards.
GTGGACCCGGCTGACGGGTTGGCTCGACCCGAAGTCACTGGGTCATACCTATTAGATGCCCCCCCACTAGCCGCAGCGAGGTAGGAGCTTCGGTTAAAAGTAAGGAACGGTATAACGAGCTGTGATGTAGGTCAGTTGCATCGAATTGAAGTACCCCTGGGGTGGGGTTGTCAAATGGGGCCGAGTGGATGAGAGTGGAGAATTCATCGGGGTCCGAATTGGACCGATCTAAAATACCCCCGGGGTCGTGGGAACGACCGAAGCCGAGCTGAAGTATACCCGGGGTAGAGGAGCCACAAGAATACAACCGGGTCGAGCCGAAATACACATGGGGTAACTCCATAGTGAAGGACTCAACGGGCGCCGAACTGTATCGAATCGAAGCACCCCCGGGGTCATGAGGTCTGGTGAGGCCGAGCTAAAACATGCCCGAGGTGAAGGAGTCACCGGAGTGAATTACAAAACTTCCTGGGGAAGGGTGAGGTTGATGTGATTGGCGGCGCCATTATTAGGAGAAGGGATGTGAAGTGACGCGTTTTGAGAAGTCCAATAAGCGTGTCCCCCACGCGCCTTGGTAACTATAACGCGCGTGATTTCCACGCGCGAATCTGAGATACAGAATTTGAAAATGCCAGATCTGAGCCGTTGATGCATGAGTATATATAAAGAAGGCTTGTACAGTAATTTCATTACTCTCATTTGCGTTTTGCAAGAGACAAAGAGCGGGAGAAAATGAAATGATCATTTGTCTCAAGTCGTGATCAACATCGAATTGAAACCAAGTAAGTATGTCTTCCTCTTCGTCTTCGTCTTCAATTAGAGAAGTAGGGACCACCAAAACCCCGTTAAATGTACAACCCCTGCGCTTTATTATTCCGGAAAGAAGAGAGATTAGGATGGTATACAGGGCTGATGGTATGGAGTCTGGCACTCGGGCAGTAGGGTTTACGACTGCGGGAAGGAGGAGTTTGAGGTTGCCGCGGAGGCGCTGCGGATGTCGCGGGTGCATATAGAAGCCCTGATTCCAACCTTCTACTTCCCTTTTAATTTAGAGTATATTGTTCCGGAGCCAAGTGACCGAGCTTGTTGTCCTCCCAAGGGCTTCATAATTGTGTATATAGATCATTTGAGAATAGGAATTAGGTTTCCCCTTTGGGACTCTGTAGTGCGGCTGCTGAGGTATTACGGCATTGCCTTGAGTCAATTAGCACCCAATGCCGTGAGGCAAGTTGTTGGGTTTTTAGTAGTATGTAAGAATGCCCGGGTGGAATCGGACGTAGAATTATTTAGATTTTTCTTCCAACAAAAAGCCTTTGGGAAATCGAAGGGGTGGTACTCCTTTAGCCCAAGGGCCCGGGGTGGGTTTAAGGCGAAAAACCCGAGTAAGGTGGAGGGTTGAAAGGAGAAATTTGTGTTTGTGAAGGTTGACGTGGCCCTCCCGAGGTGGAGGAGGGAGGAAGTAGTAGATAACGCCCCGGTGGTAGAGTCGGAGCCGGAGGTTGTGAAGCACTTCCGTTCCGTGGGTACGTTCAAGACCCTCTGCACCGAGGAGGAGTTGGAGGAGGCAGGGTTAAGTCCCTACTACTTGGGAGTAGCGGAGGAGAATCCCACCCGGGGGCAGGATTCGGTGGCCGGGGCAGTTGAGGAGGGTAGGAACTCTTAATATTGTGTAATCGTTAGTAACTGGCATAATTTTAACCATTGATCTTCTCTTGCAGTGGGACACTTTGGAAAGGAGACTTCGGGGAGCCCTGTAGTGCCCGCGGCGTCGAAGAAGAAGGGGACTGCTGCCGAAGTGAGCCCTAGAGTGAGGGTGTCACCGAGTCCAAAGCCGTGACAAGGGACGGAGGAAGATGTTGTGGTCGCGGGGTCGACACCGAGGTCGAAGAGGAGGCCAGAGCCTTCTTCGACTCTGCCAAGAATAGCCAAAAGACTGCGCACGAGCCGACCCCCGAGGTATAGTAATGTTAACCATTGCCTTAGAAAAATTGTTGTTGAAGCTCTGCTTCTGATGTGTTGTGTCTGTTTCTGTTGGCAGTGGCAAGTATGTGTGCTGGGCCTGGAGGGGCCCGACGCCGAGGAGCTACTACGGCTAACTTAGGGTATCATGGACCTCGGCCGACGAAGTGAGAGGGAGGCTAAGGAGGAGTTAGCTGAGGCGGTGAGGGAGAGCGATCTCGCAATGACAGGTTAACTCATGACCTGTCCGAGGCTCGCAAAAGAGCTGCCTTGGTGGAGAAGGAGGTGGCGCGACTGCACGAGGTGGAACCGGAGGCCGGGATGCTCCGCGGCGAGGCGGCGGAACTGCGTGCAGAGCTGAAGGCCAAGGAGGCGGCAGTGGTTGAGGGGCAGGAGGCCGTGTTAAAGATGTTTGCAGAAAAACTGCTATAAACCAGCACATTCTTGGACTACTAGATGGGTTTTGTCGCGGTCGGCGACACGGCCACACGCTCTGTGCTGCTGGAAAAGGTGAAGGATGTTAGTGTACTCAACTCTTAAACACACAACTAAACAGAATCTGGAATTAGCACAAAGATCAATTTGAAAAACACACATGCAGTTCGGCCAAAGATGTAACCGAATTGCACTTACGCAGACCAGGAACTAAAAATGAATCACGCACAGCTTTTACGTGGTTCGTTCAAGATGAACTACATCCACGGAGGCAAGACACACCTCAATCCACTAAGAAATCCAATCAATTACAGAGAATACACAGAAGAAACGAAATGCCCAATTCTGTTGACAAATTAGGGCAGAAACGATCAATCTCAAAATACTCTCTCTAATCTAAGAAACAAGGAAATTGCTCGACGTAGTGATCTTCTGCTTGATGAGAGCTTTACAATGATATAAGAATTGGAGCTCGAATGTAACTGTACAGAAAGTTCCAACTGAATGAAGTTGAGCTCAGCTACCGGACAAAAACGACGGTTTTCTTCGTCACAAATCCTGAAACTGCTCCGTCACAAATGACGGTTATCCTCAACTGCCTTGAACCCGGTTTTTCTGAACAGCTTGTCTTCTTGATGCTCAAACCCGGTTCAAACCTCCGGTTCTTCACTTCCTGATTCCGGTTCCACATTCCCAACACACCATATTACAAAGTATAGCTCACTTGATGAGATTGAACACTACCTCACAAATCTCCACCTCAATGAATCAAGTGTGCCTCTTCCTGCCTCATCACTGCCTTTCTGTTAATGCTCTTCATGACATTGCTCAAGCTACAGCAAGCTCGAACAATGCTCCACTTTGTTTCCAGGTACACCCTTAGTAAGAAAATCAGCAGGGTTATGCAATGTGTGTACCTTCTTCACTTCCACAGAACCAGAATCAATGACATCTCTAGCAAAATGCAACCTAACATCAATGTGTTTTGACCTTTCATGAAATGCTTGATGTTTCACAAGGTGTAGAGCACTTTGATTATCACAGTAGATTGCCACACACTTCTGCTTGATGTCCAAATCCCTCAAAATCCCTTTAAGCCAGATTGCTTCTTTGATAGCTTAAGTTAGAGAGATATATTCTGCTTCTGTTGTTGACAGTGCTACAACTGATTGTTGTACACTTCTCCAGCTGATGGCTGTTCCAAATAAGGTAAACACAAATCTAGAAATAGATTTCCTTGTGTCTATGTTTGCTGCAAAATCAGAATCAGCAAACCCCTCCAATGCAACAGTACTTCCATCCACTTTCTTTTCAAACTTCAGTGACAAGTTCACTGATCCTTTCAAATACCTCATCACATGTTTCAAAGCTTCCCAATGCTCAACTCCTGGGTTTGACATGAATCTGCTTACTAAAGACACAGCATAGGCCAAGTCAGGCCTACTACAAATCATTCCATACATAAGACTTCCAACTCCACTTGCATAAGGGATATTGCTCATATGTATGATTTCCTCTTCAGTCTTTGGGCATTGTTCTTTGGAGAGTTTCTTCTGCAGATTAACTGGAGTGGAGAGAGGTTTGGCTTCATGCATATGAAACCTCTCCAAAACCTTCTGTAGATACTGCTTCTGAGATAACCAGAGCACTCCAGCTTCTCTGTTTCTTAGAATGTTCATGCCCAAAATCTTCTTGGCCTCTCCCAGATCTTTCATGTTAAATTCAGTGTTAAGTCTATCCTTCAACCATTGTACCCTCTTCTTGTTCCTGCTGGCAATTAGCATATCATCCACATAAAGTAGAAGGAAGACTTTATCTTGCTATGAACATTTGTTGAAGTAAACACAATTATCATAAAGACTTCTCACAAAGCCAACACTGATCATGAAGTCATTGAACCTCTTATTCCACTGTCTTGGACTTTGTTTGAGTCCATATAGTGACTTCTTCAGCAAACAAACTTTGTCTTCTTGTTCAGGAACAACAAAGCCTTCTGGCTGTTTCATATATATCTTCTCATTGAGTTCTCCATGTAAGAATACTGTCTTTACATCCAGTTGTTGTAATTCCATGTCCTCTTGTGTAACTTTTGATAAAAGCAACCTGATTGAGTTATGCTTTACCACTGGAGAGAAAACTTCATTAAAATCAATTCCTTCTCTTTGTGTAAAGCCCCTAGCCACCAATCTTGCTTTAAACCTCACCTGTTTGGATCCTGCTGTCTCTAGTTTCTTCTTGTATATCCATTTAGAGCTTACAAGTTTCTGACCTCTTGGTTTATCCACCAATATCCAGGTCTCATTCTTTTCCAGGGACTCCATCTCTTCACTCATTGCCTGAATCCAGTGTTCTCCTTCTTCACAGTCTAGTGCTTCTTTAAAACTACTAGGCTCTTGTGATTCCAGATCTTCAGCAACACTCAAAGCATAGTAAACACTCCCTGCTTGACCATAGAAATCAGGTCTGTTGATTGTTCTTCTAGGTCTGTCCCTTCCAATGCTGTATTCTCTAACATTTTGTGAAGGTCCAGTTTGCACTTCTTCTTCAGATGATGAATCACTATCTTGTGGATTTTCTTGTGGTTGAGGTGTGTGATCATCTTCTGCAGGATGCTCCACCTGAATTGATATCTCTTCTGTTTCTTTAGCACCATCAAATTCTTCCTTAGAGCCTATAGAAGTGTAAGCCATCACATTCTCATTAAACTTTACATCTCTACTTGTGATTATCTTCTGATTTCCTTTCTCTAGACACCACAATCTGTAGCCCTTTATTCCATCTGGATATCCAAGAAATACACATCTTAGAGCTCTTGCATCTAACTTGTCTTGCTTGACATGGACAAAAGCAAGACACCCAAACACCCTTAAACCTTCATAACTTGGTTTCTGTCCACTCCACACCTCTTCAGGTGTTTTGAACCCAATCACTGATGAGGGTGACCTGTTAATGAGATAACATGCTGTAGCAATGGTTTCACCCCAAAATACCTTTGGCAACCCAGCATCCAACAGCATACACCTCACTCTTTCAAGAAGAGTCCTATTAAGCCTCTCAGCAACTCCATTCTGTTGAGGATTCATTGGAACGGTCCTGTGTCTCTTGATTGCTCTTTCTTCACAGAAGTTTGTAAACTCAGTAGAGAGATATTCCAGTCCATTATCAGTCCTAAGGTGCTTCAGCTTCTTCCCTTTGACATTTTCCAGTTGAATCAACCATGTTTTGAACTTATGAAAAGCATCACTCTTATTCTTCATCAACATGATCCACACCTTTCTGCTGTAATCATCAATCAAGGACATGAAATACCTTGCACCACCATGAGACTCTGTCCTTGCAGGACCCCATATGTCAGAGTGAACATAATCTAATGGCTCTTGAGTTGTGTGAACACCCTTTCCATAGGGCAGCTTCTTGGATTTGCCCAAAGCACACTGATCACAGAACTCCAGATCTTGATTTCCCATGTTTCTAATTACTCCACTTCTTGACAGTTCCTTCAACCCTTTCTCTCCTATGTGTCCAAGCCACTTGTGCCATTTAACAAGCTCAGAACTGCTCAAGACCATATCCACACTCCCAACAACAGGTGAACCAATCAAGATAAACAACCCATTATGCTGTCTACCTTTTATCACCATTTTTCCATGTTTAGTGATATGCAAGAAGCCATTTACTGAGCTAAACTGACACCCACTAGTTACTAAAGAACCAAGAGATAGAAGATTTCTTTTAAGGCCAGGAACATATCTTACATTTGAGATGACTCTGACCACTCCATCAAACATCCTTATGCTCACTGATCCAACTCCTTTGACCTTACATGATTGGTCATTTCCCAGGAGAACATTCCCACCATCTTCTCTTTTCAGTTCATCAAACCATGGCTGGTGTGGACACATATGAAAGGAGCAGCCTGTGTCCAAGACCCATTCCTTTACCATTCTTGATTCAGTAACATTTAATACCTCTGGAGGATCTTCTTGATGATCAATGGCAGCAGCTTCTGCCCCTTGATTTCCACCTTTCTTATTTTTCTTAGGACAATCCTTCTTCAGGTGACCAGGCTGCTTGCACTTGAAGCATTTCCTCTTCTCAACCCATTCATTCCCCTTCTTAGGATTAGAATCTCCTGACTTTGGATCCTTAGCATTCTGTCCCTTCTTGCCTTGCCAAGGTTTCTTGAATTTGACATTCAAACCTTCTCCAGATTGCACCATGCCTTTATCCCCTTGAGTCTGGAAGCATTTAGACCTCAGAGCCTTCACTATTCCATCATAAGATAGCTGCTCATCTCTCCCATACATCAAGGCATCCTTAAAGCTTTCCATGGATTTTGGAAGAATGTTTAACACCATCAATGCCTTGTCGTCCTCCTCCAATTTCACATCCAGGTCTTCCAATTCTTCAACCATCTTAATGAACTCATCAAGAAATTACCTTATCTTCAGTGATCGTGAAGGCCAACATCTTCTGCTTCAAGAACAGCTTGTTGGAAACTGACTTGGATTGATACAGATCTTCCAATCTCTTCCATGCTTCTGAGGAACTCTTGCATCTTGAGACCTCTCTCAAAGGTTTATCACCCAAACACAGAAAGATAAGACTGAGGGTCTTCTTATCCACTGATGCAAACTTGGGTTTCTCACTTTCTTCCCACGAATCCAGAGGTATCAATGCAAGATCAAGGCCATTGTGAACCAGTACAGCATTTATCTTGATTTTCCACAGTGTGAAATCATTTCTTCATGTAAACTTCTCAAAATCCATCTTCATACCAGCCATTCCTTTTCTTCTTCAAGGTGTGAGAGTTGTTTCCCACAGACGGCGCCACTTGTTAGTGAACTCAACTCTTAAACACACAACTAAACAGAATCTGGAATTAGCACAAAGATCAATTTGAAAAACACACATGCAATTCGGCCAAAGATGTAGCCGAATTGAACTCACGCAGACCAGGAACTGAAAATGAATCACACACAGCTTTTACGTGGTTCGTTCAAGATGAACTACATCCACGGAGGCAAGACACACCCCAATCCACTAAGAAATCCAATCAATTACAGAGAATACACACAAGAAACGAAATGCCCAATTCTGTTGACAAATTAGGGCAGAAACGATCAATCTCAAAATACTCTTTCTAATCTAAGAAACAAGGAAATTGCTCGACGTAGTGATCTTCTTCTTGATGAGAGCTTTACAATGATATAAGAATTGGAGCTCGAATGTAACTGTACAGAAAGTTCTAACTGAATGAAGTTGAGCTCAGCTACCGGATAAAAACGACGGTTTTCTTCGTCACAAATCCTGAAACTGCTCCGTCACAAATGACGGTTATCCTCAACTGCCTTGAACCCGGTTTTTCTGAACAGCTTGTCTTTTTTATGCTCAAACCCGGTTCAAACCTCCGGTTCTTCACTTCCTGATTCCGGTTCCACATTCCCAACACACCATATTACAAAGTATAGCTCACTTGATGAGATTGAACACTACCTCACAAAGGAGATCTATCCGAATGTGGACGTTTATCGTCCAGAGTTTGGATATGATTACAAGTCTGTTGGCGCCGTGGAGGAGGCGTACTATAATGCTCTGGCGCGGGTCCCGGAGTGGCCCTTGGTGAAGGCACTGGCGGAGAAGAAGATGATTCTGAGTGCCGAGAAGATCGCCGCCTGCAACGTGGATCAGGACGAAGAGTTCCTGTCCTTTCGGCAGGGAGAGTTCACCTCGGAACCACGAACAAAGGATCCACCCCCGCGCATGGAAATCACGTTAAAGACAATGGAGGATAACGCGGGGGTGAACCAGGCCTTGCCAGAGGGGGAACACGAGGCCGAGGATGAGGAGGAGGTGGAGGTGCCGGAAGCAGCCGAAGAGGTTGATCAGGAGGAGGTCAGTTCCCTGCAATTTTGATAAACTGTAAATATAGTAAATGGTAGGGAAAATCTATATTCTTGTTGTAATAACTGCAGACGATGTGTACACTCATTTTGTTGAATATGAAGTCGGTTGTTGCCAATATTGTTGAGATACTATCTTGTCGTTGGTTTGAGTATATCATATTAGTGCTGATTTTGTGCTGCAAATAGGAGAATACCGAGGAGCTTCATAATGTAATAAAGCTCATGCAGTCCTTGGACTGGTTCCACAGGGAAAAAGACAATCTGCAAAAACAGGTTGTTCCCCGGTTGGAGAGGAGAGTAGCTGTGGCGGAAAGAAGGGCAAAGGAAGCCGAAGAGGCAAGAGCCAAAGTTGTGGAAAGGGCGAGAGATCAGCAGTTGAAATATTTGTAAACGGTCGCCGAGCTAGATCGAGTCATCATCCATCAAAAAGAGTATGAACGAATACTGACGGAGTACGGCCTACTAACTTTTGAGGAGGTCGAAGAGCGGACAATTGAGATCCAAGGGGAAATTACCGCGCTGATGGCGGCCGATCACACAGACTCCTTCGAGCTTGTTAGGAAGCGGGAAGTACTGGAAATACTCCTCAACATGCACGAGGGCTTAAGAGGCCGAGGCAGGTGGCGTCGTACTGCAGAGGAGTACGTGGCGAGCTCCAGCCGGGGGCCGAACCCTTTGAAGACTCCACGGAGGAGGAAAAAGGGAACTTCTGAAAAAGCGAATGGGATCGTAACCCAAGAGCCGACTTCGGTGGCTGTTACTGAGGAGACCCTGGTGGCTGTTGCTGAGGAGGAAGTTGAAAAGCTAGCTGAGGAGATCGAAGTGATGGACCCTGCGGAATGGGATCCCATGGAATGGGCTGACACGTCGAGGCCAATGCCTCAACCGAGTCCTCGCGGCCGAGAAGACCGAGGGAGGAGCAACGTGCCAAGGCCAGTTCCGAGAGTGAGTCCCCGGCGGAGAGGAGGTCAAAGCAGGGGAAGGACCGGAGTTCAAAGCCGAGGCACCTCCAGATCCCGTAGGACGCGAAGGAGTTCCCAGGACGGATCCCAACGCCGGAGCGCGGAGTATTGGCTCGGAGGCTGGAGATAATATTTTGTTGTAATAATATATGAGTATTTGTAAAGGACACTTGATAAATAAAATTTTTGAATATATTGCGATATGTATAATAAGTATGTTAAATAAAAGTAGTTAAATGTTTGATCATGAGGAAAGTGCTTAAAATTATTTTGACATGTCATTATGAAAATAATGTGGTATGCAGTGCTCGGGAGTACAATACGTAAATAAGCCCTTGTAGGGAAACAAGGCACAAAATCTCCCCGGACGGATCGGGCGGGAGTTAATGAACTCTCCGGATAAATCAGGCGAGAGGGAACATATGTCCGGGGACCAAGTGTGGATCTCTCCGAACGGATCAGGCGAGAGACCAATGTGTCCGGAGACAAACAATTATAGTCTAGGCCGGAGCGTCCCCGCGGCGTAGAAGAAAGTACAGTGATGTACAAAAAGTTAAAACTTTATTCAAAGTGATTGCCGGAACAATTGAAGAATACAAAGGTATTCGTAAAAAGAAGATGCCACAGCATGAAAATGAAACAACGTACAAAGAATGTAAAGGTAGAAAAAGGTACTTAACCATCGGAAATCATAGATAAAAACGCCGCAGATTAGTAACATGCCATGTTCGAGGTACCGGCGTACCATCTAGATGCTCTAACTGATAACTCCCGGAGGCATGTGCGGGAACGACGCGGTAAGGCCCTTCCCATGTGGCATGCAATTTTCCCTCGGGGGCAGCTTTGCTGGCAGAATTTAACTGGAGTACCAGGTCTCCGACTTGAAACTGAGTACCCCTAACCTGGAGGTTGTAATACTGAGCTGCTCGTTGCTTACATTTAGCTTTTTGAATGAAGGATTGGTCACGGCGGTGCTCGAGTTCATCCAAGTTAGTACGGAGTGCTTCGTCGTTAGCTTCGGGGTCGAGGTTAATTAGCCGGGGACTGGGTACCCCAACCTCGGCAGGGATAACAGCCTCGGAGCCATAGGTGAGGCTGTATGGGGTTTCTCCGGTTAACGAATGCGGCGTAGTACGATAGGCCTAGAGAACCTGCGGAAGATTCTCGGCCCAGAGGCCTTTAGCGTGATCTAAGCGCTTCTTTAAATCGTTAAGCAGAGTGCGGTTAGTGACTTCGACCTGGCCATTAGCTTGAGGATGAGCGACCGAGGTGAAAATTTGTTTGATGTGCAACTCCTCGCACCAGGACCAAAAGGGGTCATTAGCGAACTGTATGCCATTGTCGGAGATTATGGCGCTCGGGATACCGAAGCGGCATATGATGTTACGCCAAACAAACTTCAGGATGTTTTGACCGGTTATGGCAGTGAGGGGCTCAGCTTCGACCCTTTTGGTAAAGTAGTCCACTGCAACCACAAGGAATTTCAATCCTCCCGGAGCAACCGGGAACGGACCTACAATGTCAATTCCCCACTGGATAAATGGCCAGGCACCTTGTATGCCAGTATGCTCGGTCTGTGGTAGATGCTTCACCCTGGAGCGTCGCTGACACTTGTCACATTTTGACACTAAACTATGAGCATCATTAAACAACGTGGGCCAGTAATATCCCCACCGGAGAACTTTCTTGGCCAACGTTCGCGAGCCAATATGACTTGCACAGGCCCCCTCGTGAAATTCACGGAGAACATAGTCAACCTGGACTGGGTCAAGGCAGCGAAGACTCGGCTGTAAGTATGACTGACAGTACAAGACCCCATCGTGAAGTGTATACTTCGGTGCTTTAAGAATTATACGCCGAGCGAGTAATTTATCATCTGGCAGTGTACCATCCCGGAGATAATGGACGATAGGAGTCATCCAACTGGGACTGGTCTCAGTCAACACAGATACCGACGCCACATGAATTGAAAGGTGAATAGCATCTTCGACTATTATGTCCGGACACATGTTGGTCAGGACCGCGGAGGCCATGTTGCTGAGAGCATCAGCTTTAACATTTTCTTCGCAAAGTACCTGCTGGATATCAATCGAAGCAAAAGTCGACAAAAGCTTAAGTGTCAAAGAAAGGTACCTTTTCAACGTATCATCCTTGGATGCATAGGTGCCTTTAATTTGACTAGAGACCACCTCGGAGGCCGTGAAAAGCTAGATATGCGAAGCTGCAAAGGTTTGAGCGAGCCGGAGCCCAGCAAGGACTGCCTCATATTCCGCTTTGTTGTTAGTCACCTTGAACTGAAATCGCAAGACATACTTAATCTCAACGCCATCGGGGCCAGTGAGAAGGTCCCCGGCGCCACTGCCTCGAGTTGTAGAGGCACCATCCACGTATACTTGCCACTTGCGGGCTTCAGCGTCAAGATCGGAATGGTGGGGAGTGGTAGCATATGCGGTTGCCTCGGGGTCAGTGAATGGTGCTTCTACCAAAAAAATCCGCAAGAGCTTGGCCTTTGATGGCCCAGCGAGGTAGAAATTGAATGTCATATTCCCCCGAGTTCGATGGACCACTTAGCCAGATGTCCTGACACATCGGGCTTAACGAGGATTTGACGAATAGGGTGATTAGTGAGAACCCTAATGTCGCGTCCTTGGAAATAGGGCCGCAGACGGCGAGCTACCATAATGAGGGCCAATACTGCTTTTTCCACCACAGAATACCGGGTCTCCGCCCCTTGAAGTGCTCGGCTGGAGAAATACACGGGCTGCTGACTCCCGTGATCCTCGCGGACGAGGGCTGCGCTGATAGCTTCTTCGGCAGTTGCCAAATACATATAAAGGGGCTCTCCGGGGACAGGAGCGGACATAGTTGGTAACTGCTTGATGTGTTGTTTTAAAGCCTCAAAAGCCTCGGTGCACTGCGGAGTCCACTCGAATGTCTTTGCCTGGCGCAAAATTTTGAAGAATGGAAGCTGACGCTCCGCGGCCTTAGACAAAAAATGATTTAAGGCCGCGAGACCGCCGGTGAGATGCTGAACATCCTTCATCGTCTTTGGCGGCTGAAGATCCAATACATCTCTGATCTTGGCTGGGTTAGCATGGAGACCGTGCTGGGAGACCATATACCCTAGAAATTTACCTGAGCCAACGCCAAAGGTGCACTTGGCCGGATTGAGGCGAAGATTATAGCGTCGCAACGTGCTCAGCGTCTCGGCAATGTCCTGTACACATGTGATGGTGGAGGAACTTTTAATAACAAGATCATCAACATATACTTCGACATTTCGGCCGATTTGGTCTCGGAAGACGTGGTCCATAAGGCGTTGGTAAGTGGATCCAGCATTCTTAAGCCCAAAGGGCATTTTCTTGAAGGCAAAGCACCCAAAATCTGTGATAAATGCTGTTTTGAGGGCATCACAGCGATCTATATGAATTTGATGGTATCCCTTGTATAAATCTAAAAAGCAAAGTGCCTTGTGCCCAGTGATGGCCTCGGATTTTTGGTCGATGGGGGGCAGAGGATAACAATCCTTTGGGCAGTGCTTATTGAGGTCAGAGAAATCAACGCACATTCTCCATGCCCCACTGGAATTCGTCACCATAACGAGATTAGAAAGCCAGGACGGATAGTGTACTTCGAACAGGATGTCTGCGTCCAAGAGCTGTTGAACTTCAGTTCGGATGGCCGCGCTCCTCTCTGGAGCAAATTGCCGCCGTTTTTGTTGTATGGGCTTCACGCCGGGGTCAATATTTAACTTATGAGTAATAAGGTCTGGAGAGACCCCCGGCATATCCAGGGGAGACCACGCGAAAACTTTAGAATATTCTCGTAATGTTTGGATGATGGCATTGTGCAACAATGGTGTGTCCACGACACAGACTGTAACCGTCTGGTCCGGTTTAGCCGGGTCGAGCGGCACCTTAACAGTAGCATCCCCGAGTGACTCAGACGAATCCGAGGTAAGAGCCGAGATGGCTATTTGAAACTGTGGCTTGGGAGGAGCCTGCGTTATTTTCTTAAGTGCTACATACATACACTCTTTAGAGATTCTGTGATTCCCGCGAATGGCCACCTCGCTGTGGGGTGTAGGAAACTTCAGTGCGAGGTGATATGTGGAACAAATGGCCTTCGCCGGGGTGAGCCAATCTCGGCCCAAAATCATATTATAAGGAGATGGAGAGTTGACCACATAAAAATCGACGAAGATGGTTTTTATTGCTGGATAAGTACCAAGCGAAGCGGGAAGGTTGATGATTCCTTCAGGTTGGACCTCACCCTGAATGAAGGTTTGTAACGGCCCGGGGGCTGGTCAGAGTTGTTCGCGAGGTATACCCATTTTCTGGAAACAATCAGCGAATATGACACTAACTGCAGCCCCATTGTCAATGAAGACTCGCTTGATTGTAACATTGGTCACGGCCATATCAATTATGATGGCGTCAGTGTGTGGGGTGAGCTCGGGGACGGGATCTTCCTCAATGAAGCTCACGGTCTCAGATTTGTGGAAGCGCTTGTGGCGTGGCTCCTCGGGTGGAGGCCTATGCGCGTCGGCCTTCAGGGCACTTCAGGAAGTCCCTGTTGGAATGGTCCCATAGATTACATTGATAACGTGATTGGTCGGATTGTCTCCAGGTCCTCCATGAGGTGGAGGAGGTGGCAGCAACTGTGGCTGTTGACGATTACCCTGGTCTTGCCGGGCATAGTTGTTGTACCCCGGCCTGTTATTCTGCCACTGAGGCCTGTTTTGTCGTGGACCTCGGTCGTTGTAACCTCCACGTGAGCCTCCATTTTGGTTTGACTGAGATCTATCCTCGGTCCGAACTACATATTGCCACAGAAAACCCCTCTTCAAACAATCCTCAATTTCTTTTCCCAATTCACAGCATTCTTCGGTCTTGTGTCCGTGATCGTGATGGTACACACACCACTTATTGCGGTTACGTTTGTCTACCGGGGCAGTCATCCGTGGGCACGGACGCAGATCACTCTTGTGAATAGAAAGTATTTATGTCCTTGATTTCGTAAGCGGAGTGAATTGAGGAACATCTTCGCGGGTTTCCAACCGTCCCTTGCTGAGGCGGCTGAAGGCACTGGGCCGAGTACTGGTCCCGGCTTGCGTTTTATCTGGTTGTCTTTTGGTAGCATGCTTCTCGCGTTTACGACGAGTTTGTTCCTCGACTTTAGCGAACCTGCTTACGATATCGAAGAGAGCCCGCGTTGTGGCAGGGGGGTGTCGTACAAGCTCGTTGTAGAGTGGCCTGGGTCGAAGGCCATTCATGAAGGCATTGATTATTATGTCATCAGATCAACTGCCGACTTTGAGACTTTCGGCGGTAAAACGATCAAGAAACTGGGTAACAGTCTCCCCATCTCGTTGTTCTAGATTCATAAGATCAGCCAAAGTGGCCATGGGTTTTGCTCGCGTATGGAAACGCGTCCAAAACTGCTCGGCGAGATCCCGAAAGGAGGTAACACTGCATCGGGGTAAAGAATCGAACCAAAGTCTGGCCTCATCTTGAAGATACTCAGGAAACACTTTGCACAAGCGGTGAGGTGTACAGTTGCGGTTAAACATAGCGTACTTAAATGCGTTTAGAAAATTACTTGGATCTCTAGTGCCGTTGTAGACGGACACAGGAGGGAGCTTGAACCCTTCGGGAAGTGGAGTAGCAAGAATATCCTCGGAGAACGGAGTAATGATTTTCCCGTCAGCATCGAGGCTCAACACCGGATCAAGTACACGGGACTTGTTCAAGCGAGCTCACTTTGGTGCATCTACAGGTCTGCAACGATTCACGTCTTTGTGGGCGTAACGGGGCCTCGAACCGTTAGAACTGCGGTTTTTCGCTGGAGATGCTGGTCGTTGTCGACGGCGATCATGCCTTGCTCGGTGATGTGGATCTTCGTCCAGTTCGCGAGATAAATCACGGGGTGGATTTCTCGTGCCCTAGTCGACGCCATTGTTGGCGCGCTCACCGGAGTTGGCGCGTCGATTATTCCATTCTTGGAATAGAGCGGCATGCTCCCAAAGAAAGGCTTGCTGCACCTGCAGCAACTCGGGGGCAGGTTGGGGGTTAACTTGCGTCGGATCATTCACGGGGACGAGATTCCGCATGTTAACATGCTCCGCAGGCGGATCTTGATTATGTTGACGGGGCAATGGGGGATTTTGATCCACAGGGGGATTACGATGAGACCGAGTAAGGTTAACAGATCGGCGGGTGTTCACCATGGCTAACACAACAACGTTGAAGTATACTAGGTTTTTTTTTCAAGTCCTCGTTCCCACAGACGGCGCCAATTGATAAAGTGCAACCCGTTTATCAGAGGAACTCAGAGTAAGACCTGATCAATAACACTATCGATCCGGAGATCTTCGTCCATGGGCGGGGGCAATCACCTACCGAGGTGTTTTTCACTATCTTTCTTTCAACCTTACAAGTTGCAGTTTTAGAGTACAAAGTGCCAACCCTAAACCCGTCTACCATTCTACTATTTATGCTATCATAAACAAAACCCTAACTGAATCCCTATAATTGCGCCCATCAAATCTGCATGGAAGTTGGGAGGAGATCATGGGGATCTCAATATCCAAATGTGCGGTCACTGGGCTCAGCTGCGTTGGGCTCGCGGGCTCGCATGACTGGGCCGGCTTGGCTGTGTTGGGCTCGCGCTGCGTTGGGCTCGCGCTTCTGGGCCCAGTGGACCCGACTGACGGGTTGGCTCGACCTGGAGTCACTGGGTCATACCTATCACTTTTTTGGTGGTGTTTTCAAGTTTCGCATGCAAACCCGATCAGAAGGAAAAGAGCATCTTGTGCCTTTAGATCCTATGATTGAGGTGACTGCCCCATAGACATCGAACGAGAAGAAACCAGACGGTCGAGATGGATAACGCTCCGCAGAATCTAAACCAAGAGGAAGCATTGAATCTGATATTGGGGGCCTTAGCCAATCTGGACGATAAAGTTACTAATCTGCAGCAACAACAACCACCACAGCAGCAGAGATGTGCTCATATCAAATAAGATGAGTTAGATGTGGACAAAACACGCATAAGTGATTATCTTCGCCCTACACTAAATCAACAGTTCGGAGGAGTGCAACCACCGTCACTGAAAGCTATTAACTTCGAGTTAAAGCCTGCTCTGATAAACATTGTTCAGCAGAATCAGTTTGGTGGGAGCGCACTAGAAGACCCGAATGTACATCTGAATAAGTTCCACAGGTTGGCTGAAACTATCAAGATAAATCATGTGCCACACGAGCAAGTAAAAATGAGGTTGTTCCCATTCTCATTGAAGGACAAAGCACTTCAGTAGTTTAACTCGCTAGATGATGTAACAAAATGAGAAGACTTAAGCACAAAATTTCTATTGAAATAATTTCCGCCAAGCAAAATGTTAGATTTGCAGAATAAGATCAATCAATTTAGGAATATAGGTCAAGAACCATTCGGCGAAGCGTGGGAGTGATTCCGGGATCTTATTCGGAGTTGTCCCCAACATGGTTTTTCAGAGAATGAGCAAGTGTGTAAGTTTTACAATGGATTACTTGCTCCAGCACGGAACCAGGTAGATGCAGCAGCATGGGGGTAGCTTGATGGAAAAAAAGGTCAAGGATGCACTCTCAGTTTTGGATGCAATGGCCAGAACTAACTATCAGTAGCCGAATGAGAGGAATCAGCCAAGAAAAGTGGCTAGTGTTGTATAAGCATAGCCAAACGATACTATTATCTCTCAGTTGTCTGCTTTGACTAACCAAGTAAGTCTGCTAACTAGTCTGACGTTAGCACAACACACTGATACCTCAGCACAACAGACATCGGGACAGGAAAATGTTGAAGAGGTTAACTTCGTAAATCAGAGAAACTTCAATAACTTCTAGAATAATCAGCCGAGGCAAAATCAATACCCACTTAACTGGAATAACTAAAAATTCTCTTATGGTAACACAAAAAATTCGCTTAATCCACCTCCAAGTTTTTCTGTTACGAATGAAATGATCCATGATGGCCAAAAGCCGACACAAGAGGAAATAGTACAATCAGAGTTCACAAAGTATGATGAAAATTAGCTTAACTGGAGAGAAAGATGGATGGAAGATTTATTAAGCTAAACAAGTAAGTGACTAGTCAAGGAGCGGAGATCAAGCAGTTGGGAGAGAATATGAAAGAAATATGCTGCAACTTAAGTCAGTTGATAAAGATTGTTGGGGCTCAACACAAGCAGGGGCATTTCCTTGCGACACCGTAATCAACCCAAGGGAGCAGTGTAATGCCATCCACTCAAGGGGCGAGACTAAACAAGAGAGTCAAGAGTCGAAAGAAGCTGAAAAAGGGGATTGAACAAAACCAAGAAGAAGTTGTCAAATCGGAGGTTACACCAACAAAGAGAAAAGAAGCCCCCGAATATAGACCTCCCATTCCATTTCCTCTAGCAGCCATTAAAAAGAGAAATGAGCAACTCTGCATCGAACATGCTAAGTTTTGGAAGAACGTAAAGCCAAGAAGAAGTTGACAAAGGAAGAACGGGCCAAGAGATTTAGCAAGAGAGAAAGCGAAAAATCAAAAGAAAGAAAGTAGCGACGACAAAGATAAGAAAATACTACTTTCTTCTTGTTAGTGAACTCAACTCTTAAACACAAAACTAAACAGAATCTGGAATTCGCACAAAAATCAATTTGAAAAACACACATGCAATTCGGCCAAAGATGTAGCCGAATTGAACTCACGCAGACCAGGAACTGAAAATGAATCACACACAGCTTTTACATGGTTCGTTCAAGATGAACTACATCCACGGAGGCAAGACACACCCCAATCCACTAAGAAATCCAATCAATTACAGAGAATACACACAAGAAACGAAATGCCCAATTCTGTTGACAAATTAGGGCAGAAACGATCAATCTCAAAATACTCTCTCAAATCTAAGAAACAAGGAAATTGCTCGACGTAGTGATCTTCTCCTTGATGAGAGCTTTACAATGATATAAGAATTGGAGCTCGAATGTAACTGTACAGAAAGTTCTAACTGAATGAAGTTGAGCTCAGCTACCGGACAAAAACGACGGTTTTCTTTGTCACAAATCCTGAAACTGCTCCGTCACAAATGACGGTTATCCTCAACTGCCTTGAACCCGGTTTATTCTGAACAGCTTGTCTTCTTGATGCTCAAACCCGGTTCAAACCTCCTGTTCTTCACTTCCTGATTCCGGTTCCACATTCCCAACACACCATATTACAAAGTATAGCTCACTTGATGAGATTGAACACCACCTCACAAATCTCCACCTCAATGAATCAAGTGTGCCTCTTCCTGCCTCATCACTGCCTTTCTGTTAATGCTCTTCATGACATTGCTCAAGCTGCAGCAAGCTCGAACAATGCTCCACTTTGTTCCCAGGTACACCCTTAGTAAGAAAATCAGCAGGGTTATGCAATGTGTGTACCTTCTTCACTTCCACAGAACCAGAATCAATGACATCTCTAGCAAAATGCAACCTAACATCAATGTGTTTTGACCTTTCATGAAATGCTTGGTGTTTCACAAGGTGTAGAGCACTTTGATTATCACAGTAGATTGCCACACACTTCTGCTTGATGTCCAAATCCCTCAAAATCCCTTTAAGCCAGATTGCTTCTTTGATAGCTTCAGTTAGAGAGATATATTCTGCTTCTGTTGTTGACAGTGCTACAACTGATTGTTGTACACTTCTCCAGCTGATGGCTGTTCCAAATAACGTAAACACAAACCCCTTCAATGCAACAGTACTTCCATCCACTTTCTTTTCAAACTTCAGTGACAAGTTCACTGATCCTTTCAAATACCTCATCACATGTTTCAAAGCTTCCCAATGCTCAACTCCTGGGTTTGACATGAACCTGCTTACTAAAGACACAGCATAGGCCAAGTCAGGCCTACTACAAATCATTCCATACATAAGACTTCCAACTCCACTTGCATAAGGGATATTGCTCATATGTATGATTTCCTCTTCAGTCTTTGGGCATTGTTCTTTGGAGAGTTTCTTCTGCAGATTAACTGGAGTGGAGAGAGGTTTGGCTTCATGCATATGAAACCTCTCCAAAACCTTCTGTAGATACTGCTTCTGAGATAACCAGAGCACTCCAGCTTCTCTGTTTCTTAGAATGTTCATGCCCAAAATCTTCTTGGCCTCTCCCAGATCTTTCATGTCAAATTCAGTGTTAAGTCTATCCTTCAACCATTGTACCCTCTTCTTGTTCCTGCTGGTAATTAGCATATCATCCACATACAATAGAAGGAAGACTTTATCTTGCTTTGAACATTTGTTGAAGTAAACACAACTATCATAAAGACTTCTTACAAAGCCAACACTGATCATGAAGTCATTGAACCTCTTATTCCACTGTCTTGGACTTTGTTTGAGTCCATATAGTGACTTCTTCAGCAAACAAAGTTTGTCTTCTTGTTCAGGAACAACAAAGCCTTCTGGCTGTTTCATATATATCTTCTCATTGAGTTCTCCATGTAAGAATGCTGTCTTTACATCCAGTTGTTGTAATTCCATGTCCTCTTGTGTAACTTTTGATAAAAGCAACCTGATTGAGCAATGCTTTACCACTGGAGAGAAAACTTCATTAAAATCAATTCCTTCTCTTTGTGTAAAGCCCCTAGCCACCAATCTTGCTTTAAACCTCACCTGTTTGGATCCTGCTGTCTCTAGTTTCTTCTTGTATATCCATTTAGAGCTTACAAGTTTCTGACCTCTTGGTTTATCCACCAATATCCAGGTCTCATTCTTTTCCAGGGACTCCATCTCTTCACTCATTGCCTGAATCCAGTGTTCACCTTCTCCACAGTCTAGTGCTTCTTTAAAACTACTAGGCTCTTGTGATTCCAGATCTTCAGCAACACTCAAAGCATAGTAAACACTCCCTGCTTGACCATAGAAATCAGGTCTGTTGATTGTTCTTCTAGACCTGTCACTTCCAATGCTGTATTCTCTAACATTTTGTGAAGGTCCAGTTTGCACTTCTTCTTCAGATGATGAATCACTATCTTGTGGATTTTCTTGTGGTTGAGGTGTGTGATCATCTTCTGCAGGATGCTCCACCTGAATTGATATCTCTTCTGTTTCTTTAGCACCATCAAATTCTTCCTTAGAGCCTGTAGAAGTGTAAGCCATCACAATCTCATTAAACTTTACATCTCTACTTGTGATTATCTTCTGATTTCCTTTCTCTAGACACCACAATCTGTGGCGCTTTATTCCATCTGGATATCCAAGAAATACACATCTTAGAGCTCTTGCATCTAACTTGTCTTGCTTGACATGGACAAAAGCAAGACACCCAAACACCCTTAAACCTTCATAACTTGGTTTATGTCCACTCCACACCTCTTCAGGTGTTTTGAACCCAATCACTGATGAGGGTGACCTGTTAATGAGATAACATGCTGTAGCAATGGTTTCACCCCAAAATACCTTTGGCAACCCAGCATCCAACAGCATACACCTCACTCTTTCAAGAAGAGTCCTATTAAGCCTCTCAGCAACTCCATTCTGTTGAGGATTCATTGGAACAGTCCTGTGTCTCTTGATTCCTCTTTCTTCACAGAAGTTTGTAAACTCAGTAGAGAGATATTCCAGTCCATTATCAGTCCTAAGGTGCTTCAGCTTCTTCCCTTTGACATTTTCCAGTTGAGTCAACCATGTTTTGAACTTATGAAAAGCATCACTCTTATTCTTCATCAACATGATCCACACCTTTCTGTTGTAATCATCAATCAAGGACATGAAATACCTTGCACCACCATGAGACTCTGTCCTTGCAGGACCCCATATGTCAGAGTGAACATAATCTAATGGCTCTTGAGTTGTGTGAACACCCTTTCCATAGGGCAGCTTCTTGGATTTGCCCAAAGCACACTGATCACAGAACTCCAGATCTTGATTTCCCATGTTTCCAATTACTCCACTTCTTGACAGTTCCTTCAACCCTTTCTCTCCTATGTGTCCAAGCCACTTGTGCCATTTAACAAGCTCAGAACTGCTCAAGACCATATCCACACTCCCAACAACAGGTGAACCAATCAAGATAAACAACCCATTATGCTGTCTACCTTTTATCACCATTTTTCCATGTTTAGTGATATGCAAGAAGCCATTTACTGAGCTAAACTGACACCCACTAGTTACTAAAGAACCAAGAGATAGAAGATTTCTTTTAAGGCCAGGAACATATCTTACATTTGAGATGACTCTGACCACTCCATCAAACATCCTTATGCTCACTGATCCAACTCCTTTGACCTTACATGATTGGTCATTTCCCAGGAGAACATTTCCACCATCTTCTCTTTTTAGTTCATCAAACCATGACTGGTGTGGACACATATGAAAGGAGCAGCCTGTGTCCAAGACCCATTCCTTTACCATTCTTGATTCAGTAACATTTAATACCTCTGGAGGATCTTCTTGATGATCAATGGCAGCAACTTCTGCCCCTTGATTTCCACCTTTCTTATTTTTCTTAGGACAATCCTTCTTCAGGTGACCAGGCTGCTTGCACTTGAAGCATTTCCTCTTCTCAACCCATTCATTCCCCTTCTTAGGATTAGAATCTCCTGACTTTGGATCCTTAGCATTCTGTCCCTTCTTGCCTTGCCAAGGTTTCTTGAATTTGACATTCAAACCTTCTCCAGATTGCACCATGCCTTTATCCCCTTGAGTCTGGAAGCATTTAGACCTCAGAGCCTTCACTATTCCATCATAAGATAGCTGCTCATCTCTCCCATACATCAAGGCATCCTTAAAGCTTTCCATGGATTTTGGAAGAATGTTTAACACCATCAATGCTTTGTCATGCTCCTCCAATTTCACATCCAGGTCTTCCAATTCTTCAACCATCTTAATGAACTCATCAAGTTGATCAGAAATTACCTTATCTTCAGTGATCTTGAAGGCCAACATCTTCTGCTTCAAGAACAGCTTGTTGGAAACTGACTTGGATTGATACAGATCTTCCAATCTCTTCCATGCTTCTGAGGAACTCTTGCATCTTGAGACCTCTCTCAAAGGTTTATCACCCAAACACAGAAAGATAAGACTGAGGGCCTTCTTATCCACTGATGCAAACTTGGGTTTCTCACTTTCTTCCCACGAATCCAGAGGTATCAATGCAAGATCAAGGCCATTGTGAACCAGTACTCCATTCATCTTGATTTTCCACAGTGTGAAATCATTTCTTCCTGTAAACTTCTCAAAATCCATCTTCATACCAGCCATTCCTTTTCTTCTTCAAGCTGTGAGAGTTGTTTCCCACAGACGGCGCCACTTGTTAGTGAACTCAACTCTTAAACACACAACTAAACAGAATCTGAAATTCGCACAAAGATCAATTTGAAAAACACACATGCAATTCGGCCAAAGATGTAGCCGAATTGAACTCACGCAGACCAGGAACTGAAAATGAATCACACACAACTTTTACGTGGTTCGTTCAAGATGAACTACATCCACGGAGGCAAGACACACCCCAATCCACTAAGAAATCCAATCAATTACAGAGAATACACACAAGAAACGAAATGCCCAATTCTGTTGACAAATTAGGGCAGAAACGATCAATCTCAAAATACTCTCTCTAATCTAAGAAACAAGGAAATTGCTCGACGTAGTGATCTTCTCCTTGATGAGAGCTTTACAATGATATAAGAATTGGAGCTCGAATGTAACTGTACAGAAAGTTCTAACTGAATGAAGTTGAGCTCAGCTACCGGACAAAAACGACGGTTTTCTTCGTCACAAATCCTGAAACTGCTCCGTCACAAATGACGGTTATCCTCAACTGCCTTGAACCCGGTTTATTCTGAACAGCTTGTCTTCTTGATGCTTAAACCCGGTTCAAACCTCCGGTTCTTCACTTCCTGATTCCGGTTCCACATTCCCAACACCATATTACAAAGTATAGCTCACTTGATGAGATTGAACACCACCTCACACTTCTTTTAATGATTCATCTGAATTTGATTTACATGATAGTATCTCTACTGACCCAATTCCTTTAGAAAGTTCTAGTAAGTTTTAGTGTGAGAGAGACCGGATAGAAAGTTCTAGTAAGTTTTATATAGTGCAGGACAAACCAGAGGAAGAAAGTGAGAAAACGGGGGTCATTAAAGATTTTCCGGTTAGGAGTGTCATGAAAGCTGATAGTGAGCCAAAGGACTCAAAGACAATGAACGCTAAGAAAGAGGCAACAATGAAGAAGGACATGATTCTCCCGAAGAACACAAATACTTGCATAAGAAGGGCTACCAAAAAGAAAGATGCAACGAGTTTTTCCATAGCACGTTCTATTGGTAGTCAAGTGTTCAAAAATGTGTTGTGTGATTTAGGATCAAGTGTCAACTTGATGCCTCTTAAAATGTATGCACAATTAGGACTAGGGGTAGTCAAGCAAGCCTTTACTACTATTCAATTGGCAGATGGATCAATCCTAACGCCATTGGGAGTAGTAAAGGACGTGCTTATTCGAATTGAAAATTTTGAATTTCCTAGTGATTTTCTAATTGTTGACATGCAAGGAAATATAGATGTTCCGTTCATTTTAGGTCGAACATTCTTGGCAACAAGTCAAGTGGTGATAGACATGCCTAAAGACAAGTTGACATATCGTATTCAAAACGAAGTAGTCACATTTCCCATTTATAATAGGGCGAGCCTAAAGGAAAAGAACAATTGTTGTGTCATTTATACTACCGTGAAGAGTCCAAACTTACTAAATAAAATCTCAATTAATCCACAGGCAAGTAAAGATAGTTGGTTGGGCTTCAGTTAATAAACAAACAGAGGTCGTCGGGCTGAAGACATAAAATTTAGCGTTTTTCGGGAGGCAACCTAATGTTGACTATTTTTTGTAATTTATGTTATTTTTATGCTTTTATGCGTGTTTTTGATATTTTAGGAACCAACATGGACGAGCGTAGCAAAAAATGGGGGTCGAAAGCCGGAGAAAATCGAGCTGGGCCAAGGTAGAGGAGTCGTGACCATGAGGTATACCTCTTGCGGCCGCGACAAAAATGGTGTAATATAGAAAACATTCTGTTGAAGCGTCCTGGCCTCACGGCCGCAACATAAATGACCCAGAACTCACAAATCTGAGTTCAACATAACGCGATCATTATACCTATCTTGCGCAGGCGCGACAGTGCCTAGCAGTTTAAAAATGGGAAGAACTCATGTTTTACCATTTTTTCCCTCTCATTTCTTCTACGTGAAAAACACACACACTCACACCCCTCACTAATTCTTGCTAAAAACACCCATAAATCACTCTTAAACACTCTCACACACACACACACACACACACACACACACATGAAGATTCAATACTTGCACCACCATTTTTGGAATTGAATGACCGATTGGACAAACTTAAGGCACCTCCAAATTCGACTTTTTCGACTAAATTCATCCGGTAAGTGAAGCTAACCCGGGCTTTTAATTGTTCTTATCTATTGACTATGCTTATTTATCATCGAATTTAGTTGCAATTTCAAATTTGATGAAGTATTGGTTCATAATTGATTGGTATTGGCACTTGTAGTGCATATCAGTTGATGAAATCCAATGGGTCGTATAATGTAGATAGTGTTAGTGTTCTTCGAAGCTAATATGTGTTGTAGTTTGTGTGTGGATTGATTGAATAACAATAATACGCAATTTAACATGCTTTGTTCTTTGAGGAATTTCATCGAACATGTTGTGTACGTAGGTTGAATGTAGCTTAAATTTGATTATAAAATCTTCTCATTCTTGATGGGTGTAATAAGATGATGAATGACTTTCATATTGCTTGTTAGATGTTCATATGATTCATCTTACATGATAGTTTGATCATATTAAACTATATGCATAGTATAGGGGGTGAAAATTGAGTTAACAATGCTACATGTTGCTTAAAGGGTGTTTATGTTTTGTAAAAATGAATGAACTACACTTTGACATCTAAAGTTTTCTTTGAGATAAATGTGTTTGATCACATATGTTGTTTAAGAAATGATATTTCATGTCTAAGTTAGTTCTTGATTTATATTGTTGGTTATTGAGAAAATAATTATGTTGTGTGTGTGTGTGGGTTCACTAAAATGGCACCTAAGAAGGCAAGGTCTAGCCGTAGCAAAGACAAGCAACCTATGGTTGAAGAACCGGAAGCACCGAAACCAAATGACAGCCAAACTTTGTATGGTTTACACTTGAAAAGACCGAGCATAAGGCTCGGTTTGAGCAGCTTCGCCATCGTTCAGTTATGGTAACAAGGTTCAGCAATGATGACTTGACTCAGGCGATGGGTATTCATGACAATGTTAAAGCTCTACTGGCCCCAGGGAGGCCTGCTCAGATTCATGCAAGCCCAACGCATCTACAGGAGACTCACACTAGAGTTTTTAAGCACATTTGCCATCACTGTGGCAAGTGCATTGGATTCTCACCATACCAGACGGCATCACATTCCAATTGATGGGCAAATAATGCTCACTGACTTATGCCTAGCTGGATCAGATTTATGGAGCATTTTGAGAACGTAATCCAGAAGCAGAAAGACAACATCATGATCGGAGGACTGATCATACATCTAGCCGCATCTTTTGTTGATATTGATTTAGATGATTTGATACCGGTTAAGGGTGAGGTTCAGTTCACATGGGAGTTGCTAGAAAATATGTAAGTGGTGGTGATGGGAGAAGACGGGAAGGTCGTATGTTTACCAAAATGTGCGACCCTACCGTCGACTCTCCTTCGAGATAGGAACGGTCATAACAAGTGTTAATGATATAAACAATTTTGCCCTATCCACTGCCAAACATCTTGAGCTTCCCTAGAGGCCAAACTCCGATGTCTTTCGATCAGGGTAAGTAGTCGAAGGCAGCAGCAGAGCCTCGAGACCACCCAAGAAGAAATGGGTAGCAACAGCTATTGCATCCGCGTCCGAGCAAATTGAGGATGTGGAAGGGCTCATCACATCTCTTCGGGATAATGTACATGTTTGTTATGATACGGAGCAATCACTTTACACCACTATGGATATACATCGCACGGAAATCTCAGGGGCAATTCAAACGATTAGTTCCGAGATGCATGACCAGCGAGCAATTTTGAATGCACTCCTTGAAAGAAGCAACGAAGAAAGGGCATAAGACAGCAGTAGGGGACTCAGTGGGAGGCATTGGCTCTATTTTGGAGTCAACATGGTTTCCAACCACTTCCACAACCACAATGATTGTAAGTTAGCACCAAGTCGTACTACTCTTTCCCCTCCAAACATTGGCTTTCAGCCAAGTTTGGGGAAAGGGGTGTACCGTGGGACGTCTTGGCCGCTATTTAAATTTTGTTGTTATTTTTGCTCTTTTGTGTCTTATTGTTTGTTCATTTTTTATCATTTGCTTCTTATTGATTAGTCGTTTGATTTGTTGTGGGCTGTTGTACTGGTTTATTTGTTGGCTTGATTGTGGTTATGTGTGCCCACTTGCTTATTCTTGGTGCTTTACTTGGAGTATTGGGTCTGCATGCCCATTTATGTGTGTCTTTTCGGAGCTATTGGGTCTGTGAGCCCATTTGTGTTATTTATATGCCAAGTTGGGTCGTAGGAGTCTTTAGTTTAATTGTTTTGTTTTTAAGTGTCTTAGTAGTTTAATTTTAGGATTTATGTTTTTAATTACTAAGAAGAGTCTATAAGAATGACATAAACCCGAGGAGTAGTGGAAATAAATGATATAAAAAGAAGGAAAAAATAGGGAAAGATGGATGATGAAAGGTTAATGAAAAGATTTTGGAATTTGTTGCAAAATTGGCTCATAATAGAGCATGAAAGGTGATTTGAGACGAAATTGAGCTTGGACTTAGAATATTTGATCAAAACTAACCTTATGAGAATTTGAGACTAATAGTATTCCTATTTTCGGAGTAGTGTGATTTCTTTCGGTGTGAATGTTGATTAAATATGTGTATTTAGAACTTGTCTTGAGTCTTTACTAAGAATGTGTCAAGTATGTGTTGTGACTTAGGAAATGATCTTAGGTAGTTTTTGTTTTAAGCCTATTGTTGAGCCATGAAAAGTTTCCCTTTTGCACCAAAAGTTCATAATTTATCTCTAGTTAACGCATTTGAGCTTAAAAGCTTGTTATGTCATAGCCCTATATTACAAGCCAAAAAAATGTTTCGATGTAAGCCTTTGGACCTAGTTGGACTAATTGAGTAAAGAGGGAGGAGGATTGGAAGGTAGTTGGGTAAAAAAATTGGGAAGAAACAGGAAAACTAGTGGATATTTAAAAGATGAAGGGAACAATAAAAATGATAGGTGAAAAACAAGGAAGAATAGTCTCTTCTAATTGAAAAAAAAAAATCGTGGAAAAAGAATAGAAAAAGTTTTTCATATACGTTGTTTAGTACTTTTGAGAAGAGGCTATAAAATAAAGTGCTTAAATTATTTGAGCTGACTAGAACAGTCGGGTAGTCCCAAGATGTGGTACCCATATAGTTGAAAAACACTTAGTTGTAAGGATGGTAGAAGGTGAAGAAGTCATTTCTTTTGGGATGATTTGCTAAATTTGAAGAGTGAGGTTGAGTGATTGTATTTAGGGGTAGTTGGGCTAGGAATAAATTGATTAGTCCAAAAGTAGTCGCTTTTATCCAAATATGTCCCACCTTACCTTAAGCCCAAATTCCAACCAAAAGAAAGACCTTTTTTTATCCTTTGTCACACATGTCGAGTACGAGGTCTAGTTTAGACGATTGGCAACCATATGGTAGACTTTGCATATAGTTCAATTTGAGCAGAAATATGTTTTAGCCTAAACACTTGAGAGATGAGTGAAACACTTATCTGGTGAGGATTAAATAATTCAAAAGTTCAAAGTCTCGAAAGTAGTTAAGTTTTGTAGTATCGCAAATGCTCACTTGTATTATGTTGCCTAACTTTTTGAAGAAAAATCAGTCTGAAATCGAACTCCTCATCCAATCGCCCTAAATCATTGCATAATCACTTGTATTTTTATGTCTTTTGTTTTGTTGTTCGGTACTAACAACAGTTTAAGTTTGAGGAGTTTTGATACACGTTAATTAGCATGTATTTAGGTCGATTTAGGATTATATTTGATAACATTTACATGCATATTTAGTCGAGTGTTGTGTAGATTTGTTATTCGTGATTTAACGTGTTTGACTGATTTTTAGGTATTTTGAGCATTTCAGGGTTAAAAGTCATGGTTTACGACTATCGAACGAAGGAACAAGTAGAAAGAGAGGAAAAACTGGCTTGAACCACACTGAAGTGAACCATCGCGACCGCGACACACAAACTTCGCAGCCGCGACAAAATGTTCGATTTTAAAGAAGTTTTCAGCACAAAGCAACGCGACCGCGAGGGATGCCTTGCATGGTCGTGACAAAAGGGCATCAATGCTGAATTCTAGAATGTTGGACGCGAACGCGCCACAGCCTGACTCGGTCGCGCCAGAAGTCCTTTCTAAAGTAAATTTGGGTTTTTTACGGGATTTTTATCCTAATCTCTTAAGAATTTCAACCCCAACTTATAAATAAAGGCCAAGCTCGAGCTTCCAAGGATCATTAGACATAGTACCATCTCATACTTTTACTTTGAAGTAGAAGACGTGAGAAGGAGAAGACAAAGATCGACGAGCCGACTATCAGGTTTAATTATTCTTTGTTTATTTCAAGTTCTTAACAATGTTTTTCTTTGAATTCTTCTTTTGATTTGTTAGTAGACATGATTAGCTAAACTACTCATGTCCTAGGATTAGAAAGTAGGGTTTTACAACAATATTGATTTAATTGCTTAATTTATAGACTCCAGTTGTTTTTATCTATCTATGTGTCTGGTTTAATCTTATAATTGAATTTAATCTGACCAACTAGGTTTAATTTACTTGTTTAATAGTTCCTCTTCGAGATAAGGGAATTGTTAATAGACGATAACACATAGCGGGATTGTCTATGATAATGTAGGCAAAGGTTAATGGGATTGTTAGGAGTTGTTATGATTAATTAAATCGAGAGAGTAATTATCTTAATCAATCTACACCTTAGTTGCTTCGAGAGAAGGGTTAGGTTAATTAAGTGTCGTCTAATAGCTAATAAACTGGTTCAAATTTTTTACAAGTTAGTGATTAATCATCATTAGCATAATTCCTGAAATCGAAATCCTAGGATACATTCTCGTTGATTGGAATCAGTTTTATTTAGTAATTTACTTTATTCATACATGCGAGTTAGTTTAATAAAATTATTCACCAATTCTAGTGTCTAGTTAGGATTTACCTAGATAATTAGGGTATCGAACTATGTTAATCTATTCTCTGTGGATCGACCTTAACTTTCCCTATATACATCTATACACTTATACTTGCAGTATTTTAGGATTAGAAATAGCTCTGTCAATCTTCAATATGACCTTCTCCGGATTTTGATCTTGACTTAGATAACAACTCAATAGCTCAACGCCATAATTTTGAATCAAACTTTAGTATTTGGAGATCTCGTGATGAATGTCTTGAATCCTACCGAATCACAAAGAATACCATTGAATATATGACTTGAATAACGCTGATCTAAGGGGCTTGACATCTTAATCTATGATCAAACCTAAACCCCAATGTCTGAGTCGAGCAGGAGCTACCCATCGCAGCTAATCTGCCATTACAGACTAGTTTAACTCATCGTCACATCCTGGAAAGATGGAAACGTAGGGCGCAGATTCTACGGATGTCACAAGTACCCGATAAGCACCTCATCTTCTACATCGCTTTTTTCCATGCTCGTTAGCTTTGCTTGATTAACTAACTATTGCTGGAATGTGACAATAACCATCTTAAGAATGATGGATATTGTACATCATTTTTTGGTGGATTGACCCAACCCTATGTGAGAGAAGTTGGCGTATCATCAGGGGCATGCTCCATAGGCTCAATGAGAAAAGGACTGAAATGGATTTCATGTGTACGTCGTGGGGGTTGGGGGTGGAAGAGGGGGGGGGGGGGGGGCAAGCTGAAGATGTTGTATTGAACTCACTTATAACCTCTAGCTTCTGGGTGATGAAAACTATATATGTTGTAAAGAAGGTTACTCCACCTATGTCAAAATGTTAAAATTAATGGGTTGGTTTCAACTATTACCCTCTGAGCGTTATGTGCAATCGAATATGTAAATTGTATCAATTTATTATTTATTTTTTACAGTCCAAACAAAGCATGTGAAAGTTTTAAAATATCGAAATATCGTACAAAAAATAATGGACATGCGAAATGATATGGTTTATTCGTGCCTATGATATTATACTTTGTGCCATTGTTGCATACAATTATAATATACTTCGTGCCACTTACGGCTACAGTGATAGAATCGTGACTGAATCCTAAATGCTGTTACATTCCATGATATACATGAAAGTAATGGACTAGATTAGGATATGAGCTTTAATTAATTAATAGGTTATACTAATTAAATAATTAAAGCAGACCAGAATATTAGGCCCATATACCTAGGGTGTATGCGCTATATATATGTCTATTCCCTATTGTTCAATCTTGTCAGACAAAAACACCATATTGTTCAATAAGGGATTTCCTAGCGATCATTATTGAACAATTGTACCGAGGATAGTTCCTGCGGCGGACGATATATACGCGTGGATACCTGAAGTGGTGAATCAATCGCGCAGTTCAGTCCGATCAATTACGCAACAAGTAAGTTGTTCCAACTTTAGCGTAATTTATGCTCAACGTTTATATCAGTTATAAATCACGATCAATATTCTCGATTAGTTATTCTGCTGCGTACATTAGATGTAGTCGAGAATTACTAACAGTGGTATCAGAGCCACGGGCTCGATTTATAATTATTTTAATTTAATAATTTGTGGATTAAAATTCTGAAAATTGAAAATTCTGGATTTGATTTATATAAACTGTTACGAAATTTTTTAAGAAAACTATGGATATATGCTTGAATGTAAGTTGCATAAACCAACACTAACTCTAAATTTGAAAACAGTTCGTAATAATTAAAATTGGAAGAAATATGTTTGATATTTGCTCTCGTCTGGTTTTGTTCGAACAACCACGGCGGCGGCGGTTGCGGCGGCTGCACTCGTCGCTGCGCCGCTGCTGCACCGCTAGGCATCGGCGGAGCGGCGGCATTTGCCGCGCGCTACTGCTATCACTCCTGCGCGACGTTCACGGCAGCATGGTGGCAATGTTGATGCTGATGTTGCGCGTTTAGTCGGCGGTAGTCGGCGGCGGCAGCCAACGGTGGCGAGACGTCAGTGGAATGATGGAGGCTGCAACTGTGACAAAAACCCTAATGGAATGGGCCCGGATCGGGCCTGGACCAGCTGGTGCTGGGTTGGGCCGATCTTTAGTGGCTGGGCCGCAAGTATATGGGCTGATGGGTTTAAGTTAATTCTGGGCTGCATTTAATTGGATGTGCTTAATAGTTATGGACTTGGTCAATTTAATTGGGCTTGGGTTTTAAATCCTGTTGGGACATAATAAAGATGGGTGGTTAATGGAATAAGTGGACCTGTTTTAGTTAACTCAAATTGAAATTGCTGGAATTTTGTCAAATTTGGTCTACTATTATTTAAATAAATTCAGACTTTCAAAAATTATAGTTATTAATTAGATTAATACATTTTAATTTATTATTATTATTTTTGAATAATAATAATTAACATATATATTTATATTAATTTGGAATTAATACTAAATGTGTATTTATATTAATTTGAAATTAATATATTTAATTTTAATCCACATGTTATTAAAGAATAAAATTTTAATTGGATTAATAATTTTATTTGTTGAACATTTATTTGATATTATGTGATAAGCAATTATTTGATTTTATGCTTATTCAATTTAAATTATAGTATTTTAAGACCGTTTTATGTTTGGGTAGGCGGCGCCCAATACATGTAGTCCGCGACATTATGTATGGGTAGGCGGCGCCCAATATGTGTGGTCCGCATTTATTATGCCTGGGTAGGCGGCACCCAGTAATTGTGTTATAATTTAATATTAGATATTAAATTTAAACAATTAGTATCACATAACAATTCCCCACTAAAAACCAAGTCTTATTTAGAAATAAAAGCGTCGTCCATCATAATTGTATGAAATTCTTGATCTCTTCGTCCACGAGTTTTACACCAAAGTGTTTACTCTAAAACAACGAGGTCGGGGCTCATACATAGATGCATGGTTGACATCGTGTGATGGAATTGACTTGCTTAAATTATTTTGTGACGCCAAAGCGACCAAAATAGTTTAAGGACGCGAAATTAATTGGATTAATTAACCAAGAATTGCAAAATTGTTGTTGCAATTGGCTTAGAGGCCTACCTAGTGATATTATTGTAGTCATCAGCCAAAGCAGAGACTACAGTAATATAGACTTGGATCTTGGACCACTAAGATTTATAATTATTATAAATCCGTATTTTGTGTTTGGGGACGCAAAATATGTTAAAATTAGTGGGAGCTAATCATTACAATAAACCCTTGTTTTGATTAGTGATATGAGTGTGATCTTTATTTACTTTATTCTAATTTACGTTTTTCGTTTGATTATTTTCTTATCAGATAAAAATGTCGAATTTGGCTTATAAATGTTTGATGGAATCAAACAAGTTGACTGGGTCCAACTTTACGGATTGGCTCCGTTGCTTGCGCTTGGTGCTAAGGCAAGAAAAGGTTGAGTACGTCTTGGACGAACCAATCGGTGTCATCCCCGACAAAACTTCTCCTGAGTATGCTAAGTTTGACGCAGATGCTCATAAGAAGCATGTTGAGGATGCCACGTCGGCTCAGTGTGTCATGTTATCTTCGATGAGTATCGAACTGCATAGGCAACATGAACACATGCTCCCTTATGAGATGATAAAACACTTGGAGAGTCTGTACGCCTCACAAGCTCAGACAATGGAGTATGAGATACTCATTCTCTTTACCAAACATATGCGGATCCAATCACGATCCTATAATAAGAACAAGAGATCTTTCGCGATCAATCGCCTTGCCCCTCATTCTTCGAGAATCAGAAAGGTCCTTTTCAAGTTTGACCTCTTTAAGTGTAAACTTCATAATGGGGCCCAGGTTTCTGAGCATGTACTGAAGATGATTGGATTAATTGAGAGGTTGACATCGATTGGAACGGTGTTACCCGCAAGTGTCTCAACTAATCTGATTTTGCAGTCACTTCCTAGTTCTTTTGAAAACTTCATAGTGAACTTTAACATGAACAACACGAAGGTGACTTTGCCTGAGCTTCACAACATGCTTAAGACCTATGAGTCTTCCACTTCTAAAGGCAAATCTGTGCTCATGGTGAGCTCTTCTGTGAACTCTTCCAAAAGGAAGAATAAGCAGAAGAAGAAGAAGAAAGCATCTAGCGATGTGGCCTTGAAGCCTAAGAGTGGAGGGATTCAAAAGAAGCCGAAACTGCCAAAGGATGAGTGTCTATTTTGTCACGAGAAGGGACACTGGAAGAGAGACTGCCCAAAGTTCAAAGCACAAGGTGCATTGAATGGGAGCTCAGGTATGTTTGTCATTGAGATAAATATGTCTATAAACAATTCACAATCCTGGGTATTAGATACAGCTTGTGGCTCACACATTTGTAATAATGTGCAGGGTCTAAGTGACAGCAGGAAAGTGAGGCCTGGGGAGGTCGACTTACGCGTGGGAAATGGCGCAAGAGTTGCTGCTGAACGTGTAGGGACTTATAGATTAGATCTTCCTTCAGGATATAGACTAGATTTACATGATTGTTATTTTGTTCCTATAATTTCAAAGAATATTATTTCCATTCCAATGTTAGACATTCAAGATTTTTCCTTCCATTTTGCAAACAGTAGATGCTCGTTTTCGCTTAATGGATTATTTTATGGAAGTGCCTCTCTTTCGAATGGTTTATATATGCTTGAATGTGAACAAAATATTCTCAATGTACAAAACAAACGACCTAAGCTAAGTAATATGAATAATAAAACCTATCTTTTTGGCATTGTAGACTTGGTCATATCAATAAGAAAAGAATAGCAAGATTGAGAAAGTTAGACTATCTCACATCATTTGATTTCAAATCATATGGTGCTTGCGAATCTTGTCTCAAAGGAAAGATGACAAGTAAACCACTTTCTGGGAAAGGGCTACGTGCCAAGTTTGTGCTCGAGTTGATCCACACAGATGTGTGTGGACCGTTCCCAACTCAAGCAAGAGGTGGATATTCGTACTTCATAACTTTTACTGATGATTTCTCAAGGTATGGATATGTGTATCTGATGAAACACAAATCTGAAGCCTTCGAGAAATTTAAGGAGTTTAAGTTAGAAGTTGAGAAACAACTTGGGAAAAGTATTAAGACTCTCCGATCAAATCGAGGAGGGGAATACTTGAGCCGCGATTTTCTTGATTACTTGAAATCACATGGAATCCGGTCAGACTGGACACCTCCAGGTACACCACAGATGAATGGAGTATCTGAAAGGAGAAATCAAACTTTATTGGATATGGTTCGATCCATGATGAGTTTCACCAGTCTCCCTTTATTCCTTTGGGGTTATGCCTTACTTACCGCAGTTTATATTCTGAATAGAGTTCCTTCTAAATCGGTCGAGAAAACACCATATGAATTACGATGTGGCAGAAAGCCAAGTCTTAACCATATGCGGACCTGGGGTTATCCTGCTTTTGTTAAGAAGATGATGACTGATAAGTTGGAAACTAAAAGTGAAAAATGTTATTTTGTGGGATATCCTAGAGAAACCAAAGGATATGAATTCTATTGTCCTGGATATCACAAGGTGATAGTATCCAGAAATGTGACGTTTCTTGAAGATAATTATGTCTCCAGGGAACAAGGTTACAACACAGTAGATCTTAAAGAAATTCAAGAACCACAAGATAACATGGAGGATGAGGTATTGTCCAATGGAGTGGACAAGAACTCAGTGGGAGTTTTTGATGATCTATTGGGAGGGGAAATGACTCTTAGAGGGTCACCTCAAGACAATGAGATGCATCAAAGACAAGAGATTGTATCAACCCCACCTCAAGAAAATCATAGTGAAATTCTTGAGAATATTCCAAATGTTGAAAACCTCAACATACAGGAACCTCATCACGATCAGAATAAACCGCCTGAACCAACGCAAAACCAACTCAATAGGCCTCAAAGGAATCGTCGTGCACCTAAAAGACTAAATCTATTGGTTGAGAACCAAGATGATGAGGTTGATTCAGAAGAAGACGAACCTAAGACCTATATCGAAACGGTGTCGGGCACCGATTCAAAGATGTGGCTGGCTGCCTTAACATCTGAAATGGACTCGATGTACCTTAATCTAGTCTGGGAACTAGTTGATTTGCCAGATGGGGCTCGCCCCATGGGCTGCAAATGGATCTTCAAGAAGAAGAGAGATGCAGATGGCAAGGTACAAACCTACAAGGCTAGGTTGGTGGCAAAGGGTTATAGTCAACGCGAGGGCATTGACTATGATGAAACATTTTCGCCAGTCGCTAAGATCAAGTCCATTAGGATATTACTTGCAATAGCTGCATACTATGACTTTGACATTTGGTAAATGGATGTCAAAACCGCGTTTCTCAATGGAGAACTCGAAGGCACTGTGTATATGTCACAGCCTGAAGGTTTTATATCCAAGAAAAGCCGAATGGAGTATGCAAGTTAAAGAAGTCCATTTATGGACTCAAGCAAGCATCTAGGAGTTGGAATATTTGCTTTGACAGAGCTATCAAATTGTTTGATTTTGTGAGAAGCAAAGAGGATCCATGCGTTTATAGTAAACGCAAGAATGGAAATGTTGTCTTCCTTATCATATATGTTGACGATATACTGATAATGGGAAGCGATCGTTCCATGTTGCAATCCATGAAAGATTGGTTGTCTAGCTCCTTCATGATGAAGGATCTGGGTGAGGCTTCCTACATCCTTGGAATTAAGATCTATCGAGATAGACCTAATAGGATGTTGGGATTGTCTCAGTCTACTTACATAGACAAATTGCTGAGACGTTTCTCAATGGAAAATTCTAAGAAAGGATTTCTTCCTATGGGACATGGCATTATATTGTCTAAGAAAGGTTGCCCTTCTAATGACAAAGAAATGAGTTACATGAAGAAGATCCCGTACGCTTCGGCTGTAGGATCTATTATGTATGCCATGATATGTACTAGGCCAGATGTGGCTTATGCACTCAGCATGACAGGCAGATTTCAGCAAAATCCCGGTGAGATACACTGGAGAACTGTCAAGACTATTCTTAAGTACCTTAGAAGGACTAAAGAATATTTCTTAGTCTATGGTGGGCAGCCAGAGTTATCAGTTACTGGGTATACTGATGCTAGCTTCCAAACAGACCATGATGACTTCAAGTCTCAGTCAGGATATGTTTTCGTCCTCAATGGTGGTGCAGTGAGTTGGAATAGTTCCAAACAGAGCACAACTGCCGATTCTACCACTGAAGCTGAATATATTGCTGCATCTGAAGTTGCCAAGGAAGTTGTTGCTTTGTTAGAGTTCGTAAAAGAACTAGGTATCGTTCCAAGTGCCAGCAGTGCAATACCGCTGTATTGTGACAACAGAGCCAGAGCCACGAACAGAAATAAACACGTTCCCCAGAGATATCATCTGATTAGAGAAATAATAGATAGGGGAGAAGTAAAATTAGATAGAGTA
Organism: Ajuga chamaepitys; assembly: GCA_958295605.1. Taxonomy (NCBI): domain Eukaryota; kingdom Viridiplantae; phylum Streptophyta; class Magnoliopsida; order Lamiales; family Lamiaceae; genus Ajuga; species Ajuga chamaepitys. The sequence goes on along the minus strand of OY282495.1, from coordinate 25,900,640 downwards.
CCCACTGATGATAACTTGGCGGATCCTTTCACCAAGCCGTTGTGTATAGCAAAACATAACAAGCACTTTGAGAGCTTAGGTGTTAGACATGTTAGTAGTTGGCTTTGATTCAGTGGGAGTTTATAGTTTGTATGTCTTAGAAACCTTTTGTGAAGACATTCAAAACTTGATCACATTCTATGATAATATGTTTATCTTATGGGTTTATGCATTTATTAGAATAATTATTTTGATGGTTTGTTATTATTCTTGTGATTGTTCCCTTGAATTATGACTGTCATTTATGGTGTGAGACATAAATGATATAGTATGATTCTAAAATAGCCATAACCGATGGTCATCAAGAATGGGATATTGATGACATACAATAGGTTAGCATGTGGTCTGCATCATGTTCTTCGAGAATATAGTGGGTCTCACGACTATTAAATATTAGATATCTATGATGGACACATGAATACTTTGGAGAGTATTGGTACGCCCTACTATTAAACCGTTTGTTTAGTGTTTACGGTTTATTAGTGTGTGGAGTATGTAATGATCCTTTGACCTGAGGTCAATACTCATTTTGTTTGTTAAGTGATGAACTTTGACCAAGCACAACGCTTGCCTCCCAAAGGAGGATAAGACACGTCTTGTGTTGGGTTCATCATGAGGCAAATAGAAATGGTAGTTGAGCCAAGAATGGGATTCATTCCTCGATTGAAACTCGAGAGAACACTCATATTTCTCTATATTATTTGACAATAAAGTCATTGGCCAATGCAAAAGATGTATTCAATTAAAGTAATTGAATATGATCGAATGTGTCATATAATAAAGATGAGAAAAATGATTGAGCTATTTGGATAGACACATGGCAGATCCTAGGCTCAATCGGGTGGTTCGTGAATGAAGGGATATTACATAAACTTCATATAAAGGTTGTTTTACGAATTCACGTAAACGTCCTTCATATATCGAGTTCGCTGCGCAACGCAGTCTAGGAGTTTTGTGCAGACTTTAATTAGATTATCGTCGATAATGGGGGCCTGAAGGGTCACACTTTATGTGTATTGTTGTTCCGCTTAAGGGTACAATATTGGTGTTACGAATTATATCTAATGCTAGTCCAAGTGGGAGATTGAAAGTAATGGACTAGATTAGGATATGAGCTTTAATTAATTAATAGGTTATACTAATTAAATAATTAAAGCAGACCAGAATATTAGGCCCATATACCTAGGGTGTATGCGCTATATATATGTCTATTCCCTATTATAGGGATAGATCAATCTTGTCAGACAAAAACACCATATTGTTCAATAAGGGATTTCCTGGCGATCATTATTGAACAATTGTACCGAGGATAGTTCCTGCGGCGGACGATATATACGCGTGGATACCTGAAGTGGTGAATCAATCGCGCAATTCAGTCCGATCAATTACGCAACAAGTAAGTTGTTCCAACTTTAGCGTAATTTATGCTCAACGTTTATATCAGTTATAAATCACGATCAATATTCTCGATTAGTTATTCCGCTGCGTATATTAGATGTAGTCGAGAATTACTAACAATACAAAATTACTATACATTTCGAATTTCAAATTGGTTTAGCTTGATAATTTTTCTTCTGAATATGAAATCAAAATGAAATTTGAAGTGAAATCAAATTTGAATTAAATAATTGGTCGTACTCTAAAATAAATATGTATCTATCTACAGTGTTATACTATCGGTGCAGGGACCGCAAACATTTCGAGTTTCAAATGTTTTTGCTTGATGGAATTAAAAATTGAAAATTGAAACTAAATCTAATTTGATTTAAATTATAACATTCAGACTTGCAAAGCTGGAAAGAAACCTGCAAATTGCGACTGATTCTGACAGAACGAGAAGGCTGGAGAGAGGGAGGGGGGAGAGGACACTATTAGAAATAAGGTTTTTTGCCACTACAAAATATAATTATCAAAAAAAAAAAAAAAGCGCAATCACAAAAATCAAATCTAAAAGTAGTAGTTACTATAGCACTACAAGAAATTTGCCAAATAGCGACAATCAATTTCGTCGCTATTCTGTCGTTAAGAGGTGATAGAGACCAATTAGCGACAGAAAAAGTTGATAGTAATATGGCTAGTCGCTATGAATACCGACGGACTGTTAGGTCCGTCGGTAAAAATTACGACGGATTCTTGACAGAATGCCGACAAAAATTTTCTAGAAAAAATTTATTCAATTGCGACGATCTACCGACAGAAATATTGTCGGTACACTAATCCGTTGGCAATTCACGACTACATTCTGTCGCTAATCTGTCGGGAATTACCGACAATATTGTCTGTCGATAATCTATTCCGTCGCTATCTTGTCGCTAATTATTAAAAAATTTAGTCGCTATTCTGTCGCTAATTATTAAAAGCTTCCGTCGTTATTTTGTCGCTAATTATTGTTGTCGTTATTTGATCAGCAATTACGGACATATTTTTGTGAGCTCTGTTATTATTTTCTGTTATAGGTAATATGTCGGTAAATATTCAATTTCAAATCTTTTATATTATCGGTGCTCTACCTTTTTTATTTATATATAAAATATTCGGCAAAATAATTAAATCACCCAACACAATCTAAATAAGTAATTTAACGTCCGAATATGAATTAAAGTCTAAATATCCCCACAAATCAACAACACATGTTTGAAATTCGATCTCAACATAAAAAAAAATGTGCCAAAAATAAGACAAATACTCCAAATTCAAAACTAAAATAAACTCACATAATAAAGTGCAAACATAAGTCAACTCAACACTTCATCATCTCGACATTGAACCTGAAAAGTTGCACTCTTCTCAACCAAATTGTCAAGCTGTCTCAACTCCTGCCGACATAAATAACAAACCCAACATAAACAGTTAAACACATCTTCCTAATAATTTTAAGGTATGCATGTTATTAATAGTAGTAAAGCATTAATATTTCATGGCCCAAATTTATATTTATAATTGGATCATATATATCATGCCCAAACTTTCTTAATTTTTCTACCAAATCTGTTATAAAGTTATTTGCAATTATGCAGGGGCACTTGTTTTAAAGGGTGAGAGAGAGTTAAACATGAGTCCAGAATATGCAGAAGTTGAATGAAACAGTTGAAATCATAGACTTACTTGAATCAGTACAGAGAGGAAGAGCAGAATAAGAATCAAGAAACTGCAGCAAGATCAACAACTGAATAATCCTAGAAAAATTATTGCCTCTCATCATTCCTAAGCTTGACCAAAAACAATAAACACCAAGAAACTACTTTTTTCCTACATGAATGATGCTCAACAAGAACAAACACAGCCCCACTGTCCAAATCATGTTAAATTAGCATTGCAGATTTTCTAATTTGTTCTTCAAAAACTCCGTAGGATACAGTTGTAGAGACATGCCTATGGGATTCGAAAGTCAGCTTAAAAAATGAAGACTTGGAAAGGGTGAAATGAGGAAACCCCTGGCAGCTAGCTCCTCCATGTAAAAAGAAAAGATAGATCACCTCTCAAGAAATTTGAAATCAGGCTGCAGGGTGAACAAAGAGTGAATAATAGCCTCTTAGTAATTTTCCTGTAAGAAACACAATAGGACAGAAAACTGCAGTAAAGTGCTAAAAAGGTAGATTAAAGATAAAGGCAAGAGGTTGATATGCAAATCATGTGTTAATGATTATGACCATAAATCAAACTTTAGTTGGCTGAAATAGTTAAGGTGAAATTTATCTTATTTTCGTCCAATGATATTGCTAGTTAAGGTGAAATTTATCTTATTTTCGTCCAATGATATTGTCTTTTCATTACAGAAGAGCTGCACAAATCAACAACTAGAAACCATCATTACATGTACAAAGCATCTATTCATCCAGTAATCCTTTAACAAATAACCCATAAGCAGTTACAAATATGTTCACGTAATTCAGGAAAATTCAAAGTGGGCCTCCAACTATCATCCTCATTTTCCAATCTTTAATCATATTCCACCTACTTTTTTTGTCTGTGTTTATTTAGGATTTCATTCTCACATTCACACATCAAAATGCCACAATTTCAAGATGTGCATGTCTGCAAAATTGTAAAAACACTCTAACAGGGAAGTAGATTTAACGACCTTACACAAGCTGCCAAGTAAAAGAGTGCAGAAAATTGTAAGCTTTTGACTGACATTGTTCAAATACCAAACCATGAAGTGCACGAACAAACTGAAGATGATGTTGTAAAGATGTGAAATTCTGGTCTGGATTTAAATTCAGGAGGTGCGTTACAGATAAAATCATTTCCCTATTACCTGAAGGTCGATGTTAAATTTTCCTGCTCTCCTTATCACCCCTGCCAGGAACAACAAGATGAGTATATCCAAAGAGATTGCAGCTCTAACTTTAGGCCTCTGCACTTTTATAGCAACAACCTTTCCACTGGATCGAAGCCTAGCTTGATAAACCTTTTTCCAAATATAAATATTTTGAAAAGAAAAAATATAAGATCACAATTAGGCAACATTTACAAATCAATTGTAAGACAATATTATAACTACATTGACCATTAAATGCAAAACTTACCTGTCCAAGTGAAGTTGCTACCACAGGCTCGGGAGATAATTCTGAGAAAAGTGCATCTATTAGTAATCCAAGTACCTGCTCTATTATATCAAATGCAACTTCTGTGGAGAACGATGCAATTCTATCTTGCAAGAGTGAAAGCTCATCTAAGTACGGGGGTGGTATCAAATCCTATGAAAACAGATTTCCACAGACACCGTTTAATGTCAATGTTCACTCTCAAACCTAGAGCACTGTCACTGCATGATAATTATACTAACAGTTCCAATTAGCAGTATACGAACTTCAATCCTGAAAGTGATAGTACTTCTATGATGCTAGAATGTACAAACTAGTTTAACAAAGAAAAATGATTCATAACTGTTTTCAAAAGGTGAAAGTGTTATTTCAAGTTCATTTTCTGAAATGCGGTTGATGAACAAAACTATCTATGGGAATCATCAAGATTAAATTAAGTTGCTTTTCTTTTCTTTTTATTAATGTTGTTGTTATAGTTAAAGTACTAAAAAAGGACTATAAACTTTGATCGCCTCGCCTGGATTGCTGCTGTAGAGATTTTTTTCACATACATACTTCTTTCTCGAAATTAATTTCCTATTCAACTTCGATTCTATATATTTAATGATGTTATAATCTTGGCAACCTTAAATAAATACAAACTAAAAGAACAATATGAAAAAGACATAATTTCATATGATTTCATTTTGTCATATCTTAATTAGCTAGTAAGCAAGGTTAAACTAAAACATAAATTCCAAATAGAAGAAATTTAGTATCAATAAGTCAGAAAGAGCAAGCCACAGATAAGTTTATCATTAGACCAATATTCAAGAAAAAAAAGTGAACAAGTACATGAAACCAAAACAAAATGATCGAGTCAAAAGAAACAACCAAACAAGAGATTACTCATGGGAAATAGTTGTCGTTTGATAAAAAATCGAAACAGTTCAATAAACAGGAACACCATAAATAAGAAATTCTATGTAACCAAACAGAAAATCACTACTTGCAAGAACTGATCTAGAGAGAGGTAGCAGAAAATTAACCTTGATCGTGCAAGCTTGCTCGGAGTTGAGGGAGGCTTTGGCGAAGGTTTCATCGTCAACAAATACGGCTTCTATTAGTAACTTCAAATAAAACAAGTCAGCATCAAAACAACATATAGTGATAAACTATGATCAAGATACAATCATACTTATGTTAACATGTTAAAAACTGCTTTCACAATTTACATCTGAAAATCGTCTATATTGTAAAATTATAACAACATACAATATATTAAGACTCAAGCTCCAATAAAAACTGTCAAATTCATTAAAGGGTAGTATGCAAATGATTTGTAATTTATCAGCATTGACATAGAGCATGTAAACTATTATTTCTAAATTGTTAATGTTTATATAAAACTGACATTTCTCAAGAATCCTCTTTCCATAATTCACCAAAGCTCTACTTATATTTCAGCGAATGAAAAGAATATCATTCCAAGCAAAGTAATATCACAATCCAGTAAACTAAACACGAAATAAACTGATTCACCAGCTGGATATAAAATCATACTCTGAAATTATTGCATTCCTCTTTCACTTTCAATTGCACATCTTTCCTATTTGCCTTTACATTGATTGGCCCCAAATCCTCATAAATCTCCCTACATTCACGAAGATAATTAATTACAAGCAATAATTATCATCCATGACCACGTATACAACTTAATTTGGGGACAAATGAAAACAAAAGGAATTAAAGAGAACATACCATGATATTTGCTCGGAAGAAATGCGGCTGCATCACCTTCACCCAGTATATATCTCACTCTCGTCAACTCCTCTTCCAACTTGCAATTCCAAACGAAAAGAAAAATCAGCAAATATTAGCAACTCAACCCTTTTCCAGAAAAAACAGATCATCAATTACATAATTTTGTTGAAACATCACCAGATTGAGTGCGCCTTCTTCAGATGGAGGAGAGAGAGAGAGTTCCGGAGCTGCGAGAGAGCTAGTAGAGGGGTACTTCCGATTTTGTGTTAAAAGACATTCTGGGGTGTTTAAAATTAATTTTCTTTTTCATTTTCTTATTTTTAATTTACACTATCGATCAAAATTTTAACGGTATTTAGCGACTACTATATCCGTCGATATTTTTTACAAAAAATATTACGACAGAATTATATTGGTCGGTATGGTTTTAAAATTAGTCGGCACTTTTAAAATACAAAATTTACCGACTGAATTTTTTTCGTCGGTACATTTATATCACTAATTGGTCGGCATGTTTCAAATAAAAAAAAAAATTACCGACCGAATTATAACCGTCGGTAGAATTCCGTCACTAAATTGGTCGCTATTTTGTCGCATAGAACATTAGTATATTGACCCTTAAATAGCGTCATTAGTCTGTCGGTAATTCGTCGACGAATTTTAATTTGAAAGATCTTTTATTTATGTCGATATATAGTCGCAATTTTGTCGGTACTTAACGACAAAAAATCCCTGTCGCTAAAATTGGTCGCTTATTTGAGAATTTCTTGTAGTGTAGGGTAGTCACTTATAATAATATGCAAAAGGGTTTCTTGTAACTACTTTGTAATTACTAATGTATTTGTAGCTATTTTTCGGCAATTACTTTGTAGTTACTAACGTATTTGTAACTACAAGTAATTGTAAAAGAGCTTGGCATATTGTAGCAAATTTAGTTAAAATTGTAGAAAATATTTTATGTAACTACTAATATTTACAAAATGGGTTACTTTTAGTAACCACTCTTATAGTTACAAAAGACTAGTGACAATTTTTTTTTTTTTTTTAGTGGATGGGATGGTGGGCTGCGTGTTGAAGGGAGCCAAAGGCGCGTCTAACATGCAAGGAATCGGCTATAGTAAGAATTGTGACGAATTGTATATGTGTTTAGAAGCCTGACAGTTTTATCTAAATTTAGGCAAGTGATCCTTTAAACTTTATCAATTATAAAAATTGAAAGCAGACCTCATTTTTGTGTTGGCTAGGCAATTATACCAGCAAATAAAGTTAGTTAAACTGCAGGATCAGAGGCATGATTTTAATTGGACACGTTATTCTCATCTAGAAAGTGGTTATATATAGATACAAATCGTTAACCTACTTCATAGACCATCCCCTTCGTGTTTTTCTTTTTATTAATCCATTGACAACAACTTTTGCATAAGTGGAATCACTGCATCAGATTGCTACAAACTAAATACAAAGTAAGATATATTTACAGTCTTCTCCTCTAAACTGTAATCACTAATGTAGGATTTTGAACCAAACAAAATTATAGCACACAAATTACTTGTATCACAATTAACGTTAGGACAACTTGAAGACTTTATTTCGGAGGATGTTTTTCTAAGCTTATAAGTTTCTCAAAATATCTTGTAAGATATTTGAAAGTTTATAAGCTCTTGAAATGTGTTTGACAAAATAAGATGTTAGACAACTTATAAAATGCAAAAATAAGCTCTTAAAACTTATAAGCTCCACAAAAAATAAGTATTTTTAGTCCATCGTATCAACACACTCCACACATTTCACACACACAACACATCACACACAATAATCAAAATGTGCGTTTGATATTAACTTTCAAATTAGATCTTAAATTCATAGCTAAATAACACGATTCAATTGCAAGCTTATAAGCATTTTATCCAAATATTTTTATTAACTTATAAGCTCTTAAAGAAATTATATCTTATAAGTTCTTTAAACAACTTATAAGATGCTAGAGGTTATAAAATGTTTGAAATAAGTTTAGCCAAACACCCTCTTAGCCTATAAATAATGATCTAGTCCTTTGATTTATTTTACGCGACAACTACTGTCAATACAAAAATTTGTTATACACCATATTTTTTTGGCATACCACATATATATAATTGAATTTCTACATTTGTTTACATTCCACACAGATGTCCAATTTTACCGTTCTCTCAATTTGTTTTTGGTTTTTAAAGAAAATTGAAAGACCAATAATGAATTCTCGCCCATAAAAGTCTTCTCTTATGGCTCTCCCTATTGTATTTCCTCACACATCAGGAAAAAAAATCATGAGCGTCGGCATAGCAGTGTGTTAATAAGCTCCAAAACTAGATTTATAAGAGAACATATTGGGGAAATTTCTGTATTTTATTCAACTCTGATCAAGCTCAGTAATACAAGCGCCTATAAATAGAAGGCGCCAAAAATGAACACTCAATCACAGTAAGACATCTGGTAAATCGATGTCATAATTCTCTAAAAGAAACCATGAAATATCCGAGTCAGCAACAACTTATATGAGCTATGGCAGCAACCACTCCATCATCCTTCTAGAAGTCTCTGCATGTGCATGCTAAAAGAGTCACGTGCTTGTTCATGAAAACTCATGTATGTAACTGATCTTCCAGCTCAGTAATACGCCAATGCCAGCTCAACACCCCCCTCCCCCTCAAGTCGGAATCGTGGAGTTGGGACACATTCCGAACTTGAGCACAAAGAAACGAAAAGCAGAACCACCAAGAGATTTGGTGAGCACATCAGTCAGAACTGACAAGATGTAGAAATTTTTTTATGTAAGATGAAGCCAGCCTTGAACTGATTGCGAACAAGGTGACAATTAATGTCCAAATGCTTTGTTCGTTCGTGGAAAACAGGATTCTCAGTAATATGAAGCAGAGCCTGATTGTCACAATGAAGAGGTATGGGAAGAGGGAGTTGAAGATGAAGATCTGCACTGATATAAGATATCCATTGAAGTTCACAAACAGTAGAACTAAGAGATCGATACTCTACCTCAGCTGATGATTTTGAAACTGTGCGTTGCTTCTTCGTTTTCCATGATATTAAAGCACGACCAAAGAAGACTGCATATCCTGTAAGGGATTTCGCGTATCATGGCATGTACCCCAGTCAGCATCAGAATAAGCATGTAGTCGAGTGTCCACACCCACTGGATAAAATAGACCATAAGAAGGAGTCCCCTTAAGATACTTGAGCAAATGGAGCCCTGCTTCCCAATGAGCAGTTGTAGGTGCACTCATGTATTGGCTCAAACAGCAAAACATATATCCGGCCGAGTGAGATTCAAATAATGAAGTTTCCTCACCAAGCGTCGACAACAGAATTAGAAAGAAGATCACCGGTTTGAGTAGATAGGTTGAATCCTTGAGGAAAAGGAGTAGTGACAGGCTTGCAACCAAGAAGACCAGTTTCTTGTAAAAGATTAAGAATATATTTTCGTTGACTGAGGTGTGTACCGGCAGAATTACGGATCAACTCAATGCCAAGGAAAAACTTGGCATGTCCAAGATCCTTGATGGTAAAAAGGTCATGTAAATAACTTTTCAAGGCTGTAATAGCATCTTCACTATCCCCAGTATCAGCAAATCATCAACATAAGCGAGGAGAAATAAGGAAGACCCACTGGAAATCTTGACAAAGAGGCAAGTATCACATTGGGACTGCTCGAACCCATAAGCCCGGATTTTATCAGTAACTCAATGTTCCATTCCCAAGACACTTGTTTGAGACCATAAAGACTTCTCTTAACAAGCAAACATGGCCAGGTTGGACAGCAGAATAGCCCTCAGGAGGTTTCATAAAGACCTCTTGGTGTAAGAAGCCATGCAAAAATGCATTATTAATGTCGACATGATGCAGCGGCCACTCTCTCTGAGCTGCAAGGGCAATAAAAAATCTGACAGATAACACCTTAGCCACTGGAGAGAAGCCGTCGAAGTAATCGGCCCCATAAACTTGATTGAACCCTTTTGCGACCAATCTTGCCTTATATCTCTGCACTCCCCCATCAGGCTTTCTCTTAATCTTGTACACCCATTTAGACCCAATAGTTTTCTTGCCCTTGGGCAAATGAACAATTTCTCAAGTGTCATTCTGTTCCAAAGCTTGTAATTCAGAATACATAGCCTCCTGCCACTCTTTATATTTAACAGCCTGCGTATAAGTTAATGGCTCTGGAATAATGGAGTCACCTTTGGCTAAAAAGGCTGTATAAGAGGGTGACAAGAAAGGAGCAGGAGTAAAAGGATATGAAGAGACAGAATAAGCAGTATCTGGCTTATGTGTGGAAACTGAGTCAACTGGCTACTGTAATGGAGCAGTAGGAGCAGTGCCAATGACATAATCTGCCAGCCAGGCTGGTGGTTTTCTGACTCTTTTCCCATCAGGTGGAAGTATGGGAGTAGGTGGTGAAGACTCCGAGGCTCTAGGCATATCAGAAGACTATGAAGCTTGAAAGTTAGGTAAAGAAAAGGACTCTAGAGCATTAAGATCATCACCAATCTAGCATGGATCAGTATATAATGGACCAGATAAAGATTCTAGAGTAATAGATGGAATCTGAGACATAAAAGGAAATGTGTTCTCATAAAATACCACATCTCTAGAAATGACTAGTGTTTGTGTATCAATATCAAAGAGTCTAAACCCCTTTACCCCAGTTACATATCCAAGAGAGACACATCGATGGGCTCTAGCTTCAAACTCCTGCTTGCATGGAATAGTGTTGGTGGCAAAGCATAACCACCCAAAGGCTTTGAGGGAATTATACTCAGGACAGTCCCATGAAGAACTTCATAGGGAGATTTCCATTGTAAAGAAGTTGTGGGAAGAGCATTGATTATATGCACAGTTGTGAGAAGGGAATTGGCCAAAAATGTGAAGGAATATTGGATTGGAACATTAGGGCCCTAGCAATATCCAAAATATGTCTATGTTTTCGTTCAACAATCCCATTTTGTTGGGGAGTGTAGAGACAAGTTTTCTGATGCAAAATACCATGTTTAGAAAATAGGTTATGTGTGATGGTGCTAATGAACTCACTACCATTGTCTGTTCTTATTTGCTTAACCTTTTGGCCATATTGAGTAAAAACCATTCTGAGAAATTTGTCAAGCAGAACAGGTACATCAGTTTTGTACTTTAGGAGGTATATCTGGTATAATCATCAACAATAGTCAACATATATGGTGTGTTTGTGAAGGAGGTTTGTTTGTAAGGACCCCAGAGATCAATATGAACAAGAAAAAATGATTCACTGGTCATAGAAACACTGGTGGGAAAAGATAATCTACTTTGCTTGGCTCTATGACAGATCACACACTCCTTTATTGAATCAGTAGTACAGAATGTTTTAATACAATCGATATGTTTCATACATCCTATAGAAGTGTGTCTGAACCTATTGTGCCAAATAGAAATAGGAATGGTAGAGAAAGAACAAAAAGTAGTAGATAAAGGTGTAGCAGCCATTATATAAAGGCCTCCATGCTCCTTTCCAATGGCCAGTGTCTTCTCAGTGTGAGGGTCTTGAAGAATACACTCAGATTTAGTGCAGATGGATTTAATGGGAAGGATCTTCAAGAGTTGAGTAATGGAAATTAGATTATATTTGAAAGTAGGAATGTACAACACATTTTTTAGGGTGATATACTCATTAATAATCACTTCACCCACTTGAGACACAGTTTTGGTGCTTCCATTAGGTAGTAATACGTTCACTTTGTGCTATAGATTTATGAGATTATGGATCTGTTTTGCGTCAGAACAAATGTGCCGACTAGCACCTGTATCTAGTATCTAGTAATCCCTTCTCAATTTGCTGGGAACAGTCAAAGCATAGAAGTTTTCAGAATTACCTACATAGTCAGTATAGTGAGTAAATGTAAGAGCCTCACTGTTTTTTCATGTTCCTAGCTTATCTTCCATATACTTAGCCACTTCCTGCTGAATCAATGTGGCAAAATCAGGAGCATTCTGCTTAGGTTGTTCCTCCTTCTTCTGAGCAACTAGTCCTCCTTCAACCAGATTAGCAGTATTCAAATTCCTTTGATCTCTCAACTGCTTATACCACTCTGGATATCCATGCAATTTAAAACCCTCAGAAACCTCATGTCGGTTTGCCCCACAATGAGTGCATTGAAGCTTGTCTCTCTCTTCCTTGCTAAGTCTCTGTCCATTTCCTCTTCCCCTGTGCACCAGTATTCTTCTTTGGAAATGGAGATTTATTGTTATTACCTCTCCCATTTTGGTTTGGTTTTCTAGGATAATTTTTTCCTGTTATCATAGCAGCAGTCTCAAGCGGATCTATGGGATTATTATGACCATTCCTCTGTTACTCCATCTTCAGAATCATTGAATATGCTTTATTCAGGTTCGGCAATGGTTCCATCATCAAAATCTGATCCCTAGCTTGATTATAATCTTCATGTAGCCCCATGAGGAATTGCATCAGTTTATTATTCGCCTCATACTCGCTCATTGCCTTAGCTGATCCACACATGCAAGCTGGTATTAAAATCAGACTTGCACATTCTTCCCATAACCTCTTCAATTTGGTGAAATAAGTCACAACAGACATATTTTTTTAGTAAAGTTCGAAAATTCTTTCTGTAGTTGATATAGTAATGGACCATTTGATTCACCATACCTTTCCTTAATCTCGATCCATAAATCCTTGGCGCTCTCAATATAAATGAAGGCATCAGCTATTTCCTTCATTAATGAATTCAGAATCTAGGACGTTAACATTGAATCAACCTTTTCAAATTGTTCAAACTCAGTTGTTCCTTCCTTAGGAACAACAACTTATCCATTTATAAAGCCGAGTTTAGACTTCGCCTTCAACGCTAATCTAATAGCTCGACTCCAATTCAGAAAATTCGAACCATTGAATGGTGTGGTAACTAACATCATTCTAGGATGATCAGCTCCATGTAGCATCAACGGATCAGATTCTCTAGCATATGGTTGAATTGTCATAGTAGGTGTTATCTCTTCTTCTTTGTTGTTGACATTGTTAATCCGCACCATCTCGTTTCCAAATTTCACCATGGCTCTGGTACCATGTTAATAAGCTCCAAAACTGGATATATAAGAGAACATATAGGGGAAATTTATGTGTTTTATTCAACTTTGATCAAGCTCAGTAATACAAGCGCCTATAAACAGAAGACGCCAAAAATGAACACCCAATCACAATAAGACATCTGGCAAATCGATGTCATAATTCTCTAAAAGAAACCATGAAATATCCGAGTCAGCAACAACTTATATGAGCTATGGCAGCAATCACTCCATCATCCTTCTAGAAGTCTCTGCATGTGCATGCTAAAAGCGTCACATGCTTGTTCATGTAAAATTCATGTATGTAATTGATCTTCCAGCTCAGTAATACGCCAATGCTAGCTCAACACAGTGACAATAACGAAATTGTGCCTTAATTAGAGCATCACCAATGCTTGTTGAATTAATTCAATTGTACCTGAAAATGGGTACAAACGCATTGTGGGTGGGAGGGTATAATTTGAAGAGAGAGTTTTGGGGTACAATTAATTGTACCCTATTTGAATTTGTTGGCGAGAGTGGGGGTGGGGGGAACTAGGCTGCACACGCGGGAAAGCCGTACCTTTCTTCGGTAGATGAGCTAAGTTATAGGAGCCATAGCAGGTGCATAAGAGTATTATCAGCAGACCGGAAGTAGGAGATGTTCCCCGAACACACACTACAACAAATAGGTGCTTTTGCGACAATTGTTTTTGCAACGACAAAAGTAGTCACTAAAAATTCGGCTTTTGCGACAACAAGTCAATGCAAAATCAGATATACCAATTCCCCCACCAAAGTTGACGCAAAAATTATAAGCGACGAGTAGTCGTCGCATTTAATTTCATTATTTGCGACAACTTGTTGAAACTAAAAATCTTTAAGTTTTCAACGACTTGTGAACGCAAAAAATGTATAACTAAATTACTTTTTAGAAAAATAAAATAAAATAAAAAAATACTTAAAGTTTTTAATTACTATTAGCGACGAATTGTCGTCGTATTTAAGCAACTATTTGTGACGACTTGTCGTGGCAAAAAAGTCGAAAAATATTTTCGACGATGCGTTGACGCTAAAACACATATTAAATTATTTTTATAAATAAAAAAAATAATTTAAATTACTTTAGAAAAATTAATAGCAGCGACTTTTGTAGTCGCAAAAGATACCATATTTTATTTTTTTCAGTTTGGCGGGATACAATTTTGACTTTCTCTCCCTACCCCGCCCGCTCATACGCAGTTGCCCCCTCTTTCACTTCACTCCCGCAGCCGCCCATCTTTTTACTTCCCTCCCGCAGCCGGCTCCTCTTTTCACTTTCCTCTATGCAATAATTTTGTCTTTCCTAATTGGCGTTGTGACCGCAGGTGTCGTCTCTTTCCCCTCCATCCTGTAGCAAGTCCGTCATCAATCATCTGGGTTTACCGCTGGGTTATTCGCAACTGTTAATTAGACGTTTGTTTCCTCCAACCTCATGTCTTTGTTTAGATTATCGTTTTTTTCTAGTTTTGTTTACTCAATTTCTATGGTGTTCTTAGTGTGTGGTTCTTTACTGCTAATCCATCTATTATTTTGGTTATTTGAGCTAAATTACGAGATTAAGGAACATAAGAATATAGGTTCATCGATTAAATTGAATTTAGGGCTTTAAATAGTTATTCTTTTCATCACATTACTCGTATGAATTGATGGGTTAATTATCTGTTTGATATTTGTAAGGGTTTAATCTATTATATTTATGTGGGAAAAAATCATAAATCGACCCATAACTATAGTGACTTCCACTAAACATCCCACAACTTTCTGTTTTTTTAATTTCGTCTCATATATCTTGAGATTATCCAATTTTTGTCCCAAAATTCAAATTTAAGCCGGAAAATGCACGTGCCGCCCAAAATTTGGGGGTTCATATGTCCACTAAATATCCCACAACTTTCTGCTTTTCTAATTTCGTCCCATATGTCCTGAGATTATCCAATTTTCATCCCAAAATTCAAATTTAAGCCGGAAAATGCACGCGCCGGCCAAAATTTGGGGGTTTTTTAACCACGTGTCGTTGAAATTCTGAGCTGGATTTGAATTTAAATTTTTCTTTTTCTTTTTCTTGTCACATAATCTAAAATTTTACCCCCATCCAATTTATATTTTTCTTGTTCAACTAGGGTTGCGATACCTAGAGATGGCAAAACTGGCCCGGCCCGATGGGCCGGCCCGTTTAGCCCGAAATATAGAGCGGGCTGGGCCGAAATATTAGAGGCTCGAAAAAATTCGGGTTTTTTTGGCCCGGCCCGAACGGACTTTTCTTTTGACGGGCCAACCCCGGCCCGGCCCGAAGGCCCGCGGGCCGGCCCGATTGAATTGAATTTTTTTTTCCTCACTAATCGAATAAGAAAAAATTAGGAATTAAGTAATATCTTGTGTACTATTTGAAACATGTTTTTCTTTTTTCTCTTTCTAGCAGAGCATAAATCTATCTATTTACCGAGAAATTAAAACATTTGACTAATTTAATACTCTATTTCTTCAGTTTTATTAGCAGAAGATGGAAAATGAATTAGATCCAAGCATGCTCATTAATTATTATGTGTCGAAAAATGAAAAATTGATTAACATGTAATATAGTACGTACACAAAAATTAAATAACTTGTGACATATAGTATATAACTATATATCATCATCCATTCCTTCTTTTTTATTATTATTATTATTATTGTTATATCTGGGGTTTAGGACATGCCTATAGATTAATAGATATCATTCCATATTGCAACGAATAGTAATATATTATCTTCCGATCAAGTTTTTCCTTAAGAGAATTAAACTGAAGTTCGCCTCAATAAATAATTCTACTTCATAGTTAAAGTAATAAAAAAAAAAAAAAAAAAAAACTCATTGGTGGACTTTTTTGGCCCGATGACCCGATGGCCCGAGGTCCTTCGGGCCGGGCCTAACATTTCTAGGCCCGAAATAAATCCGGCCCGGCCCGAACTTTTCCTTGGCCCGACTGGGCCCGGCCCGAGCCCGCCGGGCCGCCCGAATTGCCACCTCTAGCGATACCTTATGGAGCGCCGGCGCTAACAGTAGGGTGCGAGCCGTCTCAGAAGCAGGGGTCGAAATAGAGGAAATGGGGTGATGAAGATGAAGTGTATGGATTGCAAGCCATAGTGCTCGACAGCGATGAAGTGGTAGAGGATATAGGGGTCTGGGCCGCCGTCGTGAGAGGCAGGGGGGAGGGGGGGAGATTTCCGCCACCGTGATGGTGGCGGGTGGAGGTCGGGTTGAGGCTATTTGCACCTTCACCGGAATTTGTAGAAAAGAATCGCCTACGCCGGAATGGAGCGGCAGGAGGAAGGCAGTTTTGCCGGCACAGAATGAACACGGGCAGAGGGTGGGGGTTGTTGGCGGTGTTTGTTGGGGAAGAGCGACGGTGGACGGAGTTGCAGGAAAAGAACAGCTACAGGAAAAAGAAAAATAAAAATGTAAATTCAAATCTAGCTCAGAAATTCCAACACCATGTGGCAAAAAAACCCCTAAATTTTGGCCGGCATGTGCATTTTTCGGCTTAAATTCGAATTTTGGGACGAAAATTGGATAATCTCAGGACATATGGGACGAAATTAGAAAAGCAGAATGTTGTGGAATATTTGGTGGACATATGATTTTTTTCCGATGTCACGTGGCAAAAAAAACCCCAAATTTTGGCCGGAACGTGTCCGGCATGTGCATTTTCTGGCTTAAATTTGAATTTTGAGACGAAAATTGGATAATCTCTGGACATATGTGACGAAATTAAAAAAGCAGAAAGTTGTGGGATATTTAGTGGAAGTCACTATAATTATGGGACAATTTATGATTTTTTTCCATATTTACGTTATTGTGAATTT
This sequence comes from Ajuga chamaepitys, assembly GCA_958295605.1. NCBI lineage: Eukaryota > Viridiplantae > Streptophyta > Magnoliopsida > Lamiales > Lamiaceae > Ajuga > Ajuga chamaepitys. The sequence continues at coordinate 25,883,346 of OY282495.1, read as the reverse complement.
ATTTAAACACCCTGTTGTTGCATATATTTGTATTAATTGATTAATCTGATTTAAGAGGAGAGGGCTTTTGAAAATTGCATATGAATCCATCTTAATTTCTTCTTAGTTGTTTCTTTGTTTCTCTTTTTCAAGTCCCAGCTGGATTATTTGTAGTCAATAATGAAAAAGCAAATAAAAAAAAAAAAAAAAGAAAAGAAACAAAGACCATGATAGTTGTTGCTATGCAGAATAATTTGTGCTCTGTTAATCACCAACATTTTGTCTCATCCTTCAGCAGATCCATGTTCAAAAGAAAAAGAAATGTTTAATTTTGATCATCTTTTGTTGATTATGGATGCATGTTTTCATTCTTTTGTTGACTATGGATACATGTAATGGTATGAGAATAGTTTTCGATTACCTTGATATGTATACCATACATTTTGAGATTCGTATGTTACTTATGGATTCATATTATTGATTTAAAATATTCTCTACAATATTTAATTTTGTGATATATGCTATTTATATGTCCACACATATAAAATTTATAAAAAAAAATTAATGTTTTTGCGAAAACAGGTCGTCACAAATAATAAGCTGTTGTATTTATGTCGGGGTACCTTAATTGCAGCGGATTTGAACTCCAGATTATATACGGGTCGAACCACTCACCTCGATGATCCATACTCTCAGTCGGGGTGGAAATCACGATAAAAAATCCACCACGATCCATAATCCAAAAGCCATTTCCTGCGACTTTGGAAAAACACTTTTTGGGTGTGGGAGAAATCAATCCCTTTCGGTTTCTCACGTAAGTGAGAAGCTGTTCTCACTACTCTCCCATTGAGTGTACCTGGTACACTTGATGGTATTTGTAAGGGGGAGAAGTGGGCCTCTTATTATGGGAGATGGGTCTCCTAAAATAACCCACTTCCACTAATTGGGCCAACCCACTTGGGTGGTATTCGGCCGGGCCCAATAGCCCGGGTGGACCGGGCCCATGGCCCGAGTCAAACCAACATCCCCCACTAGCCATGAGGGCTGAGACCAAACCCTTCGTGATATTTCCAACTCAGCGAGATCATACTGGCTATACAACTGCTTGGCATCAAGAATTTTAGGACAACGAACTCGCTATATCCCAGACTCATTACTTAATGCCAAGAATCAGTATGCTTCCTTGTCCCTTCAATTTTGAAGGAGCATACCAGATTCATCACTCCATTTTACATTCACTATTACATTCCTTGAATATTATTGTCACCAGTGAATCTTTAAATTGTGATGGCAGTAACAGTCTTCCGTTTTCCTTATACCTCCTAGTCCTTCATTTAGCTACTTTCTTAGGCATGTCCCCGCATAGCCGAATAATTTTGTGGTTATTGGGAGCATGCTAAAGTAGCAACACTAAGAAGAAGGCTAAAGACACAGGAAAAAGTCTTAAGAATATACTATGCGGTAATCCAAACTTCTGGATCTCACACAATGAGAGAACAGGGACTCAATGATACACGTTAATTTTGCATGTAATTAGGTCAATTTATGATAGTATTTTTATAGGAATTATCTGCATAATTGGTCAAGAATTAGATAAAGTGCTATGAAATGAACCATTTAATGTGTTTGACTTCTTTTAAGGTATTTTTGAGTATTTTCAGGAGTAAAAGTCGTAATTTACGACTAAGGGACAAAAGAACAAGTCGAAGGGGCGTTTACACCGAACAAAATTGGCGAAAACCGGTCCAAACCGACCAAAAACCGGCCTAGACCGGCCCAGACCGGTCAAGAGGACAAACTAGAGCAGATATGACACGGCCGTGTCATATATAAAACACGGCCGCGTCAAAATTAGCCTAGAATATGGAAATCAACGCTGGAATGCAACACGGCCGCGTCAAAAGGTGTCCCGAAAGTGAAGTTTTCTGTCAGCTTGACATACCTCTAGTATTTTGGCCATATATTGAGATCTACAACTCCGATTGAAGTGCAATTAGTGGCGTTGGAAAGCTGATTCAAAGGGCTACAACTTTATGTGAAAGGGATGAAACCCAAAAATGACCGGAAGACCCTAAAAAATGGCTTGGAAGTCAGAACCTAAAAACTAACCTAAGCAAAACGAACGCGGCCGCGTCAAAAGGCCAACACGGCCTTGTCAAAAGTCCTTTCCTACGAAAATTTCCTAATTTTAGTAGGATTTTGATCCTATCTTCCCAAAGATTCGTCCCCAACTCTATAAAAAGAAACCCAAGCTTGATTTTTAGGAGGAATCGGTGGAAGAACATTGAGAACATCAGTTACATCATCATTCTACCTAGAAGAAGACTTGGAGGACAAAGAATGAAGATCATCGAGATGGATTCATCCGGGTTTAGTCGTTCTTTCCTAGTTTAATCTTTTACAATATTTTCCATAGAATCTTGTATTAGGTTATTGCTAGGCATGAGTAGCTAAGTTATTCGTGTCCTAGAGTTAGAGAGTAGGGATTATTATGACAATGTTTGGATTTATGTTTTGATTTATTGATTCCATTCTTTACGTGCGTATCTCTATGTTTGTGCTTATAACTGAATTTAGCTTGATCACCTAGATTTAGTAATTTAGTCTAACAATTTTTCTTCGAGAGTAGGGAATCGTTATCAGACTTATGACATAGAGCACAATTGTCTATGACTGTGTAGGCCGTGGCTTATGATCATTTGGGAGTTATTAGGTTTAATTGACTCGAGAGGGTAATTAGCTTAATTAATCAACGATTTAATCGCTTCGAGAGAAGGGTTAGATTATTGTCGTGCCGCCTAATAAACGCTAGAATTGGTAAATCTGTAGGTTAATCATATTCAACATTGAAGTTATATCCTGAAATCGAAGTCCTAGGATACCCTTTCTCATTGATTGTTAATCCTCTTTGTTTGCCAAGTCATAAGTAACATAGTTATTCGTTAAATTCCTCAGTTTTTGTTAAAATAATCCTTTTACAACCTAGTATCTAGTTAGGATAATACTAGATTATCAAGGTATCGAACTACTTAAAACCTATTCTCTGAGGGGTCGACCTTGACTGCCGCTACTACACCTACAACCGTACACTTGAGGAACACTAGGTTACAAACCGACGTGTCAAGTTTTTGGCGCCGTTCCCAGGGACTAGGATTTAGCGCTTAGTTTTTATCTTGAAAAATAGAAGAAAACTAGACTAGATTTCATTTTTCGTTTTTATTTTTTGGTTAATTTTTGTCTTATGTGGTAGTTCTTGTTTTTGGTGTTTCCAGGCTTCGCATGCACACCAGATCAAAAGGGAAAGAAACCCTTCTTCCTTTCGATCTAGAAATTGAAGCGACAGCTCGAAGGCACCGAACTAGAAGGCACATCTGAGATGGAGAACCCACCACAGCATCCGAATTCGGATGAAGCTCTTAACAGAGTACTGACAGCTCTAGCACGCTTGGATGATCGAGTCACTAATATACAGCAGCAGCTACCTCCACAAGAGCCACAACTGCAACAGCAGCACGACCCAATTCAGATAGAACCAGCTGCAGGCGATGAAGATGACACTCCTATTAGTGACTGCCTGAAGCCTAGTCCAAATCAGCAGGCAGCAGGAGTAAAACCTCCATGATACATGCTAGTTTTACATGTATTTTAGGTCAATTAAAGGTCGTAATATGTGACATATGCATGTGTATTTGGGCAAAAAGTGATTAAAATCTATCTTTTGAGCTAGATGACGTGTTTCTGCTTGTTTTAGTGTTATTCAGGTATAAAAAGGCCAAAAAGTCCGTTTGGGCAAGGTTCGGATGAAAAGCGAGCAAGAAAAGTCGGAAATAGCAAAGAGGAGTTGAAGCATGGTCAGAAAGTCTGCCTCGGTCGAGTTGTTTAGCAACTCGGTCGAGGGAGAAATGAAGAGCAAAACGTGAAATTGGTCAGAGACTCCAACTCGGTCGAGGGGGATTCTGCCTCGGTCGAGTTGACCAAACTTGGTCGAGGGAGATTATGACTCGGTCGAGGCAGCTTTCCGAGTCCAAAACTGAATATGCGCGTTTTATGATTTTGAGCCCATCTTGAGCCCAATTTAGCCTTAACTATATAAGAAGGTTCCCAAACTCGAAAAAGGGAGTTAGAGATCATTACAAGGCATATTGAAGAAGAAAGCAACATCAAAGGATCAAGATCAAGACGACGATTAGGGTGCTTAGTCATTGTCTCATTTTTCTATTTCAAATCATGTTTGTCTATGAACATATTTGTGTTATGAATATGAACATGAGTGAGTAGTTTCTTATTATTCTAGGGTTTTGAAAGTAGGTTTTAACGATGTTTGATTAATTGAAGTTTTCTATTCTAGTTAATGATTGTCATTCGTTATCTATGTGTTGTGATTTATTTTCATGAATAGTTAATTTGATCACTTAACTATTTCTACATAATTCATGAGTTGGCTTTGAAAGGAGGAATTTGTGAATGGAAAGACATCATATAGCGTATTTGTTGAGCGCTCTGAAAGGAGGTGAGATAAGTGCGTCGACATTGGTCTGAGATCGATTGGAAATTCGTTAGGTCTAGTCGACTTGAAAGGGTGGCTAGGGATAATGAATCTACAAGTTAATTGCTTCGAAAGGAGAGTTAATATATATAAATGCCGTCTAATAACGATAATAATCATTGCTAGTTTAGAATAATTAGATTGTCATACTTAGTTAATTCTGAAATCAATTCTCTAGAATTTGTCTTCCAATCTTGATTATTTGATAAAGTGTTTTCTTGTTTCTTGAAACTTGAGTGTTAAGTAATAGTCTAGAATTAGTTTAATAATCAAATCAATCCAATTGAGAGCCTAGTTAGGAGTGTTTTAGGATATTTAGAGTATCAAACTAGTCATTAAGTCAATCCTTGTGGGATCGACCTTGCTTGCCGTTATATACACTTGCACCCGTATACTTGCGGATCATTAGGTAATAAAATAGGCGAACACTCCACCACTCAATGCCAACAGTTTCGAGCTGAAGCCTGCACTAATCAACATAGTGCGAAAAAACCAGTACGGGGGAAGTGCTTTAGAGGACCCGAATCCTCATCTGATAAAGTTCCAAAGACTGGCAGATACCATCAAGATAAACCATGTGCCACACGAGCAGGTTAAATTGAGACTGTTTCCCTTTTCATTGAAAGATAAAGCCCTCCAATGGTTCAATTCATTAGAAGATATCGCAAGCTGGGAAGACTTGAGTACTTCGTTTTTGTTGAAGTATTTTCCACCGAGCAAGATGCTCGACCTACAAAATCAGATCAACCAGTTCAAGCACTTGGATCAGGAGTTGTTCGGAGAGGCTTGTGAGCGATTCCGGGATCTTATCCGGAGTTTTCCTCAACATGGTTTTACGAAGAAGCAGCAGGTATGTAAGTTCTATAATGGTTTACTTGCTCCGACTAGAAACCAGGTGGATGCAACTGTAGGTGGTTGTTTGATGGAGAAGTCAGTGAGGATGGCATTCTCAATCCTGGACGCTATGGCCAGAACAAGCTACCAATGGTCGAATGAGAGAAACATGCCAAGGAAAGTGGCGAATGTAATGAAAGTCGAGCAGGTCAATAATGAGCCAATTGAAAAGCTCACATCACAGTTAACAACTTTGATGAGTCAGGTAAATTTGCTAACTAGTCTGACGTTAGCACAACAGCCAGGGCGTCAGGAAGAAGTTGAAGATGTAAACTTTGTGAATCAACGAAACTTCAACAATTTCCAGAACAATCAACCTAGGTACAATCAGTACCCTCAGAATCAGAACCATCAGAACTTCTCGTATGGTAAGTCGCAGAATACACTTAATCGGCCACCCGAATTTACTGTTACGCATGGGATGATTCATGAGAGCTCAAAGCCCACACAAGAGGAGATTGTGCAGCCCCAGTTTGCTAAATATGATGAGAAACTAGCTCAGTTGGAAAAGAAAGTAGATGGAAAGTTTACTGAGCTAACTGAACAGGGGGCTGACATCAAAAGGCTCGAGAACACATTGGTTCAGACTCAAGCAAGCATTGGTGAATTGTCATCAAACATGAGCCAATTGATAAAGATTGTAGGGGCTGAACACAAACAGGGCCAATATCTGAGTGACACAGTGGTTAATCCGAGGGAGCACTATAATGTTGTGAAGCTAGAGGAGCAAAAAGATGCTGAGAACTCAAGTGAGGTTCAAGAAACCGAAGCAGAAGAGCCAGCATATGTGCCTCCACCGGCATATGTACCTCCTCCCCCATTTCCTCAAGCACTGAATAGAAGGAAGATGGCATCTAGTGGCAAAATGGTACTATGAGCACGAAGGACCATGAAGTGAAGAAATCAAGTGAGAAAGTAAAAAACATTGAGAGGAAGGAGGAAGTTAATACCATCATAAATAAGAAAATTTCATCTCCTATTCTTGATGAGTCTTTTGATTTTTGTTATAAAAATTCATTCTTTGCTAATATTGATCCTTTAGAGCGATCTAGCACTGCTGTCATGTTACAGGAGAGAGTCCAAGATAGGGGGGTAACAAAGAAGAAAGAGCTGCAACCCACCCAAGAGGAAACCAAGACGAGGAAGGATGGAAAAGAGACAACGAAAAAGAAACCAAGCAGTCCCAAAAAGAGCCCAAACACAAGCATGAAACCAAAAAGAGCAACAAAAGCAAAAGATCCAAGGAGTTTTACTATTTCTTGCTCAATTGGTAGTCATGATTTTCACAATGTCATGTGCGATTTGGGGTCTAGCATAAATCTGATGTCTCTTAAGCAGTATAGACAATTAGGATTACGGGAGATTAAATGATCCTTTTCTACTATCCAATTGGCTAATGGATCTTTATTAACGTCATTGGGAGTAGCGGAAGATGTAGTGGTGAGAGTGCTGAATTTTGAATTCCCTAGTTATTTCTTAGTTGTCGACATGAAAGGGAATGATGAGTTTCCTTTTATCTTAGGACGACCTATCTTGGCGACTAGCCAAGCACTTATAGATGTGCCTAAAGGGGAGTTGATTTTTCATGTTCAAAACGAAACCATCACCCTTCCAATACATAAGTCGAGTCTAAGGGGTAGGCATAATTGTAGAATTGTTTATACTACCCAAGCTGCTGTAGGAAATCTACATGCCCCAAATAACTCTTTAATTGTTCATAAAACATACGACTCAGGGTGGCCAGAAAATGGTTGATAAGAGGAGGACGTCTAGCTGATGATGTAAAACAAAGCGCTTGTCGAGAGGTAACCCGATGTTTACTGTTTTATTTTTATTTTATTTCAATTATTTCTTTAAGTTTTATTTTTTTACTTGTGTTTTTAGTGTTTTATGTTTTTAGGAATGAACATGGACGAGTGTTGCAAGAAATAGGGGTCAAAGAGATGAAAAAAAAATTTGCGCTAAAGGAGAAGCGAGCAACACGGCCGTGTCGCACTATGGACACGGCCGCCTCAAAATTGAGCCAAAACAACACGGCCGCGTCACACTTTGGACGCGACCGCGTCAAATCCTCTCCACAAATGCATCTCAGCGATGGGCAACACGGCCGCGTCAAACATAGGACACGGCCGCGTCAAAATTGCATTCAAAAATCCAATATTTGGCTAAACGCGGCCGCGGCAAGCTTCCAACATGGCCGCGTCAGTACCTCAGCAGCTTACAAATGGAAAACTCAGGGCTTGATGCGGAGACAGCAGAAACAGATTCAGTAGGAGGCGATGGCACGATTTCGGAGCCAGTATGGGTTTCAAAACCCCGCCGCCACCACAGTGATTTGTAAGTTAGCACCAAGGCGTACCACTCGTTTCCTCCAAACATTGGCTTTCAGCTAGGTTTAGAAGAGGGGGTGTATCGTGGGACGTCTTGGCAGCTATATTTATAGTTTTGCTGCTATTTCTCCTTTTAGTTGATCGGTCGGTTGATTTGCTTGCTGTTTGATAATAGTGGTTAATTGTGGGTCCGTGAGCCCATTGTGCTGATTTTTATTGGGTCTGTGAGCCCATTTATCTACTGTTAGTGAAAACAACTCAAGAACACACAACTCCAAAGAATCTGAAAATCGTACGAAGAAAAACACTCTGAATTCACACCCACAGTTCGGCCAGAGTTGTGGCCGAAATCAGCGTACGCAGAACAAGAAATAGAAATGAATCAAATGCAGTTTTAACGTGGTTCGTTCAAGATGAACTACATCCACGGAGGCAGGGCACACCTCAATCCACTAAGAACTTCAATCAATTACAGAGAATTAGCTCAAGAAATGAAATGCCCAATTCTGAATGCAAATTAGGGCACGCACACTCTATCTCTAAATACTCTCTCTAATCTAAAGTACAGGAGATAATGCTACGTAGTTATCTTCTCCTCAATGAGAGCTTTACAATGATATATGGATTGAAGCTTGAATGCAACTGGATAGGAAGTTATAACTGCAAGAAGTTACGCTGAGCTACAGGATAAATGTGACGGTTTTGCGTCGTCACAAACTGAAACTGCTTCGTCACAAACGACAGTTACACCACCTAACTCGAACCCGGTTTGCTCATGACCAGTCTATCTTCTTGATGATAAAACCCGGTTTAAACCGCCGGTTCTCCACTCACCAACTCCGGTTCCACATTCCCAACACACCATATTACAAAGTATAGGCTCACTTGATGAAATTGAACATCACCTCACAAATCTCCACCTCAATGAATCATGTGTGCCTCTTCCTGCCTCACCACAGCCTTGTCTGTTAATGCTCTTCATGACATTGCTCAAGCTGCAGCAGGCTCGAGCAATGCTCCACTTTGTTCCCAGGTACACCCTTAGTAAGAAAATCAGCAGGGTTATGCAATGTGTGTACCTTCTTCACTTCCACAGAACCAGAATCAATGATATCCCTAGAAAAATGCAACCTAACATCAATGTGCTTTGACCTTTCATGAAATGCTTGGTGTTTCACAAGGTGTAGAGCACTTTGGTTATCACAGTAAATCGCCACACACTTTTGCTTGATGTCCAAATCTCTCAAAATTCCTTTAAGCCAGATTGCTTCTTTGATGGCTTCAGTGAGAGAGATATATTCTGCTTCAGTGGTTGAAAGTGCTACAACTGATTGTTGTACACTTCTCCAGCTGATGGCTGTTCCAAATAAGGTGAACACAAATCCAGAAATAGATTTCCTAGTGTCTATGTTTGCTGCAAAATCAGAATCAGCAAACCCCTCCAATGCAACAGTGCTTCCATTCACTTTCTTCTCAAACTTCAGTGACAAGTTCACTGAACCCTTCAAATACCTCATCACATGCTTCAAAGCTTCCCAATGTTCAACACTGGGTTTGACATGAACCTGCTCACTAAAGAAACAGCATAGGCCAAGTCAGGCCTACTACAAATCATCCCATACATGGACTGCCCACTCCACTAGCATAAGGAATATTGCTCATATGTATGACCTCCTCTTCAATCTTTGGGCATTGTTCTTTGGTGAGTTTCTTCTGTAGATTAACTGGAGTGGAGAGAGGTTTGGATTCATGCATGTGGTACCTCTCCAAAACCTTCTGTAGATATTGCCTTTGAGATAACCAAAGAACTCCAGCTTCTCTTTTCCTCAGAATATCCATGCCCAAAATCTTCTTGGCATCTCCAAGATCTTTCATGTTAAATTCAGTGTTAAGTCTGTCTTTCAACCATTGTACACTCTTCTTGTTCTTGCTGGCAATCAGCATATCATCCACATACAAAAGAAGGAAGACTTTATCTTGCTTTGAACACTTGTTGAAGTAAACACAACTATCATAAAGACTCCTTACAAAGCCAACATTGATCATGAAGTCATTGAACCTCTTATTCCACTGTCTTGGACTTTGTTTGAGTCCATACAGTGACTTCTTCAGCAAACAAACCTTGTCTTCTTGTTCAGGAACAACAAAGCCTTCTGGCTGTTTCATATATATTTTCTCAATGAGTTCTCCATGTAAGAATGCTGTTTTTACATCTAGTTGTTGTAGTTCCATGTCCTCTTGATTAACCTTTGATAAAAGCAACCTGATTGAGCAGTGCTTTACTACTGGAGAGAAAACTTCATTAAAATCAATCCCTTCCCTTTGTGTAAAGCCCCTAGCCACCAATCTTGCTTTAAACCTCACTTGTTTGGATCCTGCAGTCTCTAACTTCTTTTTGTATATCCATTTAGAACTCACAAGTTTCTGACCTTTTGGTTTATCCACCAATGTCCAGGTCTCATTATTTTCCAGGGATTCCATCTCTTCAATCATTGCCTGAATCCAGTGTTCTCCTTCTTCACAATCTAGTGCTTCTTTAAAACTACTAGGCTCTTGTGATTCCAGGTCTTCAGCAACACTCAAGGCATAATAAACACTCCCTGCTTGACCATAGAAGTCAGGTCTATTGATTGTTCTTCTAGGTCTGTCCCTTCCAATGCTATATTCTCTCACATTTTGTGAAGGTCCAGCTTGTTCTTCTTCTTCAGTTGATGAATCACTATCTTGTAGATTCTCTTGTTGTTGAGATGTGTGATCATCTTCAGCAGGATGCTCCACCTGAATTGGTATCTCTGTCTCTTTAGCACCATCAAGTTCTTCCTTAGATCCTGTTGAAGTATAAGCCATCACATTCTCATTAAATTTTACATCTCTACTTGTGATTATCTTCTGATTTCCCTTCTCCAGACACCACAATCTGTAGCCCTTTATTCCATCTGGATATCCAAGAAATACACATCTTAGAGCTCTTGCATCTAACTTGTCTTGCTTGACATGGACAAAAGCAAGACAACCAAACACCCTTAAACCTTCATAATCTAATGGCTCTTGAGTTGTGTGAACACCCTTTCCATAGGGCAGCTTCTTGGACTTGCCCAAAGCACACTGATCACAAAACTCCAGGTTTTGGTTTCCCATGTTTCCAATTACACCACTTCTTGACAATTCCTTCAACCCTTTCTCTCCTATGTGTCCAAGCCTCTTGTGCCATTTAACAAGCTCAGAACTGCTCAAGACCATATCAACACTCCCAACAACAGGTGAACCAATCAAGATAAACAACCCATTATGTTGTCTACCTTTAATCACCACTTTATCATGTTTAGTGATATGCAAGAAGCCATCCACTGAGCTAAACTGACAACCACTAGTTACCAAAGAACCAAGAGATAGAAGATTTCTTTTAAGGCCAGGAACATATCTTACATTAGAGATGATTCTGACCACACCATCAAACATTCTTATGCTCACTGATCCAATTCCTTTTACCTTGCATGATTGGTCATTGCCCAGGAGAACATTTCCACCATCTTCTCTCTTCAATTCACCAAACTATGACTGGTGTGGACACATATGAAAGGAGCAGCCTGTGTCCAAGACCCATTCTTTCACCATTCTTGATTCAGTAACATTCAATACCTCTGGAGGATCTTCTTGAAGGTCAATGGCAGCAGCTTCTGCCCCTTGGTTTCCTCCTTTCTTGTTTCTTTTAGGACAATCCTTCTTCAAGTGACCAGGCTGCTTGCACTTGAAATATTTCCTCTTCTCAACCCATTCACTTCCATTCTTTGGATTAGAATCTCCTGCTTTAAAGTCCTTAGAATTCTGTCCCTTCTTCCCTTGCCCAGGTTTCTTGAATTTAACATTCAAATCTTCTCCAGATTGCACCATGCCCTTATCATCTTGAGTCTGGAAGCATTTAGACCTCAGAGCCTTCACTATCCCATCATAAGATAGCTGCTCATCTCTCCCATACATCAAGGCATCCTTAAAACTTTCCATGGATTTTTGAAGAATGTTTAACACCATCAATGCTTTGTCATGCTCCTCCACTTTCACATCCAGGTCTTCCAATTCCTCAACCATCTTAATAAACTCATCAAGTTGATCAGAAATTACCTTATCTTCAGTGATCTTGAAGGCCAACATCTTCTGCTTTAAGAACAGCTTGTTGGAAACTGACTTAGATTGATACAAATCTTCCAACCTCTTCCATGCTTCTAAGGAATTCTTGCATCTTGAGACCTCTCTTAGCGGTTTATCACCCAAACACAGAAAGATAAGACTGAGGGCTTTCTTATCAACGGATACAAACTTGGGTTTCTCACTGTCTTCCCAAGAATCAAGAGGTATCAAAGCAAGATCAAGGCCATTGTGAACCAAAACTGCACTCATCTTGATCTTCCATAGTGTGAAGTCATTTCTCCCTGTAAACTTCTCAAAGTCCATCTTCATACCAGCCATTGCTTCCCTTCTTCAAGCTGTGAGAGTTGGTTTCCCACAGACGGCGCCCCTTGTTAGTGAAAACAACTCAAGAACACACAACTCCAAAGAATTTGGAAATCGTACGAAGAAAAACACTCTGAATTCACACCGATAGTTCGGCCAGAGTTGTGGCCGAAATCAGCGTACGCAGAACAAGAAATAGAAATGAATCAAACGCAGTTTTAACGTGGTTCGTTCAAGATGAACTACATCCACGGAGGCAAGGCACACCTCAATCCACTAAGAACTTCAATCAATTACAGAGAATTAGCTCAAGAAATGAAATGCCAAATTCTGAATGCAAATTAGGGCACGCACACTCTATCTCTAAATACTCTCTCTAATCTAAAGTACAGGAGATAATGCTACGTAGTTATCTTCTCCTCAATGAAAGCTTTACAATGATATATGGATTGAAGCTCGAATGCAACTGGATAGGAAGTTATAACTGCAAGAAGTTACGCTGAGCTACAGGACAAATGTGACGGTTTTGCGTCGTCACAAACTGAAATTGCTTCGTCACAAACGACAGTTACACCACCTAACTCGAACCCGGTTTGCTCATGACCAGTCTGTCTTCTTGATGATAAAACCCAGTTTAAACCGCCGGTTCTCCACTCACCAACTCCGGTTCCACATTCCCAACACACCATATTACAAAGTATAGGCTCACTTGATGAAATTGAACATCACCTCACATCTACTTTATTGGTGTTGTTGGGTCTGTGAACCTGGATTATATTTTGTTTTCATGTTGAGTTTTAGGAATCTAGAGTCTAGAGTCTTATTAGTGTTCTAGGTTTTAGATTCAGTAAGAATGAGATAAACCCAAGAAGTTAAATAGGTAACAAGTGAAAAGAAAAAGAAAAAGAGAACAATAGGGAAAGATGGATGATGAATGGTTAATGATGAGATGATTTTGAGAAGCAGATGAAAAAAGGACACATAATAGAGCATGAGAGGTGATTTGAGACGAAATTGAGTTTGAACTTAGAATATTTAATCAAAATTAACGTTGTGAGAATTTGGGCCTAATTATACTCCTATTTTCGGAGTAATATACTTTCTTTCGGTGTGAATTTGATTGAATATGTATACTAGTCTTTAGAACTTGCCTTGAGTCTTTACTAAGAATGTGTCAAGTATGGGTGTGATTGAGGAAATGATCTTAGGCAAATTTTTAAGCCTATTTATTTGAACCATGAAAATTGCCTTTGAACCATAATGAAAAAAATTGTCCCTAGTTAGCCCACTTGAGTCTTACAGCCTTATTTATTCATAACCTAACAATGTCAGTCGAAACCTTTTGATTTAACTCTTTTGGCCCTAATTGGATTAATCAAGTTAGAGGGAGGAGAATTGGAAGGAATTTTGGGTGAACAATTTGTGGAAAGGAATGGGAAGTAGGTATATTTTCAAAAGATGAAGGGAAGAGCAAAATGATAGGTGAAAATCCAAGAAAAATAGTTTCTCCTAGTGCGAAAGTCTAAAAAGAGAAAAAAAAAAAGGAAAAAAAAATTGAAAAAAAAATTGAAAAAAAAGTTTGTTGTTGTTAGTATTCTTGAGGAGAGGCTAGGACATAAATGATTAATTGTGAATTTGAATAGAAAAATCAGGTATTTCCAAGATGTGGTACCCACACAAATGAAAAACACTTAAGTTGTACGGACTTTTGAAGGTGAAGAAGTCATTTTGTGGGATGATTTGCTGATATTTGAAGAGTGAGGTTGAATGATTGTGATGAGGGGTAGTCGGGTTAGACGTAACTTGATTAATCCAATAAATAGTCACTTTTATCCAAATGTATCGCACCTTACCTTAAGCCCACACTACAACCAAAAGAAAGACCTTTTTTTATCCTTTTTCACACACATCAAGTACGTGGTCTAGTTTAGGCGATTGGAAAGCATATGGTAGGCTTTGCATGTAATTCAATAGGAATGGAAATTATTTTAGCCTAAACACTTGAGAGATGAGTGAAACACTTACCCAGTGAGGGTTGAATAATTCGAAAGTTCAAACTCTCGAGATTATTTGATTTTCATGTTATCGCATATGCTCAAGTGAATTGTGTTGCCTAGTTGTTTTAAGAAAAATTGGTTTGAAACTGAATTCATCATCTCATCGCCCTAAACAAATGCATAATCACTTGTATCCTTTGTGTCTTTTGTTATGTTGTTTGGGACGAACAACAATTTAAGTTTGGGGGGTTTTGATACACGTTAATAATGCATGTAATTAGGTCGATTTATGATAGTATTTTTAAAGGAATTATGTGCATAATTGGTCAAGAATTGGATAAAGTGCTATCAATTGGACCATTTAATGTGTTTGACTTGTTTTAAGGTATTTTTGAGTATTGTCAGGAGTAAAAGCCATGATTTACGACTAAGGGACAAAAGAACAAGTCGAAGGGGCATTTAAACCGAACAAAATTAGCGAAAACCAGTCCAAACCAGCCAAAAACTGGCCTAGACCGGCCCAGACCGGTCAAGAGGACAAACTAGAGCAGATATGACACGGCCGTGTCATATATACAACACGGTCGCGTCAAAAGTGGCCTAGAATATGGAAATCAACGCTGGAATACAACACGGCCGCGTCAGATATGCAACACGGCTGCGTCAAAAAGTGTCCCGAAAGTGAAGTTTTCTGTCAGCTTGACACACCTCTAGTATTGTGGCCATATCTTGAGATCTACAACTCCGATTGAGGTGAAATTAGTGGTGTTAGAAATATGATTCAAAGGGCTACAACTTTGTATGAAAGGGATAAAACCCAAAAATGACCGGAAGACCCTAAAAAATGGCTTGGAAGTCAGACCTGAAAACTAGCCTGAGCAAAACGGACGCGACCGTGTCAAAAGGCCAACACGGCCGTGTCAAAAGTCCTTTCCTACGAAAATTTTCTAATTTTAGTAGGATTTTGATCCTATCTTCCCAAAGATTCGTCTCTAACTCTATAAAAAGGACCCCAAGCTCGATTTTTAGGAGGAATCAGTGGAAGAACATTGAGAACATCAGTTACATCATCATTCTACCTAGAAGAAGACTTAGAGGACAAAGAAGATGAAGATCATCGAGATGAATTCATCCGGGTTTAGTCGTTCTTTCCTAGTTTAATCTTTTACAATGTTTTCCATAGAATCTTGTATTAGGTTATTGCTAGGCATAAGTAGCTAAGTTATTCGTGTCCTAGGGTTAGAGAGTAGAGATTATTATGATAATGTTTGGATTTATGTTTTGATTTATTGATTCCATTTGTTACGTGTTTATCTCTATGTTTGTGCTTATAACTGAATTTAGCTTGATCACCTAGATTTAGTAATTTAGTTTAACAATTCCGCTTCGAGAGGAGGGAATCGTTATCAGACTTATGAGATAGAGCGCAGTTGTCTATGATTGTGTAGGCCGTGGCTTAGGATCGTTTGGGAGTTATTAGGTTTAATTGACTCGAGAGGGTAATTAGCTTAATTAATCAACGATGTAATCGCTTCGAGAGAAGGGTTATATTATTTTCGTGCCGCCTAATAAATGCTAGAATTGGTAAATCTATAGGTTAATCATATTGAACATTGAAGTAAATCCTGAAATCGAAGCCCTAGGATACCCTTTCTCATTGATTGTTAATCATCTTTGTTTGCCAAGTCATAAGTAACATAGTTATTCGTTAAATTTCCAATTTTTGTTAAAATCAACCTTTTACAACCTAGTATCTAGTTAGGATAATCCTAGATTATCGAGGTATTGAACTACTTAAAACCTATTCTCTGAGGGATCGACCTTGATTGCCGCTACTACACCTACAACCGTACACTTGCGGAACGCTAGGTTAGAAACCGACATGTCACTCATTTCTCATTATCCATTTGGTCACAAGCACATGCAGTATGAAACACATGTTACAATGTAGCATTTCCCTAAAGGAAGCATATGTCATTTACTAAACACATTGTACAGATCTTGGTCCAGATACTTTTCAACTGGCTAACCTGAGTTTTCTCCTTAGATATTCTCAAGTTAACGTCTAACTCGAGAGAACTCGCATCTAGCTATACGACAAGGTATAATTGGATAACTCAAATATTCGATTCGATACATGTTCCCGAACATCAATCTCATCTTAGTGTACTAAGGCGACACTCATAGTATCAACTTAATGAATTCTATACTGGTCTCATCTCCCATGTCATTCAACATTAGCGGTGATTTCTTTTGTGAGAGAGCTAATCAATTCTTAACTTGTCCGACATAGTTTTGAATAAACCGTCAATTCATAGGTGTACATAAGTATCATAATCACCTCGCATTATGTGAAAATATCCCAGATGAAAAGTCAAGTTGTGATGTACTTGGTTAGAGTTTGGGGTCTCTTATAAGCTACGACCCATCGATGGGATGTGGGTTGCTAATGCCCCCACTGAACTGCTTATCACTCCAAAATTACTCAACCAAAACAACTTCGCATTGTATAGGAGGAGGCTCCAAGCTTTGCTTCGATTGTAGAAATCTATACATTTACCTAATACTCTCATCTCCATGTGATGATCTTACCACTTTGCAAGAATAACTACTTAGATACAATATATTTGTATCACCGTATTGAGTATTAGCTATGTATTATTCCAACTAGATCAAAGTTCCTCCACTAAAGAGAATGATACAATGTGTCCTAGACATCACAAGAACCCTTTCAAGTGTACTCCTACACTTTTACTAGGATTTGATTAATGCACAGTTACTAGATCCATGACAAAGCCTACAATAAGGCACACACATCTAAAGTTATTTGCATCACTTAGCAGTACTAGCATATTGTACGATGGATTTGTAAACTTCTCTATAGAAGTTATTGGACACATTAAGTGGCTTCAAAATTTCGTCTTTAGCCAATATGAGTATTAGTGGATACATGGGTGTCCACATGGAATCACTTTAAGACTCTTACAAGTGATGTTCTTACAACCACAAGTAGTTTAGTTTAGTAACCCTACAAGTAAACTTATCCAGATCCTTCAACTCCGAGTTGTAAGACAACTCATTTATCAATGGTCATAATACTTAGTGTCTTTGCTCACTGGAAAAGTTGAGATTGCAAATTTCCTTGTGGTGTTACATGAGATTAATACTTTCGTAAAATCTCATATACCCTTGACTTGAGTACTGTACCAGGCCATGGACTTGATTTCTTGGCCTTTGACCATAAATCTCCTTAGTAAACCAATTTGTTTATCGGTCAGATTCTCCACTGAGAAATACAGCCACTCAACCACCTCAAAAATTGCAAATCAAATTCTAAGTTGGCTAACTAAGGACGAATCATGGTAAAACTCATCATTGGTAGGAAATGCCCCTTTGGACAAGCCTTACACTCAAAGTGTAACTTCCCAACCAATTTGAGATCTTTACCTGTAGTAGTTCTAATAGCCTTTTGAGAACATTTGTTCACAATCGTTATGTGTCCAACAAAATATCAACCATCTCCCAGACTTGGTCTCAACTACACCAATTAGATAACTATTCATTTGTTTTCATCCATTCATCCATCCAAAGATGATATAGAGTCCAACTCTTTCTCAAATTCTGGAGGTCCTTGGTTATGCATGTCTTGCAATCTCATAGATTTAAGCATGCATTTTCCCAGTTTTGTTCCAACAAAAGATCCAAATAGATTCTATATTCACTGAAAGTCGACCCCCACGGGAATCTTATTTCAAGATATCCTTTTGAACTACTCATAGTTCAGTTAGATGCAGATCTTCATTTGAACATTTCATAAAAATATCTCCAAATACTAGGCATTGTGATTCTACTTCAGTAACAAACTTATCTACCGTTCGTCTTTGAACATAAAACCTTTGGACAGACAGAGTATCTGATACACGTTAATTATTCATGTAATTTGGTCAATTTACGATACTATTTTATAGGAATTATGTGCATAGATGGTCAAGAATTGGATGAAATGTTATATAAGTGACCAATTAACGTACTCGGCTTGTTTTAAGGTATTTTTTAGCATTTTCAGGATTAAAAGTGGCGATTTACGACTACCGGACAAGAAAACAAGTTGGAACAGAGTGAAAATCGGTCCAAAATAGTGAAAACCAGTGAAAATCGGTCCGAACCGTCCAAGAACCAATTCAAACCGGTCCAGACCGGCCTGAACCGGTCCAGGAGCAAAACAAGGCAAGAACCGACACGGCCGTGTCACATAAGCAACACGGCCATGTCAAAAGTGTTGCGCAAACATCAATTTGGCTCTGGAGGAGTAACACGGCCGGGTCAAATTTCAACAAGGTCGTGTCAAATTATGCGCAGAATTGAAGATTTTTATAAGCAACACGGCCATGTCACTTGATTGACATGGCCGTGTCAAAAGCCTCTCCGTTAAAAGAAATCCTGTTTCAAAGGGGATTTGATTCCTAATTCAACCGGGGCTTGCCCAACTCTATAAAAAGGACCCCCAAGCTCGAAAAATCAGAGGAATCAGATCGAGAACATCAAGAACATCGATTACATCATCATTCTACCTAGAAGAAGACTTAGAGGACAAAGAAGACGAAGATCATCGAGACGGATTCATCCGGGTTTAGTCGTTCTTTCCTACTTTAATCTTTTACAATGTTTTCCATAGACTTTTGTATTGGATTATTGCTAGGCATGAGTAGCTAAGCTATTCGTGTCCTAGGGTTAGAGAGTATGGATTATTATGACAATATTTTGATTATGATTTAATTTATTAATTTCCTTCTTTATGTGTTTATCTCTATGTTTGTGCTTAAAACTAGATTTAGCTTGATCACCTAGATTTAGTAATTTAGTTTAGCAATTCCGCTTCGAGAGAAGGGTTAGATTATTGTCATGCCGCCTAATAAACACTAGAATTGGTAAATCTATAGGTTAATCATATTCAGCATTGAAGTAATATCCTTAAATCGAGGCCCTAGGATACCCTTTCTCATTGATTGTTAATCCTTTTTGTTTGCTAAGTCATAAGTAACATAGTTATTCGTTAAATTCCTCGGTTTTTGTTAAAATCAACCTTTTACAACTTAGTATCTAGTTAGGACATTCCTAGAGTATTGAGGTATCAAAACTACCTAAAACTATTCCTTGTGGGATCGACCTTGATTATCGCTACTACACCTACATCGAGTCACTAATATACAGCAGCAACAACCTCCACAGCAGCCACAGCTGCAACAGCAGCACAGACCAATTCAGATAGAACCAGCTGCAGGAGATGAAGATGATACTCCCATCAGTGACTGCCTGAAGCCTAATCCAAATCAGCAGGCAGGAGGAGTACAACCTCCACCACTCAATGCCAACAGTTTCGAACTGAAGCCTGCACTAATCAACATAGTGCAGCAAAACCAGTATGGGGAAAGTGCTTTGGAGGATCGGAATGTGCATCTGATCAAGTTTCACAGACTGGCGGGCACAATCAAGATAAATCATGTGCCGCACGAGCAGGTTAAGATGAGACTGTTCCCTTTCACATTGAAGGACAAAGCAGTACAATGGTTTAATTCGCTGGACGATATCAGAGAGTGGGAAGACCTGAGTACTTCTTTTCTGTTGAAGTATTTTCCACCGAGCAAGATGCTTGACCTGCAGAATCAGATCAACTAGTTTAAGCAATTGGACCAAGAGCCATTCGGAGAGGCATGGGAGCGATTCCAGGATCTTATCCGGAGTTGCCGTCAACATGGTTTTACGAAGAAGCAGCAGGTATGTAAGTTCTATAATGGTTTACTTACTCTGAATAGAAACCAGGTGGATGCGGTGGTAGTTTGATGGAGAAGTCAATGAGGATGGCATTCTCAATCCTGGACGCTATGGCCAGAACAAGCTACCAATGGTCTAATGAGAGAAACATGTCAAGGAAAGTGGCGAATGTAATGAAAGTCGAGCCAGTCAATAATGAGCCAATTGAAAAGCTCTCATCACAGTTAACAACTTTGACGAGCTTGGTAAATTTGCTAACCAGTCTGACGTTAGCACAACAACCAGGGGGTCAGGAAGAAGTTGAAGACGTAAACTTTGTGAATCAACGAAACTTCAACAATTTCCAGAACAATCAGCCTAAGTACAATCAGTATCCTCAGAATCAGAACCATCAGAACTTCTCGTATGGTAAGTCGCAGAATACACTTAATCCGCCACCCGGATTTACTGTTGCGCATGGGATGATTCATGAGGGCACAAAGCCCACATAAGAGGAGATTGTGCAGTCTCAGTTCGCTAAATATGACGAGAAACTAGCTCAGTTGGAGAAGAAAGTAGATGTAAAGTTTATTGAGCTAAACAAGAACATAACTGGACAGGGGGCTGACATCAAAAGGCTCGAGAACACATTGGTTCGGACTCAAGCTAGCATTGGTGAATTGTCATCAAACATGAGCCAATTGATAAAGATTGTAGGGGCTCAACACAAACAGGGCCAATATCCGAGTGACACAGTGGTTAATCCGAGGGAGCACTGTAATGTTGTGAAGCTAGAGGAGCAAAAAGATGCTGAGAACTCAAGTAAGGTTCAAGAAACCAAAGCAGAAGGACCAGCATATGTGCCTCCACGGGCATATGTACCTCCTCTCCCATTTCCGCAAGCACTAAATAAGAGAAAGATAGCATCTAGTGGCGACAATGGTACTATGAGCACGAAGAACCATGAAGCGAAGAAATCAATTGAGAAAGGAAAAAATACGGAGAAGAAGGAGGAAGTCAATACCATCATAGATAAGAAAATTTCATCTCCTATTCTTGATGAGTCTTTTGATTTTTGTTTTAAAAATTCATTCTTAGCTAACCTGGATCCTTTAGAGCGCTCTAGCACTGTTGTTGTGAAACAGGAACCATTACAGGAGAGAGTCCATGATAGGGGGGGTAACCAAGAAGGAAGAACTTCAACTCACCCAAGAGGAAAATAAGAAGAAGAAGGATTCAAAAGAGACAACGAAAAAGAAACCGAGCAGTCCCAAAAAGAGCGCAAACACAAGCATGGAACCAAAAAGAGCCACAAATGCAAAAGATCCAGGGAGTTTTACTATTTGTTGCTCAATTGGTAGTCATGAGTTTCACAATGTCATGTGCGATTTGGGGTCTAGCATAAACTTGATGTCTCTTAAGCAGTATAGACAATTAGGATTAAGGGATATTAAACGATCCTTTACTACTATCCAATTGGCTGATGGATCTTCATCAACGCCGTTGGGAGTAGCAGAGGATGTAGTGGTGAGAGTGCTAAATTTTAAATTCCCTAGTGATTTCCTAGTTGTCGACATGAAAGGGAATGATGAATTTCCTTTTATCTTAGGACGACCTTTCTTAGCGACTAGCCAAGCACTTATAGGTGTGCCTAAAGGGGAGTTGGTTTTTCGTGTTCAAAATGAAACCATCACCCTCCCAATACATAAGTCGGGTCTAAGAGGTAGGCATAATGGTAGCATTGTTTATACTACCCAAGCTGCTTTAGGAAATCCACATGCCCCAAATAGGTCTTTAATTGTTCATAGAACATCCGACTCGGGGTGGCTAGAAAATGATTGATAAGAGGAGGACGTTTGGCTGACGACGTAAAACAAAGCGCTTGTCGGGAGGCAACCCGATGTTTACCGTTTTATATTTACTTTATTTATTTCTTTAATTTTCATGTTTTTACATGTGTTTTAGTGTTTTATGTTTTTAGGAATCAACATGGAAGAGTGTTGCAAGAAACAGGGGTCGACGAGACGAAAAACTCGAGCTACAGGAGAAGGAATAGTGCGACACGGCCACGTCAAAATGAGCCTAAAACGTGTTTTTAGCACTGTGGGACCAACACGGCCGCGTCGCAAGATGGACACGGTCGTGTCAAAATCATGCCCAAAAACCAATTTTTGGTCCAACAGCAACACGGCCGCGTCAAAATCCTTCTCCAAACATAAATCAATGCTGGACAACCAACACGGCCGCGTCACATGCTGGACGCGGCCGCGTCAAAACCGGTCCAGAAAACCAGTTTCTGGCTCAAAAGTAAGACGGCCGCATTAATACAAGGACACGGCGGCGTCAGTACCTCAACAGCTTAAAAATGTGAAACTCAGGGCTTGATCCGGAGACAGTACAAACAGATTCAGTAGGAGGCGATGGCATGATTTCGGAGCCAGTAGGGGTTTCCAAACTCCGTCGCCGCCACAAAGATTTGTAAGTTAGCACCAAGGCGTACCACATTTTTCCTCCAAACAATGGCTTTCAGCCAAGTTTGGGGGAGGGGGTGTACCGTGGGACGTCTTGGCAGCTATATTTATAGTTTTGCTGCTATTTCTCCTTTTAGTTGGTCAGTCGGTGGATTTGCTTGTTGTTTGATAATAGTGGTTAATTGTGGGTTCGTGAGCCTACTGTGCTGATTTTTATTGCTTCGATTGGAGTTATCGGGTCTGTGACCCATTTATCTGCTCTATTGGTGTTGTTGGGTTTGTGAACCCAAGTTTGATTATATTTCGTTTCCATGTTGAGTTTTAGGAGTTTAGAGTTTAGAGTCTTATTAGTATTTTAGGTTTTAGAGTCAGTAAGAATGAGATAAACCCGAGAAGTTAATAGGTAACAAGTGAAAAAAAAAAAGAGAACAATAGGGAAAGGTGGATGATGAATGGTTAATGAAGAGATGATTTTGAGAAGTAGATGAAAAAATGACACATAATAGAGCATGAGAGGTGTATTGAGACGAAATTGAGCTTGAACTTAGAATATTAAATCAAAATTTACCTTGTGAGAATTTCAGCCCAATTGTACTCCTATTTTCGGAGTAATATACTTTCTTTCGGTGTGAATTTGATTGAATATGTGTACTAGTCTCTAGAACTTGCCTTGAGTTTTTACTAAGAATGTGTCAAGTATGGGTGTGACTGAGGAAATGATCTTAGGCAAATTTTTTATTAAGCCTATTTATTTGAACCATGAAAATTGCCTTTGAACCATAATGTCAAAAAAATTGTCCCTAGTTAGCCCTTGAGCCTTATAGCCTTATTTATTCATAACCTAACAATGTCAGCCGAAACCTTTTGATTTATCTCTTTTGGCCCTAATTGGATTAATCAAGTTAGAGGGAGGAGAATTGGAAGGAATTTTGGGTGAACAATTTGTGGGAAGGAATGGGAAGTAGGGATATTTTCAAAAGATGAAGGGAAGAGGAAAACGATAGGTGAAAATCCAAGAAAAATAGCCTCTCCTAGTGCTAAAGTCTATAAAAATAAAATTAATAAAAAAAAAAAAGTTTGTTGTTGTTAGTATTCTTGAGGAGAGGCTAGGACATAAATGATTAATTGTGAATTTGAATAGAAAAATCGGGTAGTCCCAAGATGTGGTACCCACAGAAATGAAAAGCACTTAAGTTGTACGGACTTTTGAAGGTGAAGAAGTCACTTTGCGGGGTGATTTGCTGAGATTTGAAGAGTGAGGCTGAGTGATTATATTGAGGGGCAGTCGGGTTAGAAGTAACTTAATTAGTCCAATGAATAGTCACTTATATCCAAATGTATCTCACCTTACCTTAAGCCCACATTACAACCAAAAGAAAGACCTTTTTTATCCTTTTTCCCACACATCAAGTACGAGGTCTAGTTTAACGATCGGCAAGCATATGGTAGGCTTTGCATATAATTCAATATGAGTGGAAATTATTTTAGCCTAAACACTTGAGAGATGAGTGAAACACTTATCCGGTGAGGGTTGAATAATTCGAAAGTTCAAAGTCACGAGATTAGTTGACTTTCGCGTTATCGCATATGCTCAAGTGAATTGTGTTGCCTAGTTGTTTTAGAAAAAAATTAGTTTGAAACTGAATTCATCATCTAATCGCCCTAAATAAATGCATAATCACTTGTGTTCTTTGTATATTTTGTTATGTTGTTCGGGACGAACAACAATTTAAGTTTGGGGGATTTTGATACACGTTAATTATGCATGTAATTAGGTCGATTTACGATACTATTTTATAGGAATTATGTGCATAGATGGTCAAGAATTGGATGAAATGTTATATAAGTGACCAATTAACGTACTCAACTTGTTTTAAGGTATTTTTGAGCATTTTTAGGATTAAAAGTCGTGATTTACGACTACCGGACTAGAAAACAAGTTGGAACAGAGTGAAAAAGGGTCCAAAATAGTGAAAACCAGTGAAAATCGGTCCGAACAGTCCAAGAACCAGTCCAAACCGGTCCAGACCGACCTGAACCGGTCCAGGAGCAAAACAGGGCAAGAACCGACACAGCCGTGTCACATAAGCAACAGGCCGTGTCAAAAGTGTTGCGCAAACATCAATTTGGCTTTGGAGGAGTAACACGGCCGCGTCAGATTTCAACATGGCCGTGTCAAATTATGCGCAGAATTGAAGATTTTTATAAGCAACACGACCGTGTCACTTGATTGACACGGCCGTGTCAAAAGCCTCTCCGTTAAAAGAAATCCTGTTCCAGAGGGGATTTGATTCCTAATTCAACAGGGGCTTGCCCAACTCTATAAAAAGGACCCCAAGCTCGAAAAATCAGAGGAATAAGATCGAGAACATCAAGAACATCAATTACATCATCATTCTACCTAGAAGAAGACTTGGAGGACAAAGAAGACGAAGAGCATCGAGATAGATTCATCCGGGTTTAGTCGTTCTTTCCTAGTTTAATCTTTTACAATGTTTTCCATATACTTTTGTATTGGATTATTGCTAGGCATGAGTAGCTCAGCTATTCGTGTCCTAGGGTTAGAGAGTATGGATTATTATGACAATATTTTGATTATGATTTAATTTATTAATTTCCTTCTTTATGTGTTTATCTCTATGTTTGTGCTTAAAACTAGATTTAGCTTGATCACCTAGATTTAGTAATTTAGTTTAGCAATTCCGCTTCGAGAGAGGGGTTAGATTATTGTCATGCCGCCTAATAAACACTAGAATTGGTAAATCTATAGGTTAATCATATTCAGCATTGAAGTAATATCTTGAAATCGAGGCCGTAGGATACCCTTTCTCATTGATTGTTAGTCCTTTTTGTTTGCTATGTCATAAGTAACATAGTTATTTGTTAAATTCCTCGGTTTTTTCTTAAAATCAACCTTTTACAACTTAGTATCTAGTTAGGACAGTCCTAGAGTATCGAGGTATCAAAACTACCTAAAACTATTCCTTGTGGGATCGACCTTGATTATCGCTACTACACCTACATCCGTACACTTGCGGAACACTAGGTTAGAAACTGACGTGTTAGTATCCCTTAAGGATACATTTCCTCTCTTGAGGTTTTTAGCTTTCCAAACTTAATGAAAAATGTCACTCGCCTGAGAAATTGATCCATAGGATCCACATTGACCCCTAGAACCTTCATTTTCTCAGGTATGGCTATCTATAAGTCCAAAAGTTAACGAGATATTTAAGTTACTGATTCAATGAACACCTTAATTCAAGGTGCGGATCGCAATCAATGTTCCTTTCCAATGAAATAAACTAATTGACTTGCACCCTTATGGACCTCAATATTTATCCAGCAATATCTCTTTCTCCCCTCTTCGCCACACATTTTTGTCAAAATTGTGTGTGAAGACCGGATGATTGCTTTATAATATCTCCGTCACATTGATCATAAGATGATCATGAGACTTTTCACCTGTAATTAGTCTAAAAGCACTTATGCCTTTTTCATTCGATCGTTGTCTTAAACACTCCAGTGTCTAGACTTTTAGCGAATCAAGTGAATTTCACCAATTTGTGTGAGTAGTCCTCGTATGTATCGGGAGATTAGGCTCCATAATCAATTATTACATCGTTGAATCACAAAACATCATAGTGGACTAATTACAATAAGAAAATTATCCTAATTGTTTTAAAAAATGTTTCAAGTGTTGATGATGAAGTGAAACAAGAAATCCCCCGTGAGATTAACAATTCTGGAAAAATTACTCAATGAGTGCATTTTCCCTAAATTGAAGCATCATGTTATATCTAATGTAAATTGGTCTAGTGCACCTTTGCACTAATCAATCCACTTTCAAAAGCATACACATATGTTTACTTCATCCAACAACACGAAACATTCTCGTCAAGTCCATCTACAATATTTTCTTAATGTTTATCAACTAATCAATCTCTCATTATCTCAGGTTGAGTCCAAATCTTTAGAAGAACACCAACTGAAACCAAAATTCGTCCTATTTCAGGATTCTTGAGGATAACAAACAGAAAAAATTTAGATCATCATGCAATTCTGAATTGCAAGGATCAAGCCTAATCATCAACTTCAGCATGTTGCAAATCCAATTTGCAGTGATAAATCCCTAAATTATCAACTATGACATAAATTCCTATGTTCATCCTCATAATCCTATTGAAATAGAAAAAAGTTGTCCCCGAAATTTCTAGCTCTGATATTCAATGCCTTAAATCCTTTTACCCGAAGTAAAGGAATTAATTGACAAGTCTGATACTACCTAGCATGTGTGTCAAGAACTAAGAAATATACTTTGGATTAGCACGATTAAGTGTCTTTCCAATTGGTCTCAGTACATGTGTTGAGTCAAACACACCACACTGTATTTGCTAAAAAAAATTGTGTTTCCCAAAACGACCCATTTGTCTTTATTGAGAGACGCTCTTCTAAAACCTCACTGTCAGTATCTTCCGCATTTACCATGTCCCTCTTATGTTAAGAATCCAATTCTTAATTGGGAACTTGTAACTAACTAATTAGCCGTCTTTAGCAACTTATAAATACTATTATGAGTGACATCCTAAAAATCCGAGCCACCCCAATTGGCATAATCGATTTTTAGATGCCCCCACACAGCGGGAAGATACTAGACTCTAACTTAAGCTTTAATTTATAGTTCACGGAGAATACTTGGATTATCAATCTCTGACTAGTGGCGGTAGAGATAACAAAATTTTACTCTAATATACCATGATACCTTGAGTTAAAGTGTTTTTCTCATTAAATGAGAATTACTACCAAGCCCAGAGTTTGTTTATCATCCAAGGCTTTGTCATTAGAGGAATCGCCTTCAATTCCATACTACTAGAATCGTTTTCCGGTTTTTTCTTTGTTCCAACACTAACACCCTTCTAGGGTCTATATGATTCGGTTGAAACCATTCAAGACTATCTCTAAGTTTAGTACAAATCTAATTGTTATGACCTCCTAGTCATAATCTACTTATCACTAAAGACAATGTTAACTAACTAATTGTGTTCTTCACCATGGTCTAGGTGTAAGGGAGGTCAATGCACACGTATGTGCTTACTAAAACTAAATGTACATAAGACTTTGTTCTTAGAATTGATATTGTGGTAGCTTAATGAAAGGTATGACCTCGAAAGTTCACTGTGTTCTCAATCATCACCCATATCCAACCGTCATATTACCACAACTCAATCCTAAAAAGAAAACAAAATCTACAACTGTTATGGATGAGAGTGCAAGGATTCTTCCAACCCATAACCCCCACTCAAGTAACCAATCATGTTCTCAACCCGATTTTGCTATGTTGATCACACTCAAGTTGTACAGACAACAAGTTGATCACACATAACATGGGGTTCAACACACAATTGAATGTCAAGAATCATAAAATATGCACCATATGATTGGGAATTAAGTTTGAAAGCAAGTTAATGTTCTTAACTATATCCCATTTATAACAGATGATTTTCCCATTACATTCTTAAGAAGCATCTGTAAAGACGCTCATATCAGCATCGTAATAAGTCCATCTTCATTAATCGGCAGATGTAACATCTATCCGAATGTTGACTTAGCCCTGTGATCACTTTTAGTCAGCTTAGGGGCAAGTCAACCAACTCAAAAATATCGAACGATAAGGGTCGGGTTAGATTAGACATATCCAATCAATAACCGTTGTAAACTTATTCAGAACACTCACTAAGGAACATGACCAATAATCCTATGTCATTTATTGCTCATCAAATTCCTGGTGAATGTACTAACAAGCTTAAGGTTAGGGACACACTTCAATGATTTTTCTCGGAAATACTGTATCATTCTCACACCCCAACCCAGTTTCTAGATTTTGATTAAACTCTTAGATGGATTCAATTTTCAAAATTTAAAACTCATGGAGGATAATTGAAATCACAAAATATATAGGTTGAAATACAACGTCACAGAGATTTTCAGGTGAAAAATTCCATGAACAGGGCCCCTGATGCATGTTCATAACCAGTACACACTCTGTCACACATCACCACGCTTTCGTTGCATCCATCACATTCACATGCACGCATATGCATCTGTACATGGGTACATACGTATACAGAAGCACAAAACACGTGCCTCATATGCTCGTACGCGTCAAAACACTAATATACGCACAAATACACTGCCAAGAGGAGCCCCACGACGGCGCACGCGCCCCAGGTGCATCACACGCGCTACCACACGCTAAGTAAGTATACCACGCGCCGCCACCCGTCGTCACACGCTCTCACAGTGGTGGTCGGCAGCGGTTTGGCGGTCTGGCAACTGGTTCACGGTGGCTATCCGGTTCGGCTGACTGCGAATCGGTCGCTGAACCGGCTCAGTTCGGTAGACTGACGTGGCCCCTATGTTACATGTCGTCCTGCCATTTGTGCCCTCTATATGATTTTTTTCCGCATGGTTTGCCATGTGGCTGCTGATGCGGCTATGTCTCCACATGTGGCACGATGTGATTTGTTAACGTGTGATGATGTGGCTTTTACATGGCTGTTGACGTTGACGCTAAGTGTGCGATGATGCGGCGCACATTGCATAATTTCATTCATCCACGTGTGTTGACTAGG
Organism: Ajuga chamaepitys; assembly: GCA_958295605.1. Lineage (NCBI taxonomy): Eukaryota > Viridiplantae > Streptophyta > Magnoliopsida > Lamiales > Lamiaceae > Ajuga > Ajuga chamaepitys. The sequence goes on along the minus strand of OY282495.1, from coordinate 25,854,300 downwards.
CACTAGTGTGTCACCCCTTTGACCAAGCAAGGCCAACTGTCACTGACCGGAGAGTGGGCTACACGCGCCGCCTTACCGGTGTTTCCGGCCAGCGGCACTCCGGCTCCCCTCCTCATTCTTGGCCAATCCGAGTTCAACGGTGCAATCGGTTTCTCGATCCGACAATCCTAACTACATATTTGGATCAGAAAATATGTTCTTGGAGACTGAAAAACTTTGCTCTTCATGTTTTTCATCAAGAACATATTTGATCCGATTCTAATTTTTCAAGAACGTTATCTAATTGAATACAGGTTCGATTAACACAAATTATATATCAAATACATGCGTTAAATTGAACATTAACATCCTCAAATCAAGTTTTTACGAAACAAGAACATCTTCAAGTTTTTCGGAAAATTTTCAGAATCACATGATTTTCGTCCAAACTTTAAAGATCCATATCTCATTCTTTACTCAATGAAATAAAGTGCATAATACGTCTATAGAAAGCTCATTCAACATAGAATATGAACATGTTAATTAAATGAAAATATCAGAAAAATAATTAGACAAAAATTGCACCAAAACAGATTGGAAAAATTATTTTCCCAATAGCTTTTTAGATTCACATATCCAACTTAAAAAATCCATACAAATTCCGTTCCTTAACGAAATCGAGTGATTCAAGTTGGAGAACGTAGATATTAATGAGTACTATAACATCAAATCAATAGCACATAAATAATCAAAAAACATTCCGAAGAAATTGGGTAGAAACGGGGCTGCATGTTTTCGTTCATAAGCAAAAATCAACGATAATCATCGAGAACCGAATTCTAACATTTTGGCCTTGATACCAATATTGGATTTATGTCAAGGTACCTTGATTGCAGCGTGAACCCCAGATCGTATACGGGTCGAACCACGACCTCACCTTGATGATCCGTACTCTCCGCCGAGGTGGAAATCACGATCGAAAATTCACCACGTTCCACAATCCAAAAGCCATCTCCGGCGGCTTTGGAAAAGTACTTTTTGGGTGTGGGAGAAATCAATTTTCATTTCTCTCTTTCGATTCCTCACGTAAGTGAGAAGCTGTTCTCATTACTCTCTCATTGAGATTACCCGGTACACTTGATGGTATTTATAAGGGGGAGAAGTGGGCCTCTTATTATGGGAGATGGGCCTCCCATAATAACCCACTTCCACTAATTGGGCCAGCCCACTTGGGCGGTCTTCGACCGGACCTAATGGCTTGGGTGGACTAGGCCCATGGCCCGGGTCAAACCAACATAAACAATATCATAGTTGTTGTGACAACATGTTGACGCTAAAATAGTGGGGAAAAATGTGATAAAAAAGTTTATAGCAACAACATGACGACACAAAAAAGAAGCGTAATGCGAGAAGATTATTGCCGACGACATGTCGTCACAAAAATTGCGATTTATTTGCCCACTTTTCCACCTTATGGTAGATGCAAGTCGTCGCAAAAGTATTTTTTGCGACGGGGATATAGTGACAACTCTTTAGTGACGACATATCGTTGCAAATATATTAGTAGCGACGACAAGAGTTTATTTGCGACGACTTTCTGTCGTCGCAAAAGTACCTATTTCTTGTAGTTGCAATAAAGGGGGACGGGAGGCGCTTGGGCTTCAGCGCGGGGCCCGCGTCTCGTAATGCTGTCAGCCACCCCCATTTATTTAGCTTTTTCGTCTTTTTTTTTTGGTCAATTCTTTCATTTTTTTTAACAACTTCTACAAAAGGCAGAGGGAATTTTCGGTAAGGCCTGATCCGGGGTGCACACCTGCACTTGTTGCCGGTGGGTTTCAGGACTTTCAGTCCGAAAAAGATGATCCTCATGGGCGTGTGGACAGGGTATCCCCCTATTCCATCTCGCCTAAGGATGCTCTTCTCACATGAGTTAAGCCCCACCAATCTACATTTTTGTGGTCGTAATTATTGATATGCTAAGGGGACATATGCACTCTTTACTTCTCGTCCTCTGGTACATACTAGTGCGTCAGGATCCAATTGGTTCTTACTATTTATTTTTTACAATTTTTACTCTTGCGATGGAAAGAAAATCTTGGACGAATTAGTTCAATAATTCTTCTAATTCGGAAGAAAATTTCAATCCTCGTCCTCAAAATTCTACCACTGGTTCCCAAAATTTTACCATTCCTCCCAACAAGATACCATCTCAAAATTTCTCAAACCATCCGAATCTTTAGATGAATCTGATGGCTACCCTGGGTGCTCCATATTATATGTATCCACATGAACAGGCTCAATTTTCTTTCATGTCGCCCCCTCCTTATGATTTTTCTCCTCAAAGTGCACCAATGATGCCTCCAAACTCGTCTAGAAGAGGTAGTATACACGGGTTGAGCATGGACAAAGAATGTAATACTTCGTCCTCGGGTCCAACTTCTCCATTCCCACCTCATTCGTCTCCTCCAGGGATCGAGAGTATTAATCTTGATGTAGAGAAGTATTCCGAAGGGGTTGACACTGTTTCGAAAGGAAGAAAGTCGACATATAATGCAAGATGGAAGGGCCTAGAAAATGAGTTGCTTGCAAGGTGTTGGGTGAATATCATCGAAGATTCAGTGATTGCCAACACTCAGAAGTTAGACTAGATGTGGAAGAGATCGCAGCCAATTACAACAAGAATCGATCCGCGGACTTTCTGAAGCGAGAATGGGCCCTGATGAAGACGCATTTTTATACTGCTCAAAGATTTATATCTATCTTTAATGCAAATTACATTTATCTAAAGGAGAACTGGGGAAGCAGACACAATGATGTTGATATCCTAATAGAGGCGTTGTCGCAATGGAAGAAAACTAATGGCCAGGACTTCAATAAACTTCTTGGTTTGTGGAAGGTTCTAAGTGTTTTTCCTAAGTAGATTAACCAGGAAGAGCGTGATCATCGCGGTAAAAAAAAAAAAAAAAAAAAAGAAAAGGTCAAGAACTTCTGAGTCGGGGGGCGTACACATCATCTTCCAACAATGAAGACGACGATCTAGACCGCACTCTCCCAATTGGACATAAAACAGCAAAGAGGAAGGGCAAGGCAAAAGCTGGCGTTTACGAAGAGATCAAGGCGACTATCGATAACAATATGGGAGAGTGTAGGACCATTTCACAGCAAAAAATAGCCAAGTTAAAGGCCCTCAATCAAGAAAAAGATTACGACATATTCATGAGAAATACCACAAGGATGACTCTAGAACAACTTCGCGTGCACTATCAAGTGTGTGAGGAAATTAAGAAGAAATGGGCCTGGGAAGTGTAGTTATTTCTTGTTTTTTAAATTTCGAGTATGCTGCATTGTTGTTTGTATTTAATTTCTTGTATTTAACTAGAGTGGTATGTTATTTATTTCATGTAAGTTATGAAAGTACTTAATCAGTATAGTTTTTAAGAAAATGTGTCATTACAAACTAGCCGTTACACAAACTAACCGTTACAAACTAGCCATTACACAAACTAGCCGTTACACAAACTAGTTGTTACAAACTAGCCGTTACAAAGTAGCCGTAGCAAACTAGTTGTCATTATTTGCTCTATAAATGGATGTCATACTTCATTTGCAGCAGAATTCCAACAACAACTACTTCGCTCAATAACTTCTTCTACCCCCACTACGAGCTAATAATGTCGTCAAGTCCAAACAACAACACTAACACTACAACATAAATGAGCTTATGTAACACCCAAAAAGTGCTACATATATACTAAAATATGTTACTATAGACTTTAAGTAACACTTTATTGGTGTTACATTTGTCGATGTTACATAAAGTCTAATGTAACACTTTTGATGATCTTTAGTAACACTTTTAATGAGTGTTACATTAGATTTTAAATTGTTACACTTTATGGTAACACTAAAAAAATGTTACATATAACCCCCTTTATGTAACACTTTTAATTGAAAAAAAAAAGATTGAATATTTGTCATTGCTGGGTTTCAAACCCAGACTGCTAGATTCTAGGAGTTTAAGCACAAAGTCTAAACCACTAGGCTACAATAATTGTTTTAGTTTATTTTTAAGAAAAAAATTATATATATGCAAGATTTTGTTGTAACTTCAATAAAATTACTCTAAAAATTAAATTTCCATCAAATTACAACCTAACTTAATTTTATTTAGGCTATTCATATCTAATTTGATACAAAGTTTCCTTTAATTCTTTTTTTTATACAAAGTTTCCTTTATTAATTACTTTTGTTGGTTTTATAGATTTTAAATTAAAAATAAACTTACAAACATGAAGAGACATGATCAAATATCCCAAGTCTAGGTTCTCACACTTAAGAAATATATAATTCTTAAAGCTACAAGTCTCTTTTGTTGTTGTTTAGTAAACAATATAATGTGTGTATCACACACACATAAATCACTAATAAAATTTATTCTTGATAACAAATAAGTAAATCTTTAGTTGCTCTAATAAATTATAACTTTTGTAGGTCTGAGTTGCTCTTTTTCACCACTTATGTTACGAATGTTCTATTGTGATAATTAAGATGTAAAACATGAGAAAAATAAATCCACATATATTTAATTAGTTTAAAATAAAATAATTATATAACTTTATTAATTATAAGTGTTACCTAAATGTGTTACTTATTCAAAAGTGCTACTCATCTAAAGGTGTTACCTAAAAGTGTTACTTTCAAAGCGTTAGATATTTCAAAAGTGTTACACAAAAGTGCTACATATTCGCAGATGTTACAAAAGTATTACATGAAAGTGCTACATATTCAAAAGTATTACAAAATTTTTACATAAAAGTGTAAATTTTAAAAGTGTTACAAACGAAGTGTTACATAAAACCATTTATGTTGCAGTGTAATACCGAAAGTGATGAGGCGATCGACGAACATTTTGTTGATGATGTTGATGATACAATGTTTTTGCAAATTCTAAACTAACAGAAGATGTTGCTTGATGCCGCAGAAGGCTCATCCGGCCCACCAAAACGAAGAAGATATGTGCAACGAGATCGTGAAGGAGCACACACTTGTCTCGTGCAGGACTACTTTTGCGACAGTCCAACACATAAAAATGATGTATTTCGGCGTCGTTTTCGAATGAGGCGACGATGGTTCACTCGAATAGTCGAGCCTTGGAAGCACATGATCCATACATTCAGCTTAGGATTAACGCATTGGGAAGTAAAGGTTTCTTTCTACTTCAAAAATGCACAACCATAATCCGTCAATTGGCATATAGTAGTCCAGCTGATATTTTTTATGAGTATCTACGGGTTGCTGATACTACAGGTATCAAATGCTTGTTTAACTTTTTTCGCTGCGTAATCGACGTATTTGGTGAAAGATACTTAAGAAAAACCACCGTTGCGGACTGTCAACGTTTGATACATTTGCATGAGAAGAGACATAGGTTCCCTAGAATGCTGGGTAGTCTCGATTGTATACATTGGGAATGGAAGAATTGTCCAGTTGCTTGGAAAGATCAATTCACTAGAGGTGATCACAGAGTTCCAACAATAATGCTTGAAGCAGTTGCATCTGCAAACTTGTGGATATGGCATGCCTTTTTTGGTGTTGCTGGTTTAAATAATGACATCAATGTGCTCAACCAATCCCCTCTGTTCAACGACGTTTTGCAAGGGAAAGCCCCGGGGATAAATTTCATAGCAAATGGTACGCCTTACAGTAGAGGATACTACCTAACTGATGGAATAATATATCCTGAATGAGCAGCTTTCGTCAAGAGCTTTCAATATCCAACTGATCCTAAAAGAAGTCATTTCAAACAAATGCAAGAGGCTGCAAGGAAGGACGTCGAGCGAGCATTCGGGGTATTGCAAGCTCGTTGGACGATAATTAGAGGTTCGGCACGTTTTTTATACAAGGGTAATTTGAAAGATATCATGTAAACGTGCATTATTTTACACAGGATGATAGTTGAAGACAATGGGGAATCAGCGGTCAATTGGATGGATGAACCTAACATCCAAGGCAGCACAACCACTCCATTTTTTTATGGTTCCATCGGAGGTTTTAATGAGTACATACAAAAAAATTCTAATCGACGGGATAAGGAAAAACATCATCAACTTCGAGTCGACTTGATTGAGCACATATGGACACGATGCAACACAAACTAGTTATATTTCAAGATTAAATAAGCACGTTTATTATTTGAAATTCCAATTCCAAGTAGTATGTGAGAAAAACATATCAAAATGTTTATTGGGGAGAAATATGTACAAATTGAGTAAGTATTAACTTTTGTTGTGTCAATGATGTATCAGGTACAAATGGATGTTGCAATGATGTGTCAATTACACATGAATGTTATATTGATGATGCTCTTATGGTATTGGACGGAACGATCCGTAATCTGACTTAGGAGATAGGGGGGCGAGGGATTTCAGTGCTCAATTAACTTACAATATATTTGTGTTAAAAAAGATAAATTTACCCGCTTTTTCTAGCCTAAAGCATTAGAGAAAAACATTGTACACCAGTCTCCTAAATTCTATAATCATTATTGTGGAAATGTGAACCAAACAAAATTGAAGCACGCAATTCACTTGTATCACAATCGAGCTTAAAGCATTAGAGAAGAAAATCAAACAGTAGTGTATAAATTGAAGAAATCATAAACCTAGAATTTCTGTCAACAGTCTATGCACTATTGAGAAATGCAACTAATCGATCCATAATGGCCACAGCTTTTTTACTGGTGGAATTGAACAAATGAAAGCAATGCCCTTCCCCTTCGGTCTCCATAATATCTACTTCTCCAGGCCACTCGCTCTTCTTCAAACCCTCGTAGTACGCCCTCCCTCTGTTCCTCAAAGGATCCTTCTCCGCCAGGAAGAACATCACGCGCCGCCCTGCCATTTGCTGGATCCGTGGATCCACCGCCGGGTTCAACCGCGGGTCATCATCGCGCCCGCTACTCGTAGGACACAGAACTTTGTACAATTTGTCCTCCTCTTTACCCCCGAAAAAAGGATGCACTAAGAAAACCCCCAAAACGTCAATACCGCTCAACTGCTCAACCCCCACTCTAATTGCGACGTCGTTCGCAATGTTTGCTCCGGCGCTCTCTCCCCCCAAAAAGACACGCCGGGAATCGGCGTAGTCATTCAGCCATGGATCGGGACCGCTTCCATTGGCGTGAGATGCTATCCACTCAAACGCAGACCATGAATCGTCGAAGGGGATAGGGAGGGGGTTTTCAGGAGCCAATCTGTAGTCAACAGAAACTGCAATTGCGTTGCCTTTTTCGACTAGAGTGGAGACGAATTCGTGGAAGACAGGAGTCGAGGCTGATCCGATGCAGAAAGCACCGCCGTGAATGTACACCACAAGCGGGAGTTTCTGCGGCGGACTGTGGTGGCGCGGCGCGAAAATGCGAACAGAGAGTCCGGTGTCGGGGTTGATGACGACGTCTTTGGAACGTACGGCGGTGTTAGGATCGTCGGAGGGAGGGGCGAACTGTGGTGGAGGGATCCTTTCGATGGTGCTGTCGGTGAACACACGAAAATACGGAGAGAAGTCGACAGCGACGTGTTTGGAATGGGTGGCCATTGAGTAATGACGAACGAAGAATAATGTAAAGAAGGCCAAATAAATAAAAGTAAAGAAGGCCAAATAAATAAGCGACGACAGCAGTCAATTCATACACCAACTTCTCCTCTATATATTAAAGAACGCCACTAATTTTTCTTTCTAAACAATAAGCAAGAGATATATCATTAAACGGATAATTACAAAATTGTAGCCCAACTACTAGCAACTTTTCCAATTCAGTATATAAACTATTAATATTGATTAAATCATGGCCAACTTATTAATTATGGGAGATCTTTTCTGCACCATTAATAAAAAATTTATATTTGTGCAATCCGAATTATGGATTAAAAGGTACTATTCTCTCAGTCCCGTTCAGTTTTGCAGATAGGTATGGGCACGTATACTAAGAAAAAACTATTTTTTATATTTAAGTTGATTGTTTCAAAGGTGCAGATTGTAAGAGAAATTTCTTTTTTAAGGAGTGTAAAACTGAATGGAACGGAGCAAAATGAAAAGTGTGCAAAATTGAGGGGGACGGAGGGAGTATTATTTATGTATGAAGGTATTATATTTGATAGGTAAAAGTACTGATAGGGATAACCCGATCAGCTCGGGTCGGGTTAACACCAACCCGATCAGCTCGGGTCGGGTTAGCACCAAGGCCCACTATGCCAGGGCCCGCTGATCGGCCCAGCATGCACAAACCCAGCAAGCGCGTAAAGGCCCAGCACGCGCAGGCCTAGCAGGTCCGAAGACACGCGTCGGTCCAGAAGCATACGCTGGCCCAACTTATGGCCTGTTCCGCGACTCAAGGCCCATGATCTTTTCCCAACTGCCATGCAGATTTGGTGGGCAAGATTATAGGGATTTAGTTAGGGTTTGGATTTAGTAGTATAAATAGGTGAAACTGAATTAGGGTTGGCACTCTGTGTACTGAATTACTCCGTGTAAACTCAAAGAACTAGTGAAAGAAACACCTCGGCAGAGGTTATTTTGTGCCCGTGGACGTAGATCTCCGGATCGAACCACGTATATTGTGTGTTTTTACTTATTTCTTTGGGTGCTTCGCTTTTAAGAAACTGCCCTTCGGGCTTAAGAATGCTGGAGCCACCTATCAGCGTCTAATGGACTTTGTCTTCCACGACCAGATAGGTCGTCATGTTGTGGTTTACGTCGATGACTTGGTCATCAAAAGCTCCTCCCATCCTTCATGTGTGCAGGACATTACCGAAACATTGCGCACCCTGCGGCGCTATAACTTGCGAC